>CM038045.1:127042637-128292637 GCA_021397845.1 Areca catechu | reverse complement strand
ATTCAAGAGTTACATAGAGTTGAATATATAGACATAACAAAGAAATAAAATTTTATACATTTTCCATGTGGGACTAATAGGACTAACCCACACTTTAGGCATCAAATTCTCTTCCCAAGACTCCTTCCATGAGTGGGCAGCCCAAAAACTCCAAGAAAACTTGAAAATCAGCTCCAAATGGCAGGTTATGGGGGTGTCTCCTAGTATCTATCCATGAATCAAGGATTTTCCCTTCATGGTTTGGCTCATTTGGACACCTCCTAGTCTTGCTCCACAAGTTTAGGCTTCTTCCTTTCATGGCTTTGGCACTTTTGGAAACTTTTGGGTGCCTCCTTGATTTTCTCCCCAAGACATGCTCTCTTTCCTTTTATAACTTGGATTTTTATGGAACATTATGGGGCACCTCCTTCATCCTCTCTTCAAAAAAAATTCTTGCCATCCTTGCTTGGGTTTATCTGGAAAGAAGTTGGCTCCTCCTTGGATTGAGGTATCTTGATGGATTTCTCCCCCAAGTGGTGCAAGAAAAAAGAACCTGCTTACTTGAGGCATGGGGACCAGGTACACTGGATGGAGATGTGGCAGGGAGTGTGGCACCCACTTGTAGCTAGAAAATGTGGTGCCCTATGGCAAAGGGAATGACACCTACCTGGGCCTTGGACTTGGACTGAGTCAACATGACCCAACAAAAATTGAAATGACAAAATTACAGACTCAAAATTGAGTTGATCAGGTCAACCCTTATTACGAAACCAGAAAATCCTAATTCTTCGGGCAAGGTCAATCAGAGATCCAGATGGAGCCCTGAAGTCTTCTTCTGAGTCTGGTGTCCGCACCAATTATCCCACTTGCAGATCACATCAGTGTCACCACACTCCTTTGGTCAAGAGGACAACCAAATGATGTGAACCATAACAACCTACACTTGATACATTGCCTTCCAGTATAATGTATCCTTTGCTTGTGAACCTGGTTTTAGGACCACTCGATATATCCTATCTATATCGTAGTCAATGTAGTCCTAAGGACTTCATCGCATGAAAAAGAGTTCATTACACGAAAAAGTAAGAATGTGATGAGCTACCAAAATAATATTTATTAATTCATACAAAGAGTACAATACTCAGCTCAACCGCCTACAACCTAGGCGATTGGCATTGGGAATACTCAGCTCAACCACCTACAGCCTAGGCGATTGGCTTTAGGACATAATTCCCAACAACTCCCACTTGTACTATAGCCAATCAGAATAGTATCTAATACCCATTTCCCTTTTATAAAAGTCGAACTCTTTTATTCCGAGGGCTTTAGTAAAAATTTCGGCCAGATTTTCCTTTCCATCGATCTTCATAAGATTGATGTCACCTCGTTCTACGATCTCTCATACAAGGTGATACAGCCACAGAATATGCTTTGTGCGGTGATGAGCTTTTGGCTCCTTAGTTTGAGCATTGGCTCCAGTGCTGTCATAGTACACTAGAATAGAACCATCTAGGGAAGATGCCACCCCTAGCTCTCAAAGAAACTTCTGCAACCACAAAACTTCCTTCGCTGCATCTGATGCTGCAAGGTACTCTGCCTCACATACCGAGTCTGCAACTGTTGCCTGCTTGGAACTTTTTCAGCAAATTGCTCCTCCATTCAAGATAAATACAAACCCTGACACACACTTGCTATTATCTCTGTCTGACTAGAAACTGGAGTCAGTATACCCCACAAGTTTCGAGTCAGATTCTTCATAAATTAGCCATTGGTCTTTAGAATTTCTCAAATACTTCAAGATGGATTTAACCACCTTCCAATGTGCCTCACCTGGGTCAGACTGGTATCTGCTCACTACTCCTAGTGAGTATGCCACGTCTGGTCTAGTACATGTCATAGCATACATGATAGAGCCTACTACAGAAGCATAAGGTACTCTACTCATGTGCTCTCTTTTCTCAGGAGTTGTCGCACAATCCTTCCTAGAAAGAGTAATTCCATAACCTATCGAAAAATAGCCTTTCTTGGAATTTTCCATGCTGAACCGTTTTAGCATAGTATCAATGTACGTACACAGGGACAATCCTAGAAGCCTCTTAGATCTATCTCTATAGATCTTCATACCCAGTATGTAAGAAGCTTCACCCAAGTCCTTCATGGAGAATTGAGATGATAACCAGACCTTTATTTCTTGTAATGCTGCGACGTCATTCCCGATTAAGAGAATGTCGTTAACATACAGTACCAGGAATACAATCATAGAACCATTAACCCACTTATATATGCACGGTTCTTCTCCATTCCAAACGAAGCCATACAATTTGATACACCTATCAAACCGTAAGTTCCAACTTCGAGATGCTTGCTTGAGTCCATAAATGGACCTCTGCAACTTGCATAATTTTGACATCTAAAGATGTGAACCCTTCAGGCTGTATCATATACACCTCTTCTTATAGCTCCCTATTGAGAAAAGTGGTTCGGACATCCATCTACCAGATCTCATAATCAAAATATGCTGCTAAAGCAAGCATGATCTGAATGGACTTGGGCATTGCCATAGGGGAGAAAGTCTCATCATAATCGATACCATATCGCTAATGATACCCATTGGCAACCAGACGGGCTTTATAGGTTTCCACCTTCACATATGTGCCCCTTTTCCTCTTGAAGATCCACTTACCCCCGATGGGTTTTATTCCTTCAGGCGGATCAACCAATGTCCATACATTGTTGATCACCATGGACTCCATTTCAGATCGCTTGGCTCCAAGCCATGCCTCAGAGTCAGATCTCTGAAGTGCATCCATATAGTTGATTGGATCCTCATTATTCTCGTCGAGCTCAATGGGATCTCCATCCCGAACCAAGAAACAGTAGTATCTATCTGACTGATGCGGTACTCTACCAGATCTCCAAATAATGTGTTTTGCGTGTGATCCAATCATAGCCGGTTCTATGATGTCCTTAGAGTGTGCAGGTTCTTCTACTGGCTGAACTTCACCAAGTTTAATCTTAGAGGCTACAGTCCCTTATCCAAGGAACTCCTTTTACAAAAAGATAGCCCTAAGAGCGATGAACACTTTCTGTTCATTCTCCAAGTAGAAGAAACACCCTTTAGTTTCCTTAGGATAACCAATAAACAAGCACCGGTCAGACCTAAGACCAAGTTTATCTGAGTCTAAATGCATTACATAAGCTGGACAACCCCAGACTCGAAGCTGTGAGATTGAGGGCTTACGTCCAGTCCACATCTCATATGGAGTGGAGACAACAGACTTACTCGGAACATTATTTAACAAGTGACAAGCTGCTCAAGTGCATATCCCCAAAAGGATAGCGACAGAGTTGCAAAGTCCATCATGGATCGAACCATGTCCAACAGGGTTTGATTCCTCTTTTTGGACACACCATTCAATTATGGTGTTCCTAGAGGAGTCCACTGAGAGAGAATCCCATTCTCCTTAAGGTTTGTCAGAAACTCACTAGATAGGTATTCAACGCCTTGCTCAGATCGAAGGGTTTTAATACTTTTTCTAGTTTGTTTCTCTACTTCATTACGATATCGTTTGAACATTTCAAACGACTCATATTTATGTCTCATCAAAAAGACATAACCGAATCTTGAAAGGTTGTCTATAAATGTAGTGAAATATCTGTATCCACCTCTAGCATTAACTGTCATGGGTCCGCATACATCAATATGTATGAGACTCAGAAGTTCTGTAGCTCATTCACCTTTTCTAGTAAAAGTTGACTTGGTCATTTTACCATGTAAACAGGATTCACAAGTAGGCAGTGATTCAGAATCACTGACCTTGAGTAGGCCTTCTCCTCGCATCTTGTTTATCCTATTCTAGTTAAAATGACCTAGCCTACAGTGCCAAAGATATAGATCACTGATATTTTCTAACATTGGACGTTTGCTAGATATGTACATTACACTAACAGGTCATGACAGTACATAAATACCATTATTTAACTTAGCTTACATTATCACAGAGTTATTCAAAATAACTTGGCTAATATCTCATTTTATTGATAGGTCAAAATCATAATTGGCCAAAAGGCCTACAGAGATTATGCACATAATGAAACTAGGACAATAATGACAGTCGACTAACTCAACAGTATAGGACTCAAAGACAAGACTTAGAACTTTGATCGCTAGTACTGGAACACGATTTCCATTCTCGACGCTCATGAACTGTTCCCCATCCTCGAATCTCCTGCTAATCTACAGTCCCTGTAATGAATTACAAACATGAACAGGACTATTAGTATCCAATACCCAGTTAGCAGTATCATAAATAGAGAAATTACAAGGTTTTATCATATAAATACCTTGTCCAGCAGTCTATTGCTTTCCCTTCCTTGGCCTGTTCGGGTCTAGGGATGCTTGGTAAAGAGGACAGTTCCTCTTCCAGAGTCCTCGCTTCTTGCAGTAGAAGCACTCTGCAGTAGATTGGTCAGCTTTCACTTTCCTGGTCGGACTCGGGCCAGGAGCATTCAGCACCTTCTTTCCCTTTCTTTTATTCTTCCCTTCTTAAAGGGACAATGACCTCTAGAGCCTCCCACTAAATTCACCACCCCCTTGTTCAGTTGGTGGTCTTTTTCGAAAGTCTGCAGTAATTCCATCAAACCATGGTAATTTACTGCAAGCTTGTTCATCCTGTAATGATCGAGAAAGTCAAGATAGGAGGAGGGTAGAGAATTCAAGATTGCATCCTTGATGAGCTACTCATGCAAGGGACATCCGAGCTTGCCCAACTTTTCAATTAGCTCGATCATGTACAATACATGATCAGTGATAGAACCACCATTCGGCATCTTGGCATTGTAAATGGCACAAGATACTTTGTACCACTCTACAATGTCCGGTGTGCCGAAAGATTTCTTCAACTTTTAAAGGATCTCATCTGGTTGGGCCTTCTCGAATTTGCAACTGAACTCATCGTTCATCACCGCTAGCATAATGCATCGGGCAGTAGTCCTATCAAAAACCCACTTTTGATAAGTGTACCTAACCGAACTCCGAGCATTGGTAGAAGGGATTTTGATGGGGAACTAATATGCATGCAATTTTTTTTGTATGTTTTACATGTTTAGTTAGGTGATTAATTCCCAAATTTCAGATCAAAATTATTTGTAGGGAATTTTGTATGAATTTTTGAAGATCAGCATGCAGATTAGGACATAGAAAAGTAGCAAAGAAGGACCGCCGGGGCTGAGAAGCCTCGGTTAGGGCAAGTTCTCCTACAATAAAACTACTGGAGGTAGAGGGGTGTACCTGACAACGTCTGTGAAGATCGCAGCGAAGGGGTCTCTCGTTCCTCGATGGATGCGGCCTGGAAAACCGAGCCAAAGTCCCGCGGATACCCGGCTTTCTACTCGGTGATCCGATTGAGGCTTGGCTGGAGTCGTTGGATTCGTAGAAACTCAGGGACCTGCAAACGATCTGTCAGGGGTTAGAAAGCTCACAAAGGAACAAGAAAACAAAGTAAAAACAGCAAGGGAAGGCTTCTTTTGGAGTGGGCATCCAGGGATCTGGAGGGTTTGTTGGCAGCAGGAAGATGATTGCAAACACCGGGAAGAAGAACTCTCACAAACCCCTTTATGCACACAGCAGGGTATCACACCACTCAATAGAAGAACTCAAGGTTTTCATTCATCAAAAATTCTCCTCATACAAGAGGCTAGGGTCCCTTAAATAGACCCTTAACCTTGGGCTCCAAGTAAGGGTACATAAGTCTTTACATAAGAATCCTTTTCCCTCTCAAACCCTAGCTAGAAAATAAGGAAATATTAGTTACAAAAATCCCTAAAAATTTTCTTGACTTAGTCAAGACTCCAAGGATGCCTAGGGGGCCGTGTTGGGCTTCTAGGAGCAGCAAAAGGCCGGCCCAAAGGGGCTCGGGTGCATGGGTTTGGGCCTCTGGAAGCTGGGGTGGCCTCGTAGCCAGGTAGCAGGAATATTCCCTGGTATCTTGCTTCTTAGGGGCTTGGGCTTGGCACCTGGGCTTGATTTCATTGGGCTAGGATGCAGATGGACCTTTGGAATCATGGATGCCCTTATCTATGAGTATACTTTGGCATCTGGAAGGGAATCTGGGCATCTGGAGGGCATCTGCAAGAAATCAGGGTTTTCTGAATTTTCCTCCTGGGGTCTTCAAATCTTCAATCTAGGTTGGACTTGGGCTATACTTCCATGTCTTCAATCTAGTTGGACTTGGTCTTCACTTGTATGATATAGTCTTGAATCTTCAGTATGCTTGGACAGGACTCAAAAAAATAAAATTAGCTCAACATGAGCTGACTAGCATTGGACTGAACTAGCTCAACATGAGATGACAAGTACATAACTGAAATAACAACTCAAAATACTCAAATAACAACTAAAATAGACTCAGATGAGCTAAGCCCTTATTACAAATGGACTCATAAATTATTGATCAATTCACAGAGGATTGAAAAGCCTCTATCTTATTCTGGTGCCTCCGGTGTCCCCACCAATTCTCCCGGGGTGGGAGGAACTTGACCCTGTCGAGTGAAGGTCAGACTAGCTCACATATCTCTCGAGAAGGTCTGGGTTGAGGCGTTGCAAGTCCTCTCGAGAAATCCATGAATCGTCCGACTCTGGCTGACCTTGCCATCGGACCAGGAAGCGTTGATAGTCATGGCCCTAGGTCATGATGGCTTGATCATCCAGGATACGCTCGATCCGTTCTCCTCTCTCAGGCCAAATTTGTTTGTGGACACTCTAGGTTAGGGTCACTCACAATGAAAAGGAATAGGTCCAAAGGCCTCACTAGGTAGCGCTGCAAGTTCCCTATACTCAACCAGGTCTATAATATTGAAGGTAGAACTAATGCCCAAATCCGAAGGCAAGTCTAACACCTAGGCATTTGATCCAACCTTCTCTATCACTTTAAAAGGTCCGGCTCTGCGAGGATGAAGCTTCTTTTAGGCCTAAGCCTAACCAAGATAAAATCCACTACATCAAATTTTTTGATCCATCTTCGGGAATTAGCCAGTTGTTTTAACATTAGTGCGGGTGGTGAATATGCTAGGCACATGCAGACTCCTAACAAGATGATGCAAAGGACTCAAACCTACACCTAACAGACTCGACTGAAGAGGTTTATTAGGTCTTAACTACCACTTGGGCATGGGGGCATGAGTCGTGGTTGATGGATGACATGCAGAAGAAAATTTGCTAGTAACTCCTAATAAGTGCCAGAGGGTCTGCCAAAAGTAGGTAGCAAATGGGATGGGCTCTATGGATCCTTGCAACCTAGTAACCTCAACAAAATGTAACCTAATAGTTCTAGACACATGAGAAAACTCGGGAAAGGGTAGAAAATAGGAAGTGGGTTCAGAATTACTCTAGTAGGGTGGAGAAAAAGGTTCTGGGTTAGTTGGATAAAGTAGAATCAAAGAAGGAATGTCAGGGACTAATCCTAGACTAATGAGGTTAACCTTATGGGGTTGCAATATATCTACGGGGTTTGTATAATGGAAGGATGGGTTATTAATCTCAGGAAAGAGGTCCTTAATGGGAACTATAGGAGGAGACTCATCATGAGGGTACTGATTCAAAGAGATCAGGTCCTTAATAAATTCTTCTGGTTCTTGTATTTTAGGACTAGCTCTATAATTTATCTCTCCTCTATGGTTTCCTCAGGTAGGGCTCTTGTAGCAGTACCTAGGTTCTCTTCCTCTATTTGTTCTTCCATTATAGCTTTAGGTTGGATATGGTCAAGGTCAACTAGCTCTGGGTTGGTTTCTACCTGGGCATCTACTGGGTCAGCTAATTCTAGGTCTACTAAAGGTGTCTCCTCTTCTCCCTTATACTCATCCACTAGGCTCACATCAGCTTCATACACTTCCGCGTTAATGTAAGCCTTGTGAATCTCAGGAATGGTTGGAGAAGGTCGGCTAGTAGGAAATTGGTTAGGTTCTGGTCTCTGATTATGGGTACTACTAGTAGGTTCAGGTTGTATAAGGGGTAGTGGCTCACTTCTGGGTTCGTATTTAGGGATACTAATCCTATGGGGTTCAAGTTGACTAGGGAAAGCATGACTAGTACTAGGTTGATACTTAGGGGTTATGGGTTCTCTAGGCTCATAGGATAAGGGTGCAGATCTATGGGTCATGGGATTATAGGATCTGGGGTCATAGCATTTTGGGTCAGCTCTATGATCAGGTTCTAAGGATGGATCATGGTATGGGGTCCTCCTGAGGTTGGGCTCCCTATATGGGTCAGGATATTGGGTCCTCCTAGGGTTGGACTCCCTATATGGGTCAGAATACTGGGTTCTCCTAGGGTTGGACTCCCTATATGGGTCAGAATATTGGGTTCTCCTAGGGTTGGACTCCCTATATGGGTCAGAATATTGGGTGTTGGGTCTACTTGGCTTATAGGGTGTGGGTGCATAGGATTTATGATCATGGGATCTAGAGTCATAGGATCTAGGTTCATAGGTTCTGGATTCATAGGTTCTAGGTTCATAGGATTTGGAGTCATAAGATCTATAGGTTATGGGTATACTAGGCTTAGAGGATGTGGGTAAATAGGATCTATCTTCCTGGTCTACAAAATCCTGATTGGGTCTTCTAGGACTAACCTAAGGGATTGGGTCAGGATGATGGGCTCTCCTAGGTTCAGCCTCAAGGTATGGATCAGGGTTTGGGGTCCTCCAAGGTTGAGGGGAATCAGGATCTGGCTCAGACTGTGACCCATGGTTTTTTTCTGGGGTCCCTACCCGGACTTTTAACTGATCAAACCTATTGGCAAGATGGTCAATTCTATCATTGGTTTGAATACGAGAATGAGTTAACTGGGTCATCTGGGTAGTTATCTGGGTAGTTATGTGGGTAGCCATTTGGGCCATTTGATCAGCTAGGGCTTTTATTTGAGATTGTAAATTTTCCATGGATTCAGACATTTGTGAAGGAGATGGGTGATATGAAACTCTTGATCTAGTGCTATGCAAGACTCGATCAGACCGACTATAGCTGACTAGACCTGGAGTCCAAACTAGATGCTCAATCAGGGTGGCAAACTAGCCTATTGTAACCCTGTACTCAGCCAGGCAGGTGTAAGGGGAGTGTTAGGTCCCTGATTGCCAATCCTAGACACCAATCAGAGATTGGCCAGGTAGGCGGACCAGCACACAAGCCCTTCGGGACTGAATCCCTAAACCACCGTTCTAGACACTGAGCACAAGGCACACACAGGTTAACTTGACACAGTGATCTAACACTAGCCCGGACACGACCAGTTGGTGTCCCTAGCCCACTAGGGCAAATTAAGTCTAATTAATTTTAGGTTAAGGCTTGGGACCGAATGCAAGGGATGTGGTTTTGGGCTAAGGATAGGTGATCAAATCCTCCCCCTATCTGATATAGCAAGAGTGCCCTTAAAAGTAAATTATGCAATGATGGCAGGCAAATGAGGATGCAAATTAGGGTTTAGATATTTTTTTTGTTATTTTTGGAGAATATGTAATTTTTTTGGTATTTTTTAAATAGAATAAAACTTGCAAATCATATCCTAATATGCTGGAAATATACTAAAATTAAAAAATATGCAAAAACTGCTAAACAAAAACCTAAAACTTCCAAACTTGTCTTGCTGAAAAAACAGAGCCAAAAATTTGCAGGATGTATTTCGGCTTGAAGAAAATTCACAGGCTATAATAAAATCTACAAAAATTTATAAAATTACTGTGAATTATGTCGAATCCAGAAAAATAAATTTCAAAATTTTTGGAGTTTTTATCAGGGAGAAATAATTAAAATAACATAGTATATATGGACTGAAAAATTGTAGAAAACAAGCCCTAATCTAAGCTCTGATACCAAATGATGGGGAACTAATATGTATGCAATTTTTTTGTATGTTTTACATGTTTAGTTAGGTGATTAATTCCCAAATTTCAGATCAAAATTATTTATAGGGAATTTTTTATGAGTTTTTGAAGATCAGCATACAGATTAGGACCTAGAAAAGTAGCAAAAAAGGACCGCCGGGGCTGAGAAGCCTCGGTTAGGGCAAGTTCTCCTACAATAAAACTACTGGAGGTAGAGGGGTGTACCTGACAATGTCTGTGAAGATCGCAGCGAAGGGGTCTCTCGTTCCTCGATGGATGCGGCCTGGAAAATCGAGCCAAAGACCCGCGGATACCCGGCTTTCTGCTCGGTGATTCGATTGAGGCTTGGCTGGAGTCATTGGATTCGTAGGAACTCAGGGACCTGCAAACGACCTGTCAGGGGTTAGAAAGCTCACAAAGGAACAAGAAAACAAAGTAAAAACAGCAAGGGAAGGCTTCTTTTGGAGTGGGCGTCCAGGGATCTGGAGGGTTTGTTGGCAGTAGGAAGATGATTGTAAACACCGGGAAGAAGAACTCTCACAAATCCCTTTATGCACACAGCAGGGTATCACACCACTCAATAGAAGAACTCAAGGTTTTCATTCATCAAAAATTCTCCTCATACAAGATGCTAGGGTCCCTTAAATAGACCCTTAACCTTGGGCTCCAAGTAAGGGTACATAAGTCTTTACATAAGAATCCTTTTCCCTCTCAAACCCTAGCTAGAAAATAAGGAAATATTAGGTAGAAAAATCCCTAAAAATTTTCTTGACTTGGTCAAGACTCCAAGGATGCCTAGGGTGGCGTGTTGGGCTTCTAGGAGCAGCAAAAGGCCGGCCCAAAGGGGCTCGGGTGCATGGGTTTGGGCCTCTGGAAGCTGGGGTGGCCTGGTAGCCAGGTAGCAGGAATATTCCCTGGTATCTTGCTTCTTAGGGGCTTGGGCTTGGCACCTGGGCTTGATTTCATTGGGCTAGGATACAGATGGACCTTTGGAATCATGGATGCCCTTATCTATGAGTATACTTTGGCATCTGGAAGGGAATCTGGGCACCTGGAGGGCATCTGCAAGAAATCAGGGTTTTCTGAATTTTCCTCCTGGGGTCTTCAAATCTTCAAGCTAGGTTGGACTTGGGCTATACTTCCATGTCTTTAATCTAGTTGGACTTGGTCTTCACTTGTATGATATAGTCTTGAGTCTTCAGTATGCTTGGACAGGACTCAAAAAAATAAAATTAGCTCAACATGAGCTGACTAGCATTGGACTGAACTAGCTCAACATGAGCTGACAAGTACAGAACTGAAATAACAACTCAAAATACTCAAATAACAACTAAAATAGACTCAGATGAGCTAAGCCCTTATTACAGATGGACTCATAAATTATTGATCAATTCACAGAGGATTGAAAAGCCTCTATCTTATTCTGGTGACTCCGGTGTCCCGACCAGATTTTAGGTGATGGATCCGTTATCACATAAAGGATCTGTTCATGCTCCAGGACAATCCTCAACTTTCGATAACAACTATTGAAGTTACGACCCTTCAACTTCTCATTATCGAGAAGTGACCGGAGCGAAAGATTTGAAGACATCTAAAAGGAAAAACAAGACCATATAAGAGTATGAATTAATCAATTAACCAAAAGACTTGGACTTTAGTTTAAAGGTCTCTCCCACTAATTTTTCAGATTGGGAGCTTCTAACTCCAATCCATGAAATCACTATTTTATAATGGGTACTGAAATCCAATAGACCACGTATGAGCCCGACTATGCCCAGCTCACCCATACATGCCTAAAGGTAGGTTCACCAACCAATTTTCAGTTAATTATTTAGCCCCAGAGAGCAGCCCAATCAGCCTAGGAGCCTTCTATTGTGGGTCCCCGGTTAGGTCCAACCATTAACATGATAAATACAACACTTCCAGCCAACAAATGACCAAGCCCGACTATGGCCGGCTAACTTGATTACCATTAAGAAGGTTGCACTGAACCATCATCTATGAGAGAGTAATTCCAGTAATCGGATGCACACCGGTTCTATGGAACTGCAGATGAACACCAAGTTAATGGACACATTAATAACTCACTTAATGGGAAGCTAAGACACCATCAACTCTTTGACTTAGTCTTTTTTAGGACCTAATAATTTTAGAGGATTTTAGGTTGTGACAGATGAATAAAGAGAAGAATATGGATCATCCTCCCACTGAACGAATCAATTTTCAGGAGGGTTGAAACAATTCAACAATTAATCTATGGGCACCTACCGATTAGTCAGACTGATCAACCTGGGTGACATGGGTTAACTCGAGTCAAAGAGCTTTCCTAATCAGTTCTGGTCAACATGACTGGCCAGGTAGATGAGATCATGGGTGAGTATCCGCCATTAACCATCTTTCCTAGACACCATCCAAGTTGGCCAGGAAAGAGGTGACATGGGTTAACTCGAGTCAAAGAGCTTTCCAAATCAGTTCTGGTCGACACGACTGGCCAGGTAGGTGAGATCATGGGTGAGTATCCGCCATTAACCATCTTTCCTAGACACCATCCAAGTTGGCCAGGAAAGAGGTAGCCACATACAACCATGATCACAATGCCAAACCTACCTCGACACCAACTGGTTTTCCAGACTCGATCAAACTAGCGTAAAGACTCAGGCTTCTACGGAGCCACTAATTAGATCCATTTTAGATGAATGGACTAACTTATCTAACTATTAGATAGTTCTAAAAGAAGTACCTTAATCAACTTTTGATTAGTCTTTTTATTATCCAGTTCAACTAAACATAGGTCTAACCCATAATATGGAGCCAATTAGACAGCTAACCCAATTAACCCAATTGGCTTATTTAAATGATATTAGATTTCATAAACCCTAAGATAACTTGTCATTTAAATTAATCATACAATTCAAAATTGTTTGAATATAAGCCAGTATTTTAATTAAAACAATTTTAATCAAAACATGTAAAACTCCTTTTATATATCATTTCATGCATCATATATAGTATTATTCTTTTATAAATATTACATTACCCAAAAAATAAATTTATAAAACATGCCAAAAATGTATTTGAATTAAAACAATTTTAATTCCTATGATTTTCTTAAATGATCCTTCTGAAGAGGCCAACACAGATGAACTGCATCATGCCAAAGATGGTCATAGTGAAGGTCTCAACTAGGTTCCTAAAAGTAGTCCCTAATCATACCCTGTGATTAATATACAGATACATAACTAAAGATTAAACATTTTAAACTACTATACATGTAATCAAGATATGTTACACCTGAACGTGGCTCTGATACCACTGAAAGAAATATAGGGTTGCGAGTGCTTACATTAAGCATGCAACAGCACAGGGAGCAGGTATGTATTTTAAAATAATTTTAAAATAACAGCAGAAACAACCTACTCCGCACAAGATCTAACATATTCAAGATGCATGTATAGGTATAACAAGGCATAAAATTGGCATGTAATATTTATAAACTATTTAATAAACTTAGATCTAGGAATGCATGACAAATAAAAATACAAATTTTACCTTATTCCTACTTGGAATAAAACAGGGATAACATTGGAATAGCTGGAATATCTGGAATAGTCTTATTCCAGTCTTCTTCTTCCGGCAACAAATTGGAATGGTTTATTCTTCTTCTCCAAAAGTAGCAAACTCAAAACACAAATGGGGAATCCTCTGGTCTCTCTTCCTGCAACAATAGCAAGGTAGTGTTTTGATGGAACTTGCTTCAATGAAGATCTAAAGAATTGCTCATCCAACAACGTTTGGATTGTCCTCTTTCTCTCTAAAGAAGAACTCCAATCAACATTTTTCGGTGCCTAGAAAATCATACTCTCAACGAGAACAAAGAAATCGATGATTTATTTGGAGCAAGGAGACGATCTGGGAATGCGAGAGGGCACCAGGTTATAGAACGAATCAAATTCATTATCAAAGAAGTAGTGAAGAGCCATTAATTGGAGGATTAATTCCAGCAAAAACCAAGAAGAAATAGGAGAGGAAAAGATGCCTTAAAAGCCCTGTTCGCCCAAGCCAATATTACCGTGTGAATGGTTCAAAATGGGTTCACAACGGGTTTAAAAAATCCAAACCAGTTCTAAACCGGTTCACTATCCAATTAGATCAAAATCTAATTAATAAAAGGCTTGGTCAAGTCTTGGTCACCCAGAAACAATTCCTGGTAGATCCAAACAATTTCTGATTGATCCAAAACTAGGTCAGTCCCATGTGTGCTCAATCAAACCATTACCGAAATGATTCATAATCATAAATCGATACTTGGATCAGGGAAAAATTCTCTATGGTGTGTGACCTCATAGGTTCGAACCTAGGCGGTAGCACTGGAACAATTCAAGTACCAGCATAAGATACAATCTAGCAATGGGTCTTGGTGTCCGGATAGGTCGAAGATGCAAGAGCAATCAATCGAACCTCTAGCATATGGTTACCGTATAGTTCATCCCTTTGACATCCAATGCTCAGGATGACCTAGGGTTAGACTGCCAACCCTAGCTGAGTCAATCCATAACATGTCTCAACCTCGCAAGTCCAATGACTCCTCATTAGGACTACCCCGGTCGAGGATTTGCTAAATTGAGACACTACGAGACATTCGATCCAAACTATTTGGATAGGTCAATTTCATCTTGGTCCACTACTACTCCACAAGTACTTGCCTGTACCCAGAAACTTTTCATCACTGAATTAGAAATCCGAGTAGTCTGGCATCAAAGCATAGGGAGTTGCTTGCAAGCTACCATGATGACCTCCGGTCGGAGGGACACATATACCCATATCCAATCGTGAGTATTCCTTTGGCAGAAAGGGGCTACATGGAGTCACGTTCAATGAGAAATCATATATCCCACTTGCATATCACATCAGTGTCACCACAATCCTTTGGTCAAGAGGACAACCAAATAATGTGAACCACAACATTCTACACTTGATACATTGCGATCTTGTATAATGTATCCTTTGGTTGTGAACCTGGTTTAAGGACCACTCGAAATATATCCTCTCTATATTGAAGTCAATGAAGTCCTAAGGACTTCATCACAGGAAAATGAGTTCATTACAGGGAAAAGTAAGAATGTGATAAGCTACCAAAATAATATTTATTAATTCATACAAAGAGTACAATACTCAGCTCAACCGCCTACAGCTTAGGTGATTGGCATTGGGAATACTCAGCTCAACTGCCTACAGCCTAGGCAATTGGCTTTGGGACACAATTTTCAACATGGTGGAACTCTAAAATAGGGTATCCTCACCTCTTGTACAAAAACTGGTCTCTCACTGGACTCATACATAAGTACAGGACTCAATGACTGACTAGGGTTGAGACAAATCAACTAGTCTCAACTTGTTACACGACTCAATCTTATTTGCTTACAAAAATGTGACACATGACTAATGTTCTAAAACCTTAATTAGTAAACCATATGTGATCCAGTATTCTGTGTCTGATCCTGGTGTCCCCAGCATATTTTTTTATATTTATGTCATCAAGTCAATGTCCTGTAATTCATTTGAGTCAAGTTCAACTCAAGAGGACCACCAACAAGATCCAAGACAGAACCATGAATCATGACCATAGGAAAGGTGAAGCCACATCAATTTTCAAACAGGAATCGACCATAAAAGAGGACTCACTCATGACCCCACCTCATTTCCACAAAAAGAAGGGTCCTACCACATCTCCACGCCAAACAAGGGTGATCCCAAGCATGAAATTCAAATGGGACCCCACTTTCTTCTCCAACCAACTTGGAAGTTTTTCAAAATTCAAAATAGGCACCTGACTTGTAAATCTTTGATCTAGAATGAAAGGAAATCCATTCAATTCAGGAGAGGTACCACACTTTGAAATCCTTGACTACTCAAGTATGAAAGACGTCCCTTTTCTTTCTCTCTTTATTTTAGGCATGTATTCAAATTTTAAAAGGGGCTTGGGTGAATGATAAGTGCCCCCTTCCTCTTATAAGGATGAATTATGATGAATGAATGAAAGAGTTTTCTTATATTTCCTTTGCTATTAGCATTAATGCTCTGTGAGGGAGAGGGTTTAGACCCAAACCAACCTAATTCTCTAAGTTCCAAACCCTAATCTCTCCTCCGAGCACAAATCGCCAAGAGCGCCTCCTCCAAGCCCTAGCTGACAAATATTTCTCCTTCATGTCTTCAGGCGACAAGCTTCCTCCTCATCAAGACTCTTCCATGCCAAGCCTCATCCATGCCAAGATTCATCTTCCATCACCATCCTATACCCCCTCTCTACTCAAAGTTTTCTTTCCATATCTTTCTCTGCTTCAATAGGTCCGTAACTTTTTTTCTTGTAGGATCCCCTAGGTATCTCGATCCATAGAAGAGGTCCTCCTTGCCTTGGAACCCCTGACCTGAAAGTCGATGAATCCACACGAGTAAAGCCTCCTCATCCAAGTTCCAACCCCACGAGTGCTAAGAGATCCAACTACAGAGAAGAGATCATCACATGGTACAAACCTCCTGATCGTAAGTGGTTTCTCAACCCTTAATATCATTCTTTCTTTATTGTTTGATTGAGTTTAATCTGTGGGATCACAATCTTTAATCCTCCTATAATCATTCTTAGTATATTCTTTACTCTATTTGAAGAAGAAAAGGCCATACAAATCTGAATCATTATTCATCAATGTTTACCTTCTTTTATGTTGATGTCTTCATGCATTTCATCCCGCATTAGCTTGTTATCAAAGCATGGTGATTAGGACTTATTTTACATAGAACTGGAATTTGAAATTTGAGAATTCAAATTTTGAATTCATTTTTTAAAAAAAAAAATATTAAAAAAATCAAAAAAAAAATTTAAATTTTGAATTTAGAATTTAGAATTTAGAATTTTGAATTTTGAATTTTGAATTCTAAAATTTGAAATTTAAAAATTCAAATTTGAAATTTAAAATTTAAAATTTTGAATTTTGAAATGCATGTTATTCCTAGTCTTTATGCTCCATTGATTAGATAGATTGTTGGATGTGCATTCATTTTAAAACATTTAAGGGCAATCCTATCATAAGATAATTGAACGATTTTATCACCTTTCCTAGGTCAAGAAATAACCAACTACATATTGTATTAACCCAAGCCTATTTTAAAATCAAGTAAGAACCTAAACTACGGATACCAACGAGTCAATTTCAAGGTATTGTGTTGAGACTAGTGTAAGTCAGTTCTTCACTTACTACTAGAAATTGGTGTCTAAGGCTAGGGTCCAATGAAAAACATCTTAAGCGAAACTGTGATTTTTAATTATGACCCTACGAGATTAGGGGGAGCCTCCCACACTCCCACCTCTCACCTAGCTAGTTAAAAGGATAATTGAAGACTTGATTGTACTCAGTCAATTCATTCTACATTAAGCTTCTAGGTCTAGGAAACGCCAAAATGAGTCTCTGTGCTACATGACCACTAGATCAGAAACCCCATACCAACATTTCCAAACCCAACCAAGTGTCACCATGGACCCAAATCTTCAAACTTTGCTGAGAACCATGACTGAACAATGCAAATAACTAAACAATAGGTTTGACCAAATAGAGGAGTGAATCGGGATCCTTGAAGAGACCTATAAGGCCCGTACTAAACCTGAATCACATAGACCAACTCCCCTTGGTCCCAGAACCCATTGCCATGATCTCACCCCTGAAAATGACCATAGAGACCCACACTAAGACTTCATTGATTCTGACAAAAGAGCCCTTAGGAACATTTGCCTCGATGCACCCACCTTTGATGGAAATCTATACCCTAAGGTGTATGTTATTTGGAAGAATGACATGGATCAATATTTTGAATGGTATGAGATGTTGGAAGAGAGGAAGTTCAAATTTTCTAAACTTAGGTTAGTTCAACATGCTATGTTGTGTTAGGCAAATATTGAGCACATTTGTCATCGGAGAAGAGACATGCCCATAGCGACATGAAGAGCTATGAAGATCAAACTTACAAAAAAGTACTTACCCATGTACTATGAGAAGATGGGATCAATAACCCATCAACCCGAATCCAATATGATTAGTACCCCTGGATATAACCCAAGTACTAGTCAAGTTCCCCTTAGCCAACCCACCCTTACTACCCCATTTGTTCACAAGGATGACATTGAAGAGGAAATATACATGGCAAACCTGGAACTAGTTGACTAGGAAAATAGTCAGACTGAAGCTATATTGGAAGGATAATTAGAAGAAAAGAACTATGATAAATATAACCCTGCTACTACTAGTAATAAGGGATGGGACTCTAACATGATGCATGTAGATGAATGACATAAGAAGGATAAGAAAATCATATTAAAAGAGCAATGATTTCTGAGGTTGTTTAGATTAAGTTTCCAAAAATATCTAAGACAAGGTTAGGGTTTCATGCAACAATAAAAATTCCTACCCACATGCTAGGACTATCAATGAAATAAAACAACATATCCTAGGTCTATGATGTCCTATTAGGAGCATGTTCTATCTTCAAAAATCAAAAAAAGTAAGAAGAGAAGGGGTTTACATACCTAGCAATGATTTGCATGATGTCGCAGAAGAGTTCACTCCGCTCGGATCGGTGCTTGGATATCCGATCACTTTCCTGCGAATCCATCGACTTTTTATCAGCTTCGTTCAGAGACAAAGAAGAATTCATCTAGAGGGCATTGTACCAGAGGGGTCCTGCAAATGTCAGGGGCTAGTGTCAAGGATGATGTGAAAAATATAAAACATGGGATTAGAAAAGAAGAAGAAGTAGTAGGATCGTCGAGGCCAATTTTAAGACTGTAGAAGATGAAGATGTTTGGATCCTTGGAGGGCTGATGGTGGGTGTCTTAGGGCACTTGCTTGGATAGACAATGGCTGGGGTATGGTTGATGTGGGAGGGATGGTTGGCGGCTAGGATTTGCTCACAAAAAAAAAAAAAGACAACTCTCACATGACCTCTAAAGAACACAAATTGTCACAAGAAAAATTCACCAGAGTTTTAATTCATGAAAAGAGATTGATTACAAGAGGGGGAGGGGGTGTGTATTTTTAGATTCATCCAACCCTTTCCTAGTCAAACAAAGAGTAGACAGTATGAATAGGATTAAGAGAATAAAGTCGAGTAGAATAAGGAGTACATAATTTGAATATAATTGGTAGATTGAAATCCTTGTAGAACTTGGTCATCAACTCCTTGGACTTGGAAGCTTTGACTTTTCTCCATGGGCTTTGACTAGAACGAAATTCTTGCTTGGCTTGGACTGGGTCAAAGCCTTGGGCATCTTGGAGTGGGTCAAAATATGGGGCACCAGCTTCATGATGGGCTAGGGGCATCAACTACTATGGGCCTTGAACTGGGGTACCAAGGATAGGGTTCTATCGTGGCACTTCTTCTTCAAATATTATGGGCTTGAAGCGCCTAAGGCCTGGTATGCTCGGGCACCATCTCCTGGAGGGCTTAGGAAGCATGAAGAAATCCAGATGCTAGGTTGGTGACTTAAGTGTGGGTTAAAAGGTCCTCCTCTTGAATAAAAATTACATGGACTCAAAAAGGCCTAATTGACAAGACTCAAAATAGGCATAAATAAATAATGGACTCACTGAATAGATAAATAGGACTCAATGGACTAAACAAGGAACTTCCACCAACTTTATGAATCCAATTGGCTCACATTATTACAAGACTCACAAAATTTGGACTTCATTACAGGACTTAATAAAAATTAACCAATACATGACTTAGTGGATAAATTGAAGCTTGAATTCTATGTCTGATCTGATATCCCCATCAATTCTCCCTGGATGGGAGGAACTCGACCCTGTCGAGTACGAAGGTCGATCTAGCTTATGATGCGGGACAAGGGGGGCTAGCTAGGAGGATCGTTGGAGAGCTGAGAAGTCTCCTGTGATTAGGGTCAAAAAGGCGAAAAAAAAGATGTGGGGGCAAGAAAGATGGATACTCTATGGACTTGGGACTTACCTTTACGGAGAGACGTCGCACCTCTAGGACATCCCACCAACCCCACTACATGTAGTCTAGGGCGTCCCACCCATCTCACTACATGCGGAGCCTATGGCATCCCACCCAAATCGCTACCCGGGGCCGTGAAGGAAAATCTCCAAGATCATAAAGGGAACTCAGCTAGGAAGAAGATAACTAGGGCCTCACACCCCTCGACACCCATAGGTGAAGGAAAGATGGGCTTCATGCCCACTCGAACGAAGAACACTCTTTTCAAAAATTCATATTCATCATCATCATATTATTTAAGAGAGGGGGTGCCTTTATATAGGCTTACAAAACTAGGGACCCAAGAAAAGAATGCAGTGCATGCAGCCCAAAAAAAGTGACATCCCAAACCTGCTTTGTTTGTAGCCTGAAAACATGGTAGAAAATCAAATACAGCCCTCCTCATATGGTGAAAAATAAAACTAATCCTAATCTAAAAGTAATTTAAGTAATTTCTTAATTGGTCCATATATCCATATTTAAAACAAATAAAATAAAATCCAAATTCATCAAGATCCATACTGAGCTGCTCTGAAATATGTGCAGGCTTGATGATTGTGCAGAAAATTCTTGCTCTGAAAAGTGTGCACTCTGAGATCCATGCAAAATTGTTCTACTCTAAGATCCGTGTAGAAAAAAAACTCCCCGTGACCTGTGACCGTGGAATTGGGGCGACGAGTGGAGGTGTGGAGACGGCTTCATGGGCGGAGGTCCGGCGGGGATGGCTCGGGCAGCGGTGGACGGCGGCATGGGGGAGAGGGGAGCATGGGCAGAGCTGCAGGGTTGGATGGCCATGGGAGGCACGCAGGGTGCACGGCCACGGGCAGTTCCATGGGATATGTTGGTGTTCCCATAAGGAGATCGATGCCGGGGGAAGGTGGATAGTCGTCGGGGGTGGCACCGGAGGTCGAGCGTGGTGGATCTAGGACAAACAGGAAGAAAAAACCCAAAAAAATGGATGTTCTGGGAGGTTGAAGATGATAGGGATAAACGAGGAATAAGTCGAGAATAAAATATGGATAAAGTGAGGATAATAGGAATAGGTGGAATAGCTGGGAAAAACATTTTTAAACTAAAATAAAAAAAATTTGAAAAAATGAAAAGCAAAACCCGGATGGGTTTTGATGTGCCCATCATTCCCCTATGATGGGGAAAGCTCGACTCCGTCGAGTTAGGCTCGTTGCATTTTTTTTCTCTCTCTCATGTTTTCTCTTCTTTTTTTTTCAATTTTTTTTCAACCCTAATCCTCTCCTGCACTGATACCAAAATTGATGGGGGACAAAGGGGGGCTAGCTAGGAGGATCGTTGGAGAGTTGAAAAGAATCCTGTGATTAGTGTCAAAAAGGTGGAGAAAAAGATGTGGGGGCGAGAAAGATGGATACTCTATGGACTTGGGACTTACCTTCACGGAGAGACGTCGCACCTCTAGGGCATCCCACCCACCCCACTACATGTGGGCTAGGGTGTCCCACCCATCTCACTACATGCAGAGCATAGGGCATCCCACCCAAATCGCTACCTGGGGCCGTGAAGGAGAAGCTCTAAGATCATATAGGGAACTCAGCTAGGAAGAAGATAACTTGGGCCTCACACCTCTCGACACCAATATGTGAAGGAAAGACGGGCCTCATGCCCACTCGAACAAAGAACACTCTTTTCAAAAACTCATATTCATCATCATCATATTATTTAAGAGTGGGGGTGCCTTTATATAGGCTTACAAAACTTAGGACCCAAGAAAAGAATACAGGGCATATAGCCCAAAAAAAGTGACATCCCAAACCTGCTTTGTTTGTAGCTTGAAAACATGGTAGAAAATCAAACACAACCATCCTTATATGTTAAAAAATAAAACTAATCCTAATATAAAAGTAATTTAAGTAATTTCCTAACTGGTCCATACATCCAGATTAAAAATAAATAAAATAAAATCCAAATTCATCAAGATCCATGCTGAGTTGCTCTGAAATATGTGCAGGCTTGATGACCGTGCAAAAAATTCTTGCTCTGAAATGTGTGCACTCTGAGATCCATGCAAAATTGTTTTGCTATAAGATCTGTGCAGAATAAAAACTCCCTGTGACTTGTGACCGTGGAATAGGGGCAACGAGCGGAGGTGTGGAGATGGCTTCATGGGCAGAGGTCTGACAGGGATGGCTCGGGCGGTGGCAGACGGTGGCTCGGGCAGCGACAGATGGTGGTGTGGGGGAGAGGGGCGCATGGGCGGAGCAGCAAGGGTGGACGGCCATGGGAGGAGCCACAGGGGGCACGGCCACGGGTAGTTCCGTGGGATTCGCCGACGTTCCCACGAGGAGATCGATGCCAGGGGAAGGTGGACAGCCATTGGGGGTGGTGCCGGAGGTTGAGCGTGGCGGATCCAAGACAGACAGGAAGAAAAAATCCAAGAAAATGGAGGTTCTGGGTGGTTAAAGATGATAGGGATAAACGGGGACTAAGTCAGGAATAAAATATGGATAAAGTGAGGATAACAGGAATCGATGGAATAGCTAAGATAAATATTTTTAAATTAAAATAAAAAAAATGAAAAGCAAAACCTGAATTGGTTTTGATTTCCCCATCTGCTTAGGTTCTACTTTGACGGGTCTAGGTTGAGGCATTGTGGATCCTCTCGAGTGATCCATGAATCCTTAGATCTCAGTCGACCTTGCCAACAAACCAAGTGACTGGTAGCCTTTGATCCGGGTACTAGTGGCTTGGTCATCAAGGATATGCTCAATCTTTCTTCTCATAAGCTAAATTGATGTGGACACTTAGGGTTGGGTTTGCTATCAAAGAAAGGGTTAGGTTCAAACTCACTTGGTACTATTGCTGGCTCCTTATACTCAACTAAGTCTAAGATATTGAAGGTTAAGCTTAATGCTTAATTAGATAACCCAGGCACTAGGTCCAACTCTCTTTATCACATTGATGGATCTAACAAACAGGTATGTAGCCTAATTGTTACAAAATTTTTCTAGTGAACTCTTAGACTCTTTTTAGGAATTAATCATATTTTTTATAAAAAAATTGCTTACATTAATCTTATGATTAATTTCTCATGCTGATCTCTAATCATGTAGTGCAAATGACACACAACAACTCCTATTGACATGCAAGGGATTCTACTCTGATACCAAAATTGATGAGGGATAGGATTCTAATATAATACACGATGATATGCAAGGGACGAAGATGAAACAAATCAGATTAAAGCAAGCAAATATTTATTTTATTTTTTTTATGGTTTTGATTCTCGAAACTAGCATATATTAGGTTAGGGTTATCCTGTATCAATTAGCATCCTACCCAAATGCTAGATCAATAAAAAAGAAAAGGAAATAAAAAAAAATAAAAATGTTTGATGGGGGAAACAGTCTTACGTTTTGAGGGGTTATGCAGAAAACAACATTAACAAATCTATACTATGATGCGAGAACATGCCCTAAACTATGCTCTGATACCAAAATTGATGAGGGGCATGACTCTAACATGATACATGCAGATGAATGACATAAGAAGGCTAAAAAAATCAGATTAAAGGAGCAATGATTTCTGAGGTTGTTTAGATTTCGTTCCTGAAAATAGCTAAGACTAGGTTAGGGTTTCGTGCAACAGTTAGAATTCTAACCCACATGCTAGAACTATCAACGAAATAAAACAAGTAAAGGATTCTAGGTCTAAGAAGGCCTATTAGGATCATGTCCGGTCTTCAAAAATCAGAAAAGGTGAGAAGAGAAGGGGTTACATACCTAACAATGAATTGAAGATGTCGCAGAAGAGTTCACTCTACTCGGATCGGTGCTTGGATGATCCGGTCACTTTCCCGTGAATCCATCGATTTTTTATCAGCTTCGTTTAAAGGCGAAGAAGAATTCATCTAGAGGGCATGGTATGGAAGGGATCCTGTAAACGTCAGGGGTTAGTGTCAAGTATGATTGGAAAAATATAAAATGGAGGATTAGAAGAGGAGAACAAGTAGTAGGATCGCCGGGTTCGATTTGAGGACTATAGAAGCTGAAGATGCCTGGATCCTTGGAGGGCTGATGGTGGGTGTCGTAAGGCTCTTGGTTAGATAGACAATGGCTGGGGTTTGGTGGAAGAGGGAGTGATGGTTGGTGGCTAGGGTTTGCCCACAAGAAAAAAAAGACAAGTCTCACACCACTTCCAAGGAACACAAATTGTCACAAGAAAAATTCACCAAAGTTTTAATTCATGAAAAGAGATTGATTACAAGAGGGGGAGGGGTGGGTATTTATAGATTCAGCCAACCCTTTCCTTGTTAAACTAAGAGTGCACAGTATGAATAGGATTAGAAGAATAAAGTTTAGTAGGATAAGGAGTACATAATTTTAATAGAATTGGTAGACTGAAATCCTTGTAGAACATGGACATCAAGTCCTTCTTGGACTTGGAAGCTTTGACTTTTCTCCATAGGTTTGGACTGGTATAAAATTCATGTTGGGCTTGGACTGGGTCAAAGCCTTGGGCATCTTGTATTGGGTCAAAATATGGCGTGCCAACTTCATGATGGGCTGGGGGGCGTCAATTGCTATGGGCCTTGGACTGGGGTGCCAAGGATAGGGATCTGGGGTGGCACTTCTTTATGAAATCTTGTGGGCTTAAGGTGCCTAAAGCCTGCTATGCTAGGGCACCATCTCCTAAGGGGCTTGGGCAGCATTAAGAAATCCAGATGCTAGGTTGGTGACTTAAATGTGGGTCCAAAGGTCCTCTTGAATAAAAATTACATAAACTCAAAAAGGCCTAACTGAAAAGACTCAAAATAGGCCTAAATAAACAATGGACTCATGAAGTAGATAAATAGGACTTAATGGACTAAACAAGGAACTTCCACTGACTTAGTGAATCCAACTGGCTCACTTTATTGTAGGACTCACAAAATTTGGACTTCATTACGGGACTGATGCAGAACAAATAAAGGGATGCGATGCGGAAGTAAATTAAGATTAACTAATTTTTTTGTTGTTTTTATAGGTTTGTAGAAGTTGGCTTCAAATCAAAGAAAAGTTAACCTAACATTGAAAGATACTAATATGATAATTGAAAGCACAATTTTAAGGAAACTAAATTATCAGAGTAGTTTAGAAGCAACGGATCGCTGGGGGTTGAGAAACTCCCAGACCTAGGGTTTCACTCCGAGCTTTCAACAAAATAGAAATAAAGAGAAGGGAAGGTTTATCTAACCAGACAATGATCTTCACAGATTTTGGTGGAAGAACTCTCCCGAGCAGATTGTTGGATCCTCGGAGTCGGATATCTTCGTAATGGATCCTCCAATACTGGTCCTTTGGCGGGTTGGCTTCTCCTGAACTCAAGATCTGGAAGAGAAGAAAAACAATTGATGGAATCAGAGAGTCAAGGAAAAGATTTACCAGGTTGATGAACTTGAAGATCGAAATTGCTGAAAACTGGATTCTCCTGGATGCTGATGTGATTTTCCTTGGAACTTGCTCTGGATCTGAAGTAGCCGGACTGGATCTGGATGAAGGTGGATGGCCTGGACTTGTAGAGAGAGAGAGGCCGTGGGAGATGGATGGATCTAGGGTTTGGTGGATGGAAAATAATGAAAGGTGGCTAGGGTTTTGGAATTTCAAGTGGCTAACCTAGGGTTTTGGATAAAGATGGAGATCTCTCACCTCCTCAAGGCTCCAATGGAACCCGGATTACCCCCTCACGGAGCTCAACACTTAGAATAGTGCGGAAGAAGAGAAACCTAGGTCACTCAACACAAGAGAATAGCAAAAATAATTTTTCTTCATTGATTTTCAAAGTTACAAAGAGAGGTCTATTATATAGACCTAAAATTTCTCCTAGCTTGTACAAATTCCCATGTGGGGCTAAACTCTTCCAACCCCTAGATTAGGTAGAAAATCCTCTCCCTTGGCCGACCAAGAGTCCAAAAAAAATTGGGACGGCCATAAAGGAATTGTTTTGGAACTTTTATGGCACCTCCTTTGGAGTTGGATTTGGATTTGGAGTCCTCTTCTTCTTATGGTATTTCTTCTTTTCTTCCACTCCAAGTTAAGCTCTTTGATTTTGATTTGAACTTCAATTAGGAGTAGGTTGGATGTCCTTCTTTGATTTCTTCTCCAAGAGAAGTTTTCTTCCTTCTTTGCTTAGGTAAATTAGGCAGGTGTGGGTGCCTCCTTTAATTTAGCCTCCAATTTGATTTTTTCTTCTTTGGATGTGGGGACCATGACACTGGGATGCCTCTATGGCGCCTCCTGGACTCTGGCGTGTGCTCGGAGTGTGGCTGGGCGTGTGGCTTGGAGTGTGGCCTCCACTTGCTTGAACCTTGAGTTGATTGGAAGAGAAATGTGGCACCATTTTGGACCAAATTGAAACCACATTGGGACTTGCACCGAGTCAACATGACTCAACAAAATTTAAATGGTGACTCAAGAAATAAATAAAATAAATAAACTGGTTGACCAGGTCAACCTTTATTACAAACCCTAATTTCTCGGGCAATGTCAATCAGAGATCCAAATGGAGCTCTGAAGTCTTCTTCTGAGTCTGGTGCCCGCACCAGGGACTTAATAAAAATTGACCAACACATGACTTAGAGTAGAAAATGAAGCTTAAAGTCTATGTCTGATCTGATGTCCCCATCAACTAGGGCTTTATCTAAGAAAATACTAGAAGAGAATCAAATTATAGAGCCTAGTCTTGAAATTCACGAACAAGAGGAAATTAGTGAGGACATGGTTTCTTCAATTCAGTACCTTCAAGGGAAATTCACTCGTTTAGTCATAGTTAAAGATCTCTTTCTTGAAATTGCTGACTCGTCCTTCTATAAAGTGGACCTTTTATTGCCTGTAGATATAAATCAATGCCCAAACCTTAAGGTCATCCCCATTAATAAAGGACTATACGATGAACCTGTTCTTATTTCCTACCCTATCCTAAGGTTTCCAATGCTTCTAGAACTACTAGATTACATTTTGTTGAGGTTAACTGGTTGCATAAATCCTTTGAGCATGTTAGATTTGCTACCTATTTTTGGAAGATCTTATGGCACTTATTAGAAGTCCATGTAAAATTTTCATCTTTATGTCACCCACTAACCAAGGGTTAAGCACAAAGTTGTAGTTAAAGATTTAATAAATTCTTTTCAATAAGAATGCATAGTCGAACCTATAATTTATTAGGTATCGGTACGAATCATATGCACAATGTGTTAGAAATTTGCATCTGAGCAATGAAACTTAAATGATTATAACAAATTCCTGAAAAATGAGTTAAAGAGTTTGCTGAGGGAGATCATGTGATGATTAGGCTTAGACCTGAATGGTTTCCCTCGGGGATTGTGAGAAAAAAAGAAAAAAGTTACATGCCCGTGGAGCTGGACCTTTCAAAGTGTTAAAGATAGTTGGACCTAATGCCTATGTGCTCAAGTTACTACCCGAATTTGGCATTAGCTCAACCATCAACATTTCAGACCTAGTGAAGTATAGGAAGCCAGCGATGATACCTAATGAGCCATTTGGACTTGACCCAATTCTCGAGAGAATTCATTCACCGAGTGTCCACCAATCAATTTACCTGAGCGACGAGAATGGATTTAGCATATTCTAGATGACCAGGTTATTACTACCCGGAATAAAGCCTACCAGCATTATTTGGTTCATTGCAAGGTCGACCAGAATCTGAGGACTCGTGGATCACTCGAGAGGATCTGCAATACATCGACCTAGACCTACTAGAGCAATACTAGAGTTAGATTGATCCTTACTTAACAGGATCGAGTTCCTCCCATCGTGGGAGAATTGGTGCAAGCACCAGAATCCAAAAGAGGCTATGCTCAATTCAAACCAACCCAACCTCTTTATGGATTATAGATAATTAAGTATTGTCAGTCCTACAATTGAGTCAAGCTATTTTCTTAAGTTTATGTCATTAAGTCAATGTCTTGTTATTCATTTGAGTCAAGTTCAACCCAAGAGGACCACCAAGTATGAAAGACTCCCCTTTTTCCTCTCCTTGTTTTAGGCATGTATTCAAATTTCAAAAGGGTCTTGGGTGAATGATAAGTACCCTCCCTTCCTCTTGCAAGGATGAATTATAATGAATGAATGAAAGATTTTTTTTATATTTCCTTTGCTATTGGCATTGATGCTCCGTGAGGTAGAGGGTGTGAAACCCAAACCAACCTAGTTCTCTAAGTCCCAAACCCTAATCTCTCCTCCAAGCCCTAACCGCCAAGAGCCCCTACTCTAAGCCCTAGCCAACAAGCATTTCTCCTTCAAGTCTTAAGGAGACAAGCTTCCTCCTCACCAAGACTCTTCCATGCCAAGCCCCATCCATGCCAAGATCCATCTTCCATCGACATTCCCTACCTATTCTCAAATTAAAGTTCTCTTTCCATATCTTTCTCTGCTTCAATAGGTCCCTAACATTGTTGCTTATAGGATCCCCTGGGTATCTCGATTCGTAGAAGAGGTCCTCCTCGCCTTGGAACCCCTGACCTAAAAGCTGACGAATCTACAGGAATAAATCTCCTCATCCAGGTGCCAACCCCAAGAGTTCTAAGAAAACCAACTACGAAGAAGAGATCATCACATGGTACAAACCCCCTGATCTTAGGTCTGACTTGTTGAAGAAGGCACTAGTCCTAATCATAAGTGGTTTCTCAACCCTTAAGATCCTTCTTTCTTTATTGCTTGATTGAGTTTAATCCACAGGATCACAATATTTAATCCTCTTGTAATCATTCTTAGTATATTCTTTACTCAATTTCAAGAAGAAAAGGCTATACAAATCTGAATCATTATTCATCTAAGTTCGCCTTCCTTTCTGTTGATGTCTTCATGCATTTCATCCCGCATCATCGAGAGTCCCAGAGCTCTTCACCACAGAGGTTCTGTTCCCATTGATTCTCCCAAACTGACTTGATCATTAGAGTGTCTCCATTGAAATCTCTGGCCCGGGTCTCCTCTTTTTCATAGGCCATGCCCGAAGAGGACCGAGCACCTAATGGGAGCCCGACGAGTTTGTGCCATATCGGAGCTGCAGGCCACGTTGATCTTGGTGGCAACTTCGAGCTTCTCCTTTTTCTTCTAAGTTTGATATCTGCTTCTGATAAATGACAGAATGGTCTTATTCGCATTCCCTAGAGATGAGGTTCTCAATGGACGAGCTCCAAAGCATGTTAAGGAAGAGGGTTTCCTCCATAAGGCCCAAAGGGAAACCTACGAAGAAAACCCGAGAGGAGCCGGGACAGAGGCACGCCAGTGAAACTGCCAGGAGAGGGCCTCCCGCTGTACTGACTATGCCTAGATTGGCATTCTGTCCTCTAGCCTGCGAGCCTCGAAGGGAGGCTCGATCAGTCGAGGGGGCCGTGCTAATACCTCTAGCAGCCCCTACAAGAATCAAAGCTCCACTACGGCCGGAGGTGGAGAAGGTGGCGAGAGATGCCACCACAAGGAGCCCGGCACCACTGTCCGGGGATGGACCTACTACAAACCAGTCTACCATCGATGGGTCCCCATCAACCACTACCCCGAAGCCCTTGGAGCCATCTTAGACATCGAGGTCAGGGTTGAAGAAATTATCCATCATTAAGCCCTGTGATGCCAGGTTGATGAAGGATGGAAAGTTGGTCGAGGATGTGTTGACCTCTCTCATCCAGCTGCTGGACCACCAGGAGTCGACCGGCCCGCCCATGGTGGACATCTTCACCGAGGTGTTCCCCCAGCTCTTCTCGGTAAGTCACCTTCTTGGTTGCTTTACTTTTTTTCTTTTATCTGCAAAGGCATTGACTGTCGTTCTTCATGCAGGTGGCTCTCGATGTTCAGCTCCTCAGGGACTCCTGCTTGGGGTTCATGAAGAGGGAGTCCCACCTCTGAAAGGAGAGGGATAAGACCCGGGCCCAGGCTACCCAAGTTCAAGAACTGGAGGGCCAAATGAAGGTCCTCCAAGACCAGATGGCAAGCACCGAGGTGAGGGCGACCGGCTTAGAGAAGAAATCCATTGAGCTTGAGCAGGCCCTGAAGGAAGAAAAGGGGGAGAGCATCTGCAAGACTGAAAAGTTAGCTGCCTCCACCATAGAGGTAGCCCGCCTGGAGGGGAGAACATAAAGACTCTAGGTTCAACTCGATGAGGAAGTGGCCAAAATCATCGCCACTTTGGAGAAGGCCACGGTGGCCGTTGCACTGATGGAGATGGTCAAGAAGGAACCCACCGAGGCTGTCCCCAAGTTCAAGGCATCCGAAGGTATCAAGGATGAGGTCATCAAGGCGATGTTGGACTCTTACCACCAAGGGTTCAATGATTCTCATGGCAAGGCCATCCATCTCCTCGGATTGAAGGGGTTGGAAGACATTTTTCCTGTGATGCCCGTCCCTGCCCGAGCTACCATGGAGATGGATTTGGAGGTGGAGCCAGAGGTAGTCATGCTCGAAGCCGGAGTCGCTGCCACCCATGACCCGCCACCATCATCAGAGGGAGTCGTTGGCCAGCTAGGGAAGGAGACAGCAAGCAAGGCTTGAACATTCCTTTCCTTTATTTTATAACTTAGATTTTGGGAGGCTTCTTGGCCTGTCAGAAGCCTTCATAGGATGTAAAAGAATTATTCAATTAAAAAAAAATCTTTTCCTTTCCAACTGATGTATCCCATCCACTTCTTTTTTTTTGAGATACTTTTAAAGGATCCTTCAGAGATTGTGAGGGACTTATCTTTGAAATAAAGGAATAGTCCAACATGACTAATGTACTTAGTTTGGACTTATCTTTTTTTTTTCAATTCCTTTGCCTTTCTGCATGGTAAGGAAATAGACTTCATGGTCATCGTAGGTGTGTGCCTCTCCCAGGCCTTAGTTACTGCAGGTTGATTCTGGAACCTTAGGATTGGCATGAAGGTTTTTGGGAACATTTCATCCCCGTTCTCCTAGTCTCGAAGTCATGTGGACCTGAGTGCAGGATTTTTGGAACTTCTTGATTTGCTTGGCTGTGAGTCAAGCGGTAGATGTTGAGACTTTAGGAGTTTCCCAGTTGACATCTTTAGATTGTGAGCAAAGCATTTGAATGTGGGTCTTCTGAAATCTCCTAATTTGATGCACAAAGCGGTGAGTCAAGCAGTAGATGGTGGAATTTCAGGAGTTTTCCAACAAAATCTTTGGATTGTAAGTAAGGCATTTGGATGCAGATCTTCTGGAACTTCTTGATTCACCAAGTTGAGTCAAGTGATAGATGGTGGGATTTTAGGAGTTTCCAAACTGACATCTCATGACTGTGAGCAAGGCATTTGGATGCGAAACTTCTTGAACTTCTTGATTCACCAAGCTGTGAGTCAATTGATAGAGAATGAGATTTCAAGAGTTTCCCAGCTAACATCTCTAGACTGTGAGTGAGGCATTTGGATGCAGGGCTTCATAAGTTTCATGACTTTGAGTGCGGGGATTCATATGCTTCCCAGCATTGAGTGTAAGGCTTCATAAGTTTCCTAGCTTTGTGTGAGAGGCTTTATAAGTTTCTTGGCTTTGAGTATGGGGCTTCGATAGTTTCCTAGCTTTAAGTGCAGGGCTTCATAAGTTTTACAGCTTTGAGTACGAGGCTTCATAAGTTTCTTGACTTTGAATGAAGGGCTTTGTATGTTTCCTGGCTTTGAGTAGGGGCTTTGTACATTTCCCAGCTTTGAGTGTAGGGTTTCATAAGCTTTTCGACTTTGAGTGTAGGGCTTCATAAGTTTCCTAGCTTTGAGTGTGGGGCTTCATAAGTTTCTTAACTTTATCCGCCAGACATGGAGTCAAACGAATGCATTCTTGTATAGGTGAAAGACAAGTTGCACCATAAAGGAACATTAACAATTAAATGAAGCCTTACATTATTGGTAGTACATCCTTAGGTTGCTTGCATTCCATGTCTAGGTAAATCAGGCACCATCAAAATCGATTAGATAGTATGCTCTGCTTGATAGAGCCTCGACCACCTTATAGGGGCCTTCCCAGTTATGGAAGAGTTTGCCACATTCTCTCAACTGGGACACCTCTGCTCGCCTGACCAGGTCACCTGGGTGGAATGCCTTGGGCCTCATACAAGAGTTGTAGTAGCACGCCACTTGTTGCCAGTAGGCTACCATCCGAAGTTGGGCTTTGTCTATCATCTCATCCAAGAGGTTTAGTGTTGCCCAGGTGGCTACCCAAGAGGGGGGTGAATTAGAAATTTAAAAATTTAAAGCATATAATGTGCAATTAAAAATCCCTTACAAAGTGTTGGTGCTGTGATACAGTAGTAAATTGCAGAAGCTAAATAAGAATGAAGAAGCACAATAGAAACATACCAAATTTATAGTGGTTTAGAGCAACCCAGCTCCTACGTTTACTACCCAAGATAGTACATGGAATTTCCACTATATTCACACCTAAATATAGTCAGATTATTTTACAGGATCATAATCCAAAACATCTAAACTTTGGTTATAATTGGATCACCATAGAAAACCCAGTACCCTTTGGTTTTAAACAGGATCACCAAAGAAACCCAACTTGGTTTTCATAGGATCACCAAGAACCTAACTTGGTTTTACCAGGATCACCAAGAACCCAACACTTGGTTTTTATCAAAGACTCACCAAGAACCTATTTGGTTTTTCAACCAGACTCACCAATAACCCAAACAATTCAAAAATGAATTGAAATAAATGCAACAATAAATGACAAAATCAATTTATCGGATAGTTGCCGGTGTAGCTTCATAGAAGTCCACTTGGATTGCACTTGAAAGAGCTTTAATTTCTTTAGTGGCTTCTTCCCAAGTTGCTTTAAGCTTCATATTAGAGTTGGTGAAGGCTTGAAGGCTGACTTGAATGCTCTTATGCTCTCTTGCTTGTTGGTAGGTAGGATATTCAATGTAGCTTCAAAACTTTTAAGAACATTCAAAAACTTACTAGAGAGAAGTTCAAATCTCTCAAATACAAGGTCTTCCATCACTCCAAGGTAGTTTGAAATATTGTAGACCATTGGGATGTGACATATGACCATTGAGAACTTTTTGGCATTCAAAAAGAAATTCTATAACTAGCCGTTATGTACCTGAAAGCAATATTCGAGTCGGCTTGGATTTCTTCGAGTCAGCTCAGATCCTCTGAATTGATAGGTCGAGTTGTCATATCTACAGTGCAGTCGACTCGGTGTCATAGGGTGCAAAACTTCACTCTGGACAAGTCGGCTCTTGATAGCTTGGATCAGCATGAACTTTTTTCTTTGAAAATCTTGAACTCGAGGAGTCGGTGCTTTTGATCTTTGGTCGGCTCTTCTTCTCAGGTTCTAAAATCATCACTCTAGAATAGTCGGCTCGTTGCAATTTGGGTCAGCTCGCTTTCTTAGGTCTTCAAAATTAGGTCTGGTGGAGTCGGCTCTTTGAGGTTCGGGTCGGCTCGCCTGGCTATTCTCAGAAATCTTCAAAAACAAGTCTCTGGAGGAGTCGGCTCGAACATATACCAGTCGACTCAGATTTTACTGGAGTCGGCTCGGTTACCTTCGAGTTGGCTTTGATTGCTGCATACCAGAATCCTTGTTGCATGCCAAGAGGTGGAGTCGGCTCTTCACAATCCTGGGTCGGCTCGAGTAACTTCTTTAGGATTTTTATAATTGAACTCAAAGAAAAACTTTTACTAACACTCTTACATTTTTCAAGCATACCAACTCAAAATAATTCTAAGGCACACACACATAGAAGTAACCCTTTTTACAGATTTTTCTTAGCTTTTTCATTGGGTTCTTCTTTACAAGATAAGATTTGAACACAACTCAAATCAAGAACTAAAGATGTAGGAGTTGAAGTTTGAACAAATAAACCATCCTACAATAACTTGTGAACCACTTGAAGAGTTTTTATAAATAAATGTACATACTCCAATGTTTGGTTATCATCAAAATCACTTATGAGGTCAACAATCTCTCCCTTTTTAATGATGACAAAACACTGGGCATGAAAAAGTAAGATAAAACTTTACATTTACTTGTATAACTGTATTTGCACGAATGTATGAACAAGTAAAAGGAATTAACTTTAATTAGTGTCAAACTATGGAAGGAGAATTAGGGCAATGAGAGGTAATCTCCCCCTCAATAAGATACTCCATGTTTTGACATACTTTTCATGCAAGTTCAAAGCTTAAAATTTTCTAAGAGAGCTTTAAGTATCGGAGCTTTTAATTAGAGCTTAAAACATTATACATCAGAGCTTTAAGTATTAGAACATGATATTAGAGCTTGAGACACTTAAAGCATTGTGTATCAGATCTATTTGAAACATTGTGTATTAGAGCTTATAAGAAAGTTATTGAGTTTCATGTAATGTATCAGAGCATAATGTATCAGAGCATTAGTGAATAGGTTTTATCCTTTTCAAGCTTTTTGCATCCGAGCAAAAATTTAAACATAAACACATTTAAACACATTTTATCCTTTTCATGCAATATCTTCATAAATTTCTCCACCTTTTTGTCAATCAATCAAAAAGGTGAAGTTAGAGTGGAGCTCAGATTTTAAAATAGAATCAAAAAGTATTTAAAATTTATTTGAGATAATTTCACTTTCTCATATTCATTCTGATATTCTAATTAAAATGTGTCAAGGTTGTATCAAAGACAGGCATTGGAGTAATTGATAGACACAATTCAAATATTCATTCCATTTCAAAAAGATAGAAACTTTCATTGTATAAAGAGATAGAATAATTTAAGAGACAAAATGTAAACTTTCATTTCAAGAAGTTCAATACAAAGTACAAAATGAAAGAAAATACATCTAGTCACCGTCTATGTCTACTCTAGGGTTTGGAGGTCGACCCGGAATTTGAATGCCCGGAGGCATAGAAGCAACTGGGTTAGGATCTAAGACATGAGATGGTGGACTAGTATGGGATCCCTGTGGCCTAAAATAAGGAGCTAGTTGTCATGGATGAACAGACTGACCAGGCCAAGGTCTAGAATGTGGAACACTAAGTGTAGCAATGACTCTGCTCAAAAGTTGATCCAACTTGAACTGAACTGTACCACTTCTTCATCCACCTTTTTTATACCATTATGTATTTCAACCAATTCAGTTGCTTGAGCATTTTCAAAGGCTTCAGCCGAATCTCTTAGTCATTTGAACTCAACTCTTATAATTCCAATTCCTCTTGTGTAGTCCTCTTCCATCTTCTTGCCTTCTTCTACTGAGCCCATTATGATCCTTAAGTTATCCATCTCAACTCGATATGCTTCAAGTACTTGGGTAACAGAGTTCTTAACAGTTTCAGAACTTGAAGAAATCAGTTGAAGAATGGGTTGTAGATCTGTCTCTGTTGCACAAGTTGTACTGTTGGAGGCTTCAAGAGTATCCATTCTGCTTCACATATTATCAATCTGCCCTCCATAATGATCAAGTCTCTCATTAACAGACTGGCAAAATTTGCCAAACATTGTAGCCATAGAAGAATTGATAGATTCAGTCAAGTTACCCATTTGCTATGCAATAAAATCTTGCAAAATTGAAGTATCCACAATAGGAGCAGCAGCAACAAGACTAGGAATAGGAATGTCAGTGGTAGCCTAAGTGTGAATAGGTGTACCAGGAAGCCTGTTAGGCATTGAAACATCTAGAAAAGAAGCATTAAAGGCAGTCTGAACTGGTGAACCTTGTAGTGGAATAGAAGTGCCTTCACCAGTGTCCAATTCAGCTTGTTCTTGTACTTCTTCAGTTTCTTTAGTCATTGGAGCATCGACTTCTTTTTCCATGTTCCCTCAGATAATAAGTAACCCATCCTTTGTAGGGTTTTAGCTATATAAGTGTCAGTGTGAAGGATGGTTTTACTGTCTTCTCCTGATAAATCAATATTTGCGTTTTGGAAGAAAAGAGTGAGGACCATTCCGTAAGGCAAACGTGCCTTTACTTTTCTTATTGCCTCTTTCACCTGACATATCATAATGGCTGGAAGATTGATTTTATCCCCATTTATCAGTAGCTCCATAAAACAAAGATCTCGCTCACTTACCCAGTCAAAACAGCCTATCATGGGTAGAAAGATCCTACTAATGAAGCTGTGAAGTATCATCATTTCAATAGATAATGGACTTGCCTTGAGTATTCCAACTTCATCAACTTCAATCCTCTCCAGTAAAGTTTGCAAAGCTTTTGTCCTGTCATTTAGGACCAAGTATTCAGTACCCTTAAAAGGAATTTCTAGAACATTTCCAAGAATTTCTTTAGATATAATAATTCTTTTTCCTTTGACCTGAGACTCAATAAAATTTTCTCCAAATCTCATATTTTCATAGAAGGTTTCAACTAGATTTGGGTAGGTTTTGATATCCAAAGAACACATATTTCTCCAACCTTGATTTTCAATGAAATCCCCAATAACAAATCCTATTTTCTTTAGGTATTCAAACAAAATTCGTTTACTAGTAGTTATAGGCCGCATACACAAGGAAATCTGATGACTTTGTGAGACAGGACTTGGTTCTTCATTTGATTGAGGTGGAATTTGAGAGGAAGTATCTTCATGGAATTTGATCTTCTTTCCTAGGGAGCAGCTTCAGTTTCCTATCGAGATTTCTTCTCTACTGCCCTCTTTGGAGCCATTGCACAAATACACTTGAGTTCCGACGCAGTTATTTGAAGGAGAAGTTTTTGGAAACTTTTTCGAAGGGAAAGAGTGTAGGGTTAAGGAACATAAATTGGAAAGAAAAACCTACTGCTCGAACTAAAAAGAGACGGCTCGACATCTGAGCCGGCTCGATCAATAGGTCATCTGCTCGAGTCAAGTCGAGCAGAGGGAGCACAAAAATGATTTTTGGGCTTCAATCAAAATCTTTTTAACACAAGAAAATTGAGATAAAAAATTCACCTAGATAATTTTTTCTTATGTTTATATGGATGATTCTATAGTGGGTCATATAACCCTAGTTTACTTCTAATCATTGCAAATCCATCAAAATTCAAAGGTTTGGTAAAAATGTCAGCAAGTTAGTTTTTAGTTGGCACAAATTCAAGTATAATGTCATTATTCAGTACATGATCTCTTATGAAATGGTACCTAATTTTAATGTGCTTGGTTCTTGAATGTTGAACAGGATTTTTTGTCAAATTAATAGTACTTGTGTTATCATATTTGATTAAAATTTTAGATTGTATAACACTAAAGTCTTCTAGCTATGGTTTAATCCATAACACTTGAGCACAACAACTACTAGCAGCAATGTACTCTGCCTCAGTTGTGGACAATGCTATGGTGTTTTGCTTTTTATAGTGCCATGAAATTAAATTCAATTTTAAAAATTGGCATATACCACTAGTGCTCTTTCTATCAATTTTGCAACCAGCATAGTCAGCATCAGAAAAGCCAATTAAATTTAAAGATGATTCTTTAGAATACCAAAGACTTAAATTACTTGTATCTTTTAGAGATTTGATAATTCTTTTGATAGCAAGCATATGTGTTTCTTTTGGATTACATTGAAATCTTGCACATACACATGCATGTATAAGATATCCGGTCTACTAGCATTCAAATATAATAGGGATCTGATCATACCTCTATATATCTTTTGGTCAACATTGGATCCATTTTCATCTTTGTCTAGCCTACAGGTAAGGCTCATGGGTGTGCTAGCCTCTTTGCTTGTTTCCATGCCAAACTTCTTGATTATTTCTTTGATATACTTGGCTTGGCTTATAAAGATTCCTTCTTTCATTTGTTTGACTTGTAATCCATGGAAGTAGTTCAATTCATCCATAAGGATCATTTCAAACTCACCTTGCATCAACTTAGCAAACTCTCCACAAAGATTTTCATTAGTTGCACCAAATATAATATCATCAATGTAAATTTGTACAACTAACATATCATTCCCTTTGTTCTTAATGAAAAGAGTTTTGTCAACATTTCCTCTTTTAAAATCATTTTCAAGTAAAAATTTTCTTAGTCTATCATACTAGGCCATAGGTGCTTGTTTCAAACCATATAAAACCTTATTCAATCTAAACACATGATTTAGAAAAGCACGATTTTCAAAACCTGGTGGCTGTTCTATAAAAACTTGTTCATAAATAAATTCATTTAGAAAAGCACTTTTGACATCCATTTGAAAGAGTTTAAAGTTCATGTAGAAAGCAAATGCAAGAAGTAATCTAATGGCTTCTAGTCTTGCTATCGGAGCATATGTTTCATCAAAATCAGTACTCTCTTCTTGATTGTACCCTTTTCCTACCAACCTTGCTTTATTTCTTTTGACCTTACCATTCTCATCTAGTTTGTTCCTATAGACCCATTTAGTTCCTATGATTGGGTGGTCTATAGGTCTACTAACTAGTGTCCAAACTATATTCCTTTCAAACTGGTTTAATTCATCATGCATTGCCATCATCCAGTTATGATCAATTCAGCTTCTTCCAAACTATGTGGTTCAAATTGTGACAAAAGGCTAGGTAGTCATGTGCATCTCTATGCACAGACCTAGTCCTAACACCATGAGAAGCATCACCAATAACTAAATCTTTAGGATGTGAAGTTACATACCTCCATTCCTTTGGTAAATCAGTATGATCCTTGCTTACCACTTCATTTCCATCTTTTATTAGCTTGTCTTGAATGCTTAGATCTTCCATTTCCTTTTGTAGTGTACCTACATCATTATCAATGCACTCATCTTTTCTAGATGGTTAGAGGTTAGCTTCATCAAAAACAACATGAATTGACTCTTCAATAGTGAGAGTCCTCTGATTAAACACTCTATATGCTTTGCTATGTAGTGATTAACCAAGGAATATAGATTCATCAGATTTTGCTTCAAACTTTCCTAGGTTATCTTTACCATTGTTCAATACAAAGCATTTACACCCAAAAACATGAAAGTAGTTAATATTAGGTTTTCTTCCATTCCAAAGCTCATAGTGGGTTTTCTTTGAAATTGGTCATATTAAAACTCAGTTTAATATATAATAAGCTGTGTTCATCGCTTCTGCCCAGAAGTACCTTGGAAGATTATCTTCACACAACATGATTCGGGCCATTTCTTCCAAAGTCCTATTCTTTCTCTCTACAACACCATTTTGTTGTGGTGTTCTAGGAGTGGAGAAGTTGTGATCAATGCCGTGCTCCGTGCAATATTCATCAAAAAATTGATTTTGAAATTCAGTTCCATGATCACTTCTTATAGAAATAACAGAAAGATTTTTCTCATTTGAAACTTTCTTATAAAATTTTTGAAATACATCAAAGGTTTCGTCTTTATGTGCAATGAATAATACCCATGTGAATCTAGTAAAGTCATCTACAATCACAAGGCCATATTTTATACCTCCTAGGCTTGTGGTCCAAGTTGATCCAAATAAGTCCATGTGAAGTAGCTCAAGGGGTCTAGTTGTTGAAATAATATTTTTTGATTTAAAACTCCCCCTAGTTTGTTTGCCTAATTGGCAAGCATCACATACATAATCAAGATCAACTTTAAAATATGGCAAATCTCTAACTAGATTCTTTAAGATTAATTTGGCAATTGTATGCATACTAGCATGACATAAGCGTCTATGCCATAATAAACATGACTCCTTGGTCTTAGCATTCATTGCTACTAGACTGGAACTACTAGTCATGGCTAGATCATTGAGATCTACCACATAGATGTTTCCAAGTCTATGACCAAAGAATTTATTGCTAGAATCAAGAGAGTTAGTTACTATACACATAGATGATTCAAAGATAACCTTGAAACCTTTATCACAAAGTTGACTAATACTCAATAAATTATGCTTCAATTTATCTACTAGCAGCACATCTTCAATAAAAGTACAGGGGATTATTTTGATCTTACTGATTCGGATTATTTTTCCCTTGCCATTTTCTCTGAAAGTAACCAATCCTCCTCCTTTCATTTGTAGGATGATAAACTGATCTTTGACACCCGTCATATGCCTTGAACAGCCACTATCATGATACCATCTTTTCTTTAATTTGTGGGCTGCAAGATAGTCATGCAAAATAGTTAAGGAGTGATTTTAGGTACCGAAGCTAACTTGGATCCTTTCAGGTTAGAAAAATTGGTTCCTTTTGGAACCCAAACGGTTTTATATTTCAATGCACCAATCATGAAATTTTTCAGGGAATTGCGTTGATGAGATTTATGCCCAAATCTATGACATGCATAACAAATAATTTTATCATTTTTGAACGATGCATGCATTGAACCTTTAACAGATGTAGAAATAGATTTGTTTGATTTTAATGATTTTTGAACAGAATTCTTTGGAACATACTTTAATCCACTTGAACTAGAATTTGATGGAAAAGCTTTTTGAAATTTTGCATTTGAAGATGAAGCTTTTGAAGATACAAATTTTGTTGCTGAAATCCCTTTGGTATTTAAAGCATTAAATCCAATTCCAACTTTGCTTTTAGAATCTTTTGTTCTTTCAGAATTAGCTCAAGCTTATTAGAACTCAAAGTAAGTTTTTCTACTAAAGGCTTAAGCTTCTCGACCTCCTTTTTCAAATCAACATTTTCGGCAACTAAAATTTTGTGTTTCATTCAAAGCATTTTTCTCATTTTTTGAAACAATAACATTATCAGAAAAGATATCCAATTCTTTTTGGAAAATGTTATTCTTTTCAGAAATCTCATCCTTGTCTTTTAATAAAAGATTATTTTATTTTTTAAGGATTTAATTTAAACCCCAGCTTTCTTGAATTCAATAAGTAAATCATGAAATGCAAAATTCAGTTCATCATATGTAAATTCAGTTTGAAGCTCACGGGATGATACCTCATTTTCAAGAACCATCAGACATAAATTTGCAGATTTCGTGGTCTCTTCTTCTTCGGTTGATGAGGATGCTTCACTGTCACTCCACATCGCTACCATAGCTTTCTTTTTCTTTTTCTTAAATCCTCTTTTAAGCAATGAACAATCTGGTCTGATATGCCCTGGTTTTTTACATTCCTAGTAGGTGGGCACTTCTTTTTCTTTCTCCTTTTCTTTGTCCTTTTCTTTGCTGTATTCTTTGTTCTTATAAAATTTTCTATAGTTTCTTCCTTTTCTTCTTCCCAAGAATCTTTTGAATCTCGTAACGACCATGGCAACATCTTCATCTTCCATGTCGCTTTCAGTAGAGGAGCATTCTTCTTCCGATTCATCATCTTTTCTTGAATCCATTGCAGCTTTGAAGGCAATAGATTTCTTCTTCTTTTGATCATCTTCAGTTCAGTGCTACATGGTCATTTCATGTATGATTAGAGATCCTAGCAGTTCATCTAGCAGTAAGGTATTCAAATCTTTTGCTTCTTAGATGGCAGTCACTTTCGGATCCCATTTGTCTGGAAGAGATCTTAGAATCTTTTGTACAAGATCTGCATTAGAATAAACCATGCCAAGACTTTTTAAGTTGTTAATAATATCAGTGAATTATGAAAACATGGCAGATATTGTTTCATTATGTTCCATTTTGAATAATTCGTAACTACGCAAAAGAAGATTAATTTTAGAAGACTTCACTTGAGAAGTTCCTTCATGGGTCACTTCAAGTTTATCCCAAATATCATTTGTAGATGAGCAAATAGAAATTCGATTAAACTCATTACTATCCAAAGAATAATATAGTAGATTCATTGCTTTGGCATTTAACTCACCCATTTTTATGTCATGTTCATCCCAATCCTCTTCAGGTTTTGGAATGTCCACTCCATCAATTTTAACCATGGGAATATAAGGACCCTTTAGAATGACCTTCCATAATTGAAAATCAACTGCTTGAATATAAATTTTCATTATAGCTTTCCAGTATGCATAATTTGTCCTAGTAAAGAGTGGAGGTCTATTGGTTGATTGGCCTTCAGCCAAGGACGTACTCATTGGATGAACCATCGATATTTAGTCTAATATATTCAGAGACACTGCTCTGATACCAATTGTTGCCCAGGTGGCTACCCAAGAGGGGGGTGAATTGAGAATTTAAAAATTTAAAGCAGATAATGTGCAATTAAAAATCCCTTACAAAGTGTTAGGTGCTGTGATAGAGTAGTAAATTGCAGAAGCTAAATAAGAATGATGAAGCACAACACAAACACACCAAATTTATAGTTGTTCAGAACAACCCAGCTCCTATGTCCACTACCAAAGATACCACTTAGGATTTTTACTATATTCACACCCGAATACAGTTGGATTGTTTTACAGGATCATAATGCAAAACCTCTACACTTTGGTTTTAATGGGATCATCAAAGAAAACCCAATACGCTTTGGTTTTAAACAGGATCACCAAAAAAACCCAACTTGGTTTTCACAGGATCGCCAAGAACCTAACTTGGTTTTACCATGATCACTAAGAACCCAACACTTGGTTTTTATCAAAGGCTTACCAATAACCTATTTTGTTTTTCAACCGGGCTCACCAATAACCCAAATAGATCAAAAATGAATTGAAATAAATGCAACAATAAATGACAAACTCAATTTGTCGGATAGTTGCCGGTGCAGCTTGATAGAAGTCCACTTGGATTGTACTTAAATGAGCTTTAATTGCATTAGTGGCTTCTTCCCAAATTGCTTCAAGCTTCAGATTAGAGTTGGTGAAGGCTTGAAGGCTGACTTGAATGCTCTTGTGCTCTCTTGCTTGTTGGTAGGTAGGATATTCAATGTAGCTTCAAAACTTTTAAAAACTTTCAAAAACTTACTTTAGAGAAGTTCAAGTCCCTCAAATATAAGGTCTTCCATCACTCCAAGGCAGTTTGAGATGTTGTAGACCGTTGGGATGTGACATATGACCATTGCAGCACTTTTTTCCATTCAAAAAAAAATTCTGGAACAAGCCATTATGTACCTAAAAGCGATATTCTAGTCGGCTTGGATCCTTCAAGTCGATAGGTCGAGTCGCCATATCTTCAGTGCAATCAGCTCGGTGTCAAAGGATGCAAAACTTCACTTTAAATGAGTCAGCTCTTGATAGCTCGGGTCGGCTCAAACTTTTGTCTTTGAAAATCTTGAACTCGAGGAGTCGGCTCTTTTGATCTTTGGTCGGCTCTTCTTCTCAATTTCTAAAATCATCACTCTGGAAGAGTTGGCTTGTTGCAGTTCGGGTCGGCTCGCTTTCTTAGGTCTTCAAAATTTGGTTTGGCAGAGTCGGCTCTTTGAGGTTCAGGTCAGCTCGCCTGGCTGTTCTCAAAAATCTTCAAAAACTATACTTTGGAGGAGTCGACTCGGACATATTCCAGTCAGCTAGAATTTTACTGGAGTCGGCTCGGTTATCTTTGAGTTGGCTCAGATTGCTGCATACAAGATCCTTGTTGCATGCCAAGAGGTGGAGTCAGCTATTCAACATGCTGGGTTGGCTTGAGTAACTTCTTCAAGATTTTTACAATTGAACTCAAAGAAAAACTCTTACCAACACTCCTACATTTTTCAAGCATACCAACTCAAAATAATTTTAATGCACACACACACATAGAAGTAACCCTTTTTATAAATTTTTCATAGCTTTTTCATTGGATTCTTCTTTACAAGATAAGATTTCAACATAACTAAAATCAAGAACTAAAGATGTAGGAGTTGAAGTTTGAACAAATAAACCATCCTACAAAAACTTGTAAACCACTTGATGAGTTGTTAGAAATAAATGTATATGCTCCAATGTTTGGTTATCATCAAAATCACTTATGGGGTCAACATCTAGGTTGAGGAGGAGTTGGGCTGGATTCTCAACTTGTCATATTGCTCTACCCATAGCGTGGGTAGACTAAGCTCCACCAGAATTATAGCTTCAACACCGAAGACAAGGTTGAAGGGCATTTTGTCGGTGGTCGTGTGGGGTATGGTGTGATAGGCCCATAGCACACTAAGGAGTTCTTCGGCCCACTGACCCTTGGCTTCATCTAGCCTTGTGCAGAGCCCTTGCATGATAGTCTGGTTGTTCACCTCAGCCTTCCTGTTGGTCTGAGGGTGAGCCACCAAAGTAAAGCAATGGTGAATGTTAAGGTCAGCGTAGAACTCCTCGAAAGCTTAGTTATCGAACTGCTATTCATTGTCAGTGATGACCAAGTGCGAGAGTTCAAATTGATAGATGACAGACTTCCAGAAGGACCTGACCTTGGCCTCAGTGATCCATGCCAAGGATTCAGCCTTGACCCACTTGGTGAAGTTGTCGATGGCCACAATTAAAAATTTCCATTAGCTGGACGCAGGAGGAAAGGGTCCTAAGATGTCCATCTCCCACTTGGCGAATGACCATGGGGCTGATAGCTGGGAGAGCGGGGCTGCCGACTATCGCTAAATGTGGGTATGATGCTGGCAACGGTAATACTTCTTTTCGAAGTTGATGGCATCCTCATGCATGGTCTCCTAGAAATATCCTAGCTGGAGTGCCTTGTATGCTAGGGTCATGCTCCCTACATGATTTCCGTAGATGCCTTCGATATTTCTTATAGCAGGTAGGCGGCTTCTGAGGGCTTCAAGCACTTCAGTAGTGGGTAGAAATAAGACCTCTGATAGAGCTACTGGTGTGGACACCAGGACAAAAAAATATCGACAGGTTGAACCCACATCCCTTTGGATCACCTATGAATAAAGTCGTGAACCCAACCCCCTTTACCAATTGTAAATATTTTATTTTAAATTATGTTATATATGTATAGTTTGGTTTAGCCCTTTTTACCTACTATAATTAGGGTTTATAGTTTTTATCCTTTTGGGACAAACTCATTTTACCAAGTTGAACAACTTGTTTACATTTCTTGCCTATCGATCAAATTGGGTTCCAATTGATAAAGTGGGGCTTTAGTTATTTGGTTTTGAGTCTTATAATTATTAGTTAATTTAATTATTGAGTCCTGTAATACAAGGGGAACCTAATTGAAGACCCATGTGACTTCATGTGTACTCAAATCAAGATTCATATGCACCTAAATTAAGATTCCATGTGACTCCATGTACTATGTCAAGCCATGTGCTAGCCTAACCAAGTCTTGGCGCCACCTTGTCAAGGATCTGGACAACATCACATGCTATGTTTGGACATCGCTTGACACTTTATTAGGACAACGCTGCTTGGCACTTCATCCTGGACAAGAACACATGCGATGTCACCCTTTTGGTCCAAATGAATTCCAATTTGGCACCCCTTCTTTCTAAGATGTGTAAATGAGAAGGACTCTCCAAATTGCACCCCACCACTCAAGAAGTTCATGCTAAAAGCAAGAGGAAGTTGGCAAAGCATTCCACCTTTCTTTCATGCCAACATTCAAGGAGTTCCAAGATCTTTGATCACCCAAATGAAGGAGGTTCAATGGTTCTCTACCACAGGTGTCTTGATCAAACAGGTTCCAAGTTCTCAAGAATAGAGGACTCAAGAATCTAGAAAAACTCTTGAGTTTTCTTCTATCTAGACTAAAGAGTCCACCATCCTGCAGGAGCCCACATCATCCAGACTGTAGAGTCCAGCAATCAAGGCAACCCATGAAGCAGTCTTGGCCCTTCATCATGACACCGCACCAATCCACCTCTTTGGTGCCAACATTGGATGAGAGGCCCATGAATTCATCCACCTTGGAGAGAGTCCCTAATTAGGCCAAGAGCAGGAGTACAAGATGCCTAGAGCAAGGTTTCTAGGAGTCATTACCTAAGGAAAACAAACACTTGTCTTTGTAACCCTTACATCTCTAGTTGTTGGTCTATAAATACTCCATCAACCCCCCTATATTATTAAAGATTTATTGATGAAATAAAGTGACACTCTATCGAATTTTCTTCCTTTGCTATAGTGTGCATCAGGGGGTGTGAGGCTCTTTTATTTGTTCTTCGGAGTATCGTGGGGTGTGAGGCCCTAGTTACCCTATATATCCAGACACCGAGAAACCCTAGCCGCCTACTTCCATCTCTTTTACTTTCATTTTTCCATTCTCTTTCCTTCTTTACTATTTTCTAACTAAGAGATCTTGCTTTGTTGATTGATTGCAGGTGATCAAGGATGAAAGTCAAGATCTTCTTGCCTTAGAACCAGCATTGTAGAAGATCGGAGCTCGAAGATCGAGTCTTGAAGCCCTGCTACAAGATTCTTGAGAGTCCAGCCAGATCTACTACATAGGGAAATATTTTCGTTGGTAAAATTATAAAACCCTTCCATACTCTTTGATTTCTGAATCTTTGATAAGTAGACCATAGTTTACAGTGGCTTCTTAGCCCCCAAATCCTGATTTTCTATTTTTCTTTGTAGATTTGCTATAGGGGTAATAACTAGTTGACTAATTTACTTTAATTGTTTACTTTGAGTCTTTAAAACTGAAAATCTAGAAAAATTAATTACAATTAATATCAGATAATTAGTTTAATAAATAGTAGATTAATTTTTGCATATTGTCTCACATCAATTTTGGTATCAGACCGAAGGTTAATCTAGGGTTTAACTTCGAGTTCTAAAATTTTTGCATACCTAGAACTAGGCTAAAATTAAAACTGCAAAAAACCTAACTAAAAAATTCAAAAAAATTAGAAATACATCTTTTGATAATAATATATTAAAAATCTATTCAATCTCAAAGTAAATAATTTTTTTTTTATTTGATATTTTATGGTGGAAGGAAATCATCCCTCTTAAGTGGGTATACGCAAGTATACTATCACCACCAGTGGGAGTAACGAGCTACGATCGGACATGATATCTTGAGATCGGATCATATCAGAAATTTAATTTTAACATAAAAAAAGTTAATTTTTATTTTTCTTCTATTTTTAATTATTTTATTGATTTATTGCAAATTAGGGTTTCATCTTGTGTGTGCATCATCAAGTAACTGAATTTTAAGGGCACTTGAGCATCTCAGATCAGGGCAGGTTCTCATTAGCTGTCCTAGGCCCACAAACAACCTTCTTTGCATCCAAGCCCAACCTTATTAAAATTAATTAGACATAATTTGCTTTAGTGAGCTATGAAAACCAACAGGTCGGGTTCCAAGTTTTATGTGAAAGCTAGTGCACCCAATCCTTTGATTATCATTTGAATCTAGTGTTTAAGTCTAGAGGTCCAGAGCCAAACGCCTTAAGCAAACTAATGGTTTTTAATTAGGATCATGTGAAAGTAGTGGGTGCCTCCCCTGACCCCACCTTTTACCTGGCCAGTGGACAGGATAATTGCTGAATTGGCTATAAATTGAGCTGACCTATTCTACTTGAGCTCTAGGTCTGGGAAACCCTAGTTCAGATTTTTATGTGTTTGCATTTCATGGCTACTAGATTCGGAGCCCAATACCAGTAATTAAAACCCAAACCTAACCTAGTATGACCAAGGAGTACAATCTTGAAACCTTTCTAAGGTTCATGACTGAACAATGTACCCAACTGAACAATAGGTTTGACCGACTAGATGATCGATTAGGAACACTAGAGAGAACCCCTATGACCCGTACTAAGCCTAAACTTGAGACCCCATACCCTGAACCATTCCTGGAACCCAACCATAGGATAGTCCCTCACCATGACCCAATTTAGGATCTTAGTTCGAAGAGACCCAATTATAATTTTATAGACTAGGATGAGAGAGCCACTAGGAATTTTAGGATAAAAGCACCTAAATTTGGTGGTGATCTTGATCTTGAGAATTATATTGATTGGAAAGAATGTATGGATCAATATTTTGAGAGGAAACTAGTGTTTGAGGAAAGAAAGTTTAAGATTGCTAATCTTAAATTAGTATGCCAAGCTAGAATTTATTGGGATGATGTCGAAAGAATGATCAAACGAAGAAGAGACATACCCATAACTACCTGGAGTGACATGAAACATAATCTTATGGAAAAGTACCTACCCTGATCATATGAACCTAGTTCCTATACACCTAGACCCTTTGAACCCAGCTCCTACGAACCTAGATCCATGACCTATAGATCTGAACCCATATCCTATGAATCTAAGGAACCCATAACCCCTAGGTATAAATCTAGTGCTAGTCAGGATTCCCTTAGTTGGCCAGAACCCATTAGGATAAGTGCTCATTATCAAAAATTAGGATCTAGTCAAATCCACCCGAGTCGACCCATTCCTCAACAGAGTTGACCCAATTCTCACCCGAGTCGATTCAACCCTATTCCGAGACAACCTACCCCTACTAGTCCAGATCCTAGCCAACCTACTCCTACTACCCTATTAGTTCACCAGGATGACATTGATGTAAAAGTTTATGAAGTTGAGGTGAACTTAGTGGATGAGTATGAGAGAGAAGAAAAAATACATATGGCTGACCTAGAATTAGTTGACCCAGTAAGCACCTAGTCTGAAGCCAGCCTAAAGTTAGTTGACCATGACTATACCTAGACTAAAACTCTACAGGTAGGACACTTGGAAAAAGAGATCCATGAGGAGTCTAACCCTATTGTTAGGACCTTACCTAAAAAAATACTAGAAGAGATTCAAGTCATAGAGCCTCATCCTGAAATCCAAGAACAAGAGCAAATTGGTAAGGACATGGCTTATTTAGTCCAATACCCTCAAGAAGACATCACCCCTTTGACTCTAATTGAAGATCTTTTTTCTAAAATTTCTGACCCATTCTTCTATCAAGTGGACCTTTTATTATCTATTAATGTTACTCAATGTCCAAACCTTAAGGTCAACCCCAATAGTTTAGGACAAATTCCTGAACCCTTTCTTTATTTCCTACCCTACCAAGTCACCCCTGAATCTACTTCTTATTTTCTACCTTTTCTTGAAGCTTCCCATGTTTCTTGGACCATTAGATTACATTTTGTAGAGGTTAGTATGTTGCATAAGCCCATTGAGCATGTTAGGTTTACAACCTATTTCTGGCAGACTCTATTGCATTTAGTAAGAGTCCAGGAACCATGCTAATCTGCTTGTCACCCACCAACTAAGGGTCAAACTCAGTTGTAGTTTTGGGTTTACATTCATGTCAATAGAAAAAAAAAAAAAGAAAAAAGACTCAAAGAAATTCAATGAAAGAGACTTTGTCATGGTTAGACTATGACTCGAATGGTTCCCACCGGAAATCATGAAGAAGTTACATGCTCATAGTAGTAGACCATACAAAGTAATTAGAAAAATTAGATCTAATGCCTACGTGCTTTAGTTGCCACCTGAACTATGCATTTGATCTACTTTCAACATTTCAGACCTTATCGAGTATAGGGAACCAACGTTGATTCCTAGTGAGCCATTTGGGCCTGATCTAGTCCTTGAGAGTGAGCCAACCCAAGTGTGTCCACCTGCCATACCACCAGCCCAAAGAGACAGGATCAAGCATAACTTGGATGACAAGATTATTACTACTCGGGGCAAGGATTATCAGCAATATCTAGTTCGTTAGCAACGATGACCTGAGACTAATGATTCTTGGATCACCAAAGAGGACATGTAGAGCGCTATCATAGTGACATTGATCCATACTCGACAGGGTCGAGTTTCTCCCACCTAGGGAGAGTTGGTGTGGACACCAAGTGATGTGGGATGATAATTAAAACTAAATTACTATTAATAAGTCCTAATAATAAAAAAAAAAGTGATTAATTTTATTTTATTTTTTTTAGATTTTTAAGAAGACTCAAAGGTAACAATAAAGTAAACTAGTTCTAGTTAACTATCAATAAGTAAACCTAACAAGTAATCAACAAAATTTGGATTTGGTGGATAAGAAACCATTGTAAACTAGGGTCTACTTTCAACTATTCAGAGATCAAAGAGAAGGGAAGAGGTTTCAAGCGTTACCAACAAAGAACCATCTCTCTGATGCAGATTTGATTAGACTATTAAGATTCTGTAGCAGGGATTCAAGATCTTGATCCTCGAGCTCCGATCTCCCGTGATGCTGGTTCTGAGGCAAGAACACCTGATTTTGATTCCAGATCACCTGCAAACACTTAGCAAAGAAAGATCAAATTAGAAAGTAGTAAGGAAGGAAAGAATAATGAAAGAGAAGGGTTAGAAGTGGTGGCTAGTATTTTTTGATTGTTGGATAGGTAGGATAACTAGAAACTCACACCCCGCGATGTTTCGAAGAACAAAGGAAAAGGGCCTCACACCCCGCAATGCACATAGCAAAGGAAATTTGACAACATAATGTCTTTATTGATGAATGTATAATAAATAATACAAAAGGAGGGGGTTGATGGGGTATTTATGGACCCTCAACTAGTGGTGTATGGAACACAAAGACTAGACTTGTTTTTCCTTGGACTACAACTCTTGGAATCCATGCTCTGGGCATCCTGGACTCTTGTCTCTGGGCTGATCTTGACCTCTCTCCAAGGTGGGCGATGACATGGGGCTCTTATCTCATTTGGGTGCCAAGATGAGGATAAGGTGAGTTGTCATGATGTAGGGTCAAGATGGCTCTATCACTTGGCCTTGATTGCTGGACTCTAGAGTTTGGATGATGTGGGCTCTTGCAGGCAAGTGGACTCTCCAATCTAGATAGAAGAAGACTCAAGAGTTTTGCTAAGATTCTTGAGTTCCTAGATCTTGAGCAGCTTGGAACCTATTTGATTGAAATGCTTAAAGTAGAAACCCTTAGACTTCCAACACTTTGAATGAATAATTTTGGCTTGAAAATCTTTGGAAGATGGCATCAAGGAAGAGGCTAGAAAGCTTGGTCGACACTTGGTTTTTGGCATGAACTTCCCTGAAGGGAATGGCGCTAATTAAGGAGAGTCCTTCTTAGTTACTTATCTTAAAAACAAATGGCATGAAATCTCTTCTCATGTAAGCGCTAATTGCTTCTCTCATGGGTAGATCAATAAGGTGACATGGCGTATGATGTTGTCCCGAAATGAAATGGCATGACATATCCAAACATGACATGTGTTGATGTCCCCTGATGATGTAGCAGGTGATGTCCAAAATCTTGAAAAGGTGGTGCCAAGAATGGGATGCCATGTGGTGCCAAGAACAAGCTGACTTGGTTGGCACATGGGGTCACTTGGGCCTTGACATGAGTGCACATGGAATGTTGACTTAAGTCCCCTTTTGTATTATAGGACTTAACTAATCTTATGACTTAACTAATTACATGGACTCAATAACTAATCACATGGTTTAACTAACTAAATATCCAACCATACTTAATTAGGCTTGCAAATAAAAACCTAATTAAAGTTGGTAAAAAGGGCTAATCAAAACTAGACCATTAAAATCCCAATTGGGTAAATAGGGTTTGACTAAATTAGGGTTTAGACTCAATATGGTAAAAAGGGTTTAGCCTAAAAGGCTAAATAAACAAAAATCCTAATTACAATTGGTAGAAAGGGCTAACCCTAACTAAGCTAAAATGATAGATTTAATATAGAATGTTTACATGGTAAAAGGGTTTGGGATTAGGATTTCATTCACAGGTGATTTAAAGGGATGTGGGTTCAACCTGTCGATTTCTTCTGGCCCAGATGTCTGCACCAATTCTCCCAGGATGGGAGAAACACGATCCTGTCGAGTATGGGTCAACTTCGCTATGATAGTGCTCTAGTGAGTCTTGGTCAACTCTCTGCAAGTCCTCTTTGGTGATCCAGAATCATCAGTCTCGAGTCATCCTTGCCAACAAACCAGATATCTCTGATAATATTTGTCCTAAGTAGCGATAATCTTGTCATCCAAGATCCGCTCGATCCTGTCTCTCCGGGCTGGTGGTATGGCAGGCGGACACACATGGGTTGTCTCACTCTCAAGGATTGGATCAGGCGCAAAAGGCTCACTAGGAATCAACGTTGGCTCCCTATACTCGATATGGTCTGAAACGTTAAAAGTAGAACTAATGCCTAGTTCAGGTGGCAACTTAATCACATAGGCATTAGATATAATTTTTTTAATTACTTTGTATGGTCTACTAGTACGAGCATGTAACTTTTTCATGGTTCTAGGTAGGAACAGTTTAGGTCATAGTTTAACCATGATAAAGTCTCATTCATTGAATTTCTTTGAGTCTTTTTCTCTTTTTTTTTTCTTTTTTTTCCTATTGACATGCATGTAAATGACTAATAACTATACATAACGGACTACAAATTTGACTAAACCCTAAACTACAATTGAGTTTGACCCTTGGTTGGTGGGTGACATGCAGATAAAAATGGTGCATGGACTCATACTAAATGCCACAGAGTTTTCCAGAAGTAGGATGCAAATCTAATATGCTCGATGAATGTATGTAATATGCTAACCTCTACAAAATGCAAACTAATGGTCCTAGAAATGCTAGAAGCTTCAGCAAAAGGTAGGATATAAGAAGTGGATTCGGGGGTGACTTGGTAGGGTAGGAAATAAAAAAAGGGCTCATGTATTAGTTCTAGACTAACAGGGTTGACCTTAAGAGTTGGACATTGGATTACATGAACCGGAAAATAAAGGTTAGCCTTATAGAAGGATGAGTCAATGATTTCAGGAAAAAGATCTTCAATGGGGACTAATGGAGTGAATTCTTCCCGAGGTTGCTGGTTTGGAAAAATCAAGACCTCACTGATTACTTCAGGACTAAGCTCTATAGCTTGAATCTTTTTTAGTGTTTGCTTAGGTATAGTCTAAGTAGTAGGGTGAGGCTCCTCATCGGTCTCTTTTTCTAAGGGTCCTTCCTATACAGCTTCAGTCTGGGTAGGATCAAAGTCAACTATCTCTGGGTTGGCTTTAGTTTAGGATTGGTGAGGATTATCTAACTCTGGATTTACCTCTTGTATCTCCTCATCTACATACTCATCTACTAAGCTTAAATCAACTTCATAAACTTCTTCATCAATAGCAACTTGGTGAACCAATAGGGTAGTAGGAATAGGTTGGTTAAGGAGAAATTGGCTAGGATCTGGGCTAGTAGGGGTAGGTCGGCTCGGATTAGGGTTGAGTCAGCTCGGGTAAGAAATGGGTCAACTCTGTTGGAGAATTGGTCGACTCGGATGGACTTGACTAGCTCCTAAATTTTGATAAGGAGAACTAATCTTAATGGGTTCTTCCAACTAAGCAAAATCTAACTAGCACTAGATTGATACCTAGGAGTTATGGATTCTTTGGGTTCATAGGATATAGGCTCAGATATATAGGTCATGGATCTAGGTTTGTAAGACAAGGGTATGTGCTCAGATACTGGCTTGGGTCTGTAACAGGGCCTTTGCCATTATTCTAGAGGTCTCTTCGAACTAAGATCCTAGATTGGGTCATGGCAATGAGCTATCCAATGGTTGGGTGGTATGGGTAATGGTGTCTCAAGTTTAGGTTCAGGATGGGTCTTACGTGTTTTCTCTAGGTTACCTAATCGGTTATCTATTCGGTCAAACTTATTATTCACTAGGGCAAATTATTCGGTCATGAACCTCAGAAAGGTTTCAGGGTTGTGATCCATGGTCAGACTGGGTTGGGTTTGGATGATACTATTGGTATGGAGTTCCTAATCTAGTAGCCATGTAATGCAATCACACAGAACTCAAGCTAGGGTTTCCTAGACCTAGAGCTTAAGTAGAGTGGGTCAGCTCAAATTATAGCCAATTCAGTAATTACCCAATCCATTGGCCAAGTAAGAGGTAGGGTCATGAGAGGCTCCCCCTACTCTCGTAGGGTCCTAATTAAAAATCACAAAATTGCTTAGGGTGTTTGCCTCTAGACTATTAGCCTTAGACATTAGTTTAAGTGATAATCAAAGGATTGGGTGCACTAGCTTTCACACAATACTTGAAACCTGACCAATTGGTGTCCCTAGCTCACTAGAGTAAATTAAGTCTAATTGATTTTAATTTGGCTGGGCTTGGATGCAAAAGGAAGTTATTGTGGGCCTAGGACAGGTGATGAGATCTTGCCCTGATCTGAGAAGCTCAAGTGCCCTTAAGATTCGGTTACTTGATGATGCACACATAAGATCAAACCCTAATATGCAATGAAGCAACAAAATAATTAAAAATAGAAAAAAAATAAAAATTATATATATATATATATTTATCTCAAAATTAATTTTCAGATCTGATTAATATTAGATTTTCGATCTCGGGATATCACATCCGGCCATAGCTCATTACTTCCATGGGTCATGATAGTATACTTCCATATATCTGCTCAGGAGGCGTGATTTCCTTCTACCAGAAAATAGTAAATAATTTTTTTTTAATCTAATTTTTTTTTAGATTAACAAAAAATTTACAAAAATTATTTAAAAAATTATTTCTAATTTTTTAATTTTTTAAAATTAGGTTTTATACAGTTTTAATTTCAGCTTAGTTCTAGGTATTTAGAAATTTTAAAACTAGTAGTTAAACCCTAGTTTTACCTTCGCTCTGATACTAAAACTGAAGCGGGACAATAATTAAAACTAAATTAATATTAATAAATCCTAATAATCAGATAAAAAATAGAGATTAATTTTTTTATATCTTTTTCAGAATTTTAAGAAGACTCAAAGGTAATAATAAAGTAAACTAGTTCAAGTTAACTACCCGCAAGTAAACCTAACAAGTAAGCAAGAAAATCAGGATTTGGTGGCTATGAAACAACTGTAAACTAGGGTCTACTTTCAACAATTTAGAGATCAAAGAGAAGGGAAGAGGTTTTAAGAGTTACCAATGAAGAACCGTCTCTCTGATTTAGATCTGACTGGACTCTCAAGATTCTGTGGTAGTGCTTCAAGATCTTGATCCTTGGGCTCCGATCTCCCGCAATGCTGGTTCCAAGGCAAGAACACCTGACTTTGATTCTAGATCACTTGCAAACACTTAATAAAGAAAGATCTAAATAGAAAGTAGTAAAAAAGGAAGGAATAATGGAAGAGAAGGGTTAGAAGTGGTGGCTAGGGTTTCTTGATTACTAGATATGTAAGATAACTTGCACCTCTCACACCACAATGTTCCGAAGAACAAAGGAAAAGTGCCTCACACCCTGCGATGCACATAGCAAAGGAAATTTGATAGCATAATGTCTTTATTGATGAATGAATAATGAATAATACAAAAGTGGGGGTTGATGGGGTATTTATAGAACCTCAACCAGAGGGGTAAGGGACATAAAGACTAGACTTGTTTTTCCTTGGATTACAACTCCTGGAATTTTTGCTCTAGGCATCCTGGACTCTTGTCTCTGGGTTGATCCAGACCTCTATTCAAGGTGGGCGATGACATGGGGCTCTCATCTCATTTGGGCTCCAAGATGAGGATATGGTGAGTTGTCATGATGTAGGGTCAAGATGGCTCCATTGCTTGGCCTTGATTGCAAGACTCTGGAGTCTAGATGATGTGATCTCTTTTAGGCAAGTGGACTCTCCAGTCTGGATAGAAGAAGACTCAAGAGTTTTGGGGAGTTTCTTGAGTTCCTAGATCTTGAGCAGCTTGGAACCTGTTTGATTGAAATGCTTGAAGTAGAAAACCTTGGACTTCCAATACTTTGAATGAATAATTTTGGCTTGAAACTCTTCGAAAGATGGCATCAAGGAAGAGGCTAAAAATCTTGGTCGACACTTGGTTTTTGGCATGAGCTTCCTTGAAGGGAATGGCGCTAATTAAAAAGAGTCCTTTTTAGTTACTTATCTTAAAACCAAGTGGTGTGAAATCTCTTCTCATGTGGGTGCTAATTACTACTCTCATGGGCTGATCAATAAGATGACACGGCATGTGATGTTGTCTCAAAATGAAATGGCATGACATGTCCAAACATGACAGGTGTTGATGTCCCCTGATGATGTAGCAAGTGATGTCCCAATTCTTGAAAAGGTGGCAAGAAGAATAGGATGCCATGTGGTGCGAAGAACAAGCTGACTTGGTTGGCACATGCGGTCACATGGACCTTGACTTGAGTGCACATGAGATGTTGACTTGAGACCCCTCTTTGTTGCCCAGGTTGCTTTTCCTAAGAGGGGGGTGAATTGGGAATTACAAAATTTCTTGCAATTATGTGCACAAGTAATTCTTTTTAGTGATTGAGTACCGTGTTAATCAAAAATAAGTACGGAAGCTGAAAGGTAAATCATGCACAACACAAACAAGGCAAATTTATAGTGGTTCGGAGCAACCCAGCTCCTACATCCACTACCCAAGTTCACCACTCGGGATTTTCTCTATATCTCCCAAACCAGAATACAGTTGGATTGTTTTATAGGCTCACAATCCCAACCTCTACACTTGGTTTTTAAACCGGGCTCACCAAAGAAACTCACTTTTGGTTTTCACAGGCTCACCTAGAACCTCTACACTTTAGTTTTGTAAAGGCTCACAAAAGAAACCTACTCTAGGATTTCACAGGCTCACCTAGAACATCTACACTTTGATTTTGAAAAGGCACACCAAAGAAACCTCTTTGGTTTTTACAACCGAACTCACCAATAACCCAAATATTCTAAGAGTAGAATAAAAAAGCAACAAAAATTGACGAACTTAGTTGTCGGGTAGTTGCCGATGCAGCTCAAGTGAAGCTCAATTGAATGCACTTCAATGGCTTCCTTGCTTTCCTCAAAAGATGCTTCAAGCTTCTGATAAGAGTTGGTGAAGGCTTGAAGACTGACTTCAAAGCTCAAGTGCTCACTCTTCTTACTTCAATAAATATTCAATAACTGTTCATTAACTCATTAGTCTCTCCAAGGATGTTCTCATACCTAATTTATAGAGACTTCAACTGCCTTCCCTTGTTTTTGAACGTTGTAGACCGTTGGGAAGTGACAGGTTATCGTTGGAGCACTTTTGGATTTCAAAAACAGAAAACTGGAACTAGCCATTGGAGGTGACCCCATCATTCCAGTCGGCTCAGACATTCTTCTAGTTGGCTCGGATCAAGTTCACATCGGCTGGGTTGAACACCAATCGGCTAGGTTCCATAGTTAAGAAAATGGTTCACTTTGGATGAGTCGGCTAGGCTGAAATCCAGTCAGCTCGGATCCCTTAGATTCTCAGAACGTTCTCAACCATGTTCTGGATGAGTCGGCTAGGCCTCGGTGCCGGTCGGCTGGATTTGTGTGCCAGAGAACTTCTTTCTTGTACCAGTGCCAGAGTCGGCTGGTTCCTCCATCCAGTCGGCTCGAGATTGGTTCTTCAACCAGATCAAATTCAATTTTCCAGAACACTTGTGCCAAGCTTTGAAGACTTCCTCAAGGTCTTCTTACAATGAAATCAAGAAAAATTGAAGCTTGAAAATTATTGGAGGTAACCCTTTATCTTTGATTTAAGTAGGAAGTTTTTTTTATTGGGTTCTTCTTTACTAGATTCTAATCACTTTACAACTCAACACAAAGCAATAAAGATTGTAGGGTTTAGAAAGTATCTTTTGTAGTTGTCCTACAAAAACATGTCAACCATTTCAAGAGTTGTTAGATAACCAAATGTATGCTCCGATGTTTTGTTATCATCAAAATCACTTTAGGGGTCCACAATCTCCCCCTTTTGATGATGACAAAATACTGGGTACGAAAAGAATCTATTCTATTCACAAGTAGATGTATATCATAGTAAGCATTTATGCTTGTTTGATGTATCGTAATATTAACTGTATTCTCAGATGTATATCAATATATGCTATACAGTTATACACAAATCCAATTTTATAAAATGTAAGTGTCAGAGAATAATTGCTTGAATGTATCAAGCAGCATTAAGCATTGATAGTTGGATGTAATAAGTAGAGAGCATCATAGTAATCATTGAAGCAAATTGAACATGTATATCTCTCCCTTTTTATAAAATATCTAAACAATATGAAATTTCTCTAAATTTCTCCCCCTTTATCATTCATTTGAACATTTCATCAGAAAAAGGTAAGCAAAACTCTTTCAAAAATCATTAAGCTCCCCCTGTCTAATTAACTTTATCAGATCTATTTCAATTCATTAAGTTTTTTCTTTCATGCACTTTATTGCATAATAGTTCTCCCCCTTTTTGTCATCAAATCAAAAAGGTTAAACAATTAAGCTCAGATTTTAAATAGATTAAGAATGTATCAAGATTTGTTTGAGATAATTTCACTTTCTTAAAATTGAGAGAGAATTCTATTTAAACAATATAGAGAGTGTTAACAGGATAAAAGAAATATACAAGAGTGTCCAAAAAGTTATTCTTTGCATTTCCATCAAAAGATTCAGTACATCAAGTATTACATAAACTTCAAAAAGTTTCCAAAAAGTATTGAAAATACTAAAGACCTACTCACTATCAGATTCTTCCTTAGGTACATTGATAGGTATACTAGCACCATACCAAGAAGTAGGTCTAGGAGGTCTACTAGAGGATGCATGAGGTGGAGGTGCTCTAGGATGGTGAGAAGTAGTAAGAGCCCTAGTGGAAATAGGAGGAGGATCATACAAGGGTCTAGTCCTAGTAGTGACCTCTAAGGATCTAACAGTGCCACAGATAGAAACCATCTCCATCCAGATTGCACCAAGCTATTGTTCCATATCCTTGAGGCTTGTAGGTACCTTGTTCACTGCCTATTTCATCTCACCGATTTCCTTTTGCATTGATATAAGCTCAGAAGCTTGGATATAGGCAAAGGCTTCAGCAGATCCTCTAAGTCTTCCAAGCTCTGACCTGATAATCCCAATGCCTCTAGTATTGTCATATGCCATCTGTCTATTTTCTTCAATTGTTCCCAATGTGCATTTGGCTTTATTTAATTCAGTTCTATATTCATTTAGAGTTGCATCCACAGATTTCAATATAGCTTCAGAACTAGAAGAGATATGGTCTAGGATTGGTTGAAGTTCTACTTGAGGTGCAGATCTTGAAGCTTCTATTGCTTCAACCTTTCCTTGCAAATTTATAACATGTTCTTCTAGCTGATTCAGTCTACTATCCACTAACTTCTTCAGATCACCAAAAAGAGAAGTGATTGTTCCTGTTAGTGTATCAGTCAAAGTTCTCATTTGATCTTCAATATGACTTTGAATGTTTGGAGGATGTATAGCTGCTGGAGTGAAGTATGGTAAAGGAGTATAAGTTGCAGGCAAATCAAACCGGGTGCAGGCATATCAAGATCAAGAAAAGGTACATCAGCCTCCTCACAAGTAGCAATAGGCTCAGAAATAAGAGACTCAGGCTCAGGTGCAGGCATAGTAGATGTTCCAGCTTCAACTGTAGCAGTGCCAGCAGGTTCTTCATCTTCATCTTCTTCTTCTTCACTGCTTGAGCTGCCTATTGCCCTGACATTTGTCCCTTTCTTCCTCCAAACTCCTTCAACTTGGATGTAACCCATTCTTTCTAGTGATTTGGAAGTGTAGACATCTATATGGTGTAGTTCAACTCCATCTTCACCTTCCAAACTCACTCTTTGAGACTTGAACAACAGGGTTAGCATCATTGCATAGGGTAAGCATGACTTGGCCTTTCTAACTGTCTCCTTCATTTGCATAATTATAATGTAGGATAGATTTACAGGAGTCTTCTCCATGATGTGTTCCATAAGGCATAAGTCTTTCTCACTCACCCAATCAAATCTTCCTGTTCTTTGCAAGAATATTCTGCAAATGAAATTATGTAGCAACCTCATTTCAAGAGATAGGGTATTAGCAAAAACTGTTCCAATTCCACTAACATCTATTCTGTTTAAGATTGTTCTTAAAGCCTTTTATCCATTGTCAATCACTAGGAATTTCACTCCATCTGTAAGTAAGTCCAGTAGACCATGTAGAAATTCTTCATTGACAATAATCCTTTTTCCTTGTGGACTCAATATGATTTGTTCCCAATCTCAAATTTTCATAAAAACTTCTAACAAGAGAGGGGTAAGTCTTTTCATTTGGGGGGCAAAACTTTCTCCATCCTTGATCTTCATCAAATCACCGATTTTTAACCCAATCTCCTTAATAAACTCAAAGTTAATGCGATGGCCAGAGGTTACCGGTCTTGTGGACATCGAAGGGACTTGACTGGGAACAGTTGGAGCATCCCTTGCAGCTTCTTCCACAAGTTCCTCACTATGAACAATGGCAGTCGGCTCTTCTTGATGCCTTTTAGTCCTTCTTTCCCTTTCAACAGACGGAGCAGCCCTAATGGAGCATTTCCCGGTAGCACGCTTTGGAGCCATTGCTAGGAAAGAGGAAAAACTAAGAGATTGGAGAGCTTAGATGGGAGATAGAAATCTTTGGAGTAAGATTATGAGAGGAATGAACTGTTAGAGAAGATAGAATAGAGGTTAAACGGCTCGGAGAGGGGTTTATAACCCAACGTAAAACACTTAGGCGCAAAATTCTAGTCGACTCGAATAGTCCTAGAAAGGCTCGAGTCGGCTCGGCCAAAACTCTCCCAAAATAATCAGAGAATCTAGTCAACTAGAAAATGCTCGAGCCGGCTAGGCCAGAACACGCTCAAAACTCTTAGAAAGTCTAGTCAACTTGGCTTAAGAACCAGTCTTCTCGAACAGAGAAATTAGAGTTTTGAAAAATTTTGATCATAATTATGAGAGATTTTGGAGAGAATTTCTAAGGGAATCAAGGCTCTATATTATAGAATGAAATTAGGAGATTCTCTAGATAATGTTTCCTTAAATTTGAAGGAATTAGATTAGAGAATTTAGAAAGGATCGCAAAGTCCTAATTCACTCCTAATTAGTTCAAACCTATCTTGATTAAGTGGCTTAGTAAATATGTCAGCTAATTGATCTTTAGTAGGAACAAAATCAAGAACTATATTACAATTTGAAACATGATCTCTAATAAAATGATGTCTAATTTCAATGTTCTTGGTTATAGAGTGTTGAATTGGATTCTTTGTCAAATTGATAGCACTTGTGTTATCACATTAGTTTGAAACTTTAGATTGAGATATACCAAAGTCTTCTAGTTATTGTTTAATCCATAACACATGAGCACAACAACTACCAGCAGCCACGTACTTAGCCTCAGCTATGGACAAGGCTACGGAGTTTTGCTTCTTACAGTACCATGAGATTAAATTTAACCGTAGAAACTGGCATGTATTGCTAGTGCTTTTTCTATCTATTTTACAACTAGCATAGTCAGCATTAGAGAATCCAATCAAATTCAGGATAGAATGTTTAGAATTCTAAATTCCTAGATTACTTGTTCCTTTCAAGTATTTAATTATTCTTTTAACAGCAAGCATATGTGTTTCTTTCGGTGATGACTGAAATCTAGCACATACACAACCACTATATAAAATGTCAGGTCTAATTGCAGTCAAATACAATAAGGATCCGATCATACCTCTATATAGCTTTTGGTCAACATTGGATCCATTTTCATCTTTATCCAATCTGCAAGCTGGGCTCATGGGTGTGCTCATTGATTCGCTACTCTCCATACCAAACTTTTTGATGATTTCTTTGATGTATTTGGCTTGGTTGATGAAGATGCCTTCCTTTGTTTATTTTACTTGAAGTCCAAGGAAGTAGTTTAGTTCGTCCATTAAGCTCATTTCAAATTCTCCTTACATAAGCTTAGCAAATTCTTTATATAGAGATTCATTAGTTGCACCAAAAATGATATCATCAACATATATTTGTACAACTAAGATGTCATTATTCTTCTTTTTGATAAATAAGGTTTTGTCTATATTTTCTCTTGAAAAATTACTTTTAATTAAGAAAGTGATAAGTCTATCATACAAGGCTCTAGGTGCTTGTTTCAAACCATACAATGCTTTATTTAATTTAAATACATGGTTTGGAAAGTTATGATTTTCAAAACCTGGTGGTTGTTCCACAAAAACTTGTTTAGAGATAAAACCATTAAGAAATGCACTTATTACATCTATTTGGAAAAGTTTAAAATTCATGTAGCAAGCAAATACAAGTAGTAATCTAATGGCTTCTAGTCTTACTACGGATGCAAAAGTTTCATCAAAATCAATACCTTCTTCTTGGTTATATCCCTTAGCCACTAATTTAGCTTTGTTTCTTATAATGTTTCCTTGCTCATCTAATTTATTCTTATTGACCAATTTGGTTCCTATTATTGGATGGTCAGCAGGTCTATCTACAAGTGTCCATACCTTATTACTTTCAAACTAGTTTAATTCTTCATGCATTGCCATCATCCAGTTTGGATCAGTCTCAGCTTTTTTTAGGATATGGAGTTCTATTTATGATACAAAGGCTAGGTAATCATATGCATCCTTATGTGCAGACCTAGTCCTGACACTATTTGAAAGATCTCCTATGATTAATTCTTTAGGATGAGATGTAATGTACCTCCAGTCCCTTTGTAGATCGGTGTGATCCTTACTTACCGTTTTTTCTCCATCTTGAGTGTCTTTATCTTAAATGCTCAAGTCATCCATTGATTTTTGCAATGTACCTGCATCATTATCTATGCACTCTTCTTGTCTAGAAGGTGTAGGGTTAGTTTCAATAAATATAACATGAATTGACTCTTCAACAGTAAGAGTTCTTTTATTAAAAACCTTATATGCTTTGCTATGTAATGAATAACCTAGAAAAATAACATCATCAGCTTTAGAATCAAATTTTCCTAAATTATCTTTTCCATTGTTATGAACAAAGCATTTGCATCCAAATGCATGAAAATAACTAATATTAGGTTTTCTATCATTCCAAAGCTCATAGGATGTTTTCTTTAAAATAGGATGGATCAAAACGTGGTTTAAAATATAGCAAGCAGTGTTCACCACTTCTGCCCAAAAGTACTTTGGAAGATAGCCTTCGCACAACATTGTGCGAGCCATTTCTTCCAATGTCCGATTTTTTCTCTTTATAACACCATTTTGTTGAGGTGTTCTAGGAATGGAGAAGTTTTGATCAATGCCAAATTCAGTACAATAATCTTCAAAAAATTGATTTTCAAACTCAGTTCCATGATCACTTCTAATTGAAATTAAAGATAAGTTCTTTTGATTTGAAACCTTTTTATGAAATTTTCTAAAAACATGAAAAGTTTCATCTTTCGAAGCAATAAACAAAATCCAAGTAAATCTTGAAAAATCATCTACTATCACAAGAGCATATTTCATACCTCCTAGGCTTGTGGTCCTAGTAGGTCCGTAAAGGTCCATGCGAAGAAGTTCAAGTAGTCTTGTTGTAGAAACTATATTATTTGATTTAAAACTCTCCCTAGTTTGTTTATCCAATTGGCATGTATCACACACATGATCAAAATCAACTTTAAACTTTAGCATGCCTCTAACAAGATCTTTAGAAATCAATTTTGCAATAGTATGCATTCTAGCATGACCTAATCATCTATTCTGTAGTAAACATGACTCTTTGGTCTTAGCATTCATTGCAACTAGACTGGGGCTACTTGACATGGCAAGATCATTAAGATCTACCACATAGATATTTCCAAGTCTATGTCCAATGAACTTATGGCTAGAATCTAAAGATTTAGTTACTATACACATAAAAGATTCAAAGACAACCTTGAAGCCTTTATCACACAATTGACTTATGCTTAAGAGATTATGCTTCAATTTGTCAATTAGCAAAACATTTTCAATAAAAGTGAAAGGAGTTATTTTGATCTTACCAATACCGATTATTCTCCCTTTGCCATTATCTCCAAAGGTGACCATGCCTCCTTCTTTCATTTCGAGGGTAATAAATTGGTCCTTGTCACCCATCATATATCTTGAGCAGTCACTGTCTAAGTACCATCTTTTCTTCAGTCTTTGGGCTGCAAGACATTCCTGCAAAACAGTCAATGAATTCTTTTAGGTACCCAAGCTACCTTGAGTCCTTGCAGGTCAGCAAAGGTGGTTCCTTTGGGAACCCAAATTTTTCTTACATTTTTAAGGACATTTCTAGAATTATTGCATTCAAAAGCTTTATGTCTTATTCTTTTGCAAACATAGCATACAACTTTAGAGTTATTAATAGAAGCAAAATTTGAATTTCTAAAAGTTGATGCAATTGATGCAGATTTTGATCCTTTTGAAATATATGCATTTTTGCTCAAGTTCTTAGGAACATATAATAAAGACTTTGAAGTTGAAGCAGATTTTGGTGTGGCCAAAACCTTTTGAGATAAAATGTTTTGAATAGGTCCCTTAGATTTCACAAAAGTAGTTGCTGAAATTTCATTCATAATAGAAGTTTTAAAACCAATTCCAGCTTTATTTCCTGAAATCCATTGTTCTTTTAAAATTAACTCAAGTTTATTTGAAGACAAAGTAAGTTTTTCAACTAAAGGCTTGAGTTTTGTAACCACCTTTTTCAGTTCAAAGTTTTCAGCAAGTAAATCATTGTTTTTCCTCTCAATAAAAGATTTTCAATTTTCAGCTTTTCAATTCTTTCAGAAAAGTCTTGCAGCTCTTTTTGCAATAGAAGGTTCTTTTCTGAAATTTTATCTTTTTGTTTGAGTAAAGAGTCATTCATATTTTTTAATGATTTTATCTTTACTCTAGCTTTCTTAAATTCAGATAATAAATCATGAAAAGCAGAATTTAATTCATCAAATTTGAATTCAGGGCAAGTGCTAGGGGATGTTACCTCATCTTCGAGACCCATTAAACATAGATTGCAGTCTTGGTGGTCTCTTCTTCTTCAGATGAAGATGATTCTTCACTATCGCACCATGTGGTAACCATGGCTTTTTTCTTCATTTTCTGTCTGAAGGATTTCTTCAATAGAGGACAGTCTGGACATATGTGCCCTGGCTTCTTGAATTCATAGCATGTGGGGACTACTTCATAATCTTTCTCTCTGTCCTTTTCTTTTTCTTTTCCATAATCCTTCCTATGAAATTCATGGTTGTATCTACCTTTCTTTCTTCCCATAAATTTTATGAATCTCCTCACAACCTTTGCAATATCATCATCTTCTAGGTCATCAATGGAGGAGGTGCTTTCTTCTTCAGATTCTTCATCATCCCTCTTTGATTTGGAAGCAGCTCTGAAGGCTATAGTCTTCTTTTTCTTCTGTTCATCTTCAGTTCTGTGCTACATAGTTAGCTCGTGGGTGATGAGTGATCCCAGTAGTTTATCCAATATTAATGTGTTGAGATCTTTAGCCTCCTAGATTGTAGTCACTTTGGGATCTCACTTGTCAGGTAGAGAACGGAGTATCTTCTGAACTAGATCAGTATTTGAGTATACCTTGCCAAGACAGTTTAAACCATTAATAATATCTGTAAATCTAGAGAACGTGGCAGAAATTATTTTAGAAGGTTATATTTTAAACAATTCATAATTGTGAACTAAAAGATTTATCTTTGAGGTTTTCACTTGGGAAGTTCCCTCATGGGTCACTACGAGTTTGTCCCAAATTTTCTTTGCTGAAGAACAAGTGGAAATTCGGTTGAACTCGTTTGCATCCAAAGCACAATATAATAAATTCATCGCTTTGGCATTCAATTTTCCCATTTTCATGTCATGATCATCCCAGTCTTCTTCAGGCTTAGGGATGTCCACGCCATCAACTTTGATCGTTGGAATGTGTGGCCCTTTTAAGATGACCTTCCATAATTGAAAATCTACAGCTTGAATGTAAATCTTCATTCATGCTTTCCAATAAGAATAATTAGTGCCTATGAATAGTGGAGGTCTATTTATTGACTGGCCTTCGGCCAAGGATGTACTCATGGGATGAGCTATCAATCTTTACTCAAGTAATCAGAGACACTAATTTGATACCAGCTGTTGCCCAGGTGGCTTTTCCCAAGAAGAGGTGAATTGAGAATTACAAAATTTCTTGCAATTACATGCACAAGTAATTCTTTTTAGTGGTTGAGTGCTGTGTTAATCAGAAATAAGTACGAAAGCTGAAAAGTAAATCAAGTACAACACAAACAAGGCAAATTTATAGTGGTTCGGAGCAACCCAGCTACTACGTCCACTACCCAAGTTTACCACTCAGGATTTTCACTATATCCTCCAAACCAGAATACAGTCGGATTGTTTTACAGGCTCACAATCCCAACCTCTACACTTTGGTTTTTAAACCGGACTCACCAAAGAAACCCACTCTAGGTTTTCATAGGCTCACCTAGAACCTCTACACTTTGGTTTTTAAACCGGACTCACCAAAGAAACCCACTCTAGGTTTTCATAGGCTCACCTAGAACCTCTACACTTTGGTTTTAAAAAGGCTCACCAAAGAAACCTATTTGGTTTTTACAACCGGGCTCACCAATAACCCAAATATTCTAAGAGTGGAATAAAAAAGCAACAAAAATTAACAAACTTACTTGTCGGGTGGTTGCCGATGCAGCTCGAGTGAATCTTAATTGAATGCTCTTCAATGCACTTCAATGGCTTCCTTGCTTTCCTCAAAAGATGCTTCAAGCTTCTGATAAGAGTTGGTGAAGGCTTGAAGACTGACTTCAAAGCTCAAGTGCTCTCTCCTCTTACTTCAATAAATATTCAATAACTGTTCATTAACTCATTAGTCTCTCCAAAGATGTTCTTATACCTCATTTATATGGACTTCAACTGCCTTCCCTTGATTTTGAACGTTGTAGACTGTTGGAAAGTGACAGGTTACCGTTGGAGCACTTTTGGATTTCAAAAATAGAAAACTGGAACTAGCCGTTGGAGGTGACCCCGTCATTCCAATCGGCTCGGATCAAGTTTGGGTCGACTGGGTTGAACACCAGTCAGCTAGGTTCCATATTTGAGAAAATGGTTCACTCTGGATGAGTTGGCTAGGCTAAAATCCAGTAAACACGGATCCCTGAGATTCTCAAAACATTCTCAACCATGTTCTGGACAAGTCAGCTGGGCCTCGATGCCAGTCGGCTGGATATGTGTGACATAGAACTTCTTTCTTGTGCCAGTGCCGGAGTCGGCTAGTTCCTCCATCCACTCGGCTCGAGATTGGTTCTTCAACCAGATTAAATTCAATTTTCCAGAATACTTGTGCCAAGCTTTGAAGACTTCCTCAAGGTCTTCTTACAATGAAATCAAGAAAAATTGAAGCTTGAAAATTATTGGAAGTAACCCTTTATCTTTGTTTTAAGTAGGAAATTTTTTTGTTTGGTTCTTCTTTACAAGATTCTAGCCACTTTACAACTCAACACAAAGCAATAAAGATTGTAGGGTTTAGAAAGCATCTCAATGTAGTTGTCCTACAAAAACTTGTCAACCATTTGAAGAGTTGTTAGATAACCAAATGTATGCTCCAATATTTTGTTATCATCAAAATCACTTTAGGAGTCAACACTCTTGTATTATAGGACACAACTAATCATATGACTTAACTAATTACATGGACTTAATAATTAATTACATCGTTTAACCAACTAAATAACCAACCATACTTAATAAGGCTTGTAAATAAAAATCCAATTAAAGTTGGTAAAAGGGCTAACCAAAATTGGACCATTAAAATTCTAATTGGGTAAATAGGGATTGACTCAATTTGGATTTTGACTCAATGTGGTAAAAAGTGTTTAGCCTAAAAGACTAAATAAACAAAAACCCTAATTACAGTTGGTAAAAAGGGCTAACCCTAACTAAGCCAAAATGATAGAACTTAAGATAGAATATTTACATGCTAAAAGGGGTCTGGGTTCAGGGCTTCATTCATAGGTGATCCATAAGAATGTGGGTTCAACTTGTCGATTTCTTCTAGTCCTGGTGTCCGCACCACCAAAGCTAGAAAATATCGATAGGTTGAACCCACATCCCTATGGATCAGCGATGAATAAAGCCCTAAACTGCCCTTTTACCAATAGTAAAAATTTTATTTTAAATTCTGTTATATAGGCATAATTGGGTTTAGCCCATTTTACCAAATGTAATTAGGTTTTTTATTTTTTAGCCTTTTGGGCCAAACCCTTTTTACCAAGTTAAACCACTTGTTTACATGTCTTGCCTATTAATCAAATTAGGTTTTAATTGATCAAGTGGGGCTTTAGTTATTTGGTTTTAAGTCTTGTAATTATTAGTTAATTTAGTTTTTGAGTGATGTAATACAAGGGGGACCCAATTGAAGACCCATGTGACTTCATGTGCACTCAAATCAAGACCTATGTGTACCTAAATCAAGATTCCATGTGACTCCATATGCTAAGTCAAGCCATGTTCTAGCCTAAGCAAGTCTTGGAGCCACCTTTTTAAGGATCTGGACAACATTACATGCTACGTTTGGACATCACTTGACACTTTATCAGGACAACATTGCTTGGCACTTCATCTTGGACAAGAACACTTGCAATGTCACCCTTTTTCATGGTAAAAGGGGTTGGGTTCAGGACTTTATTCATAGATGATCCGCAGGGATGTGGATTCAACCTGTCGATATTTTCTAACCCTGGTGTCCACACCAATTCTCCCCGGGTGGGAGGAACTCGATCTTGTCAAGTATGGATCAACGTCGCTATGATAGCGCTCTAGCAAGTCTGGGTCAACTCTTTGTAAGTCCTCTCTGATGATGCAAGAATCATCAATTTCAAGTCATCTTTGCCATCAAATCAGATATCACTGGTAATCTTTGCTCTGGGTAGCAATGATCTTGTCATCCAAGATCCGCTCAATCTTGTCTCTCTGGGCTGGTGGTATGGCAGGTGGACACACTTGGGTTGGTTCACTCTCGAGGACTGGATTAGGCCTAAATGGCTCACTAGTAATCAATGTTGGCTCCCTATACTCAATAAGGTCTGAAACGTTGAAAGTTTGATTAATATCCAATTCAAATGGTATCTCGAGAACATAGGCATTAGATCCAATTTTCCTAATCACTTTGTATGGTCCACTACTATGAGCATGTAACTTTTTCATGGTTTCAGGTCATATCCTTACTATAACAAAATCTCCTTCATTGTATTCCTTGAGTCTTCTTTTTTCTTTAAAATATTCATTGCTTTCATTATTTAATTTAATTTTCTTTTTTTATTGACATGCATGTAAACCCTAAACTATAACTGAGTTTGACCCTTGGTTGGTGGGTGTCATGCAAATGAAAATTTAACATGCACTCCTAATAGATGCCATAAGGTTCTTTAGAAATAGGTTGTAAAGCTAACATGTTCAATTAATCTATGTAATACACTAACCTCTACAAAATGCAATCTATTGGTTAGAGAAACATAGGAAGCTTCAGGAAAAGGTAGAAAATCAGAAGTGGATCCAGGGTTAAATTAGAAACAAGAAGGGTTTTCTGGGAATAGTCCTAGACTAATGGGGTTGACATCAAGGGTTTGAGGTATAGCTACAGGGTCTGCCTTATAGAAGAATGGGTCACTAATATCAGGGAAGAGATCTCCAATGAAAACTATAGGGGTGAAGTCTTCCTGAGGGTACTGAACTAAATAAGTCATGTCCTCACTTATTACTTCGAATTTGTGAATCTTAGGACTCGGCTCTAAAGTTTGACTCTCTTCTAATGTTTTCACAGGTAGGTCCTAGTAGTAGGGTTAGACTCCTCTCGGTTCTCTTTTTCTAAGGGTCCTACCAGTATAGTTTCAGTCAGGGTATGGTCATGGTCAACTAACTCTGGGCTGGCTTCAGCCTGGGTGCTTACTGGGTCAGCTAATTCTAGGTCAGTCATATATATTTTCTCTTTAACGTTATCTTTATGAATCAATGGGATAGTCGAAGTGGGTTGGCTAATGGGAAATTGACTAGTATCTGGGGTAATAGGGGTGGCCAACCAAAATAAATGACAAGGCATGTGATGATGTCCCGATGATGTGGCAAGTGATGTCCAAAACATAAGTGACGTGTCATGTGATGATATCCAAAATCTTGAAAAGGTGGCACCAAGACTTGGTTAGGCTAGCATATGAGAAGTGACTTGGGCTAGCACATGGAGTCACATGACTTGTCTTGAGCTAGCACATGGGGTCACATGGAGTCACATGGCTTGTCTTTATTTAGATGCACATGGGTCTTGATTTGAATGTACATGAAGTCACATGGATGTTCAATTGGGTGCATATGGGATGTTGACTTAGGTACCCTCTTGTATTACAGGACTCAATACTAATTATTACAAGACTCAAAATTAAATCAACCAAATAACTAAGCCCCACTTGATCAATTGATCAAAAGGTATAATCTCATGCAATAAAAAGAATAAATTTGGTAAACAGGATTTGGCCCAATAGGGTTTGACATAATCGATAAATGTGATTTTGACTCAATATGGTAAAAAGGCTTTAGCCCAAAAGGATAAATTACAAAACCCTAATTATAGATGGTTAAAAGGGCTAACCCTAACTAAGCCAAAATAATAGAATTTAAAATAAAATATTTACATGGTAAAAGAGGTTGGGTTTAGGGCTTCATTCACAGGTGATCTACAGGGTTGTGGGTTCAACCGGTAGATATTTTCTGGCCCTGGTGTCCACACTATTGACCCCATAAGTTATTTTGATGATAACCAAACATTGGAGCATGTATATTTATTTCTAACAACTCTTCAAGTGTTTTACAGGATTTTGTAGGATGATTTAATTGTTCAAACTTCAACTCCACAATCTTTGTTTTTTGCTTGAGTTGTGTTGTAACTTGATTTTATAAAGAAGAACTCAATGATAAAGTGAAGAAAAAAATTATAAAAAGGATTACTTCTGTGTGTGTGCGCCTTAGAATTATTTTGAGTTGGTTATCATGAAAAATTTAAGAGAGTTGGTGAGAGATTTTCTTTGAGTTCAATTGTAAAACTCCTGAAGAAGTTACTCAAGCCGACCCAGCATAATGAAGAGCCGACTCCACCTTATGGCACGCAGCATGGATTCTGGTACGCAGCAATCCAAGCTGACTCGAAGGTAACTAAGCCGACTCTAGTGAATCCGAGTCATCCAAAACTTGTCCGAGCCGACTCCTCCAAAGTCTAGTTTTTGAAGATTTCTGAGAACAGCCAAGCGAGCTGACCCGAAACAGAAAGAGCCGACTCTGCCAGACCTAATTTTGAAGACCTGAGAAAGTGAGCCGACCCTAACTGCAACGAGTCGACTCTTCCAGAGTGATGATTTCAGAACTTGAGAAGAAGAGTCGACCAAAGATCAAAAGAGCCGACTCCTCGAGTTTAAGTTTTTCAAAGATATAAGTTCGAGCCGACCAGAGCTATTAAGAGCGACTCGTCCAGAGTGAAGTTTTGCACCCTGAGATAAATAGCTGATTACACTGATGATTTTGTGACTCGACCTATCGACTCGAAGGATCCAAGCCGACTTGAAGGAATCCGAGCCAACTTGAACATCACTTTTAGGTATCCAACGACTAGTTTCAAAATTTGTTTTTGAATGCCAAAAAGTGCTCCAATGTTCATATGTCACATCCCAATGGTCTACAACATCTTAAACTGCCTTGGAATGATGAAAGACCTTATATTTAACGGATTTGAACTTCTCTCAAGTATGTTATTTGAAAGTTCTTAAAAGTTTTGAAGCTTTATTGAATATCCTACCTACTAACAAGTAAAAGAGTAGAAGAGCAATCAAGCAAGCCTTCAAGTTTTCACCAACTATAATCCAAAGCTTGAAGCAATTTGGGAAGAAGCCACTGAAGCAATTAAAGCTTATTCAAGTGCAAGACAAGTGGACTTCTAATGCGGGACGACTCTAAGACTGCTAAAAATACATGAAAAATAGTAAAATAATTTTTTTGTGATTTTTATAATTTTATTTGCATGCTAGATCTCCAAAAAAAAGTAAGAACTAGCTGAAAGACTAGCAGTGCAAAGAATCATCGAGTCGCAGGCATACTCATGCAAACCAATGAAATATCCAGGACCCGGGAGTTGAAAAACTCCCAGTTTAGGATAGTTTATCTTCATCTAAATCAGATAATAAGAGAAGGGAAGGTTTCTTACTAGTCAGAGATTAAAATTTTGCAACATAAGGGATCACACGCACTCTGATCGGAGCCTGGAAGAAGAAGCTTTGTTTCCCTTGAATCTGATGGCTGATCTAGGCAGTTTGGGCAGCAAAGAAGGCCTCCTCAGTGGAGGAAAAGCACCTCGAGGATCCTACAAGCATCAGGGTTAATCAAAACAGCAATTAAAAATAAGAAAAAGAACTATGGGTTGAAAGGAATCAGGATTAGGGTTAGAAGATGGCTGTTTGAAGCTTGTTGAAGATCTCCTTGCTTGGCATCCTAGGGCACTCCTTCTTGGATGTGTGAAGGCTTGGATGGTAGTGATTTATGGTGTGGAAGGAAGCTAGGGCAGCAAAGAATTCATCCAAGCACAAAAACACAATCCAAAGAACCAAAACAAAACACCCGCACAAGGCAATTACTCAAAATTTAGCAAGTTGTATTCATAAGAAAGAGATGCTTACAAGAGGGGGAGGGGTGGGGTATTTATAGAGTTCCCATGCCCTCACTAACTATGGTTACACTTGAGTTACAAGTCCTCTTCTCAATTAGAATACAAGTCCTTTCCTAGCTAGGTTAGAAAAACAAATCCCCATTAGGTTAGGAATTGACCTAGTCTTCTCCTTTTCCCTTCATGCTTTGACTACTCCACTCAAGGACACCTCTTGGAATTGGTCAACACTTCAAGTATGCCTAGGGCGGCATGTTGGGCCTCTAGGAGCAGCAAGGGCCTGGCCTAAAGGGGCTTGGGTGCATGGGTTTGGGCCTCTAGAAGCTGGGGTGGCCTGTTAGCCTGGTAGCAGGAATATAACCTGGAATCTTGCTTCTTAAGTGCTTGGGCTTGGCACCTGGGCTTGATTTCTTTGGGCTTGGATGCAGGTGGACCTCTGGAATCATGGGTGCCCTATTATGAGAATATGCTCTGGCATCTGGAAGGGAATCTAGGCATCTGGAGGGCATGTGGAAGGAATCAGGGTTTTCGAAAGTATTTTGGATCCTGGGTTGTCACACAAAATCCAATGGGCTGATGTAGTGGCCTCTGACTCCTGGATGTGGCATGGTAGAACTCCAAAATATGGTAACCTCCTCTCTTATATAAAAATTGAGCTCATATTGGACTTATAACTGATATACTGGACTCAAAATAATGACTAGGTTGAGGGTTGAGACAAATCAACTAACCTCAACTTATTACAGGACTCAATTCTAGTTGATTACAAAATTTGACACATGGCTAGGTAAACCAAATAGGGCCTAGTAATCTGTGTCTGATCCTGGTGCCACCAGCAATTCTCCCGGGGTGGGAGGACTCGACCCCTTCGAGTGTGGGATAACTTGGCTCTCATAGTGCTCGAGTTGGTCTGGGTTGAGGTGCTGCAGATCCTCACGGGTGATCCACGAGTCCTCAAATTCTAATCGACCTTGCCACCAGACCAAATACCTCTGATAGCCTCTATTCTGGGTACATTTGGCTTGATCGTCCAGGATTCTCTCAATCTTTTCCTCACTATTTGGCCAATTGGTTGGTAGACACTATCGGGTGGGTTCTCTCTCAAAGGGAGGAATAAGCTCAAGATGCTTGCTAGGTATCACTGCTGGCTCCCTAGACTCTATAAGATCTAAGATGATGAAGATGGATCTAATACCTAAATCAGATAGTATCTCATGCACATAGGCATTGGGTCCACAGATATTCATTATCTTGGATAGGCCAGCTTCGCGAGCAGAAAATTTTTTACAACTACAAAATCCCCTGCAAAATTCTTTATCTCTCTTTTGGGAATTAGCCAAGTTGTTTGTTAGTTCATTAGTTATGTTCAGCTTTTGACTAATTTTCATATGCATAGGCTGTGCAGAGGGTAATGCAGGTGTAGACATGTAATTCAGACTATGTATTTATTATACTCAACTAATACCTAATAGACTTGACTAGACATCACTATCAAAGAACATTTTATTGGACTTTAAGGGACAAAACCTAATAGATTTTAGACTCTTTAGGTTTGATCCTATCATGACATGCACATGAAAATGTGACATGAACTCTTAGTAGATGCCAGAGGGTCTTCCAGAAGTAGGAAGCAAACATGATTGACTCGATGAATGAATGCAGTATGCAAACCTCTACGAAATGCAACCTAATAGTAAAGAAAACAGAAGAAGTTTCCTGAAATGGCAGTAAATAAGAGGTGGGTTCAGGGTTGGTCTGGCAGGATGAGAAATAAGGAGATGGCTCAGGGTTAATTAGAAAGAGTAGAATATTAGAAGGGGTTTCAGGGATGAGTCTTAGACTAATGAGATTTACCTTATGGGTTTAAGGCATATCTAAAGGGTCTGCATAATGGAAGAAGGGGTCATTGATTTCAAGAAAATGATAAAGTTGTGTCAAAGAGGTGAGTTCATCCTGAGGGCATTGATCTAAAGAGATTAAGTCCTTAATAAACTCTTATGGTTCATAAATCAAAGGATTGGGCTATCTAATTTGGCTTTCTTCTAGTGGCTCCACAAGTAAAGCTCTAATAGTGGAACTGGATTCCTCATGGTCTTCTTCCTTTAAAGGTTCTTCCATTACAGGTTGGGTGTGGTAAAAGTTAGCTAACTCTAAGGTGGCTTCAACCTGGGTATCTACTAGATCAACTAACACTGGATTGGCTTCTACCTGGATTTCTACTGGATCAACTAACATTGGATTGGCTTCTACCTGGGTTTGGTCAGAATCAACTGATTCTAGGGCGATGGATTGGGTAAACTAGGTTTGGAATTGGGTAATTTTCTGGGCCCATTGTTCAATTAGGGCCTTGAGGGTTTCTAAATTGGACTCCATGGTTGAACTGGGTTGGACTTTAGACTCAACTAATTTTGGGTTGGTTTCTATTGGGGTTTGGTTATAGTCAACTACTTCTGGGTCTTCTACAGGGTACTCTTCTAGATCTTTAATAGACTCATACTCCTCTACCAAACTTTGGTCAGCCTTATATATTTCTTCTTCTAAGTCATCTTGGTGAACCAATGGGGTAGTTAGAGGGGTTTGGCTAATGGAAAATTGACTAGGGTCTGGGGTAACAAGGGTGAGTAAACTAAGGGTTATGGGTTTAAAGGTTATGGGTTCAAAGGTTATGGGTTCAAATCTTGGGGTATTAATCCTATAGGGTTCATATCTAGGGACTATGGGTTCCTAGGGTTCAGCTTTATGGGTCTTGCCTAGGGTTCCTACTTGGTTGAAACTTTGGTTCATTTGGTCAAGCTTAGTATCGGATTGGTCAAACCTATGGTTTATTTAGGCTAACTGATTTTGGGTTTGGGTATTGGACTGGTTTATTTAGGTAAGTTGGGCTTGGGTTTGGTCAAGCTTGAGGTTTATTTGGGAGATAATCTGATCACTCATGGCATTCATCGTGGCCTCAAAATTGGAATCCATAGTTGGGTTTGGTTGGGGTTTAGACTTTTGATATTGGGTTCTTAATCCAGTGGTTATGCAATAAATCAAACAATCCAAATTAAATGATGCAACCAAGCATGCAAAAGAGAAAGAAAAGGCTAGTATAATCTAGGGTTTCCTAGACCTAGAGCTAGAAACTGGGTGGGTCAGCTAAACTTACACCTAATCCAATAGCTAGTCCTTCCACTGGCTAGGTAGGGGGTGGGAGTGTGGGAGGTCCCCCTACTTTTGCAGGGACCCAATTAAAAAGCACAACACCACTTAGGTCGTTTGACTCTAGACCCCCAGCCTTAGACACCAGCTTTCAGTAATAGCTAAAAAGTTAAATGCACTAGTTGGCCCACACAGCTCAGACCCGACCTATTGATGTCTCCTAGCCCACTAGGGCAAATTAGGTCTAATTGATTTTAATTAGGCTTGGGATAGTATGATGATGGTGGTTTTGGGCCCAAGACAGGTGATAAAATCCTGCCCTGATCTGAGATTTTGAGTTGCCCTTAAGATTAGGTGAAAATGATGGCAATCAATGGCCCTAATGCAAGCTAAAACAATCAGAAAATAAAATATTGTTTTAATGATTTATGATGTGTCAAGTGAGGTTTAAGTTAACTGGGGTTATCAAACAAAGTTTGGCTTGGGATTGGGGATTTGGTAGTTGATTATGTTAGGTTGAGTCAAGATGTAGAATGTAGCAGAAATTAGTGAATTAGGGTTTCAGTTATTGCAGAGTTTGACATAGATCCTGATGCATAAAAAATTAAAGAAAAATCTAGAATAGAGGATGGCAGTGATGATGAAGCCTACCAAATTTCATGCAAGAAGCAAATCAGATGATAATGAAAACCTAGGGTTTTCTAGACTACTGCAGAAATTATTATGATTCTGTTAGGGTTCCTATTATGCTAAATTTTAGAGTTTTACGGTTTCACTAAAAATAATTAAAAATTTTGATAATTACTAGGATAAAATAGAGGAGATGAAGTGCAAATTTCAAAAAAAAAAAAAATGTTTATGATGCCAAAATCTGATGAAACCTAGACATATAATGCAGTGGAAAGAATGCAGAAATTAGGGTTTGTGAGTGAAAAGCAAATAAAAACTATCCTAAACCTGCTCTGATACCAAACTGATGCAGGACAACTCTAAGACTATTAAACATGTATGAAAAATAGTAAAATAACTCTTTTGTGATTTTTATAATTTTTTTTGCATGATAGATTCCCAAAAAAAGTAAGAACTAGTTAAAAGACTAGCAGTGCAAAGAATCATCGGGTCGCAGGCATACTCATGCAAACCAATGAAATATCTAGGACTTGAGAGTTGAGAAACTTCCAGTTTTTGATAGTTTAACTTCATCTAAATCAGATAATAAGAGAAGGGAAAGTTTTTTAGCAGTCAGAGATTAAAATTCAGCAACATAAGGGATCACACGCACTCTGATCGGAGCCTGTAAGAAGAAGCTTTGTTTCCATTGAATCTGATGGCTGATCTGGGCAGTCTGGGCAGCAAAGAAGGCCTCCTCAGGGGAGGGGAAGCACCTCAAGGATCCTACAAGTGTAATGTTTAATCAAAACAGCAATTAAAAATAAGAAAAGAAACTATGGGTTGAAAGGAATCAGGATTAGGGTTTGAAGATGGCTGTTTGAAGCTTGTTGAAGATCTCCTTGCTTGGCGGCCTAGGGCAATCCTTCTTGGATGTGTGAAGGCTTGGATGGCATTGATTTAGGGTGTGGAAGGAAGCTAGGGCAGCAAGGAATTCATCCAAGCACAAAAACAAAATCCAATGAACCAAAACAAAATACCCGCATAAGGTGATAACTCAAAACTTCAGTAAGTTGTATTCATAAATAGGAGATGCTTACAAGAGGGAGAGGGGTGGGGTATTTATAGATTTCCCATGCCCTCACAAACCATGGTTACACTTGGGTTACAAGTCTTCTTCCCAATTGGAATACAAGTCCTTTCCTAGCAAGGTTAGAAAAACAAATCCCCATTAGGTTCGGTATTGACCTAGTCTTCTCCTTTTTCCTTCATGCTTTGACTATTCCGCTAAAGGACACCTCTTGGACATGGTCAACACTTCAAGGATGCCTAGGGAGGCATGTTGGGCCTCTAGGAGCAGCAAGGGACCAGCCCAAAAGGGATTGGGTGCATGGGTTTCGGCCTCTGGAAGCTGGGGTGGCCTGTTAGCCTGGTAGCAGGAATATTTCCTGGAATCTTGCTTCTTAAGGGCTTGGGCTTGGCACCTGGGCTTTATTTCTTTGGTCTTGGATATAGGTGGACCTCTGGAATCATGGGTGCCCTGTTATGAGAATATGCTCTTGTTGGGTTCCGGTGCAACGCAGCGGAAGTGTAATTTCAAAATTGAAACTAAATTCACACCAAAAACCCTAAATCAGGAACTCCTTAAATAAGACTAGAACATATGACAAGCATATCTATGGAAATTAGGATTTGGGTACCAACCTGTAATCGCTTATTCCAAAAACTTGAAGTTGAAGGGGCTAACTGAATTCACCAGCCGTCCAGGTGTCCGCCCTCCGATGGTGATCCACACAGAGCGATGATCAAGAACACTATCTTCTTGTCTAATGGTTCCTCCTTTTGAGTTCTTCTTCCTAGAACCCAAATCTTTAGATTATTGCTTGAATTCTTCAACAAAAAGAGGTAGCCTCCCTTTCTTTGATCTCTTCTCCTCCTTCCACTAAGACCTTGGCCCTTTAGACACCCTTGTCTTGAAGAAAAGACCTTGTCCTAAGAGGTTATAGGCTTGTCTTATGTTGGAGGAGAAATTAAGACAATAATGTCTTAATGTAAGAGAGAAGGAATAAATCAAAACTCCTTTCTTTCCTTTACCGTCGGAGACTTTCGCTCTTATTCTTGTTCAGTAGCAAAGTTTCGACAGAGGTGTACTCTGTAAAGGAAACAATGCAAGAGCAAGAAAAGAGTGAAAGAGTCTTTAGGAGAGGAAGAAGGAATAAAAGAAAACATTACCGAGTTCTGATTTTCCCGACCCTTTAAATAGATCTCAGATAGGTGCCCACACATCTCTCCGTGAAAGACTTCTCATGCCCTTTCTCATTTTCTCACGCCCCTTCCCTCCTTCACACGACCTTCCAGATTAAAACTCATGGCTTTTCCTAAAAGAAAAGTCATGAAATTTCAGAAGAAGGGAGTCGCGATGTTTCGGTCTCCGAAGAGACGTTATTTCGTGCAACCGGGAAGAGTCTGCGCCTTTTGTCTTTCTCAAAAAATTTCCCAACTGTTGGATTCCCATCCAAGGGCACACATGTGAGGCGCTAATAATGAGAAAGGAAGCCACCCCATATAAAAACATCGGAGTTTTTATGGAGCGCGCCAAGAGTCCATGCGCCATGGACTCTTCCCAATGGCATGCCAAGAGTCCATTAGCGCATGGACTCTTGGCATTTTGGCGTGAAAAATGCTAAGGGGCGGGTGGGGGGCTAGCCTAGGTGCATGGTTAGCCAATAGGGTTAGCCATAATCCCTATAACCTCAATTAGGGTCTAATTAGATCCAATTAAAATCCAAATTGAACCAATCCGGAACCCTAATTCGAATCCAATTCGAATAGAAGCTAGGGTTTGCAACACCTGCTAGAGTGTTATCCTGCAAAGATGATTTAATTACAAATTAAACTCTTGATCAATCCTCTTAAGTGTGTGACCCATTGGGTTCCACATCTAGCCAGTAGTGGGTTCGAATAGAAGTTGACCTAATTTGATTAGAACTCTTTCTAATCGATTTAGGTCAAACCGAGCTTACCCGACTTGATCAATTAGGACTCTTCCTAATAAGTGATCTTTAAATTTGATCAACCCACAAGACAAGATTGACGTCTAGCAACGTGTCATGTCTACCCAGAAGATATGGAAATTCTGGTGAAATACCAAAATTACCCTTCAGTAGAGAGTTACCGTACAATTAAATCTTTCGATCAGCCTGCATCCAAAATATAACTATGGATATGAATATATGTCAAATCCAATATTATATTTATTTCTAGCTCAATCTTATATTGATGATTCAATTATCTTGATATTAGAAACCATCTCTAATATCTTTACTTTGATCAAAGATTCCCTGAATTATCATCCGATTGTTAACTAGCTGGATGCAATCTCCTCTTACTAAGAGTGATCGATTCCTTGTTGACCTACTCATTACCTTCATATCCAATTCACCATTCCCAGTATCAATCCTGTGCATGACTCAGTGTCATGATTAGAATTGAACTAAAGCATGGGTTCATGTACATAAGGTACTTATGGTAGTCTCAGGTCAAAGGATTACTTGTACCACTCCCACTATGAGAACCTTCTATTGACATGTAGCTAAGACTCCATTAGATGTTCTCAAGTTGGATCAGATCAGTGAACTCATTCTCCAATGAGCACCCACATCCTAGCATCAGTGTCATACACAAGTGACTGTGAGAGCAGTCACCCTCTCCAGTATATATGGGATATGCTAGTCTTACCGGAAAACCCTGATCCCCTACTCAGGGTTCCTTTGACTAGGAATTTTTTAGATTAAGGTTTTGAGACTTTAGGTCTCACTGATATGATCTCATCATAACCCTAAAATCATAGCCCTAATCTATGGGGTTCATCATATAATATAAACACAGCGTATGATGAAAAATAATGCCTTTATTAGAATATTGTCAATTACAATGGTTTGGGAGATACAACATAGATTGGCTTGTAGGGCATATCCCTTTCAGCTCTGGCATCTAGAAGGGAATCTGGATATCTAGAGGGCATCTGGAAGGAATCAGGATTTCCAGAAGCATCTTGGATCATGGATTGTCACACAAAATCCAATGGACTGATGTAGTGGCCTCTGACTCCTAGATGTGGCCTGGTGAAACTCCAAAATATGGTAACCTCTTTTCTTGTACAAAAATTGAGCTCATATTGGACTCATAACTGATATACATGATTGAAAATAATGACTAGGTTTAGGGTTGAGACAAATCAACTAACCACAACTTATTACAGGACTCAATTCTAGTTGATTACAAAATTTGACACATGGCTAGGTAAACCAAATAAGGCCTAGTAATGTGTGTCTGATTCTGGTGCACCCACCAACTTCTATCAAGCTACACCGGCAACTATCCGACAAATTGATTTTGTTATTTATTGTTGCATTTATTTCAATTTATTTTTTTGAATTGTTGGGTTATTGGTGAGCCCGGTTGAAAACCAAATAGGTTATTAGTGAGCCTTGAAAGGATTATCCCTAAAGACCAATCGAAATGTTGTATTTTGATGAGATTTTTTTTTGTATCCCAAACTAGTATATTGACATTATCAATTAATAAAGGCATTTTATTTTCATCATATGCTGTGTCTTATTAATTTTATTAAGAAATGATGAACCCCATAGATTAGGTATATGGTTCTAGGGTTATGATGAGATCATACCAGTGAGACCTAAAGCCTTAAAACCCTAATCTAGAATATTCCTGATCGATGGGATATTGAGTAGGGGATCAATGTTTCCGGTAAGACCAGCACATCCTATATATGCTTGGTGAAGAGGGTGACTGATCTCACAGTCACTTGTGTTTGACATTAATACTAGGATATGAGTGCTCATTAGAGAATGAGTTCACTAAATGGATCCAGCTTGAGAACATCTAATGGAACCTTATCTGTTTGTCAATAGATAGTTCTCATAGTGGGAGTAGTGCATGTGGTCCTTTGACCTGAGACTGCCATGGTACCTTGTATGCATGAATCCATACTTTGGTTCACACTCAATCATGACACTGAGTCATGCATGGGGTGATACTGGGTATGGTGGATTGCATATGGAGGTTGTGAGTAGGTCAAAAAGGAATCGATCAATCCTAGTAAGAGGGAAGCGCATCGAGATGATTTCAATCAAATGAAGATTCGAGAAATCTTTGATCAAAGTATGAACATTAGAAATAGTTTCTAATGGTTTATTAAAAAATCATCATTATCAGATTGACCAAGGAATGAATATGAAATTGGATTTGACAAGTATCCATATCCATAGTCATATTCAGGGTGCAGGCAGATCGAAGGACTGAATTGCCCGGTAACTCACCACTGAAGGGTATTTTGGTAAATCCACCAAAATTTCTCATCTTCCGGGTAGGCATAAAATATTGCTAGACATCAATCTTGTCTTGTAGGTCTTCATAAACCAATTGATTTTGTTTCATGAGTCAATTCGATGTGTGATTCAAATTGAACAATTAGGTGAGCCAATTTGACCTAAATAGGTCAATCGGGTTCGATCGGATCGAATTGGCTCAAACCTAAACCTACTGCTGGCTAGATATGGAACCCAATGGGTCACACATAATAAAGACTTGGCCAAGGAAGTCATTCATGATTTAATTAGGGTCATAGGATCCTAATTGGTTAGCCGGATTACATACTTGCATATGTAGGCTAACCAAATTCCTAACCCAATTGGATTGGGTCCGGTTGCTTGCTAATTTGGATAACCTAATTATGGGAAATCTAAATTAGGTTGTGTCCTAAGTGGAGCTAGTATAATCAGAGCTAAATCTGATTTTAATTTGGATTTAAGGGCATTTTAGGCACCATACATGAAGAGTCCCAATGGCATGGGACTCTTGGTACCTAAATGATACCTTAAATTCAAAAGGGCACAGAATGAGCTATAGATCTCTGATTTGAATATAATTTATATAGTCAGAAAGAAAATTTCATGCTCTTTCCAATGACACCCATATTTTCTATGTTTTGACTGGTCAACATTCTTTGAAATTTGCATGGAAGATTGATGGCATGCGCGGTGCATGAAGAGTCGCAACTCTTCATGTGGCACGCGATTCTGATGGAAGGTCCTTCTGCTATCAGGACTCTTCATAATCTTCGATGTTTGGAGACTGAAGAGGCACCTCTTGGCTTCCTAGGGACTGGTAATTGATATGTGCAAGTGAGAATTCGTCCAGATAAAAGAAGGGATGTGAATATGGCCTTTGGTGCATGAATGGGCTTATTAGATCTGATTTTTCAAGTCAGATAACTTCTCTTCGGTCTTGAAAAATCATATCTGATAAGTTGATGGGAGGACATATCACACACCCCTCTTGTATCTATAAATAGGGGGCGGTGAAATGAGTCTGATAATTAAGAATTCCACCGAAGCACTATTCTGAGTTTCTCTCTCTCCCTCCTTCTTTCTTTAAGACAAGACTTGTCTTATTAAGGCAAGGTCTTTTCTACTAGGACAAGGCTTTGTTTCAGGACATAAGCCTAAGAGGTTCTAGAGGAGGGTTGTCCTAAAACCAAGAGTGGCTTAGGAGAGTGTCTTTAGTGCCCTATAATAGGATAGGGTGTCCTACAGTGGTCAATAGACCAAAGGCTGACGAAAGAGTTTCACTTCTCCAAGCAACTTGAAGGAGTTCTTCCTTGGTTCGAGTTTCATGTGGATCACCATTGGAGGGCGAACGTTTGGGCACCTGGTGGAGAAGAAGGTTGAATCAGGATTTTCTTCATCGGATTGGATACTAGTGGTTCAGGTTGGTGCCTAAACTCTAGTTTATGTTATATATACATGTTAGTATATTTTAATTCCTAGTAAGGAGGTCTTGGGTTAAGGGTTTAGTAGTGGTTTCATAATAAATTTTTGAAATCCATGCTTTCGCCCTGGTCACCAAAACCCTTACGGTGGTATCAGAGCCAGGTTATTAGGGCTAAATCATACAAAATTTGAAGTTGCCCAATTTTGTAGGACTCTAGAGGTTGCCCATTTTGGTAGGACTCTACAAAATTTGAAGTTGCCCAATTTTGTAGGACTCTTAAGGTTGCCCATTTTTGTAGGACTCTACAAAATTTGAAGTTGCCCAGTTTTGTAGGACTCTATAAAAGTTTAAAGTTACATATGATTGATATGTTTGTGCATATATGTATATCACTGGTTAGGGTTTTCACTTAAACCTTAACCAATATAGAGATATGTTTTGCTTTCTAGTCATCATACTGAAATAAGGTTGCCCTGGCATAATGGTGGATCCATTATGTGGTAGATGGTTGTCCTAGTATGATGACACACTTGGCACATTATAAAATGATATATGATGCATGGTTGATGAATGGTAATATTAGAATGTGCTTCTGTTTGAATTGCCCACTATTAAAATTATATTAAGTTGTAGTGTCATATACCAAAAGTAAAATAATCAAGATGATTAGTTGATCATTCAGTGTCTAGAAAAAGTGGTTTATGATCGGTAAAGAGGACGTGATTTTTAATTGGTTCCGTTGACTGACCTGGCCAATTTTTATTGGTGTCTAGGAAAGCAACGGGGGGATTCCCACTACTCTCCCACTTACCTGGCCGATAAGATTAACTTAATTCTTGATTGATATGCTTAGTGTAATATTCACTACATTAGGCTTTCTTTAATGCTAGGTCATTATTAGGTTATGATTCGTATTAGGTTTGTTGTGTACACACAAGGCCTATTATGTTAACTAACATAATTTTGGCCTGGTGCATTTGATGCTTATGGCATGATTTAATATAATACTTTGTTGTGAACATACAAGGGTATTATTATTACAATCATGACTATAAAGGAATGAAGGGTCTTACTTAACTAAAATCATTATAGTTTGTTGTGCATACACAAGACTATTAATATTTTAGAGGCCAGGTTTTGTTGAGAATTGTATAAGATACAATTAGAAAGAGTTTTCCTACCTTTGAACTTATAAAAGATTTGTTGTATACACACAAGGTCTTTTATAAGGAATTAGGATCTCAACCTCACTAAGAAAATCAATTAGGGTTTCTCGATCATCATATAGAGGGTTATGATGCTTGATAAAATAGTGGAAGACATAATTAAGTTAAAGTCCTAATTTAATTATGTTTTGTCAACATTGGTTGTTTGCTTATGTTATGTTCTTTGTTAATGTAGATTAAATGGCCTCTTCACTCTCACTCCGTAGTATACTTGATGCTAATAAATTGACTGGACCGAACTATGTTGACTGGTTGAGAAACCTAAAGATAGTACTCAGCCAGGAAAAACTTTCTTACATTCTTGATACCCCTACCTTGGAACCTTTAGGGGAAGATGCCTCGCAAGAGGAAAAGACCACATACAAGATGTGGCAAAATGACTCACTCACTATCAAATATATCATGCTAGCCTCTATGACCAATGAGTTATAGAGGCAACATGATAGCATGGACAATAACTCCATACTGCTCAATCTAAAAGAGCTATATAGAGAACATAGTCGAACTGCTATATATGAGATATCTAAGTAGTTGTTCCGTGCAAGAATAATAGAAGGTACATCTGTACAAGACCACGTACTGATGGTTATTGACCTGATCACTCGATTAGGTCAATTGGGTTTTGTTATGGATGGGGAGTTGAATCAGGATTTGATCCTGTAGTCACTCCCGGAGTCATTTTCACAGTTTGTTCTTAATTATCATATGAACAAACTTAACACTTCCATGCCTGAGCTGTTAAACATGTTAAAAATATCAAAGGGCCATTTAAAGAAAAATAAGGCTCCACTTCTTCTTGTGGATGGGATCAACAAGAAGAAGTCAGGTAGAAAGGGTTCCAAGAGGAGATTGAACCCAAAAAGGGGCATCAAGAAGAAGAAAGGAAAGAAGACCTCCAGACAGATGACCTGCTTTCACTATGGCTAGCCAGGTCATTGGAAGAGGAACTGCAAGGCTTACCTTGCAGGTGTGAATTCTGGTGCATTAGATGCACCAAAAGGTATGAAAGAAGTTCATACTATTTTGTCATTGGATTCTTCCATTTCAAATACTTGGGTATTGGATACTGCCTGTGGTCATAATATCTGCAAATCATTGTAGGGGCTGCAGAGGCTTAGAGTATTGAAGGAAGGAGACTTCGAGCTCTACGGTGCTGGAGGAGAGTCCATCCAAGCAAAGGCCGTAGGGACTTATATCTTGAAGTTACCGTCGGGGAAGATTTTAGAGCTAAGAGATTGTTACTATATGCCTAAGTTCATTAGAAATATCATTTCTATACCCTTGTTACTTAGACAAGGTTATACTATGAATGTGATGAGCAATGGTTGCTCAATCAGCTTTTCTAATGAAATTATATGTTATGGTGTATTTTGCAATGGTCTTTTAACTCTATCCACTAATGATAATATACTTCATGTAAGTAACAAACGAAAGAGAGATGATGTAAACAATACATTACTCTGGCACTGTCGGCTTGGACATATTAGTGAGACTAGGATTAGCAAGTTATACAAGGAAAATTTCCTTAATCCTTATGATTATGAATCATTAGGAAATTGTGAATCATGTCTCATGGGTAAAATGGCCAAGACTCCATTTAGTGGACATAGAGAAAGGACAACTGAGTTATTAGGACTCATACATATAGATGTATGTGGGCCTATGATAACTCTGGCCAAGGGTGGATACTCTTATTTCATCACGTTTACTGATGATTTTTCAAGGTACGGATTTGTGTATCTTATGAAACATAAGTCCGAAGCCTTTGATAAATTTTTAGAGTATCAAAGTATGGTAGAGAAACAAACGGGAAAAAGTATTAAAATCCTTCGATCAGATCAAGGAGGTGAATACTTATCCACCGAGTTTCTCGATCACCTTAAAGAAAAGGGGATTATCTCTGAATGGACCCCTCCTTACACACCACAATTAAATGGTGTTGCTAAAAGGAGGAACCGTACCTTATTAGATATGGTATGGTCCATGATGTGCTTCACAAAGTTACCTATTTCCTTCTTGGGATATGCCTTGGAAACCATGGCTAATATCTTAAATAGAGTACTATCTAAATCTGTCTCTAGCACTCCATATGAGATATGGAGGTGTAAGAAACCCAATCTTAAGTATCTTAAGATACGGGGATGTCCAGCCCATGTCAAAAAAAATTTTGGACATAAGCTGGATGCTAGAGCAGATAAGTATCTATTTGTAGGATATCCTAAAGATAGTATAGGATATCTGTTCTACCACCCTACTGAACAAAAAGTTTTTGTCAGTAAGCATGCCACTTTTCTGGAGAAAGGGTTCATCCTACAAAAGGGCAGTGGGAGAAATATTGAACTTGAAGAAGTTCAACAAATAGATACATCTCAACCAAATGATAACATAGTTAGGATGGAACCAGAACACACCACTCCTATCCGTAGGTCTGATAGGGTGCGTCATGCACCTGAGAGGTATGGGTTCATTATTGAAAATAATGAAGCCCGGATCATTGAAAATGATGAGCCTCTAACCTATACAGATGCTGTCATGAGTAGGGACTCAGATAGTTGGCTTGAAGCCATGAGATCCGAAGTGGACTCCATGTATGTCAACCAAGTGTGGACTTTGGTTGATGCACCAAAGGGTGTTAACCCTATTGGATGCAAATGGTCTATAAGAAAAAGATTGGGATAGATAGCCATGTCGAAACTTATAAAGCCAGGTTAGTGGCTAAGGGTTTCAGACAAAAACAGAGAATAGATTATGATGAAACATTTTCTTCTGTTGCCATGCTCAAATCTATTCAGATCATGATTGCTATAGCAGCATATCATGATTATGAAATTTGGCAGATGGATGTGAAAACCGCATTCCTTAATGGTTTCCTTAAGGAAGAGGTCTATATGTCACAGTCATAAGGTTTTGTCTTGGAGACTAAACCTAATCAGGTATGTAGGCTGAAGAAATCCATTTATGGATTAAAGCAAGCATCCAGGATTTGGAACATCCGATTTGATAAGACAGTCAAAGAGTTTGACTTTATCAAAAATGAGGATGAACCTTGTGTGTACAATAAGACTAGTGGGAGTGCCATAGTATTCTTGGTTCTGTATATGGATGACATACTCCTTATTGGGAATGATATCCCAATGTTACAATCAGTCAAGGTAAGGTTATCTAAACAGTTTTCCATGAAAGACTTGGGAGAAACATCCTATATACTAGGCATCAAGATCTATAGAGATAGATATAGGAAGATGCTAGGCTTATCCCAGTCTAGGTACATTGACCAAGTGCTAAAGATATTTATCATGGAGGGAAGTAAAAGAGGTTACTTGCCCATTATTTATGGCATACATCTTTCTAAGAAGATGTCTCCTAAGATACCTGAAGAAAGAAATTGAATGAGTTCTATACCTTATGCTTCGGCTGTAGGATCTATAATGTATGCTATGTTATGTACCAGGCCTGATGTGGCATATGCCTTAGGTATAGCCAGCAGATTTCAGGCTGATCTAGGAGAGGATCACTGGAAGGCTGTGAAAAATATTCTTAAGTACTTGAGAAGGACTAAGGATATTTTTCTGATATATGGAGGATTTGATCTTAAACTGGAAGCTTATTCAAATTCTAGTTTTCAATCGGATCCAAATGATAGCAAATCTATTTCAGGGTATGTTTTTATCCTAAATGTAGGAGCTATAAGCTAGAAGAGTTCTAAACAGCAGACTATAGCTGACTCAACAATTGAGGCAGAATACATTGCAGTTATTGAAGCTGCCTAGGAAGCTGTCTGGATGAAGAAGTTCATCTCAGAGTTGGGCATTGTTCCGGAGATTGAAGGTCCAGTACCACTTTACTGTGATAATACTCTGGCCATCGCTCAAGCTAAGGAACCTAGAGCTCATCACAAATCAAAGCACATTCTAAGATGCTTCCATATCGTTCGAGAGATTGTTGAAAGACAAGAAGTCTGCATTAAAAGAGTAGAAATAAAGAACAACATAGTAGACTCATTCACTAAGGCTCTACCATAGCGGGAGTTTGATAGCCACCTCAATTGTATGGGGTTAAAATTTAAAGGCGATTGGCTTTAGTGCAATTGGGAGATTGAAAGGATTATGCCCTAAAGGCCAATCAAAATGTTGTATTTCGATGAGATTTTCTTTTGTATCCCAAACCAGTCTATTGACATTATCAATTAATAAAGGCATTTTATTTTCATCATATGTTGTGTCTTATTAATTTTATTAAGATATGATGAACCCCATAGATTAGGTCTATGGATCTAGGGTTATGATGAGATCATACCAGTGAGATCTAAAGTCTTAAAACCCTAATCTAGAATATTCCTGGTTGATGGGATATTGAGTAGGGGATCAATGTTTCCGATAAGACCAGCACATCCTATGTATGCTTGGTGAAGAGGGTGACTGATCTCACAGTCACTTGTGTTTGACACTAATACTAGGATGTGGGTGCTCATTAGAGAATGAGTTCACTGAATGGATCCAGCTTGAGAACATCTAATGGAACCTTATCTATTTGTCAATAGATAATTCTCATAATGGGAGTAGTGCATGTGGTCCTTTGACCTGAAATTGCCATGGTATCTTGTATGCATGAATCCATACTTTGGTTCACACTCAATCATGAACTGAGTCATGCATGGGGTGATAGTGGGTATGGTGGATTGCATATGGAGGTTGTGAGTAGGTCAAAAAGGAATCGATCAACCATAGTAAGAGGGAAGCGCATCCAGATGATTTCAATCAAATGAAGATTCGGGAAATCTTTGATCAAAGTATGAACATTAGAAATAGTTTCTAATGGTTCATTAATAAATCATCATTATCAGATTGAGCAAGGAATGAATATGAAATTGGATTCGACAAGTATCCATATCCATTGTCATATTCAGGGTGCAAGTAGATCGAAGGACTGAATTGCCTGGTAACTCACCACTGAAGGATAGTTTGGTAAATCCACCAAAATTCCTTATCTTCCGGGTAGGCATGACATGTTGCTAGATATCAATCTTGTCTTGTAGGTCTTCATGAACCAATTGATTTGGTTTCATAAATCAATTCGATGTGTGATTCAAATTGGATAATTAGGTGAGCCAATTTGACCTAATTAGGTCAATCGGGTTCGATCAGATCGAATCGGTTCAAACCTAAACCTACTGCTGGCTAGATCTAGAATCCAATGGGTCACACACAATAGAGACTTGGCCAAGGATGTCATTCATTATTTAATTAAGGTCATAGGATCCTAATTGGTTAGCCGGATTACGTACTAGCATATGTAGGATAGCCAAATTCCTAACCCAATTGTATTGGATCCGGTTGCTTGCTAATTGGGCTAACCTAATTATGGAAAACCTAAACTAGGTTAAGTCCTAAGTGGGGCTAGCTTAATTAGAGCTAAATCTGATTTTAATTTTGATTTAAGGGCATTTTAGGCACCATACATGAAGAGTCCCAATGGCATGGGACTCTTGGTACCTAAATGATACCTTAACTTCAAAAGGGCACATAATGAGCTATAGATCTCTGATTTGAATATAATTTATATGGTCAGAAAGGAAATTTTATGCTCTTTCCAATGACACCCATATTACCTATGTTTTGACTAGTCAAAATTTTTTGAAATTTGCGTGGAAGAAGGATGGCCCGAGTGGTGCATGAAGAGTCGCAACTCTTCATGTGGCCCGCGGTTCTGATGGAGAGTCCATCTGCTATCAGGACTCTTCATAATCTTCGATATTTGGAGATTGAAGAGGTTCCTCTTAGCTTTCTAGGGACTGGTAATTGACATGTGGCAAGTGAGAGTACGTCTAGATAAAAGAAGGGATGTGAATAAGGCCTTCGGTGCATCAATGGGCTTATTAGATATGACTTTTCAAGCCAGATAACTTCTCTTCGGTCTTGAAAAATCATATCTGATAAGTTGATGGGAGGACATATCACACGCCCCTCTTGTATCTATAAATAGGAGGCGGTGAAATAAGTCTCATATAAGAATTCAACCGAAGTACTATTATGAGTGTCTCTCTCTCCCTCCTTTCTTTAAGACAAGACTTGTCTTATTAAGACAAGGTCTTTTCTACTAGGACAAGGCTTTGTTTTAGGACATAAGCATAAGGGATCCTAGAGGAGGGTTGCCCTAAAACCAAGAGTGGTTTAGGAGAGTGTCTTTGGTACCCTACAGTAGGACAGGATGTCCCACAGTGGTCAATAGACCAAAGGCTGCCGAAAGAGTTCCACTTCTCTAAGCAACTTGAAGAAGGAGTTCTTCCTTGGTCCGAGTTTCGTGTGGATCACCATTGGAGGGCGAACGTTTGGGCGCCTAGTGGAGAAAAAGGCTGAATCAGGGTTTTCTTCATTGGATTGGATACTAGCGATTCAGGTTGGTGCCTAAACACTAGTTTATATTATATATGCATGTTTGTATGTTTTAATTCCTAGTAAAAAGGTCTTGGGTTAAGGGTTTGGTAGTGGTTTCATAATAAATTTTTGAAATCCATGCTTCCGCCCTGGTCACCAAACCCTTACAATCTTATTAGTCTAGATTTAATCCCTGACACCCCTACTTACATCTTATTCTATCCAATCAACCTTGAACCCTTTCTACCCCACCAGGCTAACCTAGAATCCACCTCATATTTCCTGTCTTTTCTTAAATTTTCTTATAATTCTTTAATCATTCACCTGCATCATGTAGAGGTTTGCATGTTGCATTCATTTATTGTACATGATAGGTTTGCATCTAACTTCTTGCATACCCTTTGGCATTTAATAGGCATACATAGTAAGTTTACATGTGCATGCCATGCTAGGGTCAAACCTAAAGAGTCAATAGTCTGTAAGGTTTTGTTCCTAGAGTTTAATATTTTTTTTTTTGATAGGGAAGTCTAGTCAAGTCTATTAGGTGTTAGTCTAGAGTCCAATAAATTTACAGACCCAATCTACCTATCCACACATGTACTAGCCTCTACATAGAATATGCATCATGAAATAGTCAAGAGTTCAACCTAATTAATGAACTAAATAATAACTTGGCTGATTTCCAAAAGAAAGATAAAGATTTAATGCAGAGGAATATGTAACTATCAAAGAATTTTTTGCTCATGAAACTGGCCCATCCAAAATAATGAATTGTAGTGGACCCAATGCCTATATGCCTGAGATATCACCTGATTTAGGTATTAGCTCCACCTTCATCATCTCAGACTTTGTAAAGTCAAGGGAGCCAGTAGTGATATCCAGCAAGCCCCTTGAGCCACTCCCGTTCTTTGAAAGAGAATCCATCCTAGAGCGACCACATATAATTTGGCCTTATGGTGAGGTAAAGATTGAAAGAGCTCTGGATGATCAAGCTATCGGTACCCAGGATAGAGACTGTCAGCGTTATTTGGTCCGTTGGCAAGGTCAGCCAGAATCTAAGGACTCTGATACCAAACTAATGCGGGATGACTCTAAGATTGCTAAACATGCACGAAAAATAGTAAAAATTTTTTTTTGTGATTTTTATAATTTTGTTTGTAAGCTAAATTCTCAAATAAAAGTAAGAACTAGCAAGAAAAAGAGCAATGCATAGAATCATCGTATCGCATGCAAACTCATGCAAAATAATAAATTCCAGGACCCGAGAATTGAGAAACTCCCAGATTAGGATAGCTTATTTTCATCAAATCAGAAATTAAAAGAAGGGAAGGATGTTACCAATCAGTGATTTGAAGAACATCCGATGAAGAGATCACACAGCACTCTGATTGGAGTCTGGATGATGAAGTTCGGTTCCCTTGATTAGATGGCTGATTTGGAAGGTTCTGGATGCAAGGAAAGCCTCCTCTGGGGAGGTGAAACACCTTGGGGATCCTGCAAAACATCAATTGTCAATCAAAATAGCAAGTAAGAAAAAGAAAGGGGACTAGGTTTAGAAGGAATCAAGTTAGGGTTTAGAAGCAGGGCGACTTGAAGCTTAATGAAGATCTCCATGCTTGGTGGCCTAGGGCACTCCTTCTTGGATGTGTGAAGGCATGGATGGCAGTGAGTTAGGGTGTTGAAGGATGCTAGGGCAGCAAGGAAACACAAATACAAACCAAAGAACCAAAAAAAATAAAGTAACACAAGCTCGCAAGCTCAAAATAAATTCACCAGGGTTTTGATATCATGAATAAAAGTTGATTACAAGAGGGAGAGGGATGGGATATTTATAGAGTTCCCATGCCCTCAGTAACCATCGTTACACTTGGGTTATAAGTCCTTTTCCAAATTGGAATACAAGTCCTTTCCTAGCTATGTTAGAAAAATGAATTTCCATTAGGTTAGGAATTGACCTTATCTTCTCCTTTTTCCTTCATGCTTTGACTATTCCACTGAAGAACACCTCTTGGACTTGGTCAACACTTCAAGGATACCTAGGAGGGCGTGTTGGGCTTCTAGGGGTAGCAAGGGGCCGGCCCAAAGGGGCTTGGGTGCATGGGTCTGGGCCTCTGGAAGCTGGGGTGGCCTGGTAGCCTGGTAGTAGGAATATTCCATAGAATCTTGCTTCTTTAGGGCTTGGGATTGGCACTTGGACTTGATTTCTTTGGGCTAGGATGTAGAGGGACATTTGGAATCATGGATGCCCTGGTTTGGGAATATGCTCTGGCATCTAGACTGGAATCTGGGTATCTGGAGGACATCTGGAAAGAATCAGGGTTTCTGGAAGCATCTTGGATCCTGGGTTGTCACACAAGATCCAATTGACTGATGTAGCGGCCTCTGACTCCTGGATGTGGCCTGGTGGAACTCCAAAATAGGGTGACCTCCTCTTTTGTACAAAAATTGGGCTCATACTGGACTCATAATTGATGTACATGACTCAAAATCTGACTAGGTTGAGGGTTGAGATAAATCAACTAACCACAACTTATTACAGGACTCAATCTTAATTGATTACAAAATTTTCAAAACTTTGACACATGACTAAGTAAACCATATGGGATCCAGGGATCTATGTCTGATCCTGGTACCACTCACTAGTAGCCATTCTCAAATACATCTACACATTGCTTGCCATTACAGCATTTCATGATTATAAAATTTGGTAGATAGATATGAAAATAGCATTTCTTAACTGATGCAGGATGGATGCGATGCCGATCTAATGATTAAGAATTTAATTTTAATTTTGAAGAGCAATGATCAAAATATGGCAGCAAACTCAAGTAAAGTTATCAATAGATCTAAGAAAGAAAGACTAGTAGATTACTACTAACTACCCGCAATGAAATCACATGCAATCACATAATGAAACCCGGATCTGATGATTAAGAAACCACTGAAACTAGGACTTCCTTGCTTTAACCAATCAGATTTAATGAGATTCGGATCAGTTTCACTTACCAATAACGATTTTATCCCTCCTTTATAGTAGATCTGGATTCAATTCTCAAGATCTCGTGGTAGGATTCCAAACATCATTTGGAGTAGATCTACCCATAGATGGTTGTATGGCAAGGAAAACCTCCTCTTCAGATCACGAACATCAGGGATCCTACAAAGAACAACGAATTAAACTTGGAGGATTGAGAAAACAATGAAAGAATGGAAGACTGGTAGGTATGGGAAAAAATGGATGGGATCTTGGATCTTGGATCTTGGAACTTGGAATAGGGCTTCACACCCCAAGGGCTTCAGCACCCACTTATAATGCTTACCTAGCAAAGTTGAAAAAATAACATTCATTCATCAAATCAATAATAATCTTTTCACAAGGGGTGAAATGGAGTGGTATATATAGACCCTCCATATATGGTAGAAAGATAAGAGTAAACTCTACAAGTTAAGTGTAGATAAATTGGCCTCTAATCTTCTTCTTGAATTCAAACTATATCTTGATAGGGTAGATAATAATCCACTTGAATTTGAATTCTCCTAAATAGGCATCAAACTTTTCCTTGGCCGAATTCTCTTGGAGTGGACGACAAATGAAAGGAATGAGATGAGGCACCCTCCCTTCTTACTCCTCTTAAAACTGGCGACCACTTGAATGGATTCAAATGGATGACAAATGAGAGGAGGGATAGGGGACAATCCTTCTCCTTCTTGAATTGGATGAAACTCCTTGAAATTTAAAATTGTTAGGCACCCCTTTTGATGCGGGACTAAAGATGCATGCAAAGTATTTTTGTATTTTGTATATTGAGTTAGGTGATTAAATCCTAAAAATAAAGCCAAGATCTGAAGCAAGGAATTCTATGTAAAAATTAGAAGCAACATCATGCGAAAAGACCCTTAAACTGATAGGAAAGAAGGACCGCCGAGGCAGAGAAGCCCCGGTTAGGTTAGTTCTCCTTCAATATTGCTACTGGCAAGTCAAGAATTTGATGATGAATCCTCGAAGAGTTCTCTCGATGCTCCCGGATGCGGCTTGGAAGATCAAGCCAAAGACCCCGTGGATCTGCAACTTTCAACCCAATGACTCGAAAGCGGTCTGGCTAGAATCGTTGGATTCGTAGACTCTAACGGACCTTCAAATCACCTATCAAGGGTTAGAAAACGATGTAGGGATGATGTAAAAAAACTAAAATTAGGAAGGGAAGAGAGTGATTTGTGTTGGGCGGCCAAGGTTGAAGAAAGCTGCTTTTAGGGTTTTGATGGAGGCTTGGAGGCAGGGCGCAAGAGGCTAGGAAGAGGAAGGGGTTCACATAGATTCCCCTTAGCACACGGCAAGAACATAGCAATGGATTGAAAACTCAATATATTTTATGAAAAAAGATGTGAATACATGAGAGTGGGGCCTCTTAAATAGGCTCACAAATTTGTAACCCAAATAAGGGTATACAAGACAATTCATAAGAATTTCAATCTCAGCCAAACCCTAGCCAGAATACATGGTATCCCACTCTCCCTCTTTCCCTCAAACTCTCCGTCTCTCACTTGCCTTGGTTAGTTAAGGGAGGTGACCCTAAGTGGCCAACCAAGAGGAGGTGATCATAAGGTAGTGTGGCACCATATGATGCTCTTCTTGGTCCTTAGGTAGCCTAGTAAGCTCCAAGCTATGATCCAGGGTTCCAAGCTATGTTCCAGGGTTGCAAGGCCTTCAACTTTTCTTGTTAGGTCTTCCATGATCTTCAAGTGTGGTTCCATGACTTCAAGTTGGCTGGGTCTTTACTTGTATTGAGTCTTCTACTTACAAAAAGTTGACTGGACTCATTACAGGACTCAGAAAATGACTAGCTCAACATGAGCTGACTAGACTGACCATATCCAAAACTGATATAGGACTCGAATAATAAAGGACCCAAAAAGAACAAGACTCAAGGGACAAAGTGTGGACTCAAATAGGCTAATCCCTTATTACATACTTGACTCAACTAAGATATCCATAGAGGGTCGAGAAGCTTCCGTCTTATTCTTATGTCTTTGGTGTCCGCATCAATTTTCCCGGGATGGGAGGAACTCAACCCTGTCGAGTAAGGCACACTTTGGCTCAGGTATCTCTCAAGAAGGTCTGGGTCGAGGTACTACAAGTCCTCTCGAGTAATCTGCGAATCATTAGGTGGCCTTGCCAGTAGACCAAGTAGCTCTAATAGTCGCAACCCCGGGTCATGATGGCTTGACCATCTAGGATATGCTCGATCCGTTCTCCTCTCCTAGGATAATTTATTGGTGGACACTCTGGGATAGGTTTGCTCACAAAGGATGGAGTAGGACCAAAGGCCTCACTAGATATCGCTGCCAGTTCCATATACTCAACCAGGTCTACAATATTGAAGGTAAAACTAATGCCAAAATCTGGGGGCAAATCCAGCACATAGGCATTGGGCCCGACCTTCTCGATCACTGTAAAGGGTCCAGCTCCATGAGCATGAAGCTTCTTAAAGGTCTCGAGTGGGAACCGCTCAGGCCTAAGCTTAATCATAATAGAATCCCCTATATCAAATTCCTTGGCTCTTCTTCGGGAATTAGCCAGTTTCTTATAAGTTTTATTGCTTAGATTAATTTTTTGGCTAATGTCCTTATGCAAGTCTCTAATATGCTATGCGAATGACTCTATAGACTCTGAGACTCGTGCATGAATGGGTAAGAAAATTAGATCGATGGGGCGATTAAGCTTATACCTATGGACTATCTATCTCTAAAGGACTCTTGCCCGTGGACCTATTCACTGAGCTATTATAGGCGGACTCTGCTCTAGGAAATAATAAGTCCCAATTTCTAGTGTGTTCACCTACCAGGAACCTAAGGAGGTTTCCTAAGCTATGGTTCACCGCTTCGGTTTGGCCATCTGTTTGGGGGTGTTAGAATGTAGAAAACATAAGTTTGGTCTCTAATAGGTGCCAGAGGATTTTCCAGAAATAACTGGTGAACCTAACATCGTAATCGGATACGATGGGCTTGGGTAGGCCATGGAGTTCAACCACATCTTCTAGGAAAAGTTTGGCTACTCTAGATGCATCGAAGGTCAAGGAACATGGGATGAAGCGAGCCATCTTAGAGAACCTATCAACCACTACAAAGATAGAATTATGTCTCTTATGGGTCTTAGGTAATCCTAATATGAAGTCCATAATGAGAACTTGCCAAGGGTGATCAGGCACTGGTAATGTTGTATAGAGGCCAATGTTTTGCTTCTGCTACTTTGCAACAGCACAAGTTCTACACCTGGCTACTATCTAAGCTACGTGCCTTTTCAAACCTGGCCAAAATAACTGGTCCTCTATCGCTAAGATGGTCTTATTCCTACCAAAGTGACCAGCTAATCTTCCAGCATGGGTCTCCCAAATCAGGAACTCTCTAAGTGATGCGGGACGAAAAATTGATGTAACCTGGTTATTTGGAAAACAAGGAAACAACTAAATAAACTAGGACCGTGGGAGGGCTAAGAAGCCTCCCGGGACTAGGGCATACTGACTCTAAAATCCTATAACAGCTTATCTCTTTTGTTTTCAATTTTCTGGGTGGATGTGCGAAGGAAGGATGGAGATGGAGAACTGGGAATTGGAACTCATGGCCTTGAGACTCACTCTAGCGAGGGACGCACACAGAAAGTCAGGGGTCAAAGCCTAAAGCTACCCTCTCAAGGGATCACAGCACCAGCTACCCTGAGCATAAAGCTACCCTCCCGAAAGGATCACAGCACCAGCTATCCTGAGCTCTCATCGAACCCATAATGCACACAACAGGGCTCTCACATAGATGCGCTAGGATGATAATCGAAGGACACGAGGGGATAAAGAAGATGATATAGGGGATAACAAGGGTGCTCATCAAACCCATAATGCACATAGCAGGAAATGCCTCACTCCCCTCATCGAACCCATAATGCACACAACAGGGAATGAAGGAAAACAGGCCTCAGCCCAGAACCAGAACCGGAACCAACCCAAAAATCTATATCAAATCTCTATCTCTTACAGGGGGAGAGGGGGCCTTTATATAGAAAAACCAAAACTCTCAGTTTCTTAGCCTCTAAAAAAACTAAAAAAAAAAATAAATTACATCAAAATTCATGTTGAATCAAAAGTGGTGCTGATCTACTCTGAGAAGCGTGTCGGCTTGATGATCTGCTCCAGAAAGCATGCTGCTCTGAAATTTGGGATGCTTTGGAATCCGTGCAAACTCCTCAAATGGCAGTGCGGAGGATGGATCACCCAACAGAGCACATGGCCATGACCGAGAAGTAGGCGATGGATGGGGCCGGTGGACGGCTGGCGGCGGGCCACAGGCGAGGAGGCACAGGGACCGTCACGGCATGCCCAGCATGTCGTTTGGTCTCCCACAGCCGTGGGAGACCTCCTGGGCGCCGGCACAGTCGGTGGATGGCGGGGGAGGCCGTGGACGACAGGAAGGTGGCCGGCGGACAGGCGGGCATCGGTGGCGGTGTCAGGTGGTGGACGGCGGCGTCACACGGTCGCACACGGGCGGACGGATGCTTCACCCATCCGTTCGTCTTCCCACGGGTGTGGGTGGTGGCGGACCCCACTGGCGGCCGGGCGAGGGCCGGCGGGTGGCGGGAACGGCGAAGGCAGCAAGCCGGCGACGGTGGCGGCAGTGGCGGCCGTGGGCTACGGCGAGCGGATGCCTCAGCGTCCGTTCGTCTTCCACGGTGATTGGGCGGCGGCAGCGGCTTCTCCAGCAAGGGCAGGGGCCAATGAACGTCGACGGCGGTCCAGCGGGGGTGGCCGGGGGTCAGGCGGCTCGGATCTGGGGCCGGAGGTTGTGGAAGCTAGGGTTTGGGCGTTAAAAAAAAAATTCACGAGAGAAGATGGATTAGTGTAGGAATAGATCGGGAATCAGATTGGAATAAAGGTGGAATAGCAGGAATAGGTGGAATAGCGGGAATAGAAAAAATAAAAAAAATCTAAGGAAATAAGAGAAAAATGGAAAAATACCAGGACCTTCCCTGGATCCCCATCATTCTCCTCGACCGTGAAGAACTCGACTCCGTCGAGTTTGAAAAATGGAGCACACCCTAATCCACAACTAGCTTTGTACCAAAATTGATGCGGGACGAAAAATCGATGTAATCTGGTTATTTGGAAAACAGGGAAACAACTAAACAAACTAGGACCGTGGGAGGGCTAAGAAGCCTCTGGGGAATAGGGCATACTGACTCTAAAATCCTAAGACAACTGATCTCTTTTGTTTTCAATTTTCTAGGTGGATGTGGTGAAGGAAGGATGGAGATGGGGAACCGAAAACTGGAACTCATGGCCCTGAGACTCACTCTAGCACGAGATGCACACAGAAAGTCAGGGGTCAAATCCTAAAGCTACCCTCCTGAGGGATCATAGCACCAGCTACCCTGAGCATAAAGCTACCCTCCCGAAGGGGTCACATCACCAGCTACCCAGAGCTCTCATCGAACCCATAATGCACACAGCAGGGCTCTCACATAGATGCGCTAGGATGACTCTAGAAGAACACGAGGGGATAAAGAAGACAAGATAGGGGATAACTAGGGTGCTCATCGAACCCATAATGCACACACCAGGGAACGCCTCACACCCCTCATCGAACCCATAATGCACACAGCAGGGAACGAAGGAAAATGGGCCTCAGTCCAGAACCAGAACTAGAACCAACCCAAAAATCTATATCAAATCTCTCTCTCTATTACAGGGAGAGAGGGGGCCTTTATATAGAAAAACCAAAACCCTCAGTTTCTTAGCCTCTAAAAAAACTAAAAACTAAAAATAAATTATATCAAAATTCGTGTTGCATCAAAAGTGGTGCTGATCTACTCTGAGAAGCATGTCAGCTTGATGATCTGCTCCAGAAAGCATGCTGCTCTGAAATTTGGGTTGCTCTGGAATCCATGCAAACTCCTCAAATGGCCGTGCGGAGGATGGATCGCCCGATGGAGCACATGGCCAGTGACTGAGAAGCAGGTGACGGAAGGTGCCAGCGGATGGCGAGCAGCGGACAGCTGGCAACGGGCCGCAGGTGAGGTGGCACAGGGACTGGCCCGGCATGCCCAGCATGTCGTTTGGTCTCCCATGGCCGTGGGAGACCTCTTGGGTGCTGACGCGGCCGGTGGATAGTGGGGTAGGCCGTGGACGGCGGGAAGGTGGCCGGTGGGCAGGCGGGCGGCGGTAGCGGTGTCAGGCGATGGACGGTGGCGTCACACAGCCGCACACGGGCGGACGAACGCCTCCTGTGTCCGTTCGTCTTCCCACGGGTGTGGGCGATGGTGGACCCCATCGACGGCCGGGCGAGGGCCGGCGGGCGGTGGGAACGGCGGCGGCAGCAAGCCGGCGGCGGCAGCGGTGGTCATGGGCCACAGCGAGCAGACACCTCCACGTCCATTCATCTTCCCACGGTGATTGGGCGGCGGCAGAGGCTTCTCTGATGAGGGCGGGGGCCGGCGAACATCGACGGCGGTCCGACGAGGGTGGCCGAGGGTTGGGCGGCCCGGATCTTGAGCCAGAGGGGGCGTAGGCTATGGTTTGGACGTTAAAAAAAAAAAATTCACCGGAGAAGATGGAATAGTGTAGGAATAGATCGGGAATAAGATTGGAATAAAGGTGAAATAGTAGGAATAGGTGGAATAGCGGGAATAGGAAAAATAAAAAAAATCTAATAAAATAAGAGAAAAATGAAAAAAATACCCATACCTGCCCTGGATCCCCATCAACGCCATCCTTAGTCTTGAACGTGGTCTTCCACTCATCTCGAGGCCTAATCCTAACCTGATGATGGCCATTCTTAAGGTCTATCTTTAAGAAAATTGTAGCACCGGCCATCATATCTAGCATGTCATCCAATCGGGGAATAAAAAACCTATACTTCACAGGAATTTTGTTGATGGCTTTACTGTCTACACCATCCTCCAAGTACCATCTTTCTTAGGGGTCAGTAAAGCAGGGACTGCACATGGACTTAAGCTCTCCCTAATGAAACCCTTCCTAAGTAACTCCCCCACTTATTTTTGTTGCTTTTGATGCTCACTGGGGTTCATTTTATAGTGAGGAAGGTTTGGTAAAGTGGCTCCTGGGACCAAATCTATGGCATGCTGGATGTCTCTAAGTGGTGGTTGTTGGTTAGGTAATTCATCAAGAAAGACATCCTCAAATTCTTTTAAAGCCTCAACGACTTCTAGAGGGTGTTCCTTTTGGGTCGGCTTATGAATTTCTTTGGTGGTCAAGATCCAAATAGGGTTACCCTCAGCAAAACCCTTCTCTAACTCCTTAGCCTTAATCAGATTAACTCCTGGTTTCTTTTCCTTAAGGCTACTAGAACCTCTCTTAACTAGGTCTCTAGGTGGAGTTGGGTGGATCACAAACTTACTCCCATGGTGACTAAAGGCACAGATATTGGTTCAACCAAACAGGGTTGCATCATGATCGTAAAGCCAAGGTCGACCTAAAATGGTACTACTTACTTCCATGGGAAGGACATCACACCAAATCTTCTTCTGATATGATTGCAGTTTAATCAAGATTTGGCACCTAGACTTGATCGGGATGGTGGTGGAATCCACCTAGAAGACCTTATAGGGGCTAGGATGAGAAACTGTGGTCAATCCTAAAGATTTGATTATATTGGCAGAGATGGCATTGACATAACTCCCACTGTCTATGATGATCTTGAACACCTTACCCCCTATCTTAACAAAGGTTTGTAGGATGTTAGTCCTACGCCAGTCTTCCTTAACATGGATTTGGGTCAAGATGCACCTAACCACTCCTAACAGGTTTTCAGACTCAAGCACCTCCTCCTCTCCATCATACTCATCTAGCAATTGGTCATCAGCTTTGTAGACTTCTCCCTCAGGTTCAACTATGGGTTCAGGCTCATCTTCTTCTAGCCCACCTAGGTGTAGGGAACTAACTAGGCACTAGCTAGCAAAATGGCCTGGTTTACGACATCTAAAGCTTATTTTCTAGGGATTCGGACTCCTCTGAACCTCTATGGATTTACCTCTATCATCTCTATAGGCCATATGTGTACTAGACTGGGGTCGACTCGAGTCGGGGTGGCTCGTATTGGGTCAACTTGAGTTGGGTCGGCTTGGGCTGGGTCGGCTCTAGTGGGTCTGGTTAGCTCCTGGGTACTGACTAGGGTATCTAGTATGGTCAGGTCTATAATAGATGGGCCCTCACTAGAAACGCTCGTAATCCCTAGCAATTTAGTAGGCATGGTCTAGGTCACTAACCTCTCTCATGTAAAGCTCCCTTTGAATCTCATCACTTAGACCAGCTCTAAACCTAGATAGGGTGATTGACTCGGGCTCGACTATGTTGCACGCATGGCATACTCATCAAACTTTGCTATGTACTTAGCCACACTCTTGCTACCCTGACTCGATCTTTGCCACTAGTCCAACAACCCCTGGTGGTATGACTCTGGGAGGTATTTAGCTTTAAGCCTAGCTTTCATGGCACCCTAGGTAACTATGGGTTCACAGCCTGCTTGCCTAAGCGTTCTCTCAACATTAGCCCAATATAACCTGGCCTAGCAGACTAGCTTAAGCTTGGCAAACCTATACTTGCACTCCTCAGACATATCGTACCACTCAAAATACTGGTCTACCTCTCCTTCCCAATCTATGTAAACCTTTGGGTCAAGGTAGCCATCAAAAGAAGGGGCTTCTAACCATATGCTCTTGTAGGCTCTATCTTCCTGTCTATGAAATCCTGATTGGGTCTCCTTAGGTGAACCTCTAGGAATGGGTCAGGTCATGGGGCTCTCCTAGGATGCGGAGGTGACTCAGGGTCTGGCACATTGCGAGGCCTACATGCCTCCTCTAGGGTTTCTAACCGATTATCCATGCGGTCAAACCTATGGTTCATCTAGGCCATTAACTCAACCAGGGCTCGGATCTGGGCTTCTAGCTTATCCATGTGTTTAACCAACTGTGGAGATGGTGGATAAAATGGGACTCTTGATCTAGTGCACATGCAAGACTCAATAATAACTCGACTATGGCTACCTAGACCTAGAGCCCAATCAGAATGGGTTGACACAACTTATATATAATATAATCCCTAATCCTTCCACTGCTAGGTAAGAGGTGGGATGGTGGCAGGCCCCCCTGCTTTCACAGGGACCCAATTAAGGAACCACCAATCCATTTAGGTCATTTGGCACTGTTCCTCTAGACTTAGGCACCAGCTTCTAGTAATAGGAGAAGTATTGGGTGCACTACTCTTTCCATAAATGTTGAACCCGACCTGTTGATGTCCGTAGCTCACTAGAGCAAATTAGGTCTATTCGATTTTAATTAGGGCTAGGTTCAAATGCAAGGATTGTGGTTTTGGGTTGAGGAGAGGTGATCAAATCCTCCCCCCATCTGACAATGTATAGTTGCCCTTAATGTATTTTATGCACATTATGGAAAACATATGAAAATGCAAATTACGGTTTCTATGTTTTTTTATTTTTTATTTTTTTGTATTTTCTGATTTTATATTTATTTTTGTTTTATATTTGGTAGAGATATATATGCCATAAATTATCTAATATGTAGAAAATATGCAGAAAAATTAAGATATGCAAAAATTATGCTAAAAAACCCTAAACATGCTGAAATTAGCCTTGATGCAAAATCAGGGTAGTACTATTCTCAAATAGTATTCCGGTGTGATGAAAACCCACATAGCAAAATAATTCATGAAAAATAATAAAAAATACTATCAAATATAATGAATCTAGAAAAATAAAAATTTGAATTTTTGGAGTTATCTACATGCATAAACAATTGAAATAACTGACTATGTACTGTGATGGCCGAGATGCAAAAATTAACTAAAGATGCTCTTTATTTTATTCTTCAGGGGTCAATCATAGCGGCACCCCTACACATCATAGGAGATCCCTTTGATTGGGAAGAGATGGTCTTACAGCCCTACTTTTCTCCTATGACCGGATGGCCATGGTGAAGCACCCGATCCGAATATTCAAAGTGAAACTGAGCCCAAACAGGCTCTGATACCAAATGATGCGGGACTAAAGATGCATGCAAAGTATTTTTGTATTTTGGAAGTATTAAGTTAGGTGATTAAATCCCAAAAATAAAGCCAAGATCTGAAGCAAAGAATTCTATATAAAAATTAGAAGCAATAGCATGCAAAAAGATCCTTAAATTGATAGAAAAGAAGGATCACCGAGGCTGAGAAGCCCCGGTTGGGCTAGTTCTCCTTCAATATTGCTACTGGCAAGTTGAGGGGGAGTACCTGATAGGAATTTGATGATAAATCCTTGAAGAGTTCTCTCGATTCTCTCGGATGCAGCCAGGAAGATTAAGCCGAAGACCTAGTGGATCCGTAGCTTTCAACCCGATGACCCAGAAGCAGTCCGACTGGAATCGTTGGATTTGTAGACTCCGAGGGACCTGCAAATCACCTATCAATGGTTAGAGAATGAAGTAGGGATGATGTAAAAAAATTAAAATTAGGAAGGGAAGAGAGTGATTTGTGTTGGGTGGCTAAGGTTGAAGAAAGCTGCGTCTAGGGTTTTGATGGAGGCTTGGAGGCAGGGTGCAGGAGGGTAGGAAGAGGAAGGGATTCAAACAAATTCCCCTTAACACACAGCAAGCACATAGCAATGGACTGAAAACTCAATATATTTCATTAAAATAGATGTGAATAAATGAGAGGGGGGCCTCTTAAATAGGCTCACAAACTTGTCCCCAAGTAAGCGTATACAAGACAATTCATAGAAATTTGAATCCCATCCAAACCCTAGCTAGAATACATGGTATCTCACTCTCCCTCTTTCCCTCAAACTCTCCCTCTCTCACTTGCCTTGGTCGGCCAAGGGAGGTGACCCTAAGTGGCCGACCAAGAGGAGGTGATCATAAGGTAATGTGGTACCAAATGATGCTCCTCTTGGGCCTTGGGTGGCCTAGTAAGCTCCAAGCTATGATCCAGGGTTCCAGGCTATGTTCCAGGGTTCCAGGGCCTTCAACCTTTGTTGTTGGGTCTTCCATGATCTTCAAATGTGGTTCCATGACTTTAAGCTAGCTGGGTCTTCACTTGTATTGAGTCTTATACTTATAAAAAGTGAACTGGACTCACTTCAGGACTCAGAATTTGACTAGCTCAAAATGAGCTGACTAGACTGACCATATCGCAAACTGATACAGGACTCGAATAATAAATGGCCCAAAAAGAATAGGACTCAGGGGCCAAAGCGTGGACTCAAATAGGCTAAGCCCTTATTACAAACTGGACTCAACTAAGATATCCACAAAGGGTTGAAAAGCCTCTGTCTTATTCTGGTACCTCTGGTGTCTACACCATCTTTGTAGTTGAACTCCTCCATGTGATGGGTGACAAGAATGTGATAAAATGGGGCGCACCTCTTGGATTTCAAATGTGCGACAACATGAATCCCAAATAAGAAGTGGATGGGTAGTAATTCTCCTCCTTCTTGGCATTAATCCCTCTTGGACTCCATCTTGCTTTTGAAAGGTAGATAAAGATAATTTAAATACAAGAAAGATAAGGTTGGACTCCCATCTTCTATGGACTTTTTTGAAGTAGATAGGAATTCCCTTGCATTGGGTGACAAAATGAGAAAGAGATGTGGCACCCTCCCTTCTTGGCTGACTCTTCTTGGTTTTTAAATTTTAAAGGATATATTGATGTCTTGATATCTTGATGTCCTGATATCTGATATCTTGATGTCTTGATGTGCTCCATTTGAACTCCTTTCTAATTTGAAAATCACTCATGTGCAGCCAACCAAGGTGATGTGGCATGTCATACTACTCCAAGTGGTGGGTGACAAGATTCCATGAGGTGGTGATGTCGCATGAAGTGATGTGGCATGATGACATGGCATGGTGACATGGCTTCATCATTTAGGCTTGAACCTTAGCTAACTTATGAACCCTCTTAATTAATTCAAGCACTAATTACAAGGCTCAATCCAAGCAAACCTAACTTGATCAAATTGACTCTTATTTGACTAATCAAAGTGTACTAATTTTAATTACATGACTCAATTAATTACTAGGACTCAATTACTCAGATTGAAAGAAGATAGACAACTCATTGGTGATTCACAATGAGCTTGGAGGGTTTTGATATCTCTTCCTAGCTCAGGTGTCCTCACCAATTCTCCTAGGATGGGAAGAACTCGACCCTATCGAGTATGGGTCAACTCTACTCTGGTAATATTCTAGCAAGTATGGGTTTGTTTTTGCAGATCCTCTCGAGAGATCCATAAATCATTAGATTTCGGTTTATTTTGCCATCGAACCAAGTAATGTTGATAATCTATACTCCTAGCGGTGATACTTTCATCATCTAAAATTTGCTAAATCTTATCTCTCAATTCTGGTAATTTGGTTGGTAGACACTTTGGGGTAGGGTCACTCTCAAAATTGTAATTAGGTCCAAATGGCTCACTATGTATCATTATTGGCTCCTTATACTTAACAATATCTGATACATTGAAGGTTGGACTAATACCTAATTCAGGTGGTAACTCTAACATATAGTCATTAGACCCAATTTTTTTTATGATCTTGTATGGTCCTGCACTACGGGCATGTAGTTTCATCATGGTTCTAGGTGGAAACTATTCAGGTCGAAGCCTGATCATGACAAAGTCTCCTTCATTAAACTCTTTGAAATGTTTACATGAGTTAGCCATATGCTCATATGATTCATTGCTTTCATTAACATTTTTAACTTATTTCTTTATGCAATTCCTTAATATGCTATGCATATGATTCTGCATACTCAAAAAAGCATGCATGCATGTGCAAGGGAATAAGATCTAAAGGCTTTTTTGGCTTATACCCATGGACAATCTCAAACGGACTTTTGCTTGTGGTCTTATAGTAGTCAAACTCAAAGTATTAAAAGGTCCCAATTTTCAATGATTTTGACTACCAGACATCCTAACAAATTTCCAATATTTTGGTTCACTATTCTAGTCTGGCCATTAGCTTATGGGTGGTAGGATGCAGAAAATTTGTGCTTGGTTCCTAGCAAGTGCCAAAGGGTGTTCCGAAAGTAGGTAGCAAATCTAATGGGCTCAAACAATTGATGCAACCCGCTAACCTCAACAAAATGGAATTGAATGGTTCTAGAAGCATTGTAGACCTTGGGATAGGGCAGAAAATAAGAAGTGGATTCATGGAATGGTCCTTGATAGATGGGGATGACACTAAGGTTTGGACATAGGGTTACATCAACAAGCAACAAAAGGTCTGCTGTATGGAAGGATGAGTCTATGACTTCAGGAAAGAGATCTTCAACTGGGACTAATGGAGTGAATTCCTCCCGAGGGTGCTAGATTGAGAAAATCAAGTCCTCACTAATTACTTCATGTTCTTGAATCTTAAGACTAGTCTCAATTAGACCCGTCAAAATGGGCCAGAGCCCATGGGCCAGCCCATTTGGCCCTATAAATGGGTCGGGCTGGACTAGAAAAATTTGGCCCATTTATGTAAGTGGGCTTTTTGGCCCTGCCCTTATAGCTCATGGGCTCAACAAGGTTTGGGTCGGGCCAGCCCATGGGCCAAGAATTTTTTTCAAAAATATATTAAAATTAAAAGATTCAAAACAGAAAATGGTAAATAGGTTATGGGTTACCAGGTCCACTTACCAGAGTAAACCACGATCCACGTTAAATTAAAAGTTTAAAACTTTAAACTTAAAATGGAAAGATATTTTTATTTTTTTTTTTCAATCTTTTGTGTCATTCCCACTTCCCTTCCGTGTTCGTAGTGTTCGGCTATTCCTGTTCCTATTTTCACTTTGATACGATGATACTCGATAGTTCTGAGCTTCTGGCGATTCAAACTTCTTCTAGAATTTTAATTCATCAAAAGTTTGGGATCGGCTGACCGAGGCTTTGCTGCTGCTCTGCTCTCCTATTTCGATGGAGGAAGGAATAGCTGGTGATGTTGGCAGCGATGCCAACTCTTTACATCGATAGCCATCATCGTGCTACTATTGGTGAACCAGAGCATCTTCCATGCTGAGGTGAGGGTTATATACTTATATAATTTCAATGCCTACGGCCCTAGTCCATGGATCTAATGTTATCCCACGGCCCTAGCCTTAGCCCACAGCCCTAGCCCATGACCCTATCCCATGACCCTAGTCCATGGCCCTAGCCCACGACCCATATAGGTGGTTGGCACAGCCCTAGCCCATGACCCATATAGGGCCGGGCCGGGTTGGATTATTTTAGCCCATTTGTGCAAGTGGGCCTAGCCCGGCCCGGTCCATAAAATGCAAACCCATATGGGTTAGGGCCGGGCCAGGTCGGGCCAACCCATATTGATAGCTCTAGGCTCAATGGTTTGGCTCTCTTATAGTGTTCCCTTAGGTTGATCTCTAATAGTAGGGTTAGGCTCCTCATGGTTCTCTTTATCCACTTATCCTTCCAATACGGCTCGAGTGTTTTCATGGTCAACTAACTCTGGGTCGGCTACATGAATTTGTTCTTTAATGTCATCCTTATGAACCAACGGGGTATTTGGAGTGGGTCAGCTAAGGAAAAATTGACTAGTATCTAGCATAGTAGGGGTGGGTCGGCTAAGGTAAAATTGACCGATTCCAAGGTCTTGACTCGGTGCACTGATCCTAATGGATTCAAGCCAATGGGTTTTAGGGCCATGGGGAGTTGGTTTCGGTGAACTAGGGTTAGTATGGGTCCTATGGATTCTCTCTAGGTTTTTGAATCGCTTATCCAGTCGGTCAAACCTAGTGTTGAGTTGCCTAAACTGTTCAGTCATAGTCTTAATTAATGCTTCTAGATTTGGATCCATGATGGGACTGGTTTGGATTTGAGGCTATTGATATGGGGTTCCTGCTTTAGTGGTCATGCAATACAATCCTAGCTTCTAGGGCTCCTAGACCTAGAAGTTCGCTGTAGCATGAATCGACTGAGCAGTAATCAAGACTGTAGGTACTCTTTCAACTGGCCTGGCAAGAGATGGGACTGTTGGAGGCTCCCCTCACTTTTGTGATGTCCTAATTAAAGAACCACAAATTGACTTTAGGCATTTGCCGTTGGACCCCTAGCCTTAGACACCAATATTCAGAAGCACACATAATCAATTACTATAAAGGCTCAACATGTATATGAACCTGACCTGTGGGTGTCCCTTGTTTTTTAAGTTGCTACTCAATTTTTTATTAGGGCTAGGACGATGCAAGATGAGGTGGGTTGTTTGTAGGCCAAGGAAAGATGATGAAATCCTTCCCTTATCTTATGATAGCGTGTCCTTAAAATGATTTCAGATAAAATAAATGCATAACTAATCATACTAGTCAACAGGATAAGATAACAGTAAAACTTGCAATTTAAAATTTAAACTTTATCTTTCAATTTTCAAGATTGGATTTTAGATTTAATCTTTGAGTTTTAAATTTCAAATTCAGATTTCAGATTTCAAAATTCAAAAATTTAAATTTAAATGTTGAAGATTTGATTAGATAGCTTCAAGATTCAAAATGTGCCAGAAACTTATCCTAAGTTATGTTTAGATGGTTAACATGCAATCTTTCAAGCAATTAACAAATCAAACAAGCATACACTAAGAATAATAGATTTACAATATTGGGTTATCACATTCGACCGTAGCTCATTACTCCAATAGGTCGTGACAGTATACTTTCGTATACCCGCTCAGAAGACATGATTTCCTTCCACCAGAAGAACTAAGAAAAATAATGCAAGTTTTTTTTTGAAAAAAAAATTCATATATGAAATATATGAGAGAAGATTACAGACCCGATTTTTAATATGCTAAATCACTTAAAAATAATGCAAAAGAAACTAAGATCTGAAGAGCTATAGATAAGCTTTCTAGATCTAATGCTAGAATGATGCAAAAATTTCAGCAACTAACTATATGTCCTAGTCTAACCTATGGCATTGATACCAAAGATGATGCGATATGGATGCGATGCCAATCTAATGATCAAGAACTATATTTTAATTTTGAAGAGCAATGATCAAAATATGGCAGCAAACACAAGTTATCAATATATCTAAGAAAGAAAGACTAGTAGATTACTACTAACTACCCGAAATGAAATCACATACAATCACATAAAGAAACCCGAATCTAATGATTAAGAAACCACTAAAACTAGGATTTCCTTGCTTCAACTTATCAGATCTAATGATATTTAGATCAGTTTCACTTACCAATAATGATTTTATCCCTCCTTTGTAGCAAATCTAGATTCAACTCTCAAGATCTCGTGGTAGGATTCCAAACTTCCATTTCTTAGGAGCAATTCTTCCCATAGATGGTTGTATGGCAAGAAAAACCTCCTCTTCAGATCTCGATCACCAGGGATCCTGCAAAGAACAATGATTTAAACTTGGAGGATTGAGAAAATAATGAAAGAATGGAAGATTGGGAGGTAGGGGAAATGATGGATGGCATCTTGGATCTTGGATCTTGGAACTTGGAAGATAACTAGGGCTTCACACCCCAAGGGCTTCAGCACCCACTCACAATGCTTACCTAGCAAAGTTGAAAAAATAATTCACTCAACAAATAAATAATAATTTTTTTACAAGGGGGCAAATGGAGTGGTATTTATAGACCCATACATGAAAGCAAGATAACACTAAACTCTACAAGATAAGTATAGATAAATTGCCCTCTAATCTTCTTCTTGAATTCAAACTATCTCTTGATTGGATAGATAACAATCCACTTGAATTTGAATTCTCCAAAATAGGCATCACACTTATCCTTGGCCGAATTCTCATGGAGTGGGCGACAAATGAGAGGAATGAGATGAGGCACCCTCCCTTCTTGCCCCTCTTAAAATTGGCGACAACTTGAATGGACTCAAATGGGTGACAAATGAGAGAAGGGATAGGGGACAATCCTTCTCCTTCTTGAATTGGGTGAAACTCCGTGAAATTTAAAATGGATAGGCACCCCTTAGCACTTGAACTCCTCCATGTGATGGTTGACAAGAATGAGATAAAATGGGGTGCTCCTCTTGGATTTCAAATGTGCGACAATGTGAATTCCAAATGAGAAGTGGATGGGCGGTAATTCTCCTCCTTCTTGGCTTTAATTCCTCTTGGACTCCATCTTTCTTTTGAAAGGTAGATAAAGATGATTTAAATACAAGATAGATAAGGTTGGACTCCCATCTTCTATGAACTCCTTTGAAGTAGATAGGCATTCCCTTGCATTGAGCGACAAAATGAGAAAGAGATGTGGCACCCTCCCTTCTTGGCCGACTCTTCTTTGTTTTTAAATTTTAAAGGATAACTTGGTGTCTTGATGTCTTGATATGCTCCATTTGAACTCCTTTCTAATTTGAAAATCACTCATATATGGCCAACCAAGGTGATGTGGCATGGCATACTACTCCAAGTGGCGGGTGACAAGGTTCCATGAGGTGGTGATGTGGCATGAAGTGATGACATGTCATGATGATGTGGCATGAAGTGATGACATGTCATGATGACATGGCATGGTGACATGGCTTCATCATGTGGGCTTGAACCTTGGCTAAGTTATGAACCCTCTTGACTAATTCAAGCACTAATTACAAGGTTCAATCCAAGCAAACCTAACTTGATCAAATTGACTCTTATTTGACTAATCAAAGTAGACTAATTTTAATTACAGGACTTATTTAATTACAAGGACTCAAGTACTCATGACTAAAAGATGACAAACTACTCATTGGAGATCCATAATGAGCTTGGAGGGTTCCGATGTCTCTTCCTAGCTCTGGTGTCCTCACCATTAATAGATATCCTATGGAAGATATCTATATGGAGCAACTCTTAGGTTTCACTTCAAGTGATGAAGATTACAAAGCCTATAAGCTGCAAAGGTCCATTTATGGGTTAATGCAAGTTTCTTTGAGTTGGATTAATCATTTCAAGGATATGATCAAATCATTTGATTTCATCAAAAATGAAGAGGAGCCTTGTGTGTACAAAATGGTCGGTGGGAGAGCATAGACATTCCTCATATTGTATGTGGATGATATCCTCCTAATCGGGAATTATATTCTCATACTAACCTCGATCAAGAGTTGGTTATGCAAGAAATTTTCTATGAAAGACCTAGAAGAAGCATCACACATTCTAAAAATTATTGTCTATAGAAATAAATTGAATAGAATGCTTGGCCTATCATAAAAAATTTACATAAAGGAAGTGTTGAAAAGGTTCAGCATGGAGAATTCTAAGAGGAGACTTCTACCCCTTAGGCATGGCATTTGCCTCTCCAAGTAGATATATCCTAGAAAACCTGAGGAGACTCAAAGAATGAGCAAGATCCCAATACTTTAGCAATTGGGAGACTTATGTATGTCATGTTATGTACATGACCTGATATAGCCCTTGTTATAAGTATTATGAGCAGGTATCAGGTGTATCCATGCAAAGAGCATTGGATAGCTGCGAAAAACATCCTTATGTACTTAAGAAGGACTAAGAATTTGTTCTGTCTTTGAAAGAAATTCTGAGTTATAAGTTGAGGGTTACACTGATTTAGACTTTATATGTGATCTTGATGATAGAAAGTCTACATTAGGTTGTAAATTTTTTTTGTAATGGTGGTTTAACTAGCTAGAAGAGTTATAAGTTGCCCATCATTATAGATTCAATAATGGAAGCTGAGTATATCACTACCATAGAAGCTATGAAGAAAGCAATCTGGTATAAGAATTTTGTTGCGGAGCTTGGAGTGATGCCATCAGATTCCAACAATATGTACTATGACAATAATATTACTATAGCCCTTGCTAAGGAGCCCAAGTCTCACCAAAAGTGAAAGCATATCAAGTGGTAGTTTTCATATCATACGCGATTACCTCGAGAAGAAAGAACTTTGAGGTGCGAATTATCGACTCTATGGATAATGCAGTAGATCCACTAACAAAGTAGTTGATCTAGCAGAAGACTGAAGCCCACCATGAAAAGATGAGACTTGGGTATTGGCCAATTAGCTTTAGTACAAGTGGGAGATTATTAGATATGTATGCTATAAAAGCCAAGTTGGCTGACACACTTTAATTTTTGGGATATTATATTATTCTTAATCAAATTTTCATCAATATAATTAGATATTTTTTATTCATATTTTTGTATGTCTCTGAACCATCCATGGAGTTAATGAATAATAACATGTATTCTCAAGAGTTGAGAATTTGATACATATGTTATTTTAGATTAACTCATAAATGCTCTCGATCATTGGATTATCATGGGTATGGTGATTGATCCTCCAAGATTGGTACATAGATCATTTCCTTTTTGGGTAGATGAGTCTCAAGTCTATAGTATAAAGGTACTAGAACTAGAGTGTAAGTAGTTGACAGAGAACAATGGTTTGAGCATGACCAAAAAATAATAAGTTACATGGATGTCTACTCACTCATTAGTGACTTCTCAAATACTATAGTTGTATGAGTAATTCCTTGACTTGCGGTGTCTCGAATACTCACAGTAAGGTTGATGTGGTTTGATAGTACATGTGCATGTCCCTAACCATTCAAAATCTTATGGTGTTCATTGACTGCAATAGCTTCACTACAAGAGTAGAGAGTACAATTATATGGAGTCTATCAGTCTTTGTAGTTAAGGTATAATCCTATGTGACTTAATTGGTTAAGTCCTTGAATCTATGGCCATAATAGTGTGATATTGAAAAAGAGTTTTCATGAAAATCATAATTGAACTCGAGCTAATTAAGTTTGGTATATAACAAATGCTTAGAATTTGATGAGTTTCCATAACCTGCATCCTATCAAAATTCTTGATAGAGGAATTTGATCACAAAGTAACTATTCTTAGGGGTTCATTTCTATTCTACTAGGTTGCCACTATATACTACTAGGTATCACTAGTGGATTGTGAGAGCCCACTTGGTGCGGATACTAAGGCTAGAAAGAAATGATAGGTTAATACCAGTTCACTGTGGATCACCTGTGACTAAGCCCTAAACTCGAATTTCAGTTGAGTCCTGTATAATCATAGACCTGTGAATAAGCCTCAAAACCTAATTTCAATTGAGTCCTATATATACAAGACTAGTCAATTTAATTTTTGTTTCGACTTGTTATGCCTTAGAAATTTGATCAAATTGGGTTCAATTTGATCAAGTTGGACAAATTTAGTTTCAATTGAGTCTTGATATTAGTTAGGGGGATCAAGTCCAATTCAAGAATGCAAGCCAAGAAGGGACCCATTTCATATACCATCACATCTTGGATGCCCCATATTGCCATATCATCATCTTGGATGCCCCATGCCATGTCATATGCCACATCACCATGTCTGCATGTCACTTTGCCTTGTCATCATGACACCACATGCCATGTCACATACTATGGTTGGGTAAAGGATTCTATAATGGCGCCAATTCAAGAAGCTAAGTGTTCAAGTTGCAAGGAAATTTCATACTTCAAGAGCCTAAGAAATCAAGAATTCAAGGAGATCAACAAATTCAAGAGTTCCTAATTATCCAAATTCAACAATTCATCATGGATGTCCAACCAAAGACTCATCTTGGCTACCCATCATCAATTCAAACCAAGGAAGAAAGGAGTCTTTATCACCCATCTGGTGTGGACACTAGGGCAAGAAAAGATCGACAGGTCGAACCCACATCCCTATGGATCACCTGTGAATAAAGCCCTAAAACCAAACCTCTATTACCTATAAATATTTTATCTTAAATTATGTTATTTAGGCTTAGTTGGGTTTAGCTCTTTTTACCAACTATAATTAGGATTTTTTATTTTAGCCTTTTGGGCCAAACTCTTTTTACCATGTTGAACCATTTATTTACATGTCTATGCCTTTTGATCAATTTGATCAAGTTGGGCTTAGAGTTGGTTTTTTGTTGGTTAAATCATGTGATTAGTTAGTTATTGAGTCCTGTAAAACAAGAGGGGAACCAAATCAAGATACCATGTGCAATAAAGTCAAGACACATGTGATCCCATGTGACAACCCAACATACTATGTGCTAGCTCAAGACAAGTCAAGCCTTGGCACCACATGTCATCCACTTCTTGGCGCCATCTCATCGCATGCCTCCTCATCAAGTCCAGGATGCCCATGCCACTTCATCAGCTTACAAGCCTTGCCATTTCATTTAGGACAACACACTTTCCATGTCACTCCTTTGGTCGGCCTCTTTTATTCGTGAATTAGTGTCACTTATGTTTTAAGACGAGTAATGAAGGAGTCTTCAAGTTAATGCCCTCCCACTTAATCAATTCATGCCAAAAGTAAAGGAGTCGACCAAGCTTTCCATCTTCTTCTTTGATGCCAACTTCAAAGGAATTTCAAGTCCATTTGATAGCCCAAAGTGATAGAGGTTCAATGGTTGTCTACTTCAGGTATTTTAATCAATCAGGTTCCAAGCTGCTCTAGTTTAGAGAACTCAAGAATCTTATAAGAACTCTTAAGTTTTCTTCTACCAGACTAGAGAGTCCACTATCCTGCAGGAGTCCATATCATCCAAACTCCAGAGTCCAACAATCAAGGCCAATCGATGAAGCAATCTTGGCCCTTCATCTTGACACCTCGCCCATCTTCATCTTGGAACCCAAATAGGATGAAGATCAGTTGTTGTCACCCACCTTGGAGAGAGTTCCAAAGCAGCCCAAAAAGCAGGAGTCCAAGATGCCCAGAGCAGGATTCAAGGAGTTGTTGCCTAAGAGACACTAGTACTAGTCTTTGTATTCATTACACCACTAGTTGATTGTTGATAAATACCCCATCAACCCCCCTATATTATTGATAAATAATTGATCAAATAAAGTGACATTTTATCCAATTCCTTTTCTGTGTGCATCGCTGGGTGTGAGGCCCTTTTCTTTGTTCTATGGAGAATCATAGGGTGTGAGGCCCTACATATCCCGACACCGAGAAACCCTAGCCACCCACTTCCATCTCTTTTCCTTTCACTTTTCCATCCTCTTTCCTTATTTACTACTTTTAACTAAGCAATTTTTCTTTGTTGAGTGATTGTAGGTGATCAAGGATTAAAGTCAGGATATTCTTACCTTAGAACCAGCATCGCGGAAGATAGAAGCCTGAAGATCGAGATCTTGAATCCCTGTTGCATGATTCTTGAGAGTCCTGCCAGATCTACTTCAGAGGGAAACATCTTCATTGGTAAAATTCGAAACAAGCTTCCCTACTCTTTGATTTTTGATTCTTTGATAAGTAAACCCTAGTTTATGGTGGTTTCTTAGCCACCAAATCCTATTTTTCTAGTTTACTTTGTATATTTACTTTGCGGGTTATTAACTAGTGGACTAGTTTGCTTAATTATCTCCTTTGAGACTTTAAAAATTGAAAATTAAAAAAAGTTTAATCTCTACTTTTCTTTGTTAATTAGGTTAATAATCAGTAGATTAACTTTTCATAATTCTCCCACTTCATTTTGGTATCAAAGCGATGGTTAAACTAGGATTTAACTTCTAGTTCTGAAATTTCTGCATACCTAGGACTTGGCTGAAATTAAAATTGCATAAAACCTATATAAAAAATTTCAAAAAAATTTCTAATTAATTTTTTGATAATCCTATGTTAATCCTCTATCTAATATCAGCAAAAAATCAAAAAAAAATTATTTTCTATTTTTGGGTGGAAGGAAATCACACATCCTGAGAGGGTATATACATGCATACTGTCACGACCCATTAGAGTAATGAGCTACGGCCTGACATGATATCCCGAGATCAGAAATCTGATATTAATCAGATCCGAAATTAATTTTACAGATAATTAAAAAGTTAATTAGTTTTTATTTTATTATTATTTTTAATTATTTTAATTTCAGTGTGTTGGGATATCCCGGTTCAACTATAAACCAAACTCTGGTTCGACTGGTCGAAGCCCGTTTCTCCGGACTACGGACTTTAGACAAAGCAAGGGATAGGCCAACTGCAGGCAACCCAAGGCTTCATATCAAAGCATAACATCCGGAGGCCAGTCCTTCGGGTAACGTCTTCAGCCCCGGCCGAAGACCGAACTACTCATCGACTTTCGAAGGCACGTACTTCGGTCCCCACCGTAGACATGATCTCTGGCCTCGGGGAAATACCAAGTTTTCGGCCCATGCAAAAGAAAATCCGAAGCTTGGACCACAATCTGTTCCAGAAAGGCAACTGTAACCAACGGTTACAATGGACACTCGTCATGCCATGATGATGGCGTGCAACTCCTGCAGCCACGCCTCCGATCTAGCTAGAACCGCTCAATGACAACCCACGATCACCAATCATAGGAGAGATTGGCTCCCCGTGATCACCAAAAAAAGAGCGGGACGCAGGCCGGAGGCCTTTTTTAAATAAGGGTAAGAAGGATTGCTCGTGAGGTACGCGACACCTTTGCTCACATACACTTATAATCCCCAAGAGCCTTTCCTCTTCCACTCTCTCGACACATTCCCCATTCTACAGCTAGGATCCGCCACTGACTTAGGCATCAGAATGTCCTCCACCAGAACAACTCCGACAAGAGAACTATTTTGCAGGTGAATCAGGGAGTGGTCCTGTGATGCAGCGGCTCCGACCGGTCGATCTAGGGACTCCACGCTAACAGATTGTCATGCCAGGTAGGGGGGGCTGCGGTAACATTTTTTAAGCTCCTTCCCAAACAAGGGAAAGAAAAAAAAGTTTTTGATGGCAAGAGGAAAAGCTCCAATCGCTTCTACAAGCCAGAGTCATGCTCTGTCTCAGGGGGGTGCACCCCCGGAGGAGAACGATGCTCCATCTCCCATATTTGTTATGGGAGCACAACAGTTTGAAGCTCTTATGAACCAGGTCGCCAACCTTACTTCCATGGTTCAAGAATTCCAAGACGGAGCCTTTCCGTTAGGAAACCCACCGGTTGCTTCTTGACACAGCTCTTAATCCCGAAGGAGAGCTCCACGGGAGGAATCCGCGCATCCCTCCCCCCATTCTTGTCCCTATCCTGAAGGCCAAACTTCGAGATTGCCCAGGTCCGCCAATTCCTCACACAAAGAGAAATGGCCTAGGCAAACTCTCCCACCCTCCTCCGGAGACTCCACTTCTGTGGAGAGAGCGCCGAAGCAGACTCCCGATTATGATGGAAGGTTCAAAGCCATCGAATCAGAGATGGCGAAGGCACGAGAGCATAGGATGCGGGATCTTAAGGATCCCGATGACCAGATTGTGGGTGACCTACGCCCACCCAACACCAACCGTATCATGGCCGAGGTCACCCCTCGGCACTTCAGGGTTTCTCAGATGGAGCCCTACGATGGCACCACCAACCCCCTCGATCATTTAGGATGCTTCAAGGCCCATATGATGATTCAAGGAGCTTCGGACATGATGTACTGCTTGGCATTTCCGGCTACCTTGAAGAAGTCCGCCCGGATGTGGTACTCGAGCCTGCGCCCAGGTACCATCAATTCCTTTTCCAAGTTAGAAAAATTGTTTGTCTTGCATTTCAGGACCTGCCGCAAGACTTCTCGAAATATGGACACACTATTCCTCCTTTACCGGAACGAAGGAGAAAGCCTGCGAGATTATATCTCCAGGTTTAATGCGGCCACACTTGAGATCCCATATCTCAACGAACACGTGGCCATGTCAGCACTTAAGAATGGGCTTCGTACCTCCAGGCTTACCTTCTCCCTAGATAAGAAGTTCCCTAAAAGCTATGCTGAGCTCCTGTCAAGGGCTCAGAAATACGCCGATGCTGAAGAGTAGGCGGCGAATCGATGATTGATTGAAGGGAAACCCCCTTCAAGAAAGAAGAATAATAGGGGACAAGGTCTCTAAACTTCTAATAACAACGGCGGCAGATATGCAGACCGCCGAAGAAGTCCTCCCAAGCCCAGAGCATTGAGAGGATGATTCAACTCCTACACCCCTCTCAACCTTTCTTGAGAGAAGATCCTCATGGAGATAGAAAAAGAAAACTATCTCCAACGGCCCCATCCCATGAAGGCCTCCTCTTCCATCTGGAACAGGAACAAATACTACCGATTCCACCGGGACCACGGCCACAACACAAGAAGAATGCATCCAACTGAAGGATGCAATTGAGGATCTCATCAAGAGAGGGTACCTGGGGTGGTATATCAGTCATCAAGGACCCTGGTCAGAAGCAATTGTTCCCCAGCCACCTCCTGAAGAGGCCGAATTGCCAAATCAAAGGCCCACCAATGGAGGTGTAGGGATGATACACCGACCCACCAACTGGAGAAGGGATGAGGACGATGCTCCAAAGCAACTCAAAGACAATAACGCCATCCTCTTCTCCAACGACGACCTCATGGGAGTTCGGCTCCCACATGATGATCCTCTTGTAATTTCGATCATAGTGGCCAATTATGATGTATAGCATATCCTTATAAATAATGGAAGTTCGATAGATGTCTTGATGTATGATGCATTCTCTAAAATATGTTTGCCTAGACATCAACTGCAAAGGTCCCCCATACCGCTCTCTGGTTTTGGGGGCAACCATGTTTATGCCAAGGGAGAAATAGTGCTGCCTGTAACCCTCGGCACCGAACCTCGACAAAAGACACTACCGATCAACTTCACGGTAGTCTGGATCCTCTCAGCATACAATATTATTATGGGGCGGCCTGCCTTGAACAAGTTCTGGATCGTGATCTCCTCTCACTACCTCTTGGTATGCTTCCCCACCAGGAATGGCATTGGAGAAGTTAGAGGAAACCAGAGGATGGCACGGCAGTGTCTGATGATTGAAGATAGGCATTTCAAGGATTCGACTACTCTGGATCAACTGGATCCAAGGGATGAAACTACAAATCTTGGTGAGCCCATAGAGAGGACCATCCCGGTACCTTTGAAAGAAGAAGATCCCTCCAGAGTTGTGTAGATCGGGAGTGCACTAGATAAGGAAACCAGAATGGAGTTGATCTGTTTCCTCAGGGACAACGCCGATGTCTTCGCCTGGTCAACTTCAGATATGTCGGGGATTCCAACCAAAGTAATTACTCATCGGCTAGAAGTAATCCCTGGGTACAAGTCGGTGCGGCAGAAGAAGAGGAGCTTCGCCCCTGAAAGACAGCAAGCTATAGACGAAGAGGTTGGCAAGCTCCTCAAAGCAGGGTTCATCAAAGAGGCCTGCTACCTCGAGTGGTTGGCCAATGTGGTAATGGTGAAGAAAGCTAGTCGCAAGTGGAGGATCTGCATTGACTACACAGATCTCAACAAGGCTTGCCCAAAAGATAGCTTCCCTCTCCCAAAGTTTGATCAACTTGTCGATGCGACTGCCGGCCACCAGTTGCTGAGCTTCATGGATGCCTTCTTTCGCTACAATCAAATCAGAATGGATCTGCAAGATGAGGAGAAGACGGCATTCATCAATGACAAGGGTCTCTACTACTACAAGATGATGCCGTTCGGTCTCAAGAACGCCGAAGTGACATTTCAAAGACTCATCAATAAGGTGTTCAAAAAGTAACTGGGAAGAAATATGGAGGCCTATGTTGACGACATAATCGTCAAGAGCCTCCACCGGAGAGATCACATCCGTGACTTGGAGGAATCATTCAGCACTCTCCGGCGCTACCATATGAAGCTAAACCCGGCAAAGTATGCCTTTGGGATCACTTCGGGCAAATTCCTGGGCTTCCTTGTCACCAAACGAGGGATTGAGGCGAACCCTGAGAAGATTCAGGCCTTGAAAGATATGAGACATCCCTCATGCAAAAAGGAAGTCTAGCAATTGACAGGGAGGATTGCCTCCCTAAGCAGATTTATCTCTCGATCAGCCGAGAAATGTCTTCCGTTCTTCAAGGTACTCCGGCAATCAAAGGGCTTCAAATGGTCTGAAGACTGTCGTGCTGCCTTTGAGGAACTGAAGAAGTATCTGGAGGCCCCGCCATTGCTCTCCAAGCCAAAAAAAGTCGAGGTCCTCTACCTATACCTCTTTGCTTCAGATGAAGTAGTAAGTTCGGTTCTTGTCCGGAAGGAAGAAGACGGGTCCCACAAGTCAATCTACTACATCAGCAAGGTCCTGCATGATGCAGAAATGCGATATGTAAGGATGCAGAAGCTGATCTAGTCCTTAGTGATTGTGGAAAAGTGACTATGGCCATACTTTCTGGCCCATGCCATCGTGGTGCTAACTGATCAACCTCTCAAGTCCGTTCTCTGATCTCTAGACACTTCTGGAAGTATAGCCAAGTGGGCCTTGAAGTTGAGTGAACTTGACATCAGCTTCCAACCCCGAGCGGCTATGAAGGCCCAGGTGCTCTCTGATTTTTTGGCTGACTGCACCTGGAAGTCCGAAGACGAAGCCTCTTCGGTAGAAGAAGAAGCCTCAAAGGAGACGAAGTCTGTTTGGGTGCTTCATGTGGACGGAGATTCCAATGCTACTAGGTGCAGGGCTAGACTCATGTTGGCCAAACCTGACAGCCATACCATAGAGTACGCACTCCATTTCTCCTTCCATGCTTCCAATAATCAGGCCGAATATGAAGCTCTACTTGACGGACTTCAGATCGCCAAAAATCTGGGAGTCTAGCAACTTCGAGCCTTCTCAGATTTCCAATTGGTTGTGAATCAAGTCAACAAAGAATATGCAGCCAAAGATCCAACCATGGTGCAATACCTAGAGAACGTACAGGCTTTATCTTCCCAATTGGAACATTTTGAGATTATCCATGTTCCACGATCAGAGAACTCCCGGATGGATGCACTGTCTCGACTAGAAACTACAGCACCGGAGTCCCTCGGATGCACCTTTGTTGAGCTTCTTGAGACTTCTAGCATAGCTGAGAGGCTGTAGAGGTGTGCCAGATTAATAGTGAGCCAAGCTGGATGGATCCCATCATTAGATTTCTGAATGAGGGAGAACTACCGGAAGATAAGGCAGAGGCCAAGAAGATCCGCTGGATGGCATCTCAGTACGTCATCTTAGACGGAGCCCTCTATAAGAGATCGTTCTCTCAACCACTACTAAAATGCTTGGGACCCACCGATGTAGATTATGCTTTGAGAGAGGTCCACGAGGGCATATGCGGTGATCACTTGGGAGGCAGATCTCTGGCATACAAGATCATTCGACAGGGGTATTATTGGCCCTCCATCTAGAAGGACTCAGTAGATTTCATATGGAAATGCGACCAACACCAAAGGTATGCCAATGTACAGAGATAACCTGCGAGTCACCTGACTCAACTAGTAGCCCCATGGCCTTTTGCCTAGTGGGGGATGGACATTCTTGGCCGATTCCCACTAGTATCGGGGCAAAGGAAGTTTCTCCTAGTAGCCATCTACTATTTCACAAAGTGGGTAGAAGCTGAACCATTGGCCCAGATCACAAAAGGCAAGGTGGAAAATTTTGTAAAAAATTTCATTATATTCAGGTTCGGCATCCCATGTGTCATCATTACGGACAATGGGAGATAGTTCAATAATCCGAAGTTCAAGGACTTCTGTGCTCGATACCATATCCAACATCAGCTGATGTCCGTTGCTTACCCACAGTCCAACGGAGAAGCTGAAGTCACTAACCAGACCATCCTACAAGGTCTGAAGAAAAGGTTGAACGCTGCCAAAAGGCTTTGGGATGAAGAACTGACCTCCATTCTTTGGGTGTACCGAACTACCCCGAGAACGGCCACCGGCGAATCTCTGTTCAACCTGGCCTATGGTACCGAAGCCGTACTACCTATCGAAGTCTCCCTAAAGTCCCTGAGAATTGACAACTATGAAGAGCCTGAGAATTCTGATTGCAGAAGGATTGATCTGGATTTGCTATCAAGCACTAGGCTATAGTCCCAGATAAAGATGGCGGCATAGTAGCAAAAGGTTGCCAAGTATTACAACTCAAGGGTGAAGGAGCAAACTTTTCGCACGGGGGACATGGTATTGCGAAGAGCAGAAGTGTCCAAGCCAACGGAACAGGGTAAACTCTACCCCAACTGGGAAGGTCCATATCAAGTCGAAGAAATCATTCGACCAGGGACATATCGACTCAAGACCCTGGAGGTGAAGGCCCTATCCCGACCATGGAATGTACAAAACCTTCGCAAATACTATCAATAAAAGAGTTCCTGAAATTCCTGTGCAAAGCTTCTCAACCCTACTCAACTCAGAATGGCTAGTTGCATCGACTGAATGACAACAGCCTGAGTGACCCGATCTGAAAAATTGGTCAACTGCATAAAGGAGAGTCTGATCCACTCACCTTATCGGTATGCCTAACGAGCGCAATGGATGGTCTAACCAGGCCACCAAAAAGATCAAAGGCACAGAGATGGTTCTTGTTACCTACCCTACGGTGAATCTGAATACATGCCAAGGTGGGCCTGAACAGCCTACCTTAATCATGACAGAAAGTACACAGGGACAGTGTATACACCTTACCCTACGAAAAATCCAAATACGTACCTAAAAGGATCGCTGTCATCCTTTCTGTCAACAACAAACATTATCAGAACGGTCCAATTGACCTCACTTCTTTCCTGTAGACCGAAAGTTATCTACGGAGTCTACATTATAGACAAATCATGATGCAACACATCGCAAAGAGTACATGGGAAGAGGTGACAGAAAAGATTTTTCATTCCTTTCAAATTTTTACACAAAAAAAAAAAGAAAGAAAGAAAGAAACTCTCCTAAAGAGAGAATAAGAAAAAGTAAAAGAAACTCTCAAAAGGAGAGATACAAAAAAAAAAGCAGCAGTAGCAGAAGGATCTGGGAAGTTTTCAATAACTCCCCATCGAGTTTTTCCCGTATCGATGGGGAGAGACCTGGTGGGATGACGAAGGGCCCTCGGGGTTCCCGTCCAAACCCGAATCCGACCCCTCATCGGAGTCAGAGTCGAATTCGTGGCCAGGGAAGTGAACGAAGGGCTTGATGTTGTCCAGGCCCTTCAAGTTATAAAACATGGAGGCCTTCCTCTGACACTCCTAGAACCCCTGGTGGAAGGAGTCCAGAGCCACCCCGGTGAGTTCAGACTTGAAGGCGGCAGAAGCTTTGAAGTTTGCGACAGCGTCCACCACCTCCTTCCTTGCCTCCTCCATCGCCGTGGTTGCCACCATGACCTGGGCCCAAGCCTCCCTCAAATGGGCCTCCAATAGGTGGACCTTCTTCTCGAGGTGGTCCACGAGAGGCTCCTCCTCTTCGTCTCCTGGCCCAGGTGACTCTGGACTTCGCTTCCTTTTTGGGTCGATAGCCCTCCTTTTCACCGCACGGCGGAGCTCAGAAATGCTGAACCTCATTGTTAATGGAGGGAAAAAGCCTATGGAAATGATGGCCTTTGACAGCGGAGGGCAGGGTCCTATTTATAGAAACCATACACCCACGGCCGATTATGGGGAGGCGTTCCCCACGTCCTTCCTAGCTGTGTCAGAAAGTGCCACGTGTCTGGGCAACTCTTCGAGAACCAGAAAAGTCACTCGGAGCCATCTCCAGGACAACAACCGCCATCGCTTCAAATCCGGAGAAATCCACATCATGGTACGGCATCATTAATAGCTCCTTTTTAGAAAAAGGAGACCTGACGGCTTACAAGGCACAAGAAATCATGACTGTATAAATACCGACATGCCACGTGGATAGCAATAATCACAATCAAATCTCCTCGATCACTGATTAGCGGAGAAACGATTCTTGTCCGCCCCAACGGACAAACTTAACATCCGAAGGAAGGTGACAGTCTTCGGCAATGGAGTTCCAATCCATTCCAGGGTCAGTCCTCATCGATTGAATAGCCTTTGGCTACGACTACTCAACCAAACAGGAAAGAGAACGGTGAAACTGATTCTTGTCAACTAAATGGCCTTTCGCTATGACTATTCGACTAAGCAGAAGAAGAAATGGTAAAACCGTTTCGAGCTACACATGAATCATAACATGGCGTATGCAAAGGAAGGAAAATTCATTCCAAAATTTGGAAAAGCGGTCATACAAAGTTCATTGACAAAACAAAAAAGAAAGAAGAAAAATACATCCAAAGCGACCCAAGTCACTCAACATCAGCAGGAGAAGGCTCCACACTGCAGAACTGGAGCACTTTATCAATTTGCTCTGAGAGGACATCATCAATCTGGGCCAGGACCAGGGAACCTTCAGCTTGGACTCCTCTAGCCTGAGTTTCCTCCTGAATTGGGGTCAGAGTTGGGGTCACCTCCAGATTTTCGACTGGGGTAGCAGTCTCCATCTCCGGACATGGAGCCTCCTCGGCCTCTACCATGGCTTCGGCCCCCTCCACTTCCTCTTCTTCTCTAGCTATATCGAAAGGTGGAATGCTGGAAAGGTCGAGATGAGGGAAGGCCTCCTTCACCTTGGAGAGTCCGTCGTTGAAGCTGTGCTGGTAGCTGTACAAAGTTACTTCATTGATCTACGCCTGGAACTACGGAGATGACTTGAAGTTTGACACAGCATCATCTACCTCATTCTTCAAAGACGCAGACTCCCTCTTAGTAGCTTTGGACTCCAGGATCGCCTCTTCGGCCCTCCTGGAAGCCTCCTCCACCGCCTTGGTCAGGCTCTCTATCTTTTCCTGGTCCTCCCTAGCAGCCTGCTCCAGGGATTCGACTTGCTTCCTGCTCCTCCTCCACCCTACCTCTTGCCCTGTCATTGTCACATGAGCACTTCTTAGTTCGCCCTTCAGTTCATGAATCTCATCCTTCATCCGGGCAATACGGTCCTCCATGGACTGCTTCAGCTCCTCAGCTACTTCCTTGGCAGCCCTGGCAGTCTGGAGCTCCTCTTTAAGATCATGGATGAGGCTGTCTACCTTCCCCAGGCCCTCCTACATGAAGGTGAGGTCATGTGGCTGCTAGACTCAGGCAAACTCGAGTCATTTGGTGACCAGCAGGTTGGATGGTTGTTGGGACAGGCGTGCAAGTGTAGCGGAGGACAGAATCGGGCGCGCGCGGGATGTGCATGAGCAACGCGAAGGATTCCAGGGCCGGGCGTGCACGAGCATGTGCAGCATTGTAAGGGCCACACGGGGCGCGCGGGGCAGGCGTGCAGCGCAGCTATCGGGATTAAGCGCGCGGGCGTGCGTGCAGAGTCGGGCGTGCACAGGACGCGAGTCCTGGGTGCGCGGGATTCGGGCAAGCACGGAGCTTGGGCGCAGATGCGCAGGATGTGGGTGCACACGAGGAGATCGCCCCAGGGCCACCTACTTTTCCCCAATCCGGGAGTGACACCTATCCACCATCTAATTCTTAGATCATGATGGACAGTCCAATCAAGGATCCCGTAATCATTCACTGCACCGTCTCTTAGGAGGAAAACGACAAGGCCTCAATACTCTCACTTCTCGAGGCAGATCTCCGCTTCGAAAACTAAGAGTTGGGGGGCAACTGTTGGGATATCCCAGTTTAGCTATAAACCAAACTCCGGTTCGACTGGTCGAAGCCCATTTCTCCGGACTACGGCAACTGCAGGCAACCCAAGGCTTCATATCGGACCATAACATCCAGAGGCCAGTCCTTCGGGTAACGTCTTCGGCCCTGGCCGAAGACCGAACTACTCATCGACTTCTGAAGGCACATACTTCAGTCCCCATCGTAGACATGATCTCTGGCCTCAGGGAAATACCAAGTCTTCGGCCAATGCAAAGGAAAATCTGGAGCTTGGACCACATCTATTCCATAAAGGCAACTGTAACCAACGGTTACAATGGACACTCATCATGCCATGATCGTGGCACACAACTCCTGTAGTCATGCCTCTGATCTGGCTAGAACCGCTCAATGACAACCCACGATCGCCAATCATGGGAGAGATTGGCTCTCCATGATCACTGGAAAAAGAGCGGGACATAGGCCGGAGGCCTTCTTTAAATAAGGGTAAGAAGGATTGCTCGAGAGGTACGTGAACACCTTCGCTCACATATACTTACAATCCCCAAGAGCCTTTCCTCTTCCACTCTCTCGACACCTTCTCCATTCTGTGGCTGGGATCCACCACTAACTTAGGCATCGGAGTGTCCTCCACCAGAACAACTCCGGCAAGGGACCTATTTTGCAGGTGAACCAGGGAGCAGTCTTGTGACACAGCGGCTCTGACCTGCCGATCCAGGGACTCCATGCCAACACAGTGCATCTATGGTTTCATATTTGTGTGACTACATATCCAATACCGAATCTTAAGGGCACCTGAGCATCTCAGATCAAGGCACGATCTCATCACACATCCTGGGCCCACAACAAACTTCTTTTTCACCTGAACCCAGCCTAATTGAAATCAATTAGACTTGATTTGCTCTAGTGAGCAAGGGACACCAACAGGTCAGGTTTCAAGTTTTGTGTGAAAGCTAGTGTACCCAACCTTTGATTATCACTTGAATCTGGTGTCTAAAGTAAGAGGTCCAGAGGCAAATGCCTTAAGCGGTTTTGTGGTTTTTAATTAAGACACTGTGAGAGCAGGGGGAGCCTCCCACGACCACATCTCTTACCTAGTCGATGGGCAGGGTAATTACTGAATTGGCTGTAATTTGAGCTTACCCATCCTACTTGAACTCTAGGTCTAGGAATCCCTAGTTCAATTTTCTTGGGTGATTGCATTGCATGGCTACTAGATTAAGATCCCAATACCAGTTGTTCAGACCCAAACCTAACTTAGTCTGACCATGGAGTCTAACTTTGAAACCTTTTTGAGATTAATGAATGAACAATGTGCCCAAATGAATAATAGGTTTGACCGACTAGATGAACGATTAGCAATCCTAGAGAGAATCCCTGTGACTTGTACTAACCCTAAACTTGAGACCCCATGTCTTACACTTCCCAACTCAAGGATAGCCCCTTGCTATGACCCAACCTAGGATCTTCATGCAAGGAGACCCAATTATGATTCTATAGGCTAGGATGAGAGAGCCACTATGTACATTAGGTTTAAAGCACTTACCTTTGGTGGTGATCTTGATCTTGAGGATTATCTTGATTGGGAAGAAGGTATGGATCAATATTTTGAGAGGGAACTAGTGTCTGATGAAAGAAAGTTTAAGATTGCTAAGCTTAAGTTAGTATGCTAGGCTAGAATTTACTGGAATGATGTTGAAAGAATGATCAGACAAAGAAGAGACATACCCAAACTACCTAAAGCGACATGAAACTTAAACTTAGGAAAAAGTACCTACCAAGTTCATATGAACCTAGTTCCAATGTATCTAGATCCTATGAACCTAGTTCCTATGCACCTAGATCTTATGAACCCAGCTGCTACGAACCCAGATCCATGACCCATAGATCTGTGCCCATATCCTATGAACCTAAGGAGCCCATAACTGCAAGGTATCAGCCAAATGTTAGTCAGGTTTCCCTCAATCAGCCTGAACCCACTAGGATCAATGCACCTTATTCAAAATCATGATTTAGCCAAATCCACTCGAGTCAAACAATTCCTCAACAAAGTCGACCAATTCTCACCTGAGTCGACTCAACCCTAATCCACGCCGACCTACCCTTACTAATCCAGATCCTAGCCAATTTTTTCTTAATCGACCTACTCCTAGTACCCCATTGGTTCACAAAGATAACATTTAAGAAGAAGTGTATGAAGCTGAGGTGAACTTAGTGGATGAGTACGAGGGAGAAGAAGAAATACATATGGCTAACCCTGAAATAGCTAACCAATTAGGCACCCAGGTTGAAGCCAGCCTAGAGTTGGTTGACCATGATTATACCCTGACTAAAACTGTACTAGTAGGACCTTTGGAAAAGGTGACCCATGAGGAGTCTAACCTTATTGTTAGGACCTTAACTGAGGAAACACTAGAAGAGACTCAAGTCATAGAGCCTAGTCTTAAAATCCAAGAACAAGAGGAAATCAGTGAGGACTTGACTTATTTAGTCCAGTACCCTCAAGCTGAAGTTACCCCTTTGACTCTAATTGAAGATCTTTTTCCTGAAATTACTGACCCATCCTTCCATCAACGGGACCTTTTAGTGTCTGTAGATGTAATTCAGTGTCTAAACTTTAAGGTTAACCCCATTAGTCTAGGACAAATTCCCGAACCCTTTTCTTATTTTCTACCCTGCCAAGTCACCCCCGAATCCACTTCCTATTTTCTACCCTTTCCTAAAGCTTCCAGCATTTCTAGGACCATTAGTTTGCATTTTGTAGAGGTTAGTATGTTGCATAAGCCCATTAAGCATGTTAGGTTTACAACCTATTTTTGGCAGACTCTATGGCATTCAGTAGGAGTCCATGCACCATTCTCATATAAATGTCATGCACCAACCAAGGGTCAAACTCAGTTGTAGTTTAGGATTTAGTTGAGTTTGTAGTCCATTAGGTATAGTCATTTACATGCATGTCAATAAAGAAAAAAAAGACTTAAAGAAATTCAATGAAGGAGACTTTGTCATGGTTAGGCTACAACCTAAATGGTTCCCACCTGGAACTATGAAGAAGTTACATACCTATAGTAGTAGACCATACAAAGTAATTAGGAAAATCGGATCTAATGCCTATGTGCTTGAGTTACCACCTGAACTAGGTATTAGGCCCACTTTCAATGTTTCATACCTTATTAAGTATAGGGAGCCAACGTTAATTCCTAGTGAGCCTTTTGGGCCTAATCCAGTCCTTAAGAGTGAGCCAACCTGATGGGGACATCAGGTCAATCCTAGTTCACTATGGGTCCCTGAGTTTTTAGTCCCTTAGCCATGATTCCAATTTTATCTTTAAGTCCAATAATCAAGTTCTATTATCCCTTTAAGTCTTGTAAGAAGGTCTTAAGTCAGTTGTGTCACTTGAAGTCCTGTAATTAGGATTTTCATCAGTTAAGCCTAATTGTACCCATTGAGTCCTAATTTTGGGCCTTGAGTTTTGTTTTTCAGGCCTTGTTATACTTGAGTCCTGTATTTAGAGTCGACTCACACCATAAGGATTTTGAGTCAAGTTTGGGTTATGTTATGTTCAGTTAAGCTAAGTTGGTTGAGTCAGTTCATTATGAGTGTTTATCATTTTGAGGTTTTGTGTCAATTTGAGTATTGTAATTACTTTCATTCAATTCATATTCAAGAGGAGGACCATTGGACCCACACTCAAGTCACCAGCCCAGCATCTGGACTTCCTTCATGCTGCCCAAGTCCTCCAGGAGAAGCGGCCCAGCATACCAGCCCACAAGAATTCATGAAGTGGCACCCTAGGCCTAAGTCCAAGTCCCTGGCATCCTCATTCCATCAGGCCATGATGCCCTTAAGCCTATTCATACCTTTGGCACCCCTCCAAGCCCAGTCCAACAAGGTTGGTGCCTAAGTCCAAGACATGCAAGGAGTGGAAAAGTCAAAGCAGCTAAAGAGAATTTCACCCAGCCCAAGGCCAAAATGAGCCCTTGACCAAGTCAAAGAAGGAGAGAAGACCAATTCTAACTAGGATTTAAGTTTTATTTCTACTCAAATTGTGTACTCCTATTTCTAAGAAACTTTGTAATCTTTCTCCTTATCAAATTTTGTATTCCTATCCTAACTAGGAGAGGGCATAGGAACATCTATAAATATCCCACCCCTCCACCCTCTTGTAACTAATGATTGAATTATTATGAATGAATTTTTCTTGAGTTTTCCTCAAAGTTTTGTATGAATTTCTATGTGATTAAGGGTATCTGTGTGATCCCTTTAGGGTTTCTATGTGATCCCTGCACCCCGCCTCCAAGCCGCCAGCCCTCTTCATCCCTTGGCCACCCTCTGCAAACTTCTTCCCATTCTTCTTCTTTCAATGATCTAACCATACTTTTTCTTGTTTTTAACTCTTGTTAGGTGATTTGTAGGTTCCTCAGAGTTCATGAATCCAAGGATTCCTCTGACCAGCTTTCGGGTCACCAAATTGAAAACCATGAATCCACAAGGTCGATAGCTTTGCTTTCCAGGCTGCATCTGAGAGTGTAGAGCAAACTCTTCATGGAATGATCTATAAATCTCTACTAGGTACACACCCTAGACTCCTCTAGTAGCAGTATTGCAGAAGAGCTAGTTCTAACCAGGGATTCTTAGCCTTGGCGATCCTATTTCTTCACTTTTAGGGTTTAGTTCTTCATGCCTATGCTTCAGATTTTCTATAGAATTTCTTACTTAATATCTTGGCTTGAAATTTGGGATACAAACTCCTAACTTAATGCCTAAAAATAAAAAAATAATTGGCATGCATAATTAGTCCTGCATCATAACACAATTGTGTCCACCTGCCATATCACTAGCCCGAAGAAACAGGATCGAGCAGATATTGGATGACAAGATTATCTCTACTCAGGGCAAAGACTATCAGCGATATCAGGTTTGTTAGCAATGTTGACCTAAAATTGACAATTCTTGGATCACCAGAGAGGACTTATGAAGAATTGACCCAGACTTACTAGAGCACTATCACAGAAAGGTTGATCCATACTCGATAGGGTAAAGTTCCTTCCACTCGTGGAGAATTGGTACGGACACCAGGGCCAGAAAAGATTGACAAGTCGAACCCACATCCCTGTGGATCACTTGTGAATAAAACCCTAAAACCAAACCCCTATTATGTGTAAATTCTTTATCTTAAATTATGTTATTTAGGCTTAGTTGGGTCTAGCCCTTTTTACCAACTATAATTAGGGTTTTTTATTTTAACCTTTTCGACCAAACCCTTTTTACCAAGTAGAACCATTTGTTTACATGTCTATTCCTTTTGATCAATTTGATCAAGTTGGGCTCAGAGTTGGTTTTTAGTTGGTTAAATCATGTGATTAGTTAGTTATTGAGTCATGTAAAACAAGAGGGGACCCTAATAAGATACCATGTGCAATCAAGTCAAGAGATATATGACCCCGTGATAACCCAACATACCATGTGCTAGCTCAAGACAAGTCAAGCCTTGGCACCACATGTCATCCATTTCTTGGCACCACCTCATCATATGCCACTTCATCAAGTCAAGGAAGCCCATGCCACTTCATCAGCTTACTTGACATGCCATTTCATTTGGGACAACACACTTGCCATGTCACTCCCTTGGTCGGCCTCTTTTATGCATGAATTAGAATCACTTGTGTTTTAAAAGGAGTAATGAAGAAGGAGTCTTCAAGTTAACGCCCTTCTACTCAATTAATTCATGCCAAAAACAAAGGAGTTGGCCAAGCTTTCCATCCTCTTTTCTGATGCCAACTTCCAAGGAATTTCAAGTCCATTTGATCGCCTAAAGTGATAGAGGTTCAATGGTTGTCTACTTCAAGTGTTTTAATCAATCAGGTTCCAAGCTGCTCAAGTTTAAAGAACTCTTGAGTTTTATCTATCCAGATTGGAGAGTCCACTATCCTACAGGAGTCCATATCATCCAGACTCCAGATTCCAGCAATCAAGGCCAATCGATGAAGCAATCTTTGCCCTTGATCTTGACACCTCACCCATCCTCATCTTGGCACCCAAATAGGATGAAGATCACTTGTTGTCACCCATCTTGGAGAGAGTTCTAGATCAACCCAAAAAGCAAGAGTCCATGTTGCCCAAAGCAGGATTCAAGGAGTTATTACCTAAAGGAGACTAGTACTAGTCTTTGTATCCATTACACCACTAGTTGATGGTCAATAAATTGTTAGGTGTATGCCTTGAAAGCCATGTTGGCTTGACACATTTTAATTTTAGGGCATGAACTTTGTACTTAATTTTTCTTATTAATAAAAAGGGAATTTATTTCATTCATATTATTATGTTTATGAATCATCCATGGAGTTGATGGATAATGACACATATTCTCAAGAGTTGAGAATCAAAGGCATATGTCTTTAAAGATTAACTCCTAAAAGCACTCGATTGTTGGAATATAACAAGAATGGTGATTGATCCATTAAAATCAGTGCACAGATCACTTCCCTTTTGGGTAGATGATTCTTGGCCTATGGTGTGGAGGCACTAGAGTGAATGTGCAGGTAGTTGATAGAGATCAACGGTACCGAGCATGACCAAGTATACGAAGTTATATGGATGACTACTCACTCGACGATAACTTCCTGATGCAGTAGTCGTGTGAATAGTTCCTTGACCTAGAGTGTCTCAGTTACTCACAATAAGGTTGCTGTAGTTTGATAGCACAATCACATGGTTTCTATCCATATGGGACCTTGCGGTGTTCGTTGGCTACAATAAGTTTATTGTAAGAGTAGGGTATTCACTTGTAGGGATCTATTAGCCTAATTAGTAAGTATAATCCTATGCAAGCTTAATGAGACTAAGTCCAAAATTCTATGGCCATAGTAGGGTGATAATGAAAAGGTATTTTCATTAGTATCACTATTGGATTTGAGTTAATTAAGTTAAGCATATGACTGATGGGTTTGACGAGTATCCGTAATCAACATCATGTCGAGATTTTGATAGAAGGACCGAATCACATGGTGAATATACCTAGGGATTACAATCTTATTCTGCTGGGTTGCCACTACATACTGCTAGATATCACTGGTGGATTATGAGAGCCCATTAGGATTGTTTTCGGATCAATGATCCTAATTAGGGTTGAGCTAAAATTGTTTCAGTCCATCGAATGGAGTTTCGATGATGTATAATAGAGATTATAGCATGTCTCATTACCAGACAGGATAGGACTTGAGGGGTCACACACATTAGGAGCTCAAGAAACCAATCAGCAAATCAATTTGGACCTAATTGTAAGTGTTACAATTAATATTTGACCTAATTATAAATATTATAATTAATTAATTATGGTTTAATTATTAATTAAATTAAATTATATTTAATTTAATTAAGTTAAACTTAATTAATTAATCTTAATTGAGTTGGATCAATGTCTACTTCAAAATGGTTCAATCAGATTTAAAATTGGCTTCAGTTTAACTATAAAATCACTTCATTTGGACCATGGCCTAGAGTCCAATTAGACTGGGACTCTCTTTCCATGTCTTCCCTTCCCTCCACAAACCTACTTTGTGGGCCCCATGTGTTTGGGCCACAGAAGAGAGGAAGCATGAATATTAGATGGTGCTAATATTTCTTTTGGTGTGGATGAATATGAGAAGGAGGAGTCCTCATTCACTCCTCCAAAATCCTAGCCAGATAAAACAAAACACTGAAGTTTTGTTTTGAAGGGATAGGAAAACTTGAATTTAAATAAGAAGAAAGTTGGCCAATCAAGGTGAGAACAATTGGCATGAATATTTCTTTCCTTCCACCGTGAATATTCCTCTTATCCGTGAGCTTTTCTTTTGGGGCATCTTCACCTGAGGTTCTCTCTCCTGGCACCAAGTTCTTTTCTCCCCTTTTTATTTCCTTCTTCCTTCTATGAGGTCTAGAGAGATGCTCTACTAGAGAAAGAAGAGAGGAAAGGGTCCAAAGATCTTGCATAGTTTGATTTACAAGACAGAAGCTGAAAGCTGATCCGGATTTGGATCAGCATAGTTCTTAAAGCGGGAGATTAGCTAAAAGAGGAGATGGCTACAAGGATCTAGTAGTCCGGTGTCCTCTATGACTCAGTTTTCAGAGCATCGAGTGGATACCAGCAGAGGCCGGGCATTTGCACGACTCCGACAGAATCTAGATTTTTAGTAGCGGATATGCATGCTTTTCAAAGCATGCCCAAATAGCGATCCAGGTAAGTATTTTATGCTTAAAATAATTTTTATTTCAGATCTGATATTTTTCTCATATGTTTCAGCATGTTAAAACTTTATGATAAATATATTAGATTTATTTATGAATTGCATGATTAGATATAAATTATTTTTATATCTACTTCTGCTGTGACAGGCTGTTGATGCCTGTTCGATTATAATTTTTTATGCCTGGGAGAACTCCAACAGTGGTATCAGAGCCATGGTTCTCCTTCTTATCATGCATGCATAAAAATCAGATCTGAAAAATATTCAGATCAAATAGATAGATTATGATTTTTCGGATATATGGTGAACATGAGATTATTCTAGCATAGAATTTCATGTTTTGAAAAATTATTTTCGAAATTAAAATCATAATTTTTAGATCTGAAATTAAATTTAATAATCTGAAATTTAATTGATCAAGGGTTGCACAAAGTGACATAAGGTTGTCCTGCTATAGGGTTTACCTCCTATAATGCAAAGATTTTCCTACTTTGATGTATACCAGGTTTTGAAAAAGGGTTTTTGAAAGGGTTTTGATCGATTTATGATTATATGTATTGTTGTATGCGATGCACCAAATTAGAGTTTAGATCTTAAATATGATTCATGATCATAAGCGATTAATGTCATGCACTTAAACCTAATTTTAAAATTGATTTGATCAAGAAAATCAAAATAGGTGCATGAGGGTTGAGCAAATTAAGTCTAGAGATTGGGCTACGTTGATTAGGGCTTGATTAGATCAACTAGTAACCCTAATTTAATTTTGAGTAAGTGACTTAACCTAATCAGATGATGATTAGGGTTAGGTCAAGTGTGCTGAAAATTGGTTTTAGATGTAGTCTGGTCAGATTGATTCATTTGATAGTGAATTGATAAGTTAAGACCTAATTTGGCTCAATGATGATACCAGATCATTAGATGACCTAATTGAATCTTGTCAGTCAATTTGTGTTTAAGGAAGGTTTCGATCATGGTTTTAATTAGGGCTAACTCTTTCCCAACCAACTAGTTTGGCGGAAATAGGGTAAATTGGCAGAACCATCCCATGGATCAAATTGACCTGGCCAATTTGGTATATTAGGTTTTCAAAAGGGTCACTTTTGATTTGAGTTCACCCATGCTAACTAATTTTAGTCAGACATAAGATTGTGCCGACTGAATGTAATTAGTCATGAGATTGTACTGAGTTAATGTAACTGGTTAGTCATGATTTGCCTGATCAATTTAGAAGAGACATGAACCTAAGCTTTCAATAAATTTTAAGTCATAGGTCTTCCACCAATGTAGGTGTGCGGGTGTCCTATTAGTGTTGATTATTTCTCGGCCGGTTACAGTGGTCTAGTTGCATCAGGAAGATAACCATCCTATTAGGCATGAGATGTTGCTAGGCACTGATGGGGTTGGGCCCAATAAATGGGGACATTGAGGGACTCAATGATGGCTTGGTCTAGCAGGAATGGTGAGTCTGACTTAAGTAATGATTAGACCAATAAATGGGCATGTTAAGGTTCCATGATTTAGAGACCAAGTAGCTACAACTTGTATTAGATACATTGGACAAGAGTTGGCTACTTATTGGTGTAGCATGTTACCAATAATCAGATATGATGAGGTGCCACACATCGATTGGACCGTAGTACTCACTAGAAACCTAGAGTCATAGGGCTTTCGCATCTCCACAGGGAGTGTGAGAGTTCCGAAAAAATAGTGGGAGTTCTAAAATTATTTCTTAAAGACCCTAGAATAATTTTTATAATTAAGTGCAAAGCATCTAATTTGAATTTTCTACTCATGCAGTTAACCATGTCTGTTCAAATCTCTTAGTCCGTATTCTAGAGACAAACCGACTAGTAGGCCTCAATTTTAAAGATTGGTTGAAAAACATCAAAATTATTTTGAGTTCTGAGAAGTTGGGCAACGTGCTTGACCAGGAACTCCCTGTCTTACCTGACCATCCAAATGCTCGTTAGATGACTGCACATGAAAAATGGATGGAAGATGATAATAAGGTTAACTATTATATGTTGGCCTCAATATCAAATGAATTGCAAAGCCAATATGAGGATATGCCGACTGCTAAATTAATTCTAATTCACCTACAAAAGTTATATGGTGAACAAAGTCAGATTGCACGCTTTGAAGTGTTGATAAGGCTTTTCAATAACAAGATGTGTGAAGGGCAGTCAATGCACGATCATTGTTTAACAATGATCAAGGACATTGAACAGCTTGAGAAGCTGGGTGTTCCAATTCATAAAGAGCTACATGTGGATTTGATCCTCCAATCCTTGACTAGTTCATATGCTCAATTTGTTATGAACTATAACATGAACAAGTTGAATTACACTTTGCCTGAATTATTGTATATGCTCGTAAGCAGTGAGGGGACTCTAAAAAATTCAAGGTGCTCTATTTTTTCTATGGATCAGTCTTCCTCTAAAAGAAAGTCTACTTGGAAGTAGAAGAAACCTGTAAATATGTAGAAGGAAAGCAAATAGAAGAAGAAGGACACTCCCAAGAAAGCTAAGGTTAGCAAAGGGAAATGTTTCCATTGCAATACAGATGGCCACTAAAAAAGGAATTGTCCTCTCTACTTGGAAAGCCTAAAGAAACAGAAGGAGGATGCACCTTCTGAAGGTGAGCCTATGCTCGTTATTGAATCTAACCTAATGGTTTCATCTACTTCTAGTTAGATTTTAGACTCTAGATCTAGTGTTCATATATGCATTTCAATGTAGGGCCTGGAAAAAAATAGAATGCTGAGAGAAGGTGAGATGTTCCTAAGAGTCGAAAATGGAGCAAGAGTTGCTACTCAAGCCATTGGATCATATTCTCTGGTATTACCTTTAGGATTTAGATCAGTACTTAGTGACCATTATTTTTTGCCTAGAGCCAGTGGAAATTTGATTTCTGTCTCTATGCTAGCACAGGAAGGATTTAAATTTATATTCATAAAGATTTTTGTAGTATTTATTTAAAAAATATATTGGTTGCAAAAGCTATTTTAATTGACAGTCTCTATCATTTGCATGCCAATGCATCTTTGAATATTAACGAGAAAATTAAAGTGAATGCCATAGGACATAAACATCCTAGAGATGACCTAAATGAAAAATATATGTGGCACCTAAAGCTCAGTCATATAGGTGAGGACAGAATAAACAAACTGAAAAGGGATGGGATCCTAGATTCGTTAATTCGGAATCATATCCACCTTATGAGTCATGTCTTCAAGGAAAAATTACCAAGATACCCTTTATAGGACATGGTGAGAGGGCCACAGAATTACTTGCCCTGGTACACACTGATATGTATGGTCTATTTGATGTGTAGTCCAGAGGTTGTTTTTACTACTTTATAACCTTTACTGATGATTATTCATGGTATGGTTATGTGTTTCTTATTAGACACAAATCTAAAGCTTTTGAAAAGTTAAAGGAATTCATACATGAGGTAGAAAAACAAACAGGTAAAACCCTTAAGGTTCTTCGATCAGATCGAGGAGGTGAATACCTTAGTAGGAAATTTTTAGGTTATCTTAAAGACAATGGCATAGTCTCACAATGGACTCCACTTGGTATGCCTTAGCTCAACAAGGTGTCTGAGAGGAGAAATAGGACATTATTAGATATGGTCCAATCCATGATGAGCTTCACTAACTTACTGTTATTTCTTTGGGGAGATTCCCAATAAACTTCAATTTATATTCTAAATAGGGTTTTATCTAAATCTGTTCCTACCACACCATATTAGATTTGGCATAGTAAGAAACCAAGTCTTGCCCATTTCAAGATTTGGGGATGTCTAGCCTATGTCAAAAGACTAATAGCGAATAAGTAGGAATCTAGATCTGTGAAAGCTCTGTTTATATGGTATCCTAAAGAAATTTTAGGATATTACTTTTACCTTCTAGAAGATCACAATGTGATTGTAAGCAAACATGCCACATTTTTTGAAAAATAATTTATTCATAAAGGTGGTAGTGGGAGGTTAATTAAGCTCGATGAGAAAGTCTCCAAACCTCTTGAAAGGTACTTGGGTATGCTTACATAGGATATAAAGGAAATGTTTCTTGTTGGGGACAAGGATCAATTGATTGATACTAAGACATATGATGAGGCGATGTCGGACATCGACTCCGAGAAATGGTTGAATGCTATGAAGTCAGAAATTGATTCAATGCATTCTAACCAAATTTGGTCCTTAGTAGATCCACTAGAGGGTATTGTGCCTATTGGTTGTAAATGGATCTACAATAGGAAAATAGATGTAGATGGTAAGGTAGAGACCTTTAATGCTGAGTTAGTGGCGAAAGGGTATAGTCAACGTGAAGGCATTACTATCATGATACCTTTTCACCATTAGCTATGCTGAAATCCATCCGTACATTGCTTGCAATTGCAGCATATCATGATTATGAGATATGATAGATGAATATGAAAACTGCATTCCTGAATGGATATATTGAGGAAGATATTTATATGGAGCAGCCTTTGGGTTTCACTTCCAATGATGAAGATCATAAGGTCTGCAAGCTATATAGATCAATCTACGGATTGAAGCAAGCTTCTTGGAGTTGGAATATTAGTTTTGATGATGCAATCAAATCATTTGGTATTATCAAGAATGAGGATGAGCCATGTGTTTACAGGAAGGCCAGTGGGAGGGCAATGACATTCCTCATATTGTATGTTGTATGTGGATGACATCCTCCTTATAGGGAATGATATGCCCATGTTGACTTCGGTCAAAAGTTTGTTATCTAAGGAATTCTCTATGAAATACTTAGGTGAAGCATCTTATATTTTGGAGATTAAGATCTACAGAGATAGATCTAATTAGATGCTTGGCCTTTCACAAAAATTGTACGTAGAGGAAGTGCTAAAAAGGTTCAGCATGAAGAACTCTAAAAGAGGATTGTTACCTCTTTGGCATGGCATTAATTTTTTCAAGAAAATGCATCCCAGCACACCTAAAGTGATTCGATGCATGAGCAAGATTCCATATGCTTCAGCAATTGAAAGCCTTATGTATGTCATGTTGTGTACTTGACCTGATATAGCTCTTACTGTGAGTGTCACGAGCAGATATTAGTCAAATCCAATTGAAGAACACTGGATAGCTATGAAGAACATTTTTAAGTACTTGAGAAGGACTAAAGATTTTTTCTTAGTCTTTAGAGGGAGTTCAAAATTAAGGATAAAGGTATATACAAACTCAGACTTTTTGTTTGATCTGGAGATAGAAAGTCTACATCAGGGTCTGTGTTTTTATGCAATGGTGGGCAACTAGTTGGAAAAGTTCCAAGCAGCCCATCATGGCAGATTCAATAATGGAAGCAGAATATATTGCAGCTTCTGAAGCTGCAAATGAAGCCTTCTGGTACAAAAAAGTTTGTTGCAGAGCTTGGAGTGATGCCATCTGATGCCATCCCCATATATTGTGACAATAATGGTGCAATAGCTCTAGCTAAGGAGCCCAGGTCTCATCAGAAGTTTAAGCATATTGAGCAGCGATTTCATATTATACAGGACTACCTCGTGAAGAAATAAGTGGAGGTGCGAAGAGTAGACCCAAGGACAATGTGGCAGACCCACTAACTAAGACTCTGAGCCATTAGTAGGCTGAAGTCCACTTTGAGAAAATGGGACTTAGATATGTAACCAATTGGCTTTAATGCAAGTGGGAGATTATTAGGTGTATGCCCTGAAAGCCACGTTGGCTTGACACATTTTAATTTTAGGGCATGAACTTTGTGCTTAATTTTCTTTATTAATAAAAGGGTATTAGTTTCATTCATATTGTAGTGTCTATGAATCGTTAATGGAGTTAATGGACTATGACACGTATTCTCAAGAGTTGAGAATCTGAGGCATGTGTCTTCATAGATTAACTCCTAAAAGCTCCTAATTGTTGGAATATCACGAGGACAATGATTAATCCATTAAAATTGGTGCACAGATCACTTCCTTTTTGGGTAGATAAGTCTCTGACCTACAGTGTGGAGACACTGAAATGAGAGTGTAGGTTGTTGATAGAGATCAACGGTATCGAGCGTGACCAAGTACAGGAAGCTATATGGATGACTACTCACTCATCGATAACTTCCTGATGCTATAGTCGCGTGAATGATTCCTTAACCTAGATTGTCTCAGCTAATCACAATAAGGTTGCTATAGTTTGACGGCATAATCACATGGTTCCTATCCGTGTGGGACCTTGCGGTGTTTGTTGGCTACATTAAGTTTATTATAGGAGTAGGGTGTTCACTTGTAGGGATCTATCAGCCTTAATAGTAAGGTATAATCCTATGCAAGCTTAATGAGACTAAGTCCAGAAATCTATGGCCATAGTAGGGTGATAATGAAAAGGTGTTTTCATAGTATCACAATTGGACTTGAGTTAATTAGGTTAAGCATATGATTGATGGGTTTGATGAGTATCCATAACCAATATCATGTCGAGATTTTGATAGAGGAACCAAATCACTTGGTAACTATACCTAGGGGTTCCAATCTTATTCTGCTTGGTTGCCACTACATATTGCTAGGTGTCACTGGTGGATTATGAGAGCACATTAGGATAGTTTTCGGATCGATATCCTAATTACGGTTGAGCTGAAATTGTTTCAGTCCATCGAAAGAAGTTTTGATGATGTATAATGGAGATTATAGCATTTTTCATTACCAGACAAGATAGGACCTGAGGGGTCACACATAATAGGAGCTCAAGTAACCAATCAGCAAATCAATTTGGACCTAATTGTGAGTGTTATAATTAATATTTGACCTAATTATAAATGTTATAATAATTAATTAAATTAAATTATTAATTAAATTAAATTGAGTTAAACTCAATTAATTAATCCTAGTTGATTTGGGTCAATGTTCTCTTTGAAATGGTTCGATAAGATTTAAAATCGGCTTCAGTTTGACTATAAAATCACTTCATTTGGACCATGCCTAGAGTCCAGGTAGACTGGAACTCTCTCTCCATTTCTCCCCTTCCATCCACACACCTACCTTGTGGGCCCCATGTGTTTGGGCGATGAAAGAGAGGGAGCGTGAATATTAGATGGTGCTAATCCTTCTTTTGGCATGGAGGAATATGAGAAGGAGGAGTGCTTCTCATTCACTCCTCTTAAATCCTAACCAGAAAAAATAAAACACTAGAGTTTTGTTTTGATGGGATGGGAGAACTTGAATTTAAATAGGAAGAAAGGTGACTGACCAAAGTGAGAATAATTGGCATGAATATTTCTCTCCTTCCACCATGAATATTCCTTTTGGCCGTGAGCTTTTCTTTTGGGGCATCTTCACCTGAGGTTCTCTCTCCTGCACCAACTTCTTTTCTCCCCATTTTATTTCCTTCTTCCTTTTGTGAGGTCTAGAGAGATGCTTTACTAGAGAAAGAAGAGAGGAAAGGGTCCAAAGATCTCGCATAGTTTGATTTGCAAGATAGAAGCTGAAAGCTGGTCTAGATTCGAATCGGCACAATTCTTAAACCAGGTGATTTGCTGAAAGAGGAGAGGGATGCAAGGATCTAGCAGTCCGGTGATCTCTATGACACTATTTCAAGAGCTTCGTGTGGATACCAACAAAGGCCGAATATTTGAATGGCTCTGACAAAATCCTGGTTTTCAGTAGCGGATCTACATGCTTTTTAGAGCAGGCCCGGATAGCGATACAGGAAAGTATTTTATGCTTAAAATAATTTTTATTTCAGATCCGAATTTTTCTCATATGTTGGAGCATGTTAGAAATTTATGATAAATAAATTAAATTTTTTTATGAATTGCATGATTAGATATAAATTATTTTTATATCTGCTTCCATTGCAACAAGCTGTTGATGCCTATTCGATTGCAATTTTCTGTTCCTGTGGGAACTCCAAAATAAATACCCCAACAACCCCCCTTGTATTATTCATGAATTATTTATCAAAAAAAGTGACATTCTGTCCAATTCCTTTGCTGTGTGCATCGCGAGGTGTGAGGCCCTACATATCCAGACATCGAGATACCCTAGCCACCCACTTCCTAATGCAGGACCTAGAATGCATGCAGGTGATTTCTTTTTGTTTTTATGTTTTAATAGATTTATCGATTCCCAAACTCAAACTAATAATAGATCTAGAGATTTATATAATGACAAGAAACTCAAGCATGCAAGCAAGGATCCTAAATAGTGATAAAGAAAGGATCCCGAGATTGAGAAACCCTGCTATGACTTAGCTCTAAATCAATATCCTACTTAGGAGACTAGGGAGTGCAAACCTCTCAAAGCTCTGACATACCCGATGCCAAGTTCGCTTACACTCATGGATGTGGCCTGGAAGATAAAGCCCTCGACCTTGCAGATTCATTGGCTTTCCGTCGGATGGTCCGAAAGGCAAGGAAGGCCGACTCCTTTGTCCGTGGTACCTGAAGGACATACGAGCAACCTAGAGAAGAGTTAGAAAGTAGCAAGAAAGAAGGGGAAGGCAATGAAATAAGGAGAGGGTGAAGAGAAGGTGGTGATCGAGGAAGGCTCTTCTTGTTTGGCATCATAGAGGATCTTCCAGGGGGTGTCCAAGCTTGGAAGAAAGGTTGGTGGCTTGTGTAGGAAGAAGGTTACCTCGAGCTTCTCACCCCTCGATGTCTCGAAGGACAAAGGCACACTCTCACAGAATTCGAAGTCTAAGACAAGGGCTAGGAAGAAGAAGACTTCAACTTTTTTTTCATTCATCAAAATTAACTTACAAGAGGGTTAGGGCCCTTTTTATAAGCACCCAAGTCCTCATTTGAACATTTGAATTCAAATTTGAAAGAGGTGGCTACAAGACTTGATTTGGGGAGGAGAAAAGGGTGGGTTGTCTTCATGAATCAAGGGGCGCCCATTTGAAATTTGAATGAAGCATGGTCGACAAACTTTTGACATTTGAATCTTGGTGTCCAACTTTGAATTTGAATCTCTTCTTGCCGACCATGAATCTTGATCTTGGTAGAATAGCTTGATTTGGGGGTGTGGGCTGAGGATGTTATTGGAAAGGATCAAGGGGAGGTCTAAAGGGTATCCACACTTGAATTTGAATTTGAAATTTCAACTTGAACTTGGCTACCCAAGGTGCTTGGTGAAGTGGTGCCTCCCATGCCATGTGGCATTGATGATGTGGCATTCCATGAGCTGAAGTGGCACTTCCCATGCCTTGTTGCATTGATGATGTGGCACTCCATGAGTTGGCACTCCTACTTGGAATGGAGGAGAGGTGGCTTGACTCATCTTCAATTGGGCTTGACTTGATTGCCCACTTGAGAACACATCTTCAAACTAGCATGGGCCCATCTTCAAATTGACTTGAGCTTGTGGACCAACTTGGCTAATTATAGGACCAATTGACCCTAACTTAGCCAAATTGGCCAAATTACAAGACTAAACCAAAAATTGAAACCAACTAGATACTAATTACAAGATTCGAAAAAAATTATTTAGGCTTTAAGCCTTATTACAGGACCCAAAAGACATAGAACCCTAATCAAAGATCCTTAGAGGGTTGAGGAGGCTCTGTCTAATCTTGGTGCCTGCACCAATTCTCTCGGGGTAGGAGGAACTTGACCCTGTTGAGTAAGGGTTGACCTAGCTCTAGTATTTCTCAAGAAGATCAGGGTTGAGGTGCTGCAAGTCCTCTCGGATAATCCATGAATCATCGGTAACGTGGGACTAAGCTAGGAGGATCGTTGGAGAGCTGAGAAGTCTCCTAGGATTAGGGTCAAGAAGGGGATAACCATGGCCTCACACCCTTTGATGTCCCGAAGGACAAAGGCAAACTAGGGCCTCACACCCCTCGATGCTCGAAAGTGAAAGCATAGGGTCTCACACCCCTCGATGCCCAAAGGCGAAGGCATAAGGTCTCACACCTCTCGATGACCAAGGTGAAGTTAATAACGGGCCTCACACCCACTCCCTCATGGAGGTTGACATTCTCAAAGAATGAAGGCATGACTATTGGGCCTCTCACCCCCTCCCCATGCGGTGGTGAACCAAAAAAAAACAATCTTCTAAAAACTCATTTTATTCTTCACCAGCTTTCAAATATAAGAGGTGATGCCTTTATATAGGATTACAAAGCTTAGGACCCAAGTAAAGATATACATGAAATTATTATTATTATTATTTCATTTATTATTATTATTATTATTATTATTATTATTATTATTATTATTATTATTATTATTATTATTATTATTATTATTTTGGAATCCTAAACCAGTAGCTTCGAGATCCATGCAAAGCTGTTTCTACATCTGGATCTATGCAAATCCTTCTCTTGTGACTATGGAACAGATGATCGAGCGGAATGCAATTGAGGACGTGGACCTCAACATCGAGCTCGCAGGGGAGGTGGAGGGTGGACAGGCTAGCAGTTCCCATGGGATGGCCATGATGGCGTGGGGCCCAGATTAGAGTCAAGAAAGGGATAACTAGGGCCACACACCCCTCGATGTCCCGAAGGACAAAGCCAAACTAAGGCCTCACACCCCTTAATGCTTGAAAGCGAAGGCATAGGGTCACACACCCCTCGATGCCCAAAGGCGAAGGCATAGGGTCTCACACCCCTCGATGCCCTAAGGTGAAGGCAATAACAGGCCTCACACCCACTCTCTCATGAAGGTTGATGTTCTCAAAGAATGAAGGCAAGACTATTGGGCCTCTCACCCCCTCCCCATGTGGGAGCGAACCAAAAAAAAAAAAACAATCTTCTAAAAACTCATTTTGTTCTTCACCATCTTTCAAATACAAGAGGGGATGCCTTTATATAGGCTTACAAAGCTTAGGACCCAGGTAAAGATATACATGGAATTATTATTTTTATTATTATTATTATTATTTTAGAATTCTAAACCAGAAGCTTTGAGATCCGTGCAAAGCTATTTCTATATCTGGATATACGCAAATCCTTGTCTTGTGATGGTGGAATAGATGATCGAGCGAAATGGGGCGGAGGACGTGGACCTCGATGTCGAGCTTGCAGGTGAGGCGGAGGGTGGATGGACCGACTGATCCTAGGGGAAGACCGCGATGGCGTGGGTCCGGGGATGGTGAAATAGATGATTTGGAGGATTTGGAGGAGGAGGAGGCAGTGCTCGCGGGTGAGGCGGATGGTGGATGAGCCGGCAGATCCCGGGGGCCGGTCGTGACAGTGTGGGGCTAGGGATTTAAAGGATTTGGAAGAGGCGGTGCTCGCGGGCGAGGCGGAGAGCAGATGGGCCAACGGTTGCAGAGGCCATGGGTGGATCCGATAGGGGCACGGACAGGCTAGAGCTGACATGAAGATCTCCTAAATCATGGCCCAGATGACTTGGATCCGGTGGCTATGGAGATGGCTTCAGAAGCCATTGTGGTGAGTGGTGGCTGGGCGGCATGGTCGGCTCGGCCATTGGTCTTTCGGATGGGAGGGAGTGGTAGTGGAGCAGGGAAGGCGGCAGCACCACCGGACAAGGCAGAGGCGGTGGTAAGGGCCTGTCGATTATTGTCGGTGGCGAAGAGGGAGGCCTTGTCATTGGCAACGAGGTGGAGGATGAAGGGATGGAAGATCTGGGCGATGAATGGAGGAAGAAGATGATAGGAATAAATCAGGGATAAATCGAGGATAAGAAGGAAATAATATGGGAATAGAGGGGATAAATGGAATAACTGAAATAAAAATTTTAAAATAAAATAAGATAAAATCTATGTGAAAAGATAAATAACCAGGATGGATTTTGATGTCCCCATCAATCAGATTCCGGTCGGCCTTTCCAACGGACCAGGTAACGCTGATAGCCTTTGGCCTAGATTGTGATAGCTTGATCATCTAGGACACGCTCGATCCATTTTCCTGTCTCAAGTAAAATTGGAGGTGTCCTTAGGGTCGGGTTCACTCTCAAAGGATAGGTTAGGTCCAAATGGCTCGCTGGGTATTGTTCCCGGCTCCCTATACTCGACTAAGTCTGAGATATTGAAAGTTGAGCTACTGCCATAATTCGGGAGTAGCTCAAGCACATAGGCATTAGAGCCAACTCTCCTTATCACTCTAAAGAGAACAGCTCCATGAGCATGTAGGTTCTTAATGGTCCCTAGTGGGAACCGTTTAGGCCCAAGCCTAATCATTAAAAAATCTCCTATTTCAAATTATTTGGCTTGCTTTCGGGAATCGGCCAAATTATTTTAAAATTAGTGCTTAATGCAGAACTCTAACATGATGAAAAATGTAGACTCGACTATGCATTCCTATTGAGAAGAATTTATTGGACTCTTCGGGTCTAAACCTAACAGACTATAGACTCTTTAGGTTTGACCCTGGTTTGGCATGCAGATGAAAATTTAGAATGGACTCCTAGCAAATGCCATAAAGGTCTTCCAAATGTAGGTCACAAATCTAACATAGTCAAAGTACTGGTATAACTGAATGACCTCAATAAAGTGTAATTGTAAAGTTTAGGAAATATTGGAAGCCTTAGGGTATGATAGGAAATAGAAATCGGAGTCTTGGGACAATCTATTGGAAACATAAAACAGACCTTGGTTACTTGAGATGACCTTAAGATTTGAACATTGATCTACGGGTGTCATATGGTCCACTTATTTCTGTAGTTCTTGGTGCTCGGTGGGGTTCATCCTATAGTGAGGAAGGTTTGGCAATGTGGCTCCTGGGACCGAGTCTATAGCATGTTGGATGTCCCTAAGAGATGGCAGTTGATTATGTTGAATGGCCCTAAGGGATGGCAGTTGATCAAGTAACTCATCGGAAGAAACATCCTCAAATTCTTTTAGAGCTTCAAATACTTCTTAAGGATGTTCTCTTTGGGTCGGTTCATTAAGGGTTTGTTCCTGAACTCCTTCTGTGGACAAGACTGGCGAACTCTCATGTTCATTTACTAAATGTAATCCTGGATCGATCATTTCTTCTTCAAATTCTATAGTGGGTTCAGGATCTTTTTCCTTTGATTCCTCAATGATTTCAACCTTTTCATACTTAAAGTTTTCAATGGGCTCAGGGGTTTCTTCATTTAAATTCTTAGTAAATTCAACCTTTTCTTCCTGAAATTCTTTAAGGGGTTCTTCCTCAGTAATCTCCTTTTCTAACTCCTTGCCCTTGATTAGGTTAACTCCTGGCTTCCTTTCCTTTAGGCTACTAAATCCTCTTTTAGCTTGATCCTTAGGTGGAGTTGGACTGATTACAAATTTTTTCCCATGGTGACTAAAGGCACAAGTATTGGTCTGACCAAATAAGGTGGCATCATGATCGTAAAGCCAGGGTCGACCTAGGATAATGCTACTGACTCCCATAGGAAGGACATCACACCAAATCTTCTCCTCATATGATTGCAATTTGATCAAGATTTGGCATCTAGACTTGATAGGTATGGAAGTCGAATCTATCCATGAGACCTTATAGGGGTTGGGATGGGGAACTGGGGTCAATCCTAAGGACTTGACAGTACTAAATGATATGTCATTGACACATCTCCCACTATCTATTATGATTTTGCACACCTTATCCCTTAATTTGATGAAGGTTTGTAGGATGTTAGTCCTATGCCAATTTCTTGCACTATGTTTTGGGTTAGGATGCACCTAACTACTCCTAACAGGTCATCATACTCCTGATAGGGTCTCCTAGGGTGAACCTCTTGGGCTGGATTAGGGTGTGGGACTCTTATGGGCTCAGCCTCTAAGGAGGGATCATGTTGATGGAATCTCCTTGGGTGGGGAGGTGACTCAGACTCTGGTTCAGTATATGGCTCTCGAGTCCTCTCCAAAGTTTGTTGCCTGGTTTCCAATCTATCAAATCTTTGGTTCATCTGGACAATCTGCTCAGTGAGGATCCTAATATGATTTTTGATGTTATCCATGGTTTCACCTGACTGAGAGTCATGTGGGTGATACAGGACTTTGGACCTAGTTGACATGCAACATGCACAGAGGAAGGTACTATGGTTTTGCTATACCAATGAGTTCAAATAGAATGGGTTAACTAAAACTACACACAGGACAACAACCAACCTTTTCACTAGCTAGGTAAGAGGTGGGAGTGTGGGAGCCCCACCTGCTATTCGCAGGGACCCAATTAAGGAACTACAACACCACTTAGGTCGTTTGATACTAGACCTCTTGCCTTAGACACCAGCTTCCCAGTGCTAATTGAAGGGTTGCATGCACTAGCTTCCCAAAATGGTTAAACCCGACTCATTGATGTCCCTAGGCTATTAGGTTGCTAATTAATTTTAAGTTAGGCTTAGGTTCGAAATGCAAGGGTGGTTGTTTTTGGTCCAAGGAAAGGTAATGACCTCCTTGTCTTATCTTATGATATTATTGCCCTTAAGTCAACTATGCATATGATGGCATACACATGATGTCTAATGAAGTGAACCAAAGTTTTTTTGTGTTTTGATATGTGTACATAGAAATATGAGTTGCTGAAATTTAAATGAGATGAACCTAAGTGCAATTAAACTATGAAAGTATGCTAAAATTTGACTTGCTGGAATTTAATGATAGATTTATTCTCAGGTAGAAATCAGGCATGTAGAGAACCTACAGACTGAAATAAAGTTTGAGAAAATTCTAAAAATTATTATCAATTATGTGGAATCCAGCAAAATAAGAATCAGTAGATTCTAAAACTCTTACATACAGAAACAATCAAAATAACAACCATATACTGGTTGGACAAGATGCAAGAATTTAATGATGCTGAAATTAGTAAATTTGAATATTCTTTAGGGCCTAAAATATTTATCTCCTTGTCTTCTTCTTCAAGGGTCAATCACATCGGCACCCCTACATGCCATAGAAAATTCTCTTTGAATAGGATGTGAGGGTCTTGCAGCCCTACTTTTTTCTATGACCGGACGGCCATGGTGAAGCACACGATCCGAGTACTTAAAGAGAAACTAAGTCCTAACCATGCTCGATACCAAAAATGATGCACGACCTATGATGCATGTAGGTGATTTCTTTTTATTTTTATGTTTTAATAGATTTACCGATTCTTGAACTCGAACTAAGAATAGATCTAGATAATTGTATAATGACAAGAAACTCAAGCATGCAAGCAATGATCCTAAATAGTGATAAAGAAAGGACCACAGGATTGACAAACCCCGGTAGGACTTAGCTCTAAATCAATATCCTACTACGAAGACTAGGGAGTGCAAACCTCTCATTTCTTTGAAGTGCCCGATGTTGAGTTTGCTCATACTCACGGATGCGGCCTGGAAGATCAAGCCCTTGACCCTGCGGATTCGCTGGCCTTTTATCGGATGGTTTGGAAGGCAAGGAAGGCTAACTCCTTTGTCTGTGGTACCTGAAGGACCTGCAAGTAACCTAGAGAAGAGTTAGTAGCAAGAAAGAAGGGAAAGGCAATGACACATGCGGAGGGTGAAGAAAAGGTGGCGATCGAGGAAGGCTCTTTTTGTTGGACATCCTAGAGGATCATCTAGGGGGCATCCAAGCTTGGAAGAAAGGTTGGTGGCATACATAGGAAAAAGGTAACCCAGGGCCTCTCACCCATCGATGTCTCAAAAGACAAAGGCACTCTCTCATAGAGTTCCATGTCTAAGACAAGGGCTAGGAAGAAGAAAACTTCATCTTTTTTTTTCATTCATCAAAATTAACTTACTAGAGGGTTAGGGCCCTTTTTATAAGCACCCAAGTCCTCATTTGAACATTTGAATTCAAATTTGAAAGAGGGGGTTACCAGACTAGATTTGGGGAGGAGAAAAGGGTGGGTTGTCTTCATGAATCAAGGGGCGCCCTTTTGAAATTTGAATGAAGCATGGCCGACCAACTTTTGACATTTGAATCTTGGCATCTAACTTTGAATTTGAATCGCTTCTTGCCAAGCATGAAGCTTGATATTGGTAGAATAGCTTGATTTGGGGGTGTGGGATGAGTATGTTGTTGGCTAGGATCAAGGGGAGGTTTAAAGGGTGTCCACACTTGAATTTGAATTTGAAATTTTAGCTTGAACATGGCCGCCAAAGGTGCTAGCTGAAGTGGCACCTTCCATGCCATGTGGTATTGATGATGTGGCACTCCATGAGCTGAAGTGGTGCCTCCCATGCCATGTGGCATTGATGATGTGGCACTCCATGAGTTGGCACTCGTACTTGGCATGGAGGTGAGGTTGCTTGACTCATCCTCAATTGGGCTTGACTTGATTTCCCACCTGTGAACCCATCTTTAAACTAGCTTGAGCCCATCTTCAAATTGACTTGAGCTTGTGGACCAACTTGGCTAATTACAGGACCAATTGACCCTAACTTGGCCAAATTGGCCAAATTATAAGACTAAACCAAAAATTGAAACCAATATGGTGCTAATTACATGATTCGAAAGTAAATTATTCAGTCTTTAAGCCTTATTACAGGATCCAACTGACATAGAACCCTAATCAGATATCCATAAAGGATTGAGGAGACTTTGTCTATTCCTGATGCCCGCACCACTTCCATCTATTTTCCTTTTACTTTTTGTTGCTCAGGTGGATTTCCCAAAAGGGGGGTTAATTGGGAATTTAAAAAATTTAAGCAATAATATGCTCTTTGAAAATCCCTTTGTTGCCTAGAAATGGAGCCCAAGAGGGGGGGTGAATTGGATCTTTTAAAAATTTAAGACAATAATGTGAGGGACAAGTGGTGCTTGTGAATAATGAAAAATTCAATGCAAGATATTAGCAATAATTAAAGAGCAAGAGAGGAAGAGAGAAATCACACACAAACACAATATTTATAGTGGTTCGGTGCAAACCTAGCACCTACATCCACTCCCCAAGCCACCCTTGGGAATTTTACTATAATCCACACTAGATTACAGTTGACTTATTTTTCACAAGGCTCACAAGTCAAAACCTAAGTTGGTTTTGTCACTTAGGCTTACCAAAAAATCTTGACACTTGTTTTGTCTTCGGGCTCACAAGTTAACCCTAGTTGGTTTTATCCCTTTGGCTCACCAACAAACCACAATAACCTTCTTTCAAGACACCCTTGGAAGCAAGGTCAAATCACAATAAAAATAGATATGTAATTTAAAACTACAACAAACTCTCTTCAAGAGTAGATTGGAATCTTTGAAGCTCAAGTGGATGCTTTGTCTTCACTCTTCCTTGGAATCTCCTTCAAGGTGCCTCTTTTTGGAATGAAGTAAGGATGAGCTTGTAGGCTTTTCAATGGAATCAAGCTAGAAGAGGCTTTTGATGTGAAGTATGGAGAGAATATTGGCTTTTTGGCTTTTGAGTAGACTTCAATGCACTTGAATACACTTCTCTTGCATTAAAATGAGGTTAGTGGAGGTTAAATACACCAAGAACCTTCCAAAAAATGGTTTGTGACCGTTGGTACCTCGGAAATAGCCGTTTGGAGCTTGAAAACCAAGTTCTGCAAGCCAGAAAAATAGATCCATTAGAGCTGTCAGGCTGTAAGTGTCGACACTTGGCTGTTATGTGTCGACACTTGGCTGTCAGGTATCGACACTTGATCTCTGGGTGTCGACACTTAAACAATCAAGTGTCGACACTTGATGCACAGGTATCGACACATGACACAAAAATCCTCAATATTACAAAGTTCTGTATTTTCAAAATTCTCAGGCCTTGAGTCGACACTTGGAACCTAAGTATCGACACTTGGTGTCGACACTTGAATATAGGTGTCGACACTTGGCATGCCAAGGATTTTTGTTTGTGCCAAATGCTGAAGTGTCGACACTTGACTGTCTAGGTGTCGACACTTGAAACTGAAAACTTTCAGATTCAAGTGTAAATGCCTCGAAAACATAAATATAATTCTAGAAAACATAAACACATAATATTTAAACATTTTTATGCCCTTTTTCAATGAAGAGGATGCCCGGATTTATGAAAATTGCTCTGTGCCATTACGTTCCATAAACCTTATGTTTTTAAGATTTTGAGGTTCTTTCTTCCTGAAAACTCACAACTTGAAATCATCATTAGAATACAAAATGTACTCAATGTTTTGTTATACATCAAAATCACTGGGTGGAGCCAACAATCTCCCCCTTTTTGATGATGACAAAACCTTGAGTAAAAAGGCAATATTTTTCAAATTTAACCATTTAATTTATGAATATGAATTTAAGTCACAATAGAGGTAAAAACTTCATAGATAGGAAGAAACAATCTCACCCTTAATTAGATACTTCTTATTAAGGTAAACTTCAAAGATTCTTACAAGGTGAAAAATCAACACAATCAATACAATTTCTTAACAAAGTTATGAACACCTTTTTCTCAACAAATCAATAAAATCAATACACTTTCTCCCCCTTTTTGTCAATCATTAGAAAGGGGAATAACCTCCCCCTCACAATGAGCATGGAGACAAAAAGATAGAAGGGAAGCCAATAACATAGATATCAGAGCCAAAATTATGCTAATATTAAAGAGTATCAGAGCTAAAATATACCAAGATAAAAGAGTATCAGAGCCAAAAAATAGTAAATTGATTCATTGACGCACAAATAAAGAGTACTGAATAGAAATATATATATATAAGATAAGTTTTCAGTACAAAATTTGCTAAGTCATCAGCAAGAGCTGAAACATACATATATCATCAGAGTCAAATAAGTATCAAACATATAACATAAGAGCTAAAACAGACATCTATGAGGCTAATCCTCATCAGATGGAACATCAAGACTGAAAGGAGCACTGATCCTAGATCTGGTGGCTAATGCCCTAGGAGGTGCTAAAGCTCTAAGACTCCTAGTGCGGCTGGAAGGACCAAAGGCAGGTACAACCCAAGACGATCTAGTGGAAGGAGGTGAAAGACGATCAGCTGGCACAATAAGGTCCGGTGTGGAGTCAACCAAGGTACTAGGAGGAGCAAGTGTAGTAGGAGGATCTCGACTGACCACCTCAAAAGCATCGGCATCGCCAACACTGTCGCTGTCACTGCCCACCACCTCTGTAGCTCTGTCAACATCCTGATCACCACCCTCAGCAGAATCATCATGGTCGCTCTGGTGATCGCCGCCATCATCATCATCATCGTCATCATCGTTAGATCATGCAAGTGCATGGGCTACAGGAGGTACAAGGGATCTCAATAGACTCTCAATGCTAGAGAATCCCTTCTCCATGGATCTGCGAATCTCAGCATGCTCCGAGGTAGTATGTGCTCGTAGAAGCTCGACCTCGCTACGTAGCTGAGTCACCTCACCTCTGATCTCTGTGAATTATGCTCTGGCATGCTCCTCAAAAGATAGTCCTTTAGACAGTGGTGGAGGAGCTGAAGTGTCAGGAGACAGGTGCTCTGCCTGTGTCGATGGTACATCTACTGGAGGAAAAACTGCTGGCTCAGATGGTCCAGCCTCAGCCTCTCGAATCTCATCCTCCTCATCTGGCTCCTGTCCAGACTCTCTGCGAACCCATGATCCTCCAACTAACCTGTATCCCATCCGGTGTAATGACCTCTCGTCGTACACATCGATGTGTAGTATCTCCTTGGGGATCTCCCCCTCCAATGATACTCCACACACTCTAAAAAGTCGGGTCAGTGCCATGCCGTATGGTAAACAGTGTCGATGCTGAGTAGCAGCATCATACATCTGAGTGAGCATCAGGGACGGAATATCTATCTGCCTCCTCTCAATCAGACTCGTCATCACCATCAACACCCTCTCGGTGATGAAGTCAAATCTCCTAGTCTTCGGTAGTAGGATCCGTGCAGTGATATGGTGTAAAAGGCGCATCTCTAATGATAACTGGTTCGCGGTAACTACTGATATACCGCGAACATCCTCTCTCTCAAGGATGCACCTAAATGCCACCTCTCTATCATCCACTGAAAAGGCACAGACTCCTCTCCGGGGTATCTCCCATACATGGCTCAGAAGTTCATCAATCAATGAAATCTGAATACCCCTGACTGATGTCGTCCATAGTAGTCGTCGACAGTCCAATGCACCATAAAACTCCCTCACTAGATGAGGATAGTACCTCTCCTGTATGGTGAAGAATGGTACTAGTCCTGCATCAGTGAGTACTTGTCGAATGCCGAAGTGGTGCCGTCGAAACACTGCAAGTTGACTCTCCTCCCTGAAGCTACTAACTTTTCTGCCTTCCTCTCTACAGGGGGGAAGCTTGGTGTGCCTGTACTGCTCGGCTGTGCTGTATCAAATCTGGCCTTTGACCTCCTCTCAACACCATGACTAGGCCTCTCCCTAATTGCAAGTCTCTTCCTAGGACCCATTACAGCCAACTGACCAGGGAAAAAGGAAGAAAGGCTTAGAACAAGGGACTGGCTAGAGGTTGAGATTAGAAAAATGTTCAGATAGGTTTTGAAAACCAGAAAAAGTTGTAAATTAGTTTAAAGTGGGATTTTTACAACATATACTTTGATTAAAAGACAAATTCCGAAAAATATTTATAGAAAATATTTTTGTTTGTTAGAGCACTTTTGAATCTTTGGAAAAATAATTTTTGTAAGGTCTAAAAATCAGAAAAAAAATGGGATTTGGGTCTAAATACTTAGGGTTTTAGCCAATAGGCGAAAATGTCGCAAATGTATCACAAGAAACCTTTCTAAATTGGCAATAAAAGGATTTATCATACATAATTGAGATGAAAACCCAAATTACTGTGGTAAAAAATCAATAGAATAGTATTTTTTGCAAAAAGTGGGTGAAAAGGGCATGAAAATGACCAAAAGATGAGGAAAATCCGAGAAAATATGTTCAAATCACTATTCCCTCAAATGGAGTTTTAGAAATTCACTAAAACATGCAAAAATCCTGTTAGATTCATGAAAAATATTCGAAAAATCCCAATCACGGTTGTTTGGTTCGAAAACAACAAAACCAAAAACAAGGAAAAATAAAATAAAAATGCAAGAGGGAAATACCTGATTTATTGATGGATTAAAGGGTAAATGGACGGATTTGGACAGAGGGGACCACTGTTGCAAGAAATCAAGGGGGGAAGAAAATTTCAAAAATCCTCGTTCAGCCCTTTTAAAAACAATTTAAGATTCACAAGTGTCGACACTTCGGATGTGTCAAGTGTCGACACTTGGTCAGGTGTCGACACTTGACAATTTTCAAGTGTCGACACTTGGCCAAAAAAATCAAAAAAATTCGAAAAAAATTTAAAAAAATAGGAGATATTTTGATAAAATTTTGGGGCTTTAATCAATTGGTTTTGAGCTCTAGGATTTAGGTAAAATTGATACTAAGAGAGTTCTAGGAGAATGGATCAATGACACCTAACTCTCTTCTAATCAGACAGAACCTATCCTCACTCAAAGGCTTGGTAAATACATCTGCTAACTGATCATCAGTACAAACAAAATCAAGAATTACATTAGAGTTTTGTACATGATTTCTTATGAAGTGATGTCTTATTTCAATGTGTTTACTTCTTGAATGTTGCACAGGATTTTTAGATAGGTTGATTGCACTAGTATTGTCACATCTTATGGGTATCTTAGTTAGTTTAATGCCAAAATCTTCGAGTTGCTGTTTGATCCAGAGGATTTGAGCACAACAGCTTCCAGCTGCTATATATTCGGCTTCCACCGTAGATAGAGAAACTAAGTTCTATTTCTTGCTACTCCAAGAGATCAAATTCACTCCAAGAAACTGACAAGTTCCACTAGTACTTTTACGATCAAGTTTACACCCAGCAAAGTCAGCATCAGAATAAGAAATTAATTCAAATGAAGAATCTCTAAAGTACCATAAACCAATTTCAATTGAGCCAGATAGATATCTAAGTATGCGTTTAACAGCCAAAAGATGAGACTCTTTAGGATTAGACTGATATCTAGCACACATACAGACACTAAACATGATATCTGGCCTACTGGCAGTAAGATATAACAATGAACCAAACATGCCACGATATAATTTTTGGTCTATAGACTTACCTGATTCATCCTTGTCAAGTCTACATGTAGAGCTCATAGGGGTACCTAAAGGCTTAGTGTTCTCCATCCCAAACTTCTTGAGTATTTCTTTTGTGTATTTTGTTTGGTTGATGAAGATCCCCTCTTTGGTTTGCCTTATCTGGAGTCTGAGGAAGAAATTCAGTTCTCCCATCATGCTCATCTCGAACTCACCCTGCATTAACTTAGCAAAATCTTGACAAAGAGATTCATTAGTAGCACCAAATATTATATCATCTACATAGATTTGTACTACAAAGAGATCATCATTCTTTTTCTTTAAAAACAAAGTTTTATCTACATTACCTCTAGTAAAATCATTTTTAGCAGAAAGGAGCTTAAACGATCATACCAAGCTCTTGGAGCTTGTTACAATCCATATAAAGCTTTATGAAGTTTATAAACATGATTTGGAAATTCAGAATTTTCAAAACCGGGGGGTTGCTCAACATAAACTTCTTCAATTAATCCATTTAAAAAGGCACATTTAACATCCATTTGATATAGTTTAAAATTCATGAAGCAAGCAAAAGCCAACAATAGCCTAATTGCCTCAAGTCTAGCCACAGGAGCAAAGGTTTCATCAAAATCTATCACTTCCTCCTGATTGTATCCTTTGGCAACTAGTCTAGCTTTATTTCTAATTACTATTCCATTTTTATCAAGTTTATTTTGAAAAACCCATTTTGTACCAATAATTAATGTATTTGAAGGCCTATCCACTAGTGTCCAAACATTGTTCCTTTTAAATTGATTAAGTTCATCTTGCATAGCATTTATCCAATTACTATCACATTCAGCTTCCTCAATAGTTTTAGGTTCAATTTGAGACACAAAAGTTAAGTAATCACAGATATTTCTAAGGGATGATTGAGTACTTACACCTTTAGATGGATCACCTATAATTAGTTCTTTTGGGTGTCCATGAGCACACCTCCATTCTTTTGGTAATGGATCAATGGTTGATGTATTTTCATCACCTTGTACTTGATCTCCGTCAGTGTTTTGATCATCATTCTGTTCCTTGGTAAGCCCTTCATTATTGTTTATTTCTTCAGTTTTCTTGCTACCTGTTTCATCAGAAAGTACATCTTCTTTTCTTTAAGATTTTTGGTTAGTTTCATCAAATACCACATGTATGGATTCTTCAACAACAAGTGTTCTTCTGCTGAAGACCCTGTATGCCTTACTAGATGTGGAGTAGCCTAGAAAGACTCCCTCATCTGATTTGGCATCAAATTTACTCAAATTATCTTTATCATTGTTTAAGATGAAACAACGGCAACCAAAAACATGAAAATAATGAATTGAGGGTTTTCTACCCTTCCAAAGTTTATAAGGTATTTTCTTTAAAATCGGTCGAATTAAAACTCAATTTAAAATATAGCATGAAGTATTTATAGCTTCCGCCCAAAAATATCTAGGTAAATCATTTTCTCAAAGCATGGTGCGTGCCATTTCTTCAAGAGTTCTATTTTTTCTTTTTACTACCCCATTTTGTTGAGGTGTCCTAGGTGCAGAAAAATTGTGATGAATTCCATTTTCAATACAAAATTTATCAAAATTAGCATTTTCAAATTCGGTTCTGTGATCACTTCTTAAAGAAACTACTGAAATACCTTTTTCATTCAAAACTCTTTTGTGAAATCTAATAAATTTAGAAAAAGTTTCATCTTTATGTGCTAAAAACATGACCTATGTAAATCGTGAGAAATCATCTACAATGACTAGACCATACTTCTTACCTCCCAAACTAGATGTTCTAGTAGGCCCAAAGAGGTCCATATGAAGCAATTCCAAAGGTCTAGATATAGAGATTACTTCTTTTGGTTTGAAAGAAGATTTTGTTTGTTTTCCAAGTTGATATGCACTGCAAATCTTATCTTTTTCAAAATTGAGTTTAGGCAAATCCTTTACTAAATTCTTTTTGCTAAGTTTTGAAATTAAATGCATGCTTGCATGTCCTAGTCTACGATGGCAAAGTCAACTAGTTTCATCGATCTTGGCTTCCATTGCCACTAGACATTGACCTTTCTGAATAGGGAGATCATCAAGATCAACCATATAAATATTGTCATGCCTATGACCGATGAACTTAATGCCTTTGTCATCTAGACTAGAAACAATGCACAAAGAAGATTCAATAATAACTTTAAAATTTTTATCACAAAACTGACTAATGCTAAGCAAGTTATGTTTTAAGCCATCAACATATAAAACATTATCAATATAAGAGGTAGGGGTGATATGGATTTTACCAATACCAATAATTTTGCCCTTTCCATTATCACCAAAAGTTACATTGCAACCATTTTGATATGTGAGTGATGAGAACTGCTCCACATCTCCTGTCATATGCCTTGAGAAACTGCTATCAAGGTACCACATCCTTTTCTTGTTGGTTGCAAGGCATACCTGCAATAAAGATCAAGTGGAGACTTTAGGTACCTAAGCCATCTTGGATCCTTTTTGGTTAGTGGCATTGGTTCCTTTTGGAACCCAAACTTTCTTAATGTTATTTAATTTTCTTTTGTTGCATATATAAGATTTATGTCCTTTGATACCACAAGTATAGCAAGTAATGGATGAAGATGCAGGTACAAAGAAATTTTTAAAGAGTTTCTGTTTCTTATAAGTTCTGAATCCTAAGCAAGCTTTGTCAAATACTGCTCTTTGGTTATTTAAGAGTAAATTTAATTTTTCAGAACTGTAAGTAAATTTTTCAACAAAAGGTTTTAGTTTTTCGATTTCTTCTTTATATCTTTTGTTTTCAGTTAAAATTTCTTTGCTTTGTTTTGACAAATTTTCATTTGAATGTAAGTCACTTTTCTTTTTAAAGATATCCTTTTCTTTTTCAAGTACCATAATCTTATCATTTAATTTTTCATTTTGTATAAGAAGGCATTCATTTTCATTTGAAAGGTTGTTATTTGTTTTGGCTAGATCCAAGTTTTGCTTCTTTAAATCTTTATGTTTTGATTTTAACTTTTGAAATTCTATGACTAGTTCATCAAAAACCTCATGAAGCTCATCAAAAGAAAATTCATTTTCAATTTCAGAGCATACCTATTCTTGATTGGCCATCAGACAGAAGTTTGCTACTTCCTGCTGTTCTTCCTCAGAACTGGAGTCTTCACTTTCAAACCAGGTTGCCATCATGGCTTTCTTTCTCAGCTTTTTTTAGCTTTTCTTTAACAAGGGGCAGTCTACCTTGAAATGGCCGGGTTTTTTTCACTCAAAGCAACTAGGCTGCTCCTTCTCCTTTTCTTTATCCTTCTCTTTGCTTTGCTCACCTTTCAGAGGTTTCTTTTTGTAGTTAAACTTTTTCTTCCTCATGAACCTTCTGAATTTTCTTGCTAACAGAGCCGTTTCATCTTCTTCATCATCCTTTTCAGAGTCTTCACTTAATTCCTCTCTAGCAATAGATTTGAACGCGATCGCCTTCTTCTTTTTGTCTACCTTTCCATTATTTTGTTTGAGGGAGAGCTCATAAGTCATTAAGGAACCCAACAGTTGTTCCAGCGAGAGAGTGTAGACATCTTTAGCTTCTTCAATCGCAATGACCTTTGCATCCCATGAAGCTGGTAGAGACCTGAGAAGTTTATTCACAAGTTCACCATTAAAAATAATTTTTCCTAGGCTTCTCATGCCATTCACAATGTTTGTGAACCTAGTATATATCTCACTGATAGACTCGATAGGTTCCATTTTAAACATTTTATATGTGTGAATTAGCATGTTAACCTTAGTGGTTTTCACTTGGTGTGTACCCTCATGGGTAACCTCAAGTGTATCCCAAATCTTCTTGGCGAAGAGACAATTTGATATTCTATTAAATTCACTAGGATCAAGAGAACAAAATAAAAGGTTCATTGCCTTAGCATTAAGCTCAATTTGCTTAATGTCATTCTCATCACAATCATCTTCCATTTTTGGAGTGAGAATGCCATTAATCATCATTGTAGGCTGATGAAGACCTTTTACAATTGTTCTCCACAAATTACAATCAAGAGCTTGTATAAATATGCGCATGCATGTCTTCCAGTATGTGTAATTTGTGCCATTAAAAAGTGGGGGTCGGTTTGAAGCTTGACCTTCTACAATATCCATTCCTATTGGGGCTGCCATGATCTTTTACTCAAGATCCTTGGACCTACAAGAGAGTACCGGTGCTCTGATACCACTTGTTGCCCAGAAATGGAGCCCAAGAGGGGGGGTGAATTGGGTCTTTTAAAAATTTAAGACAATAATATGAGGGACAAGTGGTGCTTATGAATAATGAAAAATTCAATGCAAGATATTAGAAATAATTAAAGAGCAAGAGAGAAAGAGAGTAATCACATACAAATACAAGGTTTATAGTGGTTCGGTGCAAATCTAGCACCTACATCCACTTCCCAAGCCACCCTTGGGAATTTCACTATAATCCACACTAGATTACAGTCGACTTGTTTTTCACAAGGCTCACAAGTCAAAACCTAAGTTGATTTTGTCACTTAGACTTACCAACAAACCTTAACACTTGTTTTGTCTTCGGGCTCACAAGTTAATCCTAGTTGGTTTTATCCCTTTGGCTCACCAACAAACCACAATAACCTTCTTTCAAGACACCCTTGAAAGCAAGGTCAAATCACAATAAAAATAGATATGTAATCTAAAACTACAACAAACTCTCTTCAAGAATAGATTGGAATCTTTGAGGCTCAAGTGGATGCTTTGTCTTCACTCTTCCTTGGAATCTCCTTCAAGGTGCCTCTTTTTGGAATGAAGTAAGGATGAGCTTGTAGGCTTTTCAATGAAATCAAGCTTGAAGAGGCTTTTGATGTGATGTATGGAGAGAATATTGGCTTTTTGGCTTTTGAGTAGACTTCAATGCACTTGAATACACTTCTCTTGCTTTGAAATGAGGTTGGTGGAGGTTAAATACACCAAGAACCTTCCAAAAAATTGTTTGTGACCATTGGTACCTCGGATATAGCTGTTTGGAGCTTGAAAACCAAGTTCTGCAAGCCAGAAAAATAGATCCGTTAGAGCTGTCAGGCTGCAAGTGTCGTCACTTGTCTATCAGGTGTCGACACTTGGCTGTCAGGTGTCGACACTTGATCTCTAGGTGTCGACACTTGATGCACAGGTGTCGACACTTGACACAAAAATCCTTAATATTACAAAGATCTGTATTTTCAAAATTCTCAGGCCTTGAGTCGACACTTGGAACCTAAGTGTCGACACTTGGTGTCGACACTTGAATATAGGTGTCGACACTTGGCATGCCAAGAATTTTTGTCTGTGCTAAATGCTAAAGTGTCGACACTTGACTGTCCAGGTGTCGACACTTGAGACTGAAAACTTTCAGATTCAAGTGTAAATGCCTCGAAAACATAAATATAATTCTACAAAACATAAACACATAATATTTAAACATTTTTATGCCCTTTTTCAATGAAGAGGATGCCCGAATTTGTGAGAATTGCTCCATGCCATTACGTGCCATAAACCATAAGCTTTTGAGATTTTGAGGTGCTTTCTTCCTAAAAACTCACAACTTGAAATCCTCATTAGAATACAATATGTACTCAATGTTTTGTTATTCATCAAAATCACTGGGTGGAGCCAACACCCTTGAAGTGTCAAGTGCTGTGATAAGATAATTGAATGCAAAAGCAAAATCAGAAAAGAAAAGCATAACACAAACAAAAGAAAATTATAGTGATTCGGAGTAACCCAACTCCTACGTCCACTATCCAATATTACCAGTTTGGACTTCTACTGTATCCCCCACTGGAATAAAGTTGGATTGTTTTTACAGGCTCACAATCCAAACCTTTACACTTTGGTTTTTAAACCGGGATCACCAAAGAAACCTAACTTGGTTTTACCAGGATCACCAAGAACCCAACACTTAGTTTTAACACGTGCTAACCAAGAACCTATTTGGTTTTTAAACCGGGCTCACCAATAACCCAATAATTTAATAAAAGAATTGTAAAGAAAAGCAAAAGATTGACAAACAGATGTTTGTCGAATGGTTGCCAATGCAGCTCGAGAGAAGCCTAATTGATTGCACTTCAATGCACTTGGTTGGCTTCTTCACCTTCTTCAATAAATGCTTCAAGCTTTAATTAGTAGTTGGTGAAGGCTTGAAGACTGTCTTGAATGCTCTTGCAGTGCTCTCTTGCTCACAAGGTAGCTTGGATATTCAATTTAGCATTCATATATTATATCTTGTTTAAAGTAGTTCAAATCCCTTAAATATATAGTCTTGTACTCTTCTCAGATGATTTTAGTCATTGTAGACCATTGGGATGTGACATTTAATCATTGGAGCACTTTTTGGATTCAAATTTGAAGTTCTAGAACTAGCCGTTATAAGTTTAAAATTGACCTTCGAGTCAGCTCAGATTACTCGAGTCAGCTCGGATCCTCAAAATAGTTCTGTTGAGTCGACTCTTGTCAATCTAGTTAGCTCGATTGCATAGTGTTCTGATTCCTCACTCTGTAAGAGTTGGCTCGCGTTGATTCTATTCGACTCGAATCCTCAAGCCATAAAAAATGTATTCTGGAAGAGTCGTCTCTTCCTCTTTAGAGTTAGCTCGGTTGGCTATAGTTCACAGAGCTCTTTTTCTGGACTCTAGAGGAGTTGGATCGAATCTCTGAAGAGTTGGCTCCGATGTCTGACTAAATGATAAAGTTGGCTCGGACTCCCTTTGGATCGGCTCACCTGTCTGATTTAAGAAGTCGTACTCTGGACAAGTTGGCTCGGGTTCCTTAGAGTTGGCTCGGATATCTGCGTGCTAGAAATCTTCATGCGTGCCATGTGCCAGAGTCAACTCTCTTCTCTTCGAGTCAACTCAGATGAGTTCTTCAGTGAATTTTCAATCCTTCTCCAGAATTCATCCTGCAAGGCTTCAAGCTTTCAAGATGCCTTCAAACTCTTCTTACAACATACTCAAGGTAATTTTAAGCTTGAAATAACCTAGAAGTAATCCATTTGATTGGTTTTTACTTAAGTTTTTTTTTTGGTTCTTCTTTACAAGATTCAATTACAATACAACTCAACACAAGAAATAGAAATGTAGGAGTTGAAATAGAGCAATGAATTCATCCTACAAAAACTTGTAAAATACATGAAGAGTTGTTAGTAAAACAAATGCATGCTCCAATATTTTGTTATCATCAAAATCACTTATGGGATCAATAATCTTTTCCTTTTTGATGATGACAAAATACTGGGCATGAAAAATTCTTTATAATTACATGTATGATTATATTTGAGAGTAAGCATTAACAAGTATCAAAGCTAACTGTATTTGCAAGTAAGTATCAGAGCTTTTATGAAAAACTATATAGTATTAGTGTTAGTACCTTTATATGTATCAAAGTATTAAAACTTGTATGTTTCAAAGTATCAGAACTAGCACAAACACAAAGTATGAGAGCTCAAAATTATAAGTATTAGTGCTAATTCTTTAGCTAAGTTTTTAAAGAAATCAGAGCAAATTGCAAGTTTTGAGCTAGAGCCATTCAGTTTCGATAATTTGTTCCCTCTTTCTAATGATTTGAATATTTCGAAACAATTTCATGCTTAATCAAATATATTCTCTACCTTTTTATATATTCTCAAATAGTTATAAGTATTTTTCATGCAATCTCAATGTTCTCCCCCTTTTTGTCAATAATCAAAAAGGTATTCAATTAAATCTCAATTTTTATGATAGAATGAGAAAGTTGATAAAGTTTGTTTGAGATAATTTCACTCTCTTCTCAACTTTGATATTCTAATTAAAATTTATGTTGACTAGCATTGTACAAATGGCAGTATCATTGAGAGTATTGCACAAGTTCAATTTATACAAAAAAGATATGCCAAAAAAGTATTCATTGCATTCATAAAATTTTTATTACACATTATAAAAGATTAAGATAAAAGGTCTATTCATAATCACTATCTAGCTGAGTAGTATTGGATGGCCTAAAAGGTGGTACATAGGATGGTCCAAAAGATGGCATAGATGCTAATGGGTCCACAAATTGTGGTTCAGAAGCTTGGGGCCTAAGATGAGGAGCTGGCTGCCTAGGATGTGTTGTAGAGGTAGGTCCAGATGTAGGTACAGGTCTAGGTTTAGGACTGGCAAATGCTGCAGTGACAGTGGTTTTGAGCTGATCAAGTTGAAGTTGAACCACCTCCATCTCTTCATGAATCTTTTTCACCTCAGTGTTCAATTCAATTAACTCGACAGCTTGCGCATTTGCAAAAGCTTTAGCAGAACCTCGCAATCTCCCAAATTCTGACCTTAAGATCCCTATGCCCCTTGTATAATCTTCCTCCATCCTCTTTCCTTGTTCCAATGATCCCATTTTGAACCTTATCTTCTTTAGCTTTGTTCTGAATTTTTCCAAAGTTTGATCAACAATTTTCTTAATTGAATCAGAACCAGATGATATGGTATCAATGATAGGCTGTAGATCAGGCTGAGATGTAGGTCTGGAGGTCTCAAGTGATTCAACACTGCCTCTCAACTCCATAACATCACTATCAATGTGATCCAGACTACAATCCATTGATTGGCAAAACTCACCTAACATAGTAGCCAAGAAAGCAGTCAAAGATTCTGTCAGTGACTTCATCTACAGTGCTATGAAGTCTTGTGTCACTGAAGGTCCAGCTGAATGTGCAGGTGGTCCTGGAATAGAAGGTGCCGGAGGAACATAAGTAGTATCTGGCACAGGTGGAGATGCTGGTAAGGGAGTTTCATACGCAAAGTGCACTGTCTCCATAGCCTCAAATGTAGCATGCTCAGTCTCAATAGGTGCAAATCCAGGTTCAGTAGTCTCAACTGGCTCAGAGGTAGTCGCATATGATATGGAACTGCCGCTCGATGTGCTGAGACTTTTGGTAAGACCTGGGCTCCTTAGCAAGGGCTATGGCATCGTTGTTATCCTGGATGGCATTTGATGGCATCACTCTGAGTCAGCAATAAATTTCTTGTACAAGAAAGCTTCTTTTGTTGCTTTAAAGGCAGTGATGTGCTTGTTTCCATTATAGAATTTGTAATGATATGTTGCTTGGAACTTTTCTAACTAGTAGAACGATCATTGCAAAGGAATACACATCCTGAAGTAGACCTTCTATTATCAGGATAGATATAAAGTCTAAATCAGTGTATCCCCCTACTCATAATTCAAAACTTTTTATAAAGACCAAGAACAAATCCTTAGTTCTTCTTAAGTACTTACAGATGTTCTTTATAGTAGTCTAGTGCTCTTCACCTGGATTTGACTGATACTTGCACGTGACACATATAGTAAAGGCAATATTGGGTCAAGTACACAACATGGCATACATTAGGCTCCCAATTGCTAAAGCATATGAAATTTTACTCATGCATTATATCTCCTTAGGTATGCTAGGACACATCTTCTCGGAGAGATTAAAACTATGCCTAAGGGGTAATAATTCTGATGCGGGACTATTTATGCATGCCAGTTAATTTTTTGTTATTAGGCATTAAGTTAGGAGTTTGTATACCGAATTTCAAACCAAGATATTAAGTAGGGAATTCTATAGAAAATCTGAAGCACAAGCATGCAAAAATAAATCCAAAAAGTAAAGAAACAGGATAGCCAAGGCTGAGAAGCCCTGGTTAAGACTAGCTCTTATGTAATACCACTACCAAAAAAGTCTAGGGGGTGTACTTGGTAGAGATTTGAAGATCGATCCATGAAGAGTTCACTCTATGCTCTCAAATGCGGCCTGAAAAATAAAGCTATCAACCCTACGGATTCGCGGCTTTTAATCCGGTGGCCTGAAAGCTAGATAGATGGAATCCTTGGATTCATGAACTTTAAGGAACTTGTAAATCACCTAACAAAGGTTAGAAAATAAAGAAGAAAAATGCTAAATCACTGAATGAAGAAGAAGGGGAAGAGGTTTGAAGAGGGCGACCAAGGGATGAAGAAGGCTGGTGGCCTGGAGGCAGGGCACAGGGATCACATGGATACTCAGAGGGATCACACAGATACCCTTAATCACATAGAAATTCACTCAAAATTTTGAGAAAAACTCAAGAGAAATTCATTCATAACAATTCATAATAATTGATCATTAGTTACAAGAGGGTGGAGGGGTGGGGTATTTATAGATGTTTCCATGCCCTCTCCTAGTTAGGATAGGAATACAAAATTTGATAGAGAGAAGGATTACAAAGTGGCCAAGAACTCAGAGTATACAATTTGAGTAGAAATAAAACAATATCTCTTAGTTAGAAGTGGATTCTTCTCCTTCTTTGACTTGGTCAAGGGGTTTTCTTATGGGCTTGGGCTAGGATGAAATTCTCTTGGGCTGCTTTAACTTTTTCACTCCCTGTTGGGCTTGGACTTGGGCACCAACATTATTGGATTAGGCTTGGAGGGGTGCCAAAGGTAAGAATAGGCCTGAGGGCATCATGGCATGATGGAATGAGGTTGCCAGGGACTTGGACTTGGGCTTGGGTTACTACTTCATGAATTCTTGCAGACTGGTATGTTGGGGTGCTTTTCTTGGAGGACTTGGGTAGCATGAAGGAAGTCCAGATTCTGGGCTGGTGACTTGAGTATGGGTCCAAAAGTCCTTGTGTTGAATATGACTTGAATGAAAGTAATTACAGGACTCAAATTGACACAAAACTTCAAAATAACAAACACTCATAATGAACTGACTCAACCAAATTAGTTCAACTAAGCCGAAAATAACCAAAAACTTGACTCATAAACCCTAATGGTGTGAGTCGACTCTAAATACATGACTCAAGTGTAACGAGGCCTGAAAATAAAACTCAAGACCCAAATACAGGACTCAAATGGCTAACATAGCTAGATTATTGGACTCAGAGATAAAATTTGAATCATGGCTAAGGGACTCAAACTCAGGGACCCATAGTGTACTATGGTTGACCTGATGTTCCCATCAATTCTCCCGTGGTGGGAGGAACTCGACCCTGTCGAGTATAGGTTAGTCTAGTACTGGTAGTAAGTTTGGGTGGAGGCACTGTGGGTCCTCCCGAGTAATCCATGAATCATCAGATTTTAGTCGACATTGCCAACGCACCAGGTAGAGTTGATAGCCACTACCTCGGATCGTGATAGCTTGATCATCCAGGATATGCTCGATACATATTCCTCTCTTTGGGAAATTTAGTGGACACTCAGGTAAGGTTTCTCTCTCAAAGGTTGTGTGAGGTCTAAAAATCTCACTAAAAATTACTACTGGTTCCCTATACTCAACCAAGTTCACGATATTGAAGGTAAAGCATATGCCAAAATCCGGGGGTAGATACAGCACATAGGCATTGGATCCTACCTTCTCTATCACTCTAAAGGGTCCAACTCTATGAGCATGAAGCTTCTTAACCATAACAAAATTTTCTACATTAAATTCCTTGGCTTTCTTTCATGAATTAGTTAGTTTTTATAGATTTCATTACTTAAATTAATCTTTTGGTTAATGTCCTGATGAAAATGCCGTGCAGAGGTCAGTGCAGGTGTGGACATATGAACTAGGTCTAGGGACTTATTGCACTCAAAACCAATACTTAATAGACTTGACTCGGCATTCCTATCAGAGAAAATTTATTGGACTCTTTGGGTCTAAACCTAGAATAATTTAGGCTCTCTAGGTTTGATCCAGGTTTGATATGCACATGAAAATTTACAATGAACTTCTAGTAAATGCCATAAGGTATACCAAAAGTAAGATGCAAATCTAACATGCACAATGAATGTATGCAATATGCTTACTTGTACAAAATGCAACCTAATCATTCTAGAAACATGAGAAGAATCAGGGAAGGGTAGTAAATAGGGAGGGGATTCAGGGACTGGTTCTAGGCTAAGGAGACTGATCTTAATGTATGAACATTAAGCTATGTCTATGGGGAAGAAAGGGTCCTTGCTTTGGAAGGAAGGGTCAACAATTTCTGGGAAGAGATCTTGAACTGGGATAGAAGGGGTGAACTCCTCTTGAGGGTACCAAATTAAAGAGGCCATATCCTCAATAAATTCCACTTGGCTTTTAGGACTAGGCCCTATTATTGGATTCTCTTCTAGTGTCTCTTTAGGTAGAACTCTAGTAGCAGTATTTAGGTTCTCTTCCTCCAGCGAGTATTCCTCTAAAGGATCAATCTAGGTGTGGTCTGGGTCAACTACCTTTGGTTTGACTTCTATCGGGGTATGGTTAGGGTTAACTAACTTTGGGTTGGCTTCTACTTGGGTATCTAATGTGTCAATTAATTTTAAGTCTTTTACAAGTATCTCTACTGGACTCAACTCATTAATGTCTTCTTTAGATTCATCAATGGGCTCAGGAGTTTCTTCCTCTAAATCTTCAATAAGCTCATCATCTTCATACTCCTCTACCTGACGTGGATCAGCCTCATATACCTCTTCTTCAAGCTCAATAATGGGTTTATACTCATCTTCATCTAGCTCACCTAGGTGTAGGGTGTTGACTGGACACTGGCTAACAAAATGGCCTGGTTTGTGACATCTAAATTATACTCTCGGTGGATTGGAACTCTATTGAACCTTTACAGACTTGCCTTTTTCTTCCATATGGGCCGTAATGGTACTGGGCTAGGGTTGGCTCATGTTGGGCTAGTTAGGATTTGGTCCTGGGCTAGGTGTACTAGTCCTAAAGGGTTTAGGTTGACTAAAGGGAAATGGACTAACACGAGGCTCATATCTAGGGGTTCTAATCCTATGGGGTTCAGGTTGACTAGGGGAAACCTGACTGGAACTAGGCTGATACTAAGGGATTATGGGTTCCTTGGGTTCATAGGACAAGGGTTCAGCTCTATGGATCTTGAGTTTATTGGGCTCATAGAAGATGGATGCATAGGTTCTAGAGTCGTAGGCTTTGGGCTCAGATTTATAGGTTGTGGCTCTCTTATCCTGATCAATGATATCATGATTGGGTTTCCTAGGGTTGGGCTCCTTGTATGGGTCAGGATATGGGGTTCTCCTAGGATTCGACTTAGCATGGATCCTAAGGTCAGAATAAGGATTAGACATGGTATAGGGCTTAGGGGTTTTCTCTAGTTTTCGTAATTGGTCTCCTACCAGGTCAAACCTATGGATTGTTTGGGTAGTCAATTGGATCATTTTGTCAAGTCTATGATTTATCTGGGTACTGGATTGTTTGAACTTGAAGTTCATATGGGCAAACTGGTTTTTGGATTGGGTGTTGGATTGGTTAATCTGGGGGGTCAATTGGGCAACCATCTATTCTTCATGGCTTTTAGAAGAGTTTCAAGATTGGTTTCCATGGTTGAACTATGTTTGGGCTTAGACTGGATGTACTGGACTCCTGACCTTGTGGTCATGCAATCAATCAAACAAGGTGGTAGGATGCAGTCAAACACATAAAGTGAAAATGGACTATAGCTTGCTAGACCTAGAGCCAAAATTGAATGGGTCTACTCAACTTATATTTAAGTCAACAGCTAATCTTTCCACTGGCCAGGTAAGAGATGGGATGGTGGGAGTCACCCCCTGCCTGTGATAGGATCCTAATTAAAAACCACCAGTCCACTTAGGGTGTTTGCCTCTGGACCTTTAGCCTTAGACACCAGTTTTCAGTAATAGCTGGGAAATTAGGTGCACTAGTTGGCCCACATTATTCAGACCCGACCTGTTGGTGTCCCTAAGCTCTCTAGAGTAATTAGGTTGCTAATTGATTTTAGTTAAGGCTTGGGTTCTGATGTTGGGTGGTTGTTTTGGATCCAAGACAGGTGATGAAATCTTGCCCTAGTCTAAGAGAGGAAATTGCCCTTAAGATTGATTAAATGAGATGATGAACACACTATGAGCCCTAATGCAACTAATAACAATCAAAAAAAAAAATATTTTTTAGTCTTTTATGAGATGGAAAATTAAGTTTAAGTGGGATAAGTTAGCAAACAAAATTTGGGCTTGGGTGAGTTAGGGTTTGGAATTTGATTAGGTTTGGTTTGATCAAGTATGCAGAACAGAAATTAGGGTTTGTTTGGAATAGAATTTGGTTTTGGTTTTTGATGCATCAAAAAATTAAAAAAAATTTAAAATAGTGGATGATCAGTGCAGATGATCCCTACCAAATTTCACATGAATAAAAATTCAGATGATAGTGAAAAACCTAGGGTTTTCAGACTATATGCAAAATTTCAGGATTTTCATTAGGGTTTTTAAGATGCGGATTCTTTTATATATTATTTTTATAAAAATAATTAAAATTCATGAAAATTATCAAGACTAAAAAGAGAGTATCTCATGCAAATTTTAACAAAAAATAAAATCCCTAAGTTAACAAAATAGACTGAAAATCAAACCCCTAGTGCAGAGATAGGATGCAGAAGTTTCTAGGGCAAAATAAAATAGGCATGAAAAAATTCTACAAATACCAAAACATGCTCTGATACCAAATGATTCAGGACTATTTATGCATTCCTATTAATTCTCTGTTATTAGGAATTAAGTTAGGAGTTTGTATCCCAAATTTCAAGCCAAGATATTAAGTAGTGAAATCTATAGAAAATTTGAAGCACATGCATTTAGAAATAAATCCTAAAAGTGAAGAAACAGGACCACCAAGGCTGAGAAGCCCTGGTTAGGACTAGCTCTTCTACAATACCACAACCAAAGGACTCTAGGAGGTGTACCTGGCAGACATTTGAAGATCGATCCATGAAGAGTTTCTCGGATGCGGCCTGAAAAAAAAGCTATCGACCTTGCAGATTCGCGGCCTTCAATCCGATGGCCCGAAAGCTAGTCAGATGGAATCCTTGGGTTCGTGAACTTTGAGGGACCTACAAATCACCTAACAAAGGTTAGAAAACAAAGAAGAAGAAGGCTAAATCATTGAAAGAAGAAGAAGGGGAAAATATTTGAAGAGGGCGGCCAAGGGATGAAGAATACTGGTGGCTTGGAGGCAGGGTGTAGGGATCACATAGATACCTGGAGGGATCACATAGAATCCCTTAATCACTTAGAATTCACTTAGAATTTTGAAAAAAACTAAAATGAAATTCATTCATAACAATTCATAATAATTGATCATTAGTTACAAGAGGGTGGAAGGGTGGGGTATTTATAGATGTTTCCATGCCCTTTCCTAGTTAGGATAGGAATACAAAATTTAATAGGGAGAAAGATTACAAAGTGGCCTAGAGCTAGGAGTACACAATTTGAGTAGAAATAAAACAAAATCTCCTAGTTAGAAGTGGATTCTTCTCCTTCTTTGACTTGGTCAAGGTGTCTTCTTATGGGCTTTGGATGAGATGAAATTCTCTTGGGTTGATTTGACTTTTCCACTCCTTGCTCGGCTTGGACTTGGGCACCAATCTTGTTGGACTGGGCTTGGAGAGGCGCCAAAGATTAGAATAGGCATGATGGCATCATGGCTTGATGGAATGAAGTTGCCAGGGACTTGGACTTGGGCCTAGGGTGCTACTTCATGAATTTTTGTGGGCTGGTATGCTGGGGTGCTTCTCCTAAAGGACTTGGGCAACATGATGGAATTCCGGAAAATAGGCTGGTGACTTGAGTATGGGTCCAATGGTCCTCTTCTTGAATATGACTTGAATGAAAGTAATTACAGGACTCAAATTAACACAAAACCTCAAAATGACAAACACTCATAATGAACTGACTCAACCAACTTAGTTCAACTGAGCCGAACATAACCAAAAACTTGACTCATAAATTCTAATGGTGTGAGTCGACTTTAAATACAGGATTCAAGTATAACAAGGCCTGAAAACCAAACTCAAGACCCAAATATAGGACTCAAATGGCTAACATAGCCAAATTATTGGACTTAGAGATAAAATTTGAATCATGGCTAAGGGACTCAAACTCAGGGACCCATAGTGAACTAGGGTTGACCTGATGTTCCCATCAAATTCCCTCTTAGAGTTGTCCATGTTGAAACTTTTCAGTACTTCATCTATATACATTTTTTATAAAAGGCCAAGCATCCTATTCAGTTGATCTCTATAGAAATTAATTCTTAGAATATAAAATACTTCACCTAGGTCTTTTATGAAAATTTCTTTATACAACCAACTCTTAAACAAAGTTATCATGGAAATGTCATTCCCAATTAGGAGGATGCCATCCATATACAATACGAGGAATGTCATAGCCCTTCCACTTACCTTTTTATATACACAAGGCTCATCCTCATTCTTGATGAAATCAAATAATTTGATTCCATCATTGAAATGAGTGCTCCAGCTCTGACAAGCTTGCTTTAACTCATAAATAGACTTATGCAGCTTCCAGACTTTGTGATCCTCATTATTAGAAATGAAATCCAAAGGCTACTCTATATAGATATCTTCCTTAAGATATTTATTAATGAATGTAGTTTTTACATCTATCTATCTTATTTCATAATCATGAAATGCTGCAACGGCAAGTAATGTACAAATGGAATTCAGCATGGCCACTAGCAAAAAAGTATCTTGATAGTCAATGCTTTTGCACTGACTATACCTCTTAGCCACTTTCTTAGCTTTAAAGGTCTCTACCTTATCATCTACACCTATTTTTTTTTTGTAGATCCATTTACATCTAATAGATACTATACCCTTAGGTGGATCCACTAAGGATTGGACTTGGTTTAAGTGCATTGAGTCAATTTTTTACTTCATAATGCTAAACCATTTCTTAGAGTCGATGTCTAACATTGTCTTATCATAGGTCTTAGGATCGACTATTTGATCCTTGTCTCCTAAAAGAAATATTTTTTTTATATCTTTTATAAGGATACCTAAGTACATTTCAAGATCATGAGAGACTCTAGTAGACCTATGAGGTAGAGGAGCAACTACATCTACTAGTTCATTAGCTTCAATTGAATCTCTAGCTGGCCACTATTTAGAGATTTTTTCATCGATCTTAATTAACCTCCCACTACCACCATCTTTAACAATTATTTCTCTAGGAACATGGCATGCCGGCTCACAATCATATTGTAATCCTCTAGGAAGTAAAAGTAGTACCCTATAGATTCTTTAGGATGTCCTGTGAAGTGAGCTTTTATAGATCTAGACTCTAATTTATCTATTGTTAATCGCTTGACATAGGCTAAACATCCCCAAATTTTAAGATGACCAAGACTTAGTTTTTTACCATATCACATGTTTTGGGTTATGGTTGTGCAGCGAAAGACCGGATTTCAAAATTTTAATTCTTGAAAATTTAGTCAAACAAAACCCTAGACCCAAGACTCCCTTGATTATATCAATTAATAGGTAAAATATTGAAAAATAGAAAAATACCTATAATGCTAATATCCTTTATTCCACTAGGCATATTAGTGTATGCCCTCTAGAGGTGATCCACACAAGAACTAGATCAAGCAAGCACTCATTTTTCTTACTTGACTCCTTCCAGTAGCCTTTCTTCCTTCAGTAGCCTTTTTTCTCTTCTAGGACCTTTTTCCTTTCGAAGAGTATCTCAAAATCTCTTCGAAAACTCTTTTACTATCCTAATGTCATTTCTAATTCCTTTCCTAAGTCCTTGTCTTAAAATGGTGGACTTGTCTTAAAATAAAAGACTTGTTCTAACAAGGAAAGGAAGAGAGTTGTCAAGACAAACTTTGAATGCTTTGGTTTCAATCACCAAAGCTTTTAAATAGGAAAAGTGGAGGCACTGATACACCCTTTCATTATCTCCCCTAATATGATATTTAACATATTAGATAAGATACTTTAAGCAGAAGGAATCTCTAGGCAGAAGGTGAAAAGTTAAATATTCTTACTAGGAGTGATCGATTCCTTGTTGACCTACTCATAACCTTCATACATAATTCACCATATCAATGAACATCCTATACATGATTAAGTCAAGAATGAGCATGAACCAAACCTTGAGTCAAGTGTATAAGATAACATGGTGATCTCAAGTCTAAGGATTACTTGCACAACTTCCTCTAAGAGAATCATCTTTTGATAAGTAAGACTTCCATTAGATATTCTCATGATGGATCGATTTAGTGTACTCATACGTTAATGAGCACCCACATCCTTGTATTAATGTTCCTATACAAGTGGTCATGGGACTAACCACTTTCTCCATCGAGCATACATAGGATGTGCTAATCTCTCTAAAAATATCGATCCCCGACTCGATGATCCTATGACTAGGAATATTTTAGATTAGGGTTTATAAGATCTTAGGTCTCACTGTTATGAACCCCTTCATAATCCTAAAACAATTTTCCTAATTTATGGAGTTTATCATAATCTTAAAACAAAAAAGTATAAGACACAGCATATGATAAAATAAAATACCTTTTATTAATATCATACATAAGTCAGAAGAATTTTATTGATAAGCCCCTAGTTCATAAGAAATATAATTGGCTTTTAGGGCACTATTCTTTCAACATCTTATATGGTGTGGTAGGAATAGACATATAGGGAACCCTATTTAAAATGTAAATTGAAGTTTGCATGGCGTATCCCCAAAGAAACATCAATAGGTCAGTGAAGCTCATCATGGACCAGACCATACCCTATAGGGCCCTATTTTTCCTTTCAGACATCCCATTGAGTTGAGGTGTACCAGGAGTCCATTATGAGAGTATGCCATTATCCTTGAGATAACATATAAATCTCCCACTAATGTATTCTCTTTCTCAATCTGATCGAAGGACCTTAAGTGGTTTTTATGTTTGCTTTTCTACTTTATGTCTTAATTCTTTGAACTTTTCAAAGGCTTCAAACTTGTTTCTTATAAGAAATACATACCCATACCATGAGTAATCATCAATAAAGCTATTGAAGTACCGAAAACCACCCCTAACCTATGCATCAAATGATCCACACATATCAGTGTGTACTAGGGCAAGTAATTCAGTGCCCTCATCACATGTCCTATAAAGGACAACTTGATCATTTTTTCTTGAAGGTATAATTCACAAACTAGGTATGACTTGAAATTAATTAAGTCTAGGATTTCATCCTTTTTCAATTTATTGATCCTATCTTCTCCAGTGTGACTAAGCCTAAGGTGCCACATATACTATTGGTTTATATCATCTCTATGCCATTTGTGTCCTATGGCATTTACTATTTTCTTGTTAATATTTATAGATGCATCAGCATGAAAATGATATAAATTGTTAATCAAGTAAACTCTTGCAATTAATTTATTTCTCAAATAAATTGAATAGAAGTCTTTATCAAAAACTAATTCATAACCTTCATATGCTAGAATAGGGATAGAAATCAAATTTTTGCCTTCTACAAGTACATAATATTAGTCTTTTGGAATTAAACTAAACCCTAATTAAAAAAATAAAGTGAAGGCTCCAACGACAACTACAACAACTTTTGCTCCATTATTGACATGTAGGATCATCTCTCCTTTCCTCAGCTCTCTACTTCCTACTAGACCCTGTATTGAAGTGTAGATGTGAGCATTTGAACCAGAGTCCAACATCCAACTAAAAGTAGAAGATATCATAAAGTTTGATTCAATAACGATAATGGATATACCCTTTGAAGGTGCATTTGCTTTTATTTCTTTAGGCTTTCCAGGTATAGCAAATAGTTTCTGTTCTAGTGGCTATTTGTGTTGCAGTGAAAACATTTTCCTTTGCTTACAGTGGGCTTCTTTTGAGCATCCTTCATCTTTAGCTTGTTCTCCTTCTTCTGCTTCTTAGACTTTCTCTTGGAAGAAGATGCTTGCTCGTAAGCTAGAATAGAGCCCCTAGAACTTTTCAAGGTCCCCTTATTGCTTACCAACATATTCAATAACTCGGGCAAAGTGTAACTCAGCTTGTTCATATTGTAGTTCATGATGAACTAAGCAAAAAAACTAGTTAGGGATTGAAGGATCAAATAGACTTGTAGTTCTCTATGGATTGGAATGCCTAGTTTCTTAAACTATTCTTTATCTTTGATTATTGTCAAAAAATGATCATGAGCTGACTGCTCTTCATGCATTTTGATATTAAAAAGTTTTTTAGAGACCTTAAAGCATGCGGTGCAGCTTTGCTCAGCATACAGCTCTTGTAGATGAGTAATTATAGCCTTGGTAGTTGGCATATCCTCATGCTCATTATGCAACTCATTTGACATCGAAGCTAGCATGCAACACTTTACCTTATTATCACCTTCCATCCATTTTTCATGTGCTACTATTTGACAAGCATTAGGATGGTATGGTAACTGTGGGGTCATGGTCAAGCACATAGCCCAACTTCTCTAAACTCAAAACAATTTTGAGGTTCCTCAACCAATCTTTATATTTTAGGCCGACAAGTCGGTTAGACTCAAGGATATAGACTAATGGGTTGCAAGCTGACATGGTTTAGCTACAAGAGTAAAAGATTAAGTTAGACTTTATACTCAATTATAAAAATTATTCTAGGGACATTAAGTAATAATTTTGATTTCACTATTTTCATGGATTTCTTACAATCCACCATGGAGATACGAAAACCCTATGTGATAAAGATTTCTAGTGGATGCTACAGTCCTACCTATATGTGGTACCTCATCATACCTAGTTATTGGTAACTCGCTATATTGATGAGTGGACAACTCTTTCCTAATGCATCTCATCCATGTTGCAATGACTTAGTCAGTCATGAAGCCTCACCATGTTTAATTATTGGCCCAATCCTTTGTTAACTTTGACCCATCATTTATGCTTAGGGAAATCCATCATTGGATCCCTTACCGTGCCTGATTTTTGGGCCCAACCCCATCTATTCCTAGTAGCATCTCATGTTTATAGGATGGTTGCATCTTCTTGGTGCAACTGAACTACTGTAACAAGCTAGGAATAGTCAACCCTGGAAGGACACTCACACACCTATAATGGTGGAAAACCTAAGACTTAATATAAACGAAGAGGTTTGGGTTTATGTTTCATCTAAATTAGTTACCCCGTTCTCATGTCTAACTAACTAGGTTTATGTCAACACAGTCTCATGTTTAATAAACCTAGTTGGCATGGATGAACTCAAATCAAAAAATAACCTAATCAAAAACTTATTCAACCAAGTTGGCCAGGTAAGTTAGATCAATGAGAAGGTTCCACCACTTAACCCATTTCCTTAGACACTAACCAAGTTTGATAGATAAGTGTTGTCCCCAATTAATAACCATGATCAAGACTTGCCTTAGACTCCAATTAATCAATAAGTATTGACTAGGTTTGCCTAACAACAAAGACTCGGACCACTGAGCCAAATTAGGTCCTAAATAAATCAATTCACATTAAGTATGAATTGATGAGACCAAACTATATCTAAGATCAATTTTGACCCCCTTTGACCTAACCCTAATCAACCATTAATTAGGTTCGATCAATTGCTCAAAACCAAAATAGGGTTCTAGCTTGATCTAATCAAAACACTAATATTTAGTCTAATCATTAGATCTAATTTTAGCACCCACACCCACATCCATGAAATGAAAAATTAGAATAAAAAACCAATTTTAGATTCTATTTAATATCATGAAATTAATGGTTTATGATCATGAATTGATATTTTAGATCTAAATCCTAATTCATGTATTTCATATAATTTGTTTTAGATCAAACCAAATAAGTTAAATTTTAGAACTAAAACATGAACCAAATTTCCTTATTGTGTTCTTCTTCATGGGTCAAATTACAAGTAGCATACCCTACATATCATAAGAGACCCTTTGATTGGGAAGAGAGGGCCACTAAACCCTAATTGGCTCTTATGACTGAATGGCCATGGTGATGCACCCAATTTGAGTACCGAGCTGATGAGGACATCAGATAAGACATAGACTTCAAGCTTCAATTTGTTCTCTAAGTCATGTGTTGGTCAATTTTTGTTAAGTCCTATAATTAAGTGAGATGGTCAGGTTCACTAAGTCTATTGAAGTTCCTTATTTAGTCCATTGAGTCCTATTACTTGAGTCCATTTGTAAGTTATGCTAGTCCAGTCAAGAAGTCCACCCAGTTTCAATTCAGTTATATGAGTCCTGTAACATTCATGCTCAAGAGGAGGATTATTGGACCTGCATTTAAGTCATCATCATAGCATCCGGGTCCCTTGTTCATGCTACCCAAACCTTGGAGAATGAAGCCCCAGCCCATCAAGAGTAGGTGCCCCAAGTCCACAAGAATTCGAGCACCGCCCTGGCCCATGACACCTGGCCCATGGCGCCACATGGATTGGCTTACCAGCTTTTGGCACCCCAGGCCTTGGCACCCCTACCTTGGCCCAACTGGAGCTGGCACCCTCCCAAGCCCATTCATACCTTGGCACCCCAGCCCAAGCCAATTCCATGTGGCAACCCAGCTAGCCCAAGCCCAAGCAAAGCTTCTCAGTCTAAGGAGAAGTCAGCCAGCCCACTTCTACCAGGAGTCAGCCAGAAAAGTTCTACCAGGAGACCAGTCTTCCAGTCCAAGTTTGTTTTGAGATTTATTTCTACAAAGACTTGTACTTTTAATTAGATAAAGAAAGGGACCTGGGTGAATCTATAAATACCCTACCCCTCCCCCTCTTGTAAGAACTCTTTTTTCATGAATACAATCTAAGTAATTTTTTGACAAATTATGGTGTGAGACTTGTTTTAGTTTTCTTGTGTGCAAACCATAGCCGCCATGCTTCCCCTCTCTTCCACTAAACCCTAGCCATTGTCCATCCAAGTAAGAGCCCTAAGATGCCCACCATCAGCCCTCTCCATGATCTAGATGCCCAAAGCTTCCTCCAAGGCCTCCAATCCCTGCAACTCCATCTTCCAATCATCGTTCAACTCGATCTCCTATTTCTTATTTGTCCCTTTTTGTTTGCCTCTAACCTTTGATGTTTGCAGGATTCCTCCAGTGTCATTCCCTTTGGATGAAGTTTTGTTTGCAAATGAATTTGATAAAAAGCCAGCGGATCCACGGGAAAGTGACCGGATCCAGGCACCAATTTGAGTAGAGCGATCTCTTTCACAGTAACTAGAAATCATTGAATGGTATGTTAAACCTAATTCTCATCTCTTTTTGTCTGATTTCTTGAAGGTGAACATGCTCCTAATAGGCTTTCTTCGATGTAGGATCCTGATTTTCTTTTTATTTTGATTGATCTAGCATGTGGGCAGGATGCTAATTGATACAAGATAACCCTAACCTAGTTTTGTCTAGTATCGAGAATCTAAGTATAAAAAAAATCTAAAATTATATATTTGCTTTAATATGATTTTACTCATGTTCATTCATTGCATATTATCTTGCATCATATTAAAATCCTGTCCCTCATCAATTTTGGTATTAGAGTGGGATTAGGGCACGTTTTTGCATCATAGTTTAGGTTTTCTGCATCCTGAATTTTGCATAACCCCTCAAAACATAAGACTACTTCCCCCATTAAATGTTTCGATAATTTTTCTGATTTTCATGGTGAGTATCCTTTGTTTTGTGATATGTTTTCCTATTATTTTTGTGGATTTTTTTAGATCCAGAAATAAACAAGAAAAATGGAAATAACAAAACTGTAACAAAAATTTGCATCCTATCATTTGCACTACTGGTCTGAGTTGTGATCTGTTTCTTCATCCTAGGTATTTTATTTTTTTCTGAAATTTGAACTGAGTACTCTATGATTAGTCTTGATAATTATCATTATTTGTAATTAATTTTAAAGAAAACTAAAAAATAAAAAAAACCTAAATCTTAGAAACCCTAACCAGAATCTTGAGTTTACTGCATCCAGTCAGAAACCCTATGTGTTGCATCATCATATGAATTTTGTTTTGAATAAAATTTGGAAGGAATCATCTTCGCTTCTAATCTTCTGTTCTGAAACTTTTGCGGATTTTTTTCTAATCTGAAACCAATTCTAACTTCTGCATCAAAATAAACCTTAATTTCTATTTCTGTGATTTCTACACACCTGACTGAACCAAACCTAACTTACATCCAAACCCCCGAACCCAAGCCAATTTTGTTTGCTCACCTAACCCACTTATATTTAAGTTGCCACCTCATAAAAAGAGACAAAAAAAAAAAAAATATTTTTCTGTTTTGTTACTAGACTGCATTAGGGTTCGTTGATTGTGCATCATATCATTAAACTAATCTTAAGGGCAATTTTACTCTATCAGATCAGGGCAGGATTTCATCACTTGTCCTGGGTCCAAAACAACCATCCAGCATCAGAATCCAAGCCTTAATTAAAATTAACTAGCAACCTAATAGTTTTAGGGACACCAACAGGTTGGGTCTGAGTCTAATGAGAGAACTAGTGCACCCAACCCATCACCTATTACTGAATGCTAGTGTCTATGGCTAGAGGTACAGTGGCGAACACCCTAAGTGGACTCGTGGTTCTTTAATTAGGATCCTATCACAGGTAGGGGGAGCCTCCCACCACCCCACCTATTACATGGCCAGTGGAAGGATTAGGTGCTCTATTGAGTGTAAGAGTTAACTCATTAGGTTTTTGCTCTAGGTCTAGTAAACCCTAGCATGTGTTAGCCTTTGTGTGCTTGATTGAATAATAACACCTTGATTGATTGATTGCATGACCACTAGATCAAAAATCCATTACCACCATTCCTAACCTCAACCTAGCTCAGCCATGGAATCCACCCCTGAGACCTTCTTTAGGACCATGAATGATCAGTTGGCCCAATTGAATGCCCAAATGGACCAAATGAACAATAGGTTTGACTAGATGGACGACCGATTAAGAGATCTAGGGAAAACCCCTAAGCCCCATACCAGACCTAAACCTGAGCCTAACCTTAGGACCCCATGTCCCCCACCTCCCAACCCTAGGATAACCCCACACCATGACCTATACTCAGAGCCTAACCCTAGAAGAACCCAACGCCTGGAGCCCTACCAGGAGCCCAACCCTTGGAGAGCCCAATGCCAGGAACCCTACCAGGAGCCTAACCCTAGGAAACCTGATTATGACTTCATAGAGCAGGATGAGAGAACCACTAGGAACTTTATGGTAGATGCACCCACATTTGATGGCAGTCTAGAACCCAAGGTCTACATAGATTAGGAAGAAGACATGGACTATTATTTTGAATGGTATGACATGAGTAAGGAGAAGAAATATAAGTTTGCCAAACCTAAGTTAGTTTGCCAGGCTAGGATATACTGGGATAAAGTTGAGAGAAAGACTAGATAGAATGGAGAAATCCCTATAACTACCTAGAGAGCCATGAAGAGCAAACTTAGAGAAGCCTACCGACCAAGATTCTATGACTCTAGATCCTATGACTCTAAAACCTATAAACCCACATTCTATGAGCCCAATAGACCCAAGACCCATAGAGCCGAACCCTTGTCCTATGAGCCCAAGGAACCCATAATCTCTAGGTATAAGCCTAGTGCCAATTAGGTATACCCTAGTCGACCGGAACCCTATAGGATTAGTACACCTAGATATGAGCCTAGTATTAGTCAGGAACCCCTTAGCCAACCCATCCCTGCTACCCTAGCCACTAGTCAATTTTTCCTTAGCCAACCCCCTCCTACCACCCCATTGGTTCACAAGGCTGACATTGAAGAAGAGATATATGAAGCTGATGTGAGCTTAATGGATAAGTATGAAGAAGAAGAAGAAGAGATACCTATAAATGACCTAGAATTAGTTGATCCAGTAGATACCCAGACCAAAGCCAACCTAGAATTAGCTGATCCTGACCATACCCAAACTGAAACCAACCTAGAGTTAGTTAACCCTGACCCTACCCAAACCAAAGTCAACCTAGAGTTAGTTAACCCTGACCCTACTCAAACTGAAGCTGTAGTGTAAGAGCAGTTAGAGGAAGAAAACCTAGAACCTGCTACTAGAGCACCACCCGAGGAAGCTTTAGAAGAGAACCCAATTATTGAGCCTAGTCCTCTGATTCAAGAACCAGAAGAATTTATTAAGGACCTGATCTTTTTAAACCAGTACCCTTAGGAAGAATCCCCTCTGTAGTTCCTATTGAAGATCTCTTCCACGAGATTAGTGACCCATTCTTCCATTATGCAGACCCTGTACATATACCTCAGCCTCGTAAGGTTAACATCATTAGTCTAGGACTAATCCCTGACACCCCTTTTTACATCCTACTCTTTCCGATCAACCTCGAACCCTTTTTTCTACCATACCAAACTAACCTTGAATCCACCTTACTTTTTACCTTTTTTTGAAATTTCTTATGTTTTTCTAACCATTAGATTGTATTTTATAGAGGTAAGCATAATGCATATATTCATTGTGCATGTTAGGTTTGCATCTTATTTCTAATATACTTTATGGCATTTAGTAGGAGTACATGCACCATTCCCATCCGCATGTCACCAACCTGACAAAATGTTAAACCAACAGTTGTAGTTTAAGAATTAATCAAGTTCGCATATCAATAAGTGTTGGCATGAGTCATTTTCCTGCATTAGGTGTTATGAGTTCTTACACTGCATGATTAGAGATTTGCATGAGAAATTAATCATAAGATTAATGTAAGCAATGTTTTTATAAAAATATGGTTAATTCCTAAAAATAGTCTAAGAGTTTGCTAGAAAATCTTGTAGTAATTAGGCTACATACCTATGAGCTGGATCCATCAAAGTGATAAAAAAGATTGGACCTAGTGTCTAAGTTATCACCTAATTAGGCATAAGCTCAACCTTCAATATCTCAGACTTAGTTGAGTATAGAGAGCTAGCGATGATACCTAGTGAGCCTATTGATCCTAACCCTTTTCTTTGAGAGTGAACCCAACCCTGAGTTTCCATATCAAATTAGCTTATGAGAGGAAATGATTGAGCATATCCTGGAAGAACAAGCCATTAGTACCCGGATCAAAGGCTACAATGTCACTTAGTTTGTTGGCAAGGTCGACCGAGATCTGAGAATTCGTGGATCACTCGAGAGGATCTACAATGCCTCAACCCAGACCTGTCAAAGAAGTGCTTAAGCCAGATCGACCTTCTTACACGACATGATCGAATTACTCCCATCCCGGGAGAATTCACGTGTACATCAAATCAGACATAGACTTCAAGCTTCAATTTGTTCTCTAAGTCATGTGTTGGTCAATTTTTGTTAAGTCCTGTAACCAAGTGAGCCAGTCGAGTTCACTAAGTTAGTTGAAGTTCCTTGTTTAGTCCATTGAGTCTTGTTACTTGAGTCATTTGTAAGTTGTGCTAGTCTAGTCAAGAAGTCCACCCAGTTTCAATTCAGTCATATGAGTCCTATAACTTTCATGCTCAAGAGGAGGACTATTGAACCTGCATTCAATACATTAGCACAGCATTCGGCTTCCTTTTTCATGCTGTCCAAACCATGGAGAATGAAGCCCTAGCCCATCAAGAGGAGGTGCCCCAAGTCCACAAGAATTCCAACACCCCCCTGGCCCATGACACCTAGCCCATGGTGCCCTAGGGATTGGCCATCTAGCTTTTGGCACCCTAGGCGTTGGCACCCCTACCTTGGCCCAACTAGAGCTGGCACCCTCCCAGGCCCATTCATACCATGGCACCCCAGCCCAAGCACATTCCAAGTGGCACCCCAGCTAGCCCAAGCCCAAGCAAAGCTTCTCAATCCAAGGAGGAGTCAGCTAGCCCTCTTCTACAAGGAGTTAGCCATCCTAGTTGTACCAGAAGACCAGTCTTCCAGTCCAAATTTATTTTGAATTTTATTTCTACAAAGACTTGTACACCTAATTAGATAAGGAAAGGGACCTGGGTGAATCTATAAATACCCCAACCCTCCACCTCTTGTAAGAACTCTTTTTTCATGAATACAATCTAAGTGATTTTTTTGACAAATTATGGTGTGAGACTTATTTTAGTTATATTGTGTGCAAACCCTAGCCGCCTTGCTTCCCCTCTCTTCCACTAAATGCTAGCCATTGTCCATCCAAGCAAGAGCCCTATGATGCCCACCATCAGCCCTATCCAAGATCTAGATGCCCAAAGCTTACTCCAAGGCTGCCAACCCCTGCAACTCCATCATCCAATCATCCTTCAACCCAATCTCCTGTTTCTTATTTTTTCCTTCTTGTTTGCCTTTAACCTTTGACATTTGCACGATTTCTCAGGTGTCACACCCTATGGATGATGTTTTCTTTGACTCCGAACGAAGCTGATAAAAAGCTGGTGGATCCATGGGAAAGTGACCAAATCATCCAGGAATCGATCTGAGTGGAGTGATCTCTTCCGCAACAACTAGAAATCATTGCTTGGTATGTTAAACCTAATTCTCATCTCTTTTTATCTGATTTCTTGATGGTGAACATACTTCTAATAGGCCTTCTTAGACCTAGGATCCTGATTTTCTTTTCTTTTTGATTGATCTAGCATGTGGGTTGGATGCTAATTGATATAGGATAACCATAACTTAGTGTTGTCTAGTTTCGGAAATCCAACCATAAGAAAAAAACTAAATTTATATATTTACTTTAATCTGATTTTTCTAATGTTCATCCCTTGCATATCATCCTACATCATATTAGAATCCCTTCCCTCATCACTAGCTAAGGAATCATAATAAATTAATTATAAAATTATATTATTTTATTTATAGATCTTAAATAAAATTATGATGCATCATATATATCCAAAAATCTAGATCTGAACATTATGGATTTTATGTTTTAAAAATGATTTTCAAATAACTAATCTTGTGATATGATAACCCTTTTACTCATCACAAAATTAATTAAATATAATTAAAACATCAAATTTAAAGAGAATTCAGATGTAAAACTAAATATGTAAGTTTGTAAACTATGGCTCTGGTACCGCTGTTGGAATCATTAGAAGAAAGCATGCTAAAACTAGCTCATAAAAACCTAGTCATGAAAGCATAACTACAAAACACCTTTTTCATAGGAGTATACATATTTAAAATTTAATAATTATTTATCTAAATTATAAACTAAGTTACTTAGAATCATAGAAAATATTAGATCTAAATTTATAAAAAGATAAATAAGAAGAAAAATACTTACCTTAAGTACAAATCCTTTTTCTTCTTCTATTCGAATCTGGATCCAGCTGAACCCTGGGGTTTCTATTGGAGCCATGGAAATATGTGACCACTGCTAGTGTCTATATGGGATCAGGTTTTGATCGTGTCCCCGTGGACCCTAGAGTGCTAGCTCCTTCATAGACCCCTCTTCTAAATTAGATCTATCGGCCCATTCTAGAAATAGAAAAATCAAACACTTTATGCTACAGAATGTATTTCTCCTAGAACAATTATAGAAAAAATCTAATTTTTGTTTCTCTTAATTCTCTCTTGATTGGCCCTCTATTCTCTAATTTTTAAGGTTTTTAGTCATGGAACAAAGGGAGAAGAAAGATTAGAACCCAAAACTTGCGATAAGAAGGGAGAAGAAAGATTTTGATTCACATGCCCTAAGTTCCTCTCCTTTTAACATGGTATTTATCACAAAAATCTAGATAATCAATGTATAAAAGAGATAAATTTTGTCCTAATTCAAATATATTCAGATTAGGATAGGAAGCCTCATTAGCACCTCCTCCTATCTAAAAAACTCATACCAAGAGAAAAAGGATGTTAAAAACTATCACACAAAGCTTCTTGTGGTTGGCCAAAATGAGAGGATAAAGATAAACTAATTGGGTTTGGTGTCTAGTTTAGTTAGGTTCAAACTTAATTCAATTTGGACTTAAATTGAGCTTGATTAATTGAATTTGAAAAGGCTATCAATCCTATTTCAAATAAGATTCAATTTCTAGTCAAAATAAAAAAATTAAATCTAATTAGATTTTAATTAAATCAAGCCTTATTAAATTAAACTTTATTTAAAATAATTTGGATTTTATTTATAATTTAGTTAAATCTAATAATATTATGATATTTATAATTAAATCCCTTGTACTAATAATTAGCAACTTCCAAATTTGTAACCTTTATATTATAGTAGTTTCCAATTTTAAATCATCAATCCAATTGATAATTTAGGTTTGATCTATGTTTTTGATTAGGTCAAGCCCCTTTTGTGTGTGATGCCTTAGGTTTTAATCTATCTGGTAGTGAGATATATTGGTGCGGGCACCAGACTCAGAAGAAGACTTCAGAGCTCCATCTGGATCTCTGATTAACCTTGCCCGAAGAATTAGGGTTTTTTTGGCTTGTAATAAGGGTTGACTGGATCAACTCAATTTTAGCTTGAGTCTATATTACCTGCATTTTATTTTGTTGAGTCATGTTGACTCAGTAGTGGACTAGGGCTTCAACCTGGGGTGTTACATTTTCTCCCAAGGCCAAGCAAGTGGGCGCCACACTCCCAGCCACACTCCCAGCCATACGCCTGAGTCCAGGGGGCGCCACATCTACATCCAGCAGCCTCTGGTCCCCACACCACAGATAGCAGCTCCCTTCTCTCATGTGCCAATTGAGGAGAAATCCACCAGGAGTCCACAAATCAAGGGTGCGGCCCAAGACTTTCCCAAAAGAACCAAACTATGAAAGGGAAGAAATTCTCTTGGAGAGAACTTCAAGGAGGTGCCCACTACCTACCAAAAATATCCAAAACAAAGATGGGAAGGACCTTGACTTAGGGAAAAAGAAAAGGAGGAGTCCAAAAGAGTTGAGCCATGGAAGGAAAGAAATCCTCTCTTGAAGAACCAAGCATGGAGGCGCCATCTACCTTCCTTTTATAACCCAAATCAAATTTTTTTTGGAACCTTGGCCGGCCATATGTGTATGGATTATCCTGATTTGTAGATCCCCTCATTTAGTCCCACATGGGAAGATGTAAAGCCCTACTCTCTTGTAAAGTCCTATAAATTAAACCCCTCTTGTAAGTTTAAAGGAATCAGATGAATGAAACCAAATTTTTTTGTGAGCAAACTTTGTGTTTTCTCTCTTCCGCACTTGCATCCAGGTGTTGAGGTCCGTGAGGGAGTAAATCCGGGTTCCCCAGGAACCTTGAGGAGGTGTGAGATCTCCAAAACCCAAACCCTAGGTTATCCACTCCACTCCCAAACCCTAGCCGCCCATCATTCTTTTCTTTCCACCAAGCCCTAGCCTATCCCACTTCTCACGGCCATCCTCTTCAAGTCAAGGCCGACCACCAGCATCCGGGTCCAGTCCGGATACTTCAGATCTATAATAATTCTAAGAGGAAGTCAGATCAGCCTCCAGGAGGATCCTGATTTCAGCAACTTTAGCTTTCAAGTTCTTCAACCTGGTAAATCTTTTCTTGAGTATCTGAATTCCATCACTTGTTCCTCTTCTTTCTCAGATCTTGAGTCCAGGAGAAGCCGACTCAGCCACAGGGCCAGTATTGGAGGATCCATTGCGAAGGTATCCGAATCCGAGGATCCAACAATCTGCTCGAGATAGTTCTTCCACCAAACTTTGTGAAGATCACTATCTGGTTGGTAACCCATCTCTCCTCTCTATTTCTGTCATGTTGAATGTTCAGAGCGAAACCCTAGGTCTGGAAGTTTCTCAACCCCCAGCGATCCGTTACTTCTGAACTACTCTGATAATTTAGCTTCTTCTAAATTGTGCTTTCAATTCTTACCTAGTTTCCATCAATTTAGTTTACTTTACTTTGAGTCGAAGCCAATTTCTGAAATATAAAAAAAAAAAAAAAAGAATTAATCTTAAATTTACTTCCGCATACGCTTCTTTGTTCTTTGTTCTGCATCATTTTTGGTATCAGAGCCCTGTCTAGGGTTTCTGTTTTGATTGCTTGTTTGAGTCTCTCTCTTTTTACTTTGTCTGCTCGAAGTAGACTCCCCAGGACATCCGGTCCTAGGAACGAAGCGAGGTGCAAACCTCCTCTTCCCATTCCACGGGGTGTTCCTAGGGTGTGTAGGGGATCCGTTGGGTTATAACTTCGTAGCAGGAATTGTAAACGGGAAAGTGCTCTGTTTTCAGCCCGTAATTATCATGTTGCAAGAATTATTTCTCACTGCAGGTAACTCCAAATTTGGTAATTTTTATTTTGTTGAAACCAGTATAATTGAAACTATTTTGCATAAGTTTCCTATGATTTATTGGTTTCCGTGGGATTTCTGAGAATTAAATTACTGCAACTCTATTTTTGTGTTCTGCAATCTAATTATTTTTGAGTGTTCATCTCTTAATTCATCTTAAGGGCATTTGAGCATCTAAGATAAGGGGAGGAGTTGATAACCTCTCCTTAGCCCAAAAACACCACCCACTCATTCGACCCTAAGCCTTTAATCTTAAAATTAATTAGACCTAATTTGCCCTAGTGGGATAGGGGACATCAACAAGTCAGGTCAAGGCTAGTGTTGAGTCAGTTTGTCTGGTTACTCTTTGTGTGCTTTGTACTCAGTGTCTAGAATGGTGGTTCAGGGATTCCATCCCGAAGGGCTTGTGTGCTGGTCCGCCTACCTGGCCAATCTCTGATTGGTGTCTAGGATTGGCATCCAGGGACCTAACACTCCCCTTACACCTGCCTGGCTGAGTCCTGAGTTACTACAGGTTAGCTTGCCACTCTGATTGGGCATCTAGTTTGGGCTCTAGGTCTAGTTAGCCCGTAGTCATTCAGTTGAGTCTCATTTTGTGTGCTTGATTGCATCATGTCTACCCGGAATGGAGTCCCCTACCAACCTGGTCAAACCCAACCTGATTTAGAGGCCATGGTTAGAGCTCTTACTGAGAGTATGAACAAACTGAATTATGATGTGACTGCCACTGTTGACCAGTTTAAAGAACAAGTCCATGTGGATTTTGCCCAGCTTAGGGATCGAGTCCAAGTGCTAGAGGAACCTAGGCATCAGAATTGGACTCCTGACCCAGATTTTAATGTGCCTCAACCTCACCCACACCAAGAGCTGAGAAGACCTTTATACAAAGATCCTGAACCTAATCATAGGAGGCCTGACCCAGAACCTGAGGATAGAGATGATAGGTTCATTCGGAACATCAAGTTAGATGCACCCACTTTTGATGGTAGCTTAAATCCTAAGGTGTATTCTGATTGGGAGGGTGAGATGGACCAGTACTTTGAGTGGTATGCCATGTCTGAGGAGAGGAAATTCAAGTTTGCCAAGATGAAATTAATACGTCAAGCTAGGTTATACTGGGGGAACATTGAGCTAACCTCTAGAAGACGAAATGTAGAGCCCATAACCACTTGGCAGGGTATGAAAGAGAAGCTTAGAGATAAATATCTACCCATTTCATATCAGCAGAATCTATTGGACCAATGGCAGACTTTGAAACAAGGGAACCGATCTGTATCAGACTACATAACCACCTTTGATGAATACCTGATGAGATGTGATGTGAGTGAAGCCCATGAGGTCACTTTGTCTAGGTTTAGGGCTGGACTTAGGGAAGACATTAAGAGAGAGTTGTTTCTGAGAGAGGTTACTGACCTAGACTAAGCCTATCAGATTGCACTGAACACTGAGAAGTTTCAGAGATGACCCATGCCTTCTAGGGTTAGTGCCCCAATCCCAAGGAATGGACCTAGCCAGGTTACCCCTAGCAAGCCTAATCAGGGTATTCCCATCCCTAGGCCCATGGACAAAGGTAAGGCACCTGACACCCAGAGAACCCCTAGTATCGTCTGTTTTAAGTGCCAGAAGCCCGGTCATATCTCCAATCAGTGCACAGCCATAGCTTGTTTTAAGTGTCATAAGGTAGGTTATATTTCTAGCCAGTGCCCTCGTAGATCCCTATATATAGAAGAGGGAGGAGAAGAGAATTCCGAGCCTAATGAGGAGTTTGAAGAAGAAGTTTATGAGGCCGGAATGAATTTGGTTGATGAGTATGAAGGAGAGGAAGAATCCACAGAGTCTGACCAATTAGGGGTTGTGAGATGCATCCTGTCCCAGACTAAAGTTCAGGAAGATTGGCGTAGGACTAACATCCTACAGACTTTCCTTAGACTAGGGGATAAGGTTTGTAAAATCATCATAGATAGTGGGAGCTGTGTGAATGCCATTTCTACTAGCACTGTCAAAATGTTAGGTTTAACCCCAGTCCCCCACCCCAACCCCTATAAGGTTTCTTGGGTAGACTCTACCTCTATACCCATCCAGTCTAGATGTCAGGTCCAAATCCAAATGCAATCCTATCAAGAGAAGATTTGGTGTGATGTCTTGCCCATGGGGGTGAGCAGTATAATTCTTGGAAGACCTTGGTTGTATGATCATGATGCCACCCTCTTAGGAAAATCCAACACCTGTGTCTTTAGTTTCAATGGGAAGAAAATCACAATCCATTCAGTCCCTCCTAAGGACAAGGTAGCTAAAGGAACCAGTAAGGTTAGAGAAATGAAGACTGGAGTGAACCTAATTAGTGCCAAGGATCTAGAACAAGAAATTCATAGTGGTTCACCCATTTGGATGTTGACTGCTAAGGAACTTAGGACTCCTACACCCTCAGAGCCTCCTCAGGAAGTTAAGCCTTTATTAGAAGAATTTGAGGATGTTTTTCCCGAGGATTTGCCAGACCACCTTCCACCTCTTAGGGATATTCAGCATTCCATAGATTTAGTCCCAGGAGCTACTTTACCCAACTTGCCCCATTATAGGATGAATCCATCTGAGCATAAAGAACTGCAAAAGCAGGTTGGCGAATTGTTGAGGAAGGGGTTCATTAGAGAGAGTCTTAGCCCTTGTGCAGTCCCTGCACTTCTAACCCCGAAGAAGGATGGCACGTGGAGGATGTGTGTTGACAGTCGTGCCATCAATAAAATCATAATCAAGTATAGGTTCCCCATCCCTAGACTAGATGACATGCTTGATATGATGGCCGGTGCCATGGTTTTTTCTAAAATTGATCTCAAGAGTGGCTATCATCAGGTTAGGATTAGACCAGGGGATGAGTGGAAATCCGCCTTCAAAACTAAGGATGGTCTTTTGAATGGGTTGTTATGCCTTTTGGGTTGTCCAATGCCCCTAGTACTTTCATGAGGATTATGACCCAGGTACTTAGAGCTTTCATAGGGAAGATTGTAGTGGTCTATTTTGATGACATCCTGATCTATAGTAAGACCCCTACAGATCACCTAGGCCACCTTAGACAAGTCTGTCAAGTTTTGAGGAATGATAGTCTCTACGGTAATCTCAAAAAGTATGAATTTATGACCAGTAGAATTATCTTCCTTGGATTTGTTGTAACCCCTGATGGCGTGGCTGCCGATCCTAAAAAGATTAGGTCCATAATAGAATGGCCAGAGCCGACCAGTGTGCATGAAGTAAGAAGTTTCCATGGCTTGGCTACCTTCTATAGGCGATTCATCAAGGGGTTTAGTACCGTAGTTGCTCCTATCACAGACTGCATTAGGAAGGGAGAATTTCAGTGGACCAAAGTAGCCCATAAAGCCTTCCTAGATCTTAAGGATAGGATGACCCAGGCACCCATTTTGAGACTACCAGACTTTTCAAAGGTATTTGAGGTTGCCTGTGATGCTTCAGGAGTAGGTATAGGTGGAGTCCTAAGCCAAGAGAACCATCCTGTAGCATTCTTTAGTGAAAAACTTAATGATGCTAAGCTTAGGTATTCTACCTATGATAAGGAATTTTATGCGGTAGTGCAAGCTTCGCGTTACTGGAGACATTATTTGCTACCGCAAGAATTTGTGCTGTTTTCGGACCATGAGGTTCTTAGATTCTTGAATTCTCGGAAGAAGCTTAACCCTAGGCATGCTAAGTGGGTAGAGTATATCCAGTCCTATACTTTTGTTTTGAAGCATAAGGCTGGATCTGAAAATAAGGTAGCTGATGCCCTTAGTCATCGATCTTTGTTGTTGAATTCTGTTAGGGCTGAAGTCATAGGGTTTGAGCAAATCAAAGATGAATATGAGTCGTGTCCAGATTTTAAGACTGTGTACCAGGATCTAACTCAAGGACCATCTAGTGAACATAAGGATTATTCCCTTTTAGATGGCTTTCTGTTCTTTAAGAATAGGCTTTGCATCCCTAGAACCTCTCTTAGGGAATTGTTGATTTGGGAAACTCATGCTGGAGGTTTAGCTGGCCATTTCGAAAAAGATAAGACCACCCTGGCTATTGAAGACCATTTTTTCTGGCCTAGCTTAAAAAGAGATGTAGCATACATTGTGGCTAGGTGTCGGACCTGCACTGTTGCCAAATAGCGAAAACAGAACACCGGCCTTTATACCCCACTCCCTGTCCCAGATCGTCCTTGGCAAGATGTGAGCATGGACTTTGTGTTAGGTTTGCCTAAGACCCAGAGGAGGCATGACTCCATCTACATTGTAGTAGACCGATTTTCCAAGATGGCCCATTTCTTGCCTTATTCCCAAACATTTGATTCGTCTAAGGTAGCCACCCTGTTCTTTAATGAGATAGTTCGACTCCATGGCCTACCCAAGACCATTGTTTCAGATAGGGATGTTCGGTTCACCAGCTATTTCTGGAAAACCCTTTGGCATAAGTTAGGGACGAAACTTAAGTTTTCAACTGCATATCATCCCCAGACTGACGGCCAAACCGAAGTAGTGAACCGTAGTTTAGGCAATCTGCTAAGGTGTCTTGTTGGTGAAAACATTAGGAACTGGGATTTGTACTTACCTAGAGCTGAATTTGCATATAATGACTCGGTCAATAGGTCTACGGGTAAGAGTCCATTTGAAATTGTGCATGGTTACAAACCCCACACACCTCTTGACCTAGCTCCTTTACCAGTCCACACACGGGTCTCCGAGTCTGCCGAAGTTTTTGCACAGCATATAAAAGACTTGCATAAAGAAATTCAAGCCAAAATAAATTTAAGTAATGAAACTTATAAGAAATTGGCTGATTCTCAAAGGCGAGTCAAAACTTTTGACGAAGGAGACTATGTAATGATTAGGTTAAGGCCTGAACGGTTTCCTCCTGGAACCGTTAGAAAGTTACATGCTAGGGGAGCTGGGCCATTTAGAGTGGTAAAGAGAGTTGGATCCAATGCCTATGTGCTCGAGTTACCTCCAGAACTAGGCATTAGCTCCACTTTCAACATTACAGACCTAGTAGAGTATAGGGAGCCAGCTGTGATTCCCAGTGAGGCTTTTGAACCTAATCCTGTTCTTGAGAGTGAACCTGACCCTATGTGTCCACCAACAAACTGGCCTGTGAGGAAAGAGCAGATTGAAAAGATCCTGGATGATCAGGTTATCTCTACCTGTAATCGAGGATACCAAAGATACCTGGTCTGCTGGCTAGGAAGGCCAGATTCTGATGACTCTTGGATCTCCCGAGAAGAATTACAAGAGTTGGACCCAGACCTCTTGGAGAGATACCAGAGCCAACTTGATCCATACTCGATAGGGTCGAGTTCCTCCCACCCTGGGAGAATTGGTGCGGGCACCAGACTTAGAAGAAGACTTCAGAGCTCCATCTGGATCTCTGATTAACCTTGCCCGAAGAATTAGGGTTTTTTTGGCTTGTAATAAGGGTTGACTGGATCAACTCAATTTTAGCTTGAGTCTATATTACCTGCATTTTATTTTGTTGAGTCATGTTGACTCAGTAGTGGACTAGGGCTTCAACCTGGGGTGTTACATTTTCTCCCAAGGCCAAGCAAGTGGGCGCCACACTCCTAGCCACACTCCCAGCCATACGCCTGAGTCCAGGGGGTGCCACATCTTCATCCAGCAGCCTTTGGTCCCCACACCACAGATAGCAGCTCCCTTCTCTCATGCGCCAATTCAGGAGAAATCCACCAGGAGTCCACAAATCAAGGGGGCGGCCCAAGACTTTCCCAAAAGAACCAAACTATGAAAGGGAAGAAATTCTCTTGGAAAGAACTTCAAGGAGGCGCCCACTACCTGCCAAAAATATCCAAAACAAAGATGGGAAGGACCTTGACTTAGGGAGAAAGAAAAGGAGGAGTCCAAAAGAGTTGAGCCATGGAAGGAAAGAAATCCTCTCTTGAAGAACAAAGCATGGAGGCGCCATCTACCTTCCTTTTATAACCCAAATCAATTTTTTTTTGGAACCTTGGCCGGCCATATGTGTATGGATTATCCTGAATTGTAGATCCCCTCCTTTAGTCCCACATGGGAAGATGTAAAACCCTACTCTCTTGTAAAGTCCTATAAATTAAACCCCTCTTGTAAGTTTAAAGGAATCAGATGAATGAAACCAAATTTTTTTGTGAGCAAACTTTGTGTTTTCTCTCTTCCGCACTTGTATCCAGGTGTTGATCTCCATGAGGGAGTAAATCCGGGTTCCCCAGGAACCTTGAGGAGGTGTGAGATCTCCAAAACCCAAACCCTAGGTTATCCACTCCACTCCCAAACCCTAGCCACCCATCATTCTTTTCTTTCCACCAAGCCCTAGCCTATCCCACTTCTCACGGCCATCCTCTTCAAGTCAAGGCCAACCACCAGCATCCGGGTCCAGTCCGGATACTTCAGATCTACAGCAATTCTAAGAGGAAGTCAGATCAGCCTCCAGGAGAATCCTGATTTCAGCAACTTCAGCTTTCAAGTTCTTCAACCTGGTAAATCTTTTCTTGAGTATCTGAATTCCATCACTTGTTCCTCTTCTTTCCCAGATCTTGAGTCCAGGAGAAGCTGACTCAGCCACAGGGCCAGTATTGGAGGATCCATTGCGAAGGTATCCGAATCCGAGGATCCAACAATCTGCTCGAGAGAGTTCTTCCACCAAACTTTATGAAGATCACTGTCTGGTTGGTAACCCATCTCTCCTCTCTATTTCTATCCTATTGAAAGTTCAGAGCGAAACCCTAGGTCTGGGAGTTTCTCAACCCCCAGCGATCCATTACTTTTGAACTACTCTGATAATTTAGCTTCTTCTAAATTGTGCTTTCAATTCTTACCTAGTTTCCATCAATTTAGTTTACTTTACTTTGAGTCGAGGCCAATTTCTGAAATATAAAAAAAAGAAAAAAAGAAAAAAAGAATTAACCTTAATTTTCTTCCGCATACGCTTCTTTGTTCTTTGTTCTGCATCATATATTATGATCTTATCACAATATTATCAAAATTCTTTGGATGGACCAAAACTATTTATGCTCAACCCTAATAAGGATCGGTGATCTAAAAATATTCCTAGTGAGTTCTCATAATCTTCCAGTGATACCTATAGTATGTTGTAGCAACCTAGTAAACCAAAAAAATGAACATCTGCGTGTAGTTATCATGTGATCAAGTTCTTCTATTGAAAGTCTCCATAGGATGCATGTCATGGAAACTCGTCAAAATCTAAAAATCTATCATATGTTAGTCTTAATTAGCTTGAGTCTAATCATGATTTCCAAAAATTCTTTTCTATTATCATGCTATTATGTTAATAGATTTAAGGACTCAGCCTATTAGGTCACATAGGACTATACATCAACTATTAAGACCGATAGTTCCCTATAAGTGCTTTCCCTACTGGTGCAGAGAACCTACTACAATCAAAAAACTCCATAAGGCCACGAATTGCAAGTGACCATGTTTATGTGATATTGTTGACCACTGGAATATTTTTGATGATCACAAAACATTGGAGCATGTATTTGATACTAACTCTTTACAAATATTTAAGAAGTTTTTGCAAGAATGAATTACCTTTGTTTTAAAATGGTATTCAAAATCACTTAAGGAAATTCAATTGAGTTTGTAAATGCCCTTAGTTATGAATGTTCTAATTATGAAAAAATGGTCTTAAAAGTGTAAATAATTTGATAAAGCATGTAAAGTAGCTTCTAGCTGTTTCAATGATGATGTTTTTGGGAAGCTTGAAGCAAATTTTTAAAGTCTTGTGAGAGCCGACTCAAGGTGGCACGGCACGGAGGCAGAATTCAGAGATTCAGAACTAAGAGCCAACTCCCAGCTCAAGAGATGACTCTTACAGAAGTATAGTTTTTGGAGTTCTGAGACCTAGAGCCAACTCCCAGATCAAGAGCAAGCTCCAGGTATGCATGTTTGTCAAGTATAAAAGCATGAAGCCAAAAGCCGACTCCTAGTCCAAGAGCCGGCTCAGAACTTTGATTTTGGCATTCCTGAGACTTCGAGCCAACTCCTGAAGCTCGAGCCGGCTTATAGAGCCGTTATCTGCACTTCAATGACTAGCTAAAGAATTTGAAATTTAAGTGCTAAATCACCTCCAACGGCCATTTCACGATTTTGAAGGCCCTACAACGGTCATATCACATGGAAAACTATAAAGGGGATCATTTTTGAGGGATTGAACAGTTAATGAAGATTTATTGGTGAATATTCTTGAGAAAAAGAAGAGCTTCCAAGTTATTCCTTCACCTACATCAAAGAGCATTCAAGTGAGATTCAAAGCTTTACCAACTCCACTCCATCATTGAATCCACTCATTGAAGAAGGGAAGAAGCAGCTTTGAAGAGCATTGAAGTGTATTTAAAGCTTGACTTCATTTTGATCTTCAACGGCAACATCAAAACAACATTGGTTTGTTGTAGTTGCTTATTTTACATTCTTTATCTTAGTTTGCTCTCTTAGAATAGCAAGGGGCTGTATCTAGAGATAGTTGAAGGTTTTAGGTGAACCTTGTAAAATCTAAGTTTTGGTTCTTGTTTTTCCCGATTTAAAACCAAGTGTTTGGGTTTTCTTTTGTGATCCTGTGTAAAACCAAAGGGAGTTTGGGTTTCTTTGGTGATCCCGTTAAAATCAAAGTATATAGGTTTGGATTGTGAGCCTTATAAAACAATCCAACTATATTCCGGTTCGGGGATATAGTGGAAATCCCAAGTGGTCCTTGGGTAGTGGATGTAGGAGCCAGTTGCTCCGAACCACTCTACTTCTTGGTGTTTGTGATTGTGATTACATTGCTTGATTGCTTTAATTTGTTTACTTCCGCTTTGCACACTTCACTTCTACACTAAAAGAATTTCAAAGCGCATATACTTGCAAAAAGGTTTTTAATCCCAATTCACCCCCGTTTTGGGAAGCCACCTGGGCAACAAGTGGTATCAGAGCAGAGTCTCTTAAAGATACATAGAGTAAAGACATATGGCACATCCCATGAGCACTTCATTGGTCGAAGGTCAATCCACAAATAGACCACCACTTTTCACCGGAATTAATTACACTTATTGAAGGCAAGAATGAAGATATACATTCAAGCCATAGACTTTCATCTTTGGAAAATTATCATGAAAGGGCCTCACACACCCATAATTAAAGTTAATGATGTAGAGGTTCTCAAGCCAGAAGAGGATTGTGATGAAAATGATATGAAGCTGGCTGAGTTAAATGCCAAAGCGATGAATCTATTATATTGTGCTTTGGACCCAAATGAGTTTAACAAAATTTCAACCTGCAATTCTGCTAAAGAAATATGGGATAAATTGGAAATAGCACACGAAGGCACTTCTCAAGTTAAGACATCTAAAATCAATTTGTTTGTACATAATTATGTTTTGTTTAAGATGTATCCTAGCGAGACTATATCTGCTATGTATACTTGTTTTACTAATATTATAAATGGTCTCAAGAGTCTAGGCAGAACTTAATCCAATGTTGACCTTGTCCAAAAAGTCTTAAGATCTTTGCTAGATAAGTGGGAAGCCAAAGTGACAGCAATTCAAGAAGCAAAAGATCTGAATATACTGCCACTAGATGAGCTGCTTGGTTCCTTAATTACTCATGAACTGGCTATGCAACAAAGGACTGAAGAAGATACAAAAAGGAAGAAAGCCATTGCATTTAAAGCAACTGAGGAAGACAAGAATGAAGAATCTGATTCATCTGATGATGATGATCTTGAAAGTGATGAAATTGCCCTAGTTATGAGAAAATTCAAAAGGTTTATGGGCAGAAGAAAAATGAATAGATGGAGAAAGCATTACAGAAAAGGTGACTTTGGAAAGGAAAAGGAAAGAGACAGAGAAAAAGATAAAGAGAAAGATAAAGATCAAGTACCTATCTGCTATGGATGTAAGAAACCAGGACACATCCGCCCTGATTGCCCTGAAGGAAAGAAGAAGATATTCCCTAAAAAGAAGAATAAAGCAGTGCTAGCTGCTTGGAGTGATAGTGATGACACCACATCTACTGAAAAGGACGAAGAGACAACAAAAATAGCACAAATTTATCTTATAGGTTTGGAGGATGAGGTAAGCACTTCTAAACCTAATTTAGAATTCACTTATGATGAATTGCATAATGCTTTTTGTGAATTATTAATAGAATACAAAAAGGCTGGTTTGAAATTGAGAGATTTGAAAAATAAATGTGATGTATTTGAAAATGATAAAAATGAATCTTGTGAAAGAAACAAAATCTTACAAAGAGAACTAAATTTGGTTTGTGAAAGACTTAAGATTGTTCAAACTAAAAAAGAAGAACTTTTTGATAAAAATAAGGATTTGAAAAATGAAAATAATGACCTAAAGAAAGAAGTTCAAAAATTGAAACCTTTAGTTAAAAAGTTAACCCTAAGTTCTGACAAACTAGAGTTAATATTGAAAGATCAAAAAGAAATAAATAATAGTTTGGAATTGGTTATAAAGGTTCTATTTCAAATACTTTTTCTACTTCTACTTCATATGCTCCTAAATTCATTAGTTCTAAACATGTTAGACCTAAATTTGCATCATCTCGTAGTTATTATTCAAATTCAAGGATGGTATGCTTTGCATTTAATAATGTTGGTCATAAAGCTTTTGAATGTTATTTGAAACACAATGACAAAAGAAAAATTAAGAAAGTTTGGGTTCCAAAAGGAACCATTTCTACTAACTTGCAAGGACCCAAGAGAGCTTGGGTACCTAAATCTATTAAATGATTGTTTTGCAGGGATGTCTTGTAGCCACAAGCATAAAGAAAAGATGGTATTTGGATAGCGGCTGTTCAAGACACATGACGGGCGATGCTGATCAATTCTTCACCCTATAATAGAAGGATGGTGGAATGGTAACATTTGGGGACAATAGAAAAGGAAGGATAATCGAAATTGGTAACATCAAAATTACTCCTTCTACATTTATTGAAAATGTATTACTTATAGAAAAATTAAAGCATAATCTTTTGAGTATTAGTCAGCTATGTGACATTGGTTATAATTTTTTTTCAAGTCATCAATGTGTATAGTAGTTGATCCACTTGACTCTAGTACTAAGTTCATTGAACACAGACTTGGTAATATTTATGTGGTAGATCTTAATAATCTAGCTATATCAAGTAATACAAGTCTTATAGTAATGAATGACAAGAGCAAGGAATCAAGTTTACTATGGCATAGATGACTAGGTCATGCTAGTATAGAAACAATAGCTAAATTGATTGCAAAAGATTTAGTCAATAGTTTGCCTAAGTTTAAAGTTAATTTTGATTATGTTTGTGATGCTTATCAGTTAGGAAAACAAGTGAGGGGGTGTTTTAAATCTAAAAATGTAGTTTCAACTTCTAGAACTTTAGAGCTACTTCACATGAACCTATTTGGACCTACTAGGACTACTAGCCTAGGTGGTATGAAATATGGACTTGTGATTTTAGATGACTTTTCTAGATACACATGGGTTTTATTTATTGCACACAAAGATGATACTTTTAATGTATTCAAAAAGTTTTACAAAATAGTTACAAATTTGAAAAACATATCTGTTATTTTAATTCATAGTGATCATGGCACGGAATTTGAAAACCAATATTTTGATCATTTTTGCACAAAGCATGGTATTGATCATAACTTTTCTACACCTAGAACACCACAACAAAATGGTGTTGTAGAAAGAAAGAATCGTACTTTGGAAGAGATATCCAGAACAATGCTTTGTGAAGGAAATCTTCGAAAATACTTTTGGGCAGAAGCTGTTAATACCGCATGCTATATTTTAAACAGAGTTTTAATTATACCTATTATCAGAAAAACCCCCTATGAGCTTTGGAACAATAGAAAACCAAATATCAAATATTTTCATGCTTTTGGATGTAAATGTTTCGTTCTCAACAATGGAAAAGATAATCTTGGCAAATTTGATGCAAAATTTGATGAGGCTATTTTTCTTGGTTACTCTTTAAATAGTAAAGCCTATCGAGTTTTCAATAAAAGAACATTAACTATTAAAGAATCTATATATATTGTTTTCAATGAATCTGACATTACATCTTCGAGAAAGGAAGATTTTGCTGATGATGATGTAGGTAAACTAGATCATAGAATGAAAGACCTGAATCTTAAAGACAAACAATCAAGTGAACCACAAGAAGAAAAGGTGAGTAAAAAGCATGATGATATAACTAAAGAATGGAGGTATGTACATTCACTTCCTAAAGAATTAATTATAGGAGATCCATCTCAAGGTGTTAAAACTAGATCTGCACATAGAGATGCACATGATTTAATTACTTTTATTTCTTATGTAGAACCTCATAATATAGAAGAAGCTGAAACTGATCCTAATTGGATGTTAGCAATGCAAGATGAATTAAACCAATTTAGGAGAAATAATGTTTGGACCTTAGTTGAAAGACCCAGTGATCATCCTGTTATAGGCACTAAATGGGTTTACAGAAATAAACTAGATGAAATGGAAATGTAATTAGAAATAAGGCTAGATTGGTTGCACAAGGATATAATCAAGAAGAAGGAATAGATTTTGATAAAAACTTATGCACGAGTAGCTAGATTAGAAGCTATTAGACTGCACTAGCTTATGCATGTTTCATGAATTTCAAGTTATTTCAAATGGATGTAAAGAGTGCATTTTTGAATAATTTTTTATCTGAAAAGTTTTTGTTAAGCAACCTCCCGGTTTTATCGATCATATTTTTCCAAATCATGTTTTTAAATTGAATAAAGCTTTATATGGTCTGAAACAGGCACCTAGGGCCTGGTATGATAGAATGAGCAAATTTTTAATTGCAAATGAATTTGTTAGAGGTAGTGTTGACACCATACTGTTTATTCAAAGAAAGACAAATGATATTTTGGTTGTTCAAATTTATATTGATGACATTATCTTTGGATCTACTGATGAATCTTTGTGCCAAGACTTTGCTAAGCTAATGTAGGGAGAATTCGAAATGAGCTTGATGGGCGAATTAAGTTACTTTCTTAGACTTCAAATTAAACAAACTAAAGAAGGTATTCTGATCATCCAAGCCAAGTACATTAAAGAAATAATCAAGATATTTGGCATGGAATCAAGCAAGGAAATTGGAACACCAATGAGTCCTTTATGTAGACTTGACAAAGATGAGAATGGCATAAATGTTGATCAAAAGCTGTACTGAGGTATGATCGGATTATTACTTTATTTAACAACAAGTATACCTGATATATTATTTAGTGTTAGTATGTGTGCACGTTTTCAATCTAATCCTAAAGAATCACACATCACAACTGTAAAGAAAATTGTTAAATACTTGAAAGGCACTTGTAATGTAGGACTGTGGTATTCTAAGCACACATCACTGAAACTAATTAGTTTTTCTGATGCTGATTATGGAGGATGTAAAATAGATAGAAAGAGCATAAGTGGCACCTATTAATTTCTAAGTGTTAACATGATCTCTTGGCACTGTCGCAAATAGAACTCTATAGCTTTATCTACTACTGAGATAGAATATATAGCTGCTGGGAGCTGTTATGCTCAAGTGCTATGGATCAAGCAATAACTAGATGATTATGGTGTTGTCCAATCTAAAACTCCTATCAAATATGACAATACTAGTGCTATTAACTTATCGAAAAATCGAGTTCAGCAGTCATGAACTAAGCACATTGAAATTCGACATCATTTCATTCGTGATCATGTTTTGAATAATGTTGTTGAACTTGAATTTGTACCTACTGAAGACCAATTAGTGGATATTTTCACTAAACCTTTGAGTCAAGATAGATTTGAGAAAATTAGAGGAGAGTTAGGGTTATGTGACCCATTTTGAATCAATTTGACCTAACTTTTGAAAATTAAGGAAAAATTATCTAGAAATTTCAAAATTCTCTTTAGAGCATATGGAAACCTAATTCGGACTCTAGAAACCCTAGGAAATTGAGTTTGACCATTTTTGAGTTTTAGAATGGATTTTAGCTCGAGCCGACTCGAACTCTCAGTATTCTGGCAAGCCGACTCGCAGGACGGACCGAGACTTTTTAAATAGGGTTTCAAACTTTCCCTATTCACCATATTTTCCAAATTTCAACCATTCCTCTCTAGCCGACTCTTCTCTTCTCACCATAAAACCTCTCCAAAACCCTTTCTACCTTCTAGAATCCTTAATCCTTGGAGAATGGGGCCTCACAAGGCCGTGAAAAGGAAGGCAACATGGGTAATTCGGACTGTAGCAGAGGATAGAAGGAGCAAGAGGTGTTTAGACACTGCATTTCTGCAAGAAGAGCAGCAACCAAAGCAAGAAGAAGTTGTTCCAGCACCCAGGCAGATCATTCCTATGGGAAATCGTTAAGTAACACCCGGTACGTGCATTGATTTCAATTTTATTGAGCAAGAATAGTTAAACATTGAAATGTGGCTTGAAGGACAGGGGTGGAAAGAGCATTGTCAGTTAAATGTTCCAACCTACCCAAATTTGGTTAGGCAGTTCTTTTAAAATATGTCCCTAGGAGCTTTTCACATTGAAGGAACAGTTAATGGGAAACTAATTGAGATAAATGAGCAAAAGTTGTCAAATTTGTTGAATATTCCTAAAGAAGGGGACTGTTATTCGGTAATGAAGGAAAAGGTGAAGACTCTCAGACTTATTTTAGGAAAATCCAATGTAAAAGGAGTCATTCATGTGCGTGCAAATCATCTCTCATTGGAAATGAGACTGTTGCACAACAATATTAGTCGGATTTTCCTACCTAGGACAGGTAGATTTGACTGGGTTAGTGAGCAAGAACTTGTATTCATGAGATGACTGATTGAGGGGGAGCCCCCCAACCTTCCATTCATCATGATCTCATAGATGAGAGAGGCTGTGCGGAGGGCACGAGACTGTTTACCCTATGGGATGGTTTTCACCTTGTTGTTCCAGGAGGCAAGCATAGGTCTTATTGGAGAGGATTGTCGGTTATTGCTACACACCGACAAGTATACAGTGAAATGCCTCACTAGGATAGGATTTGTCAAGGTTGATGGGAACTAGATCAGAAAGACCTCAGGAGTATCTGTAGCATACTCTGATGACTCAGATGATGACATTCAGGCTACACAGGGTCTTGGTGAGCAGGCTGAGGGACATATAGATGAGGCTGGACCTTCCGAGCCAGCTCCTGCTACACCACATTCACCTATCAGGACTCCTACTGCTGCTAGAGCTGAGACTGATGACAGACTCCACAGAGTTTTGGAGGAGATTTTTAGTCTTAGGACTAATACTGACCAGAGGATCACTTCTCTTCAGTCTGAGATGCAGCAGGGCTTTCAGGACATCATGGTTATATTGAGGCAATTATCAACAGCCAGCCAGCCTGGACCTTCTACTGGCATAGCTACCGGCATAGCGACTGGCATACATGCTGAGCAGAGACAGGAGGCACACTGCACCGAGGCACCATATCATGACACACCTTCTGTTGGTGAGCCTCAGGATCCTATGGAGGCAGCTGGATCTGTTGATATTGGAGTGACTCCGGCCGCTCAGTTACTTTCTTCCACCAGCACTTTGGCCCTATCTCTTGATCCATCTACTGCCAGACCTACACCCATCTTCATCTTATCTGAATCTAAAACCAAACCTAAACCTAAATCTAAGGCTACTAGGACTTCCACACCCACTAGGACTAGGATTAGGGATCTCCGCCCTAGGTTTCCCAAATTTAAGCCTAGTCCAGGTATTTTAGAGGTGGGTTCCTCCTCTGATGAGGAAGAATCTGATAGTTGTCCTAGCACCTCTTTCTGATGTTTAGGTTTTATCTTATGAGACTTTTTATTTTGTATTTTGGTTATGTGATACTATTTTGTTGTGCCGTGGCACGTTTGTAAAGTATCACATACACTATGTATTGACTCACTTTATATATCTATATTTCACTTGTCTTGATACATTCTTATATATATACTTTATTATGATTGAATCAATATTTCTCATTTGTTATAAATATATGTTGTGAATGTCTCTCTATTTCTCATCTACCTTTTGTTGATGACAAAAAGGGGGAGAATGGAGACTATGTATGTTTGGGCATGAAAATTGCTATTATTAATTTCTGAAAATTGCTAAAAATTGCTGTTGATTTCATGAAAATTATTCAAAAATTGGTTACAAAAGCTATATGGATAATTGAATGTTATGAAGTTTTGATAAAATGAATGTTTGATTCATAGAAAGTTGAAGAAACTTAAGTTGACTTCAAAAGGATGAAAATTTTATAAGTTTCGATACACTTTATATAGTTAATACCTTTGATACATCATGAATCGATACATTATATTGTGATACATATGAAAGTTCATGTTTTGATACACTTGATACATAATACTTGGCATTCAGTTACGAACATTTCATACATTTTGACACTTTCTATTAATACACTGATACCTAACCTACATGATACGTATAGACTTGAAAATACTGTAATTTTAAAGTGATCTCATTTTTTTTTGATCATGCCCAGTGTTTTGTCATCATCAAAAAGGGAGAGATTATTGACCCCAGGAATGATTTTGATGATCACAAAACATTGGAGCATGCATTTGATACTAACTCTTTACAAATGTTTAAGAAGTTTTTGCAGGAATGAATTACCTTTGTTTTAAAATGGTATTCAAATTCACTTAAGGAAATTCAATTGAGTTTGTAAATGCCCTTAGTTATGAATGTTCTAATCATGAAAAAATGGGCTTAAAAGTATAAATAATTTGATAAAGCATGTAAAGTAGCTTCTAGTTATTTCAATGATGAAGTTTTTGAGAAGCTTGAAGCAAATTTTTAAAGTCTTGTGAGAGCCGACTCAAGGCGGCACGGCACGGAGGAAAAATTCAGAGTTTCAGAACTAAGAGCCGACTCCCAGCTTAAGAGTCGACTCTTACAGAAGTATAGTTTTTGGAGTTCTGAGACCTAGAGCCGACTCCCAGATCAAGAGCAGACTCCAGGTATGCATGTTTGTCAAGTATAAATGCATGAAGCCAAGAGCCGACTCCTAGTCCAAGAGCCGGCTCCTACAGAACTGTGATTTTGGCATTCCTAAGACTTTGAGCCGACTCCTGGAGCTCGAGCCGGCTTGTAGAGCCGTTGTCTGCACTTCAACAACTAGTTACAGAATTTGAAATTTAAGTGCCAAATCACCTCCAACGGCCATTTCATGATTTCCAAGGCCCTACAACGGCCATATCACATGGAAAACTGTAAAGGAGATAATTTTTGAGGGATTAAACAATTAATAAAGATTTATTGGTGAATATTCTTGAGAAATAGATGAGCTTCCAAGTTATTCCTTCACCTACCTCAAAGAGCATTCATGTGAGATTAAAAGCTTCACCAACTCCACTCCATCATTGAATCCACTCATTGAAGAAGGGAAGAAGCAGCTTTGAAGAGCATTGAAGTGTATTTAAAGCTTGACTTCATTTTGATCTTCATCGGCAACATCAAAACAACTTTGGTTTGTTGTAGTTGCTTATTTTACATTCTTTATCTTGGTTTGCTCTCTTAGATTAGCAAGGGGCTGTATCTAGAGAGAGAGTTGAAGGTTTTAGGTGAACCTTGTAAAACCTATGTTTGGGTTCTTGGTTTTCTCGGTTTAAAACCAAGTGTTTGTGTTTTCTTTTGTGATCCCGTGTAAAACCAAAGGGAGTTTGGGTTTCATTGATGATCCCGATAAAACCAAAGTGTATAGTTTCAGATTGTGAGTCTTGTAAAATAATTCGACTATATTCCGGTTGGGGGATATAATGAAAATCCCAAGTGGTCCTTGGGCAGTGGATGTAGGAGTCGGTTGCTCTGAACCACTCTACTTCTTGGTGTTTGTGATTGTGATTACATTGATTGATTGCTTTAATTTATTTACTTTCGCTTTGCACAATTCACTTCTACAATAAAAGTATTTCAAAGTGCACATACTTGCAAAAAGGTTTTTAATCCCAATTCACCCCCTCTTGGAAAGCCACCTGGGCAATAGATATCAAATTATAGCAACTCCACTATGAGTAACTGAGGCACCACAGGTTAAGGAACTACTCACAGAATCACAACATTGAGAAGTAAGTTACCAGTGAGTAGACATCCATGTGACTTCTTGTAACTTTATCATACTAAGTACCATTGTTCTCTAACAACCACTTATACTCTCACTCCGGTATCCCTACACCGTAGACTCAAGAATTATTTACCTAAAAGGAAAGTGATCCATGCATCAATCTTGATGGATCAATCACTATCTCCATGATGATCCAATGATGGAGAGCATTTAGGAGTTAACCTATAATGAGACAAGTCTCAGATTTTCAACTTTTGAGAATATGTTATTATCCATTAATTTCATGGACAATTCATAGACAAATCATATATGAATGGAAATTCTAAATACCCATTTTTATTAATTTAAATGAATTAAGTACAAAGTTATGTCCTAGAAAAGGTACAATATGTCATGCTAACTTAATTTTTAGAGCATATATCTAATAGCTATATGATCCAAGATGGGTCTACAGATCACTCAGTTTCTCTATGTCATTGATTCAAGTGTAGTTCAAAACTTTACATGAAAGATTTTTAGTAAGGTTATCAGGGTTATCTTGCTTCAAGACTGTAATACTTGGTTCTTGAGGTAACATTTGGATCGTGTAATCCAATGGGGGGTTGGTGATTGTTCCTCTAATAACTTTTTCATATTCATTTTGTATACTTACATTTTGGTTTTGCTGGTTAAAGGTTGCACTAAGTTCTTGCAATATAACTAGGACTAGCTTTTGTTTGAATGTTGGTGGGGTCTTTAATAAATGGTATATGGATGTGTCAAGGGAAGAGGGTATCAATTCATATTTCATGGTCCATGGAGGAATAGAACTAGGTGGTGCTAATAATGTTTTCACTTCTTCCATGTACCCATCTATGTCAATGCTGTCCATATCAAAATGAGATAGATAGGCTTGTAGAATGTCTTTTGAGGATATGACAAGGGTGGCGTCTTCTACAAATTCCTTCAGTGCATTAACTTCACTAGACTCATCACCTTGTGGTCCTATGATAGCATTAAACACATTTAACTTATGCTTTTTATTCTAAAACAATAAATCCATGGCTTCTGTCCTATAGTTGATGTAAGTATTGTTTGTTGCAAGGAAGGGTCGGCCTAAAATGGTTGTGGTTTGGCTAGGGTCGCTTACCGATTCTACATCCAAAGTAAGAAAATTTACAAAGAAGTAGAACTCATCCATCTTAATTAACACATCCTTAATTATTCTAAGTGGGACGTTAAGGATCTATCCGCTAGTTGTAGGGTTATTGATGTGAGCTTAAGTTCTTAAAATCTAAAAAGTTTATATATTAAGTTTGGTAGGAGATTGACACTAGCATCCATGTCCAATAAGGCTTTCTTAATAGTTAGGCCCCCTATAATTCAAGAAATGATAGGGGTACCAAGGTCTTTGTGTTGAGAAATGTATCCCAAAGCCAATCGTCTAGCTTGTAGATGGTTGAACTATTATTATAATTGTATATGAATTATATTGAATAAAATGTTTATTCTGGCTGTTCATCACATTTTATATCTTCTTATAATGAACTCTTGTGTGATGAAGTCCTTAGGGCTACTTTGATGTAATATAAAGAGGATATATCATCTAGTTCATAAATTGGTTCGCAACCAAATGATACATTATTACAGGACGATAGTGTATGAAGTGTAGGTCATTGAATGTCATAGTTATTGGTTATCCTCTTAACCAAAGAGTGTGAAGACACTTGTATGGCATGCAGGTGTTGTGTTTGACACTTCACTGGAAGTGACCCATCTGTAGAACACTCTTTCTACCAAAGAGTAGTTCGCATTAGGATATGGATATAAGTGTTCCTCTGACTTGAGATCATCATGGTAGCTTGCAAGTAACTCATTGTGCTTGGTACCAAACTACCCAGATTTCTAATCCGGTGATGAAAGGTTATGGGTATAGTCGAGTACTTGTGTAGCAGTGGTTGGATCAAGATGGGATTAACTCCTCCAAAATAGTTTGGAGTGAATGACTCATTATGTCTTAATTGAGTAAAACCTTGACCAGGGTTGTCCTTGTAAGCAGTTACAAGGATTTTGATTATTGAAACATTTTGTGATGGACTATTATAGGGTTGGGTAGATAAACCCTAAGTCTTCCACATCATTGAGTGTTAAAGAAATATATTATATGATTATCATATCCAATTGGTTCTTGATAGTTGCTCTACAACCTTCGACTTATCCAGATATCGGGTGTCATTGCTAGATGGTAACTTTGGCTGGTACTGGAAGTATTCCAGTACTACCGACTTAGTTTTCGAACCTATAGGATCACACACCATAGGGGTTTCTAATTGACCTAATGGCTATTGAATGATTGGAAATCATTTTTTTGGACTCTTTGGAAAATTTTATTGTCCATCTACATTTCAGAGTTGATTAGATTCATGAGTCGACTCAGTTATAGGGATTTGATGATTTGTCAAGTATTGACACATCATGTTATAAATGTTGTGACAAAGGTTTTAATAACTAAATGTTGGTAATTATATGGAGGGTTAGTAGCAATGTGATTGCTTGATTAACATAATTTGACTTAGCAATTAAGTTTGGATCAAACCTAATATGATTCGATTTGGGCTCGGGTTAGGTCCAATGTGATTGGGCTAAATCATTGCATCCCATTTCAGATTTAAGTTTGAATTATGAATTCAAATTTTTATTTGGCATTTAAATTCAGAATTTAGTTTGAATTTAAAAGAATATAACTCCCATGGCCTTGAATGCCATGTAACCTCCCATAATTATGTAATCCCATAACTTATGTAACCCCCTTTGTTTTGTGACTCTCCCCTTTTCTTCTCTCCCCGCTTACCTCTATATTTCGGGGCTGAATGAGGACGTGGAGAAGAGAGATTTTTGAAAGGTTTTGCTGAAAAAAAACCTTTAAAATGGGGAGAAAAGTCTAGAAGATTTTGAGACCTCTGTGTGGGTAAGAAAGGTTTGGATTTGGGTGTGTGCTGCCTAGTATTCTAGGCTTGATAAGAGTGTCTTGGGAAGGGTTCTTGAGTGCACTTCCTAAATCTTCCCTAGTACTTCTTCATCTCCTGGAGTGTCCTGACGAAGAAGATGAAGAAGAAGAAGAGTCCATAAGCCATTTCTTTCTAGCAAAGCTAGCACTTCGAAGGAAGGAGGTTAAGGAAGAACTCCGGTGTGGATTACCTATAGAAGCCGGACATGTGTGCGGCTTCCAAAGCAATTGTCTTTCTTTGTGAGCTTTTCCTTAACCGGGTGAGTGTTGCATCGGAATAAAGGTAAGGTTCTTGGTGAGTTTGCTAAAGAAGTATGCTTTAGCACATGCATCGAACATAGATTGGTTCTATGTGATGCATGACTTTGTGTGCTTTTATTTTCTTTCATTTGTATGTTAATGTTCATACATGATCCTATTTGTAGGGCTATACTAGAAATGTTCTAATATTATATGTTGATTAATATGATTAATCTAGTCTTCCACTGCGATGCAAGGTTGAAAAAAATTTTAAAGTTGCATGACTGTTGCCTACATAATGTTTCCTCATAGTGGTATCATAGCAAGGTTCATTTGTATTTTTATTTTATATATAGATATGAAATCTTAGTTTCCTTTCATGTAGGAAGTACTTGGATTAAGGTGAATTCACCATGTTCATCCAGTCATAGGAGAGAAGTAGGGTTTAAAGGCCCTCTCTTCCCTTTCAATAGGGTCTCTTATGGCAAGTAGGGATGCCACTTGTGTCATGATCTTATGAAAAAGAAAAGTAAAAGGTTTAGTTGTTTAAAATAGTTTTAATCTTGTATGTTAGATCTTTAATTTGTTTAGATATTATCTAATTCAATGATATGATCTAAATTCACTGAAAAGTTTAGTGAAAATCTTTGAATTTTTGTAAAATTGTTTCATATAATTGAAATTATTTTAAATAATAAATGATTAATTGAAAATGTTTCAATTAGAATTGATAAACTTAATTATGAATTAAGTTATCTAATAACCTTTTAAGATTTTGGAATGTGATTCAAAATCTTAAGATATGATCATAACCTTGGATCAATACCATAACGTTGACGATACTCTTTGGCAACCAGACTGGCTTTATAGGTCTCCACCTTTCCGTCTACGCCCCTTTTCCTCTTGAAAATCCATTTGCATCCAATGGGTTTTATCCCTTTAAGTGGATCAACTAATGCCCATACATTGTTGATCTCCATGAATCCCATTTCGGATTTCATGGCTCCAAGCCATTTCTTAGAGTCGGACCTCTGTAATGCATCCATATAGATGATCGGATCCTCATTATTCTTATCGAGTTCAATGGAATCACCATCCAGGACCAAGAAACCGTAGTATCTGTCCGGTTGGCTCGGTACTCTATCGGATCTCCTTAATGGTTCCTGAGTGGGCTCTGGGTGTGATATAATCATAGCCGGTTCTATGTTGTCCCTCAAGTGTGTCAGTTCTTCTACTTGTTGAACTTCACTAAGTTTAATCTTAGCGGCTACAGTTCCTTCACCAAGGAACTCTTTTTCTAAAAAGATAGCCCTAAGACTGACGAACAACTTTTGTTCCTCAGCTAAGTAGAAGTAATACCCCTTAGACTCATTTGGATATCCAACAAATAGGCACCGATCAGACCTAGGTCCAAGTTTGTCTATTTACAAACATTTTACATAAGCTGGGCACCCCCAAACCCGAAGGTGTGAACGTGTCGGCTTATGTCCAGTCCACATCTCATATGGTGTTTTACTAACGGACTTACTTGGAGCCCTATTCAGAACGTAACAGGTTGATTCTAGAGCATATTCCCAAAACGATATCGGTAGAATAGAAAAACCCATCATGGATCGAACCATGTCTAACAGGGTTCGATTCCTCCTCTCAGACACTCCATTTAACTGAGGTGTCCCTGGAGGTGTCCACTGAGAGAGAATCCCATTCTCCTCAAGATATATCAAAAACTCATCAAAAAGGTATTCACCACCTCGATCGGATAGAAAGATTTTGATACACTTTCCAGTTTGTTTTTCTACTTCATTACGATATCGTTTGAACATTTCAGACGATTCAGATTTATGTCTCATCAAGAAGACATAACCATACCTCAAAAAGTCATCTTTAAAAGTAATGAAATAACCGTACCCACCCCTAGCACCAACATTCATGGGTCCACATACATCAGTATGTATTAGACTTAGAATTTCATTGGCTCGTTCACCATTTCTAGTAAAAGGTGACTTAGTCATTTTTCCAAGAAGACAGGACTCATAGGTTGGAAGTGAACTATCTTCACTAAAATCGAGAAGACCCTCAGTTTTCATCCTGTTTGTCCTGTTCCTGTTTATATGACCTAGCCTACAATGCCATAGGCACGCATCGCTGACATTATATATCCTAGGCATTTGCTAGACCTGTACATTACACTAACAGGTCATGATAGTACATAAATGCCATCACGCATTTGTCCATTCAAAATAATAAAATCATTCAAAATGATTTTGCAAATGTCATTCTTTATTAATAGTTCATAACTATACATGGCCAACTGGCCTACAAAAATGACATTCAAAATGACAGGAGGACAAAAATGACACTCGTTCAAAATGATAGTACGGGACTCGAAAACAAGTTTAAGGACTCCCAACGCTAGAACTGGAACTCAGCTTCCATTTCCCATATTCAAGAACCACTCACCATCCTTGAATCTTCTACTAACTTGAAGTTCCTACAAAGAAATGCAAATGTGAATTGGACTTCCTGTATCTAATACCCAGTTAGTAGTATCGCAAATAGAGAAACTACAAGGTCTTATCATATAAATATCTTGTCCAGGACCATCCTGCACCTTTTTCTTCTGGACCTATTCGGGTCAAGGGACACAATATAAAGAGGACAATTCCTCTTCCAATGACCCCACTTCTTGCAGAAGAAGCACTCCATCTGGCATTGATCAGCCTTCACTTTCTTGGCTTGACTGGGCCCGGAAGCACTAAGCACCTTTTTCCCTTTATTATTTCTCTTTTTCCCTTTCTTAAAGGGACGATGCCCTCCCGATGAACCTCCCACTAGATTCACCACCCCTTTATTCAGCTGGTGGTCTTTCTCATAAGTCTGCAGCAACCCCAATAGACCATGGTAGTTGACTGCAGGCTTATTCATTCTATAATGATCGAGAAAGTCTAGATAGGAGGAGGGGAGAGAATTCAAAATCGCATCTTTCCCAAGCGTTCATGCAAGGGACATCCAAGCTTGCCCAGGTACTCAATCATCTCGATCATGTACAGTACATGATCAGTGACCGAGGCCCCATCATGCATCCATGCATTATAGATAGCACAGGAGACCCTGTACCTCTCAACGTCGTCTGGTGCTCTGAAAGACTCCTTCAACCTTTGAAGGATTTTTTCTGGCTGGGCTTCCTTAAATTTGTGACTAAATCATTGTTTATCATAGCCAACATGATGCATCAGACAGTGGTCCTGTCAAAGAGCCACTTCTAATAAGTATCTCTGACCGAACCCTGAGCATTGGCAGCAGGGATCTCAATATCGGATCCGATATCACATATAGGATCCGTTCGTGCTCCAGGACAATCCTAAGCCTTCGATACCAGTTGTCGAAGTTGGGTCCATTGAGCTTCTCGTTGTTAAGAAGAGACCGGAGAAACAGGTTGGAAGATATCTGAAAGGAAAACCAAAACAAATTAGTGTACATGAATTATTAACCTAAAAACATGGACTTTAGTCTAAAGGTCCCTCGCACTATTTTGCATAGATTGGTAGCCTCAACCTCCAATCCGAGGAATTACTTTAATTCCTTAGTGGGTACTAGAGTCCAATAGACAACACATGAGCCCGACTTTTGCCGGCCCACCCATGCATGTCAAAGGTAAGTTCATCAACTAATTACTTCTCCTAGTAACCTCTAGTAATTGGGTTTTGCTCCAAGGAGCACTTCAATCGGCCTTTGGGCCTCTTATTGAAGGTCCTGGTTAGGTCCAATCGTTAACTTGACAAAATTCATTGCTTCTAACTAATGAATGGTCAAGCCCGACTTTGGCCAGCCCTCTTGACCACCGTTAAGAGTGTTGCACTGAGCCATCATATTAGGAATAGCAATTCCAATAGCCTGATGAACACCCAATCTTTGGATCTGTCGATGAACACTGAACTACTGGTCGCATTACTATCCCAGTTAATGGGAGGCTAGGACTTGGTTATCTCTATAACTTTGTCCTTTTAAGGACCTAAAAATTTAGATGATTTTTAAATAATGTGACAAATGAAGAGAGGGGAAAACATGGATCAACCTTCCACTGACCACATCAACAATCTAGGAGGGTTACACATAACAAATGATCCATGGGCACCTAAAATCAGTTAAGACTAATTAACCTTTGGTGAAAGGGTTAACATGAGTCAATGAGCTATCTAATCATTCCTGATCGACCACATTGACCAGGTAAGTGAGATCATGGGTTGGGTTCCGTCATTAACCATCTTGCCTTAGACACCAACAGAGTTGGCCAGTAAGAGGTAGCCCCAAAGAACCATGATCACAATGCTAAACTTATCTCGACACCAATCGGTCCATCAGACTTGATTAGACTAGCCTAAAGACTCGGGCTTTCCATTGAGCCACAAATTAGGTCCATTTAGCTTATGGACTAATCAATCTAAATATTAGATAGATCAAGAGAAGAAACCCTAACTCAACATTTGATTAGATTAGTTCTCTAATAAGTCCAATGCATCTAAACTTAGGTCTAACCTAATTAAGGACCTAATAGAAGCTAAACCATGACCCTCAAGGCTTATTGAAATGACTTAAAATCTTTTAAATCATATTCCTAGAGTTTTTTAGTCATTCTTAATTCAAAATTATGTTCAACAGCCTCAAATAAATTAAAATAATTTTAATTTATCATGTAAAATAATTTTACAAAAATTAAAATTTGAATTCACCATTTTTTAAAATTTTTCAACCCAAGTGTCGACACTTCAGGAGCAAGTGTCGACTCAAGGCCTGAGATAGGGAACAGAAAATAGAATAACAAGTTTTCTGGCACGCACTCAAGTGTCAACACTTTAAGATCAAGTGTCGACACTTCAGGGTCAAGTATCAACACTTCAAGGTCAAATGTTGACACTTCAACCTATCTCAGAAGAAAAATAGAAATCATATCTCAGGAAATTTTTCCATGAGTCGACACTTCAAAAGCCAAGTGTCATCTCACAGCCTGAGACAACTAAAAAAATAGTGATTTCAAATCAAATGTTTCTCCAAGCATTCAAGCAAAACCAATCAAAAATAACTCTCAGATCTAATCTAAAGTTGTTTTATGATCATTCCATTAGATTAAAATATTTTTAACCTACAAATTTCTTTCTTCTTATTTTCCTTTCCAAGAGTCAATCATAGCGGCACCCCTACATGCCATAGTAGACCTCATTGAATTGGAAGATAGGGTCTTGCAGCCCTACTTCTCTCCTATGACCGAACGGCCATGGTGAAGCACTTAATACAAGTTCTTAAGAAAGAAAGGAGATGTTATTAGCATGCTAGCATCATTATACTACAAAATGAACCTATTGCTCTGATACCATTGAAGGTGAAAAACACCAACACCTAGCATACAATATGCAAGAAAAGAGGGCAGAGAATATGTATTTTAAAATATTTTTAGACATGCACAGCGGAAGGCTCGATAGATAGATCTAAACGATCTACCGATCTGCCCACAACAGGAACTAGTATAAAAATTTAGCATGCATATAACATCAAAACAAGATAGCAGCATAAATATAAAGGTCATACCTTTATACCTCGGAGAGTACTGGAGAGAAGTAGTGAAGAGCTATGGAAAGGAGGAGGGCGCTCAAGCCACACACGCATCTGGCCTTTACAGGATATCCATACTTGGGCTCGACTCTGATCAACTCTCTCGGAGTGCTAGCTCTTCGGGATCCTTGGCCGATCTTCTTCTTCTAAGAAGACTAGAGGAGAGCAGGAACCCCTTCCTAAAACCTCTCTTCCCAAGACCTAGCTTGATTGCTAGGTAGCACACACCCAATCCCTAAAGCTCTCACTCTTCTCAATCTTTTTCTCCAAAAAATCGTTGCAGCTCTTGTGTTTTCTTTTCTAGCCCCAGCAGCCATCATAATGTCCTATATTTATAGGGGCAACAGGGAGAGGTAGAAGAAGGAAGGAGGAGGGATGAGAGGAGAGAATGGGGGAGAGGATCAAGGCCATGCCAAATGGGTCTAACCCATTAAGTCATGTATGACATTTATACCAAAAAACCTTGGAGCCAAAACTAGTTTGAATTTGAAATTCAAACCAGGTCAAAACCTATCCAAAAACCTCCCACGAAATCCTCCCAGAAATTCTGCTCATCATAGGAAGTGTCAACACTCGAAAATTACCAAGTGTCGACACCTACAAAATTCCAAGTATCGACACTTGGAACAAAGTCAATGATATTGACTTCGGGTGACGATAAACGATTCCCAATCATCGATTAGACACAAGATTAGATAGAAATTCTTTATGTTGTGTGACCCCATATGTTCGAATACTAATCCTATAGCACTGGAACATTTTCAGTACCAGTCAAAGTCCTCATCTAGCAATGATACCCAACATCCGGATAGGTCGAAGATGCAGAGCACCTCACAAGAACCTCTGGCATATGGTTGCTGCATAATTCATCCCTTTGACCTCATAATGCTCAGGATGACCTAGGGTTAGACTGCTAACCCTAATTTAGTTTATCCAGATCATGTTTCAATCTTACAAGTTCTGTGACTCCTCACACAAGAACTACTGTGGCCAAGGTTTTGCTGAATTGAGATATAGTGAGTCATTCACTTCAAACTATTTGGAGAGGTCAATTCCATCTTGATCCACCATCGCTCCACAAGTACTTGACCGTACCTAGAAACTTTCCATCACTGGATTAGAAATTCAGATAGTCCACTACCAAAGTATAGTGAGTTTCTTGCAAGCTACCATGGTGGCCTCAGGTCTGAGGGATACATATACTAATATCCCTTCGCGAGCAATCCTTTGGCAGAAGGGAGCTCCGCAGATGGTCACATGCAATGAAATGTTATACATTTCACTTGCATGTCACACCAGTGTCTCCACACTCCTTGGTTAAGGGGACAACCAACAAATGTGACTTACAACAACCTACACTTGATACATCATTGTCCTATAAAAATGTATCATTTGGTTGTGAACCAGTTTAAGAACTACTTGATATATCCTCTCTATATCAAACAATATAGTTCTAAGGACTCCATCACATAAGAGTTCTTATAGGAAAAGTAAATATGATGGACAACCAAAATAAATAACTTTTATTTATTAAAAAGAGAATTCATATATAAATACAAAGATAGCACAACCATCTATAGCCTAGACAATTGGCTTTGGGACACAATTCCCAACACCCCGTACTCTCTCTAACCTTCGAATAGGAGGTGTGTGTTGTGGCTATTCCTAATCTACAAGAACCTCTAGTTGAGGAATTTCATTTGAAGACTCTTCAGGAATTGGTTGTTGGTTTTGAACTTCACTTAGTTCAAGTGTTGTTTCACTACTTCTTTCTTGGATAAATTCTATCTCCAAAAATGTAGCATGTTTACTGACAAATGCCTTTTGTTCAATGGTATGATAAAAGAGATATCCAACACCCTATTTAGGATAACCAATGAACCTGCATTTATCAGCCCTTGCACTTAACTTATATCTAAAATTATTCATGACATAAGCATAGCAACCCCAAATCTTCAAGTATTTAAGATTTGGTCTTTTGCCATTCCATAACTTATATGGAGAGCTAGTCACTAACTTTGATGGTACCCTGTTCAAAATATAGGCAACAATTTTTAGGGCATATCACCAGAAGAAAATAGGAAGATCAATGAAGCTCATCATAGACCTCACCATGTCTAACAAGGTGCGATTTCTCCTTTCTGCCATACCATTTAATTGGGATGTATAAGGAGGAGTCCATTCAGAGATTATGTCTTAATCTTTAAGATGGTGTAGAAACTCACTAGACAAGTATTCTCTTCCTCAATCAGAATGAAGAATTTTAATACTATGTGTAGTTTGTTTCTCAACCATGCTTTAATACTCGTTGAATTTATCAAAGGCTTCGGACTTGTGTTTCATTAGATACACTTGACCAAACCTAGATAAGTTATCGATAAATGTGATAAAATAAGAGTATCCACCTCTGGCCTTAGTTTTCATAGGTCCACACACATCAGTATGCACAAGATCTAATAACTCAATCACCCTGTCTCCATGCCCAGTGAAAGGATACTTGGTCATTTTTCCTTTTGAGGCAAGATTCACAAGTTTCTAATGATTGAAAATCATAACGATTAAAGTAATTATCTTTGACTAACTTGTTTATCCTTAGCTCACTTATATGACCGAACCGGCAATGCTAGAGAAATGTGACACTGACATTATCTTTTTTTCTCTTCTTGTTATCATTAAGTAATATTTCATCATTGAGTTCTAAAGTTAGAAACCATTAATGAAATAACCATGTCCAAATATTTTATTACTACGATGAATAGAGTAGCCACTATTCTTTACACTTATTTCATATCCTTATTGTAATAACAAGGGTATTGAAATAATGTTTCTTATAATATTTGGTACATAGTAACATTCTTCTAACATTAAAATATTACCCGAAGGTAATAACAGAATATAGGTGCCCACGGCTTCACCAATTGTGCCATATAGCTTGAAGTCACCTTTCTTCAAACTTCTAATCCTGTGGAGTCCCTACAATGACTTGCAAGTATGAGACCCACATGCGGTATCCAATATCCATGAATTAGAAAGGAAGCACTCAATGATAAATTTGTTTGTATCATGTACGAACCTTTAGATGCTCCTCTGACATCTTGCTTCACACTTGCAAGATATAACTTGCAATTTTTCTTCCAATGCCCTTGCTTGTTGCAATGGAAATAGGCTCCATCATTACCAGCCTTCTTCACCTTATTCTTCTTCTGGATGCTCTTCTTAGAGTTGAATTTTTTTTTTCAAATCCTTTTTCATTGCTTGTTTCTTCTTCCCATCAATGAGAAGAAGATGAGCCATACCTCATTTAGAATGGCTCTCTGCTGTCTTAAGCATGTTCAGTAGTTCAGGCAAAGAAATATTCAGTTTGTTCATATGATAATTTAGAACAAACTGAGAGAAGGAATCCGGGAGTGTTTGCAGGATCAAGTCCTGGTTAAGCTCACCATCCATTACAAACCCTAATTGACCTAATCAGGTGATTAAGTCAATCATTTTTAAAACATGGGTTTGTACTAATGAACCCTCACTCATTCGTGCACGAAACAACTACTTCGATATCTCGTATCGAGCAGCCCTACTTTACTCTCCATAGAGCTCCTTTAGATTAAGCAATATGGATCGAGGTTCCATCCCTTCATGTTGCCTCTAAAGCTCATTGTTCAACGAGGGTAACATGATGCACCTGACAGTTGTGTTGTCATTTTACCATATTTTATGTGTAACTCTTTTTTCCTCGGAAGCATCCTCTCAAATCGGCTCTGGATTCAAAAAATCAAGAATATATGAAAGCTTCTCCTGAGTCAATACTATCCTCAGGTTCCTCAACCAGTCCACATAATTGGGACCGATCAACTTATTGGCATCTAAGATGCCCCGCAGTGATAAATTTGAAGCCATATTTAATCCTACATTTATTGAAAGAAAAATATAAGCAGATCACTCAAGATGACATTCATAACTAGATAAAGACATTATATCTAATTATGTCTCCAACTATTTTATTCGAATACCATAACCCTCACCTACGGTAAGCAAGAAAACTTACCAAGTTTCTTTAGTAGGGTTAAGATCCCAATTCCTCATGAGTGCCTTGTGTTACACAACAAACATTCATGAGTTCAATGGTAGGAATTCCTTTCCAATTGCAACCCATGCAATTCTCAACTAATAAACTGACTCTAAGATACTTATAATCTTGTGTTACATAATAAACTATAATGTTCTAGTTTAGTCAGACCCTTCATTTCCATATAGACAAGTTCAAATAATATTTCCCTTGTGTTATACAACAAAGCAATACTACCAAACATACTATAAAGCATAACATGCACTAAGACAATTCATATTTAACACTAAAGCAGGCCTTGTGTTACACAACAAACCTACTATAACTATTAATATGAACTATACTTAGCATGAAGGAAGGCAAACTATAGTGTGTTAAGTCAATTTTGGCATATTCAATATAAGGTCCAGGTATAGCCAAATTGAAAAGGTAAGTGGAAGAGATAAGGGGATCCCCCGTTGCTTTCTTTAGATACCAAAATAATTTGCCAGGTCAGACAACGAAACCAATTAAAAATGTCATTCCCTTTATTTTCCCAGAACCACTTGCCTAGACACCAATTTGTAAGGAACTGTTCCTAAGGGGCGATACATGCATTCTAAAACTTAAAGGCATGCAACAATGGAAAATGATAAAACCATTTTATCTATAATTATTAATCTAATTAACATAATCCCCTACCAGGTTCTTGATGCATCTAGAGTAATGTAAATATGAAATCATGCAAACATTATATGAAAATCAGAACCATTCCAGAAATCACACAATGATGCAGCAATGATTATTATGCCATACATAAAATAAAGACATACCTTAGTGACATTCACCAAAAGATGCAACAAAATCCCTGGCTCTCAGTCGCAATCCCAAGGGCTGCTCCAACCTGTGGAAAAAATTCCTGCTCTTTAAGCAGAACACGTGTACCGCCTCTACAGGTTGTTCTCACCATGTAGCGCGATTGCCTCTCCTTCTTTGAAGGTGCTAGCCTCACCGGAAACATTGATGGCAGCAGTGACTCCTTCTTCAACTCATTGAAGATATGCGAACTCCTTCAACTCCTTGAAGGACTATTGCTAGAGTGGTGCTAGAACAAAGATGCTTGAGAACCCTTTGCCAATGCTCTGTCCCAAACCATCAGTAGAAGGTATACACACAGGAATCCCAAAATCAAAGCACACTCTATCCCGGAGATCAAATCTTGCAATCTCTCAAGGATCAAGCAAGATCTCTATCTTACAAATTTTCTGGGCAGAGTTTCAACTTCGATCCAAATCTAGAGTATGGAATATTAAACGTGAACAATTCACCTTCTTCAGCCCTTCTTTTATAATAGTAGAACTCAAAATAATTAAGAGGACATAATGATAGATTAATGAATAGTTTTGGGGTCTCTTGAGATTCCAGGGAGGTTATGAAGTCCTTCGGAATTCAGCAACAACAAATCCTAAAACCCATAAACTCATCCATTAAATGCCCAAAACAATTGCATAATTAAATGGAGAAATTTGTAGTTTACAGTAGTCTAATACACGAGTCGACTCAACCATTCAAGTCAACTCAACTTGAGTGGACTCATCCAAATAAGCCAGCTCAAACATAGGTTTGACAATACCTTATCAAACGAGTTCAGAACAATTTTCAATCGTTCGCATGCCAACAAAGCAAGAAGAAACCCTCGGTGTGTGACCCCATCCGAATAGGTTAAAGGTTGCAGAGCAACATGAACCTGTCAAATATGGAATATCAGTGAACTTATTCTTTTAATCTCTTAATTCTATTGATGGCTTAGGGTTAAACTACTCAACACTAATCAGTCCATCTTAATATATCTCTAACAAAGAATCCTTGTAACTCCTTACAAGAAATGCCCTAGCCAAGGTTTTTCTCAATTAAGGCATATTAAGCATTCAATCCAAACCATCTAGAGAGATCAATCCTATCTCGATCCTACTATCACTACACAAGTACTTGACTGTTCCCAGCAACCTTCCATCACTGGATTAAAAATCCGGATAGTCCGGCATTTAAGCACAGTGAGTTGCTTGGAAGCTGCCATAGTGATCTCAAGTCAGAGAAATAATTCATGTCCACATTCTAAGCAAGACTCCTCTTCGGTACAAAGAGAATCTTGCATAAGAGTCACGTTCAGTGAAGTGTCAAATACAACACCTGATGTCATACCAACATCTCCATGCTACTTGGTTAAGAGGACAACCAACAGATATGACATCAACAACCTACTCTAGATACACTATCATCCTAAAATAGCATATCCTTTTGTCGTGAACCAATTTATGAACTACACGATGCATCCTCTCTATATCGCATGCAAGGTAGCTCAAAGGATATCATCACAAGAGTTCAATTAGGAAGATGACATGTGATGAACAACAAGAATAAACTTTTTATTCAATTCAATAATTCATATACATTTACATGAGTCGCACAACTATCTATAGCCTAGATGATTGGCTTTGGGACATAATTTCCAACAACTCCCACCTGGACTAAAGCTAATCAGAATAGAATCTAATTCTCATCTTCCATTTGCAATCGTCAAACTCTTGAATTCTAAAGACTTTAATGATGGGGTCGGCCATGTTCTCCTTACCATCGATCTTCAGAATCTCAATGTCACCTCATTCAATAATCTCCCAAATAAGGTGATAGTGATACAGAATATGCTAGGTCCGCTGATGTGACTTCGGCTCTTTGGATAGAGCTATGGCCCCAATGCTATCACAATACACCAAAATAGGACCATCTAAGAAAGGTGCCACTCCCAGCTCGCCTAGGAATTTCTGCAACCACACAGCCTCCTTTGTTGCATCCGATGCTGCAATATACTCTGCATCACAAATAGAATCAGCCACTACATGCTGTTTGTAACTTTTCAGTAGATAGCTCCATCGTTAAGGGTAAACACAAAACCAGGCACACTTTTACTATTATCTCTATCAAACTAAAAACTGGAGTCAGTGTACCCCAAAAGTTTTAAGTCAGAATCTTCATAAATAAGCCATTGGTCCTTAGTATTTTTCAAATACTTAAGGATGTTCTTAACAACTTTCCAATGAGCTTCACCTGGGTCAGACTGGTATCTGCTCACTACCTCTAGTGAGTATGCAATGTCTGGTCTAGTACATAGCATAGCATACATAATACAACCCACTGCCAAAGCATAGGAATTCTACTCATATGCTATCTTTCCTTAGGAGTTGTCACACAATCCTTCTTGGAAAGAGTAATTCCATGACCTATCAAAAGATAGACCTTTTGGAATTCTCCATGCTGAATCACTTCAGCACAGTATCTATGTACATAGATTGGGACAGTCCTAGAAGCCTCCTAGATATATCTCTATAGATCTTCGTACCCAGTATGAATAAAGCTTCACCCAAGTCTTTCATAGAGAATTGAGATGAAAGCCAAACCTTTATTCCTTGTAATGCTGGAATGTCATTCCTGATTAAGAGAATGTCATCCACATACAAAAAAGAAATACAACTATAGAACCATTTTCCCACTTATATATACAAGGTTCCTCTCCATCCCTAACGAAGCCATATATCTTGATACATTTATTAAACTGCACGTTCTAACTCCGAGAAGCCTTCTTCAATCCATAAATAGACCTTTAAAGCTTGCACACTTTAGACTCATTTGTGCATGTGAACCCTTCAGGCTGCATCATATATACCTCCTCTTCCAACCACCATTTAGGAAAGCTGTTCGGACATCCATTTGCCAGATTTAATAATCTAAATATGCTGCTAAAGCAAGCATAATCCGAATGGACATGAGCATTGCCATAGGAGAGAACGTCTCATCATACTCAATACCATAATGCTGACGATACCCCTTGGCAACCAGACGGGCTTTATAGGTCTTCTCCTACACATCTGCACCCCATTTTCGCTTGAAGATCTACTTGCCCCTAATGGGTTTTATCCCTTCAAGTGGATCAGCCAATGTCCATACATTGTTGATTTCCATGGACTCCATTTTGGATTTCATGGCTCCCAGCCATGACTCAGAATCAGACATTATCATTGCATCCACATAGGTGATCGGATCCTCGTTGTTCTCATCAAGTTCAACAGGGTCACCGTCTAGGACAAAGAAATCATTGTATCTGTCCAGTTGATGTGGTACTCTACCAGATCTCTTTAATGGCTATACTATGGGCTCTGGATCTGATCTAATCAAATTTGGTTCTACAGTGGCCTTAGAGTGAGAAGGTTTTTCTATCTGTTGAACTTCTCCAAGTTCAATCTCAGCAGCTTGAGTGCCTTCATCAAGGTACTCCCTTTCTAAAAAGGTTGTCCTAAGATTGATGAACAACTTTTATTCCTCAGGCAGATAGAAATAATATCCTTTGGATTCTTTAGGATACCCAACAAATAGACACCTATCAAACTTAGTTCCTAGTTTATCCATCTCCAAATGTCTAACATAAGCTGGACACCCCCAAACCTGAAGGTGAGAGAGAGTTGGCTTGCATCCAGTCCATTTCACATTTGGTGTTTCATCAACAGACTTACTTGGAAATCATTTTAGAAGGTAGGATGCTGACTCAAGAGCATATTCCCAAAAGGATTTAGGCAGACTAGCTAAGCCCATCATGGATCAAACCATGTCCAATAGAGTTTGATTCCTCCTTTCAGATACACAATTTAACTAAGGTGTCCTTGGAGGAGTCCATTGATAGAGAATCCCATTCTCCTCAAGATAAGTCAGAAACTCACTGGAAAGATATTCACCAGCTCTATCTGATCGAAGTGTTTTAATAAACTTCCCAGTTTATTTTTCAACTTCATTACGATAATGTTTAAACATTTCAAATGCATCAGATTTATATCACATGAGGTAGACATAACCGTTCTCGAAAGATCGTCTATAATTGTAATGAAATAACTATATCCACCTCTTGCACTGATATTCATAGGTCCACATACATCAGTATGTACCAAACTTAGAATATCACTAGCTCATTCACCCTTTCCAGTAAAAGGTGACTTGGTCATTTTTCCAAGTAAACAGGATTCACAGGTTGGCAAAGATTCACTCTTAGTGATATCTAGGATACCTTCTCGCACCAACTTATATATCATGTTCTTGTTTATATGACCAAGCATATAGTGCTAGAGATAAATATCACTAACCTTATCTAACCTAGGGCATTTATGATGGGGACCTCACCAGCACGGATCCCAGAGCAAGCACGAATCTTGAAGCCGTGCGAATCTCAGAGCATATCCAGAATAAATTTAAGATTTATCTTTTATTTGAAATTTGATTTAGGATTTTGTTGGTTAAGATTGATATATGGATAGGCTTATCTTATCCTATCTTGTGTTTGAATTTGAATCATCTCTATCTTTTTATCCTGTATTCAAATTCAAATGAGGATTGGACAGGTCTATAAATACCACCCTCAGTCCTTTGTAAGAAAATAGTTTTTGAGAAAAAAAAATTTGAGTTTTTAGAAGAGTGATTCTTCTTGCCTTCGCCTTCGGGCATGGGCATGATGCCCTAGTTATCCCCTTCTCATTCCATCTTCTTTATCCCCTCGTGACCTTTGAGATTCATCCTAGCACCTCCAATATCAAGGAGGGTGTAATGCCCTGAAGGTGAGAGGTCTCATCGTTACGGTGAGTCCCAAAGTCCATGAGTTCCAAACCCTGTCTTCCAGCCCCGCTATTCCTTCGCCACCCTTTACCCTTAAAAAAATACAAAAAAAAAATAGTGGTACCCTAATCTAGGTGACTTCTATGCTCACCAACGATCCTACCCATCTGTCCCTCATCAATTTTGGTATCAGAGCTCAGAAAATTAGGATACCTGCATATCATCTCAGATTCTCTTTTACCGGCTATCCCTCTACTTTCCAGATTAAAAAAAATAATCAAATCTCCTAACCAGTTCATCGCCGTCACCTATAAAAAAAAAAAAAAAAAAAAAAAAACAATGCCACCTTCGTCACCGACGAATCCCTCCTCCCCACCGGCGAGGACCTCGTCCTCCTCCCACCCAATGCCTCTGTCTTCTCCTCCCCTCCTAGTCATCGACCGGGGAAGAAGAAGTGCCCACCTCCGCCGTCCTGCCTAAGGCCACCGCGTCAAGCCCCTCATCTTCCCTCGCCTGCGGCTGCCATGATCCCTCATCAGGAGCCTTCCGACCGCTCTACTCCCAAGGAAAAGATCAATGAGGCTGAAGTCGCCACCTCCACCATCCCGCCCGAGGCACGCCATCAAGCCCGCCACCACCGCCGCGTCCCCCTCATCTCCCTTCACCGGATCCCAGGGTCAGCGATCCCTAGCTTCCACCCACCCCACTTCACATCCCCAAGGTCCTTCTCTCTCTTCCGTCGGAGACCTAGTCTGCCGCCCGGAGTCACCCACAGCCACATCTTACGGATGCTCCACCGATCTCCCTGCTGCCGCGAACACCCGTCGCCAGGGCAATCACCCTTCCCAAGCTTGGTGCCTTCGCCTCCCATGGGATCAAGCTCACCAACGCTACTGCTCGAAGCCCCATTCCCTTGCCTCCAACAGGGAACGCCGGCACTGCCTCCATCGCTCGCAACCGACGATTGGCGATCCATCGACGAGCCTCTGCCCGACCTTCACCCATCCAGGTCCGCCCCTCCCGACCGGACTGCCTCCCGTGCTCCACCCCACAAAGCTCCGTGAAGAAGCTGACCGCCTCCATAGCCTAGAACCGAACAGAAGCAGCTTCATCCTCCGGTCTAGATCTCCGTGCCGCCCCTTATCCGGCGATGGCTCCTTCGAGAACACCGATAGAGATCCTATCCGAAGCCTCCCTGTAAGCCCACTTGTGCCATAGGTCCGCTGACGCCCCTGCTGTCGCGACCGCCGTAGTCTCCCGCAAAGCCCTTTCCTCCATCGTCCGGTCGCCAATTCCATCGCCCGCCAGATTGCTCCCTGAAAGTCGTCCCCTCCGCCCTGTGCTAGCTGAGCTCGCGACCATCTTCTTCCTCTATGACCGAAGCTCCTCGGATCGGAGCCTCCACAATCGCCTAAGCCTCTGCCTTCCCCAGTCCAGAAGATCCGATGACCACCGTCGTCCGAGCCACCGTCTCCGCCCCAGCATCGCCGCCGGCGAATGCCCACCAGACTGCCCTTTGCGAGCCTCCCTTGTTCCAGATTTTGGTCCATGGAGAAGGGAGAAGAAGAAGCTCCAACGCACAATCATGAAGGCAACTTCTGCCCCTGTTGCAGACTTCACATCCTGCACGGTTCTCAAAGTTGCACGATTTTTGGAGTTACATGGATCTCAAAGAAGGCACGTATATCAAAGTTGCACAACTTTCAAAGCTGCATAGATTTTAAAGTGATGGAGAATAAAATAATAATAATAATAATAAATAAAAATAATAATCTCTTAAAGCTGGACTCTAACCTTGACTCAATGGAGTCGAGTTCTCCCCATCTCAGGGAAATGATGGGGACCTCACTAGCACGGATCCCGGAGCAAGCACGAATCTTGGAGCCTTGTAAATCTCGGAGCATATCATAAATAAATTTAGGATTTATCTTTTATTTAAAATTTGAATTAGGATTTTATTGGTTAGGATTGAGATATGGATAGGCTTATCTTATCCTATCTTGTGTTTGGATTTTAATCATTTCTATTTTGTTATCTTGTATTCAAATTCAAATGAGGGTTGGACAGGTCTATAAATACCACCCTCAGTCCTTTGTAAGAAAATAGCTTTTGAGAAAAAAAAAAATTGAGTTTTTAGAAGAGTGATTCTTCTTGCCTTCGCCTTCGGGCATGGGCGGATGCCCTAGTTATCCCCCTTCCCATTCCATCTTCTTTATCCCCTCGTGACCTTTGAGATTCATCCTAGCACCTCCAAGTATCGAGGAGGGTGTAATGCCCTAGAGGTGAGAGGTCTTTTCGTTAGGGTGAGTCCCAAAGTCCATGAGTTCCAAACCCTGTCTTCTAGCCCCACTATTCCTTCGCCACCCTTTACCCTTAAAAAAATACAAAAAAAAAATAGTGGTACCCTAATCTAGGTGACTTCTAGGCTCACCAACGATCCTACCCAATTGTCCCTCATCAATTTATTAGCATTGTACAATACAATAACGGGCTATGACAGTATATATGTGCCATTCTTCACTTGTCCATTCCTATCACATTGGAACCATTCATAGTGATGTAGCAAATATCTTTCTTTATTGATAATTCATAACCATCATTGGCCAACAGGCCTATAGAAATGATATTTATTAAAAAGGAAGGACAAAAATAACGTTCATTAAGAATGACAGTACAAGATTCGAAATACAAAGAAATAGTTCCCAATGCCAGAACTAGATCTTGACTTACATTCCCAACATTTAGAAACCTCTCATCGCTTTCGAATCTCCTACTAACTTCAAGTCCCTGCAAAGAATTGCAAACGTGGTAAGGGCTTTCGGTATCCAATACCCAACTAGTAGTATCATAAATAGAGAAACTACAAGGATTTATCATATAAATATCATGACCAGCAACACCTTGCTGCTTTCCCTTCCTTGGCCTATTTGGGTCAAGAGTGGCGAGGCAAGCAAAACAATTCCACTTCCAGTGACTCAACTTCTTGCAGAAGAAGTACTCTGCTTTACTCTTGTCAGTCTTTACCCTCCTAGTGTGACTTGGTCCAGCACTAAGCACCTTCTTATTCTTTTTCTTCTTCTTCCCTCTCCCGAAGGGATGTCGTCTTGCTCCAAAACCTCACACCAGATTTAGAACCCCTTGTTGAGGTTATGGTCTCTCTAATAAGTCTACAGTAATCCTAACATCTCGTGATAGTTCGCTGCAGGCCTATTCATAATAAAATTATTAGAAAGACCTAGTAGGAAGGGGGCAGAGAATTCAGAATCACATCCTTGCTGAGCTGCTCATGCAAAGGACATCCGAGTTTGCCTAAATGCTTAAATAACTCGATCATGTACATTACATGGTCAGTCACTGAAGATCCATCATGCATACGTGTGTTATAGATAATGGAAGAGATTCGGTATCTTTCCATATCATCCAGAGTGCCAAAAGATTCCTTCAACTTTTGAAGAATCTTTTCTGGCTAGGCCTCCTCGAACTTGCGACTGAACTCGTCGTTCACCATAGCCAACATTATGCAACACACCATGGTGCGGTCAGAGATCCATTTATGGTAAGTGTCTCTGACATTGCCATGAGCATTGGGGGTTGGGATCTCAGGTGCTAAACCTATTATCACATAGAGGATCCGCTCATGCTCCAGGACAATCCTGAGTTTTTGATATTAGCTATTGAAATTGGGTCCAAAAAGTTTGTCATTATCTAATAATGATCGGAGTGACAAAGTGGTTGACATTATCTAAAAAAGGAGAACAAGACCTATCAGTATATGAATTATTTAAAAAATCCTTTAGACATGGATTTTAGTCTAAAGGTTTCTCCCACTATTTTATTTAGGCTAGTAGCCTCTACACTCCAATCCGAAGAATAACATTTATCCTTTAGTTGGTACTAGGATCCAATAGACTACATATGAGCCCAACTTTGGCCGACCAACCCAGATGCATCTAAAGGTAGGTACAATACCAATTGCTTCTCCAAGCAATTTCTAGTAATCATTTTGCCCGAAGGGTCCTCATAATCGGCCTTTTGGCCTCCTATTGAAGGTCCTGGTTAGGTCCAACCATTAACATGATCAAACTCAATACTTCTAACTAACCCATGATTAAGCCCAACTTTGGCCGACCCACCTGACATGTGTTAAGATAGTCACATTGAGCAATCAAAAGTTAAATGGCAATCCCACTTGCTTGATGACCACCCGTTCTTTGGAACTATCGATAATCACCCAACTTATGGACTCATTGCAATTCCAACTTAATGGGAGGCTATGACTTAGGCTATCATATAACTTAGTCTTTTTATGGACTTAAAAATTTAGAGGATTTAAATTTTGTGACATTTGAAATGAAGACATGGACCTTGATTAAGAAAACTCCCACCAAACACTTAAAGGATTTTTAGATCAATTTGGGCCATGGGCACCTATAAACCAGTCAGACTGATTAACCATAGTTAACATGGGTCAACTCGAATCTAATATGATTCACCACATTAGCCAGGTATGTAAGATCAAGGGATGGGTTAAGTCTGGTAAGCCTCTTACCTTAGACACCAACTGGTGAGGGCACCAGGATCAGACACAGATTATTGGGCCCAATCTGGTTTACTTAGCCATGTGTCACATTTTTGTAAGCAAATAAGATTTAGTCCTCTAATAAGTTGAGACTAGTTGATTTGTCTCAACCCTAGTCAGTTATTGAGTCTTGTACTTGAGTATTAGTCCAGTGAGAGTCCAATTTTTGTACAAAAGAAGAGGTTACCCTATTTTGAAATTCCACCAGCCTCACCCAGGAGCCGAAGGCATTTACATCAGCTTATGTGATCTTGTTTAACACCCTAGAGCCCTAGATACCCTCCAGATGCTCTCTAGATGCCCTGATTCCTTCCAAATGCCCAGATTCTCTCCAGATACAATAGTATATTCCCAGACCAGGGCATATCATGAATCCAGAGGTCCATCTATGCCTAGCCCAGGAGAAATTAAGCTTAAGTGCCAGGCCCATGCCTGTAAGAACCGAGATTCCAGTCTGATGCCAGGAATATACCAGCCCAGGCACCCTAGCTTCCAGAAGGCCCAAAGCCGATGCACCCCAAGCCCTTGGCCAGCCCTTGCTACCCCCCATGAAGCCCAACACACCAAGAGTGGCATCCTTTGAGAAGAAGCATCATCCTTTGAGAAGATTGGTATCCTTTCAAGTCTTCAAGCATCAGCCTTCATCCTTTGAGAAGAAGCCCAAGGCCTCCACCTACTAAGAGCCTCCTTCTTCTCCCAACTGCTAGCACTCCTAACCCTAATCTTTCCCTTCTATATCATACCTTGCTTATTTCATTTGAGTGTTGATTCAAACCTAACCTTGATGCTTTGCAGGATCCCAGTGGTGTTTCCCCTTCCTAGAGGAGGCTTTCCTTGCCTTTAGACCAGGTCCAGATCGCCTTCAGATTTGGGAACCAAAAGCTTGTCTTCCAGGTGCCATCTTGAGTGCTGTGAGACCTCTTCATCGATCGGATCTTCAAATCACTGCTTGGTACTATCCTTCCCTAATCTTAATTTCTATTTTGTTGAAGGTTTGCTATCCTAAGCCGGGAGTTTCTTAATTCTTTGGTCCTTGCTTTATTATTTTGCATGAGTTATTTTGCGAATATGATAGTTTCTTGCATTACCAGTCTTCCTGCTAATTCTTTACTTATTTTAAGTCCTTTAACTACTGAATTAAATTCTAAAAAAATCTAAAAAAATTAGTTTTCTTTTTTTCATCAGTCCTAGTTTCGTCCCGCATCACCAATCATAAGCTGGCCAGGTAAGAGTTAGCCCCAAAGAACCTTGATCACAACTGTCAAACTTACCTTAGACACTAAGTTGTCTACCAGACTCAATCAAACTAACCTAAAGACTTGGTCTCACCATGAATCCATGAATCAAGTCCATTTAGATGTATGAACTAATCTAACTAACTATTAGAGAGATCTATAGAGGAGAGACCTAATTCAACTTTTGATTAGTCTTTTCTCTATTTAATCAATTCATCTAAACTTAGGTCTAACCCATTTAAGGACCTAATTCTAGCTAGCCCATTCAACCCATGATTTATCAATCATGACTTAAGATTAGAATCATATCCTAAATCTTAAAAATTATACAACTTAATTCTCAATTACGTGTATCACACTTATTGAAACATTTTAAAAATTAAGTGAAATAATTTCTTAAAAATTTGAAGCTTAAAATTACTATTTCATAGTTTTCTGGTCGAGTCAGCTCTTCTAGAACACAGTTTTTTGGTTAAGTCAGCTCTTCCAGAATACAAATTTCTGGTAGACTCAGTTCTTCCATAACATAGATTTCTGGTCGAGTCAGTGCTTACAGCTCGAGTCAGCTCTTCTAGAACACAGTAACTTCAAATTTAAATCATTTCCACTTGAACTTTTCAAAATTTTAGATCAAACATTTTTTAGTTCTTATGTAAACATAGTTATGATCTATTAACCATAGATTAAAACAATTTTAATCCATCAAATTTCTTACTTTCTTCATTATAAGGTCGTGATGTAGTGGCACCCCTGCACATCATAGGAGAACCCCTTGAAATCGGAAGAGATGGTCTTCAAACCAAGCTTCTCTCCTATGACCGGATGGCCATGGTGAATCCACCTTAATCCAAGTACTTTATAATTGAAAAAGTCCAATTTCATATAAAACATTAGACTAGATGTGCATCCAACATGGCTCTGATACCATTGTAAGGAACTGTTCCTAAGGGACGATACATGCATTTTAAAACTTTTCTAAAGGCATACACTAGTGAAAAATGATAAAATCATTTTATCTATAGATGTTAATCTAATTAACATAAGCCCCTACCAGGATCTTGATGCATCTAGAGTAATGTAAATATGAAATAATGCAAATATTGTATGAAAATCAACACCATTCCAGAAATCACATAATGATGCAATAATGATTATTATGTCATACATAAAATAAAGACATACCTTAGTGACGTTCATCAAAGGTTGCAACAAAATCCCTAGATCTTAGTCGCAATCCCAAGAGCAGCTCCAACCTATGAAAAAAATTCCTGCTATGCAAGCAGCACATGCGTATCGCCTTTACGGGTGGTTCACACCATGTAGCATGATTTTTTCTCCTTCCTTCAAGGCACTAGCCTCACCAAAAACACTGATGGCAGCTGCGATTCCATCTTCAACTCCTTGAAGATGTGCAGACTCTTTCAACTCCTTGAAGGACTGTTGCTGTAGTGGTGCTGGAATGAAGATGCTTGGGAACCTTTTCCTAACGCTCTATCCCAAACCTTTAGCATAAGGTATACACACAGGAATCCCAAAATCCAAGCTCACTCTATCCTAGAGATCAAATATCGCAATCTCTCAAGGATGAAGCAAGATCTCTATCTCATAAGTTTTTTAAGTAGAGTCTCAACTTTGATCAAAATCTGGAGTATGGAATGTTAAACGTGAACCACTCACCTTCTTCAGCCCTTCTTTTATAACAGCAGCCCTCAAAATAATTAAGAGGACATAATGAGAGATTAGTGAGCAATTTTAGGATCTTTTGAGATTCTAGGGAGGTTATGAAGTCCTTTTGAATTTAGCAACAATAGATCATAAAACCCATAAATGCATCCATTAAATGCCCACAATAATTGCAAAATTAAATGGAGCAGTTTTTGGTTTATAACAGTCCAACAGACGAGTCGACTCATCCAAATAAGTTGGCTCGAACACAGGTTTGACAACACCTTGTAAAACGAGTTTGTAACGATTTCCAATCATTCGCATGCCAACAAAACAAGAAGAAACCCTCGATGTGTGATCCCATAGGTTCAAACACTAAACCGGTAGTACGAGAACATTTTCAGTACTAGCCAAAGTCACCATTTAGCAAAGACACTCAACATCCGAATAGGTGGATGGTTGCAGAGCAATATGAACCTGTCAAATATGAAATATCAGTTAACTTATTCTTTTAATCTTTTAATGCTCCAAATGGCTTAGGGTTAAACTTTCCAACCCTAATTAGTCCATCTCAATATGTCTCAAACAAAGAATCCTTGTAACTCTTTACAAGGAATGTCTTAGCCAAGGTCTTTCTTAATTGAGGCTTATAAAGCATTCAATCCAAACCATTTAAAGAGATCAATCCTATCTCGATCCTACTACCGCTACACAAGTACTTGACTATACCCAGCAACCTTCCATCATCGGATTAGAAATTCGGGTAGTCTGGCACCTAAGCATAGTGATTTGCTTGCAAGCTGTCATAGTGATATCATGTCAGAGAAATAATTCATGTCCACATTCTAATACAAGATACTTCTTCGGTAGATAGAGAATCTCACATGAGAGTCACGGTCAATGAAGTGTCAAACACAACACTTGATGTCACACCAGCATCTCCATGCTACTTGGTTAAGAGGACAACCAACATATATGACATCAACGACCTACTCTCGATACACCATCATCCTGAAACAGCGTATCCCTTGGTCATGAACCAATTTATGAACTACACGATGCATCCTCTCAACATTGCATACAAGGTAACTCAAAGGACATCATCACACAAGAGTTTAATTAGGAAGATGACAAGTGATGAACAACCAGAATAAACTTTTTATTCAATTCAATAATTCATATACTTAAACATGAGTTGCACAACCATCTACAGCCTAGATGATGGGCTTTGGGACATAATTCCCAATACAATTGACTAATCATGTAACCCTAAATGAAATTGCCTCTTGACTAACTTGCAGTATGACTAAATATTTTGATTATGAGGGCTTTTAGTGGCCTCAAAACACATCCTAACTAATCATGACAACATGATAATAAAACTAGCAACCAAGCATATTAGCCTGATATGCATAACATAACATGATTATTTCAAACATCTATTCACATCACTTGTTCATGGGATATGGCCATAGCAGCACCCCTACACATCATAGAATACCCCATTGAATGGAAAGAGAGGGCCTTTAAATCCTACATTACTTCTATGACCAGATAGCCATGGTGACTAACCCAATTTGAAGTTGTTACTAAGATATAACATATCATATATATGTCTTTAAACTAAATAATGCATCAGAAAAATGATAACATAGCATATGATCATATTTTCCTATTTTCACATCGCATGCCATAATTGAAATAACCATTAATTGAATGAAATAAGAGGGATCTGATACCACTGTTGGGTTTCTAGGATTTTGATGGCATAGTGGAATAATGGATTTTCAAAATATCATTCTTGAAGACCCTACAACTAGAAAATGTTAAGCCCAAGATCTCTTATTCACTACAATCAATAAGTCATTAAATTAGGGTTATGAAAAATTCCTGGAATGCTAATTCTTTGTTTTTTCCTCTAGGCTCATAAATGCAAGCCCTCCAAAGGTGATTCACATAGGAATCAAACTAGGAAGCTATCTGATGTGGGCACTAGAATCAGGAAAAGACTCCAACCAATTCAGGTCAAGTCCGAGTCCTTGTGGTTGGAGTAGCAAAAGAGAAGTCCTGTAATTTTCTTTTTTTTGAGTCCAAATAATCTTGTAGTTAATTTCAAGTCCATGTTGGGTCTAGTTTAATATCTTAGTTAACCCTACAATTGAGAGTTGGGTCCACTTAAATCAAGCCCAATCCATGAGTCCATGAAGCATCAAGACAAGAAGAAGCCACCTCATCAAGTGACCCCCACCTTGTGCCACATGTCAAAAGCTCCAATGGATGTCGCCACCTCAACAAGTGGTCCCCACTTTATGCCACATGTCAAGAGCTCCAAAGGACACTGCCACCTCATCAAGTGGTCCCCACCTTGCACCACATGTCAAGCTTTGAAGGAGTTTCAAGTAACAAATGCCACCATATCCTCCAACTCCCCACATTTCAAGCAACAAATGCCACCATATCCTCCAACCCCCCTTGTAATCATCCTAATCATATAGGTTTTCAAATTTTAAAAATGTTGTATGGCTTCTTTTAAGCTATGGGATGCCGCATTGTGAAAAGGATGGTTAATGAATGAAGTTGGTATTTTTTTCTTCTATGTGTTTTTTTTTCTATGTGTCTATGTGGTAGCTTAGCCTTTCTCTTCCTCCACGCCAACCCTAATCTTTCCTTCTTTCATTCCCAACGCCAAAGACTTCCTCTTCTTTCATATCTTCAAACTAGCTCCAGCGTTCAAGGGTGAATCAAGAAGATCATCACAAGGCGACCAACCTACTCCACTTCAAGCATTCCACCATGATGCCAAGATGGATCTCCTTCAATTCCTCTTCCACCCTTCTTTCTTTTCTCTAGTTGATTGCTTGTTAAGTCACTCATCTTAGGGTTTCTTTGTTGCAGGTTTCTCCGGGATTCCGGCTTCAAGAGGAAGGTTTACTTGCCATAGATCCAGAAAACAAGAGGAGCCTTCAGTGGTATTATGTTCCTGTCATCCGGGAGACCTCTTCTAGAGTGAATCTATTCTAATTGAAGGGCCAATGTCAGGTATGTCTAGTGTTGATTTAGTTTATAATGTTAAATTAGACCTAGCTTAGCTTGCGTGGTTCTCTTCTGGTCCTATTCCTTTCTTATTCTGAGAGTCTCGATCACTAGGTTTTGTTAGATCTTTCGAGCTTCTTCACTAGATCTCTTTGATAGTTTATGTTGAGTTGTTTATATGCAAATAGGGAATTGCTTGGTTAATCATTTGCTAATCTCCATTAGGGTTGCATAGTTTCATTTTACATTCTACACCATTCTTGGTATCAAAGCATGGTCGGATAATTTCCTGCATTTAGATATGTTGCATGCACACTTGTTATCTAGTTATTTTTTTTTAAAATCCAAGAAAGATCTAAAATTCACGCCTCCTGAGCGGGTGTAATCCAGTACACTGTCACGACCCATGGGAATAATGAGCCGCTGGCCGGACGTGAATTTTTAGATTGAAGTTTGGGTAAGCCAATGCACTTGTTTGATTAGATCTATTTACTGAAAATTTGCATCTGCTTACTGTAATCCATCTGCAGCTCCAAAGGCAAGTCGCTAATTTCTTGTTGAAATATTTTTTTTCTTGTTCCTTTTTAAGTCAGTTATCACCATATTAAATTTTATCAACAGAAAATAAAATACAAAAAAAAATGAAAATTCCTACTTCAATCTTCTGTCCTTCTGAAATAGTCTACAGTACATGGTCTATTTTTTTACTGTTTCTCTTTATATACAGATCTAAATTTTCTAATTTTTATTTTGCTGGGATCCGCATAATTCAATTTATTTTTCAACAATATATTAGATTTTATTTCGATTGTTAGAATTTCTAGCATTTGAAATACTCTGTGAGATTCAGTCTGAACTGAAATTCCAGCAAGAACCAATCTCAGAAAATTTTTGAATTTGAAGTTCAAATTTTAAATTTTAAAATTTTGAATTCTGACATTCTAAAATCTGAAACTTGAAGTTTGAGTTTTAAATTTTAAAATTTAATTTTGAATTTGAAATTGTTTGAAAATTAATCAAGTCAAATAATTAAGTCAGCTCATAAAACAAAATATATATATATATTTTTGCATTCATTTGAAAATATCTTAAGGGCATCAATATGACATGGGGGCAAGAATTCATCACTTGTCCTTAGCCCAAAACCACAACCCATCATCTCGATCCCAATCCTTAATTAAAACCAATTAGACCTAATCACCCTAGTGGGTTAGGGACACCAACGAGTCGGGTTCAGATTTGGGTCAAGTTAATTGTGTCCACTAATTGGTGTGTGCTTACGGGCCTGGTGTCTAGGATTGGTGTATTAGGGCTTGTGGGTTGGTCCGCCTACCTGGCCAATCACAGATTGGTGTCTAAGGTTGGCAGAACAGGGACCTCCACTCCCCTTCCCACCTACCTGGCCAAGTCACATAAGTTACTACTAGCTAGTTGGTCCTTTTAATTAGATCTCTAATTCGTACTCTAGGTCTAGAAATCCTTAGCCCGAATTTGAGTCTAATTGTTTGTATGACAACTAGATCAGGAACTCCTTACCACCCTTCACAATACCAACCATGTTCATCCATGGACACTGGTATGGAAACCCTTATGAGATCTATGATTGAGCGACTGGAATGTTTGGATGCTAGGTTTGATCAGTTCGAGGAAAGGATAGGAACCCTAGAGGAATCTAGGATGACCCCAAATGAACCACCTTCACCCAGATTACCTTCTGTTCGCCCTAGAGCCCAACGACAGGAACATACACCAGATCCAATTCATAGAAGGCCACATCAGGATTATGCTGATCACACTCCAGAGCCATATCCTAGAAGACCTCGCCATGATACTTTTGATCAGGATGATCGGGCCTTAAGGAATATCCATCTAGATGCACCAACCTTTGAGGGAAGCCTAGATCCTAAGGTGTACATAGACTGGGAGGCTGACATGGACCAATATTTTGACTGGTATGATATGTTTGAAGAGAGAAGATTCAAGTTTGCCAAAATCAGACTAGTCCGTCAGGCTAGGTTGTATTGGGGAAATGTCGAATGCATAGCTAGGCAGAGGGGAGACTTACCTATAGCGACCTGGAGAGACATGAAAAGAAAGCTTAGAGAGAAATATTTGCCTATGTCTTATTAGCAAAGGTTGTTAGATAGTGGCAACGATTGACACAAGGAAATAAGACCGTTTCTGAATACGTTGCTAAATTTGATTAGTTTGTAATGCGATGCAACATAGTCAAGTCTGAGGCAGCCACTTTATCGAGGTTTATATCAGGATTGAATGAAGATATAAAAGGGGAATTATTTTTGAGAGAAGTCCATGATTTAGAACAGGCATACCAAGTTGCCATGGACTATGAGAGGTTTCAGAGGAGAGCTTCATTTAGGTGACCAGAGCCCACTAGGTTTAATCCTCCTGTTAGTCAACCTAGTTCAGTCCCTAATACAGCCAATAGACCAAGACCCAGCTCAAATCCAACCCGTAGACCCAACCCTGACATTCCTCCAATTCCTAGAGAAGACAAAGGAAAGAGCCCTGAAGTTCAAGGTGAGAGGGAGCGAGTCTGCTATAAGTGTCGTAAACCTGGTCATTTCTTGAGCCAATGTCACTCTAGAGCTTTACATATAGGGGAGGTAGAAGAAGAAGAAGAATCAGAACCCCTGGAGAATAATGAAGAGGAGGTTTATGAAGCAGGGGATTGCTTAGCTGATGAGTATGAAGGAGATGAAGAAAATGTAGACTCATCAGATGTGTTAGGAGTTGTGAGATGTATCATGACACATACCAAAGAGCAGGAAGACTGGCGTACGACTAGCATCCTACATACATTTGTCAAAATAGGAGAAAAGGTCTATAAGATCGTGATCGATAGTGGAAGCTGTGTCAACGCCATTTCCACTAGCGCAGCCAAGAGTCTAGGATTATCCACTGAACCACATCCCAATCCATATAGTATCCTGGATCAATTCCACTTCTATCCCAATCAAGCAGAGATGTCAGGTACAAATCCAACTTCAGTCCTATAAGGAACGAATTTGGTGTGATGTGCTCCCTATGGGAGTAAGTAGCATCATCCTAGGTAGGCCATGGCTGTTTGACCATGATGTGACAATTTTTGGTCGATCAAATTCCTGTGCTTTCAATTTCAATGGCAAGAAAATTGTCATTCATCCAACCCAGCCTAAGGACAGCACCAAAAGAGAAGCTAGCAGCCTGAAAGAAAAAAGGACTGGATTAAATTTGATAGGTGCAAGAGAATTAGAAAAAGACATTAATGAGGGAGCACCTATTTGGATGGTAGTTCCTAAGGAAACTAAGGACCACACCCCTGTAAAATACCCGCAAGAGGTGGTCCAATTATTGCAAGAATTTGAAGACGTGTTTCCCGAGGTCCTACCAGATAGTCTTCCACCTTTAAGGGACATACAGCATGCCATAGATTTAGTCCCTGGCGTGACTTTACCTAATTTACCTCATTATAGGATGAATCCAACTGAACATCAGGAGTTACAAAGGCAAGTTCGTGAACTTCTTAGAAAGGTGTTTGTTAGAGAAAGTTTAAGCCCATGTGCAGTCCCTGCCTTGTTAACCCCTAAGAAGGATGGCACCTGGAGGATGTGTGTAGACAGCCGTGCCATCAACAAGATTACTGTCAAATATAGGTTTCCAATCCCAAGACTGGATGATATGTTAGACATGATAGCCGGATCAATGATTTTCTCCAAGATAGACTTAAAGAGTGGCTATCACTAGGTTAGGGTTAGGCCTGGAGATGAATGGAAGACCGCTTTTAAGACTAAAGATGGATTATATGAGTGGTTAGTCATGCCGTTCGGTCTGTCCAATGCACCCAGCACCTTTATGAGAATTATGAATCAGGTGTTGAAAACTTTCATTGGGAAATTTGTGGTGGTCTACTTTGATGACATTCTTATCTATAGCAAGACTAAGGCAGACCATTTAACCCACCTAAGGCAAGTTTGCCAAGTCCTTAGAAAGGATAGCCTCTATGCCAATATCAAGAAGTGTGATTTCTTAACACATAGAGTTATCTTTCTAGGATTCGTAGTCACATCTGAAGGAGTGTCCGCTGACCCTGCGAAAATTAAGTCCATAGTAGAGTGGCCTGTACCCAAAAGCATCCATGATATCCGTAGTTTCCATAGTTTAGCCACCTTCTATAGGAGATTCATTAGAGGGTTCAGTACGATAGTGGCTCCAATCACTGATTGTATTAGGAAGGAAACTTTTGAGTGGACTAAAGCAGCAGACAAAGCCTTCCTAACAATTATGGAAAAAATGACACACGCACCCGTCTTGAGGTTACCCGATTTTACCAAAGTGTTCGAGGTTGCTTGTGATGCTTCTGGGGTAGGAATTGGAGTTGTCTTGAGTCAAGAGAATCACCCAGTAGCATATTTCAGCGAAAAGTTAAATGAAGCGAGACTAAGGTATTCCACCTATGATAGGGTGCTGTATGCGGTAGTTTAGGCATTACGTTATTGGAGGCATTATCTTCTACCACAAGAGTTTGTCCTATTTTCTGACCACGAAGCTCTTAGGTTCCTTAGTTCTCAAAAGAAATTGAACCCTAGGCACGAGAAATGGGTAGAGTTCATACAAGCTTATACGTTCATACTGAAACATCGTGCCGGTACTGAAAATAGGGTTGCCGATGCGTTGAGTCGTCGTTCCATGTTGTTGACTTTTGTGAGCACTGAGGTCGTAGGGTTTGATAGATTGAAAGAGGAGTATCCTAAATGCCCTGAGTTTGGTAACATCTATCGATCCCTTCAACAATGATTATCAAGTAAGCATAGTGATTATACCCTATTAGATGGATACCTTTTCAAAGGAAATCAGTTGTGTATTCCCAAGACCTCTGTTAGGGAATTTCTGATCTGGGAAGTTCATGCTGGAGGCTTGTCAGGACATTTTGGTAGGAATAAGACCATCTTAGCAATAGAAGACCAATTCTTTTGGCCTGGTCTCAAAAGAAATGTGGCCCAGATTGTAGCTCAGGGCCGTACCTGTGCTGTTGCAAAACAGCAAAGACAGAACACCGGTCTGTTCACACCCTTACCTATCCCTGATTGTCCATGGCAGGATATCAGCATGGATTTTGTAGTAGGCCTCCCTAAGACATCTAGGAAGCATGATTCTGTCTTTGTGGTTGTCGATCGTTTCTCCAAGATGGCTCACTTCATTCCTTGTTCTCAAACTTTAGATGCTTCGAAGGTGGCCAAGCTTTTTCTCGATCAGGTCGTTAGGCTTCATGATTTTCCCCAAACCATTGTGTCCGATAGAGATGTCAAATTTACTAGCTATTTCTGGAAAACCCTCTGGCACATGTTCGGTACCAAGCTGAAATTCTCTACTGCCTATCATCCTCAAACCAATGGTCAGACAAAGGTAGTAAACCGAAGCTTAGGAAATCTGTTAAGATGTTTAGTTGGTGACAACCTGGGAAACTGGGACCTATTACTTCCTTGTGCTGAATTTGCCTACAACAGCTCAGTTTATAGGTCTATTGGGAAAAGTTCGTTCGAAGTGGTCCATGGATACAGACCTAGGAAACCTTTAGACCTAGCTCCATTACCCACACATGCACGAGTGTCTGAGTCTGCTGAGTCATATGCACAGCATATTAGGAAATTGCATAAGGAGATTAGCCAAAAGATCCAATCGAGCAATGAACTCTATAAGCATATGACTAATTCACATAAACGGTTAAAAGAATTTAATGAAGGGGACTCCGTTATGATCAAATTTGAACCTGAAAGGTTTCCGCCGGGAACTATGAAGAAACTCCATGCCCGGGGAGCCGGACCTTTCAAAATAATAAAGAAAATTGGACCTAATGCTTATGTATTAGAATTACCACCAAGTTATGGCATTAGTTCAACATTTAACATTTCAGATTTAAAAGAATACATAGAACCTGCATTGATACCTGGTGAGCTTTTTGGTCCTAATACTTCTTTTGAGAGTTTAGCCCCAAAAGAATGCCCACCACCGAGTGTTCCTGAGCGAAGGGAGAAAATTGAAAGGATCTTGGATGACCAGATCATTACCACTAGAAATAAGGGCTACCAACGTTATCTGGTTAGATGGCAAGGATGTCCTGATTCTGAAGACTCTTAGATCACTCGAGAGGACCTACAACAAATCGATCCAGATGCATTAGAAGCTTACCAGGCTAATCCTTACTCGACAGGGTCGAGTTCCTCCCACCCCGGGAGAATTGATGTGGGCACTAGAATCAGGAAATGACTCCGACCAATTCATGTCAAGTCCGAGTCCTTGTGGTTGGAGTAGCAAAAGAGTAGTCCTGTAATTTTCTTTTTCTTAAGTCCAAATAATCTTGTAGTTAATTTCGAGTCCATGTTGGGTCTGGTTTAATATCTTAGTTAACCCTGCAATTGAGAGTTGGGTCCAGTTAAATCAAGCCCAATCCATGAGTCCATGAAGCATCAAGACAAGAAGAAGCCACCTCTTCAAGTGACCCCCACCTTGTGCCACATGTCAAAAGCTCCAATGGATGTCACCACCTTAACAAGTGGTCCCCACTTTATGCCACATGTCAAGAGCTCCAAAGGACACCGCCACCTCATCAAGTGGTCCCCACCTTGCACCACATGTCAAGCTTTGAAGGAGTTTCAAGTAACAAATGCCACCATATCCTCCAACTCCCCACATTTCAAGCAACAAATGCCACCATATCCTCCAACTCCCCACATTTCAAGCAACAAATGCCACCATATCCTCCAACCCCCCTTGTAATCATCCTAATCCTATGGGTTTTCGAATTTTAAAAATGTTGTAAGGCTTCTATTTAAGCTATGGGATGCCCCATTGTGAAAAGGATGGTTAATGAATGAAGTTGGTATTTTTTTCTTCTATGTGTTTTTTTTTCTATGTGTCTATGTGGTAGCTTAGCCTTTCTCTTCCTCCACGCCAACCCTAATCTTTCCTTCTTCCATTCCCAACGCCAAAGACTTCCTCTTCTTTCATAACTTCAAACTAGCTCCAGCATTCAAGGGTGAATCAAGAAGATCATCACAAGGCGACCAACCTACTCCACTTCAAGCATTCCACCATGATGCCAAGATGGATCTCCTTCAGTGCCTCTTCCATCCTTTTTTCTTTTCTCTAGTTGATTGCTTGTTAAGTCACACATCTTAGGGTTTCTTTGTTGCAGGGTTCTCCGGGATTCTTGCTTCAAGAGGAAGGTTTACTTGCCATAGATCCAGAAAATAATAGGAGCCTTCAGTGGTATTATGTTCATGTCATCCGGGAGACCTCTTCAAGAGTGAATCTATTCTAATTGAAGGGCCAATGTCAGGTATGTCTAGTGTTGATTAAGTCTGCAATGTTAAATTAGACCTAGCTTAGCTTGCGTGGTTCTCTTCTGGTCCTATTCCTTTCTTATTCTGAGAGTCTCGATCACTAGGTTTATGTTAGATCTTTCGAGCTTCTTCACTAGATCTCTTTGATAGTTTATGTTGAGTTGTTTATATGCAAATAGGGAATTGCTTGGTTAATCATTTGCTAATCTCCATTAGGGTTGCATAGTTTCATTTTACATTCTACACCACTATCCTTAGTAGGTTGCTTAAGCCACTGGGACTCTTCATATGGCCCTTCTTCCTTTGGTAGCCCTTCTTTTCTTGCTTCAACCTCTGCCCTCCAATAGAGCACTCTGAGCCCTTTCCAAAACACTCTTCACTTTCACTTACACTTCCTAATTCACTTTCTAAAAGCCTTGTCTTAAAATGAAGTACTTGTCTTAAGACAAGACAAGGGAGGAAGAGACAAAAGGAGAGTGTGGCATAGTGTGAGTCTAAAGAATATAGGAAAGAAAGAATTTTTATGATACCATCAGCCTCAACACCGATGGCTATTTATAGGAGAAGGGAAGGCGCCAGATATGGCCTCTCATCAGCCTTTGATCAGTCAACCAATAGATCAAATAAGACCCTTCAAAGTGAAGGAGTCATATAAGCGAAAAGTCATGACTCTTCTGTGCCAACTGCCTTATTCAAGTCCCTTCACTAATTCATCTGACTTCTCCATCTGCCACTTGTCATTTTCAGGTTACAGAGAAGTCAAGAGATGTGGCCTTTTATTTAAAAGCATCGGTGATTGGAAATTTCTTAAAGCAGAGGGATTCCGCTTCTTAGAATTACCGCCAAACATGAAGAGTCGCAACTCTTCATATGCACCAACTTCCTTCCACCGATTTCTTCCTCTTGTTGATCGATCAAAGCCCACATGAAAGGGCATGGAGATAAGTATAAAGTCCCTTGGACTTTATCTAGCTTTGGTGAATGACAGACAGAAGGACTCTAGGTCTGGTGGGGACACCAGGATCAGATGAAGACTTCAGGGTTCCATTCGGATCTCTGATTGACCTTGCCCGAGATAATTAGGGTTTCATGTTTTGTAATAAAGTTGACATGGTCAACGTGAGGTTGTATTTTTATTTTTGAGTCTGTAGTCCTTTTGGGACCTTTGCATTTGAATTCAATTGAGTCATGTTGACTCAGTTTGTCATTTATTTGAGTCATGGTCAAAGTCAAGAGGGCTATTTGAAGACCCAAGACAAGAGGTGCCATATCTCTTGCCCTTGAGGCACCACATCCCTTTCCCAGTGTGCCTTGGTCCCCACACCACAAGAAAGCAAGTCCCTTCTTTCATGCGCCACTTAAGGAGAGATCAATCTAGGATCCTCAATCAAAGGGGGCGCCCAAAACAATTTCCATAAGAGCCAAGCTATGAAAAGAAAGGAGCAACACTTGGGGAGCAAGACTAGGAGGTGCCCAAATACTTTCAAATAAAACCAAGCATGGAAGAAAAAATGCTTGTCTTGAAGAGCAAGGCTAGGAGGTGCCATCTTCTTGCCTTTTGGAGCCACCAATCAACATTTAAGGAAGCTTTTGGCTGGCCATTATGAGGAGGATTTGATTCTACACGCCTAATTTGAGAGTCCATCCCATTAGTCCCACATGGGAAGATGTAAAAACTTGATTTCTTGTAAAGGTCTATAAAATAGACCCCTCTTGTATGTTTTAAAATAATGATGAATGAAATCAATTTCATTGCGAGCAACTTTGTGTTTCTCTCTTTCGCACTTGTATTCAAGTGTTGAGCTCTGTGAGGGAGTAAATCCGGGTTCCCTAGGAACCTTGAGGAGGTGTGAGATCTCCAACCCCAAAACCCTAGCTTAGTCCACCCATCTCTACTCCACCACCACCAAACCCTAGCCTCTACACCATCTCCAAGGTTCTTCTTCCAAAAGGTGGCCGACCACCAGGACCCCAGTCTAGCCATCTTCAAGTCAGCTACCACTGCTTCAGAGTCCATCGAGCAGATCTAGGAGAAGTCCCAAATCCGCAGCCTAGGAGTTCCAGATCAGCTGAAGACCTTCAGATCCCATCCTTTCTTCTACTCTGGTAACTCTCTTCCCTGAGTCTCATGTTCCTAACCTTATTCTTCTTCTCTCCAGGATCCAGGGTTCAAGAAGAGGCCAACTTTGCCAAGGACCATTATCGGAGGATCCATTGCGAAGATACCTTGACTCCTGGGATCCAATAATCTGCTCGAGAGAGTCTTTTCCACCAAATGGAGAGATATCACTGCTAGGTAACAAGAACCTTCCCTTCTCACTTTGTCTATTTCGTTGAATCTCAGAGCAAACCCTAGATCTGGGGGTTTCTTAATCCTCAGCGATCCTACTTCTGAGTTACTCTGATAATCCACTCCTTTTAATTGTGCTTTCTGTCATTTCTTAGTTTCTTTCAACATTAGTTTATCTTTCCTTTGAGTTAATGCCGACTTCTGAAAATATATATAAAAAAAAATACATTAATTTTAATTTGCTTCCGCATTCCACATATCCGTTCTACATCATTTTTGGTATCAGAGCCCTGTCTAGGGTTCTTGCTTTTTTGATTGTTATTTTCGTTCCTTTTTACTTTTGCTGCCTGGAGTAGACTCCCCTAGCCGTTCGGTCCTAGGAACAAGCGAGACACAAGCCTCCTTCTCCCATTCCACGGGGGTTCCTAGGGCGTGTAGGTGTGCCACTGGGTTATAACTTCTAGGCAGGGATTGTAAACGGGACACACATTCTGTTTTCTGCCAGTAACTACCCTGTTATTTGAATTGTTTCTCCCTGCAAAAAATTCTAAATTAAGTAATTCTTAATTTTCTGGAACCAGTATAATTGAAAGTGATTTACATAAAATTTTCATGATTTATTAATTTCTATAGATTTTCTGAGATCAATTTTACTGCTGTTCTACTTTTTATTTTTGCAAGCTATTTTTTTTATTTGAGTGTGCATAAATTGAATCTATCTTAAGGGCACCGAAGTTGCAACATAAGAGGAGGACTGAGACCCTCTCCTTAGCCAAAACCACCTCCCGTGCATTCGAACCTAAGCCTTTAATCCTAAAATTAATTAGACCTAATTTGCCGTAGTGGGCTAGGGACACCAACTGGTCGGGTCTAGGCTAGTGTTGAGTCCGTTTGTCTAGTTACTCTGTGTGTGCTTTGTACTCAGTGTCTAGAATGGTGGTTCCGTGATTCTATCCCGAAGGGCTTGTGTGCTGGTCCGCCTACCTGGCCAATCACTGATTGGTGTCTAGGATTGGCAATTAGGGACCTAACACTCCCCTTACACCTTCCTGGCTGAGTCCCGAGTTACTACAGGCTAGCTTGCCACTCTGATTGGGCATCTAGTTTGGGCTCTAGGTCTAGTTAGCCTGTAGTCATTTCAGTCGAGTCTCATTTGCTGTGCTTGCTTGCATCATCATGTCCACCCGGAATGGACTACCCTACCAACCTGGTCAAACCCAACCTGATTTAGAGGCCATGATTAGAACTCTTACCAAAAGAATGACCAAATTGAGTCAGGATATGAATGAGGGTTTTGCCCAGTTTAGAGACTGAGCCCAGGGACTTGAGAAACGTAGACATCAAAATTGGACCCTTGTCTCAGAATTTGGTAGACCCCAACCTCACCCACACCCAGAGCCTAGGAGACCTTTATACAAGGATCCTGAACCTAATCATTGGAGGTTTGATCTAAGAGCCTATGACCATGATCTTGCCCCTGAGCATAACCCTAGGAGCCTATATCCATACTTGGTTGACTCGAAGAAGGGACCCGTTAGGAACACCGAACCTTATGCACCCACTTTTGATGGAAGATAAGAGACATATATTAAGTGGGAAGAACAAATGGATCGGTATTTTGAGTGCACTAACATATTAGAATTAGGACAAGTTAGGTTGGCCAAAACCTAGTTCACCAAACATGCTAGGTCGCATTGGTATGCTATTGAGCATGAGTGTTATCAAAGAAAAGAGGAAATATATACTTGGAGAGATATGAGAAGTAAGTTGAGAGATAGGTACCTAGGTAGATCATATAAGAAAAGACTTTTAGGCCAATGGTACCAATTACGACAAGGTAATAGGCCTGTGTCTAAATATATCGAGGACTTCCAGTGGTATGACATGCAATGCAATACCATTGAGACTGAAGCTCAGATCACATCGAGGTTTAGGGTAGGGTTACACCCAGACATTTATAGGAAGCTATGCCTTTAAAAGACCAATAAGTTAGACCGAGCATACCAAGAAGCCCAAGACCATGAGTGGTCTTTAAGATATAACCAATCAAGTACTTTGGACTTAAAGCCAACCTCTACCAACTTGAGTCAAGTTCCGATTGATCCGACACCCGTAGTGAACCAGACTTTTGTTTGTCAATTCCCACTTGTGTCACCTCTTGACCAGAAGGATAACACTGAGAAAAAGTTAGGCATGGCCATCCCAAAATTAGTTGACCTGACCAGAGCCGTACTTAAAGAGAAATCAAAGGAGAATAGATTAGAACCTTTCAATGAGATTGAGGAAGAAATATATGAACCTGACATAAGTTTGATAGATGAATATGAAGAAGAAGAATTTGAGGAATCTCTCCCGATAATTCAATTAACCAACTCCTACCTGATGGGGTTATTGAGGGGACCCCTGCCACTCAAGGAATTCAGGAGCTAACCCTAAGAGAAGACTCTTTTGAGGAAGTTCAGGAAGAGGAAATTGCACCCAATGAGAGTTTAAGTGAGAATACCCCTGAACTCATTGAGGAATCCAAAGAAGACACCCCTGAGTCAAATCTGGTAGAGAAGTGTGAAGAAGGAAGGGGATCACAAGAATTGCCCATTAAGAAGGTCCAAGGACAAGAAAAAGACAGTAGCTTAGAAGACTTTCTAGATAAACATTCCAAAGACCTTCCTGATAACCTTCCACCTTCTAGGAGCACCCAGCCTACCCTAGAACTTGCACTTGTAGACCCTCCTAGAGCAAATCATGAGGTTTGGATGAGTGCACCTATAGAACAATGTCCTCATTTTAAGGTCGTCCTGAATAACCAAGGTATGTTTCTTGTTTCCTATAAGCCACCTCAAAACTCTGATTCTTATTTCCTACCCTTCCCTGAATCTTCTCATGTTTCTAGAGCTATGGGATTACACTTTACTGAGATTTCTAGGTTGCAAGACTCCTTAAAACCTATTAGGTTTGCCACCTACTTCTGGAAGACCTTATGGCACCTACTAGGCACCCATGATAAGTTTTCATGCTCTCCATGCCATCCTCCGACCCAAGGTCAAACCTAGAGAGCCTTAGTTTGTTTGGTTTAGACCTAGGGTTCCTTTGAATAAAGTCCATTCTTTAGGAATGCATCGTCAGTCGAGTTTAGGACATTGACTCAGATTTTGGTTTAGTGAGAATACCAGGAATTGGGATTTGTATTTACCCAGGGCTGAATTTGCATTTAATGACTCAGTCAATAGGTCTATAGGTAAAAGCCCTTTTGAGGTTGTTCATGGGTACAAGCCTCACACACCACTTGACCTAGTTCCTTTGCCAATCCATACATGAGTCTCCGAGTCAGTTGAAGACTTTGCACAGCATGTAAAGAACTTGCATAAAGAAATTCATGCCAAAATAACTTTAAGTAATGAAACTTATAAGAAGTTGGCTGATTCTCAAAGGCGAGTCAAAACTTTTGTTGAGGGAGACTATGTAATGATTAGGTTAAAGCCTGAGCGGTTTCCTCCTAAAACCATTAGAAAGCTACATGCTAGAGGAGCTGGACCATTTAGAGTGAAGAAGATAGTGGGACCCAATGGCTTTGTGCTGAGTTGCCTCCAGAGCTAGGAATTAGCTCCACTTTCAACATTACAGACCTAGTAGAGTACAGGGAGCTAGCTATGATTCCCAGTAAGCCTTTTGAACCTAATCCTGTTATTGAGAGTGATCCTGACCCTGTGTGTCCACCAACAAACTAGCCTGTGAGGGAAGAGAATATTGAAAAGATCCTGGATGATCAGGTTATTTCTACTCGTAATCGAGGATAACAAAGATACCTGGTTCGCTGGCAAGGAAGGCCAGATTCTGATAACTCTTGGATCTCCCGAGAAGAATTACAAGAATTGTACCCAGACCTCTTGGAGAGATACCAGAGCCAGCTTGATCCATACTCGACAGGGTCGAGTTCCTCCCACCCCGGGAGAATTGGTGCGGGCACCAAGATCAGACGAAGACTTCAGGGTTCCATTCGGATCTCTGATTGACCTTGCCCGAGATAATTAGGGTTTCAAGTCTTGTAATAAAGTTGACCTGGTCAACGTGAGGTGGTATTTTTATTTTTGAGTCTATAGTCCTTTTGGGACCTTTGAATTTCAATTCAATTGAGTCATGTTGACTCAGTCTGTCATTTGTTTGAGTCATGGTCAAAGTCAAGAGGGCTATTTGAAGACCCAAGACAAGAGGCGCCATATCTCTTGCCCATGAGGCACCACATCCCTTGCCCAGTGTGCCTTGGTCCCCACACCACAAGAAAGCAGGTCCCTTCTTTCATGCGCCACTTAAGGAGAGATCAATCTAGGATCCTCAATCCAAGAGGGCGCCCAAAATAATTTCCATAAGAGCCAAGCTATGAAAAGAAAGGAGCAACACTTGGGGAGCAAGACTAGGAGGCACCCAAATACTTTCAAATAAAACCAAGCATGGAAGGAAAAATGCTTGTCTTGAAGAGCAAGGCTAGGAGGCGCCATCTTCTTGAATTTTAGAGCCACCAATCAACATTTAAGGAAGCTTTTGGCTGGCCATTATGAGGAGGATTTGATTCTACATGCCTAATTTGAGAGTCCATCTCATTAGTCCCACATGGGAAGATGTAAAAACTTGATTTCTTGTAAAGGTCTATAAAATAGACCCCTCTTGTAAGTTTTAAAATAATGATGAATGAAATCAATTTCCTTGTGAGCAACTTTGTGTTTCTCTCTTCCGTACTTGTATTCAATTGTTGAGGTCTGTGAGGGAGTAAATATGGGTTCCCCAGGAACCTTGAGGATGTGTGAGATCTCCAACCCCAAAACCCTATCTTAGTCCACCCATCTCTATTCCACCACCACCAAACCCTAGCCTCTACACCATCTCCAAGGTTCTTCTTCCAAAGGGTGGCCGACCACCAGGACCCCAGTCCAGCCATCTTCAAGTCAGCAACCACTGCTTCAGAGTCCATCCAGCAGATCTAGGAGAAGAAGTCCCAAATCTGCAGCCTAGGAGTTCCAGATCAGCTGAAGACCTTCAGATCCCATCTTTTCTTCAACTTTGGTAACTCTCTTCCCTGAGTCTCTTGTTCCTAACCTTGTTCTTCTTCCCTCCAGGACCCAGGGTTCAAGAAGAGGCCAACTTTGCCAAGGACCATTATTGGAGGATCCATTGCGTAGATACCTTGACTCCCAGGATCCAATAATCTGCTTGAGAGAGTCTTTTCCACCAAATGGAGAGATATCACTGCTAGGTAACAAGAACCTTCCCTTCTCACTTTGTCTGTTTCGTTGAAACTCAGAGCAAACCCTAGATCTGGGGGTTTCTTAATCCCCAGCGATCCTACTTCTGAGTTACTCTGATAATCCACTCCTTTTAATTGTGCTTTCTATCATTTCTTAGTTTCTTTCAACATTAGTTTATCTTTCCTTAGAGTCAAAGCCGACTTCTGAAAATATATATAAAAAAAATATATTAATTTTAATTTGCTTCCGCATTCCACATATCCGTTCTGCATCATTTTTGGGATTAGAGTTTTCATTCTGCATCAAGGTCCTTTTTTGCATGCCAACAATGAAGAGTCGCAACTCTTCTCTTTTGCGCGCCACCTTTCTCCACACAATTCATACATTTGACCTAGTCAAAGACTATGCAAAATGGGTGTCAAATGAAAGAAAGTTTAATTTAATTTATCACTATATTAGTGATTATTAGGCAGAAGGACTCTTGGTCCTTCTGCATCCCTTTAGTTGCCGAGCACCAATTTTGTTGCCAATAGTCCCATGCCATTGGGACACTTGATATATGGCACATAAAATGTCCAAAAAATATCAGATAAAATCTGATAATTTTGTCCCACTTAAGACACAACCCAGTTTAGATTTTACATAAATTGGTTAGTCCATTTAGCAGCTTTTTAGACCCAATTCAATTGGGTTAGGAGATTAGGACAGCCTACACATGCTAGCTTGCAATCTAGCTGACCAATTAGGATCCCATGACCCTAATTAAATGTCAATTGACTTCCTAGGTCAATTCCCTAATGTGTGTGATCCTTTGGGTTCCACATCTAGCCAGCAGTAGGTCTAGGTCCAAGTTGATTCGATCCAATCGAACTCAATTGACCTAATTAGGTCAAATTGAGCTGACCTAAGTTGCCAATTCGAACTAGCTTTTGAATTGACTCATGAATTCAATCCAACTGATTCATGAAAATCCACAAGACATGATTGACATCTAGCAACATGTCATGCCTACCTGGAAGATGAAAAATTTGATGGAAATTACCAAAAATATCCTTCAGTGGAAAGTTATCGTGTAATTCAATCTTTCGATCTCCCATTATCCCGATTAAGTGATGGGCATGGATAAATGTCAAATCCTAATACTTAATTATTTCAAATCTCTATTTGATAATGAAGACTCTACTGATGACTGATTAGAAACCACTTCTAATCTCATCCTGCTTTTATCAAATACTCCCTGAGTCATCAATCGAAGAGATTACTTGGGATAACAATTTCTCTTACTAGGAATGATCGATTCCTTATTAGTCCACTTATATCCTTTTTACACCTTCCACCATATCTGAGAACACTCTGTACATGACTCAATGTCAAGAATGAGTATGAACCAAAATATGGATTAGTGTGCATAAGGAACCATGGTGACCTCAGGTCTAAAGATCACTTGCACAACTCCCACTATGAGAACTATCTTTTGACAAGTAGTAAGACTTCCATAAGATAGTCTTGATGCAGATCAGTTCAGTGAACTCATACCGTAATGAGCACCCATATCCTTGTATTAGTGTCTCTACACAAGTGGCTATGAGACCAACCACCCTCTCCATCGAGCATACATAGGATAAGCTAGTCTTTCTAGAAGCATCAATCCCCGAATCGATGATCCAATGACTAGAAACATTATAGATTAGGGTTTATAGGAACTTAGGTCTCACCATTATGATCTCCATCATAATCCTAATTTTTTTGCCCTAATCTATGGGATTCATCATAATCTTTAAATAAGACACAACAGTATGATGAAACAAAAATACCTTTAATTAATATAATAATGTCATATAAGAGTTGGAAGATTACAAAAATGCCCTTACTAAGATTAGCTTTTAGGGCACTTTCCTTTCATTATCTAGGTATGGTTATGTCTTCTTTATGAGACATAAATCCGAGTCATTTGAAATTTTCAAACGATATTGTAATGAAGTAGAAAAACAAACTGGGATGTTTATTAAAACCATTCAATCAGATCGAGGTAGTGAGTATCTTTATGGTGAGTTTCTACTTATCTTGAGGAGAATAGGATTCTTTCTCAATGGACTTCTCTAGGGGCACCTTAGTTAAATAGAGTGTCTGAAAGGAGGAATCGGACACTATTAGTATGGTCCAATCCATGATGTGCTTAGCCACTCTACCTATATCCTTTTGGGGATATGCTCTTAAGTCAGTGTGTTATCTTCTTATTAGGGTTCCTAGTAAATCCATTGACAAAACTCCATATGAGATATGGACTAGGCGTAAGCCAACACTTTCACATCTTTGGATTTGGGGGTGTCTAGCTTATGTTGAATGTTTGCGATGTATAGACTTGGACCTAGGTCTGACAGGTGCCTATTTGTTGGGTATCCAAAAGAGTCTAATGGATATTTCTTCTATCTTTCTGAAGAAGATGGAGTCTTCTTAGTCTTAGAACTACCTTTTTGGAAAGGGAGTACCTTATTGAAGGCACTCGAGCTGCTGAGGTTAAACTTAGAAAAGTTCAATAGGTAGAGGAAACAACACATTCTAGGACCGCTATATAACTAGATTTGATAAGATCTGAGCCTATTATGCAACCATTAACGAGATCCAGTAGAATACTGCATCAACCGGATAGATACTATATTTTTCTAGTTTGGGATGGTCATCCTATTGAGCTCGATAAGAACAACGAGGATCCGATCATCTATATGGATGAAATACAGAGGTCTAACTTGAGAAATGTCTTGAGGCCATGAAATCCAAAAAAAAGTCCATGAAAATCAATAATGTGTGGACATTGGTTGATCCACCTGAAGGGATAAAATCCATTGGGTGCAAAGGGATCTTCAAGAGGAAGAGGGGCATAGACAGGCAGGTGGAGACCTATAAAGCCCATCTAGTTGCCAAGGGATATCGGCAATGTTATGGTATAGACTATGATAAGAAATTTTTTCCTATGGCAATGCTCAAGTCTATTCAGATTATGCTTGCTCAAACAGCATATCTAGACTATAAAATCTAGCAAATGGATGTTCGAATTACTTTTTTAAATAGTGAGCTAGAAGAGGAGGTGTATATAATGCAACCTAAAGGGTTCACATCCATAAATGAGTCTAAGATGTGCAAGCTATAGATGTCCATTTATGGACTAAAGCAGGCATCTTGGAGTTGGAACAAGCATTTTGATAAATGTATCAAGATGTATGGCTTCATTAGGAACGGAGAAGAACCCTGCATATATAAATGGGCTAATGGTTCTGTAGTTGTATTTCTTATTTTGTATGTAGATGACATTCTCTTAATCGGGAATGACATTCCTGTATTACAGGAAAGAAATGTCTAGTTGTCATCTCAGTTTTCTATGAAGGACTTGGGTGAAGATTCCTGCATACTTGGTTTGAAAATCTATAGAGATATATGTAGGAGGCTTTTGGGATTGTCTCAATCTACGTATATAGACACCATGTTGAAATAGTTCAGCATGGAAAATTTCATGAAAGGCTATCTTTCGATAGGCCATAGAATTACTCTTTTCAAAGAAGAATTGTACGACAACTCCTAAGGAGAGAGAGTGTACGAGTAGGATTCCATATGTTTCGATAGTGGGTTCTATCATGTACACCATGACATGTACTAGACCAGACATGGCATACTCAGTAAGGGTAATGTGTAGATACCAGTCTGACCCAGGTGAGGCACATTGGAAGGTAGTAAAACTATCTTTAAGTATTTGCAAAATAGTAAAGACCAACGGCTAATTTATGGAGAACCTAACTTAAAACTTGTGGGGTATACTGATTCTAGTTTTTAGTCAGATATAGATGACAACAAGAGTGTATCGGGATTTATGTTTACCTTGAATTGAAGAGCTATCTACTAGAAAAGTTTCAAGCAACATATAGTGGCAGACTCAGTATGTGAAGTAGAATACATTGCAGCATCAGATGTCGCAAAGGAGGCTGTGTGGTTACGGAAGTTCCTAAACAAGCTGGGAGTGGCACCTTCCTTAAATAGTCTTATTTTGATGTATTATGACAGCACTAGATCCATTACTCGAGCCAAAAAGCCAAAGACCCATCAGTGTACCAAGCACATTCTGCATCGCTACTACCTTGTACAAGAGATCGTGAAATGAGGAGACATCAAACTTATGATGATCGATGGAAAGAAGAATCTGGCCGACCCCTTCACTAAAGCCATTGGAGTTCAAGAGCTCAACGATTATAAATGGAAGATGGGAATATGATCGTGTTTTGATTGGCTTTCTTCCATGTGGGAGTTGTTGGAATATGTCCCAAAGCCAATCATCTAGCTTGTAGACGGTTGAACTATTTTTGTGATTGTATGTGAATTATATTAAGTAAAATATTTATTCAGACTGTTCATCACATTTTACATCTTTTTATAATGAGCTATTGTTTGATAAAGTCCTTAGGACTATTTTGATGTGATATAGAGAGGATATATCATCTAGTTCTTAAATTGATTCATGACCAAACAATACATTGTTATAGGACAACAGTATATGAAGTGTAGGTCATTGTATGTCATAGTCATTTGTTGTCCTCTTAACCAAGGAGTGTGGAGACACTAGTATGGCATACAGGTATTGTGTATAACACTTCACTAGAAGTGACCCATTTGTAGAACACTCTTTCTGCCAAAGAGTAGTTCACATTAGAATATGGATATAAGTGTTCCTCAAACTTAAGATCACCATGGTAGCTTGTGAGCAACTCACTATGCATAGGTACCAGACTACCCGGATTTCTAATCCAGTGATGAAAGGTTGCTGCGTATAGTCAAGTACTTGTGTAGCAGTGATTGGATCAAGATGTGATTAACTCCTCCAAAAGAGTTTGGAGTGAATGACTCATTATGTATCAATTGAGTAAAACATTGGCCAGGATAGTCCTTATGAGCAATTACAGGGATTTTGAGTATTGAGACATATTGTGATGGACTATTCTAGGGTTGGGCAGATAAACCCTCAGTCTTTTGGAGCATTGAGGGTTAAAGGAATGTATTATATGATTATCATATCCATTTGGTTCTTGATAGTTGCTCTGCAACCTTTAACCTATCCGGATGCCAGGTGTCATTGCTACAAGGTGACTTTGGCTACTACTGAAAGTATTCTAGTACCAACGACTTAGTGTTCGAATCTATGGGGTCACACACCATAGGGGTTTTGATTGACCTAATGACTATTGAATGATTGGAAATAATTTTTTTGGACTCTCTAGACAATTTCGTTGTCCATCTACATTTCGGAGTTGACAAGAGTCATGAGTTGACTCAATTGTAGGGATTTGATGATTTGTCAAGTATTGACACATCATGCTACAAATGTTGTGACAAAGGTTTTAATTACTAAATGTTGGTAATTATATGGAGGTTTAGTGGCAATGTGATTTCTTGATTAACTCAATTTGATTAAGTAATTAAGTTTGGGTCAAACCGAATAAGATTGATGGGGACCCGAAAACCTATTTTATTTTATTTTATTTAAGTCCATTAGTCCTGTTTCACTTGAATCAAAGTGAGCCACTAGAGTCCCGTAATAAAATGGGACAACTAAGTGAGTTGAGTCCACTTAGTCAGGTCCAGTCCTTTTAGTTCAATCAAGAGTCCAGTTAAGTTGTTCAAATCAAGAGGAGAGTCATCAGCAGCCAGGAGATTCACCAGACCCCTCCAACCAGAGCCGGCCTTTAAGCACCTAGACCCTTTCATGCCACCAAGCCCACAAGAGAGAGCTCCAGCCCAAGACAGGCCCAATGTTGGCCGGTCCACTAGGGTTTCTTGGTCCACAAGTTAGGGTTTCTTGGCCTTCAAGTAATGTACCCTAGGGTGAATCTATAAATACAGCCCCTCCCCTCTTGTATTAAACATCTTTTTTTCTATGAATACAAACTAAAGTTATTTTGATTGAGTTTTGAGTTTTCTCCAGATTAGAGTGGGTGTGATGCTTGGGTTCCAGATTTTTGAGTACAAGCCCTAATCATCTACTGACTTCTATGCTCGCCAGCGATCCTTTCTTCACTCTGTCTCGAATCAACATTGAATCAGAGCCCAGTGGATTAGGGTTTTCTCCTCTCCCTGGCTTCCCATCGTTCCTAGCTTCTCAAACCTCCGTCAGCCATCAAGGTCCATCAATGCCCTGCACTCGAGCACCAGATCTCCTCTTGCCATCACCCGTGAAGCCTGTCTCCAGCACCACCTCCGATCAAGTCTTCCCCCATGCCATCGACTCCCACTCCGGATCCGCCCCTACCGTCACTGGATGTCCACGTCGCTTCGTCGCCCGCCGGTCTCCATCTCCGATAAATGCTAAGCAGATAGAACCCATGTCGTAGACTTCCGCATGTGGCCCAGTGATCCAATCACTAGTGTCACCCACCGGACCGCCTCCCTTCCTCCTACAGCCATCGACAAAGCCGAGCTCCTCTGGATGCACACACCGCCAAAGCCCTCGACAGCAGATCTGGAAGATCCAAGCCACTGTCGGAGATCCTGCCCACCCCTGATTACTGCCGCCACTGCCCCATCGCACGCCAAACTGTCAAAGACCTCACCGTTGCTATCGCCGCCACTACGGACGCCAGCACCACCACCGCCGTTGTCTTCCTCCAGCTCGGGCGCTCTCCAATGATCGTGGAGACCTTCCTGTGCCACAGATCAGCGCGATGCCACCTCCCGCCGGATCTCCATCCCGCTGCTGTCACCAGCCACCTGAAGCAGAGCCTCCGTGACCGCCTCTGTACTAGTGAGAAGCCATTCTTCCTCCGGCATGCCCAATCCCCTACGTCCGTGACTCCCGCGACCACTGCCGCCCGCACTCCAACCACCGCCGAACACCGTCGCACCTCGTGCCGTCCACCGGAAGCATCTCCCCGAGCCGCCGTCTCCTCCCCAGCACCACCACCGGCGAAGCTCGCCGGACTTCTCTTCCCCTCCGTGAGCCTCCCTTGTTTTGTGTTGGTCCTGGGAGATGAGGTGCTTCACCACACAAACGTGAAAGCATACCCGCTTCACTATTGCCGACTTCAATAACACACGGTTTTTAGAGCAATGTGATTTCCAGAGTGCACGATTCCTGGAGCAGCAGGAATTTCAAAGTCACACTGATCTCAAAGTAGCCAATAAAAAAAGAAAAAGAAAGAAAGGAAAAAAAAATTGAAACTAGCATTTTTGTTTTGATTTGGTTAGTTCCGGTTCCATCAAACCTCGCTGAGCTTGACTCGACAAAGTCGAGTTCTCGCCACCACAGGGGAATGATGGGGACTCAAAAACCTATTTTATTTTATTTGAGTCCATTAGTCCTGTGTCACTTGAGTCAAAGTGAGCCACTAGAGTCTTGTAATAAAGTGGGACAACTAAGTCAGTTGAGTCCACTTAGTCAGGTCCAGTCATTTTAGTTTAGTCAAGAGTCCAGTTAAGTTGTTCAAATCAAGAGGAGAGTCATCAGTAGCCAAGAGATTCACCAGACCCCTCCAACCAGCGCCGGCCTTCATGCACCTAGACCCTTTCATGCCACCACGCCCACAAGAGAGAACTCCAGCCCAAGACTGGCCCACTATTGATTGGTCCACCATGGTTTCTTGGCCCACAAGTTAGGGTTTTTTAGCCCTCAAGTAATGTACCCTAGGGTGAATCTATAAATACCGCCCCTCCCCTCTTGTATTAAACATCTTTTTTCTAATGAATACAAACTAAAGTTATTTTGATTGAGTTTTGAGTTTTCTACGGATTGGAGTGGGTGTGACGCCCGGGTTCCTGATTCTTAAATACATGCCCTAATCTTCTGGTGACTTCTACGCTCGCCAGTGATCCTTTCCTCGCTCTGTCCCACATCAAATATTCAGTTTGGGCTTAGGTTAGGTCCAATGTGATTGGGCTAAATCATTGCATCCTATTTCAGATTTAAGTTTGAATTATGAATTTAAATTTTGATTTGGCATTTAAATTCAGAATTTAGTTTGAATTTAAAAGGATGTAACTCCCATGGCCTTGAATGTCATGTAACCCCCATAATTATGTAATCCCATAACTTATGTAACCCCCTTTATTTTGTAACTCTCTCCTTTTCTTCTCTTTCCACTTATCTCTATATTTGGGGGCTGAATGAGGACATGGAGAAGAGAGAATTTTTAAAGCTTTTGCTAAAAAAAAAACCGTTTAAAAGGGGGAGAAAAGGCTAGAAGATTTTGAGACCTTTGTGTGGGGAAGAAAGGTTTAGGTTTAGTGTGTGCTGCCTAGTGTTCCAGGCTTAGGAAGAGTATCTTGGAAAGGGTTCTTGAATGCACTTCCTAAATCCTCCCTAGTACTTCTTCATCTCCTGGAGTATTTTGGCAAAGATGAAGAAGAAGAAGAGTCCATAAGCCATTTCGTTACGACGAAGCTAGAACTTCAAAGGAAGAAGGTCAAGGAAGAACTCAGGTGTGGATTACCTATAGAGGCCGGACACGTGTGCGGCTTCTAGGGCAATTATCTTCCTTGGTGAGCTTTTCCTCAACTTGGTGAGTGTCACATTGGATTAAAGGTAAGGTTCTTGGTGAGTTTGCTAAAGAAGTGTGCTTTAGCTCATGCATCGAACATAGAGTGGTTCTATGTGATGCATGACTTTGTGTGCTTATATTTTCTTTCATTTGCATGTTAATATTCATACATGATATTATTTGTAGGCTGAAGTAGGACGATCCTAAGACTTATATGCATGAATGAAAATAGAAATTATTTTTTTAGATTTCTTTTAGGATTTTAATATGCAGACTAAAGTTTCCAAAATCAAGTAAAGAATAACTAGGAAACTCGTAATGAAAGAAACTAGCATACCCGCGTAAGACTCATTCAAAATAAAAAAGATAAGACCTTGAAGCTTGAGAAACCCCCGATTAGGATAGAATACCTTCATCAAATCAGAAGTTAGGAGGAGGAAGGATTGTACCAGGCAGGGATTTGAAGATCCTATCGATGAAGAGATCGCACAGCACTTTGAATCGGTGCCTGGAAGACAAGCCTTCAGTTCCTCAGATTGCGTAGCTTTCTGGGATCATTCCTAGAGGCAAAGAGGGCCTCCTCTTCAAAGGTGAATACCATGGGGATCCTGCAAGCATCAGAGGATTAGTTAAAGGACAAATAAAAAGTGGAATTATGAAACTAGGGTTAGAATGGAAGAGATTAGGGTTTTGGATGTGGGCGGCTTGAAGGTGGAAGAAGGATGCTCCTTGTTTGAGGTCGGCTAGGGAACTTGCTAATAACGTGTTGGGGCTTGGATGAAGATCACCTGGGATGGCTAGGGCTTGGAAGGATTAGGGCACACAACTCCAAACACCCACTTCACACAAAGTAGAACACAAGAGCAATCTCAAATAAAATTCACCAAGGTTTTGATATCATGAATAAAGATTACTTATAAGAGGGGGAGCGGTGGAGTATTTATAGATGTTCCCCAAATCTTATCCTAGTTAGGAAAGGAATACAAAGTAGAGAGGAAAAGGGATTACAAGTTTGATAAAGATTGGGAGAATACACTTTGAATGAAACTAGTTCTCCTTATTCTACTTGGATTTCCTTCAACCTTTGAATTGGTCAAAGGCTTGGACTTGGTCAAAGGGCTTGGATTCCTACATGTATTGGGCTTGGGTGTGTGGGCTTCATGGGCAGTAAGGGGGCGTCCTCCTTTGGGCCTTGATGCATGGGCTTTGGGCCCTGGAAACTGGGATACCATGGTATCGGCATATTTCTTGGAATCTTGGTTCTTAAGTGCTTGGGCTTTGTTTCTGGGATTGGAAACTCAAGGCCTAGGTGCCAGAATATCTTGGAAATCAAGGGGCACCTGGCATCTGGCATAGATTACTGGGTCCAATCTGGTTTACTTAGCCATGTGTCACATTTTTAAGTAAATAAGATTGAGTCCTGTAATAAGTTGAGACTAGTTGATTATGTCTCAACCCTAATCCAGTATTGAGTCCTGTATTTCAGTATGAGTCCAGTATTAGTCTAGTTCATGTATAAGATAGGAGGATACCCTTTTTTGGAGTCCCACCAGGCCTCATCCAGGAGTCAAAGGCCACTACAACAACTTATTGGACCTTGTTGGACACTCAAGGGTCCAAGATACCTTCTAGATGCCTTAGATGCCCTCCAAATGCTCTTTAGATGCCCAGATTCCTCTTCAGATGCCAGAGCATATTTCCAAACTAGGGCACCCATGATTCCAGAGGTCCATCTGCATCCCAGCCCAAAGGAAATCAGCCCAAGTGCCAGGCCCAAGCTCATAAGAACCAAGATTCTAGGTATATTCCAGCCCAGAACCAAGATTCTAGGAATATGCTAGCCCAGGCATCCCAGGCTTCCAGGGGGCCCAAAGCCCATGCGCCCTAGCCTCTTGGCTGCCCATTCATGCTGCCCAAGAAGCCCACAGACCAAGGAGAGGTATCCTTAATGGTTGACTTGGTCCAAGCTAGGAGGAAGAGTCCAAGTGGAAGGAGGAAATCAAGTTTTTATTTCATTCAACTTTGTAATCCTAGTTCTATATGAATATTATAGTCCTTCTCCCACTCAAAGCTTGTAAACCTATCCTAACTAGGAGAGAGCAACAATCCTAATAAGGAGAGGGCATGGGAACTATATAAATACCCCACCCTCTTCCTCTTGTAAAAAATCAGCTCTTACGAAATAAACTCTGCTAAATTATTTTGCAAGTCTAGTGTTCTTGGGTTTTGTTTGTTCTTTGGTTTTGGTTCTTTGTTATCTTGCTTGGCCGACCACCCTTCCTTGGAATTCTCCATGCCCTAGCAGCAAATCAAGCCTCCAAGCATTAGCCACATCCAAGAAGAGAAGCCTTAAAGATGCCCCAGATCAAGAGCGCCTTCTTCTTCCCTGCTGCCAACCCTAACCCTGATTCCCCTTGTTCTTTCTTTCATATTTTGTTTCTTTTCATTGATCACCTATTTTGTGCCTAACCTTGATGCTTGCAGGATCCCCAAGTTGTTTCCCCTCCCTAGAGGAGGCTTTCCATGCCTTCAAACCGGGTCCAGATCGCCTTCAGGTTCGGGAACCAAAGGCTTTAACTTCCAGGCATCAATCTAAGAGCTATGTGACCCCTTCAATGGCTAGTTCTTCAATCTCTAACTGGTACAAAATTCCCTACTGTTAATTTCTATTTTGATTGAAGGTTAGCTATCTAAAGCCAGAAATTTCTTAATGCTCGGGTCCTGGCTTTATTCTTTTGCATGTGTTATTTTATAATTTCTTGCATTACTAGTCTTCCTACTGATTCATTACTTATTTTCGGGTCTTTAGCCACTGAATTAAATTCTAAAAAAAATCAAAAAAAAATAGTTTTCTGGTTTTCAATAATCCTAGGATCATCCCACATTAGTTTGGTATTAGAGTGGATTTAGGATAGCATCCATCTTCATTAGGATCATAAACCCTAATTTCTGCATCCTGCTAGTTGCATTAGGAGTCTATTTTTTAGCTGATTTCGACCACCTAGGAATTTTATTTTTCTATGAAATTTGCATGAAGTGTTTTATGTCTTGTTATTTATTTTATTATAATTTTTAATTAATTTTATAGAAAATTAAATGTCCTAAAATTTGGTATATTAGAAACCCTAATTAAAATCCTGATAATTCTACATCAATCTGAAATCCCTAGAATTTGCATCATTATTAGATTTTAGTTTTGCATCAAATTTCGTAGAGATCATCATCACTGTCCATCCTATGCCCTACAATTTTTTTGATTTTTTTCTACATCATAATCTGTGTCAAACACTGCATTAAACCGAGCCCTAATGTTTTGAATCTGTGAACTCTGCATACTTGTCTAAACCTAACATAACCAACTTCCAAACCCCTCAATCCCAAGCCCAATTTGTTTGCTAACCTAATCAACTCAAACCTAACTTACCACATCATATAATACACATAAAATATTTTATTTTTTTGATTGTCATTAATTGCATTAGGACTCATTGAATGTGCATCATTTGATTAACCTAATCTTAAGGGCAATTCACTATCTTAGATCAGGGCAGTATTTCATCACCTGTCCTGGGCCCAAAACAACCATCATCATACTGACCCAAGCCTAAATTAAAATTAATTAGACTTAATTTGCCCTAGAAGGCTAGGTGACACCCAACATGTAGGGTCCGAACCATGTAGGCCAACTAGTGCATATAATCCTTTAGCTATTTATGAAAACTGGTGTCTAACGCTGGGGGTCTAGAGTCAAACGACCTAAGTGGACTGGTGGTTTATAATTAGGACCCTGTGACAAGCAGGGGGAGCCTCCCACCTCCCCACCCCCTTCCTGGCCAGTGGAAGGATTAGCTACTGGGTTAATTGTAAGTTGAGCTGACCCATTCAGTTTTGACTCTAGGTATAGCAAGCCCTTGATTGTACTAATCCTTGCATGCTTGGTTGCATTAATTCCACATTGATTGTTTGTTTGTTTGCATGACCACTAGGCTAGGAATCCAATACCATGACCCATACTTAGAACCTTACCCTAGAAGAACCCCATACCATGACCCCTAATTAGAGCCCAACCCTAGGAGAACCTAATACTCTGACCCATATCAGAAGTCCAACTATCAGAAGCCCAATTTTGAGTTCATAGACTAGGACGAGAGAACCACTAGGAACTTCAGGCCAAAAACACCCACCTTCAAAGGCACCTTAGATCCTAAGGTCTACATAGATTGGGAAGGAGATATGGAACAATATTTTGAATGGTATGACTTGAGTGATAAAAGGAAGTGTGAATTTGCCAAACTCGGGTTAATTGACCATGCTAGGTTATACTAGAGAGGCATAGAGAGCCTCATCAGGAAACAATACAAAGCTCCCATAGATACCTGGATGGCCATGAAGCTAAAACTTAGAGAGAAATATGTTCCCCCACACTACCGATAGTGCCTTCTAGATCAATGCAAAAGGTTAAGTCAAGGAAGTAGGTCTATGTCAGAGTTTGATGAGTGTGCCTTAAAGTGTTTCCTAGACAAACCCACATCGATGACCCTGTCTAGGTTTATGGCTAGCCTTCATGAAGACATCCAGTGGGAACTATCTCATTGGTAGATTTAGGAGCTAGAGGAAGCCTATAATATAGCTACGAAATTCGAGTCAAACCAGAGGGAACTCATGATTAGTCAATCTAACTCCAACAAGAGTAACCCTCTTAAACCCAAGCCCAGACCTAGCCAACTTCCTTTAGACCAACCTAGTACCATTACCCTTAGCTAGACCCTAGCACCTAGTCAAGTGTGTCTGAGCCAAGTCAACCCTAGTCAACCAGAATCCCATAGGATTAGTACCCTTAGATATGACCCTAGTATTAATCAGGAACCCCTTAGTCAACCTATCCCTGCTACCCTAGTTATTAGCCAATTTTCCTTTAGCCAAACCCCTCTTACCACCCCATTGGTTCACCAGGATGACCTAGAAGAAGAGATATATGAGGCTGATCCAAGTTTGGTAGAGGAGTATGAAGATGAGTCATAGGATCATCCCGCATCATAGGCCTATGTTAGAAATGTTCTAATATTATGTTTTGATTAATATGATTAATCTAGTCTTTCACTACGATGCAAGGTTGGAAAGAAATTTTAAAGTTGCATGACTATTGACTACATAACATTTCCTCACACTTTGAGCTTGGGTGGGGTTGCATATTTAAAAATTGAGCTAGCTTGCTCAATGAGGTGAACTTTTTATGGGATGTATGCTTGAGATCTATATTTTTAGATGCACAAATCTTTTAAAAACTTGTCATAGGTCAGGATCTACTTAATGGCATCTAAAAGTGGAAGATTGATATGGAGTTATTTGAATATTTCAAGAATTTCATTAATTTTGACCTCAATATTATTTCAAGGTAGAAGTTTTTCTAGAACACTTGGGTATGGAACTCTAAGTATAAGTATTGTTTGATTACAGTTGCACTGTAGAAGACTGAATATCAAAATTTTAATCCTTAAAACCTTAGTCAACTGAAATCCTAGACCCAGGATTCCCTTGATTATATCAAATTATAGGGAAAAATATTAGGAAATAGAAGAAGACCTATAATTCTAATCTCCTTTATTCTACTAGGAACATAAGTGTATGCCCTTCAGAGGTGATCCATATAGGAACTAGATCAAGGTAGCACTCCTCTTTCTTGCTTGACTCCTTCCAGCAGCCTTTCTTCCTTCATCATCCTTTCTTCTCTTCTAGGAACTTTTTCCTTCAGAAGAATACCTCAAAACTTTTTTGAAAACTCTCTTACTATTCTATTGTCCTTACTAATTATCTAAGACCTTGTCTTAAAATGGCAGACTTATCTTAAAATAAAAGACTTATTCTAAAAAGAAAAGGAAGAGAGTTGTCAAGACTAACATTAGATGCTTTGGTTTCAATCATCGAAGCATTTAAATAGAAAAAGAGGAGGTGTCTAAAACATCCTTTCATCAATCCCTAATATGATATTTAATATATCAGATAAGACCCTTCAAGTAGGAGTCTCTAGGTAGAAAGATGCAAAGTGAAACATTATTTCATTAATATTTTGTGCCAAGAGTTGCTTATCACGACCATTAAAAAAAAACTGATAATTAATCTTTAATTTTAGAATTAAAGACTTGGTCCAACACCCCAGTAGGCATATAAACTAGAGAAGCTTATCTAGAAAAAGATGATTGATAAGCAGAACAACTTTATCCCACCCCATGCACCATATATTCTCAGCATCGCATCCCTTCATGAAATTATTCCCATAATTACATAATTTGGCCAGTCAAATCTAGTCCAAATGGGTGTATATTACAAAAATGATGATTTAATTACAGGACTCTTGGTCATTCTGTGCCCCTTCATATATGCGCATGCCAATTTTAGCACCAAGAGTCCCAAGCCCTTAGGACTCTTAGTGTAAAACATGGATAAAGGCTATAAAATAAAGATAAATTCTAATTTGATTATTCCAGTTAAGACTCAACCCAATTTAAGTCCCACACAAATTAGTTACCCCAAATAGCAAGCATTTAACCCCAATCTAATTAGGTTAGGACTTAGGCTAGTCAACATATACTAGTATATTAATTAGCTAGCCAATTAGGATCCTACGATCCTTATAAAAAATATAAATAACTTTCTTGATCAATTCTTTGATGTGTCTGATCCTTTGGGCTCCTCATCTAGCTAGTAGTAGGTCTAGGTTATAATGATTTAATTCAATTAAAAATTAACTAGCCGAATTATGTCAAATCAAGCTAATCCAAGCTACCAATTTGAACCATATTTCAAATTGACTCATGAATTCAATCAATTTAATTCATGATAACCTGCAAGACATGACTAACATCTTGAAATATATCATGCCTATCTAGAAGTTAAAAATTTTTATAAAAATTATCAAAATACCCTTTAATGGCAAGTTACCATGCAATTCAAACCTTCGATCTTCCTTTATCTCGAATAAGTGATGGGTGTGGAAAATTATCAAACCCTCATACTTTATTCACTCAAATCTTAAATCACTAATGAAGACTTGATTGATGGAAGATTAGAAATCCTTTTCTTATTTCATTTTTCTTTGATCAAAGACTTCTTGAGTCATCTTTTGATGAGATTACATGGGATAAATACTCATTTTACTAGAAGTGATCGATTCCTTGTTGACCTACTCATAACCTTCATACACAATTTAACATATCGATGACCCTCTTATATATAACTAAGTCATGAATGAGTATGAACCAAAATATTGATTCATATGTACAAGATACCATGATAATCTCAGGTTTAAGAATCACTTGAATAACTTTCACTAAGAGAATCAACTTTTGACAAGTAAGACTTCCATAAGATGTTCTCATGATAAATCAATTCAGTGAACTCATACCCTGATGAGCACCCACATCCTTGTATTAGTGCCTCCATCAAGTATACATAGGATGTGCCAGTCTCTTAGGAAACATCGATCCCTGACTCGATGATCCAATGACTAAAGCCAAGCACCCTTGTATTTAATTCCTATATAATCTAAATGGAGATCAAATTGCTATTGAGGAATAGCCTTAGTGAATGGGTCTACTATGTTGTTCTTTGTATCTACTCATTCTAAAATTATATCTTCTGTTTCTATGATTTCATGAACGAGATGGAAGTGCCTTAGGACATACTTAGATTTTTAATAAGACCTTGGTTCCGTAGCTTCTACAACAGTTCCAGTGTTATCATAATAAAGTGGCAATAGTTGTTATATCACAGGAACAACATCCAATTTCAAGATGAACTTTTTTATCCAAATAGCTTCCTTAGCGGCTTTACTAGTAGCAGCTATGTATTATGTCTTTGTGACTAAGTTAGCTATAGTTTGCAACTTGGTACTTTTCCAATTCACCGTACTTCTATATAGAGTAAAGATATACCTTGATATAGATTTACTATTATCTAGATATGATTGAAAACTAAAGTCAGTATAGCCTTCTAGTTTTAAATCTGATCCTTCATATATTAGAAAAATATCTTTAGTCTTTCTAAGGTACTCAAGAATATTTTTCATAGCTTTCTGATGGTCCTCCCTTGGATCAGCCTGCAATCTGCTTGCTATGCCTAAGTCAAAAGCAACATCATGCTTGGTATATAACATGGCATACATGATTGATCCTACAGTCAAAGCATAAGGAATCTTATTCATCCTTTGTCGCTCTTCAGGTGTCTTAGGGAACATCTTCTTAAAAAGATTTATGCCTTGACTCATGGACAAGTAACCCTTTTTACTTCTCTCCATACTGAATCTTTTAAATACTAAGTTAATGTACTTGGATTGAGATAAGCCGAGCATCCTCCTAGATTTATCTCTATAGATCTTTATACCTAGTATATAGGATGCTTCTCTCAAATCCTTCATGGAAAACTCTTTAGATAGCTAAGCTTTGACTGATTGCTACAATGGAATAACATTTCCAATGATAAGTATGTCATCAAGATATAATGTTAAGAAGACAATGGCACTCCCATTTATCTTCTTACACACACATGGTTCATCCACATTTTTGATGAAACCAAATTTCTTGATTGTTTCATCAAATTAGATGTTCCAACTCATTGATGTTTAATTTAATCTATAAATTGATTTCTTAAGCTTGCATACTTGGTTTGGTCACCTAATTGAATGAATCAAGGTGGATTTCATACCACTATCGGGTTATGGATGCATAGCAGAAGATTGAATCTCAAAATTTTAATCCTTAAAATCCTGGTCAACTGAAACCCTTGACCCAGGACTCCCTTGATCATATCAACTAACAGGGCAAAATATTAAAAAATAGAAGAATACTTGCAATGCTAATATCTTTTATTCCAATAGGCATAAAAGTGTATGCCCTGCAGAGGTGATCCACATAGGACCTCGATCAAGGAAGCACTCCTATTTTTTGCTCGACTCCTTCCGGCAACCTTTCTTCCTTCAACTACCTTTTTTCTCTTCTAGAACCTTTTTTCTTCTGAAGAACATCTCAAAACCTCTCCGAAAACTTTCTTATTATCTATTATCCTTTCTAATTCTTTTCCTAAGCCCTAGGTTAAAATAGTAGACTTGTCTTAAAATAAAAGACTTATCCTAAGAAGAAAAGGAAGAGAGTAATCAGGACAAACTTCGGATGCTTTGGTTTCAATCATCGAAGCCTTTTAGTAGGAAGAGAGGAGGCACTTAAAACATCCTTTCATCAGCACCTCATCTAATATTTAACATATTAGATAAAACACATCAAGTAGAAGGAGTCTCTAGGAAGAAAGGTGTAAAGTGAAGTATTGTTTCACAAATATTTTATGCCAAGAGTTGCTCATCGTAGCTCTTCAAGAAATATCTGATAACTAATCTTTAATTTCAGAATTAAATATTTGGTCCAACATCCCTAATAGGTGTATAAACTAGACAAGCTTATCTAGAAAAGGTGATTGATAAGCAGGACTCTAGCCCATCCCATACACCGTATATTCCAAGTGTCGCATCCCTTTATGAAATCATGCCCATAATTTCTTAATTTAACCAGTCAAATCCAGTCCAAATGGGCATGTATTAGAGAGGATAAGGGCTAAAGTTTATCACCAAAAAGGTGATTTAATTGAAGAAGGACTCTTGGTCCTTTTGTGCTCCTCAATGTGTGCACGCGCCAATAATGGTGCTAAGAGTCCCAAACCCTTGGGATTCTTGGTTTAAAACATGGATAAAGGCTACAAAATCAGGATAAATCATGTTGACCCCTAGAATGATTTTGATGATAACAAAATATTGGAGCAAGTATTTGACACTAACTATTTTCATGTGTTTTAGAAGTTTTTGTAGGATGGTTCAAATGAATAACCACTATTCCTACAATTATGAAATTAATGTAGCATTTTAAGTTTATTTTTCATAATGTTTCATGTATTGAGCATCCAAAGAAAACTTAATTAAATATTCCTATAAAAAAGGTAGTCTTATGTAATTTTAAGTTTAAATTACTTATATTAGGCTTTGATGAATTTTGAAAGTCTTTGGAACTTAGTTGGAAATTTTTGAAGAAGTTTGGAATCTTTTGGATGAAGTTCAATCAAGCTTACTCGAAGGGATAGAAATGACTCATTGCTCTGGCATGGCACAGATATTTTTAGCATGCAGACATCCGAGCTGACTCGAAGGAAATAGAGCTGACTCGTCCAAAGTATCAAATGTTCAATTTTCTAAAGTCAGACAACCGAGCCAACCCATAAGCAATCGAGCCAACTCCTCCAGAGTGTGAAAAACTAGTTCTGAGAAAACTAATCAGGCGAGCTGACTCGATTGAGAAGAGCAAACTTAACCAGAGTACAGATTCTGCTTGTTTGAGAAACCGAGCTGACTCGACCCAACCGAGCTGACTCGAATCTCAGTTTCATGTCATAATGGCTAGTTCCAGAATTGACTCTTTGAATCCCAAAACTGTTCCAACGGCTATATCTCGATTCCCAAGGCACTACAATGGCTATTTTCACCTGGGATCAGTTCTATAGACTATAAATAAAGGATTTAAGCATGTTTTAAAGAACTTTTGAAGAGAGAACTTTTGAAAGAGGAAAGAATTTTAAGAGGGCATTGAATATTCAAGAAGAGTATTCAAGGAAAAACTCAAGACTTCACCAAACTCTAATCATTCTCTTGAGTCATTTACTGGAGAAGTTTGGAAGCCTTAATGACCATTGAAGGAGCAATTAAGAAGGCTTCTTAAGAGCATCAACTGCAACCATCTGACAAAATTTGGTTTGTCATTAGTGTTGCCTTGTTTTTTAACTCTTTTATTAAGTTGTTCTAAGTACAGTAAGGGTAGTGATGGGGACATCAAGTCAACCCTAGTTCACTATGGATCCCTGAAATTTGAGTGCTTTAGCCATTTTTCAAATTTTATCTTTGAGTACGATAATCAAGTCCTGTTAGTACTTTGAGTCCTGTAAGTAGGGCTTGAGTCATTGAAGTCATCTAGAGTCCTGTAATAAGGGTTAAGTCATGAAAACTCGGTTGTGTCTTGTGATTAGGGTTTTCATTCACTTTGAGTCCTGTAATGAAGGCATGGCCCATTTAGGCCCAGATTAGGGTTTGAGTCCTATTTTGATATCTTTGAGTCCTGATTTGGGCCTTGAGTTTTGTTTCTCAAGCCTTATTATACTTGAGTCCTGTATCTAGAGTTGACTCATACCATTAGGGTTTTTGAGTCATGTTTTGGGTATGTTTAGCTCATTCGAGCTTAGTTGATCAAGTCAGCACATGTTGAGCCATTTATCATTTTGAGTCTTATAGTCATGTCTAGTTTATTAAGTTAAGTCCATTCTGAGAAGACTCATGCATGTGAAGGACCACACCCAGTGTACCACCTCAGCAGTCGTGTGGAGTCCTAGTCACACCCTGGATTGCACCACCCTATGACTACTTGGAGGATCATGAAGTCGGCGCCACGCATGAGGAGTTGATGTCTACTACTAGCATACTCCTTCCACACCCCAAGCACACCAAGTCCACATGCCAATGGATATACTTCAATCCCCAAATTCATGGATGCTTGCTTAGGATTGTTGTGGACCACACCAAGCCCAAGATGGAAGCTATTTGGTGCCCCTCATGGTCCCCTCTTGGCCACCAATTACCTATTATTACGGTCGTAACGATGACGTGGCACGTCTCAGATTTCGTTGGGCGTGACTCGAGCCACGTGGAGTTTTTTCGGCCAAGTCAGTTGCGGCATCGCTCTGGCCAAGGTCGAGTTCGGCCCGGGCCCTCCTGCCTCTCTGCCAGGTGTCCACCCAGGAGGGTTCCACCTCGGCCGAAGCCGGTGGCTCCCCCGCTCCCTCGCCAGGGGGCACCCTTAGACGGTCCCACCTTGGCCGAGGTTGAGCCGGGTCCCTTCTCTCCTTTGCCAGGTGGTGCCCGGAGACGGGACCACCTCGGCTGAAGTCGAGCGACCTCCTGCCACTCCGCCAGGTGTCCACCCAAGAGGGGTCCACCTCGACCGTTGCCGGCGGCTCCCCCGCTACCTCGCCAGGTGGCACCCGGAGACGGTCCCACCTCGGTCGAGGTCGAGCCGGGTCCCTTCGCTCCTTCGCCAGGTGGCGGCCGGAGACGGGACCACCTCGGCTGAAGTCGAGCGACCTCCTGCCACTCCACTAGGTGTCCACCCAGGAGGGGTCCACCTCGGCCGTTGCCGGCGGCTCCCCCGCTCTTCAGGTGTCTTAGGGAACATCACTTACGTCGGCCCGACATGTTCTGTAGTTAAGAGACGAGGCCCTGATGAAACAGGATCCGATAACGGACAAGCATCGGTGCCTGGGAAGGAGAGCGCTCACGCTCGGCCCAAGGTCAGGTCGGCGGCCAAACGCTCGGCCCAAGGTCTGGTCGGCGGCCAGACCAGCGCCCCCCTCCCCTACTCTTTCCCCACTAGGCTCGGCAAACGAGGCCGAAAAGCCACCCGGCTCTCTGATCCAGAAGGGGAAAGAGAAAGGGGCGGAGGGGAGGAGATGAAAGCGACAAAGAAGCCTCCCAGGAGCAAAAAACGAGGGGGCAACAGGAAAAGATAAAAGGAAGGTGAGAATAGACGACAAGAGAGAGGTAAGCAAACAAAAAATGAAGGCTGAAGACTCCGCCCGGAGAGCGAGATCCAAGGTCCCGTGAGGGGGCTCCTTGGTGTGAGCTCGGCGAAGGAACCTAGCCGGGTTTCTGGTCTCTCTGGAACCTTTCTTGCTAGCACGTTCTCTGAGTCTGGGATTCTTTCATGGGCCCGTCCTAGAGAATCTGTTCCATCTCGCCATTTACTAACTTGACCGTCGGAGCTCCCTTGCCGGAATCCCTGGCTAGGGTTTCTGACTTTGCCTTGCAGGTTTGACCCAGTAAGGAAACCCTACGGGCAAGACGGTCTAGTCGGCTCGACAGCTCCGAAGCCACAGGCATGGCGACGGGATCGGCAACACCTATCTTGTTTGAAGGGATTTTGTTTGGCATGAGAGTGTTTCCTTCTATGTATTCATCCCCACACTTTCGGAAGAAAGTGGGTACCCCTTATTTTTCTTATTTTCATTGGCTTGGGCCCTAAGTCTTATGACTCTATATTAGGGACCCCTTTGTATGAAAATTTTCATCATCTTATTCATGAAATCAAAGTCTTCTTGAGTTATTTGCTTTGTGTTTTGTCCTCCATAAGGAGTGGGTGTGAGACCCGTGCCTTACTCTTTAAGCATCAAGGGGTGTGAGGCCCTAGTCATCAAACCCTAGCCACCCTATTTTTTCCAGCCCAAGATCCCTATCATCAACCCATCCTTGCCACCACCTGCTTCCTCTCTCTTCTATTTTTTCTTTCAGCCATGTATCCATCTTTTCTATTATTTTCTAGCTCTTTTTAGGTGTTTTGCAGATCCCTCAAGTTTCACATGAATCAGAGTCTGTTTGCCTAGCTTTCGGGCTAGCAGATAGAAAGAAGATGGATCTGCGGGTTTTCAGCTTGACATACCAGGCTGCATCCGGGAGCGAGGAGTGATCCCTTCATAGAAGCAGCAACAAACATTGCCCGGTACACACCCTTTAGCCCTCTAGTTCTTGATATTGCAGAAAAGCCAGCCTTACCGGGGTTTCTTAGCCTTGGTGGTCCTATTTTTATCTCTTTTGAGGGTCCTTTTTGCATACTTGTGGTCTAAAATTTCTATAGGATCATCCTTTTATCTATATGACTTGAAATTTGGGAATTAAAATCCTAGATTAATGCTAAATCCATGAAAATTTCCTTGCATACTAATTAGTCTCACATCAAGCTGTAACTTGGTTATTGTTTAAGGTTTTTGGTGAGCCTTGAAAACCAAGTTTGGGTTGTTAGTGAGCCCAGGAAAACTAACATTAAATTGGGTTCTTGATAATTTTAATGTAAAACTAAGATTGAGTTTTGGTTTGTGTGCCCGGTGTAAAACAAATCGACTGTATTCCATGTTGAATATAGTGGAAATCCCAAGTGGTACCTTGGGTAGTGGACGTAGGAGCTGGATTGCTCTGAACCACTATAAATTGTCGGTGCTTATGCTTGTGTTGATTGTATTCTTTACTTTCTTCCTCATTTCATACTTAAATCACATCAATCACCACACTAAGTTTCTAAAAGAGCACATACTTATGAAAAAGTTTTAAATACTTAATTCATCCCCCCTCTCGGGTTAGCCAACTAGGCAACAACTGGTATTAGAGCAGTGTCTCAGAAATTTAATTTTTTTGAGAAAAGATTAATGGAAAATCCTATTACTACCTCTTTGGCTGAAGGCCAATCTACAAACTATTAGATATATTCCATAAAACCCAAGTTGCTTTGACACATTATATTTCTAGGGCATGAATTTTGTACTTAATTTTTTTTCGTTAATAAAATGGGCATTTACTTTATTCATATTGGTGTGTCTATGAATCACCCATGAAGTTAATGGGCAATGATACATATTCTTAAGATTTGGGAATCCAAGGTATGTGTCTTTATAGGTTAACTCCTAAAAGTGCCCGATCATTGGAACATCACGAGGATGGTGATTGACCCATTAAGATCAGTGCACAAATCACTTCCCTTTTTGGGTAGATGAGTCTCTGATCTATAGTATGGTGACACTAGAGTGAGAGTGCAGGTAGTTGATAGAGATCAACGGTACTGAGTGTGACCAAGTGTTAGATGTATGCCCTGAAAGCCATGTTGGCTTGACACATTGTAATTTTTAGGGCATTAACTTTGTACTTAATTCTTCTTAATTAATAAAGGGCATTATTTTCATTCATATTGTTATATCTATGAATCGTCCATGGAATTAATGGACAATGATACATATTCTTAAGAGTTGAGAATCTGAGGCATGTATCTTTATAGATTAACTCCTAAAGGCTCCTGATTATTCGAATATCATGAGGACGGTGATTGATCTATTAAAATCGATGCATATATCACTTTCCTTTTATGATAGATGAGTCTCTGACCTACAGTGTGATGACACTGGAGTGATAGTACAGGTAGTTGATAGAGATCAATGGTACTGAGTGTGACCATGTACAGGAAGTTATACGGATGACTACTAACTCATCAATAACTTCTTAATGCTATAGTCGTGTGAATAGTTCCTTGACCTAGAGTATCTTAGCTACTCACAATAATGTTGCTGTAGTTTGACAGCACAATCACATGGTTCCTATCCATACAGGACCTTGCGATGTTCGTTGGCTACAGTAAGTTTATTGTAGGAGTAGGGTGTTCACTTGTAGGGATCTATCAGCCTTAGTAGTAAGGAATAATCCTATGCAAGCTTAATGAGACTAAGTCTAGAAATCTATGGCCATAGTAGGGTGATAATGAAAAAGGTATTTTCATTAGTATCATGATTGGACTTGAGTAAATTAGGTTAAGCATATGACTGATGGGTTTGACGAGTATCCATAACGAACATAATGTCAGGATTTTGATAGAGGAACTGAATCACATGGTAACTACACCTAGGGGTTCCAATCTTATTCTGCTAGGTTGCCACTACATACTACTAGGTATCACTAGTGGATTATGAGAGCCCGTTAGGATCATTCTCGGATCGATGATCCTAATTAGGTTTGAGCTGAAATTGTTTCAGTCCATTGAAAGGAGTTTCGATGATGTATTATGGATATTATAGCATATCTCATTACCAAATAGGATAAGACCTGAGGGGTCACACACATTAGGAGCAGAAGTAACCAATCAGCAAATCAATTTGACCTAATTGTAAGTGTTACAATAAATATTTGACCTAATTGTAAATGTTACAATTAATTAATTATGGATTAAATATTAAGTAAATTAAATTATATTTAATTTAATTAAGTTAGACTCAATTAATTAATTCTAATTGATTTGGGTCAATGTCCACTTCGAAATGGTTCGATCGGATTTAAAATCGGCTTCAGTTTGACTGTAAAATCATTACGTTTGGAACAAGACCTAGAGTCCAGTTAGCTAGGGACTCTTTCTCCATGTCTCCCCCTCCCTCCACATGCCAACCTAGTGGGCTCATGCTTTTGTGCGACAAAACATGATGGGGTGTGAATTAGGTGGGTGGTAATAGTGTTTAGGCGTGAGAGAATAAGAGAAGAGGAAGAGTCCTCTTCTACTCCTCTTAAAACCTAAACTAGATAAGTTCAAACTCCTTTTTTTTTGTAGTGGAGAATTTTTATAAGACAAAAACTAAGAGGCTTATCCTTATTTTGGCATGAAGAATATTTGTACGACAAAAGGAGGGCGCTAAAATGGAGTTGGCGTGAATTAATTAAGAGAGGGAAGAGTCCTTCTCTTCCACTCATCTTAAATCCTAGCCAGATAAAATAAAACACTGGTGTTTTGTTTTGATGGGATGGGAGAACTTAAATTTAAATAGGAAGAAAGGTGGTTGACCAAAAAAAATATATATAATTGGCATGAAAATCTTCTCCTTTTCATCGTGAATTAATTTTGGACGTCTTTCTTCTCTTGGGAGCTAATACCTGAGAGTCTCTCTCTTGGCGCCATCTTTTCTTCTCCCTTCTAGAATCTTTCTTCCTTGTGATCTTCAAGAGTGTTGAGAGGTCTTCTTCACAAGAGGAAGAAGATAGTAAGAGGTCCAAGATCATGCATTGTCTGATTTGCAAGATAGAAGTCGAAAGCCGGTCTGGATTCGGATCGGTGCAGTTCTTAAAGTAGGTGATTTGCTGAAAGAGGAGAGGGCTGCAAAGATCTAGTAGTCTGGTTCCCTCTATGACTCGGTTACGAGAGCTTCATGTGGATATCAGCAGAGGCCGGGTATTTGCATGGCTCCGACAGAATCCTGGCTTTTCAGTAGCGGATCTACATTCTTTTCAGAGCAAGCCCGGATAGCGATCCAGGTATGTATTTTATGCACAAAATAATTTTTATTTTAGATCTAAAATTTTTTTCATGTTGTGCAGCATGTTAGAAATTTATGATAAATAAATTAGATTTATTTATGAATTGCATGATTACATATAAATTATTTTTATATCAGCTTTTGTTGTGACAGGCTGTTGATGCTTGTTTAATTACAATTCCTATTCCTGAGAGAAAACCAACAGTGGTATCAAAGCCACGGTTCTCTCTTTAACATGCATGCATGAGAATTAGATCTGAAAAATATTTAGATCAGATAGATAATTATGATCGTATTAGATCTATGTTGAACATGATATTGTTTAAGCATAGAATTTTATATTTTGAAAAATTATTTTTGAAATTAAAATCATAATGTTCAGATCTGAAATTAAATTTAATAATCTAAAATTAAATTGATCAAAGGTTGTACAAAGTGACATAAGGTTATCCTACTATAGGGTTTACCCCATATAGTGCAAATGTTGTCCTACTTTGATGTATACCTGATTTTGAAAAGGAGTTTTCAAAAAGGGTTTTGACCGAATTTTGATTTTTGATATTGATGTATGCGATGCAGAAAATTAGGGTTTAGATCTTAAATGTGATTCATGATCAGAAACCATTAATTTCATACACTTAAATCTAATTTTAAAATTGATTTGATCAAGAAAATCAAATTAGGTGCATGAGGGTTTGGGTTGAACAAATTAGGTTTAGCGATTGGGCTGCGTGATTAGGGCTTGATTAAATCAACTAGTAACCCTAATATGATTTTGAGCAAGTGACTTAACTCATGATTAGGGTTAGGTCAAGTGTGCTCAAAATTGGTTTTAGATGTAGTATGGCCAGATCGATTCATTTGATAGTGAATCGATAAGTTAAGACCTAATTTGGCTCAGTGATGAGTCCAGATCATTAGATGACCTAATTGAATCTTGTCAGTCAATTGGTGTCTAATGAAGGTTTCGATCATGGTTTGCTAATTCGGGCTATATCTTTCTTAACCAACTAGTTTGGTGGAAAGAGGATATATTAGTAGAACCCTCCCATGGATCAAACTGACCTGGCCAATTTAGTTGATTAAGTTTTCAAAAGTATCACTTTTGTTTTGAGTTCACCCATGCTGGTTATATTAAGTCAGACATGAGATTGTGCTGACCTAATGTAATTTTAGTTAAACATGAGATTGTGCTGACTGAATGTAATTGGTTAGTCATGATTTGGCTGATCAATTTATAAGAGACCTGAACCTAAGCTCCTAATAAATAATAAGTTATAGGTCTTCCACCATTGTAGGTGTGCGGATATCCTACTAGTGTTGATTATTCTCGGCTGGTTATAGTGGTCTAGTTGCATCGTGAAGACACAACCATCCTATTAGGCATGAGATGTTGCTAGGCACTGATGGGGTTGGGCCCAATAAATGGGCACGTTGAGGGACTCAATGATGGCTTCGTCTAGCAGGACTGGTGGGTCTGACTTAGCTAATGATTGGACCAAAAAATAAACACACTGAGGTTCCATGATTTAGAAACGAAGAGCTACAATTTGTATTAGGTACATTGGACAAGAGTTGGCCGCTTATTGATGTAGTGTGTTACCAATAACCGGATATGGTGAGGTGCTGCACATCAATGGGACCGTAGCACCCACTAAAATTCTAGAGTCGCAGGTTTTCGCATCTCCACGGGGAGTGTGAGAGATCCCAGAAAATAGTCAGAGTTCTAAAATTATTTCTTAAAGACCCTAGAATAATTTTTATAAGTAAGTATAAAGCATATAATTTGAATCTTCTACTCTTGCAGTTAACCATGTTTGCTTCAAATCACTTAGTCCATATTCTAGAGAAAAACTGACTAGTTGGCCTCAATTTTAAAGATTGGTTAAGAAACTTCAAAATTATTTTGAGTTCTGAGAAGTTGGGCTATGTGCTTGACCAGGAACCCCCTGTCTTACCTGACCATCTAAGTACTCGTCAGATGATTGCATATGAGAAATGGATGGAAGATGATAATAAGGTTAAGTGTTACATGTTGGCCTCAATGTCAAATGAATTGCAAAGCCAACATGACGATATGCCAACTGCTAAATCGATTCTAATTCATATACAAGAGTTATATGGTGATCAAAGTCGGATTGCATGCTTCGAAGTGTTGAAAAGGCTTTTCAATAACAAGATGCATGAAGGGTAGTCAATGCACGATCATTGTTTGACAATGATCAAAGACATTGAATAGCTTGAGAAGCTGGGCATTCCAATTCACAAGGAGCTTTAGGCGGAATTGATCCTCCAGTCCTTGACTAGTTTATATGCTTAATTTGTTATGAATTATAATATGAACAAGATGAACTATACTTTGCCTAAATTGTTGAACATGCTGGTAAGCAATGAGGGGACCCTGAAGAGTTCAAGAGGCTCTATTTACTCTGTGGAGCAGTCTTCCTCCAAAAGAAAGTCTACTTGGAAGAAGAAGAAGAAACTTGTAAAGAAGCAGAAGAAGGAAAGCAAATAGAAGAAGGACACTCCTAAGAAAGCCAAAGTTAGTAAAGGGAAATGTTTACATTGCAATACAGATGGACACTGGAAAAGGAATTGTCCTCTCTACCTGGAAATCCTAAAGAAGCAGAAGGAGGTTGCACCTTCTGAAGGTAAGCCTATACTCGTTATTGAATCTAACCTAATGATTTCATCTACTTCTAGTTGGATTTTACATTCTGGCTCTAGTGCTCATATATGCATTTCAATGCAGGGTCTGGAAAGAAGTAGAATGCTGAGAGAAGGTGAGATGGTCCTATGTGTTGGAAATGGAGCAAAAGTAGCTGCTCAAGCCATTGGATCATATTCTCTAGTGTTACCTTTAGGGTTTAGATTAGTTCTTAGTGACTGTTATTTTGTGCCTAGAGCTAGTAGAAATTTGATTTCTGTCTCTGTGCTAGCACAGGAAGGATTTGAATTTATATTCAATAAAGACTTTTGTAGTATTTATTTGAGAAATAAATTGGTTGCAAAAGCTATTTTCATTGACAGTCTCTATCATTTGCATGCCGATGCATCTTTGAACATTAACAAGAAAATTAAAGTGAATGCCATAGGACATAAATGTCCTAGAGATGACCTAAATAATAAATTTATGTGGCATCTAAAGCTCGGTCATATAGGTGAGGACAGAATTAATAAACTAGAAAGGGATGGAATCCTAGATTCAGTTAATTCTGAATCATACCCACCTTGTGAGTCATGTCTTCAAGACAAAATGGCTAAGTTACCCTTTATAGGACATGTGGAGAGGGCCACGGAATTACTTGCCCTGGTACACACTGATGTGTGTGGTCCATTTGATGTGCAGTCCAGGGGTGGTTTTTACTACTTCATGACCTTTATTGATGATTATTCACAGTATGTTATGTGTTTCTTATGAGACATAAATTTGAAGCTTTTGAAAAGTTCAAGGAATTCAGACATGATGTAGAAAAAAATAGGTAAAACCCTTAAGGTTCTTTGATCAGATCGGGGAGGAGAATACCTTAGTAGGGAATTATTAGATTATCTTAAGGACAATGGAATAGTCTCATAATGGACTCCACCAGGTACGCCTCAGCTTAATGGGGTGTTTGAGAGGAGAAACAGGACATTATTAGATATGGTCCGATCCATGATGAGCTTCACTGACTTGCCTTTGTTTCTTTGGGAATATGCCCTACAAACTTCAATTTATATTATAAATAATGGGTTCTATATAAATCTATTCCTACCACACCATATGAGATTTGGCATGGTAAGAAACCAAGTCTTGCCCATTTCAAGATTTGGGGATATCCTGCCTATGTTAAAAGACCAATGGCGGACAAGTTGGAATCTAGATCTGTGAAAGCTCGATTTATAGGATATCCTAAAGAAACTTTAGGATATTAGTTTTACCTTCTAGAAGATCATAATGTGATTGTGAGCAGCATGCCACATTTCTTGAAAAATAGTTTATTCAGGAAGGTGGCAGTGAGAGGTTAATTGAGCTTGATGAGAAAGTCTTTGAAGAGTAGCCAGCTAGAAATCAGATCGAACCTAATCAACCAATACACATAAATGCTCTTCCACATCATAGGTCTATTAGAGTCTCCATACCTCTTGAAAGATACTTGGATATTCTTACGGAGGATATAAAGGAAATGTTTCTTGTTAGGGACAAGGATCAATTGATTGATCCTAAGACTTATGATAAGGCAATGTTAGACATCGACTCCGAGAAATGGTTGAATGCTGTGAAGTCAGAAAATGATTCAATGCATTCTAACCAAGTTTGGTCCTTAGTGGATCCACCAGAGGGTATTGTACCTATTGGTTGTAAATGGATCTACGAAAGAAAAATAGGAGCAGATGGTAAGGTAGAGACCTTTAAAGCAAGGTTGGTGGCGAAAGGGTATAGTCAACGTGAAGGCATTGACTATCATGACACCTTTTCACCAATACTATGTTGAAATCTATCCGTACATTGCTTGCAATTATAGCATATCATGCTTATGAGATATGGCAGATGGATGAGAAAACTGCATTCCTGAATGGATATCTTAAGAAAGATATCTATATAGAGCAGCCTTTGGGTTTCACTTCCAATGATGAGGATCATAAGGTTTGCAAGCTGCATAGATCAATCTACGGATTGAAGCAAGCTTCTTGGAGTTGGAATACTCATTTTGATAATGCAATCAAATCATTTGATTTTATCAAAAATGAAGATGAGCCATGTGTTTATAGGAAGGCCAGTGGGAGGACAGTGACTTTCCTCGTATTGTACGTGGATGATATCCTCCTAATTGGGAATGATATTCCCATGTTGACTTCGATCAAAAGTTGGTTATCTAAGAAATTCTCTATGAAAGACTAAGGTGAAGCATCTTATATTTTGGAGATTATGGTCTATAGAGATAGATCTAATCAGATGCTTAGCTTTTTACAAAAATTGTACATAGAGGAAGTACTGAAAATGTTCAGCAAGGAGAACTCTAAAAGAGGATTATTACCTCTTAGGCATGGCATTAATCTCTCCATGAAAATGTGTCCTAACACACCTAAAGAAATTCAACACATGAGCAAGATTCCATATGCTTCGGTAATTGGAAGTCTTATGTATGTCATGTTATGTACTCAACCTGATATAGCTCTTGCTATGAGTGTCATGAGCAGATATCAGCTGAATCCAGGTGACGAACACTGGATAGCTGTGAAGAACGTTCTTAAGTACTTGAGAAGGACTAAAGATTTATTCTTAGTCTTTGGAGGGAGTTCGGAATTAGGGATAAAGGGATATACAGACTCAGACTTTATGTCTGATCCTGATGATAGAAGTTCTACATCAGGGTCTGTGTTTTTGTGCAATTGTGGGGCAACTAGTTGGAAAAGTTCCAAGCAGCCCATCATAGCAGATTCAACAATGGAAGCAGAGTACATCGCTACCTCTGAAGCTGCAAAAGAAGCCTTCTAATACAAAAAGTTCGTTGCGGAGCTTGGAGTGATGCCATCTCCATATATTCTGACAATAATGGTGCAATAGCTCTTGCTAAGGAGCCCAAGTCTCACCAGAAGTCCAAGCATATTGATTGACGGTTTCATATCATACGCGACTACCTCGAGAAGAAATATGTTGAGGTGTGAAGAGTAGAATCTACGGACAACGTAGCAGACCCACTGACTAAGACTCTGAGCCATCAAAAGGCTTAAGTCCACTTTGAAAAAATGGGACTGTAGTATGTAGCCAATTGGCATTAGTGCAAGTAGGAGATTGTTAGATGTATGCCATGAAAGCCATATTGGCTTGACACATTGTAATTTTTAGGGCATTAACTTTGTACTTAATTCTTCTTAATTAATAAAAGGCATTAGTTTCATTCATATTATTGTGTCTATGAATCATCTATGGAGTTAATGGATAATGATATATATTCTTAAGAGTTGAGAATCTAAGGCATTTGTCTTTATTGATTAACTCCTAAAGGCTTCCAATTGTTGGAATATCATGAGTGTTGAGAATTTGGTTCCAAATCCAACCAGATTTGATGAACCAAATCCTCAAGAATAGCCTTGTTCCTGATCAAGAATGAATGCCCTGATCAACAAAGCAATCATGAAAGCGTATCACCAGGTTATGGATGACCATCTGCCAGCAATCTCCATTGAAGATCACGGTAGGATTCAGGTCTATGAAGATCAAGAACACCAAGAACGAAAGAAGAGAAAAGAAAAAAGAAAATAGAGAATTTTTTATGGGAGAAAGGGATTTTAACTTCCAAGAAGTTCGTTACACCACATCCATCCTCTTACAAGAATATAATATATATACCTCGGTCACACGTGCCTGAGATTCCAAAAACTATCCCAGCTGGCACCGTTCAAAACATAGTTCACCCATTATTCGAGCCAACTAAAATCCATTCGAGCCGACTCATCCAGATAATAGATTTCCTGACTATGCATCTGAGTCGACTCTAATCCATCCGAGCTGACTTGTCCAGACTGCAGGTTTTCTGACTGTGCATCTGAGCTGACTCAAATCCATCAGAGCTGACTCGTCCAGTCCATAATCACCTATTCTGAGATGTGCCAATAAATATAGTCAACTCTTATAACAGAAGAGCCGATCCAAAGACTCAGATAGACCAAAATTGAGCCTAAACACCTAGGACTCATACCAGACTCAACCCTAGCCCTAGACACATCATGAAAAACCATGATAGACCATATCAACACATATAAATTGACCCAACTAGCCATGAATGCACCACCTGAGGCTCAACAATCTCCATCTTGGTGCTTCAAGGCTACATATGCCAGACTCCTCAAAACCATTAACCACATGCAAGAGTAGAAGCTATCCCTTGGTTGAGCCTTCGTAAGCGCATCTACCTGGTTCTCTATTGTATGAACCTTCACTAGAGCCACTTCTCCTTCCTCCACCAGCTCCCTGACTCTGTGGTACCTCACATCTATATGGTTGCTCCTAGCATGATAGACTTGGTTCTGTGTCAAGTATATGGCACTCTGGCTATCACTATGCAGGACCACCATACACTGTTTCACCCCCATTTCAAACACAAGCCTTCTAGACATGGTGCTTCCTTTGTAGCTTCAGTAATCCCTATATACTCCGCTTCTATTGTAGATAAAGCTATAATAGGTTGTTGGGTTGATCTCCAAGAAACTGGTCCACTATACATGTAGAAGAGATAACCTATTGTAGACCTCCTTATATCATTGGCATATGGAACTCTTTCCATGTACTCTTTCTCCTCCTCTGATTGGGGGCACTATTTTTTTGAGAGAGAAAAATGTCCTGATAATGGTGTTTCCACAGGTTTGGCCTTATCCATCCCAAACCTCTTGAGTACTCTTTTAATGTGCCCACCTTATGACAAATGGAGTACTTCTTTGCATCTGTCTTTACAAATCTCCATTCCAAGGATTTTCTGAGTTGATCCCAAATCTTCCATCTCAAATTCCTGAGATAATGCTCTCTTCAGCCCTTTCACAGCTGTCATACTTTTGATAGCTATCAACATATCATCCACATACAGAAGTAAATATAGAGCATCCATAGTATCCACATCCTTCACATAGACACAATGATCATGTTCACATCTGATAAATCCAAGGCTCAAGATAAATGTATCAAATCTGTGATACCACTGACGAGGTGATTATTTCAATCCATACAATGACCTCTGAAGTAGACATACATTGTTCTCCTATCCAATCTCAATGAAGCCATCAGGTTTCTTTATATAGATTTTCTCTTTTAGTCTTCCATGTAGAAAGGCTATCTTCACATCCATCTACTCCAATTCAAAATTATGTTTTGCCCACAAAGAAAACAACACCCGAATTGAAGTATGGCATACCACAGGAGAAAATACTTCTGTGTAGTCAACTACTTCTCTCTATGAGTATCCCTTTGCTACCAATCTTGCCTTGTATCACACTCCACCTTGCTCTAAAGGTAATGATTTCTTAGTAAACACCCATTTGGAGCCAATAGCATGAGCATCTCTAGGTGGATCCACCAGCTACCATGTCTGATTCCTCGTGAGAGATTCCATCTCTTCCATCATGCCTTGCATCCATGACTCTTTATCAGCACTTTCCATGGCTTCTATAAAACTTTTTGGATCTCCATTCACAGATATAAGGGCATATGAAATTGCTTCATCCATGCCATATCTCATCGGCTTCCAGATTGTACGTTGAGGCTTATCTAATGCCACTCACCTTGCACTGTCCTGCAAGTCTACTATTTGTGGCCCCTCCTACACTTCCCTTTGAACAGCTGATTCTTCTTGCCTTTCTTTCACTCCTAGAGAATCTTTCCTGTCCAACTCCATCTCAACTGAAACTCCATTTCGAATTGATGTTGAAGACCTATACTCCACCTGTGATGGGCTCTCACTGCTATTCATCTTATTTACTACATTTCCTGTTGCAGTCCCCGGTTTCACCAAGATGCTCCTCTCATCAAAAATAACATCCCTACTGATCACTGCCTTTTGACTCTGTGGATCCCATAGTAGGTAACCTTTGACTCCTTATGGATACCCTATAAAGATTATCTTCTTTGACTTAGGATCCAGCTTGCTTCTTTCAGTTGCCTCCACATGAACATAAGCCGGGCAACCAAAAACTTTCAGGTGGCCAAGCTCCACCTTCTTCCCACTGCAAGCTTCTTCTGGAAGTCCACCATCCAACTTGAAGTGAGGGGACCTATTTATGAGAAAATATGTCAGAGTAATAGTATCAACCCAAAAAGTTTTTGGCAGTGATGATTGTAGCCTCATACTCCTTGCCCTCTCTAATAGTGTCCGGTTCATCCTTTCCACGACACCATTCTACTGTGCGGTCATCCTTACTGTGTAATGGCGTTTGATACCATTTTTTTCACATTAACTCCTAAACTCTGTACTAGAGTACTCCCCTCCATTATCAGTCCGAAGGCATTTTACATGTCTTCCAGTCTCCTTCTCTATCTCAGCTCTCCAAGCTTTAAATTGGACAAATACATCTAATTTTTTTCTCATCAGATACACCCACAGTTTCCTAGAGAAGTCATCAATAAAGGTAACAAAATACCTTACTCCACCTCTGGATAGAACAGGTGCTGGTCCCCATACATCCAAGTGCACCAAATCCAGCACTCCTTCACTTGGCTTGATACAAATAGCAAATTTAACTCTATGTTGTTTACCAAAGATACACGACTTACACAAGTCATTTCCATCCTTTTTCAAAGCTAGGATGTTCCCTCTTCTGCTTAACTCCATAAGCCCTCGGTCACTCATATGACCCATTCGATAGTGCCATAGTTTATACTTCAACTGTTCCTCCTATGCCGTTGCAAGCACTTCAGCACTATCACTTATCATTGAGCCTTCAATCCTGTATAGATTGTTGCTCATTCTTCTTCCTCTCATTACCATCAAAGGTCCCTTAGTAATACTCAAACATCCACTACCAAATTGGCAACTAAAAGCATATCCCTGCTCTTCCAAGTAGCCCAAAGAAATCAAATTCTTTTTCAATTTAGGTACATATTTGATATTAGACAGAGTCCTTATCACTCCATCATACATCCTCACCCTAATAGTGCCTACTCCAGCTACCATACAAGGGTGATCATCACCATGACTTACATTACCTCCATCTAACCTGTCATAGGTGTAAAACCAACCCCGATGTGAAGTATAATGGTATGAGCATGCAGAATCCAAAATCTAGGTATTCTCCTAATCAACTGATCCATCTGATATAACCAGTACTCCTACTCCATTGCTTTCCAAAGCATTAGCACCACTAGTGTTGGCTCTTCCCTTTTCTGTCTTCCAAAGAGGACAATTCTTCCTAATATGCCCAAGCTGATGACACTTATAGCTTTTCAAACTCTTATGGTTCTTAGACTGAGATCTACCCTTGGACTTTCCCCTAGTTCTTTTCTTGGATCTTCCTTGCCTCTCATTCATAGCAAGAACCTCTGAATTAGGATTACCTTTGCAGATCTTTTCCCTTTGCTCATTGGATTTGAGCACACCAACAACTTCTTCATAGTTTAAGGTTACCTTTTTATAAACTAAAGTTGTTATGAGACCATCCTACAATCCAGGGAGTGAACACAGCAGCAATTTGTTGTCTGGACGAGTCAACTTGAATGGATTTGAGTCGGCTCGGATGATGAGTGAACTATTTTTGAAAGGTGCTAGCTGGGAGAGTTTTTGGGATCTCGAGCATGTGTGACCGAGGTATATATATATTGTATTCTTGTAAGAGGATGTGTGTGGTGTAACAAACTTGTTGGAAGTAGAAATCCCTTTCTCCCATGAAAATTTCTCTATTTTCTTCTTTCTTCTTTCTTCTCCCGTTCTTGGTGTTCTTGAGCTTTATAGACCTGAATCCTACCATGATCTTCAATGGAGATTGCTAGCAGATGGTCATCCATAACCTGGTGATACGCTTCCATGATTGCTTTGTTGATTAGGGTGTTTGTTCTTGATCGGGAACAAGGTTGTTCTTAGGGATTTGGTTTGTCAAATATGGTTAGATTTGTAGCAGAATTCTCAACACAACAATGCCCGATCCTCTTCGTCTATCTTCACATCCAGACTCATCACCTCAGAACAAAGCTAATTGAACCTCTGAATATGTGCAACAATGTCTCCTCCTTCAGGCATTCTCAAGCTATACAATTGATTCTTCAGCCATAGCTTGTTCATCATGTTCATTCCCATGTATGTCTTCTCCAATCTTCTCCAAAGACCTTTTGCAGTAGTCTCTGAACACACCTCTAGTAAAACCTGATCAGCCAAACACATCCATATGTTGTTGAAAGCAATCTCTTCTAACTCTTCCCATTCTTCAACACTAATCTTTTCCGGTCTTTCTTTAACCAAGACCTTGTAGATTCCTTATTGAACCAGCAAATCTTTAACCCTTTACTGCCATAGGATGAAGTTTTCCTTGCCTTCGTAATTCTTAAAATCTACTATGAACCCACTTGATAGCATTAAAGCATCAAGAATTCAACAGATATGAAAATCGTACCAGCAAGAAGACTTACTTCCAACCCTCTGATCTTGAGATCTTCCTTCCACAAACCTTGCTTTGATACCAAATGTTGAGAATTCGATTGCAAATCCAACTAGATTTGATGAACCAAATCCTCAAGAACATCCTGGTTCCCGATCAAGAATGAATGCCTTGATCAACAAAGCAATCGTGGAAGCGTATCACCAGGTTGTGGATGACCATCTGCCAGCAATCTAAATTGAAGATCACCATAGGATTTAGGTCTATGAAGATCAAGAACACCAAGAACAGGAGAAGAGAAAAGAAAGAAGAAAATAGAGAAATTTTTATGGGAGAAAGGGATTTCAACTTCCAAGAAGTTCGTTACACCATATCCATCCTCTTACGAGAATACAATATACATACCTCGGTCACACATGCCCGAGATCCCAAAAACTCTCCCAGCTGGGACCATTCAAAAAATAGTTCACCCGTCATCTGAGCCAACTCAAATCCATTTGAGCCGACTCGTCCAGACAACAGATTTCCTGACAGTGCATCCGAGTCGACTCTAATCCATTTGAGCTGACTCGTCTAGACTACAGATTTTCTAACTGTGCATCCAAGCCTACTCGAATCCATCCAAGCCGACTCATCTAGATTGCAGGTTTTCTAATTGTGCATCCGAGCTAACTCGAATCCATTCGACCTGACTTGTCAAGTCCACAATCATCTGTTCTGAGACGTGCCAACCAACATAGTTGCCTCTTACAATAGAAGAGTTGACCCAAAGACCCAAACTGACCAAAATTGAGCGTAAATACCAAGGACTCATACCAGACTCAATCCTAACCCTGGACACATCATGGAAAACCATGATAGGCCAGATCAACACATGTACATAGACCCAGTTAGCCATGAATGCACCACCTGAGACTCAACAATGAGGACGGTGATTGATCCATTAAAATCAGTGCACAGATTACTATTCTTTTAGGATAGATGAGTCTTTGACCTACAGTGTGGTGACACTGGAGTGATAGTGCAGGTAGTTGATAGAGATCAATGGTAGTGAGCATGACCATATACACGAATTTATACGGATGTCTACTCACTCGTCGATAACTTCCTGATGCTATAGTTGTGTGAATAGTTTCTTGACCTTGAGTGTCTCGGCTACTCACAATAAGGTTGCTGTAGTTTGACAGCACAATTACATGGTTCCTATCTATATGGGACCTTGCAATGTTCATTGGCTACATTAAATTTTTTGAAGGAGTAGGGTGTTCACTTGTACGGATCAGTCAGCCTTAGTAGTAAGGAATAATCCTATGCAACTTAGTGAGACTGAGTCCTTAAGTCTATATGTCCATAGCGGAGTGATAATGAAAAGGTGTTTTTATTATAATCACATTCAGGCTCGAGTCGATTAAGTTAAGCATATGACTGATGGGTTTGACGAGTTTTCATGACCTGCAACATGTCCAGATTTTTGATAAAGAAACCAAATCACATGGTAACTACACCTAGGGGTTCTAATCTTATCCTACTGAGTTGCCACTATATATTGCTAGGTGTCACTGGTGGATTGTGAGAATCCATTAGGATCTTTTACGGATCGATGATCCTAATTAGCATTGAGCTGAAATTGTTTCAGCCCATGGAAAAGAGTTTCGATAATGTATAATAGTGATTATAGCATATCTCATTACCAAAGAGGGTAGGACCTGAGGTGTCACACACATTAGGAGCTCAACTAACCAATCAACAAATCAAAATGTTGCTAAATTTGGCACCTGCCAATTTTAGTATATTTGGACATAATTGTAAGTGTTATAATTTATATTTGACCTAACTAAATTAAGGATCAGTCATTAATTGAATTAAATCAGATTTAATTTAATTAATTTGATTTTAATTTTGTTAGTTATTTGAATTTGACTATGTTAACTAATCCTAATTGAATTAGGTCAATAGCCTTTTCGAAATAGGTTTGATCGGGCTTGAAATTGGCTTCGATTTGATTGTCAAGTCATTTTAATTGGAACTATAACTATGAGTCCTATTTGACCGGGACTCTTTCTCTTCTCTGCATGCCAAAAATGACAATGGTGCAATATTTTGTGCGGCAAGGAATAAGTTGGTGCAAGAAGAGAAGAGTCCTATTTTTGGACTCTTAATTCATCCCAAACTCTATCCCATAGAATATAGATTAATTTAGGATTTTTATCTAATATTATTCTAGATGGGACCCACCTTAATCCAGCAAAAAATGTGGTGCAAAACACTTGAGGCATGGAGGAATTTTTTGTGAAAACTTTGTGACGCATATATGAAGGAAGAGTCCTACATTAAGTAACCTTCTCCACCAAAACTCTATCTAATTAATTATGGATTTAATTAGGACTCTCTCTTATCCTAATCTTGATTAAGATCTATAACAATCTCGAAATAATAAGGGGTTGGACTCTATTATTAGGCATGGGTTATTTAAGCAGTGTATAGGTGAGAAGAAAATCATTGTAACATATAGTATTGTTATTCCTCTTCTTCTTTACCTTTCTTTTTACCCAAAAACCTTAGAGAAGGTCTTCAAAATCTGAAAAAAAAAAGGGAGAAAAAGAAAAGAGAGATTAAAAGAGAAAATCAAAAGAGAGAGGTCCAAGATATTATGAATCCGATTCACATGAAGAAGAAAGGTCCTGATTTGCAGAAAGAGGAGAGGCTGCAAGGATATAGCAGTCTGGTGCTCTCTATGATTCGGTTACACTAGCTCCGTATGGATACCAGCAGAGGCCGGGTAATTGCACGGCTCAAGAAAAACCCTAAGAATCCGGTATTCGGTTCAGATCCGGATCGGCATAGTTTTTAAAGCAAGCTAGGATAGCAATCCAGGTATGTATTTCTCGTTCAAAATAATTTTATAATCAGATCTGAATTATATTCGATTAATTCTAGCATGTTTAAGAATTTATTATAAATAAATTAGATTTATTTATAAACTACATGCTCAGATATAAAATTATTTTATATGTTATCTTCTTCTGCATTAGGCTTTAAAACCTGACTTGCTTGCAGCGATCCTGTTCGGAGAACAAAAAGTGGTGTCAAAGCCACAGTTCTCCCTTTCTCTAACATGTGTGGATTAGGATCAGATCTGAAATATATTCATATCTGAAAGTTAGATTGTGTTTTCATCAAATCTATGCTGATTATAAGGTTATCCTACTATAGGGTTTATCCCCTATAGTTTAAAGGTTGTCCTAGCATAGATTTTATTTGTTTTGAAAATTATTTTCAAAAATTAAAATCATAACTTTTTGATTTGAAATTAATTATTATAAATTATTTGTTAATTTATATCATGATTTAAAAATTAATTGATCAAATGTTGCACAAAGTGAATAAATAAGGTTGTCTTGCTATAGGGTTTACCCACTATAGTACAAAGGTTGTCCTATTTTGATGCAAACCTATTTTAGAAAAGAGTTTTCAAAAGGATTTTGATTGATTTACAATCTTAATTACATATGTGATGTGTTATCATGTATGTTTTAGATCTAATTAATTACATGAGATGTAGTTTAATCATATGATCTAAAATGTTGATGTATATGATGCACCAAATTAGGTTTAGATCTTAAATTTGATTCAAGATCATAAGCCATTAAATATCATGCACTTGAACCTAATTTAAAATTGATTTGAAATTAGAAAATTAAATTAGGTACATGAGGGTTTAGGTTGAACAAATTATGTCTAGAGATTGGGCTACGTTATTAGGGCTTGATTAAATCAACTAGTAACCATAATTCGATTTTGAGCAAGTGACTCAACCTAATCAAATGATGATTAGAATTAGTTCAAGTGTGCTCAAAATTGATTTTAGATGTAGTACGGTCAGATCGATTCACAATTATGAATCGATAAGTTAAGACCTAATTTAGCTTAGTGATGAGCCCAAATCACTAGATTGACCTAATTGAATCTTATCAACCAATTGATATCTAAGGAAAGTTTCCATCATGGTTTTTAATTGGGGCTAACTCTTTCCTAACCAACTCAACTTGGTTGGTGGAAAGAGGGTATATGGCAGAACCCTCCCAAGAATCACACTGACATGGCCAATTTGGTTGATTAAGTTTTCAAAAGGGTCACTTTTGATTTGAGTTCACCCATGCTAGCTATTTTATATCAGACATGAGATTGTGCTGACTTAATCTAATTGGTCATCCATGATTTGGCTGATCAATTTAGAAGAGACCTAAACCTAATCTCCCTATAAATATTAAGTCTAAAGTCTTCCACCATTGTAGGTGTGCGGGTGTCCTACTGGTGTTGATTGTTCTCGGTTGGTTACAGTGGTTCAGTTGCATCGGGAAGACACAACCACCCTATTAAGCATTAGATGTAGCTATGATGGGGGACTAATATGCATGCAATTTTTTTTGTATGTTTTACATGTTGAGTTAGGTGATCAATTTCCGAATTTCAGATCAAAATTATTTGTAGGAAATTTTGTATGAATTTTTGAAGATCAGCATGCAGATTAGGACCTAGAAAAGTAGCAAAGAAAGACCGCCGAGGCTGAGAAGCCTCGGTTAGGGCAAGTTCTCCTACAATAAAACTACTGGAGGTAGAGGGGTGTACCTGACAACATCTGTGAAGATCGCAGCGAAGGGGTCTCTCGTTCCTCGATGGATACGGCCTAGAAAATCGAGCCAATGACCCGTGGATACCCGGCTTTCTGCTCGGTGGTCCGATTGAGGCTTGGCTGGAGTCGTTGGATTCGTAGGAACTTGGGGACCTGCAAACGACCTGTCAGGGGTTAGAAAACTCAAAGAAGATCAAGAAAATAAAGGAAAATAGCAAAGAAAAAAAGTTTTGGAGGGGGCTGGAAGGATGGTTGGCGGCAGGAAGATGGTTGCAAACACCGGGAAGAAGAACTCTCAAACCCCTTTATGCACACAGCAGGGTAATCACTCAAAGCAATAGAAGAACTCAAGGTTTATTTCATATCAAAAATCTCTTCATACAAGAGGCTAGGGTCCTTTAAATAGACCCTTAATCTTGGGCTCCAAGTAAGGGCACATAAGTCTTTACATAAAAATCCTTTTCCCTCTCAAACCCTAGCTTGAAAATAAGGAAACATTAGGTAGAAAAAATCCCTAAAAATTCTCTTGACATGGCCAACACTCCAAGGATGCCTAGGGGGGCGTGTTGGGCTTCTAAGAGCAGCAAGGGGCCGGCCCAAAGGGGCCCAGGTGCATGGGTTTGGGCCTCTGGAAGTTGTGATGGCTTGGTAGCCATGTAGCAGGAATATTCCCTGGTATCTTGCTTCTTAGGGGCTTGGGCTTGGCGCCTGGGCTTGATTTCTTTTGGCTAGGATGCAGATGGACCTCTAAAATCATGGATTCCTTGGTCTATGAATATATTTTGGCATCTGGAAGGAAATTTGGGCATCTGGAGGGCATCTGCAAGAAATCAGGGTTTTTTGAATTTTCCTCCTGGGGTCTTCAAATCTTCAAGCTGGGTTGGACTTGGGCTATATTTCCATGTCTTCAATCTAGTTGGACATGGTCTTCACTTGTATGATATAGTCTTGAGTCTTCAGTATGCTTGGACAGGACTCAAAAAATAAAATTAGCTCAAAATGAGCCGACTAGCATTGGACTGAACTAGCTCAACATGAGCTGACTAGTACAGAACTGAAATAACAACTCAAAATACTCAGATAACAACTAAAATGGACTCAAATGAGCTAAGCCCTTATTACAGATGAACTCATAAATTATTGATCAATTTACAGAGGATTGAAAAGCCTCTATCTTATTCTGGTGCCTCCGGTGTCCCCACAAAGCTAGGCACTGAGGGGGTTGGGCTCAATAAACGATCATGTTGAGGGACTCAATGATGGCTTTTCCTAGCATAATGGTGGGTCTGACTTAACTAATGATTGTGCTAATAAACAATCATGTTGAGGCTCCATGATTTAGAGACCAAGTTGCTATACTTGTATTAGATACATTGGACAAGGGTTGTCCACTTATTATTATAGCATGTTGATATGGGACAAAGGGATGCTAAGATGCATGCTGATGCAAATAATTCTTCTTTTTGTTATTTTAAGTTTTAATGGTTTTAAAGATTCCCAAAGACAAGCAAAGAGTAGATCTAGAGATTTTAAAATGATAAAAACTTTCTAGCAAGCAAGATAGCCCCTAAACAAAGATAAGGAGAGGACCAAGTGATTGAGAAACACTGTAGGACTTAGCTCTTAGATCAATATCTACTTAGAAGTTTAGGGATACAAACCTTGTATTGCCCAGGTGGCTTAGTTACAAGAGTGGGGTGAATTGGGAATTACAAAATTTTCACGAATATGTGCACAAGTAATTCCAATTAGTGGTTAGATGCTGTGTTAATCAGAGAATGAAAGCAGAAGCTAAAGGATAAAACAAACACAACACAAACAAAGCAGATTTATAGTGGTTCGGAGCAACCCAGCTCCTACGTCCACTACCCAAGTTCACCACTCGGGATTTCCACTATATCCCGCAAACTGGAATACAGTCGGATTGTTTTACAAGCTCACAATCAAAACCTCTACACATTGGTTTTTGAAACCGGGCTCACCAAAGAAACCCAAGCTAGGTTTTTACATGTTCACCTAAAACCTCTACACTTTGGTTTTTAGCTAGGCTCACCAAAGAAACCTCTACACTCTGGTTTTAAAGGCTCACCAAAGTAACATATTTGGTTTTTACAACAGGACTCACCAATAACCCAGATATTCTAAATGATAGATTAAAAAAGCAATAATAAAGATGAACTCTGTTGTCTTGGTGGTTGCCAATGCAGCTCGAGTGAAGATCGACTGAATGCTCTTCAACGCACTTCAATGGCTTCCTTGCTTTCCTCAAATGGTGCTTCAAGCTTCTTATTTATATAGACTTCAACTGCCTTCCCTTGATTTTGAACGTTGTAGACCATTGGGAGGTGACAGGTTACCGTTGGAGCACTTTTGGAATTCAAAAACTGAGAACTGGAACTAGCCGTTGGAGGTGACCCCGTCATTCCAGTCGGCTTGAACAAACTTTGAGTCAACTCGGATGAAGTTCATGTCGACTAGGTTGAGTGCCAGTTGGCTAGCTTCCCTAGTTGAGAAAATACCTCACTCTGGACAAGTTGGCTGGGCTGAATTCCAGTCGGCTCGAATCTTAGAGGCTTCTCAGACCATTTTCAACTGAGTTCTAGATGAGTCAGCTGGATCTGATTCCAGTTGGCTCAGATTCCTGAGAATCTCAGAACGTTCTCAACCTTGTTCTGGATGAGTTGACTGGACCTTGGTGCCAGTCGGCTAGATCTGTGTGCCAGAGAACTTGTCTTCAGTTCTAGTGCCAGAGTCGGCTGGGTTGTTCATCCAGTCGGCTCGAATGTGGTTTTTCAGCTAGATCAGCTTCAAACTTCCAGAACACTTGTCCCATGCTTTAAAGTCTTCTTCAAGCACTTTTTACAATAAATTCAAGGAAAAATTTGAAGCTTGAAAGACTACTAGAAGTAACCCTTGAACTTGTTTTTAATAAAAATTTTTTGTAGGGTTCTTTTTTACAAGATTCTAAATAATTTACAACTCAATACAAAACATTAAAGATTGTAGGAGTTAAAAAATGTGTCAATGTAGTTGTCCTACAAAAACTTGTCAATCATTTGAAGAGTTGTTAGATGACTAAATATATGCTCCAATATTTTGTTATCATCAAAATCACTTTAGGGGTCAACAATCTCCCCGTTTTTGATGATGACAAAACACTGGGCATGAAAAGAATCTACTCTATTCACAAATATGTAAGCATTTATATTTAAAAATCAATTGTAATCTCAAATGTATATCAGTATGTGCTATACAGTTATGCACAAAATCAAATTCATAAACTGTAAATATCAGAGATTGATTGCTTGTATGTATCAAGCAGCATTAAGTATCGACTGATAGATATGATAAATTGAGAGCATCAGAGCATCATAAAAATCATTGAAGTATGTAAGTTAAACATGTATATCTCCCCTTGTCTACATTACTTTAGTATTAATACTGCAATTCATGTATTCTTTCATGCACTCTATGATTCTCCCCCTTTTTGTCAACAATTCAAAAAGGTTAAACAGTTAAGCTCAGAATTTTAAATAGATCGAGAAAGTTTCAATATTTGTTTGAGATAATTTCACTTTCTTAGCTTAGAGAGAGAAATCTATTTAAACAAATACAGGTGTAATCAAGATAATACGAGTACACACATAACACAGTAATTAAAAAGATGTTCATTTCATTTCTGCCAAAAGGTGTTCAGTACATCAGTCATTACAAAAGTTTCAAAAACATCCAAAAAGATAATAAAACTACAAAATGTTTAATCAGAATCATCTCTAGGAACATTGACACCTTGCCAAGAAGTGGGTCTAGGTGCTTGACTAGATGAAGCATGTGGAGGAGGAGCCCTAGGGTGAACAGAGGTACTAGGTGCCCTAGAGGAAATGGGTGGCGGATCATACAATGGTCTTATCCTAGCTGTGAATTCCAATGAACTGACAGTGCTATTGAGAGACACCATTTCCACCCACATTGCTCCCAACTGCTGATCCAAGTCCTTGAGGCTAACTGGTACTTTATTTACTGCCTCTTTCATTTCACCTATCTCTTTCTGCATAGATAAAAGCTCAGCCACTTGGACATCGACGAAGGCTTCTACTGATCCTTGAAGTCTGCCAAGCTCTGATCTTATGATTCCAATGCCCCTAGTATAATCTTCTGCTATACCACTTGTATCTACAATAGTTTCCACTCTGCCTCTAAGCTCTTTCAATTCAGTCTGATATTCATTTAAAGTGGCATCCACAAACTTTAAAATTGTTTCAGAACTTGAAGAGATACAATTCAGAATAGGCTGAAGGTCTATCTGAGGTGCTGACCTTGAAGCTTCTATAGCTTCAACCTTTTCTTTTAGATTTGAAACATTCTCTTCTAGTTTGTCCAATCTACTATCCACTGACTATTTCAAATCAGTAAATAAGGAAGTTATAGTACTAGTCAGTGAATCTGTCAAGTTTTTTAACTGTTCTTCATTCTGAACATGGACAATTGGAGGTTGTGTAGCTGCAATAGGATAGTCATGTAAAGGTGCATTAGCTGAAGGCAAGTCAAACTCCGGTGCTGGCAAGTCAAACTCTACTGTAGGCAAATCAAATATATGTGATGGTGCTCTAGTCTCCTCAATGACAGCAGCAGGCTCAGGTACAAATGACTCTGGCTCTGGTATAGGTGTAGAGGAAGTTCCAGTTGCTTCTTCCTCTTCCTATTCTTCACTATTACTGGACCTGCCAATGGCTCTTATATTTGTGCCCTTCTTTCTCTAGACTCATTCCACTTGAAATTATCCCATTCTCTCAAAAGTTTTAGATGTGTAGATATCAGTGTGATGTAATTCTAATCCATCTTCACCATCCAAATTGACTCTATGGGATTTAAACAACAATGTAAGCATCATACCATATGGCAAACATGATTTAGCCTTTCTTATTGTTTCTTTCATCTGCATGATCATAATATATGACAGATTGATAGGAGTTCTTTCTAGGATATGCTCCATGAGACATAGATCCTTTTCGCTCACCCAATCGAACCTACCAGTTCTTTGTAAGAAGATTCTACAAATGAAGTTGTGAAGTAGTCTCATTTTCAATGATAGGGTGTTAGCTAAAATAGTCCTAATTCCTCCTACATCCTCTTTATTCAAAATTGTTTTCTGAGTCTTCTCTCTATTTTCAATTACTAAAAACTTCAGTCCCTCGGAAGGTATATCCAATAATTCAAGTAAGGACTCCTCATTCACAATAACCCTCTTCCCTTTGACAGTGGATTCCACATGGTTAGTTCCCAACCTTAGGTTCTCATAAAAGCTTCTAACCAAAGTGCGATAGGTTTTCTCATTCAATGAACAAAATTTCCTCCACCCTTGGTCTTCAATTAAGTCTCCTATCTTTAACCCAATGCCCTTAATAAACTCAAAATTAATTCGACGGCCAGAGGTTACCGGATGCGTAGACATTGAGAGTACTTGGCTGGGAGCTGATGAAACTTCTTTTATGGCTTCCTCTGCATTTTCTTCTTTGCTTGGCCCTTCTTGTCTTCTCATGGACCTTCTTTCTTTTTTAGCTGAAGGTGTGACCCTAGCGGACCATTTTCCTGTCGCACGTTTGGGTGCCATAGCTAGGAAAGATGGAAGAGCAAGAGAATGTAGTGCTTGGTAGGGAGTAGGAAGTCTTTGGAGTGGATTTTGGAGATGAGTGAACCGTTAGAGAAGATAACATTGAAGCTAAACAGTTTGGAGAAGAGTTTATAACCCTAAACGAAATGCCTCGGCACGAAAATCCAGTCGACTCGAGTAGCCCTAAAAGGGTTTCCAGTCACTCAGCCAGAGCTTCTCTAAAATCATCAGAAATTCCAGTCGACTCAAAAATGATCGAGCCGGCTAGGCCAGAACAAGTTCAGAACTCACAGAAAAATCCAATCAACTAGGATTAAGATCCAGTCGACTCAACTAGAGAAAATAGAGTTTTGAAAAATTTGAACACAATTCAGAAGGATTTTGAATAAAATTTGAAGGAAATTAAAGCTCAATAGAATAGAATAAATTGAGGAGGATTTCTAGATAAAGTTTCCTTAGATTTGAAGGAATTAGGTTGAAGAATCTAGAAGGGATCACAAAGTCCTAATTCACTTCTAATTAGCTCAAATCTATCTTGATTGAGTGGCTTGGTGAATATGTCAGCTAATTGATCTTCAGTAGGCATAAAGTCAAGCATAATATTATCATTTGATACATGATCTCTAATAAAATGATGTCTAATTTCAATGTGCTTTGTTCTAGAGTGTCGAATTGGATTCTTTGTCAAATTGATAGCACTTGTGTTATCACATTTAATTGGAATTTTAGATTGTGATACACCAAAGTCTTCTAGTTGTTGTTTAAACCATAACACTTGAGCACAACAACTACCGGCAGCCATGTACTCAACCTCAGTTATGGACAAGGCTATGGAGTTTTGCTTCTTACAATGCCATGAAATTAAATTCAACCCTAGAAATTGACATGTACCACTAGTGCTTTTTCTATCTATTTTACAACCAACATAATCAGTATCAGAGAATCCAATCAAATTCAAAGTAGAATGTTTAGAATACCAAATTCCTAAATTACTTGTTCCTTTCAAATATTTAATTATTCTCTTTACAGCAAGCATATATGTTTTTTTGGTGATGACTGAAATCTAGCACATACACATACACTGTATAATATGTCAAGTCTACTTGTAGTCAAATATAATAAGGATCCGATCATACCTCTATATATATTTTGGTCAACATTGGATCCATTCTCATCTTTGTCCAGTGTGCAAGCTGGGCTCATGGCTGTGCTCATTGTTTTGCTACTCTCCATACCAAACTTTTTGATGATTTCCTTGATGTATTTGGCTTGGTTGATGAAGATGCCTTCCTTTGTTTGTTTTACTTGAAGTCCAAGGAAGTAGTTCAGCTCGCCCATTAAGCTCATTTCAAATTCTCCCTGCAAAAGCTTAGCAAATTCTTTACATAGAGATTCGTTAGTTGCACCAAAAATGATATCATCTACATATATTTGTACAACTAAGATGTCATTATTTTTCCTTTTGATAAACAAAGTTTTATCAACATTTTCTCTTAAAAAATCATTTTCAATTAAGAAAGTGCTAAGTCTATCATACCAGGCTCTAGGTGCTTGTTTCAAACCATACAATACTTTGTTTAATTTGAATACATGATTTGGAAAAGCGTGATTTTCAAAACCTGGTGGTTATTCCATAAAAACTTGTTTAGAGATAAAACCATTAAGAAATGCACTTTCTACATCCATTTGAAAGAGTTTAAAGTTCATGTAGCAGGCTTGTTCTTCTTCGGGTGCATAAGTTTCATCAAAATCTATACCTTCTTCTTGGTTATATCCCTTAGCCACTAATCTAGCTTTGTTCCTTATAATATTTCCTTGTTCATCTAATTTATTCTTATAGACCCATTTAGTTCCTATAATTGGGTGGTTTGTAGGTCTAACTACAAGTGTCCATACCTTATTTTTTTCAAACTGGTTTAATTCTTCATGCATTGCCATCATCTAGTTTGGGTCAGTCTCAGCCTCTTCTAAGCTATGGGGTTCTATTTATGATACAAAGACTAGGTAGTCATATGCATCCTTATGTACAGCCCTAGTTTTAACACCATGTGAAGGATCTCCTATTATTAATTCTTTAGGGTGAGATGTAACATAACTCCAGTCCCTCGGTAGATCGGTGTGATCCTTCTTACCGTTTCTTCTCCACCTTGAGTGTCTTTGTCTTGAATGCTCAAGTCATCCATTCCTTTTTGCAATGTACCTGCATCATTGTCTATGCACTTTTCTTGTCTAGAAGGTGTAGGGTTAGTTTCAATAAATACAACATGAATTGATTCTTCAACAGTAAGAGTCCTTTTATTAAAAACCCTATATGCTTTGCTATATAAAGAATAACCTTGGAAAATTGCATCATCAGCTTTAGAATCAAATTTTTCTAAATTATCTTTTCTATTGTTATGCACAAAGCATTTACAACCAAATACATGAAAATAACTAATATTGGATTTTTTGTCATTCCAAAGCTCATAGGGGGTTTTCTTTAAGATAGGACGGATCAAAACGTAATTTAAAATATAACATGCAGTGTTCACCGCTTCTGTCCAAAAGTACTTTGGAAGATTGCCTTCACATAACATTGTGCGAGCCATTTCTTCCAATGTCCTGTTTTTCCTCTCTATAACACCATTTTGTTGAGGTGTTCTAGGAGTGGAGAAGTTATAATCAACGCCAAATTCAGTACAATAATCTTCAAAAAATTAATTTTCAAACTCAGTTCCATGATCACTTCTAATTGAAATCAAAGATAAGTTCTTATGGTTTGAAACCTTTTTATGAAATTTTCGGAAAACATGAAAAGTTTCATCTTTCGATGCAATAAACAAAACCCATGTAAATCTCGAAAAATCGTCTACTATCACAAGAGCATATTTTATCCCTCCAAGGCTTGTGGTCCTAGTAGGTCCAAAAAGATCCATGTGAAGTAGTTCAAGAGGTCTTGTTGTAGAAACTATATTCTTTGATTTAAAACTCTCCTTAGTTTGTTTATCCATTTGGCATGCATCACAAACATGATTCAAATCAACTTTAAACTTAGGCATGCCTCTAACAAGATCTTTAGAAATTAATTTGAAAATTGTATGCATGCTAGCATGACCTAATCATCTATGCCATAGTAAGCCTGACTCTTTGGTCTTAGCATTCATTGCAACTAGATTAGGGCTACTAGACATGGCAGGATCATTAAGATCCACCACATAGATATTCACGAGTCTATGTCTAATGAATTTATTGCTAGAATCTAAAGAGTTAGTAACTATTCACTTAGAAGACTGAAAGACAACCTTGAAGCCTTTATCACATAATTGACTTATATTTAAGAGATTATGCTTCAATTTGTCTACTAGCAAAATATTTTCAATAAAAGTAAAGGGAGTTATTTTGATCTTACCAATACCGATTATTCTCCCTTTGCCATTGTCTCCAAAGGTGACCATACCTCCTTCTTTCATTTCAAGGATGATGAATTGGTCCATGTCACCCATCATATATCTTGAGCAGTCACTGTCCAAGTACCACCTTTTCTTCAATTTTTGGGCTACAAGACATTCCTGCAAAATAGTCAATGAATTCTTTTAGGTACCCAAGCTACCCTGGGTCTTTGTAGGTCAGCAGAGGTGGTTCCTTTGGGAACCCAAATCTTTTTTACCTTTTAATGGACATTACTAAAATTATTGCATTCAAAAGCTTTATGTCCTTTTCTTTTACAAGCATAGCAAACAACTTTAGAATTTTTGTTGGAAACAGAATTTGAAGTTCTAAAAGTTGATGCACTTGATGCAGATTTTGAACCTTTTAAAATGTATGCATTTTTGCTCAAATTCTTAGGAACATATGATAAAGAGTTTGAAGTAGAAACAGTTTTTGGTGTGGTTGAAACCTTTTGAGATAAAATATTTTGAGCTGGTGTTTTGGATTTCATAAAAGTTGTTGCTAAAATTCCATTTATAAAAGAAGTGTTGAAACCAATTCCAGCTTTATTTTCAGAAATTCGTTGTTCTTTCAAAATTAGATCAAGCTTATTTGAAGATAATGTTAGTTTTTCAACTAAAGGCTTGAGTTTTGTAACCTCCCTTTTTAATTCATTGTTTTCAGCAAGTAAATCAATATTTTTCTTTTCATATTATTAATTCTCATTTTTCAATTTTTCAAATTTTTCAGAAAAGTCATGCAGTTCCTTTGGCAATAAAATATTCTTTTTTGAAATTTCATCTTCTTGTTTGAGTAAAGAATCATTCATATTTTTCAATGATTTTATCTTTATTCCAGCTTTCTTAAATTCAGAAAGTAAATCATGAAAAGCAGAATTTAGTTCTTCGAAAGTAAATTCAATGCAGTTGTTAGGGGATGTTATCTCATCTTCGAGACCCATTAAGCAAAGATTGGCAGTCTTGGTGGTCTCTTCTTCTTCAGATGATGTTGAGTCTTCACTGTCGGACCATGTGGCAACCATGGCTTTCTTTTTCTTCTTTTGTCTGAAGGATTTCTTCAACATTGGACGGTCTAGATGTATGTGCCCCGGCTTCTTGCATTCGTAGCATGCGGGGACTACTTCCTTGTCTTTCTCTCTATCCTTCTCCTTTTCTTTTCCATAATCTTTCCTGTGAAACTTCCGATTGTACCTTTCTTTCTTTCTTCTCATAAATTTTCTAAATCTTCTCACAACCATAGCAATGTCTTCGTCTTCTAGGTCATCATTGGTGGAGATGCTTTCATCTTCAGATACTTCATCATCCCTCTTTGAATCGGAAGCAGCTTTGAAGGCAATTATCTTCTTTTTCTTCTGCTCATCTTCCATTCTGTGTTGCATTGTTAGCTCGTGGGTGATGAGTGATCCCAGCAATTCATCCAGCATCAAAGTGTTGAGATCTTTAGCTTCCTGGATCGCAGTTACCTTGGGATCCCATTTATCGGGCAAAGAGCGAAGGATTTTCTAAACCAGATCTGTATTAGAGTATACCCTGCCAAGACTCTTTAAACCATTAATAATATCTGTAAATCTAGAGAACATGGCAGATATTGTTTCAGAAGGTTTCATTTTGAATAATTCATAGTTTTGAACTAAAAGATTTATCTTGGAGGTTTTCACTTGGGAAGTTCCATCATGGATCACTTCGAGTTTATCCCAGATTTCCTTTGCTGATGAGCAAGTGGAAATTCGATTGAATTCATTAGCATCGAAAGCATAATATAATAAATTCATTGCTTTGGCATTCAATTCCTCCATCTTCATGTCATGATCACCCCAGTCCTCTTCAGGCTTAGGGATGTCCATGCCATCTACTTTAATTGTGGGAATGTGTCACCCTTTCAAGATGACCTTCCATAATTGAAAATCTATAGCTTGTATGTAAATTTTTATTCGTGCTTTCCAATATGAATAATTAGTGCCCATGAATAGTGGAGGTCTATTTATAGATTGGCCCTCGGCCAAGGATGTACTCATGGGATGAGCCATCGAACTTAACTCCAGTAATCAGAGACACTACTTTGATATCAGCTGTTGCCCAAGTGGCTTAGTCCCAAAAGGGGGGTGAATTGGGAATTACAAAATTTTCACGAATATGTGCACAAGTAATTCCAATTAGTGGTTAGGTGCTGTGTTAATCAGAGAATGAAAGCAAAAGCTAAAGGATAAAACAAACACAATACAAACAAAGCAGATTTATAGTGGTTCAGAGCAACCCAGCTCCTACGTCCACTACCCAAGTTCACCACTCGGGATTTCCACTATATCCCCCAAACTGGAATACAGTCGGATTGTTTTACAGGCTCACAATCCAAACCTCTACACTTTGGTTTTTGAAACCGGGCACACCAAACAAACCCAAGCTAGGTTTTTACAGGTTCACCTAAAACCTCTACACTTTGGTTTTTAGCTAGGCTCACCAAAGAAATCTCTACACTTTGGTTTTAAAGGTTCACCAAAGTAACCAATTTAGTTTTTACAATAGGGCTCACCAATAACCCAGATATTCTAAATGATAGATTAAAAAAGCAACAATAAAGACAAACTTTGTTATCTGGGTGGTTGCCAATGCAGCTCAAGTGAAGATCCACTGAATGATCTTCAATGCACTTCAATGCCTTCCTTGCCTTACTCAAAAGGTGCTTCAAGCTTCTTATTTATAGAGACTTCAACTACCTTCCCTTGATTTTGAATGTTGGAGACCGTTGGGAGGTGATAGGTTACCGTTGGAGCACTTTTGGAATTCAAAAGCTGAGAACTGGAACTAGCCATTGGAGGTGACCCCGTCATTCCAGTCGGCTCGATCAAACTTCGAGTCGACCGGGTTGAGTGCCAATCGGCTAGCTTTCCCAGTTGAGAAAATACCTCACTCTGGACGAGTCGGCTGGGCTGAATTCCAGTCGGCTGGATTCTCAGAGGCTTCTCAGACCATTTTCAATTGAGTTCTGGATGAGTCGGCTGGATCTCATTCCAGTTCGCTCAGATTCCTGAGAATCTCAGAACGTTCTCAACCTTGTTTTGGACGAGTCGGCTGGACCTTGGTGCCAGTCGACTGGATCTGTGTGCCAGAGAACTTGTCTTCAGTGCCAGTCCCAGAGTTGGCTGGGTTGTTCATCTAGTCGGCTCGAATGTGGTTCTTCAGCTAGATTAGCTTCAAACTTTCAGAACACTTGTCCCATGCTTTAAAGTCTTCTTCAAGCACTTTTTACAATAAATTCAAGGAAAAACTTGAAGCTTGAAAGACTACTAGAAGTAACCCTTGAACTTGTTCTTAATATAATTTTTTTGTAGGGTTCTTCTTTACAAGATTCTAAATAATTTACAACTCAACACAAAACATTAAAGATTGTGGGAGTTAAAAAATATGTCAATGTAGTTGTCCTACAAAAACTTGTCAATCATTTGAAAAGTTGTTAGATGACTAAATGTATGCTCCAATGTTTTGTTATCATCAAAATAACTTTAGGGATCAACATCTTGAAAAAAATACTTATGCGCCCGATGCTGAGTTCACTCGCTCTCATGGATGTGGCCTGGAGGATCAAGCCTTCAACCTTGCTGATTCACTGGCTTTTCGTCCGATGGTCGTGAAGGCAAGGGAGACTGACTCTATTGTCCGTGGCACCTGGAGGACCTGCAAGCACCCAAGTGAAGGGTTAGAAATCATCATGAAACAAGATGGAAAGGATGGAACAAAAGTTGAGAATGGTGGTCGAGGGTGTTCTTCTTGCTAGGCGTCCAGGTGGATCTTCCAGATGGCATCCGAACTTGAAGGTAGGAAGGTGGCTTGCACAGAATGATTGTAACTTAGGGCCTCTCACCCCTCAATGTCCCGAAGGACAAAGGCGCTCCCTCTCAAAGTTCCTAGTCTAGAAGACAAGCGCTAGAAGTATAACTTCTCAAACTTTTTTTTCATTTCATCAACATTCAAAATTCTTACAAGAAGGTTAAGGTCCTTTTTTAAGCACCGAAGTCTACATTCAAAATTTGAAAAGGGGAGTTACAAAGCTTGATTTGGGGAGGAGAAAAAGGTGGGTTGTCTTCATGAATCAAGGGGCACCCATTTGAAATTTGAATTTTTTTCTTCTTGAAACCTTGGCTTATAACTTTTGAATTTTGGAGTCCTTTCATGATGCTTTGACTAACCATGAATGCTAGGCATGATCCTTGGTGATATGGCTTGATATGTGGAGTGAGATGGGGATGTTGTTGGCTTGGATCAAGGAGAGGTTTAATGGGAGTCAACCATGGAATTTAAATTTGAAATTTTGGCTTGACTTGGCCGACCAATGGAGCTTGGTGATGTGGCACCTCCCCATGCCATATGGCATTGATGACGTGGCACTCCATGAGCTGATGTCGCACCTCCTATGCCATGTGGCATTGATGACATGGCACTCCATGAGTTGGCACTCCTACTTGGCATGGAGGAGAGGTGGCTTGACTCATCTTCAATTGGGCTTGACTTGAATGCCCACTTGACTTGGATTTATCAAAATATCCTTCAGTGGTGAGTTACCGGGCAATTCAGTCCTTCGATCTACTTGCACCCTGAATATGATTATGGATATGGATACTTGTCAAATCTAATTTCATATTCATTCCTTGCTCAATCTGATAATGATGATTCATTAATGAACCATTGGAAACTATTTCTATTGTTCATACTTTGATCAAAGATTTCCCGAATTTTCATTTGATTGAAATCATTTGGATGCGCTTCCCTCTTACTAGGGTAGATCGATTCCTTTTTGACCTACTCACAACCTCCATATGCAATCTACCATACCCAGTATCACCCCATGCATGACTCAGTGTCATGTTTGAGTGTGAACCAAAGTATGGATTCATGCATACAAGGTATCATGGCAGTCTCAGGTCAAAGGACCACATGCACTACTCCCACTATGAGAACTATCTATTGACAAACAGATAAGGTTCCATTAGTTGTTCTCAAGCTGGATCCATTAAGTTAACTCATTCTCTAATGAGCACCCACATCCTAGTATTAGTGTCAAACACAAGTGACTGTGAAATCAGCCATCCTCTTCACCAAGCATACATAGGATGTGCTGGTCTTACCGGTAACATTGATCCCCTACTCAATATCTCATCGACCAGGAATATTCTAGATTAGGGTTTTAAGGCTTTAGGTTTCACTGGAATGATCTCATCATAACCCTAAAACCATAACCCTAATCTATGGGGTTCATCATATCTTAATAAAATTAATAAGACACAGCGTATGATGAAAATAAAATACATTTTTTAATTGATAATGTCAATACACTGGTTTGGGATACAAAAGAAAATCCCATCGAAATACAACATTTCGATTGGCCTTTAGGGCATAATCCTTTCAGAGTAGGTTTAGGATAGCATTCATCTGCATTAGGATCACAAATCCTAATTTCTGCATCTTGCTAGTTGTTTTAGGTGTCTATTTTTCATCTGATTTTGACTACATAGAAATTTTATTATTTTATGAAATTTTGATGTCATGTCCTCTGTTTCTTCCTAATAATTATCATAATTTTTAATTAATTTTTCTAATTCAAAAAATTTGGCATATTAAAAACCCTAACTAAAATCCTAATATTTCTGTATCAGTCTAAAAACCCTAGGATTTGCATCATCATCTGATTTTTTTTTTTGCATAAAATTATGTAGAGTTCATCGCCACCGTCAGTCCTCTGTTCTAAAATTTTTTGATTTTTTTTTGCATCAGTAACTATGTCAAAACCTACACCATCTGAAATCTTAATTTTCTGAATTCTGCTATTTCTGCATTTTGACTCAACCAAACCTAACCAACTTCCACACACCCCAATCCTGAGCCCAATTTGTGCTAACCTAATCAACCTAAACTTAACTTGCCACCTCATAAACACACATAAATATTTTTATTTTATGAATGTTTTAGATTGTATCAAGACCATCGATTGCCATCATCTCTCTAACCTAGTCTTAAGGGCAATTTCTATCTAACATCAGGGCATGATTTCATCCCCTGTCTTGGGCCCAAAACAACTACCAACATTCTGACCCAAGCTTAATTAAAATTAATTAGACTTAATTTGTCCTAGTGAGCTAGGTGACACCCAACAGGTCGGGTCCGAACCGTGTGGGCAAACTAGTGCCATTAATCCTTTAGCTATTATTGAAATCTGGTGTTTAAGGCTGAGGGTCCAGAGTCAAACGACCTAAGTGGTGTTGTGGTTTTTAATTAGGTCCCTGCAAACGTAGGGGGGCCTCCCACACTCCCACTCTCTACCTGGCCAGAGGAGGGATTAGCTACTGGGTTAAGTGTAAGTTGAGCTAACCCATTCAGTTTTGGCTCTAGGTCTAGGAAACCCAAGAATTATTGATCCTTTACATGCTTGGCTGCCCCATCTCATTCTGACTGATTGTTTGATTGCATGACCACTAGACTAGGAACCCAATACCAGAAGTCTAAATCCTAACCCAGCTTAGCCATGGATTGTAATTTTGAGACCCTCGTGAAAGCCATGACTGACCAGTTTGCCCAAATGAATTACAAGTTTGACCAATCTAATACCCTATTAAACCAGACCAATACCCAGCTAAACCAATCAACCACCCAAACCCAAACCTAGCTTGCCAAATTAACTGCCCAAATTAACCAGATGACCCAATCCAATAACCAAATGATCCATAGGATTGATCCATTAGATGACCAAATAGGAATCCTAGACAAGGCCCATAGAGCTGAACCCTTGCCCTATAATCCCCAAGAATCCATAGTCCTTAGATATGAACCCAGCAGTAACCCATTATCCCTCAGTCTACCTGAACCCTATTAAATTAATACCCCTAGATTTGAGCTTAGTATTAATCAATTTTCCCTTAGTTAACCCCCTCTTACCATCCCATTGGTTCACCAGGAAGACATTGAAAAGGAGATATATGAGGCTGACCCAAGCTTTGTGAACGAGTATGAGGTAGATGAGGAGTTCCCCATAGAAGACATAGAGTTATATGACCCTGATCACACCCAAGCTGTAATGGAAGAGCAATTAGAGGAGACTTTAAGAGAGAACCCAATTGTAGAGCCTAGTCCTGAATTTCATGAGACAGAAGAGTTTATTAAGGACTTGGACTCCTTAAATCAGTACCCTCAAGATGAAATCACTCCATTGACTCCAATTGATCTTTTCCCTAAAATTAATGACCCATTCTTTCATAACGCAGACCCTGTAGGACTACCTCAAACCCATAAGGCCAATCTCATTAGTCTAGGACTCATCCCTAAAGCCCCTTCTTGTATTCTACTCCTTCTGATTAACCCTGAGCCATCTCCTTATTTCTTACCCTACCAAACTAACCCTGAACCCACCTCTTATTTTCTATCCTTTCGTGAAACTTCTTCTATTTTTTTCATTATTAGATTGCATTTTATAGGAGTTTGAATGTTTCATTCATTCATTGAGCATGTCATGTTTGCATTTTACTTCTAGAAAACCCTATGGCACCTAGTAGGGGTCCATAATAAATTTTCATGTGCATGCCATGCTAGGATCAAACCTAGAGAATCTATAATGTGTTAGGATTTTGATCCAACAAGTCCAATAAATTTTCTTTGATAGGAATGCCTAGTCGAGTCTATTAAGTGTTAGTTTTGAGTCCAATAAAATTCACAGTCCTAACCCATTTGTCTACACCTACACTAGCCTCTGCACAGCATTTTGGTGTGGGCACCAGGTTAACAAAAAGACTTCAACCCATCCAAAAGTCCTTATGGTTGGAGTAACAAATCATGTCAATATTTTATTTCAAAATAAATGTAATCAAGGACAGGTTAGTCCGCTGTTGGGTCAGTCAATCCAGTCAACTCACTTTTGAAGACTTATCAAGAAGCAACTCGGGCTTCAAAGTACCACTTCATCACTTCACCACCAATGGAGCCCACACTTGAAGACACATCACCACCCTAGAGCCGACTCTTGAAGGCACATCACCACCACCTTGGAGCCGACTCTTGCCACCTCATCAGACACCTCACCACTAAAGGAGCTGACTCTTAATCAAGTCCCAAGGAGCCAATTCTTGAAGAAAGTCAATTAGTCAAAGTCCAAAGTCATGGAGATGGTCAAATTGTCAAAATCAAGAAGGAGGTCAAATCACCAAGTCCAAGTTTTTGAAGATGGTCAACCAAGTCAAGCCTTAGCATGTCATTTGAATTTAAATTCATGCTTGGCCGACCAAAGCTCTCCAAAGCAAGGGTGGTCGGCCAAAGTGAGGGGGACCACTCCTCCAAATCATATCAAACCTATTCCCACAATTCTCTCCTTATTCCATGTAACTTCCCCATGATATCCTCCACCAAATTAGGTTAGTTTGAATTCAAATGTAAGTCTTTAAAAAGCCTTGGGCATGAGAAATGTGGGAGATTGATAAATGAATGAAAAAAAAAAGCTCTTTCTTCTATGTGAAGGTCTTGGCTATGTGCCCCTCTTTGGCTTTGTGCCTAGGTTTCTTTTAGGTCTATGTGACCTTGTTTCTCTCTTCCTCTTCCTCCTCTTTTCTCCACTTCAAACACTTTCTTTCCATTGCATCTCTCAAAGAAGATCAAGTTCGCATCAAAGTTCAAGAAGAAATCAAGCCAAGAATCAAGTGATCAAGCAAGGAGCCGGTTCTCCAACCCTAGGAATCAGAAAGGAGTCGATTCCCTCAAGAAGAAGAAGCCTTCATCCATCCTTCAACCCATCATTCTTCCCTTCTTTAATTTGAGTTCTTTAGCTTGTTTCTAATCCCAGGTTTCTTTGTGACAGGGCCTCCGGAATCCAGACTTTAGAAGAAGGAACTTCTTGCCAGAACCCAGAATGCTGAGTGAGCCACCAAGTGGTGTATTTTGGTCATCCTAGAACTTACCTTGAGAGAAATCCTTTGGATTGATCAAGGTCAGGTAATCCCTAACTTCTTAGGGTTTGGATTATTAAAAAAGTAGGACTAGCTTAATTTAGATGGTTAATTTACTATGGTAGATCATTATTATTCTGTTTAGTCCACTCTAGATTTGCGTTTAATCATATTGAGTTGTGTTCATTAAATTCCTAGTCATTATAGTTCGATTAGCCATATGCTTAAGAAATTAATTAGATTGATCTTTAACTAATCTCCTTTAGAATATTTAGTCTCATTCCTTCATCTCATAAAGCATTTTTTTTCATTTCTTCTTCCCATCATTTTTTGGTATCAGAGCAGGTTGATTAGGGCATATCTGTGTTTAGGGTTTGCATCGATTTATCTTTGGTGCTATAAGATTATAGCCAACCCTTGCATTGCAAAACCAAGATGAAATCAGGTTGTCCTACTATAAGGTGGATCCTTATAGTGTAAGGTTGTCCTATCTTGGTCATTGCTTTGGACTACATAGAAGAATTCTATGTAAGTCTGATTTTTCCCTGCTTGCTGTAATTAGGTGTAGGCTGACTGTAATCCGCCTGCAGCTCCAAAGGCAAGTAGTGCATTTTTCTTTGACATATTTTTTTTTCTTGTTCCATTTTAAGTTGTTTATCACCGTTTAAAATTTCAGCTTCAGAAAAAAATTACAAAAAAATGAAAATTCCTGCAGTCCGATAGTGTCATTAGGTTTTCTGTTCTGTTCTTGAGCTTTTAGTGCCTTTATTCAGGATCTGCCTAGAACAGTCTAGATTTTATTTTGAAATTCTGCTTCACCTGGTATGACATCTATAAGTTAGGAGTTCTCATTAATTTTTTTCAAATTTTTTTGACGTTTTTTACTGCACCTTCCAACATCACTTTCGAACTGCAACACACCACTCTGCATCAGTAATTTAGTCATGCATTCATTTCATGATTAAGCTATCTAAGGGCATGAAATTAACATAAGGTCAGGAAGTAATTACCTGTCCTTAGCCCAAAAAACCACCTCCCTTCATCATTCGAACCCAATCCTTAATTAAAATCAATTAGACCTAATACCCTAGTGGGTTAGGGACACCAACAGGTCGGGTTCGAATTAGAAATCAAGTTGATTGTATTAGCTAGTTAGTGTGTGCTTATTAACTTGGTGTCTAGGATTGGTGTGTAAGGGCTTGTGGTTTGATCCACCTACCTGGCCAATCTCTGATTGGTGTCTAAGGTTGGTATTCAGGGATCTCCAGCTCCCCTTCCACCTACCTGGCCAAGTGATATAAGTTACTACTGGTTAGTTAGTCTTTCAATTGGGTTCTTAACTTGTGCTCTAGGTCTAGGAGCCATAGTCGTTCGAGTGCATCATTTTCATGACCACTAGATCAGGAACACCATTCCACCGTTCACAAGATCAACCAAGTTCGTCCATGGACCCTAATATGGAGAGTCTCATGAAGTCTATGATAGAGCAAATGGCTACAATGAATGCTAAGCTTGATCGGGTCGAGGATAGAATAGGGGTCCTAGAGGAAGCTAGGTTAACTCCAACTGAACCACCATCTCCCAGATTACCTCCAGACCATCCCAGAGCCCAACGGCAAGAACGCACTCCTGACCCAACCCATAGAAGGCCACAACACGATTTTGATGATCACACCCCTGACTTTAATCAAAGAAGGCATCACCATGAAAATTTCGATCAGGATGACCGGGCCTTAAGGAACATCCGTCTAGATGCACCAACTTTTGAAGGAAGCTTAGATCCTAAGGTGTATATAGATTGGGAGGCTGACATGGACCAGTATTTTGATTGGTATGACATGTCAGATGAGAGGAGATTCAAATTTGCTAAGATCAGGCTGGTTCGACAGGCTAGACTACATTGGGGAAATGTAGAGCGCACGATTAGACAGAGGGGAGATGTACCGGTAAGCACATGGAGAGATATGAAGAGAAAACTTAGAGAAAAATACCTACCCATGTCTTATCAAGAGAGATTACTAGATCAGTGGCAACGGTTAACACAAGGAAACAAAACCGTCTCTGAGTATGTCACCAAATTTGACGAGTTTGTCATGCGGTGCAACGTGGTCGAGTCGGAGGCAGCCACTTTGTCTAGGTTTAGATCAGGGCTGAATGAAGACATCAAGGGGAATTATTTTTGAGGGAAGTCCATGATTTAGAGCAGGCATATCAGGTTGCCATGGACTATGAGAGATTTCAGAGGAGATCTACTTTTAGGAAACCAGAGCCCTCTAGGTTCAGTCCACTTGCTAGTAGACCCAGTTCGGTTCCTACTCCCACAGCTAAGCCTAGGTCCAGCTCAAATCCAATTCCTAGGCCCAATTCAGCCACCCCATCTAGAGAAGATAAAGGAAAAGGGCCTGAAAGTCAAGGTAGACAAGTCAAGTATGTTATAAGTGCCGTCAACCGGGTCATTATATGAGTCAGTGTCCCTCTAGAGCTTTACACATTGGTGAAGTAGAGGAAGAAGGCTTAGAGCATTTAGAGAATGGTGACGAAGAAGTGTATGAAGCAGAAGATTGCTTAGCTGATGAGTATGAGGGAGATGAGGAAAATTTGGACTCATCAGATTTACTAGGAGTCGTTAGGTGTATCATGACACAGACCAAAGAACAAGAAGACTGGCGTAGGACTAACATCCTACAAACATTTGTCAAAATTAAGGAAAAGGTCTGTAAGATTGTGATAGATAGTGGAAGCTGTGTCAACGCCATTTCCACTAGTGCAGCAAAGAGTTTAGGGTTATCCGTTGTACCACATCCCAATCCATATAAGGTATCCTGGATAGACTCTACATCTATTCCAATCAAGCTACGGTGCCAAGTCCAAATCCAAATTCAATCCTATCAAGATAAGGTCTGGTGTGATGTGCTTCCTATGGGAGTAAGTAGCATCATCTTAGGCAGGCCATGGCTGTTTGATCATGATGTGACCATCTTTGGTCGGTCAAACTCCTGTGCTTTCAATTTTAATGGCAAGAGAATTGTCATTCATCCAAAAGAGCCTAAGGACAATGTCAGGAGAGGAACCAGTAGCTTGAAGGAAAAGAAAACTGGATTAAATCTGATAGGTGCAAAAGAAATAGAACAAGATATCCAAGAGGGAGCACCTATTTGGGTGGTAGCAGCAAAAGAGGTTAAGGACCACACACCTATAGAACACCCTCCAGAGGTGGTCCAATTATTAGAAGAGTATAAGGACGTATTTCCCGAAGATCTTCCCGATAGCCTTCCACCTTTAAGGGACATACAGCATGTCATAGATTTAGTCCCCGGGGCAACTTTACCTAATTTGCCTCACTATAGGATGAACCCAGCTGAACATCAGGAAATGCAGAAACAGATTGGGGAATTACTTAGGAAGGGGTTTATTAAGGAAAGTCTAAGTCCTTGCGCAGTCCCCGCATTGTTAACCCCTAAGAAGGATGGTACTTGGCGGATGTGTGTAGATAGCCGAGCCATCAATAAGATTACGGTGAAGTATAGGTTCCCGATCCCACGACTTGACGACATGTTAGATATGATAGCCGGAGCAACAATTTTCTCCAAAATTGATTTAAAGAGTGGCTATCATCAGGTTAGAGTTAGACCTGGGGATGAATGGAAGACCGCTTTCAAGACTAAAGATGGATTATATGAGTGGTTAGTCATGCCATTCGGTCTTTCCAACGCACCCAGCACATTTATGAGGATCATGAATCAGGTGTTGAAAGCCTTCATAGGAAAATTTGTTGTGGTCTATTTTGATGATATCCTTATATATAGCCAAACCAAGGCAGACCACTTAGATCACCTGAGCCAAGTTTGTCAAGTTCTTAGAAAAGATAGCCTCTATGCCAATATCAAAAAGTGTGACTTCCTCACACATAGAGTCATCTTTCTAGGATTTGTAGTTACTTCTGAAGGAGTGTCAGCTGACCCAGAGAAAGTCAAATCCATAGTAGAATGGCCTGTACCCAAGAACATCCATGAAGTACGTAGTTTCCATGGTCTAACCACTTTCTATAGGAGGTTTATTAGGGGATTCAGTACGATAGTGGCACCCATCACTGATTGCATTAGGAAAGGAAATTTTGAATGGACTAGAGCGGCTGATAAAGCTTTCCTAATGATTAAAGAGATAATGACACAAGCACCTGTTTTAAGGCTTCCGGATTTTTCCAAATTATTTGAGGTCGCTTGTGATGCTTCTGGGGTTGGAATTGGAGGAGTTTTAAGTCAAGAGAATCACCCAGTAGCATTCTTTAGTGAGAAGTTGAATGATGCGAGACTAAGGTATTCAACCTATGATAAGGAGCTATATGCGGTAGTACAAGCTTTACGCTATTGGCGTCACTACCTTTTACCGCAGGAATTTGTTTTATTTTCTGATCATGAAGCTCTTAGGTTCCTTAGTTCTCAGAAGAAGTTGAACCCTAGGCACGGGAAATGGGTAGAGTTCATACAAGGGTACACGTTCGTTCTGAAACATCGTGCCGGTACTGAGAATCGAGTTGCTGATGCATTAAGCCGTCGATCTATGTTGATGAATACTGTGAGGACTGAGATAGTAGGATTTGATAGGTTGAAGAGTGAGTATTCTACATGCCCTGACTTTGGTCATATCTATCACTCCCTCCAACAAGGTCCGTCTAGTGAACATAGCGATTACATTCTATTAGATGGATACCTTTTCAAGGAAAATAGGCTGTGCATTCCCAAAACTTCTGTTAGGGAATTTCTGATCTGGGAAGCCCATGCTGGAGGATTAGCTGGACATTTTGGTAGAAACAAAACCATCTTGGCTATGGAGGATCAATTTTTCTGGCCTAGTCTTAAGAAGAATGTTGCCCAGATAGTAGCCCAGTGTCGAACCTGTGCGGTAGCAAAGCACCAAAAACAAAACACTGGTTTGTACACACCTTTACCTGTCCCTGAAGGTCCGTGGCAAGACATTAGTATGGATTTCGTGACAGGTCTCCCTAGAACTCCCAAGAAACATGATTCTATCTTTGTGGTTGTCGATCGATTTTCTAAGATGGCGCACTTTATTCCGTGTTCTCAGACTTTAGATGCGTCAAAAGTGGCCAAACTTTTCTTGGATCATATCGTTAAGCTTCATGGTTTACCTAGAACCATTGTGTCAGATAGAGATGTCAAGTTCACCAGTTACTTCTGGAAAACCCTCTGGCACATGTTAGGTACCAAACTGAAATTCTCTACAGCCTATCACCCTCAAACTGATGGCCAAACCGAGGTTGTAAACCGAAGCTTAGGTAATCTATTGAGGTGTTTAGTTGGAGAAAACTTAGGGAACTGGGATCTTTTACTTCCTCGTGCTGAGTTTGCTTATAATAGCTCAGTCAATAGATCTATTGGGAAGAGTCCATTTGAAGTGGTCCATGGATATAAACCTAAGAGACCTTTAGATCTAGTCCCATTACCAGCACATGCACGGGTGTCGGAATCCGCCGAATCATATGCACAGCATCTTAAGGACTTGTATAAGGAGATTAGCCAAAAGATTCAAACAAGCAATGAATTTTATAAGCATACGGCTGATCTACATAAACGGCTTAAAGAATTTAATGAAGGGGATTTAGTAATGATTAAACTCAAACCAGAGAGGTTTCCACCCGGAACAATGAAGAAACTCCATGCCCGGGAGCCGGACCCTTCAGAATAATAAAGAGAATTGGATCTAATGCTTATGTAGTAGATTTACCATCTAGTTATGGCATTAGTTCTACTTTTAATATTTCTGACCTCAAAGAATACAAGGAACCTGTACCAATACCTGATGAGCTTTTTGGTCCTAGTGTATCCTTTGAGAGTGATGTCCCAAATGAGTGTCCACCACCAAATATTCCTGAGCAAAGAGAGAGTGTTGAAAGAATCTTGGATGACCAGATTATCACCACTAGAAATAAGGGCTACCAACGCTATCTGATTCGATGGCAAGGACGTCCTGAATCTGAAGACTCCTGGATCACCCGAGAGGACCTGCAACAAATCGACCCGGATATAATAGAAACATATCACTCGACAGGGTCGAGTTCCTCCCACCCTGGGAGAATTGGTGTGGGCACCAGGTTAACAAAAAGACTTCAACCCATCCAAAAGTCCTTATGGTTGGAGTAACAAATCATGTCAATATTTTATTTCAAAATAAATGTAATCAAGGACAGGTTAGTCCGCTGTTGGGTCAGTCAATCCAGTCAACTCACTTTTGAAGACTTATCAAGAAGCAACTCGGGCTTCAAAGTACCACTTCATCACTTCACCACCAATGGAGCCCACACTTGAAGACACATCACCACCCTAGAGCCGACTCTTGAAGGCACATCACCACCACCTTGGAGCCGACTCTTGCCACCTCATCAGACACCTCACCACTAAAGGAGCTGACTCTTAATCAAGTCCCAAGGAGCCAATTCTTGAAGAAAGTCAATTAGTCAAAGTCCAAAGTCATGGAGATGGTCAAATTGTCAAAATCAAGAAGGAGGTCAAATCACCAAGTCCAAGTTTTTGAAGATGGTCAACCAAGTCAAGCCTTAGCATGTCATTTGAATTTAATTCATGCTTGGCCGACCAAAGCTCTCCAAAGCAAGGGTGGTCGGCCAAAGTGAGGGGGGACCACTCCTCCAAATCATATCAAACCTATTCCCACAATTCTCTCCTTATTCCATGTAACTTCCCCATGATATCCTCCACCAAATTAGGTTAGTTTGAATTCAAATGTAAGTCTTTAAAAAGCCTTGGGCATGAGAAATGTGGGAGATTGATAAATGAATGAAAAAAAAAAGCTCTTTCTTCTATGTGAAGGTCTTGGCTATGTGCCCCTCTTTGGCTTTGTGCCTAGGTTTCTTTTAGGTCTATGTGACCTTGTTTCTCTCTCTTCCTCTTCTCCTCTTTTCTCCACTTCAAACACTTTCTTTCCATTGCATCTCTCAAAGAAGATCAAGTTCGCATCAAAGTTCAAGAAGAAATCAAGCCAAGAATCAAGTGATCAAGCAAGGAGCCGGTTCTCCAACCCTAGGAATCAGAAAGGAGTCGATTCCCTCAAGAAGAAGAAGCCTTCATCCATCCTTCAACCCATCATTCTTCCCTTCTTTAATTTGAGTTCTTTAGCTTGTTTCTAATCCCAGGTTCTTTGTGACAGGGCCTCCGGAATCCAGACTTTAGAAGAAGGAACTTCTTGCCAGAACCCAGAATGCTGAGTGAGCCACCAAGTGGTGTATTTTGGTCATCCTAGAACTTACCTTGAGAGAAATCCTTTGGATTGATCAAGGTCAGGTAATCCCTAACTTCTTAGGGTTTGGATTATTAAAAAGTAGGACTAGCTTAATTTAGATGGTTAATTTACTATGGTAGATCATTATTATTCTGTTTAGTCCACTCTAGATTTGCGTTTAATCATATTGAGTTGTGTTCATTAAATTCCTAGTCATTATAGTTCGATTAGCCATATGCTTAAGAAATTAATTAGATTGATCTTTAACTAATCTCCTTTAGAATATTTAGTCTCATTCCTTCATCTCATAAAGCATTTTTTTTCATTTCTTCTTCCCATCATTTGCATCTAAAAATTAGTCAAAAGCTGAACATAAGTAATGAATTAAATAAAAACTTGGCTAATTTTCAAAAGTGGTATAAAGAAATTTTTGCAGAGAATTATGTGAATATGAAGGAATTCATGCTCGCAAAGCTGGCTCATCCAAAATAATGAAGAGTAATGGACCCAATGCCTATGTGCCTGAGATATCACCTGATTTAGGTATTAGCTCAACCTTCATCATCTCAGATCTTGTAGAGTCTAGGGAGCCAGTAGTGATACCCAGCGAGCTCCTTGAGCCACTCCCTTTCTTTGTAAGTGAACCCATCCTAGAGTGTCCACATATAATTTGGCATTTTGGTGAGGAAAAGATTGAGAGAACCCTGGATTATCAAGCCATCAGTAACTAGGATGGAGACTGCCAACGGTACTTGGTCTGGTGGCAAGGTCGGCCAAAATCTGAGAACTTGTGGAATGGGAATCTACAGCGCCTCAACCCAGACCCTTCTTGAACAGCCAAATTGACCCTTACTCGATGGGGTCAAGTTCCTCCCATCTCGGGAGAATTGGTGGGGACACCAGGATCATACACAGATCACTGGATCCTATATGGTTTAACGATTAGGATTTTTTTTAGAACATAGTCATGTGTCACAATTTTGTAATCAATTAAGATTGAGTCATTTAATAAGTTAAGGCTAATTGATTTGTCTCAACCCAATCAAGTTTATTGAGTCCTGTATTTTAGCCATGAGTCTAGTGAGAGTTACTTTTGGTACAAGAGAACAGGTACACTATTTTGAAGTTCCACCAGGCCTCATCCAGGAGCCAGAGGTCTTCATATCAGCCAATTAGACCTTATATGCCATCCCAGGATCCAAGATTCCTACAAGATGCCCTCCAAATGCTTTTCAGATGCCAGATTCTATCCAGATGGTATGGAATATTCCATATACCAAGCCATTCCATGATCCTAAAGACATACCTGCACCCCAGACCAGGAGATTTCAAGGCCTAGGTCCATAAAAAAACAAGATTCCAAATTAATTCCAAGAATATTCCATCCTAGGGCAACCCGGCTTCCAGGAGGCCCAAAGCCCATGCACCGCAAGCCCTTGGCCGGCCCTTGCTGCCCCAATGAAGCCCAACATGCTAAGAAGGGCATCCTTAATGGTTGACCAAGTCCAAACATGGTGGAAGAGTTCAAATGAAAGGAGTTTGAGTTTTTGTTTCATTCAACTTGTATACTCTTAGTTCTAGGTTTATTTTGAAATCTTTCTCACACTTAAATTGTGTAAACCTATTCTAACTAGGAGAAGACTTGTAATCCCTTTAGGAGAGGGCATGGGAACTCTATAAATACCCCACCCCTTTTCTTCTTGTAATCAATGTTTTTTTCATATGAATTAAACTTTGCTAAAATTTTGTCTTGAGTATTGTTCTTGTGTTGGTGTTATTGAGTTGTTTGAGTGTTTGTTCTTTGCCTGGCCGAACCTTGCTACAAGCTTTCTTCTTCACCCAAGCTTTACTACCTTCCAAGCCTTCACACGCCCAAAGGAGTGCCCTAGGCTGTCCAAGCAAGGAGCATCATCCTTCTTCATGCCGCCCACATCCAAACCCTGATTCCATCTTCTTATAATCCTAATCTTTCTTCTATTATTTTGTTGTTGCTTTCTAACCATCCTCTAACACTTGCAAGATCCCCGAGGTATTTCCCCTCCCCAGAGGAGGCCTTCTTTGCCTCTAGGACCACCCAAATCAGCCATCTAATCCAAGGGAAAGGAAGCTTCATCATCCAGGCTCCAATCAGAGTGATAGTGATCTCTTCAATTGCAGGTTCTTCAATCTCTGACTGGTAACATCCTTCCCAATTCTTGATTTCTATTTTGTTGAAGATTAGCTATCCTAAGCCAAAAATTTCTCAATTCTCAGGTCCTGATTTTTTATTATTTTGCATGAGTATGCCTATGATTATGATGATTCTTTGCATTGCTATTCATCCTGCTAGTTCTTACATAATTTTGAGAATTTAGCCAACAAATAAAATTATAAAAAATATAAAAAAATTAGTTTACTATTTTTTCTGTATATTTAGCAATCTTGGAGTCATCCCGCATCACCTAGAGAGAACCCCTGTGACCCGTACTAAGCCTAAACATGAGACCCCATACTCTTACCCATTCTTAGAACCAAACCCTAGGATACCCCTGTTGGAGTTCTCCCAGGAATAGTAAATTACATAAAATCAGGCATTAAAAGCTTGATGCAACGAAAGTAGATATAAAAATTATTTTATATCTAATGATGCTACTTTTAAATAAATCTAATTTATGCATCAAAAATTTTTAACATGTTGTAATATATGAGAAAAACATCATATCTAAAAATAAAATTATTTTAAACATAAAAAACTTACCTAGATCGCTATATTGGCCTGCTCTGAAAAATGTGTCGATTCGCTTTTGAAACCAGGATTCTATCGAAGCGGCGCAATCACTCGGCCTCTACTGGTATCTACACAGAGCTCATGTAACATGGTCATAGAGAGCACTGGACTGCTAGATCCTTGCAGCCCTCTTCTCTTTTAGCAAATCAGCCACTTTAAAAACTATGCCGATCCAAATCTAGACCGGCTTTTCTTGAACTGGCTATCTTACAAATTGAGATTTGCAAGATGTAGGACCTCTTTCTTTCTTCTTCCTCTTGCAAAATATCTCTCTAGATCTCACACATGGAAGAAGAAACAAATAAAGGGAGAGGAGGACTTGGCACCCCAGGAGAGAGACTCTCTGGAGATGATACCCAAGAGAAAAATCATGCCCAAGAGAGAAGCTTTTCATGCCAAAAGCAGAAGCCTCTTGGTCGGCCAACCCCTCTTCACTTTTATAATTTATGATAAATAAATTCTCCAAGCCAAAACACCGGTGTTTTATTTCAACTGGTTGAAAATTAAGAGGAGTAAAAGAGGACTCCTCCTCTTCTTTCTCTTCATGTCAAAACACCTTTGCACCCACTTATTTTTCATGCCTACTCTTCTTTGTCGCACAAAGCACTTAGGGCCCACTTGTTGGCATGTGGAGGCAAGGGGAGACAAGGAAAGAGAGTCCCAATGCAACTGAACTCTAGGTCATGGTCCAAATAAATTATTTAACAATCAAATCAAAGCCAATTTTAAATCCAATCGAACCATTTCGAAAAGGCTATTAACCAACTCAATTAGGATCAATTAATTGAGTCTAATTCATTGAATCAAATATAATTTAATTTATAATTAATTAATTTATAATTTATTAATTGTAACATTGATAATTAGGTCCAAATGTACTAAAATTATTAATCTTAGTAACATTTTGATTTGCTGATTGGTTACTTAAGCTCCTAATATGTGTGATCCCTCACCTATCCTGTCTGATAATGAGACATGCTATAATTTCTATTATACATCATCAAAACTCCTTTTGATGGACAGAAATAATTTTTGCTCAATCCTAATTTGGATCATCGATCCGAGAATGATCCTAATGGGCTCTCACAATCCACCAGTGATATCTAGCATATGTGTGGCAACCCAGCAGAATAAGATTGGAACCCTTGGGTGTAGTTACCATGTGACTTGGTTCCTCTATCAAAAATTCTGACTTGATGTTGGTTACAGAAACTCGTCAAACCCATCAGTCATATGCTTAACTTAATCGACTCAAGTTCAATTATGATACTAATGAAAACATCCTTTTGATTATCACCCTGCTGTGGCCATAGACTTCTGGATATAGTCATATTAAGTTGCATAGGATTATACCTTACTACTAAGGCTGATAGATCCCTACAAGTGAATACCCTACTCCTATAATAAACTTACTGATGCAGAACAAAAACTCTGATACCAAAAATGATGCAGAACGGATATGTGGAATGCGGAAGCAAATTAAGATTAATTTTTTTTTTTTTTAATGTTTTGAAGTTGGCTTAAACTCAAAGAAAGTTAAACTAAATTGAAAGAAACTATATAATAATTGAAAGCACAATTCAAAGAAACTTGATTATCAGAGTAGTTCAGAAGTAAAGGATCGCTGGGGGTTGAGAAACTCCCAGACATAGGGTTTTGCTCTGAACTTTCAACAGGACAGAAATAAAGAGAAGGGAAGGGTTATGTACCAGGTAGTGATCTTCACAGAGTTTGGTGGAAGGACTCTCTCGAGCAGATTGTTGGATCCTCGGATTCGGATATCTTCGAAATGGATCCTCCAATACTGGTCCTTTGGCAGAGTTGGCTTCTCCTGAACTCAGGATCTGGGAAAGAAGAAGAACAAGTTAAGGAACCAGATACTAAAAGAAAGGATTTACCAGATAAGAAGAACTTGAAAATTGATGTTGCTGAAATCCTGATTCTCCTGGATGCTGATCTGACTTCCTCTAGGATTTGCTCTGTATTCGAAGTAGCTGATCTGGACCCGGATGCTGGTGGTCGGCCTCTACTTGGAAGAGAGGGGCCGTGAGATGATGAAATAGATTAGGGTTTGGATGATTGGTGGAATGAAGAAGATGATGGGCGGCTAGGGTTTGGAATTGAAGTGGCTAACCTAGGGTTTTGGTAGGGTTTTGGGGTTGGAGATCTCACACCTCCTCAAGGTTCCTAGGGAACCCGGATTTACTCCCTCACGGAGCTCAACACCTGAACATAAGTGCGAAAGAGAGAAACACAAAGTTGCTCACAAAGAAATTGATTTCATTCATCATTAAATTCAAGAGTTACATAGAGTTGAATATATAGACATAACAAAGAAATAAAACTTCATACACTTCCCATGTGGGAGTAATAGGACTAACCCACACTTTAGGCATCAAATTCTCTTCCAAAGACTCCTTCCATTAGTGGGCGGCCCAAAAACTCCAAGAAAACTTGAAAATCAGCTCCAAATGGCAGGTTATAGGGGGGTCTCCTAGTATCTCTCCATGAATCTAGGATTTTCCCTTCATGGTTTGGCTCTTTTGAACACCTTCTAGTCTTGCTCCACAAGTTTAGGCTTCTTCCTTTCATGGCTTTGGCACTTTTGGAAACTTTTGGGAACCTCCTTGAATTCCTGCCCAAGACATGCTCTCTTCTCTTTTATAACTTGGATTTTTATGGAACATTGTGGGGCACCTCCTTGATCCTCTCTTCAAGAAAAATTCTTGCCATCCTGGCTTGGGTTTATCTGGAAAGAAATTGGCTCCACCTTGGATTGAGGTATCTTGATGGATTTCTCTCCCAAGTTGTGCAAGAAAAAAAAGTAACTTACTTCTTGTGGTGTAGGGACCAAAGACACTGGATGGAGATGTGGCGCCTCCTGGACTCTGGCGTATGGCTAGGAGTGTGGCGCCCACATGCTTAGGCCTGGGAGAAAAAATGTGGCGCCCTGGACCTTGACTTGACTGAAAAAAAAGTGGCACCAACCTGGAGAAGACCTAGACCACTACTAGGACTTGTACTGAGTCAACATGACTGAACAAAATTTAAATTACAGGAAAATACAGACTCAAGACTAAAATTGAGTTGACCAAGTCAACCCTTATTACAAAACCAGAAAACTCTAATTCTTCGGGCAAGGTCAATCAGAGATCCAGATGGAGCCCTGAAGTCTTCTTCTGAGTCTGGTGCCCACACCAATTCTCCCGGGGTAGGAGGAACTCAACCCTGTCGAGTATGGATCAAGCTGGCTCTGGATCTCTCCAAGAGGTCTGGGTCCAATTCTTGTAATTCTTCTCGGTAGATCCAAGAGTCATCAGAGTCAGGCCTTCCTTGCCAGTGGACCAGGTATCTTTGGTATCCTCGATTACGAGTAGAGATAACCTGATCATTTATGATCTTTTCAATCTGCTCTTTCCTCACAGGCCAGTTTGTTGGTGGACACACAGGGTCGAGATCACTCTCAATAACAGGATTAGGTTCAAAAGGCTCACTGGGAATCACAGCTGGCTCCCTGTACTCTACTAGGTCTGTAATGTTGAAAGTAGAGCTATTACCTAGTTCTGGAGGCAACTCGAGCACATAGGCATTGGATCCTACTCTCTTCACTACTCTAAATGGTCCAGCTCCTCTAGCATGTAACTTTCTAACGGTTCCAGGAGAAAACTGCTCAGTCCTTAACCTAATCATTACATAGTCTCTCTCAACAAAAGTTTTGACTCGTCTTTGAGAATCAGCCAACTTTTTATAAGTTTCATTACTTAAAGTTATTTTGGCATGAATTTCTTTATGCAAGTCCTTTACATGCTATGCAAGTGCATCAAGAGACTTGTGTGTGTGGTCTAATAGTGAAATCAGATCAAGTGGTGTGTGAGGCTTGTATCCATGAACAATTTCAAAGGGACTCTAGCCTATAGACCTATTTATCGAAACATTGAATACAATTTCAGCCCTGGACAAAATACAAATCCCAATTCCTGGTGCTCTCAATCAAACCAAAATCCGAGCCAAAGCCTGGTAAAGGGTCAAGAAAAACTAAACTAGACTGACGATGCATTCCTAAAGAATGGACTTTATTCCAAAGGAACCCTAGGTCTAAACCTAACAAACTAAGGCTCTCTAGGTTTGACCTTGGGTCGGAGGAGGGCATGTAGAGCATGAAAACTTATTATGGATGCCTAGTAGGTGCCATAAGGTCTTCCAGAAGTAGGTGGCAAACCTAATAGGTCCTAAGGAGTCTTGCAACCTAGAAATCTTAGTAAAGTGTAATCCCATAGCTCTAGAAACATGAGAAGATTCAGGGAAGGGTAGGAAATAAGAATCAGAGTTTTGAGGTGGCTTATAAGAAACAAGAAACATACCTTGGTTATTCAGGACGACCTTAAAATGAGGACATTGTTCAATAGGTGCACTCATCCAAACCTCATGATTTGCTCTAGGAGGGTCTACAAGTGCATGTTCTAGAATAGGCTGGGTGCTCCTAGAAGGTGGAAGGTTATCAGGAAGGTCTTTGGAATGTTTATCTAGAAAGTCCTCTAAGCTACTGTCTTTTTCTTGTCCTTGGACCTTCTCAATGGGCAATTCTTGTGAATCCCTTCCTTCTTCACACTTCTCTACCATATTTGACTCAGGGGTGTCTTCTTTGGATTCCTCAATGAGTTTAGGGGTATTCTTACTTAAACTTTCATTTGGTGTATTTTCATCTTCCTGAACTTTCTCAAAAGGGTCTTCTCTTAGGGTTAGCTCCTGAATTCCTTGAGTGGCAGGGGTCCCCTCAATAACCTCATTTGGTAGGAGTTGGTTAATTGAATTATCGGAAGAGATATCCTCAAATTCTTCTTCTTCATATTCATCCATCAAACTTATGTCAGGCTCATATATTTCTTCCTCAATCTCACTGAAAGGTTCTAATCTATTCTCCTTTGATTCCTCTTTAAGTACGGCTCTGGTCATGTCAACTAATTTTGGGATGGCCATGCCTAACTCCTTCTCAGTGTTATCCTTCTGGTCAAGAGGTGACACAAGTGGGAATTGACAAACAAAAGTCTAGTTCACTACGGGTGTCGGATCAATTGGAACTTGACTCAAGTTGGTAAAGGTTGGCTTTAAGTCCAAAGTACTTGATTGGTTATATCTTAAAGACCACTCATAGTCTTGGGCTTCTTGGTAGGCTCGGTCTAACTTATTAGTCTTTTCAAGGCATAGCTTCCTATAAATGTCTGGGTGTAACCCAACCCTAAACCTCGATGTGATATGAGCTTCGGTCTTAATGGTATTGCATTTCATGTCATACCACTGGAAGTCCTCGATATATTTAGACACAGGCCTATTACCTTGTCGCAATTGGCACCATTGGTCTAAAAGTCTTTTCTCATAGGATCTACCTAGGTACCTATCTCTCAACTTACTTCTCATATCTCTCCAAGTATATATTTCCTCTTTTCTTTGATAACACTCATGCTCAATAGCATACCAATGCGACCTAGCATGTTTGGTGAACTTGGTTTTGGCCAACCTAACTTGTCCTAATTTCGATATGTTAGTGCACTCAAAATACCGATCTATTTGTTCTTCCCACTTAATATATGTCTCTTGTCTTCCATCAAAAGTGGGTGCATAAGGTTCGGTATTCCTAACGGGTCCCTTCTCTGAGTCAACCAAGTATGGGTATAGGCTCCTAGGGCTAGACTCAAGGGCCAGATCATGATCATAGGCTCTTAGATCAAACCTCCAATGATTAGGTTCAGGATCCCTGTATAAAGGTCTCCTAGGCTCTAGGTGTGGGTGTGGTTGGGGTCTACCAAATTCTGAGTCAGGGGTCCAATTTCGGTGCCTAGGAACCTCAAGTACCTGGGCTCGGTCTCTAAACTGGGCAACAGTATCAGTCATATCTTGACTCAATTTGGTCATACTTTCGATAAGAGTTCTAATCATGGCCTCTAAATCAGGTTGGGTTTTGTTGGCTCCACCCAATGATTTTGATGAATAACAAAACATTAAGTGCATATTGTATTCTAACGATGATTTCAAGTTGTAAGTTTCCAGAAAGAATGCACCTCAAAAATCCAAAAACTTATGGTGTATGGCATGCAATGGCACGGAGCAATTTTCACATATCCGGGCATCCACTTCATTGAAAAAGGGCTTATAATTGTTTAACTATTATGTGTTAATATATTCATGAATTTTATTTTTGTTTTCGAGGCATTTACACTAGAATCTGGATGTTTTCAGTCTCAAGTGTCGACACTTGGACAGTCAAGTGTCGACACTTCAGCATTTGGCACGGACAAAAATCCTTGGCATGCCAAGTGTCGACACCTATATTCAAGTGTCGACACCAAGTGTCGACACTTAGGTTTCAAGTGTCGACTCAAGGCCTGAGATTTTTGAAAATACAGAACTTTGTTGTTTCAAGGATTTTTGTGTCAAGTATCGACACCTATGCATCAAGTGTCGACACTTGAATGTTCAAGTGTCGACTCCCAGAAATCAAGTGTCGACACCTGACAGCCAAGTGTCGACACTTGCAGCTTGACAGCTCTAACGGATCTATTTTCCTGGCTTGCAGAAATTGGTTTTCAAGCTCCAAACGGCTATTTCCAATGCTCCAACGGTCACAAACCATTTTTAGAAGGTTTTTGATATATTTAATCTCCACCAACCTCATTTAAAAGAAGAGAAGTGAAGATAAAGAAGAGAAAGCAAGAGAGAAGTCTATTCAAGAGCATTCAAGTCCACTCAAAAGCCATAAAGCCAATATTCTCTCCAAACTTCAAATCAAAAGCCTCTTCTAGCTTGATTCAACTGAAAAGCCTACTAGCTCAACCTTACTACATTCCAAAAAGAGGCAACTTGAAGAAGAGTGAAGTCAAAGCATCCTTTGGGCTTCAAAGATTCCAATCTACTCTTGAAGAGAGTTTGTTGTAGTTTTTAAATTTCATATCTGTTTTAATTATGCTTTGACCTTGCTTTCAAGGGTGTCTTGAAAGAAGGTTATTGTGGTTTGTTGGTGAGCCAAAGTGTTAAAACCAACTAGGGTTAACTTGTGAGCCCGAAGACAAAACAAGTATTTAGGTTTGTTGGTGAGCCTAGGTGACAAAACCAACTTAGGTTTTGACTGTGAGCCTTATGAAAAACAAGTCAATTGTAATTTGGTGTGGATTATAGTGGAATTCCCAAGGGTGGCTTGGGGAGTGGATGTAGGTGCTAGGTTTGCACCGAACCACTATAAACTTTTTGTTTGTGTGTGATTGCTCTTTTCCTCTCGTATTCTTTAATTAATTACTATCATCTTGCATCTAATTTATTATTGCTCACAAGCACCACTAGACCTTCATTTTATTGTGTTAAATTTTTAAAAAACCCAATTCACCCCCCCTCTTGGGCTCCATTTCAGGGCAACAAGTGGTATCAGAGCGCCGGTACTCTCTTGTAGGTCCAAGGATCTTGCGTAAAAGATCATTGCAGCCCCAATAGGCATGGGTATTGTTGAAGGTCAAGCTTCAAACCGACCCCCACTTTTTAATAGCACAAATTACACATACTGGAAGACACGCATGCGCATATTTATACAAGCTCTTAATTATAATTTGTGGAGAACAATAGTAAAAGGTCCTCATCAGCCTACAATGATGATTAATGGCATTCTCACTCCAAAATGGAAGATGATTGGGATGAGAATGACATTAAGCAAATTGAGCTCAATGCTAAGGCAATGAACCTTTTAGTTTACTCTCTTGATCCTAGTGAGTTCAATAGAATATCAAACTGTCTCTCCGCAAAGAAGATTTGGGATACACTTGAAGTTACCCATGAGGGTACACACCTAGTGAAGACCACCAAGGTTAACATGCTAATTCACACATATGAGATGTTTAAAATGGAACCTACTGAGTCTATCAGTGAGATGTATACTAGGTTCACAAACATTGTGAATGGCATGAGAAGTTTAGGAAAAATAATCTCTAACGATGAACTTGTGAATAAACTTCTCAGGTCTCTACCAGCTTCATGGGATGCAAAGGTCACTGCAATTGAAGAAGCAAAAGATGTCAAAACTCTCCCACTAGAACAACTGTTGGGTTCCTTGATGACTTATGAACTATCCCTCAAACAGAAGAAGGAGAGGTGGATAAAAGAAAAGACAATCGCGTTCAAATCTACTACCAGAGAAGACTCAAGCGAAGACTCTGAAGAGGATGACGAAGAAGATGAAACAGCTATGTTAGCAAGGAAATTCAGAAGGTTTATGAGGAAAAAAAATTCAATTACAAAAAGAAATCTCTGAAAGGTGAGCCGAGTAAAGAAAAAGATAAGGAAAAGAAGGAGGAGTAGCCCACATGTTTTGAGTGCAAGAAGCCCGGCATTTCAAGGTAGACTGCCCCTTACTAAAGAAAAGCAGAAGAAAGCTAAGAAATAAGGCCATGATGGCAACCTGGAGTGAAAGTGAAGACTCCAGCTCTGAGGAAGAACAACAGGAAGTAGCAAATTTCTGTCTGATGGCCGATCAAGAAGAGGTATGTTCTGAAACCGAAAATGAATTATCTTTTGATGAGCTTCATAAAACTTTTGATGAACTAGTCAAAGAATTTCAAAAATTAAAGTCAAAATATAAAGACTTAAAGAAGCAAAATCTGAAACTAGCTAAAACAAACAACAACCTTACAAATGAAAATGAATACCTTCTAATACAAAATAAAAATTTAAATGATAAGATTATGGCTCTTGAAAAAGAAAAGAATATATTTGAAAAGAAAAGTAACTTACTTTCAAATGAAAAATTGTCAAGACAAAGCAAAGAAATTTTAATGGAAAACAAAAGATATAAAGAGGAAATCGATAAACTAACGCCTTTTGTTGAAAAATTTACTTACAGTTCTGAAAAGTTAAATTTATTGTTAAATAACCAAAGAGTAGTATTTGGCAAAGCTGGATTAGGATTCAGAACTCATAAGAAACAAAAACTCTTTAAAAATTTCTTTGTGCCTGCATCTTCATCAATTACATGCTATACTTGTGGTGTTAAAGGACATAAATCTTATATGTGCAACAAAAGAAAATTAAGAAACACTAAGAAAGCTTGGGTTCCAAAAGGAACCAATGCCACTAACCAAAAAGGACCCAAGATAGCTTGGGTACCTAAAGTCTCCACTTGATCTTTATTGCAGGTATGCCTTGCAACCAACAAGAAAAGAATGTTGTATCTGGATAGCGGTTGCTCAAGGCATATGACAGGAGATATGGAGCAGTTCTCATCAATTACATATCAAAATGGTGGCAATGTAACTTTTGGTGATAATGGAAAGGGCAAAATTATCGGTATTGGTAAAATCCATATCAACCCTACCTCTTATATTGATAATGTTTTATATGTTGATGGATTAAAACATAACTTGCTTAGCATTAGTCAATTCTGTGACAAAAATTTTAAAGTTATTTTTGAATCTTCTTTGTGCATTGTTTCTAGTCTAGATGACAATGGCATTAAGTTCATCGGTCACAGCATGGCAATATTTATATGGTTGATCTTGATGATCACCCTATTCAGAATGGTCAATGTCTAGTGGCAATGGAAGCCAAGATTGATGAAACTAGTTGGCTTTGGCATCATAGACTAGGACATGCAAGCATACATTTAATTTCAAAACTTAGCAAAAAGAATTTAGTAAAAGATTTGCCTAAACTCAATTTTGAAAAAGATAAGATTTGCAGTGCATGTCAACTTGGAAAACAAACAAAATCTTCTTTCAAACCTAAAGGAGTAATCTCTACATCTAGACCTTTGGAATTGCTTCATATGGACCTCTTTGGGCCTACTAGAACATCTAGTTTGGGAGGTAAGAAGTATGGTCTAGTCATTGTAGATGATTTCTCACGTTTTACTTGGGTCATGTTTTTAGCACATAAAGATGAAACATTTTCTGAATTTATTAGATTTCACAAAAGAGTCTTAAATGAAAAAGGTGTTTCAGTAATTTCTTTAAGAAGTGATCATGGAATTGAATTTGAAAATGCAAATTTTAATAAATTCTGTATTAAAAATGGAATCCATCACAATTTTTCTGCACCTAGGACACCTCAACAAAATGGGGTAGTAGAAAGAAAAAATAGAACTCTTGAAGAAATGGCACGCACCATGCTTTGTGAAAATGATTTACCTAGATACTTTTGGGCAGAAGCCATAAATACTGCATGCTATATTTTAAATCGAGTTTTAATTCGATCGATTTTAAAGAAAACCCCTTCTGAGCTTTGGAAGGGTAGGAAACCTTCAATCCGTTATTTTCATATTTTTGGATGCCGTTGTTTTATCTTAAACAATGGTAAAGATAATCTAACTAAATTTGATGCCAAATCAGATGAGGGAGTCTTTCTAGGCTACTCCACATCTAGTAAGGCATACAGGGTCTTCAACAGAAGGACACTTGTTGTTGAAGAATCCATTCATGTAGTATTTGATGAAACTAACCAAAAATCTTTAAGAAAAGAAGATGTACTTTTTGATGAATCAGGTAACAAGAAAACTGAAGAAATAAACAACAATGAAGGACTTACCAAGGAACAGAATGATGATCAAAACACTGATAGAGATCAAGCACAAGGTGATGAAGATACATCAACTGTTGATCCTTTACCAAAAGAATGGAGGTATGCTCATGGACACCCAAAAGAACTAATTATAGGTGATCCATCTAAAGGTGCAAGTACTCGATCATCTCTTAGAAATATTTGTGATTACCTAGCTTTTGTGTCTCAAATTAAACCTAAAACTATTGAGGAAGCTGAATGTGATAGTAATTGGATAAATGCTATGCAAGATGAACTTAATGAATTTAAAAGGAACAATGTTTGGACACTAGTGGATAGGCTTTCAAACACATCAATTATTGGCACAAAATGGGTTTTTCGAAATTAACTTGATGAAAATGGAATAGTAATTAGAAATAAAGCTAGACTAGTTGCCAAAGAATACAATCAGGAGGAATGGATAGATTTTGATGAAACCTTTGCTCTTGTGGCTAGACTTGAGACAATTAGGCTATTGTTGGCTTTTTCTTGTTTCATGAATTTTAAACTGTATCAGATGGATGTTAAAAGTGCTTTTTTAAATGGATTAATTGAAGAAGAAGTTTATGTTGAACAACCCCCTGGTTTTGAAATTTCTGAATTTCCAAATCATGTTTATAAACTTCATAAAGCTTTATATGGATTAAAACAAGCTCCAAGAGCTTGATATGATCGTTTAAGTTCTTTTTTGCTGAAAAATGATTTTACTAGATGTAATGTAGATAAAACATTATTTTTAAAGAAAAAGAATGATGATCTCTTAGTATTACAAATCTATGTTGATGATATAATATTTGGTGCTACTAATGAATCTCTTTGTCAAGATTTTGCAAGTCTAATGCAGGATGAGTTCGAGATGAGCATGATGGGAGAACTGAATTTCTTCCTCGGACTCCAGATAAGGCAAACCAAAGAGGGGATCTTCATCAACCAAACAAAATACACAAGAGAAATACTCAAGAAGTTTGGGATGGAGAACACTAAGCCATTAGGTACCCCTATGAGCTCTACATGTAGACTTGACAAGGACGAATCAAGTAAGTCAATAGACCAAAAATTATATCGTGGCATGATTGGTTCATTATTATATCTTACTGCCAGTAGGCCAGATATCATATTTAGTGTCTGTATGTGTGCTAGATATCAGTCCAATCATAAAGAGTCTCATCTTTTGGCTGTTAAACGCATACTTAGATATCTATCTGGTTCAATTGAAATTGGTTTATGGTACCCTAGAGATTCCTCATTTGATTAAATTGCTTATTCTGATGCTGATTTTGCTGGGTGTAAACTTGATCGTAAAAGTACTAGTGGAACCTGTCAATTTCTTGGAGTAAATTTGATCTCCTGAAGTAGCAAGAAACAGAACTCAGTTGCTCTATCTACGGCGGAAGCCGAATATATAGCAGCTAGGAGCTGTTGTGCTCAAATCCTCCGGATCAAACAACAACTTGAAGATTTTGGCATTAAACAAACTAAGACACCCATAAGATGTGACAATACTAGTGCAATCAACCTATCTAAAAATCCTGTGCAACATTCAAGAAGTAAACACATTGAAATAAGACATCATTTCATAAGAGATCATGTACAAAACTCTAATGTAATTCTTGATTTTGTTTGTACTAATGATCAGTTAGCTGATGTGTTTACAAAGCCTTTGAGTTAGGATAGGTTCTGTCTGATTAGAAGAGAGTTAGGTGTCATTGATCCATTCTCTTAGAACTCTCTTAGTATCATTTTTACCTAATTCCTAATGCTTAAAACCTATTGATAAAACCCCAAAACTTTGTCGAAATTTTTCCTATTTTTTCCGGATTTTCTTGAATTTTTGGCCAAGTGTCAACACTTGGAAAGTGTCAAGTGTCGACACCTGACCAAGTGTCGACACTTGACAAATCCGAAGTGTCGACACTTGCGAATCTGATACTATTTTTAAACGGACCGAACAAGGTTTTTTGAAATTTTCTTCCCCCCTGATTTCTTGGAGCAGTGGTCCCCCCGGTCCAAATCCATCCTTTCACCGCTCAATCCTTCACAAATCAGGTATTTCTCCCTTTCTAATTTCGTTTTTATTTTTCTATGTTTTTGATTTTGTTGTTTTCGAACCAAACAATCGTGTTTTAGATTTTTCGAATATTTTTCTTAAATCTAACCGAATTTTTGCATGTTTTAGTAAATTTCTAAAACTCCATTTGAGGGAAAAATGTTTTAGATTTGTTTTTCTCGGATTTCCCTCATCTTTGGGCGTTTTTCAACCCTTTTTCACAAAAATCACTCTTTCATCAATTTTGGGCAAAATAAATTGGGTTTTCATCTAATTTAAACGTACTAAATCCATTTATTGATGACTTAGAAAGGTTTTTCATGATATATTTGTAACATTTTCGCCTAATTGCTAAAACCCTAAGTGATTAAAACCCAAATCCCATGGTTTTTGATTTTTAGACCTTACAAAAAAAATTTTTTTTTTTCAAAGATTCAAATGTGCTCTACCAAACAAAAAATTTTTTTCCTTCAAATTTTGCTTAAAAATTTTGTCATTTGATCAAAATTTATTGATTATGGTTTTCGAAACCTATCTGAACTCTAATCTCTACCTATGGCCAGTCCTTTGTTCTAAACCCTTCTTCATTCTTCCTGGTCAGTTCACTGTAATGGGTCCTAGGAAGAGACTTGCAGTTAGGGCGAGGCCCAGTCAGGGTACTGAGAGGAGGTCGAAGGCCAGATTTGATCCTGCACAGCCGAGCAATTCAGCCACTCCGAGCTCCCCCCCTGCAGAGAGGATGGCAGGGAAGTCTGTAGCTTCAGGGAGGAGAGTTGATCTACAGTGTCTCGACAGGCACCACTTTGGCATTAGGGAGATACTCACAGATGCAGGACTAGTACCCTTCTGCACCATGAAGGAGAGATACTATCCTCACCTAGTGAGGGAGTTCTACGGTGCACTGGACTGTCGATGACTTTTATGGACGATGTCAGTCAGGGGTATACAGATCTCTTTGACTGATGAGCTGCTGAGCCGAGTATGGAAGATACCCCGGAGAGGAGTCTGTGCATTTTCTGTTGATGATAGAGAGGCAGCTTTCAGATGCATCCTTGAGCGAGAGGATGTTCGCAGTATCTAAGTGGTTACCGTGAACCAGTTATCTTTAGAGATGCGACTGCTGCACCATATTACTGCACGGATCCTTCTACCGAAGACTGGCAGATTCGATTTCATCATCGAGAGAGAGCTGATGTTGATGACCAGTCTGATCATAAACTTGCCTTGATGCTATCACAGATGCATGATGCTACCACTCAGCGTCGACACTGTTTACCATACGGCATGGCACTGACCCATCTTTTCAGAGCTTGTGGAGTATCATTGGAGTAAGAGATCCCCAAAGAGATACTACACACGGATCTATATGATGAGAGGTCACTGCATCGGATGGGATTCAGGATGGTTGGAGGTCGATGGGTTCGGAGAGAGTCTGGCCAGGAGCCAGACAAGGAGGATGAGATTCGAGAGGCTGAGGCTGGACCATCTGAGCCAGCAGTTCTTCCTCCAGTAGATGTACCATCGACACAGGCAGAGCACCCGTCTCCTGACGCTTCAGCTCCTCTACCACCATCTACCGGATTATCTTTTGAGGAGCATGCCAGAGCATAGTTCTCATATATCAAAGGTGAGGTGACTCAGCTACGTAGCGAGGTCGAGCTTCTACGAGCACAGACTACCTCAGAGCATGCTGAGATTCGCAGATCCATGGAGGAGGGATTTACCCGCATTGAGAGTCTGCTCAGATCATATATACCTCCTGCAGCACCTGCACTTGCTCGATCTGACGATGATGATGATGATGATGATGGCGATGATCACCAGAGCGATCATGCTGATTTTGCTGACGGCGGTGATCAGGATGTTGACCGAGCCACTGAGGTAGTGGGCACTGACAGCGACAGTGTAGGCGAAGCCGATGCTTATGAGGTGGTTAGTCGAGATCCTCCAATTACACCTGCTCCTTCTACTGCACTGGTTGACTTCGCACTGGATCCTATTACGCCAGCTGATCGTCTTTCACCTCCTTCTACTAGATCTTTAAGGGTTGTACCCACTTTTGGTCCTGCCGGTCGTACCAGGAGTCTTAGAGCTTTAGCACCTCCTAGGGCATTAGCCACCAGATCTAGGATTAGTGCTCCTTTCAGTCTTGATGTTCCATCTGATGAGGATTAGCCTCACAGATGTCTGTTTCAGATCTTATTTTGTATGTTTGATACTTAATTGACTCTATTGATATATGTATGTTTCAGCTCTTTTGTATTGAAAATTTATCTCATATATATATGTGTTTTTGTTCAGTACTCTGTTATCTTGAAAATTTTGTGCTTCAGTTTATTATTCTTTGGCTCTAATACTCTTTATAATGGGATATTTTAACTCTGATACTCTTTGATATTAGCATAATTTCAGCTCTGATATTTGTTTCTCTACTCTCTTTTTGTATCCATGCTAATTGTGAGGGGGAGGTTATTCCCTGATGCAGAACGAAAGCTCTGATACCAAAATTGATGCAGAACGAAAATATGGAATGCGGAAGCAAATTAAAATTAATATATTTTTTTAATTTATTTATTTTTAGAAGTTGGCTTTGACTCAAAGGAAAGATAAACTAATATTGAAAGAAACTAAGAAATGATAGAAAGCACAATTAAAAGGAGTGGATTATCAGAGTAACTCAGAAGTAGGATCGCTGGGGATTGAGAAACCCCCAGACCTAGGGTTTACTCCTCTTTCAAGAAACAGACGAAGAGAGAAGAGAGGGTTTTATACCTGACTGTGATATCTCTCGTTGCTTCAATTGAAGGACACTCTCGAGCAGATTGTAGGATCCTTGGAAACGGGGTATCTTTGCAATGGATCCTCGGATTGTAGTCCTATGACAAGGTTGGCCTTCTTCTCGAACTCAGGATCTAGAAGAAGAAGAACAAAAAAAAAAGAGCTAGAAACTCAAAGAAAGACACTGACCTGAGGACTTAATGAAGATTGTTGGATGTAGAAGTTCCGGAGATCTTGATACTGATCTGACTTGTTGTTGAACTTGCTCTATAGTTGAAACAGTTGATCTGAACCTGGATGCTGGTGGCCGGCCTCTATGTGGAAGAGAGGGGCCGTGGGATGTAGATGGAAAATTAGGGTTTGGTCGTGGTGGAGTAGAGATGGGTGGACTAAGCTAGGGTTTTGGGGTTGGAGATCTCACACCTCCTCAAGGTTCCTAGGGAACCCGGATTTACTCCCTCACGGAGCTCAACACCTGAATACATGTGCGGAAGAGAGAAACACAAAGTTTGCTCACACATAAATTGAATTCATTCATCAGATTAAATTCAAGAGTTACATAGACTTGAATATATAGACATAACAAAGAAATAATTTTTATACATTTCCCATGTGGGACTAATAGGACTAACCCACACTTTAGGCATCAAATTCTCTTCCCAAGACTCCTTCCATGAGTGGGCAGCCCAAAAACTCCAAGAAAACTTGAAAATCAGCTCCAAATGGCAGGTTATGGGGGTGTCTCCTAGTATCTCTCCATGAATCAAGGATTTTCCCTTCATGGTTTGGCTCTTTTGGACACCTCCTAGTCTTGCTCCACAAGTTTAGACTTCTTCCTTTCATGGCTTTGGCACTTTTGGAAACTTTTGGGTGCCTCCTTGATTTTCTCCCCAAGACATGCTCTCTTCCCTTTTATAACTTGGATTTTTATGGAACATTGTGGGGCACCTCCTTGATCCTCTCTTCAAGAAAAATTCTTACCATCCTGGCTTGGGTTTATCTGGAAAGAAGTTGACTCCTCCTTGGATTGAGGTATCTTGATGGATTTCTCCCCCAAGTGGTGCAAGAAAAAAGAACCTGCTTACTTGAGGCGTGGGGACCAAGGTACACTAGATGGAGATGTGGCAGGGAGTGTGGCACCCACTTGTAGCTGGAAAATGTGGTGCCCTATGGCAAAGGGAATGACACCTACCTTGGCCTTGGACTTGGACTGAGTCAACATGACCCAACAAAAATTGAAATGACAAAATTACAGACTCAAAATTGAGTTGATCAAGTCAACCCTTATTATAAAATCAAAAATCCTAATTCTTCGGGCAAGGTCAATCAGAGATCCAGATGGAGCCCTGAAGTCTTCTTCTGAGTCTGGTGCCCGCACCAATTCTCCCGGGGTGGGAGGAACTCGACCTTGTCGAGTAAGGCTCAAGTTGGCTATGGTATCTCTCCAAGAGGTCTGGATCCAAATCTTGTAGTTCTTCTCGGGAGATCCAAGAGTCATCAGAGTCTGGCCTTCCTTGCCAGCGGACCAAGTATCTTTGGTATCCTCGATTACGAGTAAAGAAAACCTGATCATCCAGGATCTTTTCAATCTGCTCTTTCCTCACAGGCCAGTTTGTTGGTGGATGCACAGGGTCGGGATCACTCTCAATAACAGGATTAGGTTCAAAAGGCTCACTGGGAATCACAGCTGGCTCCCTGTACTCTACTAGGTCTGTAATGTTGAAAGTAGAGCTATTGCCTAGTTCTGGAGGCAACTCGAGCACATAGGCATTGGATCCTACTCTCTTCACTACTCTAAATGGTCCAGCTCCTCTAGCATGTAACTTTCTAACGGTTCCAGGAGAAAATCGCTCAGTCCTTAACCTAATCATTACATAGTCTCTCTCAACAAAAGTTTTGACTCGTCTTTGAGAATCAGCCAACTTCTTATAAGTTTCATTACTTAAAGTTATTTTGGCATGAATTTCTTTATGCAAGTCCTTTACATGCTATGCAAGTGCATCAAGAGACTTGTGTGTGTGGGCTAATAGTGAAATAATATCAAGTGGTGTGTGAGGCTTGTATCCATGAACAATTTCAAAGGGACTCTAGCCTATAGACCTATTGATCGAAACATTGAATGCAATTTCAGCCCTGGAAAAAATACAAATCCAAATTTCTAGTGCTCTCAATCAAACCAAAATCTGAGCCAAAGCCTAGTAAATGGTCAAGAAAACTAAACTAGACTGACGATGCATTCCTAAAGAATGGACTTTATTACAAAGGAACCCTAGGTCTAAACCTAACAAACTAAGGCTCTCTAGGTTTGACATTGGGTCGGAGGAGGGCATGCAGAGCATGAAAACTTATTATGGATGCCTAGTAGGTGCCATAAGGTCTTCCAGAAGTAGGAGGCAAACCTAATAGGTTCTGACACGTGGTTCACTCTAAAGGCTTCGACAAAGTATACTTGGATGGTGTAAGAAGTATTGGAAGTCCTAGAGAAAGGGAGGAGATATGAGGTGGAGTCTCGAATTACCTGTTGACTAAAGGTGGTGACCTGAAGGTTTGAATGGTGATCTATGAGTGTCAACTGGTCATCCCTACGAAAGGAAAAGTTTGCTACTCCCAGGAATGGATCAAGAGATGGTTCGGGAAGTAGCCTAGGACATGTGATTGCAATAGTTAAGGTTTGTTCTCTAAGCAAATAATGATCCACTTTCTCAAGAACTGGATTAGAGAATGATTCATGGGAGGGCCTATGGATGATGACCTCAAGACTTGAAATTTGACCTATGGGTGCGGAAAGGTATACTCTATAGAAGGGTAGGTCAGTCATGCGAAGGAAGGTGTCTGGGGCCATAAGGAGGACTTCTACAGGACTGGGTGAATCAATCCGCTCAAGACAAGGATGTTCAACTGAGATTACGGGAGAGACCTTAGTGGCTGGGCATGGGACAAGGTCCAATTGTAAGAGGCTTGATTCAGTCATCCTAAGGAGAGGATCTACCATAGGATGGGCAAACTTAAACAGTTCAGTGCAAAGATCTTCAATTGGTACTTGGGGAATGACTGTCATTAGAGGGTATGAACTAATAGCTCGGGCTAACACTATGAGTTCTTCCTGGGGGTATTTGACTAAAGGAACCTGATTCTCACAAATCTCTTGAATTTCAGAACTAGGTCCTACCACTTGGTTGCTCTCCAAGGTCTCCTCAGGTAAGGAACCAATAGTATCGATGTCACATTCTTCAAGTTCTTCCCCCTCATATTTATCAACTAGACTCAAGCCAGCATCATATACTTCCTCGATGCCATCTTTAATGGATTTCAGGTCAGTGGTAATCGGGTCAACTGATTCTGGGCTTGTCATACCTAACCTTTCTTCCTCATTGGTAGGCTTGGGTTCTCCCTCATTAATATCATCCTTAGGATTCTTACCACTTAGCTATGCACAAGCCAGTCCTATGCATGGGCACTGACTAGATTTATGGCCTCTTTCTCCACAAAACAAACATTCTTGCGATATAGGAACCTAGGTCACACTGGGTTTCAAGCTAGTAGAGACCTTACTTGGGCATGGGTGTGGATCTAAATGGTTTGATCTAGAAGACATGGGTTGTTAAGTGACTGGTCTAGAATATTGTAAGGACCTCTCATAGACCCGATCCACACTATAGATATCATGGTTAGGCTTCCTAAGGTTATGCTCGGGATCACGGTATAAGGTCCTCCTAGGCTCCTAGCATGGATGAGGTTGGGGCCTATTAAATTTTGGATCAGGGGTCCAATTTTGATTTCTACGTTTCTCAAGTACTTGGACTCGATCCCTAAACTGGGTAAAATTCTCATGGACTTGTTCTTTACACTGGGTAACAGTAGTAGTCATATCCTGACTCAATTTGTTCATACTTTCAGTAAGAGCTCTAACCATGGCCTCTAAATCAGGTTGGGTTTGACCAGGTTGGTAGGATACTCCATTCCAGGTAGTCATGATGATGCAAGCAAACACACCAAATGAGACTCGACTGAAACGACTACGGGCTAACTAGACCTAGAGCCCAAACTAGATGCCCAATCAGATTGGCAAGCTAGACTGTAGTAACTCGTGACTCAGCCAGGCAGGTGTAAGGGGAGTGTTAGGTCCCTAATTGCCAATCCTAGACACCAATCAGTGATTGGCCAAGTAGGCGGACCAGCATACAAGCCCTTCGAGATAGAATCCCTGAACCACCATTCTAGACACTGAGTACAAAGCACACATAGAGTAACTAGACAAACTGACTCAACACTAGTCTAGACCCGACTTGTTGGTGTCCCTAGCCCACTAGGGCAAATTAAGTCTAATAAATTTTAAAATTAGGCTTAGGATCGAATGAATGGGTGGTGGTTTTGGACTAAGGAGAGGTTATCAACTCCTCCCCTTATCTTAGATGCTCAATTGCCCTTAAGATGAATTAGGAGATGATCACTCAAAAAAAATTGAATTGCAGAAATACAGAAACAGAGTTGCTGTAATTTAACTCTCAGAAACTTCACAGAAACCAATAAATTACAATAAATTATGTAAAATAGGTTCAATTATTCTGGTTCCAGTAAAATAAAAATCACACAATTCTGAGTTACCTAGAATGAGAAACAATTCCTTCAACAGGATAGCTACAGACTAAAAATAGAATGCTTCCACCGTTTACAATTCCTGCTACGAAGTTGTAACCCAGCGGATCCCCTACACGCCCTAGGAACACCCCATGGAATGGGAAGAGGAGGCTTGCACCTCGCTTCGTTCCTAGGACCGGACGTCCTGGGGAGTCTACTTCGAGCAGACAAAGTAAAAGAGAGACACTCAAAACATGCAAGCAAATCAGAAACCCTAGATAGGGCTCTGATACCAAAATTGATGTAGAACGAAAGCTCTGATATCAAAATTGATGCAGAACAAAAATATGGAATGCGGAAGCAAATTAAAATTAATGTATTTTTTTTATTTATTTATTTTCAGAAGTCGGCTTTGACTCAAAGGAAAGATAAACTAATGTTGAAAGAAACTAAGAAATGACAGAAAGCATAATTAAAAGGAGTGGATTATCAGAGTAACTCAGAAGTAGGATCGCTGGGGATTGAGAAACCCCCAGACCTCGGGTTTACTCCTCTTTCAAGAAACAGACGAAGAGAGAAGAAAGGGTTTTATACCTGACTGTGATATCTCTCGTTGCTTCAATTGAAGGACACTCTCGAGCAGATTGTAGGATCCTTGGAGATGGGGTATCTTCGCAATGGATCCTCGGATTGTAGTCCTATGGAAAGGTTGGCCTTCTTCTCGAACTCAGGATCTGGAAGAAGAAGAACAAAAAAAAAAGAACCAGAAACTCAAAGAAAGACACTGACCTGAGGACTTAATGAAGATTGTTGGATGTAGAAGTTCCGGAGATCTTGATACTGATCTGACTCTTCGTTGAACTTGCTCTGTAGTTGAAACAGTTGATCTGAACCTGGATGCTGGTGGCTGGCCTCTATGTGGAAGAGAGGGGCCGTGGGATGTAGATAGAAAATTAGGGTTTGGTGGTGGTGGAGTAGAGATGGGTGGACTAAGCTAGGGTTTTGGGGTTGGAGATCTCACACCTCCTCAAGGTTCCTAGGGAACCCGGATTTACTCCCTCATGGAGCTCAACACCTGAATACAAGTGCGGAAGAGAGAAACACAAAGTTTGCTCACACATAAATTGAATTCATTCATCAGATTAAATTCAAGAGTTACATAGAGTTGAATATATAGACATAACAAAGAAATAAAATTTTATACATTTCTCATGTGGGACTAATAGGACTAACCCACACTTTAGGCATCAAATTCTCTTCCCAAGACTCCTTCCATGAGTGGGCAGCCCAAAAACTCCAAGAAAACTTGAAAATCAGCTCCAAATGGCAGGTTATGGGGGTGTCTCCTAGTATCTCTCCATGAATCAAGGATTTTCCCTTCATGGTTTGGCCCTTTTGGATACCTCCTAGTCTTGCTCCACATGTTTAGGCTTCTTCCTTTCATGGCTTCGCCACTTTTGGAAACTTTTGGGTGCCTCCTTGATTTTCTCCCAAAGACATGCTCTCTTCCCTTTTATAACTTGGATTTTTATGGAACATTGTGGGGCACCTCCTTGATCCTCTCTTCAAGAAAAATTCTTGCCATCCTGGCTTGGGTTTATCTGGAAAGAAGTTGGCTCCTCCTTGGATTGAGGTATCTTGATGGATTTCTCCCCCAAGTGGTGCAAGAAAAAAGAACCTGCTTACTTGAGGTGCGGGGACCAAGGTACACTGGATGGAGATGTGGTAGGGAGTGTGGCACCCACTTGTAGCTGGAAAATGTGGTGCCCTAAGGCAAAGGGAATGACACCTACCTTGGCCTTGGACTTGGACTGAGTCAACATGACCCAACAAAAATTAAAATGACAAAATTACAGACTCAAAATTGAGTTGATCAGGTCAACCCTTATTACAAAACCAGAAAACCCTAATTCTTCGGGCAAGGTCAATCAGAGATCCAGATGGAGCCCTGAAGTCTTTTTCTGAGTCTGGTGCCCGCACCATTCCCTTTTCTTATGATTGACAAAAAGGGGGAGAACAAGTAATGATTTTGATTTTATGGAGAACAAGTATTGATTTTGAGAACAAGTATTGATTTTGATTTTATTGAGAAAAAGGTGTATTATATTGATTATATTGATTTCACCTTGCAAGAATCTTTGATGTTTACCTTAATAAGAAGTATCTAATTAAGGGGGAGATTGTTTCCTCCAATCTATAAAGTTGTTGCCTCTATTGTGACTAAAATTCATATTTATAAATTAAATGGTTAAAGTTTGAACTATATTATCTCTTTCTCTCAAGATTTTGTCATCATCAAAAAGGGGGAGATTGTTGGCTCCACCCAGTGATTTTGATGAATACAAAACATTGAGTGCATATTGTATTCTAACGATGATATCAGGTTGTAAGTTTTCAGGAAGAAAGCACCTCAAAATTTCAAAAACTTATGGTGTATGGCACGTAATGGCATGGAGCAATTTTCACATATCCGGGCATCCACTTCATTGAAAAAGGGCTTATAATTGTTTAACTATTATGTGTTAATATATTCTTGAATTTTATTTTTATTTTCTTGGCATTTACACTTGAATCTGGATATTTTCAGTCTCAAGTGTCGACACCTAGACAGTCAAGTGTCGACACTTCAGCATTTGGCACGGACAAAAATCCTTGGCATGCCAAGTGTCGACACCTATATTCAAGTGTCGACTCCAAGTGTCGACACTTAGGTTTCAAGTGTCGACTCAAGGCCTGAGATTTTTGAAAATACAGAACTTTGTTGTTTCAAGGATTTTTGTGTCAAGTGTCGACACCTATGCATCAAGTGTCGACACTTAAATGTTCAAGTGTCGACTCCCAGAAATCAAGTGTCGACACCTGACAGCCAAGTATCGACACCTGACAGCCAAGTGTCGACACTTGCAGCCTGATAGCTCTAATGGATCTATTTTTCTGGCTTGCAGAAATTGGTTTTCAAGCTCCAAACGGCTATTTCCAATGCTCCAATGGTCACAAACCATTTTTAGAAGGTTTTTGGTATATTTAATCTCCACCAACCCCATTTTAATAGAAGAGAAGTGAAGAAAAAGAAGAGAAAGCAAGAGAGAAGTCTATTCAAGAGCATTCAAGTCCACTCAAAATCCATAAAGCCAATATTCTCTCCAAACGTCAAATCAAAAGCCTCTTCTAGCTTGATTCCACTGAAAAGCCTACTAGCTCAACCTTACTACATTCCAAAAAGAGGCAACTTGAAGAAGAGTGAAGTCAAAGCATCCTTTGGGCTTCAAAGATTCCAATCTACTCTTGAAGAGAGTTTGTTGTAGTTTTTAAATTTCATATATGTTTTAATTGTGCTTTGACCTTGCTTTCAAGGGTGTCTTAAAAGAAGGTTATTGTGGTTTGTTGGTTAGCCAAAGTGTTAAAACCAACTAGGGTTAACTTGTGAGCCCGAAGACAAAACAAGTATTTAGGTTTGTTGGTGAGTCTAGGTGACAAAACCAACTTAGGTTTTGACTTATGAGCCTTGTGAAAAACAAGTTAACTGTAATCTGGTGTGGATTTTAGTGGAATTTCCAAGGATGGCTTGGGAAGTGGATGTAGGTGCTAGGTTTGCACCGAACCACTATAAACTTTGTGTTTGTGTGTGATTGCTCTTTTCCTCTCGTATTCTTTAATTAATTGCTATCATCTTGCATCTAATTTATTATTGCTCACAAGCACCACTAGACCTTCATTTTATTGTGTTAAATTTTTAAAAGACCCAATTCACCCCCCCTCTTGGGCTCCATTTCTGGGCAACAGGTTTGACCAGGTTGGTAGGGTACTCCGTTCCGGGTGGACATGATGATGCAAGCAAGCACACCAAATGATACTCGACTGAAATGACTATGGGCTAACTATACCTACAGCCCAAACTAGATGCCCAATTAGAGTGGCAAGCTAGCCTGTAGTACTTGGGACTCAGCCAGACAGGTGTAAGGGGAGTGTTAGGTCCCTAATTGCCAATACTAGATACCAATCAGTGATTGGCAAGGTAGGCGGACCAGCACACAAGCCCTTCGGGATGTAGTCCCTGAATCACCATTCTAGACACTGAGTACAAAGCACACACAGAGTAACCATACAAACTAACTAAACCCTAGGCTGGACCTGACCAGTTAGTATTCCGAGCCCACTAGGGCAAATTAAGTCTAATAAATTTTAAAATTAGGCTTAGGATCGAATGAATGGGTGGTGGTTTTGTGCTAAGGAGAGGTTATCAACTCCTCCCCTTATCTTAGATGCTCAATTCCCCTTAAGATGAATTAGGAGATGATCACTCAAAAAATTTGAATTGCAGAAACACAGAAATAGAATTGCAGTAATTTAACTCTTAGAAATTTCACAAAAACCAATAAATTACAGTAAAATTATGTAAAATAGTCTAAATTATAGTGGTTCTAGAAAAATAAAAGTCACACAATTTGGAGTTACCTGCAATGAGAAATAATTCCTGCAATAGGATAGTTACAGACTGAAAATAGAATGCTTCCCCCGTTTACAATTCCTGCTACGAAGTTGTAACCCAGCGGATCCCCTACATGCCCTAGGAACACCCCATGGAATGGGAAGAGGAGGCTTGCACCCCGCTTCATTCCTAGGACCGGACGTCCTGGGGAGTCTACTTCGAGCAGACAAAGTAAAATAGAGAGACACTCAAAACATGCAAGCAAGTCAGAAATCCTAGACAGGGCTCTGATACCAAGATTGATGCAGAACGGAAGCTCTGATACCAAAATTGATGCAGAACGAAAGCTCTGATACCAAAAATGATGCAGGACAAAAAAACAAAGAAGCGTATGCAGAAGTAAATTAAGACTAATTTTTTTTTTTTGTTTTTTTTTGTTTTTATATTTCAGAAGTCGGCTTTGACTTAAAGGAAAGTTAAACTAAATTGAAAGAAACTATATAATAATTGAAAGCACAATTCAAAAGAACTAGATTATCAGAGTAGTTCAGAAGTAAAGGATCACTGGGGGTTGAGAAACTCCCAGACCTAGGGTTTCGCTCTGAACTTTCAACAGGACAGAACTAAAGAGAAGGAAAGGGTTATGTACCAGGCAGTGATCTTCACAGAGTTTGATGGAAGGACTCTCTCGAGCAGATTGTTGGATCCTCGGATTCGAATATCTTCACAATGGATCCTCCAATACTGGTCCTTTGGCAGAGTTGGCTTCTCCTGAACTCAGGATCTGGGAAAGAAGAAGAACAAGTTAAGGAACCAGATACTCAAAGAAAGGATTTACCAGATAAGAAGAACTTGAAAATTGATGTTGCTGAAATCCTGATTCTCCTGGATGCTAATCTGACTTTCTCTGGGATTTGCTCTGTATTCGAAGTAGCTGATCTGGACCCGGATGCTGGTGGTTAGCCTATACTTGGAAGAGAGGGTCCGTGAGATGATGAGATAGATTAGGGTTTGGATGATTGGTGGAATGAAGAAGATGATGGGCGGCTAGGGTTTGGAATTGAAGTGGCAAACCTAGGGTTTTGGTAGGGTTTTGGGGTTGGAGATCTCACACCTCCTCAAGGTTCCCAGGGAATCCGGATTTACTCCCTCACAGAGCTCAACTCCTGAACACAAGTGCGGAAGAGAGAAACACAAAGTTGCTCATAAAGAAATTGATTTCATTCATTGTTAAATTCAAGAGTTATATAGAGTTGAATATATAGACATAATAAAGAAATAAAATTTCATACACTTCCCATGTGGGACTAATAGGACTAACCCACACTTTAGGCATCAAATTCTCTTCCCAAGACTCCTTCCATGAGTGGGCAGCCCAAAAACTCCAAGAAAACTTGAAAATCAGCTCCAAATGGCAGGTTATAGGGGGGTCTCCTTGTATCTCTCCATGAATCTAGGATTTTCCCTTCATGGTTTGGCTCTTTTGGACACCTTTAGTCTTGCTCCACAAGTTTAGGCTTCTTCCTTTCATGGCTTTGGCACTTTTGGAAACTTTTGGGAACCTCCTTGAATTCCTCCCCAAGACATGCTCTCTTCCCTTTTATAACTTGGATTTTTATGGAACATTGTGGGGCACCTCCTTGATCCTCTCTTCAAGAAAAGTTCTTGCCATCCTGGCTTGGGTTTATCTGGAAAGAAATTGGCTCCTCCTTGGATTGAGGAATCTTGATGGATTTCTCTCCCAAGTGGTGCAAGAAAAAAAAGGAACTTACTTCTTGTGGTGTAGGGACCAAAGACACTGGATGGAGATGTGGCACCTCCTGGACTCTAACGTGTGGCTGGGAGTGTGGCGCCCACTTGCTTGGGCCTGGAAGAAAAAATGTGGCGCCCTGGACCTTGAAATGACTGAAAAAAAAGTGGCACCAACCTGGAGAAGTCCTAGACCACTACTAGGACTTGTATCGAGTCAACATGACTCAACAAAATTTAAATTATAGGGAAATACAGACTCAAGACTAAAATTGAGTTGACCAAGTCAACCCTTATTACAAAACCAGAAAACCCTAATTCTTCGGGCAAGGTCAATCAGAGATCCAGATGGAGCCCTGAAGTCTTCTTCTGAGTCTGGTGCCCGCACCACTTACTACATCCAAAATATATCGCAAGACCCCGAATGGATAGGAACCATGTGTTTGTACTGTCAAACTATAGTAACCTTATTGTGAGTAGCTGAGACACTCTAGGTCAAAGAACTATTTACACAACTATAGCATCGAAAAGTTATTGATGAGTGAGTAGTCATCCTTATAACTTCTTATACTTAGGCATGCTCAGTACCATTAATCTCTATCAACTACATGCACTCCCAGTCTAGTGGCACCACACTGTAGGTCAGAGACTCATCTACCCATAAAGGGAAGTGATCTATGCATCGATTTTAATGGATCAATCACCGTCCTCATGATATTTCAACAATCGGGAGCTTTTAGGAGTTTATCTATAAAGACACATGCCTCAGATTCTCAACTCTTGAGAATATGTATCATTGCCCATTAACTCTATGGACGATTCATATACACATCAATATGAATGAAATTAATATCTTTTTATTAATAAAAAAGATTAAGTACAAAATTCATGCCCTAAAAATTAGAATGTGTCAAGCCAACTTGGTTTTCACAACATACATCTAACAATCTCCCACTTGGACTAAAGTCAATTGGCTACATATCTAAATCCCATCTTTTCAAAGTGGACTTCAGCCTTCTACTAGCTCAGAGTCTTAGTTAGTGGGTCTACCACATTATCCGTGGAGTACCTCAAAATACTTCTTCTCGAGGTAGTCGCATATGATATGAAATCACCGCTCAATATGCTTAGACTTCTGATGAGACCTGGGCTCCTTAGCTAGAGCTATTGCACCATTATTGTCACAATATATGGGCTGGAATCAGATAGCATCACTCCAAGCTCCGCAATGAACTTTTTGTACCAGAAGGCTTCTTTTATAGCTTTAGAGGTAGCGATGTACTCTATTTCCATTATTCAATCTGCTATGATGGGCTACTTGAAACTTTTTCATCTAGATACCCCATCGTTGCACAAAAACACAGACCCTGATGTAGACTTCCTATCATCAGGATCAAACATAAAGTCTAAGTCAGTATATCCCTTTATCCTTAATTCTGAACTCCTTCCAAAGATTATGAACAAATCTATAGTCCTTCTCAAGTACTTAAGAATGTTCTTCACAGCTATCTAGTTTTCTTCACCTAGATTTGACTGATATCTGCTCGTGACACTGACAGCAAGAGCTATATCAGGTCGAATACATAACATGATATATATAAGGCTTCCAATTGCTGAAGCATATGGAATCTTGCTCATGCATTGAATCTCTTCTGGTATGTTAGGACACATTTTCTTAGAGAGATTAATGCCATGCCAAAGAGGTAACAATCCTCTTTTAGAATTCTCCATGCTGAACCTTTTCAGCACTTCCTCTAAGTACAATTTTTGTGAAAGGCCAAGCATTCGATTAGATCTATCTCTATAGACCTTAATCCCCAAAATATAAGATGCTTCACCTAAGTCTTTCATAAAGAATTTCTTAGATAACCAACTTTTGATTGAAGTCAACATCGGAATATCATTTCCTATAAGGAGGATGTCATCCATGTACAATACGAGGAATGTCACCGCCCTCCCATTAGCCTTCCTGTAAACACATGGCTCATCCTCATTCTTGATAAAATAAAATAATTTGATTGCATCATCAAAATAAGTATTCCAAGTCCGAGAAGCTTGCTTCAATCCATAGATTGATCTATGCAGCTTGCAGACATTTTGATCTTCATCATTGGAATTGAAACCTAAAGGCTGCTCCATATAGATATATTCCTCAAGATATACATTCAGAAATGAGGTTTTCACATCCATCTGCCATATCTCATAATCATGATATGCTGCAATTACAAGCAATATACAGATGGATTTCAGCATACCTACTGGTAAAAAGGTGTCATGATAGTCAATTCCTTCACATTGACTATACCCTTTCACCACTAACCTAGCTTTAAAGGTCTCTAGTTTACCATCTGTACCTATTTTTCTTTTGTAGATCTATTTACAACTAAAAGGTACAATACCCTCTAGTGGATCCACTAAGGACCATACTTTGTTAGAATGCATTGATTCAATTTCTGACTTTATAGCATTCAACCATTTCTTGGTGTCGATGTCTGACATTGTCTCATCATAAGTCTTAGGATCAATCAATTGATTCTTGTCCCCAACAAGAAACATTTCCTTTATATCCTTTGTAAGCATACCTAAGTACCTTTCAGGAGGTTTGGAGACTCTAATAAACCTATGAGGTGGAAAAGCATTTATGTGAATTGGTTGATTGGGTTCGATCTGATCTATTGCTGGTTGCTCTTCATAGATTTACTCATCGAGCTCAATTAAGCTCCCACTACCACCTTCCTGAATAAACTATTTTTCAAGAAATGTGGCATGTATGCTCGTAATCATAATATGATCTTCTAGAAGGTAAAAATAATATCCTAAAGTTTCTTTAGGATATCCTATAAATCGAGCTTTCATAGATCTAGATTCTAAGTTATCCACCATTAGTCTTTTGACATAGGCTGGACATCCCCAAATCATGCAATGAGCAAGACTTGGTTTCTTACCATGCCGAATCTCATATGGCATGAAGGAACAGATTTAGATGGAACTCTATTTAAAATATAGATTGTAGTTTGTAAGGCATATCCCCAAAGAAATAAAGGCAAGTAGTGAAGCTTATCATGCATCGGACCATATCTAATAATATCCTGTTTCTCCTCTCAGACATCCCGTTGAGATGAGGCATACTTGGTGGAGTCTATTATAAGACTATGCCATTATCCCTGAGATAACCCAAGAATTCCCTACTAAGGTATTCACCTCCCCGATTTGATCGAAGAACCTTAAAGGTTTTACATGTTTGCTTTTTTATCTCATGTCTGAATTCCTTGAGCTTTTCCAAAGCTTCAGATTTGTGACTCATAAGAAACACAACCATACCATGAACAATCATCAGTAAAGGTAGTAAAAGCCATCCCTGTACTACACATCAAATGGACCACACACATCATTATGTACTAGGGCAAGTAATTCTGTGGCCCTCTCCCCATGTCCTACAAAGGATAACTTAGTCATTTTTCCTTGAAGACGACTCACATGGTGGATATGATTCAGAATTAACTAAATCTAGGATTCCATCCCTTTCTAGTTTGTTAATTCTATCCTCACCTACATGATCAAGCTTTAGATGCCACATATATTTATCATTTAGGTCATATCTAGCATGTTTATGTCCTATGGCATTCACTTTAATTATCTCGTTAATATTCAAAGATGCATTGACATGCAAATGATAAAGACTATCAGTTAAAATAGATTTTGCAACTAATTTATTTCTTAAATAAATATTATAAAAGTCCTTATTGAATGTAAACTCAAATCCTTCCTATGCTAGCACAGAGACAGAAATCAAATTTCTACTAGCTCCAGGCACAAAATAACAGTCACTAAATACTAATCTAAACCCTAAAGGTAACACTAGAGAATATGATCCAATGGCTATAACAGCAACTTTTGCTCCATTTCTGACACGTAGGACCATCTCACCTTCTCTTAGCATTCTATTTCTTTCCAGGCCCTGCATTGAAATGCATATATGAGCACTAGAGCTAGAGTCTAAAATCCAACTGGAAGTAGATGAAACCTATTGCCCAGGTGGCTTTCCCAAGAGGGGGGTGAATTAGGAATTTGAAAAATTTAACAGATATGTGCTCTTAAAAAAAAACTTCTTTGAAGTGTTAGGTGCTATGATTTAGATAATTAAAGCAGAAGCAGAAATAGAAGCAGAAGCAGAAATAGAAGCAGAAGCAAGGAGAAAAATCATAATGCAAACATAGCATGTTTATAGTGGTTCGTAGTACACAGCTCCTACGTCCTTTACCAAAGATACTACATAAGATTTCCACTATATTCTAACAAAAATATAGTAGTATTGTTTTACCGAGATCATAATCCAAAACCAACACCCTTTGGTTTTTAAACCGGGCTCACCAAAGAAACCCAACACTTGGTTTTAGCAGGATCACCAAGATTCCAACACTTGGTTTTACACAGGCTAACCAAGAACCTATTTGGTTTTTAAATAGGGCTCACCAATAACCTAATAATTCAAAAAAAAAAATTTAAACAAAAAGCAACAAAATGACAAATAGATGTTGTCTGATGGTTGCCATTGTAGCTCGAGAGAAGCCCTCTTACTTGCACTTCAAAGGCTTCTTCAACTTCTTCAAAGTATGCTTCAAGCTTCAGATGAGAGTTGGTGAAGATTTGAAGATTGACTTGAATGCTCTCTTGTTTGCTCTCTTGCGCACAAGCTCGATAAATGTTCAACTAAGCATTCTATTCAAAAGTTATCTCAATCCCTCATTTATAGAGTCTTGTACGCTTCTCAGGTGATTTTAGTTGTTGTAGACTGTTCGATGTGACATTTGATAGTTCGAGTACTTTTCAAATTAAAAAATTGTATTATGGAACTAGCCGTTACCTGCCTGGAATCGACCTTCAAGTCATCTCGGATCCCTCGAGTTGGCACGGATCCTTAGAGAAGTTCTGGTCGAGTCACCTTGTTTCATTCGGGTTGGCTTGGTTACACAGTGTTCTAATTCCTTACTCTGGAAGAGTCGGGTCACCTTAGTTCGAGTTGGCTCAGATTCATAAGTCTTCAAAACTGCACTCTAGAAGAGTCGGCTCTTCTCATTAGAGTTGGCTCGCCTGGCTATTATCTCAGAACTATTCTTTCTAGACTCTAGAGGAGTCAGCTCAAACTTTTGAAGAGTCGACTCGAATGTCTGGTGGAATGATAGAGTCAGCTCGGACTTTCTTTGGGTTGGCTCGCCGGTCTGATTCATAAAATGGTACTTTGGACGAGTCGGCTCGGGTTCCTCTAAGTTGGCTAGGATATCTGTGTGCCAGAAATCTTTGTGCATGCCATGAACAAGAGTCGGCTCGGGTTCCTCTAAGTCAGCTTGGATATTAACGTGCCGGAAATCTTCATACATGCCATGAACAAGTGTCGACTCCCTTTGCTCGAGTCAGCTCGGATGAGTTTTATATTGAATTCTCAGTTCTTCTTCAAAAATCATCTAGCAAGACTTCAAACACTCAAGAGACTCTCCAACTCTTCTAACAACAATTTCTAAGAAATTTTGAGCTTGAAATACACTCAGAAGTAACCATTTTCATGATTTTTACTTTAATTTTTCTTTGTGCTCTTCTTTACATGACATACTTACAACACAACTCATGACAAAACTCAGATTGTAGGAGTTATAATTTAAGCAATAAAATCATCCTACAAAAACTTATAAAGTACTTGGAGAGTTGTTAGAAAAATAAATGCATGCTCCAATGTTTTGTTATCATCAAAATCATTCAAGGGGTCAACAATCTCCCCCTTTTGATGATGACAAAACACTGGGCACAGAAAAACTTTACAATTACATGTATGAGTATATTTGAAGTTAAATATTTACATGTATCATAGCTTTTATATTGGACAAAAAACAATGCATGTATTAGAGCTTTTATATTGGGAAAACTATACATGTATCAGAGCTCTTATATGTTTATATGTATTAGATTATCAAAGCTTGCATATAGATAGAGTATCAGAGCTCTTTGAAAAATATTACATATCAGAGATTTTGACCAATAAGGAATCAATAAGTATCATTGTAAACAATTGTCAATTATGTCAGAGCAAATTATAAGTCTATCAGAGAAAATATAAATGAGCAAGATACAATATTTGTATCATTATCCCCCTTATTTATATATTTTTCATTCACAATTATACATACTCCCCCTTTTTGTCAATAATCAAAAAGATAATCAGCTGAAATCATTCTCCCCTTTTTTTAGGTACACAAAGCTAGTTTTTGAAATAGAATGAGAAGATTGAAAATATTATTTGAGATAATTTGACTTTTAAATAGATTTGACAATCTAATACTAAAATCATCAGAGCAAATATATCATTGCAAAGTATTGTGCTAACACATTTCACAAACACATTAAGTAACATAAAGACGCTTTCATTTCATTCACAAAATTTTCAATACAAATTATGAAAGATTGAAAGCAAAGATACAAGCAATAGTCTACTCACTATCACTAGGCAATTCTATAATAGGGTTTACTGGCTCTACTGTAATCTTTGCGCTAGTGCTAGTTGATTGTCCAGGTGGTGGCATGGAAGAGATAGGATAAATAAAAGGTGGATGAGAAGCCTCAAGTCTAACATGTGGTGCAGGTTGCCTAGGGTGTGGTGTAAGCTGACTAAGCTGACTAGGAGGTGGTGCAGGCTTATACTGTCTAGAAGCAAAGGAAGCTATAATAGTAGTAGTAAGCTCGGTAAGGTTCACCCAAATAGAACTAAGCTCTTCTTCCATCTTCATTATCCCAGTGTTGAGTGCAACCAGTTCATTTGCTTGGGCATTTGCTAATGCATCTATAGAATCTCTAAGTCTCCTAAACTCTGATCTCAAAATGCCAATCCCTTTTGTGTAGTCATCTTCAACTTTTCTTGTAGCCTTTAGTGACCCCATTTTGAATCTCATCTCTCTTAGTTCAGCTTTGAAATCATCTATGCTTTGGTCAACATGTTTTTTGATATCTTCAGTAGCTATCCAGAGAGAATTAGATATAGGTTGAATGTCAATCTGTGGTGCAGGTCTGGTAGACTCAATGATGTCGACTCCGAAGAGCAACTGTCTAACCTCACCACTGATCTCATCCAGTATGCTATCGATTATTTGGCGAAGCTCGCCAAACATCAAACTCATAAAGCTGGTCAGGGTCTCAGTGAGTGATCTCATCTAATCTACAATAAAGTCCTGAGACACTGAAACTCCTGATGAATCAACTAATGGTCCCTGAGTAGAAGGTGCTGTGGAGAAGCTCGTTATGGAGAGATCCTGGGACTCCCATACTCTGTATGCTCAGACTCCACAGTATCAAAAGCAATGGGCTCAGTGGCAATGGGCTCAGTATCAAGCTCATCAGCAGCAGAGGTAGTAGAAGTGGCAGCAGTCTCCTCAAGGGTGGAAGGAGCAGTAGTATCAGTGATAATCTCCCTGGGTAGCTGTTCATCATCATCATCATCATCATCACTGCTGGAAGACTCTATAGCTCTCACATCTGTTCCCTTTTTCCTCCATGCTCCTTCAGTAAGTTGATATCCCATTTGTTGCAAGGATTTGGAGGTAGGTATTAGTATGGTAAAGGGGCCTACCATCTTCACCATCAAGGTTTACTCTGGAGGCCTGGAAGAATAGGGTAAGAACCATACCATAAGGCAAACAGGCATTTACCTTCCTGACAGCTTCTTTCATTTGCATAAGCATGATGTGAGGTAAGTTGAGGGCCTCCCCCTTAATTACATGTCCCATAAAACTAATATCCTTCTCACTTACCCAATCAAATCTTCCAATTCTCAGGAGAAAGATCCTGTTGATAAAATTATGCAATAATCTCATCTCAAGGGACAATGTATTGGCCATTAAAATACAAATACCATTCACATCCTCTCTGTTTAAAATTGATCTAAGGGTTTTATATTTGTCTTTCAGAACCAAGTGTTTCAATCCTTCATTCGATATCTCCAGTAGGTTACTAAGTCTTTCTTCTATCACAATAATCATCTTTCCTTTAACTGCAGACTCAACATGCTGCTCTTCTAATCTCAAATTTTCATAAAAAGTTCTTACCAGATTCAGATAGGTTGGCACATTTAGTGAGCAAAAGAAGCACCATCCCTGATCTTCAATTAGATCCTCGATTCGTAGCCCCAGTTCTTTTAGGAATGTGAAGATTATTCTTCTCCCGCTTGTCACTGGTCAATTGGACATTGAAACTGGTTGTCTCGGAGAAGAGGGAGCTACAATTTGTTCTTTTATCTATTCTACCCTCTTGGATGATCGAGTCGACTCTTCTTGTTGATGATTTGTCCTTCTTTCTCTTTCTACATTAGGCTCGGACCATTTAGATCTCTTCCTGATGGCCATTTTTGGAGCCACTGCACACACTTGGGAAGAATGCAAGAATCGAAGCTCAAAAGGTAGGTTTTGGAAGAATGGAAGTGAAGTTTGAGTGGCAAACATGGGTTTTGAGCAAGAGGAAAAAGCATAAAAAATAAGAATATGTCCTTTGACTTTATTAAAATACAGCTTGCCCAACATCCGAGTCGACTCAGCAAGCCTTAATTTGCTCGAGTCGGCTCGAGTATAGCTCTACAGAACTAATTAGAAATTCGAGTCGGCTCGACTTGAGCACTATAGCTCAAGTCGACTCGAACAGGAACTCTTCACATGATTCAAAAAGGTTCATAAATGAAAATTAATTCTAGAAAATCACAAGGAGAGATTATCGAAGATCTTGGTTTGATGTAGGAGGCTTTCTAGATAATTTTTTCTTAATCTTGAAATGATTAGGTTAAGGAAATTTTCTAAAAAGGGTCATATAAATCTAATTCTCCTCTAATCATTTCAAATCTATCTTGATTAAGTGGTTTAGTGAAAATGTCAGCAAGTTAGTTTTCAATTGGAATAAATTCTAATTCAATTTCACCATTCAAAACATGATCCCTTATGAAATGGTGCCTAATTTCTCTGTTCTTAGTTCTAGAATGCTGAATTGGATTTTTTGTCAAATTTATAGCACTTATGTTATCACATTGGATAGTAATTTTAGATTATGTAATACCAAAGTCGTCTAGTTGTTTAATTTATAACATTTGTACACAACAACTCCCTGCAACAACATACTCTACCTTGGTAGTAGATAATGCTACCGAGTTTTGTTTCTTATAGTACCATGAGATTAAATTCAACCCTAGAAATTGGCATGTATCGCTAGTGCTTTTTCTATCAATTTTTCAACCAGCATAATCAGTATCCAAAAATCTAATTAGATTTAAGGAAGAGTGCTTTGAAAACCATAGACCTAGAGTACTTGTTCCTTTTAGATATCTTATAATTCTTTTAACATCGTTCATATGTGATTCTTTAAGATTAGATTGGAATCTAGCACATACACATATGCTAAACAAGATATCAGTTCTACTAGCAGTTAAGTACAATAATAATCCAATCATACCTCGATAGAGGTATTGATCAATGTTGTGGCCATCTTCATCTTTATCCAATCTAAAGGTAGGACCCATGGGTGTGCTCATTTGTTTGCTTGACTCCATACCAAACTTCTTGATAATCTCTTTGATATATTTGTCTTGGTTTATGAAGATCCCTTCCTTTGATTATTTTACTTGAAGTCCAAGGAAGTAGTTCAGTTTATCCATTAGACTCATTTCAAATTCACCCTGCATCAACTTAGCAAATTTTCTACAAAGACTTTCATTAGTTGCACCAAATATAATGTCATCAACATAAATTTGTACAACTAATATATCATTATTTTTTTTTTTGATGAAAAGAGTTTTAGCAACATTTTCTCTTATAAAATTATTTTCAAGCATGAAAATACTAAGTCTATCATACCAGGCTCTAAGTGCTTGTTTCAAACTATACAGTGCTTTATTGAGTTTAAAAACATGATTTGGAAAAGTATGGCTTTCAAAACCTAGTGGCTGTTCTACAAAAACTTGTTCGAAAATAAAACCATTTAAAAAAGTACTTTTCACATCCATTTGGAATAGTTTAAAATTCGTGTAGCAAGCAAATGCATGAAGTAATCTAATGGATTCTAGTCTTGCTACGGGGTCATAGGTTTCATCAAAATCTATTCCTTACTCTTGATTATATCCTTTAGCTACCAACCTTGCTTTGTTTCTAACTATATTGCCTTGTTCATCTAACTTATTTCTATAGACCCATTTGGTTCTATGATACGATGGTCTAATGGTCTTTTAACTAAGGTCCATACCTTATTTCTTTCAAACTGGTTTAGTTCTTCATGCACGGCCATAATCCAGTTTGGATCATTTTCAGCTTTTTCTAAGCTATGGAGTTCTATTTGTGAGACAAAGACTAGGTAATCATGTGCATCTCTATGTGATGATCTAGTCCTAACACCTTGTGAAGGATCACCAATAATTAAGTCTCTTGGATGAGAAATAACATACCTCCATTTCCTTGGTAGATCAGCATGATCATTCTTACCATTTCTTCTCCTTCAATTGGTCTTTCTTGTATGCACATATCTTCCATCTTCTTTTGAAGTGTACCTACATCATTATTAATGCACTCTTCTTTCTTTGAAGGTGAGGGGTTAGTTTCATCAAAAATAACATGCATTGACTCTTCTATGGTTAGAGTTCTTTTATTAAATACTCTATATGCTTTGCTATGTAATGAATTACCAAGGAAAATTGCTTCATCAGACTTAGCATCAAAATTTTCTAGATTATCCTTACCATTATTCAGCATAAAGCATATACAACCAAAAATATGAAAGTAATTAATATTAGGTTTCTTTTCATTTTAAAGCTCATGGGGGGTTTTCTTTAAAATTGGATGAATTAAAATATGATTTAAAATATAACAAGTAGTGTTCACCGCTTCTGCCCAAAAGTACCTTGGAAGATTGCATTCACACAACATTATTCGGACCATTTCTTTCAAAGATTTATTTTTTCTCCCTACAACACCATTTTGTTATGATGTTCTAGGAGCAGAGAAGTTATGATCAATGTCGTTTTCGGTGCAATCATCATCGAAAAATTGATTTTCAAATTTGGTGTCGTGATCACTTTTAATAGAAATTATTGAAAGATTTTTCTGATTTGAAACCTTTTTGTGAAATTTTTGAAATACTTTAAAGGTTTCACCTTAATGAGCAATAAACAAAATCTAAGTAAATCTAGAGAAATCATCTACAATCACAAGGACAAATTTCATACCGCCTAGGCTTGCAGTCCTAGTTGGTCCAAATAAGTCTATGTGAAGTAGCTCAAGAGGTCTAGTAGTTGAAATTATATTTTTGGATTTAAAACTCTCCATAGTTTGTTTATCTATTTGGCATGCATCATAAACATGATCAAAGTCTACTTTAAACTTAGGCATGCCTCTAACTAGGTTTTTGAAAATTAACTTGGCAATTATATGCATGTTAGTATGACCTAATCGTCTATACCAAAGTAAATAAGACTCCTTGGTCTAAGCATTTATTACTACTAGACTGGAACTACTAGATGTGGCTAGATCATTAAGATCCTCCATATAAATATTTCCAAGTTTATATCCAAGGAATTTGTTGCTAAAATCAAGAGAGTTTGTTACAATACACATAGATGATTCAAAGACAATCTTAAAGCCTTTATCACATAATTGACTAATACTTAACAAATTATGCTTCAATTTGTCTACCAGCAATATATATTCAATAAAAGCACATGGGGTTATTTTGATCTTACCGATTCCAATTATTTTTCCCTTGCCATTATCTCCAAAAGTAACCATACCTTCTTCTTTCATCTCTAGGGTGATGAATTGATCTTTGACACCTGTCATATGTCTTGAGCAACCGCTATCAAGATACCATCTTTTCTTTAATTTTTGGACTGCAAGACATTCCTGCAAAATAATCAACAAGTTCTTTTAGGTACCCAAGCTAACTTGGATCCTTGCAGGTTAACAAAGTTAATTCCCTTGGGAACCCAAATCTTTCTTACATTATTTTTAACATTTCCAATAATATTGCATTGAAAGGCCTTATGTCCTTACCCTTTACATGCATAACAAACAATTCTAGAATTTTGGAAAGATGAAAATTTTGTAGTTCTAAATGTATAAGCATAAGATGCAGATGCAATACCTTTTGATATAAAAGATTTTCTATTTGAAATCTTTAGTGCACATATTACAGCTTTAGAAGTGGATGCAGAAATATTTGTTGCAAAAGCTTTTTGAGATATTGATTTTGGAACATAAGCTTTTGAAGTCACAAAGGTAGTAGCTAAAATTCTATTTCAATTTAAAGAATTGAAGCCAATTCCATCTTTATTTCCAGAAGTTCTTTGATCTTTTAAAATTAACTCAAGCTTATTTTAAGATAAAGTAAGTTTTCCGACTAAAGGCTTGAGCTTTTCAACTTCCTTTTTTAAATCATTATTTTCATCAGTCAAGGCTTTGTTTTTGTTAAGATATATATTTTTCTTAATTTCTAAAGCTTTGTTATTTTCATAAAAGATACTTAACATTTTATGCAGTAAATTGTTCTTTTCTGAAATCTCTTCTTTCTCTTTTTATAAAGAGTCATTGATATTCTTTAAAGCTCTAATCTTTACTCCAGCCTTTTTAAATTTAGATAATAAGTCATGAAATACAAAATTTAATTCATCAAAGGTAAATTCAATTTGAGGTTCGGGGGACAATACCTCATCTTTAAGACCCATAAGACACAAGTTAGCAGTTTTTGTAGTCTCTTCTTCTTTAGTTGAAGTCGACTCCTCACTATCACTCCAAGTAGCAACTATTGAAAATTGTGTTCCAAAGCCAATCATCTTGGCTGTAGACGGTTATGCTACCTTGTATTTTGTATATGAATTCTTTTAATAAATAAAAGTTATTTATTTTGACTGTTCATCATATTTGTTTTTTTCTGAAATAAACTCTTGTATGATGGAGTCTTTAGAACTACAATGTTTGATATAGTGAGAATATATCAAGTAGTTCTTAAACTGGTTCACAACCAAAGGATACATTGTTATAGGACCACGATGTATCACGTGTAGGTTGTTGTGTGTCATATTTGTTGGTTGTCCTCTTAACCAAGGAGTGTGGAGACACTGGTGTGACATGCAAGTGAAATGTACGACATTTCACTGAACGTGACCATCTTTGAAGCTTCCTTCTGCCAAAGGGTTGCCCATGAAGGAATATGGATATATGTGTCCCTCAAACCTGAGGTCACCATGGCATCTTGCAAGCAACTCACTATACTTTGGTGCAAGACTACCTAGATTTCTAATCCAATGATGGAAGGTTTCTAGGTGCAGTCAAGTACTTATGGAGCAAGGGTGGATCAAGATGGAATTGATCTCTCCAAATAGTTTGGAGTGAATGACTCACTATGTCTCAATTTAGTAAAACCTTGGCCAGGGTAGTTCTTGTGATGAGTAACAGAATTTGTGATGTTGAGACATGATTTGGATTAACCAAATTAGGGTTGGCAGTTGAACCCTAGGTCATCCTGAGTATTATGAGGTCAAAGGGATGAATTATGCAGAAACCATATACCAGATGTTCTTGTGAGGTGCTCTACATCTTTGACCTATCCGGACGTCGGGTATCATTGCTAGATGAGGACTTTGACTGGTACTGGAAATGTTTCAATGCTATCGGCTTAGTGTTCAAACCTATAGGGTCACACGCCATAGAAGATTTCTATCTGATCTTAAGGCTAATCGACGAATAACAATCGTTTGCCATCACCAGAAGTAAATACAATTGACTTTGTTCCAAGTGTCGACACTTGGAATTTTGTAGGTATCGACACTTGGTGAAGTGTCAACACTTGGCAATTTTCGTGAGTCGATACTTCCTTTGAAGAGCAGAATTCTAGGAAGATTTTTTGGAGGATTTTGGGGAAAGTTTTGACCTTGTTTGAATTTTGAATTCAAACCAGTTTTGGCTCCAAGGTTATATATGGTATGATAGTCATACTTACCTCTTTGGGTTGGACCCATTTGGTATGACCTTAATCCTCTCCCCCATTCTCTCTCCTCATCTCTTCTCCTTCCACTTTCTCCCTCTCCCTACTACCCCTAAAAATGAATGTCATTTCTATGGCTGCAATAGATTTTTGAGAAAAACTTTGAGAGAGGAAGATAAAGAAGGGTTGTGAGAGGTTTTGGGATTAGGTGTGAGAAACCTAGCATTCAAGCTAGGTATTGGGAAGAGAGTCTTTTAGGAAAGGGTTCCTGCTCTCCTCCTAGTCTTCCCGGATGAAGAAGATCGGCCCAAGGATCCCAAAGAGCTAGACTCCGAGGGAGTTGATCAGAGTCGAGCCTAGGTGTGGATTTCTTGTAAAGGCAAGACATGTGTATGGCTCGAGCACCCTCCTCCATCAACAACTTCTCTCAGAATAAAGGTATGGTACTTTTATATTTGTGTTCCTCTCTTGCTTTGATGTTATGTTGCATGCTAGGTCATTATGCTAGATCCTGTTGCGGGCAGATTGGTAGATTGTTTAAATCTATCTACCGAGCCTTCCACTATGCATGCTTTAAAATTATTTTAAAATGCATTCCTTCTACCCTATTTTTCTGTATATTGTATGCTTGGTGTAGGTGCTTTCACCTTCAATGGTATCAGAGAAATAGGTTCCTTTTTGTAGTATAATGATTCTAGCATGCTAATAATATCACTTCTTAAGTACTTGGATTGAGTGCTTCACCATAACCATCTAGTCATAGGAGAGAAGTAGGGCTACAAGACCCTCTCTTCCCATTCAATGGGGTCTCCTATGGCATGTAGGGGTGCCGATGTGATTGACTCTTGAAAAGAAAAATAAGAACCAAGAAAATGTAGATTAAAAATGTTTTAATCTAATGAAATGATCATAAAACAACTTTAGATAAGATCTAAGAGTTTTTATTGATTGGTTTTGATTGAATGTTTGGACAAACATTGGATTTGAAGTCACTATTCTTTTACTGTCTCAAGCTATGAGTCGATACTTGGCCTTGCAAGTGTCGACTCATATGTATTTTTGCTTGAGAACTGGGTTCTATTTTTTCTATATAACAGGCTGAAGTGTCGACACTTGACCAGGAAGTGTCGATACTTGGACTCGTGAGTCGACACTTGGCATTGTAAGTGTTGACTCATGAGCATGTGCCAGAAAATCTAAAGTTCTATTTTCTACCTGTCTCAGGCATCGACACTTGCTCTTGGTGAGTCGATACTTGGGATGAAAATGCTGAAAAATAGTGAATTCAAATTTTAAAAATTTTATAAAATTATTTTACATGATAAATTAAATTTGTTTTAATTTATTTAAGGCTACTGAACTTAATTGAGAATTAAGAATGACTAAGAACTCTAGGAATATGATTCAAAGATTTTAAGTCATTTCAATAAGCCTTAAGGGCATGGGTTACTTCTATCAGGTCATGAATTGGGATAGACCTAAGTTTAGATACATTGGACTTGTTAGAGAACTAATCTAATCAAATATTGAGTTAGGATTTCTTCTCTAGATCTATCTAATAGTTAGATTGATTAGTCCATAATCTAAATGGACCTAATTTGTAGCTCAATGGAAAGCCTAAGTCTTTAGGCTAGTCTAATTGAGTCTGATGAACCGATTGGTGTGGAGGTAAGTTTGGCATTGTGATCATGGTTCTTTGGGGCTACCTCTTATGATGGGGAACAAGATTCGAATGATGCATCTCTAAGGATTAAAGAGGTTAAATGTTGATGAGGCAAATAGGCATGCAGCTATTCTATAAAAGAAATAGAAATTCAGGAAAGGAACATAAAGAAAAACATGACTAGAAAGAAACTCTATCAAAGTAATTAAGAAAGGAACTTTGTGGTTAGGAAACCACACAGGTTAGGGCTAGCTTACCTTACTATTTCAGATCTGAAAAAAAGTATAAGAATGTTTACCCGGCTATTAATATTCTGAAAATGGGATAAAGGACCTCAAGATGAGGTACCTAAATGACAAAAGAATTACTCTAGGTTTCAAGGCCTCCTGCTTCTGATTCTTTGGCATAGTAAACCTTCATCTTGGAAACCATGAGACCCGGGGATCCTACACAAGGAGATGGAAAGATTAACAGGTTTAGATGGGAGGTTGTAGGAATGGATAAAGAGAATTTGGAATTAAGTAATAAGGATTAAGCTTGGCTTGAAGTAGATCTTCCTTGGCATCCACAACTTAAACCTCCTTCACTTGATGGCATGCTGAACTTCTTTGTAGAAGATGCCTTTGGAAGAGGAGATGGATGAATTTTGGAGTGGTTTGTAGGAGAGTCTTCAAGGTTGATCAAACAGAAATGGAGTATGGGTTAGAAATTGGATTGGCTAAGTAACTTAGGTCTCACACCTTTCCTTCTCTCAAGGGACTTTGGCTAGCAAAGGGAAAAGCTTTCAAAAAAAATTTCTTCTTCATTCATCATCACCATTACAAGAGAATTCCAGGAGCTTTTATAAACATTAAGCTCCTTTTCAAATTCAAAATGCAACACTTTTCATGGAGAAAATCAAGGGGTGTCACATAAAGATATGAGTGGCCCATTCAAATTTAAATCTCCTAGTTACAAGGTGGGAACCCATAAAGAGTTGAGCTTCATTCAAATTTGAAAATTCATGGTTAATGTGTCTTGGTGATGTGGCATGATTTATCCTCCAAGTTGGCATGACTTGTCTTCCAAGGTGGCATGGTGCTTTGATGATGTGGTGCTCCAAGTAGTTGGTGAAGTTGGTTGCACTCATTCTTGCTTAATTAAAGCCCAATACAAGTACATCTTGAACCCGACTCAATACAAAGCCAATTTAACTCTAATTGGACCTAAATTAAAATAAAACATGATTCAATTATTCAAATAAAAATAAATACAGGACTCATAGACTTATTACAGGACTTAAATTCCTAGTCTTCTATCCATAAAGAACTTGGCATTAGCTGAAGCCACTTCCTGAGCCTGGTGCCCACACCAGGATGGGAGACTGGGAACTGGAACTCATGGCCCTGGGATTCACTCTAATGCAGAGCTCTCCTCAAACCCATAATGCATATAGCAGGGCTCTCAAAGGGCATCCCGCTAGGGTGACTCTCAAAGGATATGAGGGACAAAAAGATGGGATAGGGGATAACTAGGGAGCTCTCATCAAACCCATAATGCACAAAGCAGGGCTCTCAGAGATGCCCTGAGGGATCAAACCCCCCCCCCTCTGTCTCAAGCCAGACCTCACTCCTCCATCTCCCAACGCCAGATCTCCCCTCCTCCCTGCTTTCCCAGGAGCTTAGATCCAAGTCCCACTCCCAAACCTCCTTCATCCAGTTTGTCTCTATCGATCGGTCTCCCTCCTTCCGGCCCTCCATCGCCGGACTTCCCACCGCCAGTCCATCCATCGTCCGGTCACCTCCCTGCTCCTCATGCCCGGACATCCCCGAGCATTTAGTGACCTTTCCGGATGCCCGCTCGGCGTTCCTCCATCGGAGCCCGATTCCCCTCGCAGGAAACAAGGCCCCGAGATCGCCCCTGTGCCGTCCTCTCCGAACCACCATCCCACGAAGCAGCCTCCTATCTCCCGTGTTCCACAAAGCCACTATTCTTCCCTTAAAGAAGACCGCCCCAGGCTCGCCCTCCTCCGGTCTGCCCCTCGACAGACACCCTCTTCCGGTCCACCCATGCTAGATCTCCCTTCTCCGGTCCGCCCCGATGCCAGATCTCACTCCTCCCAGAGATAGCCACGATGCCATCCCTCTGCGGACGTTGTGCCAGAACCGAGCTCACCTCCCCTGCTCCTCGGGCTCACGAACAACACTTTCGGACATCCCCGCCGCCAAGCCTCTTCTCCGGACCACCTCTCCTTGGAGATCTCATCCAAACACCTCCTTCCGATGCAAAGCTCCTGTTCAAAAAAAGCGTGCAAGATGAATCGTGAAGCTGCTATTGAGGAAGACCCGAATAGCTATTCTAGCTATTCTGGCTATTCCACATATATCCCGGATTTATTCCAGCTTAGAATAAATCCTGTTTACTTTAAACTGGGTCATGTGCATCTTAGAGCCAGCCTAAGTCGACGGAGCCGAGTTTCCCCCACCTCAGGAGAATGATGGGGACATCGCTAGCATGGATCCCAGAGCAAGCACGAATCCTGAAGCTGCACGAATCTCGGAGCATATCCAGAATAAAGTAGTTTGGGATTTTATCTTTTGTTTGAAATTTAAATAAGGATTTGGTTGGTTAGGATTTAGATATGGATAGGCTTATCTTATCCTATCTCGTATTTGAATTTGAGTCATCCCTATCTTTTTATCTTGTATTCAAATTCAAACGAGGGTTGGACAGGTCTATAAATACCACCCTCAGTCCTTTGTAAAAAAAAAAAAAAGTTTTTGGTGTTTAGTCAAGTTTTGGGGATGAAAATGAGTTTTAGAAAAGAGTGTTTTTTTTTTATTTCACTCTGTGAGGAGAGGGTGTGAGGCCCAACCCCAGGACATGATGTGAGGTCATGCCCAGTTATCCCCATTCCCATTCCATCTTCTCTATCTCCTCGTGGCCTTTGAAATCCATCTTAGCGCCTCCAAGTATCGAGGAGGGTGTAATGCCCTAGAGGTGAGAGGTCTCTTCGTTAGGGTGAGTCCCAAAGTCCATGAGATCCAGATCCCTATCCTACATCCCTACTATTCCTTCGCCACCCCTAGAAAAAAAAATACCAAAAAAAATAGTACCCTAATTAAGGTGACTTCTAGGCTCACCAACGATCCTACCCCTATCAGTCCCTTATCATCTTACCTGGCCAACTCTGTTGGTGTCTAAGGCAAGACGGTTAATGGCAGAACCCAACCCATGATCTCACTTACCTAGCCAATATGGTCGATCAGGATTGATTTGATAGCTCATTGACTCATGTTAACCCTTGTCACCCAAGGTTAGTCAGTCTTGACTGACTTTCGGTGCCCATGGATCATTTATTATGAGTAACCCTCCTAGATTACTGATTTGGTCAATGCGAGGTTGATCCATGTCTTCTCATCTCTTCATCTATCACATTATTTAAAAACCTCTAAATTATTAGGTCTTTAAAAGGACAAAGTTATAGGGATAACCAAGTCCTTGCCTTCCATTAAGTGGGATAGTAATGTGTCCAGTAGTTCTGTGTTCATCGACAGATCCAAGGATCAGGTGTTCATCAGGCTATTGGAATTGTTGTTCTTAATATGATGGCTCAGTGCGACTCTTTTAATGATAGTCAGGTGGGCTGGCCAAAGTCGGGCTTGACTATTCATTAGTTAAAAGCATTGGATTTTATCATGTTAATGGTTGGACCTAACCGGGACCTTTAACAAGAGGACCAAAGACTGATTGAAGTGCTCATTAGGGCAAAACCCAATTACTAGAGGTTACCTGGATAAGTAATCGGTTAAAGAACCTACCCTTAGACATGCATGTGTGGTGGGGGCACCAGGATCAGACACAGATAACTAGGCCCTATTTGGTTTACCTAGCAATGTGTCAAATTTTGTAATCAACTAGAATTGAGTCCTGTAATAAGTTGAGGTTAGTTGATTTGTCTCAACCCTTAAACTAGTCATTATTTTGAGTCCTGTACATCAGTTATGAGTCCAATATGAGCTCAATTTTTGTACAAGAAAAAAGGTCACCCTATTTTGGAGTTCCACCAGGCCACATCTAGGAGTCAAAGGCCACTACATCAGCCCATTGGATTTTGTGTGACAACCCAGGATCCAAGATGCTTCCAGAAACCCTAATTCTTTCTAGATATCCTCCAGATGCCCAGATTCCTCCCCAGATGTCAAAGCATATTCCTAAACTATGGCATCCATGATTCCAGAGGTCCACCTGCATCCCAGCCCAAAGAAATCTAGCCCAGGTGCTAAGCCCAAGCCCTTAGGAAGCAAGATTCCAAGGAATATTCCTGCTACCAGGCTACCAGGCCATCCCAGCTTCTAAAGGCCCAAACCCATGCACCCAAGCCCCTTTGGGCCGGCCCCTTGCTGCTCCTATAGGCCTAACATGCCCCCCTAGGCATCCTTGAAGTGTTGTCCACGTCCAAAGAGGTTTGACCAAGTCCAAGTTGAAGAGAAGAAGGAGAAGACCAAGTTTATTCGTAACCTAGTTGGGATTTCCAATCCTTTTAAACTTTATAATTCTAACCTAGCTAGGAAAGGACATGTATTCCAATTTGGATGAGTACTTATAACCCAAGTGTAACCATGGTTAGTGAGGGCATGGGAACTCTATAAATACCCCACCCCTCCCCCTCTTGTAAGCATCTTTCTCTTATGAATAAACCTTGCTGAAATTTTGAGTTATTTCCTTGTATTGGTGTTTTGTTTTGGTTCTTTGGTTCATGTTTTTGTGCTTGGAAGAATTCCTTGCTGCGCTAGCTTCCTTCCACATCCTATCTCACTACCATTCAAGCCTTCACACGTTCAAGAAAAAGTGTCCTAGGCCACCTAGCAAGGAGATCTTCAACAAGCTTCAAATAGCCATCTTCTAACCCTAATCCTGATTCCTTTCAACCCATAGTTCCTTTCTTATTTTTTAATTGCTGTTTTGATTAACCCTGATGCTTGTAGGATCCCCGAGATATTTCCCCTCCCCTGAGGAGGCCTTCTTTGCTGCCTGGACCGCCCAAATTTACCATCAGATTTGAGGGAGATAAGGCTTCTTCTTCTAGGCTCCGATCAGAGTTGTGAGTGATCTCTTCTGCTTTTGAATTTCAATCTCTGACCGGTATGAAAACATTCCCTTATCTTAATAATGGATTTGCTTGAAGTTAACTATCCTAAGCCAGGAATTTCTCAATTTGTGGGTCCTGTCTTTTAGTTATCTTGCATGATTCAGCCTGCGACAAGCTGATTCTTAGAATTGCTGAATACCTGCTAGTTCTTTACTTTGCTTTGAGAAATTAGCCATCAAACCTAAATCTAAAAATCACAAAAAAATTAGTTTACTACTTTTACTTCATATTTAGCATTCTTAGAGTCATCCTTTATCAGTTTCGTATTAGAGTAGGTTTAGGATAGTTTTTTATCTGCATTGCAATCACAAACCCTAATTTCAGCATTCTGTCAATTACAATAGGTATCAGTTTTGCATCTATTTTTGACCATCTAAAAATTTTATTTTTCTATGAAATTTACATGAATTGTTCTTTGTTGAGTCCTTTGTTTTATAGAAGTTCTTAATTAATTTTACAAGAAACCTAAATTATAAAAATTTGGCTTTTTAGAAACCCTAACAGAATCTTGATAATTTTTGCAGCAGTCCAAATAAACCCTAGGTTTGCATCATCATATGATTTTTGTTCTGCATTAAATATTATAGGTTTTAATCACCACCGTCCATCCTCTGTTACATATTTTTTTTTATTTTTTTATGCATCGGGATATGTGTCAACTTCTGCATCATCTGAACCCTAATTTTTTGATTTCTGCTAAATTCTGCATCTTGACTCAACCTAACCTAATAAACATCCACACACCCCAATCCCAAGCCAAACTTTGTTTGCTAACCCCAGTTAACTTAAACCTAACTTGACACTTCATAAATCATTAAAAAATATTTTATTTTCTGATTGTTTTAGATTGCATCAGGGCCATCGATTGCATCATTCTTAACCGAATCTTAAGGACAATTCTCTATCTCAGATCAGGGCAGGATTTCATCACCTGTCTTGGGCCCAAAACCACCATCATCATACTAACCCAAGCTTAATTAAAATCAATTAGACCTAATTTTCCCTAGTGGGCTAGGTGACATCAACAGGTCGGGTCCGAGCTGTGTGGGCCAACAGTGCATTTAACCTTTTAGCTATTACTAAAAGCTGGTGTCTAAGGCTGGGGGTCTAGAGTCAAACGACCTAAGCGGTGTTGTACTTTTTAATTGGGTCCCGACGAAAGCAAGGGAGGCCTCCCATACTCCCACCCCCTACCTGGCTAGTGGAAGGACTAGCTATTGAGTTAGGTGTAAGTAGAGCTTACCCACCCAGTTTCTGGCTCTAGGATTAGGAAACCCTAGATTATATTAGCCTTTTCTTTCTCTTTTGCATGCTTGGTTGCATCATTTCATTTTGATTGTTTGATTTGTGCTTGACCACTAGACTAGGAACCCAATATCAGAGGTTTAAACCCCAACCTAGCTCGACCATGGACCCTAGCCTAGAAGCTTTCATGAAAACCATGATCGAACGACTTGACTGAATCGATTAATCCAATAACCAATCTAATTCCCAGATAAGCAATAGGTTTGACCAATCCGATACTAAGCTTGACCAAATGAACCAAAGATTCAATCAAGTAGACCAACAATTTGAACAAGCAACCACTAGGATCAACCAATTAACCATAGGGTTAACCAAGTTGAGCACCGACTGGAGACTGTAAAGAAAACCCAAGAGTCTAATACTGAACCAAACCTGGATTCCATCCCTTCTACCCGTCAAAACCCTAAAAGAGTCCAAACCCATGAACCCTTTATGGAACATAACCCTAAGAGACCCAAAAACCTGGATCAATTTATGGAGCCTTACCATAGGGGAAACCAACACCAGGATCAATATCATGACCCCAACCATAGGAGACCCAATCGTGAGAATCGAGACCAGGATGATAGGCTTCTTAGGAGCATTAAGATAGATGCACCTACCTTCAATGGCAACCTAGATCCAAAAGTCTATATAGATTGGGAGGGAGGTATGGATAGGTACTTCATATTTTATGCCTTGAGTGATAAGAAAAAGTGTCAATTTGTCTAGCTCAGGCTAATTGATCAAGCTAGATTATATTGGGACCAAGTAGAAAGACTCAATAATCAGACAGGCAACCTACCCATTACCACCTAGGAAGCCATGAAATTAAAGATTAGGGCTAAGTATGTTCCCCCATACTATCAGTAGTGTCTCTTAGATCAATGGCAGAAATTAAAACAAGGGACCAAATCTGTGAGTGAATATATAGCCCGGTTTGATGAGTGCGCCCTAAGATGCGGCATAGATGAACATGAGTAAGTTATCCTCTCTAGGTTTAGGAATGGTCTCAGGGAGGAAATTCAGAAAGAGCTGTACCATAGGGATGTTGATAGCATGGCCCATGCCTATCATGTAGCTGAAAACTTTGAAAGGTTCTAGAAAGCACCTGTAGTTAGGAAACCTGAAACCTTTAGGTCCAACACTCCTAGCTTTAGGTCCAACCAAAACAAGTTCTACCCAAACCGACCCAGCTACAACCAGACTCACCCCAACCTTAACCAAAGTTGGCCAGACCCAAACCTAAGTTGACCTAAACCCAATCCAACCAATCCCAACCCTAATCCACCTCGTCCAAACCCAAGTTCGAGTCAGGCTAGCTCAAGTAACTCTGCATCTTTAAGGAATGATAAGAGTAAGGCACCAATTTTTCAGAAGAACCCAAGCCTCGGTCCTAATGCTTGTTTTAGGTGCAATAAGGTAGGTCACTTTGCTAGCCAGTGTCCCACCAAGTCTTTACATATAGGGGAACTTGTAGAAGATGAGCCTGAACCCAATGAAAAAGAAGAGGAAGAGGTCTATGAAGCTGAACCAGACTTAATTGAAGAATATGAAGGAGTTGAGGAGGACTTTGAACAAACAGACATCGCAGGGGTAGTTAGATGCATCTTGTCCTAGAATAAAACCCAGGAAGATTGTCGTAGGACCAATATCTTACAGACTTTAGTGAAAATTAGAGACAAGGTATGTAAAATAATCATGATAGTGGGAGCTGTGTGAATGCCATATCCCATAAGGCTGTCAAAACCCTAGGATTACACCCAGTTCCACACCCAAGCCCTTATAAGGTATCATGGATAGATTCCACCTCTATACCCATTAAATCCAGATGCCAAGTACAACTCCAGCTTCAATCATATCAAAATAGAGTGTGGTGTGATGTTGTGCCCATGGGGGTAAGTAGTATCATCCTAGGACAGCCATGGCTTTATGATCATGATGCCACTCTTTATGGCCGAACTAATGCTTGCATGTTTACTTTCTATGGGAAGAAGATCACCGAAAACCCCACCCCACCTCAGGAGTTAATTAAGAAAGGATCTAGCTCACTTAAGGAGAAAAAGTCTGGAATTAACCTAATTACTACAAAAGTGCTAGAGAAGGAGATATCTGAGGGCACTATTGTGTGGATGTTAGCTATGAAGGAAGTATCTGATCCTATTGATTGAGAGTACCCTCAAGTGGTCAAGAGAGTCTTGAATGAATTTAGTGACATATTTCCTGAAGATTTACCAGACCACTTACCACCTCTTAGGGATGTCCAACATGCAATTGATTTAGTCCCAGGAGTTACCTTGCCCAACCTACCTCACTATAGGATGAATCCAGCTGAACACTTAGAGCTTCAAAGATAGGTAGGTGAGCTTCTTAGAAAAGGGTTTATTAGGGAGAGCCTAAGTCCTTGTGCTGTACCAGCCCTATTAACCCCTAAGAAAGATGGCACATGGCAAATATGTGTTGATAGCCATGACATAAATAAAATCACTGTTAAGTATAGGTTTCCCTTCCCCGCTTGGATGATATGTTGGATATGATGGCTGGAGCCACAATCTTTTCAAAGATAGACCTTAAGAGTGGCTACCATCAAGTACGAATTAGACCTGGGGATAAATGGAAAACATCTTTTAAAACGAAAGATGGTCTATATGAGTGGTCCGTAATGCCTTTTGGGTTATCCAATGCCCCTAGCACTTTCATGAGAATTATGACCCAAGTCCTTAGGATGTTCATAGATAAATTTGTGGTAGTATATTTTGATGAAATCTTGATTTATAGTAAAACCAAGGAGGATCATATAGAACATCTGAAACAAGTGTGCTTGATCTTTAGGAAAGAGAGCCTCTATGCAAATTTAAAGAAGTGTTATTTCATGACCCATAGAGTTATTTTCCTAGGCTTTGTGGTGACCCCTGAAGGTGTAGTAGCTGATCCTGAAAAGGTCAGATCCATTGTAGAATGGCCAATACCAACTAGTGTCCATGAAGTTAGAAGTTTCCAAGGTCTAGCCACTTTTTATAGAAGATTTATTAGGGGATATAGCACCATAGTAGCACCAATTACTGATTGTATTAGGAAGGATAGTTTTGAATGGACCAAATCTGCAGATAGAGCCTTCCTAGATATTAAAGCTAAGATGACACAAGTACCCATATTGAGGTTACCCGATTTCACCAAAGTTTTTATGGTAGCTTGTGATGCTTCGAAAGTAGGCATAGGAGGAGTTCTGAGCCAAAAGAATCACCTAGTAGCCTTTTTCTGTGAGAAACTTAATGAGGCTAAATTAAAGTACTCAACCTATAACAAAGAGTTTTATGTGGTAGTACAAGTTCTTAGATACTGGAGACATTATTTACGATCCCAGGAGTTTGTTTTATATTCTGATCATGAGGCACTCCGATTTTTGAACTTCTAGAAGAAACTAAACCCTAGGCATGCTAAGTGGGTAAAATTTATACAAGCCTATACCTTTGTACTTAAACACCTAGCTGGATCTGAAAACAAGGTTGTAGATGCCCTTAGCAGATGAGCCTTACTGTTGAACACCAATAGCACTGAAGTCATTGGATTTGATAGGTTAAAAGATGAATACACAACCTGTCTAGACTTTAGTGACATTGTCCATTCCTTAGCCCAAGGATCATCTAGTACCCATAGTGAATATATCCTTCAAGATGGTTATTTGTTTAAGAACAATAGACTTTGTATTCCCAGAACCTCAATTAGAAAATTCTTAATTTGGGAAACCTATGCTGGAGGCCTTACCTGTGCTGTTGTAAAACAGCAGAAACAAAATACTAGATTATATACCCCTCTACCCGTACCAGACCGTCCATGGCAGGACTTAAGCATGGACTTTGTTTTAGGCCTACCTAAGACCCTTAGAAAATATGATTCAATATTTGTAGTGGTCGATATGTTTTCTAAAATGGCACATTTTATACCCTGCTCTCAAACCTTTGATGCATCTAGAGTAGCCCATCTTTTCCTTGACCAGGTGGTTAGACTACATGGATTACCTAACATAATAGTGTCAGATAGGGATGTTCGCTTTACCAGTTACTTTTGGAAGACCTTTTGGCACTTATTAGAAATGAAATTGAAATTTTCCACGTCTTACCACCCATTGACTGATGGTCAAACCGAGGTAGTGAACAAAAGCTTAGGAAACCTTCTTAGATGCCTCGTAGGTGAACACACGGGAAATTAGGACCTATTATTACCCCGAGCAGAATTTGCCTACAATAGTTCTATTAATATGTCTATAGGGAAGAGTCCTTTTAAGGTTGTGCATGGATACAAACCTAATAAACCTCTTGATTTGATCCTCTTACCCTCACATGCACGAGTTTTTGAGTCCGCTGAGTCTTTTGCACAGCATGTTAGAGAACTGCATAAAGAAATTAGCCAAAAGATAAACCTAAGTAATAAACTATATAAGAATTTGGCTATTTCTCAAAAAAGAGCTAAAGAATTTTCTACAGGAAATTTTGTGATGATCAGGCTTAGGCCTAAACGGTTCCCTCTAGGGACCGTAAAGAAACTTCATGCTCACGGAGCTATCCCATTTAAGATAATCAAGAGAGTTGGACCTAATGCCTATGCGCTTGAGTTACCACCCGACTTAGGCATTAGTTTCGTCTTAAACATCTCAGATCTCGTAGAGTATAGGGAGCCAGCAGTGATTCCTAGCAAGCCTTTTGGACCTATCCCTTCCCTTGAAAGTGAGCCTGCTCCAGAGTGTCCACCAACTAGTTGTCCAAATAATGAGGAAAAGATCGAGAGAATCCTGGATGATCAAGCCATATGTACCCGGAATCATGGCTATTAGAGGTATTTGGTCCAGTGGCGAGGTCGGCCAGAATCTGAGGACTCATGGATCACCCGTGAGGATATGTAGTGCCTTAACCTAGACCTACTCGAGCACTATGAGAGAAAAGTTATCCCATACTCGACGGGGTCGAGTTACTCCCACCCCGGGATAATTGGTGGGGGCACCAGGATCAGACATAGATTACTGGGCCCTATTTGGTTTACCTAGCCATGTGTCAAATTTTGTAATGAACTAGAATTGAGTCCTGTAATAAGTTGAGGTTAGTTGATTTGTCTCAACGCACAACCTAGTCATTATTTTGAGTCCTGTACATCAGTTTTGAGTCTAGTATGAGCTCAATTTTTGTACAAGAGAAAAGGTCACCCTATTTTGGAGTTCCACCAGGCCACATCCAGGAGTCAGAGGCCACTACATCAGCCCATTGGATTTTGTGTGACAACCTAGGATCCAAGATGCTTCCAGAAACCATGATTCTTTCCAAATGTCCTCCAGATGCCCAGATTCCTTCCCATATGCCAGAACATATTCTTAAACTAGGGAATCCATGATTCCAGAGGTCCACCTGCATCCCAACCCAAAGAAATCAAGCCCAGGTGCTAAGCCCAAGCCCTTACGATGCAAGATTCCAGGGAATATTCCTGCTACCAGGCTACCAGGCAACCCCAGCTTCCAGAGGCCCAAACCCATGCACCCAAAGCCCTTTGGGCTGGCCCATTACTGTTTCGAGAGGCCCAACACACCCCCCTAGGCATCCTTGAAGTGTTGACCACGTCCAAAGAGGTTTGACCAAGTCTAAGTTGAAGAGAAGAAGGAGAAGACCAAGTTTATTCCTAACCTAGTTGGGATTTCTAATCCTTTTAAACTTTATAATCCTAACCTAGCTAGGAAAGGACTTGTATTCCAATTTGGAAGAGGACTTGTAACCAAAGTGTAACCATGGTTAGTGAGGGCATGGGAACTCTATAAATATCCAACCCCTCCCTCTCTTGTAAGCACCTTTCTCTTATGAATAAACCTTGCTGAAATTTTGAGTTATTGCCTTGCGTTGGTGTTTTGTTTTGGTTCGTTGGTTGGTGTTTTGTGCTTGGATGAATTCCTTGCTATGCTAGCTTCCTTCCACACCCTAACTCACTGCCATCCAAGCCTTCACATGTCCAAGAAGGAGTGTCCTAGGTCGTCAAGCAAGGAGATCTTCAACAAGCTTCAAATAGCCATCTTCTAACCCTAATCCTGATTCCTTTCAACCCATAGTTCCTTTCTTATTTTTTAATTGCTGTTTTGATTAACCCTGATGCTTGTAGGATCCCCGAGGTGCTTCCCCTCCCCTGAGGAGGCTTTCTTTCCTGCCTGGACCACCCAGATTCGCCATCAGATTTGAGGGAGACAAGGCTTCTTCTTCCAGGCTCCGATCAGAGTTGTGAGTGATTTATTCTACTTCTAAATTTCAATCTCTGACTTGTATTAAAACCTTCCCTTCTCTTAATATCTGATTTGCTTGAAGTTAACTATCCTAAGCCAGGAATTCCTTAATTTTTGGGTCTTGTCTTTTAGTTATCTTGCATGATTCAGCCCGTGACAAGATGATGCTTAGAATTGCTGAATACCTGCTAGTTCTTTACTTTGCTTTGAAAAATTAGCCATCAAATCTAAATCTAAAAATCACAAAAAAAATAGTTTACTACTTTTACTGCATATTTAGCATTCTTAGAATCATCCCGCATCAATGGATGGGCTGGCCAAAGTCGAGCTCATGTGTTGTCTATTGGACTCTGGTACCCACTAGGGAATTAAAGTAATTTCTCGGATTGGAGGTAGAGGCTACCAGTCTGAGCAAAATAATTGGAGGGACCTTTAGACTAAAGTCCATGTCTTTAGGTTAATGATTCATATACACCAAGTAGCTTTGGATTTTCTTTCATATATCTTCCAACATGTCACTCCGGTCTCTTCTCGATAATGAGAAGCTCAATGGACCCAACTTCCATAGCTGATATCGAAGGCTCAGGATTGTCCTGGAGTATGAACGAATCCTATATGTGATATCAAATCTGGCACCTGAGATCATTGCTGCCAACACTCGGGGTTCGGTCAAAGACACTTATCAGAAGTGGCTCTCTGACAGGACCACATCCGGTGCATAATGTTGGGTGCGATGAACGATGAGTTCAATCATAAGTTCGAGGAAGCTCAGCTAGAAGAAATCCTTCAAAGGTTGAAGGAGTCTTTCGGAACACCAGACAACGTTGAGAGGTACAGGATTTTCTGTGCTATCTACAATGCATGGATGCATGATGGGGCCTCGGTCACTAATCATGTATTGTACATGATCGAGATGATTGAGCGCCTGGGCAAGCTCGACTATCACTTACATGAACAGCTTGGAAAAGATGCGATACTAAATTCCCTCCCTTCTTCCTGTCTAGATTTTCTCAATCATTACAGAATGAATAAGCTTGTAATTAACTACCATGGTCTGTTGGGGTTGCTGCAGACTTATGAGAAAGACCTTCATTTGAATAAAGGGGTGGTGAATCTAGTGGGAGGATCTTCGGGAGGGCGGCATCCCTTTAAGAAAGGGAAGAAGAAAAATAAAGGGAAAAAGGTGCTAAGTGCTTCTGGGCCCAGTCAGGCCAAGAAAGTGAAGGCTGATCAGAGTCATGTAGAGTGCTTCTTCTACAAGAAGCAAGGTCACTAGAAAAGGAACTGTCCTCTTTATATTGCATCTCTTGACCCGAATAGGTCTAAGAAGAGAAAGCTGCAGGATGGTCCTAGACAAGGTATTATATGATAACACCTTGTAGTTTCTTTGTTTGCGATACTACTAATTGGGTATTGGATATAGGAAATCCAATTCATATTTGCAATTCTTTGTAGGAACTTCAAGTTAGTAGAAGATTCGAGGACGACAAGAGGTTCTTGAACATGGAAAATGGAAGCCGAGTTCCAGTTCTGGCATTGGGAGTCCTTAAATTTGTTTTCGAGTCCTATATTGTCATTTTGAATGAATGTCATTTTTGTCCATCTATCATTTTGGATGTCATTTCTATAGGCTAATTGGCCATGTATGGTTATAAACTATTAATAAAGAATGACATTTGCAAAATCATTTGGAATGATGCTGTAGTTTTGATTGGACAAATGCATGATGGCTTATATATACTATCATGACCTGTTAGTGTAATGTACACGTCTAACAAACGCTCTAGGATAGATAATTTTAGCGAAGCGTACCTATGGAATTATAGGCTAGGTCATATTAACAGGACTAGGATAAACATGTTGAAAACTGAGGGTTTCTTTGATTTTAGTGAAGATAGTTCACTTCCCACCTATGAATCTTGTCCTCTTAGAAAAATGACTAAGTCACCTTTTAGTGAAAAAGGTGAACAAGCCAAAGAAATTCTGAGTCTGGTACATACTGATGTATACGGACCCATGAATGTTAGTGCCAGGGGTGGGTACGATTATTTCATTACATTTATAGGTGACCTTTCGAGGTATGGTTATGTCTTATTAATAAGACATAAATCTGAGTCGTTTGAAATGTTCAAACGATATCATAGTGAAGTAGAAAAACAAATTGGAAAGTGTATCAAAACCTTCGATCCGATCATGGTGGTGAATACCTATCTGGTGAGTTTCTAATATATCTTAATGAGAATGGGATTCTCTCTCAATGGACACCTCCAGGGATACCTTAATTAAATGGAGTGTCTGAAAGGAGGAATCGAACCATGTTAGACATGGTTTGGTCCATGATGGGCTTTGCTTCTCTACCAGTATCCTTTTGGGGATATGCTCTAAAATCAGCCCATTACCTTCTAAATAGGACTCCAAGTATGTCCATTAGTAAAACACCATATGAGATATGGACTGGACGTAAGCCGACACTATCACACCTTCGGGTCTTGGGGTGCCTGGCTTATGTAAAACATTTGGAAACGGACAAACTTGGACCTAGGTCTAATCGGTGCCTATTTATTGGGTATCCAAAAGAGTCTAAGAGGTATTTCTTCTACTTAGCTGAGGAACAAAAGTTGTTCGTCGATCTTAGGGCTATCTTTTTGGAAAAGGAGTTCCTTGGTGAAGGAACTATAGCCACTAAGGTTGAACTTAGTGAAGTTCAATAAGTAGGAGAACTGATACACTTAAGGGACAATATAGAACCGGCTATGATTAGATCACACCCAAAGCCCACTCAGGAACCATTAAGAAGATCCGGTAGAGTACCAAGCCAACCAAACAGATACTACAGTTTCTTGGTTCGGGATGGTGATCCCATTGAACTCGATGAGAATAATGAGGATCCGATCACCTATATGGATGTGATGTAGAGGTCCGACTCTAAGAAATGGCTAGGAGCCATGAAATCCAAAATGGAGTCTATTGAGATCAATAATATATGGACATTGGTTGATGCACCTGAAGGGATAAAACCCATTAGGTGCAAATGGATTTTCAAAACAGAAAGGGGCGCAGACAGGCAGGTGGAGACTTATAAAGCCCATCTGATTGCCAAAGGGTATCGTCAATGTTGGCTTTGACTCCTTAGTTTTGATGATCAACAAAAGGTTGAGTATATGTTTGGACTAATGTTTAATCTCAGGATAAAGTTTCAGGACTTAGGTTATTCAAAAAGAGTATCAAAAGGACAATGATGAAACTAAGTTTACCTGATTTGGAAAAGAGCTCTTCTACCTTGGACAAGATCAAAATTCTCATAATGGACCTTCTTGTTAAGAAATATTTGACAAAAGAAACAAAGGCTTAAAGAAACTCAAGCATGACACGCATATCTCAAGAGTTTCAGAAAAATTCAGATCAGAGGTCGACCCCCAGAGGTCGACACCTTGTCAAAGGTCGACCACCAGAGGTCGACTCATGAAGAAAAGGAAAGTTCAGCATGGCCGGCACGGCAAAGTCTCAGTGGCACGCTTCAGAGGTCGACCACCAGAGGTCAACACCTGTCCAGAGGTCGACACCAGAGGTCGACTCATAGCCTGAGAATTCAAAATGGGCAGAACTATGGTATTCTGAACTTTTGCCTAAATTTTACTGGAGGTCGACTCATGAGGTCGACACTTGATCCAGAGGTCGACTCATGAGGTCGACTCATGGCATAACGGCTAGTTTTTCTGAACTTCTGATTTGATTTCCAACGGCCATAAGCAGCCATATTTTTGAATCTAACGGTCTTGTGGAGTTGTTTCAGCATGAATGAGGTATTTAACCTCCACCAAACTTCAAAAAAGACATGGAGACAAGGTGAAAAGGATTAGAGTGAAAGTAAAAAGCCTTCAATCAATTCCAAGCCAAAAAGAGTGAGAAATCCAAGAGATTCCTTAGCCAAGAGCTTTCCATCTTTGAGGAATCCAACTTTCAAGAGTTTGGCATTTGGTGAGGTCCAAGATTCCAAGGGAAAAGGCTTGAAGAGTCTCCATTAAGAGCTTCAACGAATTTCTTATTGCTCAAAAGGAGTTTGTATTGTTTTAATTCATTGTTTTCATATTCTTTTGTCTTTGGCTAGTTTCAAGGGAATTTGAAACTAGTGTGAAGTTTGTTGGTGAGCCAATTGATAAAACCAACTAGGGTTTCTTGTAAGCCCGAAGCCAAAACAAGTGTGTGAGGTTTGTTGGTGAGCCAATTGATAAAACCAACTAGGGTTTCTTGTAAGCCCGAAGCCAAAACAAGTGAGTGAGGTTTGTTGGTGAGCCAATTGATAAAACCAACTAGGGTTGCTTGTAAGCCCGAAGCCAAAACAAGTGTGTAAGGTTTTGACTTGTGAGCCTGGTAAAACAAGTCGGCTGTAATCTAAAGATTATAGTGGAAATTCCCAAGTGGAGCTTGGGGAGTGGATGTAGGTGCTAGGTGCACCGAACCACTATACTTCTTGTGTGTTTGCATTGCTTTACTCTTTATCTTCTTTTGCTCTTTAATTGTTGTTTTATTTCATTGCTTCCGTTGCACAATTACTTGAGCACTATCACTCTTCACCTTTGAACTGGATAGCACATATATTGCTTTAATTTTTAAAATATCCAATTCACCCCCCCTCTTGGGCACCATATCTAGGCAACAAGTGGTATCAGAGCTCGGTGCTCTGATTGAAAATCTAACAATTTTGAGCTAAAGATTATGGTAACCCTTGTAGGTATTAGTGTTAGACCACCTTTTTTCAATGGCATAAATTACATATTTTGGAAAACTCGCATGCGCATCCATATTCAATCTATTAGTTATCATCTTTGGAAAACCATTATTAGTGGTCCTCATATTCCTTCCATTTTGGTTAATGGCATTTCCATTCCAAAGCTTGAAGAGGATTGGAATGAATATGACATTAAACAATTTGAACTCAATGCTAAAGCAATGAACTTGCTTTATTGTGCATTGAACTTAAATGAATTTAATAGAGTTTCTACATGCACATCAGCGAAGGAAATATGGGACACACTTGAAGTTACTCATGAGGGTACTCTTCAAGTGAAGAACACTAAAATTAATTTGCTTATACATTCTTTTGAAACTTTTGAAATGATGCATTATGAATCTATATCTGATATGTTTTCAAGATTTATGACTATTATTAATGAATTAAAAAGTCTTGGCAAAATCTATACTAATGCTGATTTGGTGAACAAAATTCTTAGATCCTTGCCAAAATCATGGGATCCAAAGGTGACGGCGATCCAAGAAGCTAAAGATGTAGAAACCTTACCTTTGGAGGAGCTTATCGGTTCACTCATGACCTATGAGTTGAACTTATGGCAAAGGATAGTGGAAGCTGATACAGAAAAGAAAATAATAGCTCTCAAGGCCAAAAGGAAATTCAAGGCAATGATGGCAACTTGGAGCGATAGCGAAGATTCAAGTACGGATGATGAAGTTGCCCATCTTTGTTTCATGGCTAATGAGAAAAAGGTATGTGCTAAAAATAATTATGATTTTACCTTTAAAGAATCACATGATGCATCTAATGATCTTGTGCATGAATACAGTTTGCTAAAAATTGAGCATAAGAAATTAAATAGGCATGTAGATTCATTTTCTCTTGACAACACCAATCTTGCAAATAAAAATGATGATTTAAATGCCAAGATTGATATTTTTAAAAATGAAAAGAATAATTTTTCTAAAGAAAAAGAATTTTTAGAAAAAGAAAATGTTATTTCAAAAAATTTATGTGAAAAAGTTTTTAATGTGAAAAATATTTTGATTGAGGAAAAGAAGCAAAAACTCTTGAAGAACTTCAATATTCCTGCTTCTTTCAATTCTTATTATAAATGTGGTTTCAATGCTTATCCTTCTAGATTAAGAAAAGTTTGGGTTCCAAAAGGAATCATAATTACTAATCATAAAGGACCCAAGAAAGTTTGGGTACCAAAAGTGTCCACTTAATTTGTTTTGCAGGAATGTCTTGCAACCCAACATGAAGAAAGGAAGTTCTTGAAAAGAGGTTGTACAAGACAATTTAAAGAAGTGGACAAGCTATTTTTTGGACTAAATGGTAAAAGGAAGGATTATGTATATTGGTAAATTCTAAACATCTCCTTCCACAATTAAAATTGTAGATTAATTTTTATTGCATCAATTACTTTAAAAAATTCTTTTAAATAGTTAATTAGAATCAAGTTTGGACTTATCATCATTGGCTATGATCATGAACTTTTTGATGCTGATGACTCTGGTGGATACAGTGACAGTGATGGAGATCAGCCTGGAGCAGGTAATTCTGATGTTCCACCTGCAGAGCCGATTCCAGAGATTCCCCCTTCAGCTGATCCTCCTTCCACTGATCTTCCGAGTTCAGATCCTCCAGCCACAGCTGTGCCAGTTGATATTGAGCCTACAGAGTCACTATTTGAGACTATCACTGGGATTCCGGATGACATAGATGAGCATACAGAGACAGATATCGATGATCCCACAGCTTATGAGCTAGTCAGCAGGCAGACCCCAGCTCAGTCTACTCAGCATGCTGATCCGTCCACTCCTTCAGCTACTACCTCTATCTCGACATCTGTGGAGCCCTTACCTAGGACATATAGATCTCGTAGGACTACCCCTAGGTCTGGTCCCTCTCTGAGGACTCGGAGTTCCTCTCATAGGACTCCAAAATCCTCATCTAGGATCATGGCTCCTGTATCTTTTGACATACCTTCTGATGAGGAGTAGCCTCATAGTTTTATTTGCTGTACTTAGTTTGCTTGTGTATGATCTGTTGTATCAGAATTTTGTGCCTACTTTGTAAGCAATTTTGTAACTGAATACATTTGCTTTTATCTACATTGTGATATTTTATCTATCTTGTGCCATTTTATCTGATACCAGCTCTTAACATTTTTCTTTAGAATATTTTATTATATTGAATGCACAAATTGAGGGGGAGCATGTGTTTTATGCACCTAAATACTTCATTATAATTGATCATAAGTTTCATTAATATATCTTTCACTACAAAAATGAACTTTTTGATTCCTGACAAAAAGGGGGAGTAGTAAAGTATATATGTATTTATGAGATCAAATTTAGTAAAGTATATATGTATTTATGAGATCTCCGTCTTATGAGTAGTAAAGTTTATATGATTCTTACTTTTTTGACTCATGAGAATGTTTTCACAAAAAGAAAGAAGTAAATAAAAAGTAACTCATGAAAATATTTTTCACAAAAAGAAGATGAAAAGCAAATTTTTATGATACACTCATGCATGTAAGGATTCTTTGAAAATATTTTATTATTGCTATATCTTGCTTTTGGACTTAATTGCATATATACTCAAGGTTTTGTCATCATCAAAAAGGGGGAGATTGTTGGCTTTGACTCCTTAGTTTTGATGATCAACAAAAGGTTGAGTATATGTTTGGACTAATGTTTAATCTCAGGATAAAGTTTCAGGACTTAGGTTATTCAAAAAGAGTATCAAAAGGACAATGATGAAACTAAGTTTACCTGATTTGGAAAAGAGCTCTTCTACCTTGGACAAGATCAAAATTCTCATAATGGACCTTCTTGTTAAGAAATATTTGACAAAAGAAACAAAGGCTTAAAGAAACTCAAGCATGGCACGCATATCTCAAGAGTTTCAGAAAAATTCAGATCAGAGGTCGACCCCCAGAGGTCGACACCTTGTCAAAGGTCGACCACCAGAGGTCGACTCATGAAGAAAAGGAAAGTTCAGCATGGCCGGCACGGCAAAGTCTCAGTGGCACGCTTCAGAGGTCGACCACCAGAGGTCAACACCTGTCCAGAGGTCGACACCAGAGGTCGACTCATAGCCTGAGAATTCAAAATGGGCAGAACTATGGTATTCTAAACTTTTGCCTAAATTTTACTGGAGGTCGACTCATGAGGTCGACACTTGATCCAGAGGTCGACTCATGAGGTCGACTTATGGCATAACGGCTAGTTTTTCTGAACTTCTGATTTGATTTCCAACGGCCATAAACGGCCATATTTTTGAATCTAACGGTCTTGTGGAGTTGTTTCAGCATGAATGAGGTATTTAACCTCCACCAAACTTCAAAAAAGACATGGAAACAAGGTGAAAAGGATTAGAGTGAAAGTAAAAAGCCTTCAATCAATTCCAAGCCAAAAAGAGTGAGAAATCCAAGAGATTCCTTAGCCAAGAGCTTTCCATCTTTGAGGAATCCAACTTTCAAGAGTTTGGCATTTGGTGAGGTCCAAGATTCCAAGGGAAAAGGCTTGAAGAGTCTCCATCAAGAGCTTCAACGAATTTCTTATTGCTCAAAAGGAGTTTGTATTGTTTTAATTCATTGTTTTCATATTCTTTTGTCTTTGGCTAGTTTCAAGGGAATTTGAAACTAGTGTGAGGTTTGTTGGTGAGCCAAGTGATAAAACCAACTAGGGTTGCTTGTAAGCCCGAAGCCAAAACAAGTGTGTGAGGTTTGTTGGTGAGCCAATTGATAAAACCAACTAGGGTTGCTTGTAAGCCCGAAGCCAAAACAAGTGAGTGAGGTTTGTTGGTGAGCCAATTTATAAAACCAACTAGGGTTGCTTGTAAGCCCGAAGCCAAAACAAGTGTGTAAGGTTTTGACTTGTGAGCCTGGTAAAACAAGTCGGCTGTAATCTAAAGATTATAGTGGAAATTCCCAAGTGGAGCTTGGGGAGTGGATGTAGGTGCTAGGTGCACCGAACCACTATACTTCTTGTGTGTTTGCATTGCTTTACTCTTTATCTTCTTTTGCTCTTTAATTGTTGTTTTATTTCATTGCTTCCGTTGCACAATTACTTGAGCACTATCACTCTTCACCTTTGAACTGGATAGCACATATATTGCTTTAATTTTTAAAATATCCAATTCACCCCCCCTCTTGGGCACCATATCTGGGCATCTGTCAACATTGTGGTATTAACTATGACGAGACTTTCTCTTCTATGGCAATGCTCAAATCCATTCAAATTATGCTTGCTTTAACAGCACACATTGACTATGAAATCTGGCAATTGGATGTCCGAACAGCTTTCCTGAATGGTGAGCTGGAAGAGGAGGTGTATATGATACAACCTGAAGGATTCACATCCACAGATGAGTCAAAGGTGTGCAGGCTTCAAAAGTCTATCTATGGACTGAAGCAAGCATCAAGGAGTTGGAACATGCAATTTGATAAGTGTATCAAGTCGTATGGATTCATTAGGAATGGAGAAGAACCTTGCATTTATAAATGGGCTAATGGTTATGATTGTATTCTTTGTGTTGTATGTGGATGACATTCTTTTAATCGATAATGACATTCCAACACTACATGGAGTAAAGGTCTGGTTATCATCTCAGTTCTTTATGAAGGACTTGGGTGAAGCCTCTTACATACTGGGTATGAAGATCTATAGAGATAGATCTAAGAGATTTCTAGGATTGTCCCAGTCTACGTACATCGACACCGTGCTAAAACAGTTCAGCATGAAAAATTCTAAGAAGGGCTATCTTTCGATAGGCACTAGAATTGATCTCTCCAAATGAAATTGTGCGACTACTCCTGAAGAGAAAGAGCATATGAGTAGAATTCCATATGTTTCGGTAGTGGGTTCTATCATGTATGCCATGACATGTACTAGACCAGACATGGCATACTCACTAGGCGTAGTGAGCAGATACCAGTCTGACCTAGGTGAAGCTCATTAGAAAGTGGTAAAGACCATCCTTAAGTATTTACAAAATACTAATGACCAATTACTAATTTATGAAGAATCTGACTTGCAACTTGTGGGGTATACTGACTCTAGTTTCCAGTTAGATAAGGATGATAGCAAGAGTATGTCAAGATTTATCTTTATCCTAAATAGAGGAGCTGTCTGCTGGAAAAGTACCAAGTAGCCTACTATGGTGGACTCAGTTTGCGAAGCAGAGTATATTGCAGCATCAGATACAGCGAAGGAAGCGATGAGGTTGCGAAAGTTTCTTGGCAAGCTAGAAGTGGCACCTTCCCTAGATGGTCATGTTTCGATGTATTATGACAGTATTGGAGCCATTGCTCAAGCCAAAGAGCCAAAGTCTCATCACTGCATAGCATATTCTGCAGTGCTATCACCTTGTACGAGAGATTATGGAACGAGATGACATTGACCTTCTAAAGATCGATGGAAAGAAAAACCTAGCTGACCCCTTCACTAAAGCCATCGGTGTTCAAGAGTTCAACTATTATAAATGAAAAATGGGAATGAGATTCTGTACCTATTGGCTTTAGTCAAAGTGGGAGTTGTTGGGAATTATGTCCCAAAGCTAATCGTATAGGCTATAGACGGTTATGCTACCTTGTATTTTATATATGAATTCTTTTAAAAAATAAAAGTTATTTATGTTGGCAGTTCATGATATTTGCATTTTTCCAAAATGAACTCTTGTATGATGAAGTCCTTAGAACTACATTGTTTGATATAGAGAGGATATATCAAGTAGTTTTTAAACTAGTTCTCAACCAAAGGATAGATTATTATAGGACGATGATGTATCAAGTGTAGGTTATTGTGTATCACATTTGTTGGTTGTCCTCTTAACCAAAGAGTGTGGAGACACTGGTATGACATGCATGTGAAATGTATGACATTTCATTGAACATGACCATTTGCAGAGCTTCCTTCTGCCAAATGGTTGCTCGCGAAGGGATATGGGTATATGTGTCCCTCATACCTGAGGTCACCATGGCAGCTTGCAAGCAACTCATTATACTTTGATGTCGAACTATCTGGATTTCTAATCCAGTGATGGAAGGTTTCTGGGTGCAGTCAAGTACTTGTAGAGCGATGGTGGATCAAAATGGAATTGACCTCTCCAAATAGTTTGGAGTGAATGACTCACCATGTCTCAATTTCACAAAACGTCGGCTAGGGTAGTTCTTATGAGGAGTAACAGAACTTGTGAAATTGAGACATGATATAGATAAACTAAATTAGGGTTGGCAATCGAACCCTAGGTCATCCTAAGAATTATGAGGTCAAAGGGATGAATTATGCAGAAACCATATGCCAGAGGTTCTTGTGAGGTGCTCTGCATCTTTGACCTATCCGGACATTGAGTATCATTGCTAGATGAGGACTTTGACTAGTACTAGAAATGTTCCAGTGCTACCGGCTTATTGTTCGAACCTATATGGTCACACACCATAGAGGATTTCTATCTGATCTTAAGGCTAATTGATGATTGAGAATCGTTTGCCATCACCAGAAGTCAATATGATTGACTTTGTTCCAAGTGTCGATACTTGAAATTTTGCAGGTGTCAACACTTGGTGAAGTGGCGATACTTGGCAATTTTCGTGAGTCGACACTCTCTATGACAAGTAGAATTCTGGGAAGACTTTTTAGAGGATTTTGGGATAAGTTTTGACCTTGTTTGAATTTCAAATTCAAACTAATCTTGGCTCCAATGTTATATGATATGATAGTCATACTTACCTCTTTGGGTTGAACCCATTTGGTATAACCTTGATCCTCTCCCCCATTCTCTCCCCTCATCTCTCCTCCTTCCACTTTCTCCCTCTCACTGCTGCCCCTACATATGAACGTCATTTATGTGGCTACAATAGATTTTTGAGAAAAACTTTGAGAGAAAAAGGTAGAGAAGGGTTGTTAGAGGTTTTGGGATTGGGTGTAAGAAACCTAGCATTCATGCTAGGTCTTGGGAATAGAGTCTTTTGGGAAAGGGTTCCTGCTCTCCATGTAGTCTTCCTAGAAGAAGAAGATTGGCCCAAGGATCTTGAAGAGCTAGCACTCTGAGGGAGTTGATCAGAGTCGAGCCCAGTTATGGATTTCCTGTAGAGGCCAGACACATGTGTGGCTCGAGCACCCTCCTCCTTCCATAGCTTCTCTCAGTATAAAGGTATGGTACTTTTATATTTGTGTTCTTCTCTTGCTTTGATGTTATGTTGCATGCTAGGTCATTATGCTAGATCCTGTTACGGGTAGATCGGTAGACCATTTAGATCTATCTACTGAGCCTTCTGCTGTGCACGTTTAAAATAATTTTAAAATGCATTCCTTCTGTCCTGTTTTTCTGCATATTGTATGCTTGGTGTAGGTACTTTCACCTTCAGCAACTATCACCTTCTTTTTCTTCTTCTTGAAGGTTTTCTTTGATAGAGGACATTCAGGATGGATATGCCCTGGTTTCTTACACTCATAGCTTGTGGGCATTTGATCATTTTCTTTTTCTTTTCCTTTGTCCTTGTCCTTGCTATACTCCCGTTTCTTATGAATTTTTTTGTAAAACCTTCCTTTTTTCTTTCCCATAAATCATCTAAATCTCCCCACGACCATTGTGATGTCTTCATCTTCTAAGTCATCATCGAAGGAGCTGCAGTCATCTTCCTATTCCTCATCATGTTTCTTTGAATCCAATGCAGCTTTAAAAACAATTATTTTCTTCTTCTTCTGATCATCATCAGCCCTATGCTGCGTGGCTAGTTCATGTGTGATGAGAGAACCCATCAAGAGGTAAAGTATTTAGATCTTTCGCTTCCTGGATGGCAGTCACTTTGGGGTCCCACTTGTCCGGAAGTGATCTAAGGCTCTTTTGTACTAAGTCAGCATTTAAGTAGACCCTGCCAAGACTTTTCAAACCATTAATAATATCTATAAAGTGAGAAAATATGGTAGAGATAGATTCATTTTGTTCTATTTTAAATAACTCATAATTATGTACTAGAAGATTAATTTTCGAAGTCTTCACTTGAGAAGTTCCTTCGTGGATCACTTCAAGTTTATCGCAAATTTTCTTTGCAGAAGAGCAAGTGAAAACTCGATTGAACTCGTTAGCATCCAAAGCATAGTATAATAAGTTCATGGCTTTGGCATTCAATTCTCCCATTTTCATGTCGTGTTCATCCCAATCCTCTTCAGGCTTTGGGACATCCACATCATTAATTTTTATCATGGGTACTTGTGGACCCTTGAGAATGACATTCCATAATTAAAAATCGATAGCTTGAATGTATATCTTCATTCTAGCTTTCCAATATAAGTAATTCATGCCTGTGAACGGTGGAGATCTATTAGTTGATTAGCCTTTAGCCAAGGAAGTACTCATTGGATGAGCCATCAATATTTACTCTAATTGTATTTAGAGACACTACTCTGATACCAGTTGTTGCCTAGGTAGATTTTCCAAGAGGGGGTGAATTGGGAATTTGAAAAATTTAACAAATATGTGCTCTTAAAAAAAAACTTCTTTGAAGTGTTAGGTACTATGATTTAAATAATTAAAGCAGAAGCTGAAGCAAGGAGAAAAATCACAATGCAAACACAGAAGGTTTATAGTGGTTCAGAGCACCCCAGCTCCTACATCCACTATCCAAGATACCACTTAAGATTTTCACTATATTCTAACAAGAATACAATAGGATTATTTTACCGGGATCACAATCCAAACCCAACACACATTGGTTTTTAAACCGGGCTCACCAAAGAAACCCGACACTTGATTTTAGTAGAATCACCAAGAACCCAACACTTGGCTTTACACAGGCTAACCATGAACCTATTTGGTTTTTAAACTAGGCTCACCAATAACCCAACAATTCAGAAAAGGAATTGAAAAGAACAAGCAACAAAATGACAAACATATGTTGTTTGATGGTTGCCGATGTAGGTCGAGAGAAGCCCTCTTAATTACACTTTAATGTACTTCAAAGGCTTCTTCAACTTCTTAAAAGTATGCTTCAAGCTTCAGATGAGAGTTGGTGAAGACTTGAAGACTGACTAAAATTCTATCTTGTTTTCTCTTGCTCACAAGCTCAATAAATGCTCAACTAAGCATTCTGTTCAAAAGTTATCTCAATCCCTCATTTATAGAGTCTTGTACTCTTCTCAGGTGATTTTAGTCATTGTAGACCATTGTGATATGATAATTGACTGTTGGAGTACTTTTCAAATTCAAAAATGGTGTTCTGGAACTAGCCGTTACCTGCCTGGAATCGACCTTCGAGTCAGCTCGGATCCTCAAAGAAGTTCTGGTCGAGTCGCCATGTTTCATTCAAGTCAGCTCGGTTACACAATGTTCAAATTCCTTACTGTGGAAGAGTCGGCTCTGATGTGGGCACTAGAATCAGGAAAAGACTCCAACTAATTCAGGTCAAGTCCGAGTCCTTATGGTTGGAGTAGCAAAAGAGAAGTCCTGTAATTTTTCTTTTTTTTGAGTCCAAATAATCTTGTAGTTAATTTCAAGTCCATGTTGGGTCTACTTTAATATCTTAGTTAACCCTATAATTGAGAGTTGGGTCCAATTTAATCAAGCCCAATCCATGAGTCCATGAAGCATCAAGATAAGAAGAAGCCACCTCATCAAGTGACCCCCACCTTGTGCCACATGTCAAAAGCTCCAATGGATGTCGCCACCTTAACAAGTGGTCCCCACTTTATGCCACATGTCAAGAGCTCCAAAGGACACCACCACCTCATCAAGTGGTCCCCACCTTGTGCCACATGTCAAGCTTTGAAGGAGTTTCAAGCAACAAATGCCACCATATCCTCCAACTCCCCACATTTCAAGCAACAAATGCCACCATATCCTCTAACCCCCCACATTTCAAGCAACAAATGCCACCATATCCTCCAATCCCCCCTTGTAATCCTCCTAATTCTATGGGTTTTCAAATTTTAAAAATGTTGTAAGGCTTCTATTTAAGCTATGGGATGCCTCATTGAAAAATGGTTAATGAATGAAGTTGGTATTTTTTCTTCTACGTGTTTTTTTTCTATGTATTTTTTTTCTATGTGTCTATGTGGTAGCTTAGCCTTTCTCTTCCTCCACGCCAACCCTAATCTTTCCTTCTTCCATTCCCAACGCCAAAGACTTCCTCTTCTTTCATAACTTCAAACTAGCTCCAGCGTTCAAGGGTGAATCAAGAAGATCATCACAAGGCGACCAACCTACTCCACTTCAAGCATTCCACCATGATACCAAGATGGATGTCCTTCAATGCCTCTTCCACCCTTCTTTCCTTTCTCTAGTTGATTGCTTGTTAAGTCACTCATCTTAGGGTTTCTTTGTTGCAGGGTTCTCCGGGATTCCAGCTTCAAGAGGAAGGTTTACTTGCCATAGATCCAGAAAATAAGAGGGGCCTTCAGTGGTATTATGTTCATGTCATCCGGGAGACCCCTTCATGAGTGAATCTATTCTAATTGAAGGGCCAATGTCAGGTATGTCTAGTGTTGATTAAGTCTGCAATGTTAAATTAGACCTAACTTGGCTTGCATGGTTCTCTTCTGGTCCTATTCTTTTCTTATTCTGAGAGTCTCGATCACTAGGTTTATGTTAGATCCTTCGAGCTTCTTCACTAGATCTCTTTGATAGTTTATGTTGAGTTGTTTATACGCAAATAAGGAATTGCTTGGTTAATCATTTTCTAATCTCCATTAAGGTTGCATAGTTTCATTTTACATTCTACACCATTCTTGGTATCAGAGCATGGTCGGATAATTTCTTGCATTTAGATATGTTGCATGCATACTTGTTATCTAGTTATTTTTTTTAAAATCCAAGCAAGATCTAAAATTCACGCCTCCTGAGCGGGTGTACTCCAGTACACTGTCATGACCCTTGGGAATAATGAGCCCCTAGCCGGACGTGAATTTTTAGATTGAAGTTTGGATGAGCCAATGCACTTGTTTGATTAGGTTTTGTTTACTGAAAATTTGCATCTGCTTACTATAATCCATCTGCAGCTCCTAAGGCAAGTCACTAATTTCTTATTGAAATATTTTTTTTCTTGTTCCTTTTTAAGTCAGTTATCACCATATTAAATTTTATCATCAGAAAAAAAATACAAAAAAAAATGAAAATTCCTACTTCAATCTTCTATCCTCCTGAAATAGTCTACAATACATGGTCTGTTGTTTTTATTGTTTCTTTTATATACAGATCTAAATTTTCTTATTTTTGTTTTGCTGGGATTCTCATAATTGATATTATTTTTCAACAATTTTTTAGATTTTATTTTGATTGTTAAAATTTCTAGCATTCGAAATACTCTCTGAGATTCAGTCTGAACTGAAATTCCAGCAAGAACCAATCTCAGAAAATTTTGAATTTGAAGTTCAAATTTTAAATTTTAAAATTTTGAATTCTGACATTCTAGAATCTAAAACTTGAAGTTTTAAATTTAAATTTTAAAATTTAAGTTTGAATTTGAAATTGTTTGAAAACTAATCAAGTCAAATAATTAAGTCAGCTCATAAAACAAAATATATACATATATATATATATTTGCATTCATTTGAAAACATCTTAAGGGCATCAATATGACATGGGGGCAAGAATTAATCACTTGTCCTTAGCCCAAAACCACAACCCATCATCTCGATCCCAATCCTTAATTAAAACCAATTAGACCTAATCGCCCTGGTGGGTTAGGGACACCAACGAGTCGGGTTCAGATTAGGGTCAAGTTAATTGTGTCCACTAATTGGTGTGTGCTTACGGGCCTGGTGTCTAGGATTGGTGTATTAGGGCTTGTGGGTTGGTCCACCTGCCTGGCCAATCACAGATTGGTGTCTAAGGTTGGCAGAACAGGGACATCCACTCCCCTTCCCACCTACTTGGCCAAGTCACGTAAGTTACTACTAGCTAGTTGGTCCTTTTAATTAGATCTCTAATTCATACTCTAGGTCTAGAAATCCTTAGCCCGAATTTGAGTCTAATTGTTTGAATGACAACTAGATCAGGAACTCCTTACCACCCCTTAAGAGACCAACCAAGTTCATCCATGGACACTAGTATGGAAACCCTTATGAGATCTATGATTGAGCGACTGGACTGTTTGGATGCTAAGTTTGATCAGTTCGAGGAAAGGATAGGAATCCTAGAGGAATCTAGGTTGACCCCAACTAAACTACCTTCACCCAGATTACCTTCAATTCGCCCTAGAGCCCAATGACTGGAACATACACCTGATCCAATTCATAGAAGGCCACCTCAGGATTATGCTGATCACACTCCAGAGCCATATCCTAGAAGACCTCGCCATGATACTTTTGATCAGGATGATCGGGCCTTAAGGAATATCTGTCTAGATGCACCAACCTTTGAGGGAAGCCTAGATCCTAAGGTGTACATAGACTGGGAGGCTGACATGGACCAATATTTTGATTGGTATGATATGTCTGAAGAGAGAAGATTCAAGTTTGCCAAAATCAGACTAGTCCGTCAGGCTAGGTTATATTGGGGAAATGTCGAACGCAAAGCTAGGCAGAGGGGAGACTTACCTATAGCGACCTGGAGAGACATGAAGAGAAAGCTTAGAGAGAAATATTTGCCTATGTCTTATCAGCAAAGGTTGTTAGATCAGTGGCAGCGATTGACACAAGGAAATAAGATCGTTTCTGAATACGTTGCTAAATTTGATGAGTTTGTAATGTGATGCAACGTAGTCGAGTCTGAGGCAGCCACTTTATCGAGGTTTAGATCAGGATTGAATGAAGATATAAAAGGGAAATTATTTTTGAGAGAAGTCCATGATTTAGAACAGGCATACCAAGTTGCCATGGACTATGAGAGGTTTCAGAGGAGAGCTTCATTTAGGCGACCAGAGCCCACTAGGTTTAATCCTCCAGTTAGTCGACCAAGTTCAGTCCCCAATATAGCCAATAAACGAAGACCCAGCTCGAATCCAACCCCTAGACCCAACCCTACCATTCCTCCAATTCCTAGAGAAGACAAAGGAAAGAGCCCTGATGTTCGATGTGAGAGAGAGCGAGACTACTATAAGTGTCGTAAACCCTGTCATTTCCTGAGCCAATGTCCCTTTAGAGCTTTAGATATAGGGGAGGTAGAAGAAGAAGAATCAGAACCCCTGGAGAATAATGAAGAGGAGGTTTATGAAGCAGGGGATTGCTTAGCTGATGAGTATGAAGGAGATGAAGAAAATGTAGACTCATCAGATGTGTTAGGAGTTGTGAGATGTATCATGACACAGACCAAAGAGCAGGAAGACTGGCGTAGGACTAGCATCCTACATACATTTGTCAAAATAGGAGAAAAGGTCTGTAAGATCGTGATCGATAGTGGAAGCTGTGTCAACGCCATTTCCACTAGTGCAGCCAAGAGTCTAGGATTATCCACTGAACCACATCTCAATCCATATAAGGTATCTTGGATCAATTCCACTTCTATCCCAATCAAGCAGAGATGTCAGGTCTGAATCCAACTTCAGTCCTATCAGGAACGAATTTGGTGTGATGTGCTCCCTATGGGAGTAAGTAGCATCATCCTAGGTAGGCCATGGCTGTTTGACCATGATGTGACAATTTTTGGTCGATCAAATTCCTGTGCTTTCAATTTCAATGGCAAGAAAATTGTCATTCAACCAACCCAGCCTAAGGACAACACCAAAAGAGGAGCTAGCAGCCTGAAACAAAAATTACAGGACTTCTCTTTTGCTACTCAAACCACAAGGACTCGGACTTGACCTGAATTGGTTGGAGTCTTTTCCTGATTCTAGTGCCCACATCAGGCTCGCCTTAGTTCGAGTCGGCTCAGATTCACAAGTCTTCAAAACTGCACTCTGGAAGAGTTGGCTCACCTAGTTGTTATCTCAGAACTATTCTTTCTAGACGTAGGAGGAGTCGGCTCGAACTTCTAAAGAGTCAATTCGGATGTCTGGTGGAATGACAGAGTTGGCTCGGACTTCCTTCGGGTTGGCTCGCTTGTCTGGTTCAAAAAATGGTACTCTAGACGAGTCGACTCGGGTTCCTTTGAGTCAGCTCGGATATCTGCATGTCAGAAATCTTCATGCATGCCATGAATAAGAGTTGGCTCCCTTTACTCAAGTCAGCTCAGATGAGTTTTACATTGAATTCTCAGTTCTTCATCAGAAATCATCCAGCAAGACTTCAAACATTCAAGAGACTCTCCAACTCTTCTAACAACAATTTCTAAGAAATTTTAAGCTTGAAACACACTCAGAAGTAACCCATTTTCATGATTTTTACTTTACTTTTGCTTTGGGCTCTTCTTTACATGACATACTTACAACACAACTCATGACAAAACTCAAATTATAGGAGTTGTAATTTGAGCAATAAAATCATCCTACAAAAACTTGTAAAGCACTTGGAGAGTTGTTAGTAAAATAAATGCATGCTCCAATATTTTGTTATCATCAAAATCATTCAAGGGGTCAACAAAATCGTTAGGTTAGATTCAATAATGAGTTAGGACTTACCTTTAGAAGGTACATCCTCCATCTATTTCTTTAAACTTTCCAGGTTGAGAGGACAATTGTTTTTCTAGTGGCCATCTGTATTGCAGTGGAAACATTTTCCTTCGCTAACCTTGGCTTTCTTGGGAGTGTCCTTCTTCTGTTTGATTTCCTTCTTCTGCTTCTTTGTAGGTTTCTTTTTCTTCCAAGTAGACTTTCTTTTGGAGGAAGACTGCTTAATAGAAAAAATAGAGCCCCTTGAACTCTTCAGGGTCCCCTCATTGCTTACCAACATATTCAATAATTCAGGTAAAATGTAATTCAAATTGTTAATATTATAGTTCATAACAAACTGAGCATATGAACTAGTCAAGGACTAGATGACTAAATCTGCCTGAATCTCCTTGTGAATAGGAATGCCCAGCTTCTCAAGCTATTCGATGTCCTTGATCATTATCAAACAATGATCGTGGATTGACTACCGTTCACACATCTTGTTATTGAAAAGCCTTTTCAACACTTTGAAATGTGCAATCCGACTTTGTTCACCATATAACTCTTGTAGGTGAATCATAATCAATTTAGCAGTTGGCATATCCTCATGTTGGCTCTGCAATTCATTTGACATTGAGTCCAACATGTAGCACTTAACCTTATTATCATCTTCCATCCATTTTTCATAAGCAATCGTCTGACGTGCATTTGGATGGTCAAGTAAAACAAGGGATTCTTGGTCAAGCACATAGCCAAACTTCTCAGAACTCAAAATAATTTTGATATTTCTTAACCAATCTTTAAAATTAAGGCCTACAAGTCAGTTTATCTCTAGAATACGGGCTAAGGGTTTTGAAATAGACATGGTTAACTGCAAGAGTAGAAGATTCAAATTAGATGTTTATACTTAATTATAAAATGATTCTAGGGTATTTAAGAAATAAATTTAGAACTACCACTATTTTCTCGGATCTCTCACACTCCCCGTGGAGATGCGGAAACCCTGCGACTCTAGGTTTCTAGTGGGTGCTATGGTCTCATCGATGTGCGGCACCTCATCATGCCTGGTTATTGGTAACATGCTACACCAATAGGTGGCCAACTCTTGTCCAATGTATCTAATACATGTTGTAGCAACTTGGTCTCTAAATCATGGAATCTCAACGTGCCCGTTTATTGGTCCAATCATAGTTAAATCAGACCCACCATTCCTGCAAGACAAAGCCATCATTGAGTCCCTCAACATGCCCATTTATTAGACCTAACCCCATCAATGCCTAACAACATCTCATGCTTAATAGGGTGGCTGTCTCTTCCTGATGCAACTAGACCACTGTAACCAGCCGAGAATAATCAGCACCAGTAGGACACCCGCACACCTACAATGGTGGAAGACCTAAGACTTAATATTTATGGAGAGCTATGGTTCAGGTCTCTTCTAAATTAATCAGCCAAATCATGTCTGACCAAATACATTAAGTCAGCACAATCTCATGTTTGACTTAAAATAACTAGCATGGGTGAACTCAAATCAAAAGTGACCCCATTGAAAACTTAATCAACCAAATTGGTCAGGGCAGTTTGATACATGAGAGGGTTGTGCCATATACCCTCTTTTCCCAAGCTAGTTGGTTGAGAAAGAGTTAGCCCCAACTAAAAATCATGATCAAAACCTTCCTTAGACACCAATTGATTGATAAGATTCAATTAGGTCAATCAAGTGATTTGGGCTCATCACTAAGCCAAATTAGGTCTTAACTTATCAATTTACAAACAAATGAACCGATTGACCAGACATCATCTAAAAACAATTTTAAGGTGACTAGACCTAATTTGTTCAACCCAAACGCTCATGCACCTATTTAATTTTTTGATCAAATCAATTTTAAAATAGGTTCAAATGCATGACTTTAATGGCTTATGATCATGAATCAAATTTAAGATCTAAACCTAATTTGGTGCATCACATACATCATCATGTTAGATCATATAATTAAACTACATCTAATGTAATTAACTAGATCTAAAACATGCTTAACAACATATCACATATGTAATTATCAATCGAACAAAACCCTTTTGAAAACCATTTATCAAAAATAGGTATATATCAAAGTAGGACAACCTTTGCACTATTGGGGATAAATCCTATAGCAGGACAACCTTATAATCACTTTTTGCAATATTTGATCAATTAATTTTTAGATTATAACATTTAATTTCATATCTAAAAATTATGATTTTAATTTTGAAAACAGTTTTCAAAATATAACAATTATATGCTAGAACAATCTAATATTCAGCATTGATTTGATACAATTAACATCTATCTTTCTGATCTGAATATGTTTCAGATCTGATTCTCATCTATGCATGTTAAAAAAAGGAGAACCGTGGCTCTGATACCACAGTTGGAGTTCTCCGAAGAGCAGTAAATTGCATAAAATCAGGTATTAAAAGCCTAACGTAGCGGAAGTAGATATAAAAACTCTTTTATATCTAATGATGCAATTTTTAAATAAATCTAATTTATTCATCATAAATTTCTAACATGCTTTAATATATGAAAAAAATATCAGATCTAAAAATAAAATTATTTTGAAAATAAAAAACTTACCTGGATCACTATCATGGCCTGCTTTGAAAGACGTGCTGATCCGCTTTCGAAACCAGGATTCTGCCGGAGCCGCGCAATCACCTAGCCTCTACTGGTATCCACACAGTGCTCATGTAACTGAGTCGTAGAGAGCACTGGATTGCTAGATCCTTGCATCCCCTCCTCTTTCAGCAAATCAGCCAGTTTAAAAACTGTGCCAATTAGAATCTAGACCGACTTTTCTTGAACTGGCTTCTATCTTGCAAATTGAGATTTGTAAGATGTAGGACCTCTTTCTTTCTTCTTTCTCTTATAGAATATCTCTCTAGATCTTACACAAGGAAGAAGAAAACAAATAAAGGGAGAGGAGGACTTGGCGCCCCATGAGAGAGACTCTCTAGAGAAAATGCCCAAGAAGAAAATCATGCCCAAGAGAGAAGCTTTTCATGCCAAAAGCAGAAGCCCCTTTGTCGGCCAACCCCTCTTCCCTTTTATAATTTACGGTAAATCAATTGTCCAAGCCAAAATATTGGTGTTTTATTTCAACTAGTTGAAAATTAAGAGGTGTAAAAGAGGACTCCTCCTCCCCTCTTTCTCTTCATGTCAAAACACCTTTGCACCCACTTATTTTTCATGCCTACTCCTCTTTGTCACACAAAGTACCTAGGGCCCACTTGTTGGCATATGGAGGTAGGGGAAGATAAGGAAAGTGAGTCCCAGTCCAACTAGACTCTAGGTCATGGTCTAAATAATCTGATTTGATAGTCAAATCGAAGCAAATTTTAAATCCGATCGAACCATTTCGAAAAGACTATTGACCCAGCTCAATTAGGATCAATTAGCTAAGTCTAACTTAATTAAATTAAATCTAATCTAATTCAATTAATAATTAATCCATAATTTATTAATTATAATATTTATAATTAGATCTAAATATACTAAAATTATCAATTTTAGTAACATTTTGATTTGCCGATTGGTTACTTAAGCTCCTAATATGTGTGACCCCTCAGGTCCTATCCTGTATGATAATGAGACATGCTATAATCTTTATTATATATCATTGAAACTCTTTTTGATGGATAGAAATAATTTTTATCTAACCCTAATTAGGATCATCGATCTAAGAATGATCCTAATAGGCTCTTACAATCTACCAGTTATTCCTAGCAGTATGTAATGGCAACCCAGCAAAATAAGATTGGAACCCCTAGGTGTAGTTACCAAGCGATTCAGTTCCTCTATCAAAAATCTTGACTTGATGTTGGTTACGGAAACTCGTCATACCCATCAGTCATACACTGAACTTAATTGACTTAAGTCCAATTATGATACTAATTAAAACATCCTTTTCACTATCACCCTGCTATGATCATATACTTCTAGACTTAGTCACATTAAGCTACATAGGATTATACCTTACTACTAAGGCTGATAGATCTCTACAAGTGAACACCCTACTCCTACAATAAACTTTATGTAGCCAACAAATACCGCAAGGTCTCGAATGGATAGGAACCATGTGTTTGTGCTGTCAAACTACATCAACCTTAGTATGAGTAGCTGAGACACTCTAGGTCAAAGAACTATTCACACAACTATAGCATCAGGATATTGTTGATGAGTGAGTAGTCATCCATATAACTTCTTATACTTGGTCACGCTCAGTACCATTGATCTCTATCAACTACCTACACTCTCACTCCAGTGTCACCACACTGTAGGTCAGAGACTCATCTACCCATAAAGGGAAGTGATATGTGCACCAATTTTAATGGATCAATCACCGTCCTCGTGATATTCCAACAATCGAGAGCTTTTAGGAGTTAATCTATGAAGACACATGCCTCAGATTCTCAACTTTTGAGAATATGTATCATTGCCCATTAACTCTATGGTTAATTCATAGACACATCGTTATGAATGAAACTAATGCCCTTTTATTAATAAGAAAGATTAAGTATAAAATTCATGCCCTAATAATTAGAATGTGTCAAGCCAACTTGGCTTTTAGGGCATACATCTAACAAGCCCCTCACCATGATCCAATATGGGATCTTACTTTGAAGAGACCCAATTACGATTTCATAGACTAAGATGAGAGACCCACTAAGAACTTTAGGATAAAAGCACCTAAATTTGGTTGCGATCTTGATCTTGAGGATTATATTGATTGGGAACAAGGTATGGATCAATATTTTGAGAGGGATCTAATGTCTAAGGAAAGAAAGTTTAAGTTTGCTAGTCTTAAGTTAATTCGCCAAGCTAGAATCTATTGCGATAAGGTTGAAAGAAAGACAAGAAATAGAGGAGAAATTTCCATTGCTACCTGGAGAGCCATGAAGAGCAAACTTAGAGAGAAATACCTTCCTGCACCCTATCATCCCAAATCTTACGAAGCCAGATCCTCTGAGTCCATGTCCTAAGAGCCCAAGGAACCCATAAGCTTTAGGTATCAGCCTAGTACCAGTCAGGTTTCCCTTAGTCAATCAGAATCCCATAGGATTACCACCCCTGAGTGCAAGCTAAGTCTTAGTCAGGTACCCCATAGTCAACCCACCCCTGCTATCCCAGATACTCATAAATTTTCCCTTAGTCGACCCACTCCTACTTCCTGATGGGTTTCATAAGGGTCATCTTGCATGTATGAACATTGGATTTCAAAATTTTACATATAAAAACAAAACCTTATCGGCTAGAAACCCTAATCCCAAGATCCCCTCATTCATGTACAACTAATAAGTCACTAATAAGGTTTATGAAGAATACTTGGAATGTTGTTTTTCACTCCTTTCCACTAGCCTCACAAGTGCAAGCCCTCCAACGATGATCCACACAGCAATTGACCCAAGGAAAAACTCCTACTTCAGTTGCTTACTTGACTAGGACTCTTCTTGACAGCCTTCTGGACTTTCACCTTTGTAGAACACCCTACCCTCTTGTAGGGCACTCTGAATGCTCTCCAAAATAACTCTTGGATTTTGGATAGCCCTCCTTTAGGACACTCTAGGCTTATGTCTTAAAACTGAAGACTTGTCCAAGTAAGAACAACCTTGTCTTAAGGAGACAAGGTTTGTCTTAAAAAGGAGGGAGGGAGATAGAGACACTCAGAATAACTCCGATGGAAATCTGACACTGAAACTTAGAACACCGCCCCTATTTATAGTTTTAAGAGGCGCATGTGATATGGCCAGCCATCAACTTATCATATATGATTTTTCAAGAACGCAGAGAAGTTAACTGGCTTTAAAAATCATTTCTGATATGTAGATTCATGCACCAAGGCCCATATCTGCATCCATTCTCACTCCTAGATGATTTCTCACTTGCCACATGGCAAGTATATGTCTCTGGGAAGCAAAGAGGCATCATTTCAGTCTCCAAGCATCGGAGAAATGAAGAGTCCTAATAATAGAAGGACTTTGCTTCAGAACCGCGTGCCACAAGAAGAGTTGTGACTCTTCATGCGCGCGTGCTCTTTATCCAACCTCCACACCAATTTCAAACACACCTTGACCGGTCAATCTATCCTAGGAGGCATTGGGATGTGTGCCAAGAAAAGTCTAGATGAAATCAGCCAGAGAATTTCAACTGTAAAAGGACTCTTGGTCCTTTCTGCATCCTCTCCTCCTTGGCGCATGCAATATTGCGCCCAAGCATCCCCACCAACTTGGACTCTTGTCCAAGTGGCACCAAATGTCCAAAATTAGTCATATAAAAATTTGACATACACTGCCTCAATTAAGACATGTCCTAATTTAAGTTTTCTTTAAATTGATTAATCAATTTAGCAAGCAACTAAACCCAAATCAACTTGGGTTAGGAATTAGATTAGCATACACATGCTAGTGTGCAATCTAGCTAACTAATTAGGATCCCATGACCCTAATTAAATTATGAATGACTTCCTTGGTCAACTCCCTAACTTGTGTGACACATTGGATTCCACATCTAGCCAACAGTAGGTCTAGCTTCAAGCTGATTCGAACCAATCAAACCCGATTGACCTAATTAGGTCAAATTGATCTGACCTAAATTGCCAATTTGATCTATCCATTGAATTGACTCATGAAACCAATCCAATTGGTTCATGAATACCTACAAGACATGATTCACATCTAGCAAAATGTCATGCCTATCCAAAAGATGAAGAATTTGATGGAAAGTACCAAAATATCCTTCAGTAGAAAGTTACCATGCAATTCAATCTTTCGATCTCCCATTATCCAGATTAAGCGATGGATATGGATAAATATCAAATCCTAGCACTTAGTCATTTCGAGTCTCTATTCGATAATGAAGACTCAGCTGATGACTAATTAGAAACTACTTCTAATCTCATCCTTCTTTGATCAAAGACTCCTTGAATCATCAATCAAAGAGATCACTTGGGATAACAATTCCTCTTACTAGGATTGATCGATTCCTTGTTGGTCCACTCATATCCTTCATACACCTTCTACCATATCCGAGAACACCTCATACATGACTTAATGTCATGAGTGAGTATGAGCCAAAACATGGCTTAGTGTGCATAAGGAACCATGGTGACCTTAGGTCTAAAGATCACATGCACGACTCCTACTTTGAGATCTATTTTTTGACAAGTAGTAAGACTTCCATAAGATAGTCCCGGTGCGGATCAGTTCAGAGAACTCATACCCTAATGAGCAACCTTATCCTTGTATTAGTGTCTCTATACAAGTGGCTGTGAGACCAACCACCCTCTTTACAGAGCATGCATAGGATAAGCTAGTCTTTTTGGACTTATCGATCCATGAACCGATGGTCCATCGACCAGGAACATTTTAGATTAGGGTTTATAGAAACTTTGGTCTCACTATTATGATTTCCATCATAACCCTAATTTCATTTGCTCTAACCTATGGGATTCATCATAATCTTTAAGTAAGACAAGCAATATGATGAAACTATATGCCTTTATTAATATATTAAATGTCATACAGGAGTTAGAAGATTACAAAATGCCCTTACATATGATTGGCTTTTAGGAAACTTTCCTTTCAATCTCCCACTTGCACTAAAGCCAATCGTCCTTGTACTTTATGCTCATATAATCTATGTGGCGATCAAATTGCTGCTGAAGTAGTGCTTTAGTGAATGGGTATGCTATATTATTCTTAGTATCAACTCATTCAATAATAACATCTTGTCTTTTTATGATTTTCTGAACGAGGTGGAAACATCTTAGGATGTACTTGGACTTATGATGAGACCTAGGTTCCTTTGCTTATGCAATAGCTCCAATGTTATCACATATAATGGTACTGGCTATGTATTTCAGGAACAACACCCAATTCCATGATGAATTTCTTCATCCAGACAGCTTCCTTCACGGCTTCACTTACAGCTATGTATTCTGCCTCAGTGACCGAGTCAGCTATGATTGGTTGCTTTGTACTCTTCCAACTTACTGCACCACCATATAGGGTGAAGACATATCTTGATGTGGATTTGCTATCATCTGGATCTAATTAAATACTAGAATCTGTGTACCCTTCTAGTTTCAACTCTGATCCTTTATAAATAAGAAAAATATCTTTAGTCCTTCTAAGGTACTTAATAATATTTTTCATAGCTTCCCAATGATCCTAACCTGGATCTGCCTAGAACCTACTTACAATGCCTAAGGCATAAGCAACATCAAGCTTGGTACAAATCATAGCATACATTATTGATTTTATAGTCGAAGCATAAGGAATCATAGCCATTCTTTTTCTTTCTTCAGATGTCTTAGGAGACATTTTCTTAGATAGATGTATGCCATGACTCATAGGTAAGTAACACCTTTTACTTCCATCCATGTTGAATCTCCTCAACACTAAGTCAATGTACCTGGATTAGGATAAGCCTAGCATCCTTTTAGATCTATCTCTATAGATCCTTATACCTAGTATATAGGATGCTTCTCCCAAATCCATCATGAAAAATTTTGATGATAGCTAAGTTTTAATCGATTGTAACATTGGGATATCACTCCTAATGATTAATATATCATCAACATACAAAACCAAGAAAACAAGTGTAGTTTCACTTGTCTTCTTAAACACACATGGTTCATCCACATTCTTGACAAAACTAAATTCCTTGATTATTTCATCAAAGTGGATGTTCCAACTCCTCGATGTTTGTTTTAGTCCATAAATGGACTTCTTTACCTTGCATACTGATGCAGAACAAAGAACAAAGAAGCGTATGCGGAAGTAAATTTAAGATTAATTCTTTTTTTCTTTTTTTTTTATATTTCAGAAATTGGCCTCGACTCAAAGTAAAGTAAACTAAATTGATGGAAACTAGGTAAGAATTGAAAGCACAATTTAGAAGAAGCTAAATTATCAGAGTAGTTCAGAAGTAACGGATCGCTGGGGGTTGAGAAACTCCCAGACCTAGGGTTTCGCTCTGAACTTTCAACAGGACAGAAATAGAGAGGAGAGATGGGTTACCAACCAGACAGTGATCTTCACAAAGTTTGGTGGAAGAACTCTCTCGAGCAGATTGTGGGATCCTTGGATTCGGATACCTTCGCAATGGATCCTCCAATACTGGTCCTGTGGCTGAGTCAGCTTCTCCTGGACTCAAGATCTGGGAAAGAAGAGGAACAAGTGATGGAATTCAGATACTCAAGAAAAGATTTACCAGATTGAAGAACTTGAAAGCTGAAGTTGCTGAAATCAGGATTCTCCTGGAGGCTGATCTGACTTCCTCTTAGAATTGCTTTAGATCTGAAGTATCCGGACTAGACCCGGATGCTGGTGGTCGGCCTTGACTTGAAGAGGGTGGCCGTGAGAAGTGGGATAGGCTAGGGCTTGGTGGAAAGAAAAGAATGATGGGCGGCTAGGGTTTGGGAGTGGAGTGGCTAACCTAGGGTTTGGGTTTTGGAGATCTCACACCTCCTCAAGGTTCCTGGGGAACCCGGATTTACTCCCTCACGGAGCTCAACACCTGGATGCAAGTGCGGAAGAGAGAAAACACAAAGTTTGCTCACAAAAAAAATTTGGTTTCATTCATCTGATTGATTTCAAACTTACATGGGGGTTTAATTTATAGGACATTACAAGAGAGTAGGGTTTTACATCTTCCCATGTGGGACTAAAGGAGGGGATCTTCAAATTAGGATTATAGGATCAATCCCTACTCATATGGCCGGCCAAATAATTCCAAAGTTGATTGAGGCTTCAAAAAAGGAAAGTGGGTGGCGCCTCCTTGTCTTGACCTCCAAGAAAATATTTTTTTCCTTCTATGCTTGGCCTTATCTGGAAGTGTTTAGGCGCCTCTTAACCTTGCCCTCCAAGAGAAAATTTGTTTCCTTTTATATCTGGCTTTAGTTGGAATGATTAGGACGCCTCCTAACCTTGCTCTTCAAGAGAAATCTCCTTCCTTCCATGGCTCAACCCTTTTTGGATACCTCCTTTTCTTTCTCCCCAAGTTATGGCTCTTTCTAACTTTGTTTTGAATATTTCTGGCAGGTAATGGGCGCCCCCTTGAAGTTCTCTCCAAGAGAATTTCTTCCCTTTCATAGTTTGGTTCTTTTGGGAGAGTCTTGGGCCGCCCCCTTGATTTGTGGACCCCTGGTGGATTTCTCCTCAATTAGTGCATGAGAGAAGGGAGCTGCTATCTGTGGTGTGGGGACCAAAGGCTGCTGGATGGAGATGTGGCACTCCCTGGACTCAGCCGTATGGCTGGGAGTGTGGCTGGGAGTGTGGCGCCCACTTACTTGGCCTTGGAAGAAAATGTAACACCCTTGGTTGAAGCCCTAGTCCACTACTGAGTCAACATGACTCAACAAAATAAAATGCAGGTAATATAGACTCAAGCTAAAATTGAGTTGATCCAGTCAACCCTTATTACAAGCCAAAAAAAACCCTAATTCTTCGGGCAAGGTTAATCAGAGATCCAGATGGAGCTCTGAAGTCTTCTTCTGAGTCTGGTGCCCGCACCAATTCTCCCACGGTGGGAGGAACTCGACCCTGTCAAGTATGGATCAAGTTAGCTCTGGTATCTCTCCAAGAGGTCTGGGTCCAACTCTTGTAATTCTTCTCGCGAGATCCAAGAGTCATCAGAATCTGGCCTTCCTAGCCAGCGGACCAGGTATCTTTGGTATCCTCGATTACGAGTAGAGATAACCTGATCATCCAGGATCTTTTCAATCTGCTCTTTCCTCACAGGCCAGTTTGTTGGTGAACACACAGGGTCAGGTTCACTCTCAAGAGCAGGATTAGGTTCAAAAGCCTCACTGGGAATCACAGCTGGCTCCCTATACTCTACTAGGTCTGTAATGTTGAAAGTGAAGCTAATGCCTAGTTCTGGAGGTAACTCGAGCACATAGGCATTGGATCCTACTCTCTTCACCACTCTAAATGGTCCAGCTCCTCTAGCATGTAACTTTCTAATGGTTCCAAGAGGAAACCGTTCAGGCCTTAACCTAATCATTACATAGTTTCCTTCGTCAAAAGTTTTGACTCGCCTTTGAGAATCAACCAACTTCTTATAAGTTTCATTACTTAAATTTATTTTGGCTTGAATTTCTTTATGCAAGTCTTTTATATGCTGTGCAAAAACTTTGGCAGACTCGGAGACCCGTGTGTGGACTGGTAAAGGAGCTAGGTCAAGAGGTGTGTGGGGTTTGTAACCATGCACAATTTCAAATGGACTCTTACCCGTAGACCTATTGACCGAGTCATTATATGCAAATTCAGCTCTAGGTAAGTACAAATCCTAGTTCCTAATGTTTTCACCAACAAGACACCTTAGTAGATTGCCTAAACTACGGTTCACTACTTCGGTTTGGCCGTCAGTCTGGGGATGATAGGCAGTTGAAAACTTAAGTTTCGTCCCTAACTTATGCCAAAGGGTTTTCCAGAAATAGCTGGTGAACCGAACATCCCTATCTGAAACAATGGTCTTGGGTAGGCCATGGAGTTGAACTATCTCATTAAAGAACAGGGTGGCTACCTTAGACGCATCAAATGTTTGGGAACAAGGCAAGAAATGGGCCATCTTGGAAAATCGGTCTACTACAACGCAGATGGAGTCATGCCTCCTCTGGGTCTTAGGCAAACCTAACACAAAGTCCATGCTCACATCTTGCCAAGGACGATCTGGGACAGGGAGTGGGGTATAAAGGCCGGTGTTCTGTTTTCGCTGTTTGGCAATAGCGCAGGTTCGACACCTAGCCACAATGTGTGCTACATCTCTTTTTAAGCTAGGCCAGAAAAAATGGTCTTCAATAGCCAGCGTGGTCTTATCTTTTTCGAAATGGCCAGCTAAACCTCCAGCATGAGTTTCCCAAATCAAAAATTCCCTAAGAGAGGTTCTAGGGATGCAAAGCCTATTCTTAAAGAACAGAAAGCCATCTAAAAGGGAATAATCCTTATGTTCACTAGATGGTCCTTGAGTTAGATCCTGGTACACAGTCTTAAAATCCGGACACGACTCATATTCCTCTTTGATTTGCTCAAACCCTATGACTTCAGCCCTAACAGAATTCAACAACAAAGATCGACGACTAAGGACATCAACTACCTTATTTTCAGACCCAGCCTTATGCTTCAAAACAAAAGTATAGGACTGGATATACTCTACCCACTTAGCATGCCTAGGGTTAAGCTTCTTCTGAGAATTCAAGAATCTAAGAGCCTCAGGGTCCGAAAATAGCACAAATTCTTGCGGTAGCAAATAATGTCTCCAGTAACGCAAAGCTTGCACTACCGCATAAAATTCCTTATCATAGGTAGAATACCTAAGCTTAGCATCATTAAGTTTTACACTAAAGAATGCTACGGGATGGTTCTCTTGGCTTAGGACTCCACCTATACCTACTCCTGAAGCATCACAGGCAACCTCAAATACCTTTGAAAAGTCCGGTAGTCTCAAAATGGGTGCCTGGGTCATCCTATCCTTAAGATCTAGGAAGGCTTTATGGGCGGCTTTGGTCCACTGAAATTCTCCCTTCCTAATGCAGTCTGTGATAGGGGCAACTATGGTACTAAACCCCTTGATGAATCGCCTATAGAAGGTAGCCAAGCCATGGAAACTTCTGACTTCATGCACACTGGTCGGCTCTGGCCATTCTACTATGGACCTAATCTTTTCAGGATCGGCAGCCTCGCCGTCAGGGGTTACAACAAATCCAAGGAAGATAATTCTACTAGTCATAAATTCACACTTTTTGAGATTACCGTAGAGACTATCATTCCTCAAAACTTGACAGACTTGTCTAAGGTGGCCTAGGTGATCTGCAGGGGTCTTACTATAGATCAGGATGTCATCAAAATAGACCACTACAAACTTTCCTATGAAAGCTCTAAGTACCTGGGTCATAATCCTCATGAAAGTACTAGGGGCATTGGACAACCCAAAAGGCATAACAACCCATTCAAAGAGACCATCCTTAGTTTTGAAGGCTGTTTTCCACTCATCCCCTGGTCTAATCCTAACCTGATGATAGCCGCTCTTGAGATCAATTTTAGAAAAAACCATGGCACCGGCCATCATATCAAGCATATCATCTAGTCTAGGGATGGGGAACCTATACTTGATTGTGATTTTATTGATGGCATGACTATCAACACACATCCTACACATGCCATCCTTCTTCGGGGTTAGAAGTGCAGGGACTGCACAAGGGCTAAGACTCTCTCTAATGAACCCCTTTCTCAACAATTCGCCAACCTGCTTTTGCAGTTCTTTATGCTCAGATGGATTCATCCTATAATGGGGCAAGTTGGGTAAAGTAGCTCCTGGGACTAAATCTATGGAATGCTGAATATCCCTAAGAGGTGGAAGGTGGTCTGGCAGATCCTCGGGAAAAACATCCTCAAATTCTTCTAATAAAGGCTTGACTTCCTGAGGAGGCTCTGAGGGTGTAGGAGTCCTAAGTTCCTTAGCAATCAACATCCAAATGGGTGAACCACTATGAATTTCTTGTTCTAGATCCTTGGCACTAATTAGGTTCACTCCAGTCTTCATTTCTCTGACCTTACTGGTTCCTTTAGCTACCTTGTCCTTAGGAGGGACTGAATGGATTGTGATTTTCTTCCCATTGAAACTAAAGACACAGGTGTTGGATTATCCTAAGAGGGTGGCATCATGATCATACAACCAAGGTCTTCCAAGAATTATACTGCTCACCCCCATGGGCAAGACATCACACCAAATCTTCTCTTGATAGGATTGCATTTGGATTTGGACCTGACATCTAGACTGGATGGGTATAGAGGTAGAGTCTACCCAAGAAACCTTATAGGGGTTGGGGTGGGGGACTGGGGTTAAGCCTAACATTTTGACAGTGCTAGTAGAAATGGCATTCACACAGCTTTCACTGTCTATGATGATTTTACAAACCTTATCCCCTAGTTTAAGGAAAGTCTGTTGGATGTTAGTCCTACGCCAATCTTCCTGAACTTTAGTCTGGGACAGGATACGTCTCACAACCCCTAATTGGTCAGACTCTGTGGGTTCTTCCTCTCCTTCATACTCATCGACCAAATTCATTCCGTCCTCATAAACTTCTTCTTCAAACTCCTCATTAGGCTCGGAATTCTCTTCTCCTCCCTCTTCTATATAAAGGGATCTACAAGGGCACTGGCTAGAAACATGACCTACCTTATGACACTTAAAACAAGCTATGGCTGTGCACTGATTGGAGATATGACCGGGCTTCTGGCACTTAAAACAGACGATACTAGGGGTTCTCTGGGTGTCAGGTGCCTTACCTTTGTCCATGGGCCTAGGGGTGGGAATACCCTAATTAGGCTTGCTAGGGATAACCTGGCTAGGTCCATTTCTTGGGATTGGGGCACTAACCCTAGAAGGCATGGGTCCTCTCTGAAACTTCTCAGTGTTCAGTGCAATCTGATAGGCTTGGTCTAGGTCAGTAACCTCTCTCAGAAATAACTCTCTCTTAATATCTTCCCTAAGTCCAGCCCTAAACCTAGACAAAGTGACCTCATGGGCTTCACTCACATCACATCTCATCAGGTATTCATCAAAGGTGGTTATGTAGTCTGATACAGATCGGTTCCCTTGTTTCAAAGTTTGCCATTGGTCCAACAGATTCTGCTCATATGAAATGGGTAGTATTTATCTCTAAGCTTCTCTTTCATACCCTGCCAAGTGGTTATGGGCTCTACATTTCATCTTCTAGTGGTCAGCTCAATGTTCCCCCAGTATAACCTAGCTTGACGTATTAATCTCATCTTGGCAAACTTGAATTTCCTCTCCTCAGACATGGCATACCACTTAAAGTACTGGTCCATCTCACCCTCCCAATCAGAATATACCTTAGGATTTAAGCTACCATCAAAAGTGGGTGCATCTAACTTGATGTTCCGAATGAACCTATCATCTCTATCCTCAGGTTCTGGGTCAGGCCTCCTATGATCAGGTTCAGGATCTCGGTATAAAGTTCTTCTCGGCTCTTGGTGTGGGTGAGGTTGAGGCACATTAAAATCTGAGTCAGGAGTCCAATTCCGATGCTTAGGTTCCTCTAGCACTTGGACTCGATCCCTAAGCTGGGCAAAATCCTCATGGACTTATTCTTTAAACTGGGCAACAGTGGCAGTCACATCCTGACTCAGTTTGTTCATACTCTCAGTAAGAGCTCTAACCATGGCCTCTAAATCAGGTTGGGTTTGACCAGGTTGGTAGGGCACTCCATTCCGGGTAGACATGATGCAAGCAAACACACAAAATGAGACTCAACTGAACGACTACGGGCTAACTAGACCTAGAGCCCAAACTAGATGCCCAATCAGAGTGGCAAGCTAGCCTATAGTAACTCAGGACTCAGCCAGGTAGGTGTAAGGGGAGTGTTAGGTCCCTAGATGCCAATCCTAGACACCAATCAGAGATTGGTCAGGTAGGCGGACCAGCACACAAGCCCTTCGGGATGGAATCCCTGAACCACCATTCTAGATACTAAGTAAAAAGCACACACAGAGTAACCAGACAAACAGACTCAACACTAGCCTTGACCCGACTTGTTGATGTCCCTAGCCCACTAGGGCAAATTAGGTCTAATTAATTTTAAGATTAAAGGCTTAGGTTCGAATGAGTGGGTGGTGGTTTTGGGCTAAGGAGAGGTTATCAACTCCTCCCCTTATCTTAGATGCTCAAATGCCCTTAAGATGAATTAAGAGATGAACACTCAAAAATAATTGGATTGCAGAACACAAAAACAGAGTTGGAGTAATTTAATTCTCAGAAATCCCAAGAAATTGATAAATCATAAGAAAATTATGAAAAATAGGTTCAATTATACTGGTTTCAGCAAAATAAAAATCACAAAATTTGGAGTTATTTACAGTGAGAAATAATTCCTATAACAGGGTAATTACGGGCTAAAAATAGAGCACTTCCCCGTTTACAATTCCTGCTACGAAGTTATAACCCAACGGATCCCCTACACACCCTAGGAACACCCCGTGGAATGGGAAGAGGAGGTTTGCACCTCGCTTCATTCCTAGGACCGGACATCCTGGGGAGTCTACTTCGAGCAGACAAAGTAAAAAGAGAGAGACTCAAACAAGCAATCAAACAGAAACCCTAGACAGGGCTCTGATACCAAAAATGATGCAGAACAAAGAACAAAGAAGCGTATGCGGAAGTAAATTTAAGATTAATTCTTTTTTTTTTTTTTATTTCAGAAATTGGCCTCGACTCAAAGTAAAGTAAACTAAATTGATGGAAACAAGGTAAGAATTGAAAGCACAATTTAGAAGAAGCTAAATTATCAGAGTAGTTCAGAAGTAACGGATCGCTGGGGGTTGAGAAACTCCCAGACCTAGGGTTTCGCTCTGAACTTTCAACAGGATAGAAATAGAGAGGAGAGATGGGTTACCAACCAGATAGTGATCTTCACAAAGTTTGGTGGAAGAACTCTCTCGAGCAGATTGTGGGATCCTCAGATTCGGATACCTTCGCAATGGATCCTCCAAAACTGGTCCTGTGGCTGAGTCGGCTTCTCCTAGACTCAAGATCTGCGAAAGAAGAGAAACAAGTGATGGAATTCAGATACTCAAGAAAAGATTTACTAGATTGAAGAACTTGAAAGCTGAAGTTGCTGAAATCAGGATTCACCTGGAGGCTGATCTGACTTCCTCTTAGAATTGCTTTAGATATGAAATATCCGGACTGGACCCGGATGCTGGTTGTCGGCCTTGACTTGAAGAGGGTGGCCGTGAGAAGTGGGATAGGCTAGGGCTTGGTGGAAAGAAAAGAATGATGGGCGGCTATGGTTTGGGAGTGGAGTGGCTAACCTAGGGTTTGGGTTTTGGAGATCTCACACCTCCTCAAGGTTCCTGGGGAACCCGGATTTACTCCCTCACGGAGCTCAACACCTGGATGCAAGTGTGGAAGAGAGAAAACACAAAGTTTGCTCACAAAAAAAATTTGGTTTCATTCATCTGATTGATTTCAAACTTACATGGGGGTTTAATTTATAGGACCTTACAAGAGAGTAGGGTTTTACATCTTCCCATTTGGGACTAAAGGAGGGGATCTTCAAATTAGGATTGTAGGATCAATCCCTACTCATATGGCCGGCCAAATAATTCCAAAGTTGATTGAGGCTTCAAAAAAGGAAAGTGGGTGGCGCCTCCTTGTCTTGACCTCCAAGAAAATATTTTTTTCCTTCTATGCTTGGCCTTATCTGGAAGTGTTTGGGCGCCTCTTAACCTTGCCCTCCAAGAGAAAATTTGTTTCCTTTTATATCTGGCTTTAGTTGGAATGATTAGGGCGCCTCCTAACCTTGCTCTTCAAGAGAAATCTCCTTCCTTCCATGGCTCAACCCTTTTTGGATACCTCCTTTTCTTTCTCCCCAAGTTATGGCTCTTTCTAACTTTGTTTTGAATATTTCTGGCAAGTAATGGGCGCCCCCTTGAAGTTCTCTCCAAGAGAATTTCTTCCCTTTCATAGTTTGGTTCTTTTGGGAAAGTCTTGGGCCGCCCCCTTGATTTGTGGACCCCTGGTGGATTTCTCCTCAATTGGCGCATGAGAGAAGGGAGCTGCTATCTGTGGTGTGGGGACCAAAGGATGTTGGATGGAGATGTGGCACCCCCTGGACTCAGGCGTATGGCTGGGAGTGTGGCTGGGAGTGTGGCGCCCACTTTCTTAGGCTTGGGAGAAAATGTAACACCCCTGGTTGAAGCCCTAGTCCACTACTGAGTCAACATGACTCAACAAAATAAAATGCAGGTAATATAGACTCAAGCTAAAATTGAGTTGATCCAGTCAACCCTTATTACAAGCCAAAAAAAAATCCTAATTCTTCATGCAAGGTTAATCAGAGATCTAGATGGAGCTCTGAAGTCTTCTTCTGAGTCTGGTGCCCGCACCACATACTTAGTTTGGTCTCTCACTTGAAACAAAACCCTCTGGCTGTGTCATATAGACTTCTTCCTTAAGATTTTCATTAAGGAAAGCAGTCTTGATGTCCATCTGCTATATTTCATAATCATGGTATGCTGCTATGGCAAGCATTATCCGAATGGACTTAAGCATGACTACTAGTGAAAAGGTTTCATCATAGTTAATGCCATGTTTTTGTCTAAAACCTTTTGCTACCAGCTGACGTTGTAGGTTTCTACTTGACCATCAGCTCCTATCTTCTTCTTGAAGACCCATTTATACCCTGTTAGGTTAATTTCTTCAGGTGGATCTACCAAGGTCCAATCCTGATTGGAATACATGGAGTCCATTTCAGACTTCATGGCACTTAGCCATTTGTCGGAGTCTTTTCTTTCGATAACTTCTGAATAGGTCATAGGATCATCATCCTGAATGACACTGGCTTCATTGTCATCCCCAATGATAAAACCATATCTAAGAGGTACTCCCCACACCCTCTTTGACCTTCGAAGAGGAGGTGTGTATTGTGGTTGTTCTTGGTCTACAAGAACTTCTGGTTGAGGAATTTTACTTGAAGACTCATCAGGTTGTTGGTTCTGTTCTTCACTTAATTCAAGTGTAGATTCACTACTTCTTTCTTAGATGAATTCTTGCTCCAAGAATGTAGCATGTCTACTGTCAAATACCTTTTGTTTAGTAGTATTATAAAAGAGGTATCCAACACGCTCTTTAGGATAACCAACGATCCTACATTTGTCAGCCCTAGCACTTAACTTATGTCCAAAATTATTCTTGACATAAGCATAGAAACCCCAAATCTTTACATACTTAAGATTTGATCTTTTGCCATTCCATAATTCATATGGAGTGCTAACACTAACTTAGATGGTACCCTGTTCAAAATATAGGTAGCAGTCTCCAGGGCATGTCCCTAGAAGAAAATGAGAAGATTTATGAAGCTCATCATGGACCTCACCATGTCTAACAAGGTACGATTTCTCCTTTCTGCCACACTATTTAGTTGGAATGTATAAGGAGGGGTCCATTTAGATATTATGCCTTTGTCCTTAAGATGGTTTAAAAACTCACCAGACAAGTATTCACCTCCCTGATTAGAATGAAGAGTTTTAATACTATGTCCAATTTATTTTTCAACCATACTTTGATATTCTGTAAACTTATCAAAGGCTTTAGACTTGTGTTTCATTAGATACACCTGACCAAACCTAGATATGTCATCAATAAAAGTGATGAAGTAAGAATATCCACCTCTGGCTTGAGTTGTCATAGGTCCATACAGATCAGTATGCACAAGACCTAATAACTTAGTTGCCCTGTCCTAATGTCCAGTGAATAGAGACTTGGTCATTTTTTCTTTGAGACAAGACTCACAAATTCCTAATGATTGAAAATCATAAGGGTCAAAGTAATTATTTTTGACTAACTTGTTTATCCTTAACTCACTTATATGACCTAATCGGCAATGCCAGAGAAAAGTGACATTGACATTATCTCTCTTTCTCTTCTTGTCATCAACAAGTAGTATTTCATCTCTGAGTTCTAAAGTCAGACGACCATTTATAAAATAACCATGTTCGAATATTTTATTGCAATGAAGAATAGAGCAGCCACTGCTCTTTTACAAGGGTATTGATATAATATTTCCTACAATATCTAGGACATAGTAACATTCTTCCAACTTTAAGTATTACCCGAAGGTAATAATAGAAGATAAGTGCCCACAGCTTTAGCACACATGGCTTCTCTATTTGCGCCATATAATTTGAAGTCACCTTTCTTCAGACTTCTAATTCTATGGAGTCCCTGTAAAGATTTACATATATGAGACCCACATGCGGTATCCAATATCCATGAATTAGAAATGGAAGTACTCAATTATAAATTAGTTTATATCATGTACAAACCTTTAGATACTCCATTTGTATCGGACTTCACACTTGCAAGATATATCTTACAATTCTTTTTCCTATGCCCTTGCTTGCCGTAGTGGAAATAGGCTCCATCATTAACTGCCTTCTTGGTTTTCTTTTTCTTCTGGATGCTCCTTTTAGGGTTGAACTTTCTTTTCAAACCCTTTTTATTTGCATGTTTCTTCTTCCCATCAATTAGAAGAAGATGAGCCTTATCACCTTTTGAATGGCTCTCTCCTATCTTCAACATATTCAGGAGTTCAGGTAAAGATATATTTAGTTTGTTCATATGGTAATTAAGAACAAACTGAGAGAAAAAATCTGGGAGTGATTGCAAGATTAAATCCTGATTGAGTTCACCATCCATCACAAACCCTAATTGACCTAATCGGGTGATTAAGTCAATCATTTTTAACACAAGGGTTTGTACAGATGAACCCTCACTCATTCATGCATGGAACAACTACTTTAATATCTCGTATCGAGTAGCCCTACTTTGCTCTCCATATAACTCCTTTAAGTTGTGCAATATGGACCGAGGTTCCATTTCTTCATGTTACCTCTGAAGCTCATTTCTCATCGAGGCTAACATGATGCCCTTGACAGTTGTACTATCATTTTGCCACATTCTGTGTGTGGCAATTTTCTCCTCGGATGCATCTTCTCCGATCGGTTCAGGATCTGGAGAATCCAGAATATAAGAAAGTTTTTCCTGAGTCAAAACTATTCTCAGGTTCTTTAACCAGTCCACATAATTGGGACCAGTTAACTTATTGGCATCTATGATGCCCCGTAGTGACAAATTTGAATCCATAATATATATCCTACATTTAATTAAAGAATAATATAAGCATGCCACTCAAGATGACATTCATAACTAGATAGGGACTTTATATTTAATTATGTCTCCCACTATTTTATTCAAATACCATAACCCTCAATCTATGGTAAGCGAGAAACCTTACTGGTTTTTTTAGTAGGGTTGAGATCCCAATTCTTCATGAGTGCCTTGTGACACACAACAAACACTTATGAGTTCAAAGGTAGGACTTCCATTCCAATTGCAACCCAAGCAATTCTCAACAAATAAATTGCCTCTAAGATACTTATAGTCATGTGTTACACAACAAACTATAATGTCTTAGTTTAGTCAGATCTTTCATTTCTATATAACTATGATGGAATAATGTTTTCCTTGTGTTACACAACAAAGCAACAATTTCCAACCATGCCATAAAGCACTAAGTGCACCAAGACAAATTTTATATCAAACCCTAGAGTAGGCCTTGTGTTACACAACAAACCTACTATAGTTTTGATATCAATTTGGCTTAGCATGAAGGAAGGCCAATTATAGTATACTTAATCAATTAGCATTCCAAAGTTAAGGTTTAGATATGACCAAATAGGGGTGAGGGGGTCCCCACATTGCTTTCCTTAGACAACAATTGAATTGGCCAGGTCAAACAATGGAACCAATTAAAAATCTCATTTCCTTTACCTTCCTAGAATCACTTGCCTAGACACCATCTGGCTAATCAAACCCTAATCAATTTTGCATCATGATTAAGTTAATACCATGACTAAATATGTTTCTTTTTTTATGAGGGCTTTGATGGTCTAATACACATCCTAAATAATCATGTTATCATGTTTATTACAACAAGTATAACAATAGCATATCAATCCAGTATATGCATAGTATGATTATCCAATACTCCGTTCACCTCACTTATTCACGGGATATGGCCACAGCGGCATCCCTACATGCCATAGGAGATCCCATTGAAAGGGAAGAGAGGGCCTTTAAACCCTACTTAACCCCTATGACCAAACGGCTATGGTGACTAACCTAATCCAAAGCAGTTACTAGGATAAGACATGTTACTAAGTTACATTTGATTAGCAATATGTATAATATCATATTAAAACAATAACATGCTCTTTTCATGATAATATTAATTATCATACATAGATTAGGGTTTAAGTATGACAGCCCCTATCCAATGGCAAACATAATACTATGATTATTTTACATAACCATATAGCTTTCCACTGAACCCTAATTAATGGCATGCATCAAAACCTATGATCAAATTAGCTATCTAGTAAGCATTTGATCATATAAATGACAATTAATTGAATGAATTAATGGATGCTCTGATGCCATTGATGGGTTTCATAAGGGTCATCTTGCATGTATGAACATTGGATTTCAAAATTTTGCATATAAAAAAAAACCCTTATCGGCTAGAAACCCTAATCCCAAGATCTCCCATTCATGTACAACTAAAAAGTCACTAATAAGGTTTATGAAGAATACCTGGAATGCTATTTTCCACTCCTTTCCACTAGGCTCACAAGTACAAGCCCTCCAATGGTGATCCACATAGGAATTGACCCAAAGAAGAGCTCCTACTTTAGTTGCATGCTTGACTAGGACTCTTCTTGATAGCCTTCTAGCTTTCACCTTTGTAGAACACCCTACCCTCTTGTAGGGCACTCTGAATCCTCTTCAAAACAACTCTTGGATTTGGGATAGACCTCTTGTAGGACACTCTAGGGTTATGTCATAAAACTTAAGACTTGTTCAGTAAGAACAACCTTGTCTTATGGAGACAAGGTTTGTCTTAAGGAGGAGGGAGGGAGATAGAGACACTCGGAATAACTCCGATGAAAATTTGAAACTGAAACTTAGAACACCACCCCTATTTATTGTTTTAAGAGGGAAGTATGATATGGCTAGCTATCAACTTATCAGATAAGATTTTTCTAGATCGAAGAGAAGTTATCTGGCTTGAAAAATCAGATCCGATATGTATATTCATGCACCAAGGCCCATATTTGCATCCTTTCTCACTCCTGGATGATTTCTCACTTGCCACATGGCAAGTACTGGTCTCTGAAAAGCCAAAAGGCATCATTTCAGTCCCTAAGCATCGAAGAAATGAAGAGTCATGACAGCAGAAGGACTCTGCTTCAGAATCGCATGCCACATGAAGAGTTGTGATTCTTCATGCGCGCGCGCTCTTTATCCAACTTCCACGCCAATTTCAAGCACACTTTGATCAGTCAATCTATCCTAGGAGACAAGGGGATGTGTGCCAAGAAAAGTCCGGATGAAATCAGCAAGAGAAATTCATCTACAGAAGGACTCTTGGTCTTTTCTGTGCCCTCTCCTCCTTGGCACGTGCAATATTGTGCCCAAGCATCCCAACCGACATGGACTCTTGTCCAAGTGGCACCAGATGTCCAAAATTAGTCAGATAAAAATCTGACATAGGCTGCCTCAATTATGACATGTCCTAATTTAAGTTCCCTTTAAATTGATTAATCAATTTAGCAAGCAACTAGACCCAAATCGACTTGGGTTAGGAATTAGGTTAGCATACACATGCTAGTATGCAATCTAGCTAATTAATTAGGGTCCCATGACCCTAATTAAATTATGAATGACTTCCATGGTCAACTCCCTAACGTGTGTGACCCCTTGGATTCTACATCTAGCCAACAGTAGGTCTAGGATCAAGCCAATTCGAACCAATCAAACCCGATTGACCTAATTAGGTCAAATTGAGCTGACCTAAATTACCAATTCGATCTATCCATCGAATTGACTCATGAAACCAATCCAATAGATTCATGAATACCTACAAGACATGACTGACATCTAGCAACATGTCATGCCTACCCGGAAGATAAGAAATTTGGTAGAAGTACCAAAATACCCTTTAGTAGAAAGTTATCGTGCAATTCAATATTTTGATCTCCCATTATCCCGATTAAGTAATGGGTATGAATAAATGTCAAATCCTAGCACTTAATTATTTCAAATCTCTATTCGATAGTGAAGACTCAGTTGATGACTGATTAGAAACCACTTCTAATCTCATCCTGCTTTGATCAAACACTCCTTGAGTTATTAATCGAAGAGATCACTTGGGATAACAATTCCTCCTACAAGGAATGATCGATTCCTTGTCGGTCCACTCATTTCCTTCATACACCTTTCACCAAATCCGAGAACACCCCATACATGACTTAATGTAATGAGTGAGTATGAACCAAAACATGGCTTAGAGTGCATAAGGAACCATGGTGACCTCAGGTTTAAAGATCACTTGCACAACTCCTACTTTGAGATCTATCTTTTGACAAGTAGTAAGATAGAATAGTCCCAGTGCGGATTAGTTCAGAGAACACATACCCTAATGAGCACCCTTGTTCTTGTATTAGTGTCTCTACACAAGTGGCTATGAGACCAACCACCCTCTTTGCAAAGCATACATTGGATAAGCTAGTCTTTTTGGTCTTATCGATCCCCGAACCGATGGTCCATCGACTAGGAACATTTTAGATTAGGGTTTATATGAACTTATGTCTCACTTGAAAGGATTATGCCCTAAAGGCCAATCAAAATATTGTATTTCGATGAAATTTTCTTTTGTATCCAAACCAGTGTATTGACATTATCAATTAATAAAGGCATTTTATTTTCATCATAAGCTGTGTCTTATTAATTTTATTAAGATATGATGAACCTCATAGATTAGGGCTATGGTTCTAGGGTTATGATGAGATCATACCAGTGAGACCTAAAGCCTTAAAACCCTAATCTAGAATATTCCTGATCGATGGGATATTGAGTAGGGGATCAATGTTTCTGGTAAGACCAGCACATCCTATGTATGCTTGGTGAAGAGGGTGACTAATCTCACAGTCACTTGTGTTTGACACTAATACTAGGATATGGGTGAGAATTAGAGAATGAGATCACTTAATGGATCCAACTTGAGAACATCTAATGGAACCTTATCTGTTTGTCAATAGATAGTTCTCATAGTGGGAGTAGTGCATGTGGTCCTTTGACCTGAGACTGCCATGGTATCTTGTATGCATGAATCCATACTTTGGTTCACACTCAATCATGACACTGAGTCATGCATGGGGTGATACTGGGTACAGTTGATTGCATATGGAGGTTGTGAGTAGGTCAAAAAGGAATCGATCAACCCTAGTAAGAGGGATGCACATCCAGATGATCAAAGTATGAACATTAGAAATAGTTTCTAATGTTCATTAATGAATCATCATTATCAGATTGAGCAAGGAATGAATATAAAATTGGATTTGACAAGTATCTATATCCATAGTCATATTCATGGTGCAAGTAGATCGAAGGACTGAATTGCCCGGTAACTCACCACTAAAGGGTATTTTGGTAAATCCACCAAAATTTCTCATCTTCCGGGTAGGCATGATACTTTGCCAGAAATCAATCTTGTCTTGTAGGTCTTCATGAACCAATTGATTTGGTTTCATGAGTCAATTCGAAGTGTGATTCGAATTGGACAATTAGGTGAGCCAATTTGACCTAATTAAGTCAATCGGGTTCGATCGGATCGAATCGGCTCAAACCTAAATCTACTGCTGGCTAGATGTGGAACCCAATGGGTCACACACAATAGAGACTTGGCCAAGGAAGTCATTCATGATTTAATTAGGGTCATAGGATCCTAATTGGTTAGCCGGATTACATACTAGCATATGTAGGCTAACCAAATTCCTAACCCAATTGGATTGGGTCCGGTTGCTTGCTAATTGGGCTAACCTAATCATGGAAAACCTAAATTAGGTTGAGTCCTAAGTGGGGCTAGCCTAATCAAAGCTAAATCTGATTTTAATTTGGATTTAAGGGCATTTTAGGTGCATTACATGAAGAGTCCTAATGGCATGGGACTCTTGGTACCTAAATGACACATTAACTTCAAAAGGGCACAGAATGAGCTATAGATCTCTGATTTGAATATAATTTATATGATCAAAAAAAAAAATTTATGCTCTTTCCAATGATACCCATATTGCCTATATTTTGACTGGTCAACATTCTTTAAAATTTGCATGGAAGAAGGATGGCGCGCAAGGTGCATGAAGAGTCGCAACTCATCATGTAGCGCGCGGTTCTGATGGAGAGTCCTTCTGCTATCAAGACTCTTCATAATCTTCAATGTTTGGAGATTGAAGAGGCGCCTCTTGGCTTCCTAGGGATCGGTAATTGACATGTGGCAAGTGAGAATTCGTCCAGATAAAAGAAGGGATGTGAATAAGGCCTTCGTTGCATGAATGGGCTTATTAGATATGATCTTTCAAGTCAGATAACTTCTCTTCAGTCTTGAAAAATTATATCTGATAAGTTGATGGGAGGACATATCACACGCCCCTCTTGTATCTATAAATAGGGGGCGGTGAAATGAGTCTTATAAAAAAAAAATAAGAATTCCGTTGAAGTACTATTCTGAGTGTCTCTCTCTCCCTCCTTTCTTTAAGACAAGACTTGTCTTGTTAAGACAAGGTCTTTTCTAATAGGACAAGGCTTTGTTTTAGGACATAAGCCTAAGGGATCCTAGAGGAGGGTTGTCCTAAAACCAAGAGTGGTTTAGGAGAGTGTCTTTAGTGCCCTACAGTAGGACAGGGTGTCCTACAGTGGTCCATAGACCAAAGGCTGCCGAAAGAGTTCCACTTCTCCAAGCAACTTGAAGAAGGAGTTCTTCCATGGTTCGAGTTTCGTGTGGATCACCGTTGGAGGATGAATGTTTGGGTGCCTGGTGGAGAAGAAGGCTGAATCAGGTTTTTCTTCATTGGATTGGATACTAGCGGTTCAGGTTGGTGCCTAAACTTTAGTTTATATTATATATGCATGTTTGTATGTTTTAATTCCTAGTAAGGAGGTCTTGGGTTAAGGGTTTGGTAGTGGTTTCATAATAAATTTTTGAAATCCATGCTTCCTCCCTGGTCACCAAAACCCTTACAGTGGTATCAGAGCCACCTTATTAGGGCTAAATCATACAAAATTTGAAGTTGCCCAATTTTGTAGGACTCTTGAGGTTGCCCATTTTGGTAGGACTCTATAAAATTTGAAGTTACCCAATGTTATAGGACTCTTGAGGTTGCCCAATTTTGTAGGGAAGAAGGCCTTCAGACAGATGACCTGCTTTCACTGTGGCAAGCCGGGTCATTGGAAGAGGAACTTCAAGGCTTACCTTGCAGACATGAAGCCTGGTGCATCAGATGCACCAAAAGGTATGAAAGAAGTTCATCCTATTTTTTCATTGGATTCATCCATTTCAAATACTTGGGTATTGGATATCGCTTGTGGTCATAATATCTGCAAATCATTGCAGGGGCTGTAGAGGCTTAGAGTCTTGAAGGAAGGAGACTTTGAGCTCTACGGTGCTAGAGGAGAGTCCATCTAAGCAGAGGCCGTAGGGACTTATATCTTGTAGTTACCTTCGGGGAAGATTTTAGAGCTAAGAGATTGTTACTATATGCCTAAGGTCATTAAAAATATCATATCTGTACCCTTGTTATTTAGACAAGGTTATACTATGAAAGTGATGAGTAATGGTTGCTCAATCAGCTTTTCTAATGAAATTATATGTTGTGGCATATTTTGCAATGGTCTTTTAACTCTATCCACTAATGACAATATACTTCATGTAAGTAACAAACGAAAGAGAGATGATGTAAACAATACTTTACTCTGGCACTGTCGACTTGGACATATTAGTGAAACTAAGATTAGCAAGTTATACAAGGAAAATTTCCTTAATCCTTATGATTATGAATCATTAGGAACTTGTGAATCATGTCTCATGGGTAAAATGGCCAAGACTCCATTTAGTGGACATAGAGAAAGGACAACTGAGTTATTAGGACTCATACATACACATGTATGTGGGCCTATGACAACTCAGGCCAAGGGTGGATACTCTTATTTCATCACGTTTACTGATTATTTTTCAAGGTACGGATTTGTGTATCTTATGAAACATAAGTCCGAAGCCTTTGATAAATTTTTAGAGTATCAAAGTATGGTAGAGAAACAAATGAGGAAAAGTATTAAAATCCTTCAATCAGATCGAGGAGGTGAATACTTATCCACCGAGTTTCTCGATCACCTTAAAGAAAAGGAGATTATCTCTGAATGGACCCCTCTTACACACCATAATTAAATGGTGTTGCTGAAAGGAGGAACCGTACCTTATTAGATATGGTACGGTCCATGATGTGCTTCACAGAGTTACCTGTTTTCTTCTGGGGATATGCCTTGGAAACCATGGCTAATATCTTAAATAGAGTACTATCTAAATCTGTCTCTAGCACTCCATATGAGATATGGATGGGTAAGAAACCCAATCTTAGGTATCTTAAGATATGAGGATGTCCATCCTATGTCAAAAGAAATTTTGGACATAAGCTAGATGCTAGAGCAGATAAGTGTCTATTTGTAAAATATCTTAAAGATAGTATAGGATATCTGTTCTACCACCCTACTGAACAAAAGATTTTTGTCAGTAGGCATGCCACTTTTCTGGAGAAAGAGTTCATCCTACAAAAGGGCAATGGAAAAAATATTGAACTTGAAGAAGTTCAACAAATATATACATCTCAACCAAATGATAACATAGTTAGTATAGAACCAGAACACACTACTCCTATCCATAGGTCTGATAGGGTGAATCATGCACTTGAGAGATATAGGTTCATTATTGAAAATAATGAAGCCCGAATCATTGAAAATGATGAGCCTCTAACCTATAAGGATGCTGTCATGAGTAGGGACTCAGACAGATGGCTGGAAGCCATGAGATACGAAATGGACTCCATGTATGTCAACCAAGTGTGGACTTTGGTTGATGCACCAGAGGGTGTTAACCCTATTGGATGCAAATGGGTTTATAATAAAAAGATTTGGACAGATGGCCAAGTCGAAACTTATAAAGCCAGATTAGTGGCTAAGGATTTCAGACAAAAACAGGGAATAGATTATGATGAAACATTTTCTCCTGTTGCCATGCTCAAATCTATTCGAATCATGCTTGCATAGCAGCATATCATGATTATGAAATCTGGCAGATGGATGTGAAAACCGCATTCCTTAATGGTTTCCTTGAGGAAGAGGTCTATATGTCACAGCCATAAGGTTTTATCTTGGAGACTAAACCTAATCAGGTATGTAGGCTGAAGAAATCCATTTATGGATTAAAGCAAGCATCCAGGAGTTGGAACATCCGATTTGATAAGACAGTCAAAGAGTTTGAGTTTATCAAAAATGAGGATGAACCTTGTGTGTACAAGAAGACTAGTGGGAGTGCCATAGTTTTCTTGGTTCTGTATGTGGATGACATACTCCTCATTGGGAATGATATCCCAATGTTACAATCAGTCAAGGTATGGTTATCAAAATAGTTTTCCATGAAAGACTTGGGAGAAGCATCCTATATACTGGGTATCAAGATCTATAGAGATAGATCTAGGAGGATGCTAGGCTTATCCCAGTCTAGGTACATTGACCAAGTGCTAAAGAGATTTAGCATGGAGGGAAGTAAAAGAGGTTACTTGTCCATTGGTCGTGGCATACATCTTTCTAAGAAGATGACTTCTAAGACACCTGAAGAAAGAAATAGAATGAGTTCTATACCTTATGCTTCGGCTGTAGGATCTATAATGTATGCTATGTTGTGTACCAGGCCTGATATGGCATATGCCTTAGGTATAGCGAGCAGATTTCAGGCTGATCCAGGAGAGGATCACTGGAAGGCTGTGAAAAATATTCTTAAGTACTTGAGATGGATTTAGGATATTTTTCTGATATACGGAGAATCTGATCTTAAACTGGAAGCTTATTCAGATTCTAGTTTTCAATCGGATCCAGATGATAGCAAATCTATTTCAAGGTATCTTCTTACCCTAAATGGAGGAGCTATAAGCTTGAAGAGTTCTAAACAGCAGACTGTAGCTGACTCAACAACTGAGGCAGAAAACATTGCTGTTAGTGAAGCTGCCAAGGAAGCTGTCTGGATGAAGAAGTTCATCTCAGAGTTAGGTGTTGTTCTGGAGATTGAAGGTCCAGTACCACTTTACTGTGATAATACTGGAGCCGTCACTCAAGCTAAGGAACCTAGAGCTCATCACAAATCAAATCACATTCTAAGACGCTTCCATCTCGTTCGAGAGATTGTTGAAAGACAAGAAGTCTGCATTAAAAGAGTAGAAATGAAGAACAACATAGCAGACCCATTCACTAAGGCTCTACCACAATGGGAGTTTGATCGCCACCTCGATTGTATGGGGTTAAAATTTAAAGGCGATTGGCTTTAGTCCAAGTGGGAGATTGAAAGGATTATGCCCTAAAGGCCAATCAAAATGTTGTATTTCGATGGGATTTTCTTTTGTATCCCAAACCAGTGTATCGACATTATTAATTAGTAAAGGCATTTTATTTTTATCGTACGCTGTGACTTATTAATTTTATTAAGATATGATGAACCCCATAGATTAGGGCTATGGTTCTAGGGTTATGATGAGATCATACCAGTGAGACCTAAAGCCTTAAAACCTTAATCTAGAATATTCCTGGTGGATGGAATATTGAGTAGGGGATCAATGTTTCTGGTAAGACCAGCACATCCTATGTATGCTTGGTGAAGAGGGTGACTGATCTCACAGTTACTTGTATTTAACACTAATACTAGGATGTGGGTGCTCATTAGAGAATGAGTTCACAAAATGGATCTAGCTTGAGAACATCTAATGGAACCTTATCTATTTGTCAATAGATAGTTTTCATAGTGGGAGTAGTGCATGTGGTCCTTTGACTTGAGACTGCCATGGTATCTTGTATGCATGAATCCATACTTTTGTTCACACTCAATCATGACACTGAGTCATGCATGGGGTGATACTGGGTATGGTGGATCGCATATGGAGGTTGTGAGTAGGTTAAAAAGGAATCGATCAACCCTAGTAAGAGGGAAGCGCATCCAGATGATTTTAATCAAATGAAGATTCGAGAAATCTTTGATCAAAGTATGAACATTAGAAATAGTTTCTAATGGTTCATTAATGAATCATCATTATCAGATTGAGCAAAGAATGAATATGAAATTGGATTTGACAAGTATCCATATCCATAGTCATATTCAGGATGCAAGTAGATCGAAGGACTGAATTGCTGGTAACTCACTACTGAAGGATATTTTGGTAAATCCACCAAAATTCCTCATCTTCTAGGTAGGCATGACATGTTGCTAGACGTCACTCTTGTCTTGTAGGTCTTCAAGAACCAATTGATTTGGTTTCATCAGTCAATTCGATATGTGATTCGAATTGAACAATTAGGTGAGCCAATTTGAACTAATTAGGTCAATCGGGTTTGATCGGATCGAATTGGCTCAAACCTAAACCTACTGCAGGCTAGATGTGGAACCCCATAGGACACACACAATATAGACTTAGCCAAGGAAGTCATTCATGATTTAATTAGGGTCATCGGATCTTAATTACTTAGCCGGATTACATACTAGCATATGTAGGCTAACCAAATTCCTAACCCAATTGGATTGGGTCCAGTTGCTTGCTAATTGGGCTAACCTAATCATGGGAAACCTAAATCAGGTTGAGTCCTAAGTGGGGCTAACCTAATCAGAGCTAAATCTGATTTTAATTTGGATTTAAGGGCATTTTAGGTGCCATACATGAAGAGTCCCAATGGCATGGGACTCTTGGTTCCTAAATGATACCTTAACTTCAAAAGGGCACAGAATGAGCTATAGATATTTGATTTGAATATAATGTATATGGTCAGAAAGGAAATTTTATACTCTTTTCAATGACACCCATATTGCCTATATTTTGACTGGTCAACATTCTTTGAAATTTGCGTGGAAGAAGGATGGCGCGCGCGGTGCATGAAGAGTCGCAACTCTTCATGTAGCGTGCAGTTCTGATGGAGAGTCCTTCTGCTATCAGGACTCTTCATAATCTTCGATGTTTGGAGATTGAAGAGGCACCTCTTGGCTTTCTAGGGACTGGTAATTGACATGTGGCAAGTGAGAATTCATCCAGATAAAAGAAGGGATGTGAATAAGGCCTTCGGTGCATGAATGGGCTTATTAGATATGATCTTTCATCCCAGATAACTTCTCTTCAGCCTTGAAAATTCATATCTGATAAGTTGATGGGAGGACATATCACATGCCCCTCTTGTATCTATAAATAGACGGTGGTGAAATGAGTCTTATAAAAAAGAAAATAAGAATTCCACCGAAGTACTATACTGAGTGTCTCTCTCTCCCTCCTTCTTTCTTTAAGACAAGACTTGTCTTATTAAGACAAGGTCTTTTCTACAAGGACAAGACTTTGTTTTAGGACATAAGCCTGAGGGGTCCTAGAGGACATTTGTCCTAAAACCAAGAGTGGTTTAGGAGAGTGTCTTTGTGCCCTACAGTAGGACAGGGTGTCCTACAATGGTCAATAGACCAAAGGCTGCTGAAAGAGTTCCACTTCTCCAAGCAACTTGAGGAAGGAGTTCTTCCTTGGTCCAAGTTTCATGTGGATCACTGTTGGAGGGAGAATGTTTGGGTGCCTGGTGGAGAAGAAGGCTGAATCAGCATTTTCTTCATCGAATTGGATACTAGCGATTCAGGTTGGTGCCTAAACTCTAGTTTATATTATATATGCATGTTTGTATGTTTTAATTCCTAGTAAGAAGGTCTTGGGTTAAGGGTTTGGTAGTGGTTTCATAATAAATTTTTGAAATCCACGCTTCCGCCCTAGTCACCAAAACCCTTACATCACTGTTATGATTTTCACATAACCCTAATTTCATTTGCCCTAACCTATGGGGTTCATCATAATCATTAAGACACAGTAATATGATGAAACTATATGCCTTTATTAATATATTAAATGTCATATAGGAGTTCCCAGATTACAAAAATGCCCTTTCATATGATTGGCTCTTAGGGCACTCTCCTTTCACTACCCCATTGGTTCACAAGGATGACATTGAAGTGGAAGTGTATGAAGTTTAGATGAACATAGTAGATGAGTATGAAGGAGAAGAGGAGATACCTATATCTGACCTAGAATTAGCTGACCCGATAGGCACCCAGGCTGAAGCTAGTCTAGAGTTAGTTGACCATGACTGTACCCTGACTGAAACTATACTAGCAGGACCCTTAGAAAAGGAGACCCATGAGGTGTCTAACCCAATTATTAGGACCTTAAGGAAACACTAGAAGAGACTCAAGTCATAGAGCCTCATCTTGAAATCCAAGAATAAGAGGAAATTATGAGGACTAGGCATATTTAGTCAGGTACCTGCAGGAAGACTTCACCCTTATAGTCCTAATTGAAGATCTCTTTCCTCAAAGTATTGACCCATTCTTCCATCAAGTGGATCTTTTAGTGTCTGTAGATGTAATTCAGTGTCTAAACTTTAAGGTCAACCCCATTAGTCTAGGACAAATCCCCAAACCCTTTTCTTATTTTCTACCCTACCAAGTCACCCCCAAATCCACTTCTTATTTCCTACCCTTCCTTGAGGTTTCCAATGTTTCTAAAATCATTGGGTTACATTTTGTTGAGGTTAGCATGTTTCATCAATCCTTTGACCCTGTTAGATTTGCCACTTAATTTTGGAGAACCTTATGGCATCTATTAGGAGTGCATGTCAAATTTTCATCTACATGTCACCCACCGACCAAGGATCAAGCATAGAATTAGAATTAAAGATTTTAAAAATATATATAAATAAATAATTAAATAAATGAAAGAGACTTTGTTATGGTAAGGCTACAACCTGGACAGTTCTCACCTAGAACAATGAAGAAGTTACACGCCCATAGTAGTGGACCATACAAAGTAATTAGAAAAATTGGACCTAACGCCTATGTGCTTGATTTACCACCTGAGCTAGATATTAGTTCTACTTTCAACGTTTCAAACCTTATAGAGTATAGGGAGCCAACATTGATACCTACTGAGTCTTTTGAGCCTAATCCAATCCTTGAGAGTAAGCTAACCCATATGTGTCCACTTGCTATACTACTAGCCCAGAGAGACAGGATCGAGCAGATCTTGGATGACAAGATTATCGCAAGCGGAGCAAAGTCTATTAACGATATCTGGTTCGTTGGCAAGGATGACCCAAGACTGACGATTCTTGGATCACCGGAAAGGAATTGTAAAGAATTGACCTAGATTTACTAGAGCACTATCACAGCAAAGTTGACCCATACTCAATAGGGTCAAGTTCCTCCCACTCAGGAAGAATTGGTGCGTTCACCAGGGCCAGAAAAAAATGACAGGTCAAACCCACATCCTTGTGGATCACCTATGAATGAAGCCCTAAGCCCAAACCCCAGATCACCTGTAAATATTTATCTTAAATTCTATTATTTTAGCTTAGTTGGGTTTATCCCTAAACCCCAAAATTGAGTCATTTGTAAAAAACCCTGGATCCAAAATTGAGTCTATAAAAGAACTCCAATTTCAATTAGATCATAAATTATGTTATAATGGTTAAGTGTTATTAAGCCCTTTTTACTAACTTTAATTGGGTTTTATATTTGCAAGCCTAATTAAGTATGGTATGGTTCAGTCATGAATTGGTTATGCCTTTTGATTAATTTGATCAAGCCAGGCTATTAGTTATTTAGTTGGTTGAGTCTTGTAATTGTTAGTTGAGTCTTGTAATACAAGAAAGGACCCGATTAAAGACCCTATGTGACACCATGTGCCAATCCAGGTCAACCCATTCTCGGTGCCACATGACAACCACCTCTTGGTGCCACCTCTTCAAGTTTTGGACATCACTTGCCACATCATCCAAGTCATCATCACATGCATGTCACTTATGTTTGGACATCATTTGCCACATCATCTTGGATAATAACACATGCCATGTCACTTGTGTTGGTCGGCCACATGGAGAATGCAGTTGATGCCACTTTAAGAGAAGTGAAATAGAAGGAGTTTAAGCCAATTTAGTGCCCATTATTCCTCATTTTGTCGCCAAATCCAAAGAAGAAGTCGACCAATCCATCTCAAAGGGATGCCCATCAAGGAGAAGTTCAAGGGGATTTCTTACTTCAAGAGTTCAAGTCAACCAAGTTCCAGGAAATCAAGATTTCAAAAACTCAAGAATCCCACAAAAACTTTTGAGTTTTTCATATCCAAATTGAAGAATCCACTATCATGCAAGAATCCTCATCATCAAGACTGTAGAGTCCACCTCTCATGGCCATTAAAGAAACAATCTTGGCCACTTATCATCACACATCATCCATCCACATTTTGGCACCCCAAATAAATGAAAATCTCATGTTGTCGCCCACTTTGAGGAAGCTAATCTCAAGTTGTCACCTAAGCTGGTTGAAGCCCAGAGAGAGCTCAAAGACATGAGTCCAGGATGCCCAAGAAGAAATTCCAAGGAGTTGTTGACCAAGGAAAACCAATGTAAGACTTTGTAACCCACATTCTCATGTTGGTGGTCTATAAATACCACCATCAATCCCTCTTGTAAATTAAATTATTATTCATCAAATAAAGATGTCATTCTGGCAATCCTTTGCTATGTCAAGCATCGCGGGGTGTGAGGCCTTTTGTCTTTGTTCTTCGAAGCATCGCAGGGTGTGAGGCCCTATTCCTCTATTCTTCGGAGCATCACGGGATGTGAGGCCCTAGTTATCCTACATATCCAACCATCAGAAAACCCAAGCCACCATCTTCCAGCTCTCTTTCCTTCCTTCTTTTCCATCTTCTTCTTCTTTCTACAATCATCTAACTTGAGTATTTTTTTGAGTGATTGTAGGTGATCGAGATCTGAAGTAAAGATGCTTCTTGCCTCGGAACCACCATCGTTGAAGTTCGGAGCCCAAAGATCAACCATCTTAAAGCCCTGCCGCAAGATCCTTGAAAGTCCAGTCAGATCCATAACCAGAGCACACAAAATCTTCATTGGTAAAATCAAAACCATTCCTAGCTCTTAATTTCTGATCATTGAAAATTCTAAATCCTAGTTTATGATAGTTTCTTAATCGCTAGATCCTTATTTTTTAATTAGCTTTGTTACATCTACTTTGCAGGTGATAACTAGTTAACTAGTCTTACCCTATTCAATGCTTTGAATCATTAATTCTATAAAAATCCAGAAAATTAATTACTGTTAATTTCAATTAATTAGATTTAAAATTGGAAATTTAGTTTTTACATATTATCCTGCATCAATATCCCAATATTACAATCGATCAAAACTTGGCTATCATCAAAGTTTTTCATAAAGGATTTGGGAGAGGAATCCTACATACTAGGTATAAAGATCTATAGAGATAGATCTAAGAGGATGCTAGGCTTATCCCAATCCAGGTACATTGACTTAGTATTGAAGAGATTCAACATGGATGGAAGTAAGAGGGTTTACTTACCTATGAGTCAAGGCATACATCTCTCTAAGAAAATGTCTCCTAAGACATCGGAAGAAAGAGAGAGGATGGCTATGATTCTTTATGCTTCGGCTGTTAGATCAATTATGTATGCCATGTTATCTACCAGACCTGATGTTGCTTATGCCTTAAGCATAGTAAGCAAGTTCCAAGTAGATCCAGGAGAGGATTATTGGAAAGCTATGAAAAATATTCTTAAGTACCTGAGAAAGTCTAAAGATATTTTTCTTATATATGGTGGATCAGAGTTGAAACTAGAAGGATATACAGGTTCTAGTTTTCAATCATATCCAGATGATAGCAAATCTATATCAAGATATGTCTTCACCCTATATGGTGGTGTAGTGAGTTGGAAGAGTACAAACAGCCAATCGTAGCCGACTCAGTCACTGTGGTAGAATACATAGCTACAAGTGAAGCCACGAAAGAAGATATTTGAATAAAGAAATTCATCATGGAATTGGGCGTGGTTCCTGAAATACAACATCTAGTACCCCTATATTGTAAAAACACTGGAGTTGTTGCACAAGTAAAGGAACCAAGGTCTCATCATAAGTCCAAGCACATCCTAAGATGTTTCCACCTCATTTAGGAAATCATAGAAAGACAAGATGTTATCATCGAACGAGTTGATACTAAGAATAATATAGCAGACCCATTCACTAAAGCACTACCTCAGTAGCAGTTTGATCGCCACTTAGATTGTATGGGTATAATAGACAAGGGCGACTGGCTTAAGTGCAAGTGAAAAATTGAAAGAAAGGTGCCTTAAAAGCCAATCTTTGACTCTTGTATGACATTATTATACTAATTATAGACATTTTTGTTTCATCATAATGCTATATCTTATTTAAATATTATGATGAACTCCATAAGTTAGGATAAAGGAATTAGGGTTATGATGGAGATCATAATAGTGAGACATAAGTTCTTAAAAATCCTAATCTAAAATGTTCGTGGCCATTGGATCATCGATTCGGGAATCGATGTTTTCGAAAAGACTAGCTTATCCTATGTATGCTCGATGGAGAGGGTGGTTGGTATCATAGCCACTTGTGTAAAGACGCTAATACAAGGATAAGGGTGCTCATTAGGGTATGAGTTCACTGAGCTAATCCACACCAAGACTATCTTATGGAAGTCTTACTACTTGTCAAAAGACTATTCTCATAGTGGGAGTTGTGCAAGGATCTTTAGACTTGAGGTCACCATGGTTCCTTATGCATACTAATTCATGTTTTGGTTCATACTCATTCATGACATTGAGTCATGTACGGGGTGTTCTCGGATATGGTAGAAGGTGTATGAAGGATGTGAGTGGACCAACAAGGAATCAATCATTTCTAGTAAGAGGAATTGTTATCCTAAGTAATCTTTTTGATTGATGACTCAGGGAGTCTTTGATCAAAGTAGGATGAGATTATAAGTGGTTTTTAATCAGTCATCAGCAAAGTCTTCATTATCAAAAGAGATTCGAAATGAATAAGTGTTAGGGTTTGACATTTATTCATACCCATCACTAAGTTGGAATAATGGGAGATCCAAAGATTGAATTGCATGGTAACTTTCTACAGAAGGATATATTTAATACTTTCAACCAAATTTTTCATCTTTCAATTAGGCATGACAAGTTGCTAGACGTCAATCATGTATTGTGAATTTTCACAAATCAATTGGATTGAATTAATGAGTAAATTAGAAAGTTAGTTTGAATTGGCAACTTAGGTCAGCTCAATTTGACCTAATTAGGTCAATCGGGATCGATTGGATTGAATCGGCTCAGACCTAAACCTACTGCTAGCTAGATATAAATTTCAAAGAGTCACACATATTAGTGAATTGACCTAGGAAGTCAATTGACATTTAATTTGGGTCATGGGATCCTAATTGGTCTGCTAGATTGCACACTAGCATGTGTAGGCTGACCTAATCTCCTTACCCAATTAAATTGGGTCCAAAAGGTTGTTAAATGGACTAACCAATTTATGGAAAATCTAAATTGGGTTGTGTCCTAAGTGGGACAAAATTATCAGATTTTAACTGATATTTTTTGGACATTTTATGTGCCATATATCAAGAGTCCCAACGGCATGGAACTCTTGGCACCAAAATGGGTGCTCGGCAAATAAAGGGATGTAGAAGGACCAAGAGTCCTTCTGCCTGATAATCACTGATACAATGATAAAGTATATTAAATTCTCTTTCATTTGACACCCATTTTGCATAGTCTTTGACTAGGTCAAATATATGAAATGGCGTGGAGCGCAAAAAAGAAGATTCGCGACTCTTCACTTTTGGTGCATAGAAAATGACCTAGAGTCCTTCTGTCTATCATTCACCAAAGCTAGATAAAGTCCAAGGGACTTTATCCTTATCTCAATGCCCTCTCATGTGGGCTTTGACCAGTCAACAAAAGGAAGAAATTGGTGGAAAGAAGTTGGCACACATGAAGAGTTGCGACACTTCATGTTTGGTGCTAATTCTAAGAAGCAAAGTCCTTCTGCTTTAAGGAATTTCAAATCATCGATGCTTCTAAATAAAAGGCTATGTCCCTTGGTTTCTCTGTAACATGAAAATGACAAGTGGTAGATGGAGAAGTTGGATGAATTAGTGAAGGCACTTGAATAAGGCAGTTGGTGAATAATAGTCATGACTTTTCACATATAAGACTCCTTCTCTTTGAAGGGTCTTATTTGATCGGTTGGTTGACAGATCAAGGCTGATGAGAGGCCATATCTGGCACCTTCCCCACTCCTACAAATAGCCATTGGTGTTTAGGCCGATGGTATCACAAAAATTCTTTTTTTCTGCATTCCTTAACTCACACTCTGCCACACTCTCCTTTTGTCTCTTCCTCCCTTATCTTTTCTTAAGACAAGTACTTCATTTTAAGACAAGGCTTTTAGAAAGTGAATTAGTAAGTGTAAGTGAAAGAGAAGAGTATTTTGGAAAGGGCTCAGAGTGCTCTACTAGAGGGCAAAGGTCTGAGCAAGAAAGGAGGGGCTGCCAAAGGAAGAAGGGCCATCAGAAGAGTCCCACTGGCTTAAGCAACCTACTAAGGAGAGCTTCCTAGTTCGATTCATGTGTGGATCACCTCTAAACGGCTTGCATTTGTGAGCCTAGTGGAAAGAAGAAGGAATTAGCTTTCCAATTATTCTTCATAACCCTAATTTAATGACTTATTGATTGTAGTGAATAAGAGATCTTGGGCTTAGGATTTTCTAGTTGAAGGGTTTTCAAGAATGAAATTTTTGAAAATCCATTGTTCTACTGTGCTATTGAAACCCTAGAAACCCAACAGGTGAGATGGTCCTACGTGTCAAAAATGGAGCAAAAGTTGCTGCACAAGCTATTGGATCATATTCTCTGGTATTAACTTTGGGGTTTGGATTAGTACTTAGTGACTGTTATTTTATGCCTGTAGCTAGTAGAAATTTGATTTCTATCTCTGTGCTAGTATAGGAAGGATTTGAATTTATATTCAATAAAGACTTTTGTAATATTTATTTGAGAAATAAATTAATTGTAAAAGCTATTCTAATTGACAATCTCTATCATTTGCATGCCGATGCATCTATGAATATTAACAAGCAAATTAATATGGATGCCATAAGACATAAACATATTAGGGATAACCTAAATAAAAAATATATGTGGCATCTTTAGCTCGGTCCTATTGGAGAGGATAGGATTAACAAACTGGAAAGGGATGGGATCCTAGATTTAGTTAATTCTGAATCATATCCACTTTGTGAGTCATGTCTTCAAGAAAAAATGATCAAGTTACCCTTTGTAGGACATGGAGAGAGGGCCACATAATTACTTGCCCTGATACACACTGATGTGTGTGGCCCATTTGATGTGCAGTCCAGGGGTGGTTGTACTACTTCATAACTTTTACTGATGATTGTTCATGGTATGATTATGTGTTTCTTATGAGGTACAAGTTTGAAGCCTTTGAAAAGTTCAAGGAATTCAGACATGAGGTAGAAAAACAAACAGGTAAAACCCTTAAGGTTCTCCGATCAGATCGGGACGGTGAATACCTTAGTGGAGAATTTTTATGTTATCTTAAGGACAATGACATAGTCTCACAATGGACTCCACCTGGTATGCCTCAACTCAATAGGGTGTTTAAGAGGAGAAATAGGACCCTATTAGGTATGGTCCGATCCATGATGAGCTTTACTAACTTGCCTTTATTTCTTTTAGGATATGCCCTACAAACTTCAATTTATATTTTAAATAGGGTTCCATCTAAATCCGTTCCTACCACACCTATGAGATATGGCATGGTAAGAAACAAAGTCTTGCTCATTTCAAGATTTGGGGATGTTCAGCCTATGTCAAAAGACTAATGGCGGATAAGTTGGAACTAGATCTATGAAAGCTTGGTTCATAGGATATTCTAAAGAAATGTTAGGTACTAATTTTTCCTTCCAGAAGACCATAATGTGATTGTGAGTAGGCATGCCACATTCCTAGGGAAATAGTTTATTCAGGAAGGTGGTAGTGGGACGCTAATTGAGCTTGATGAGAAAGTCTCTGAAGAGCAGACAGCTAGAGATCAGATCAAACCTAGTCAACCAATTGAGATAAATGCTCTTCCACCTCGTAGATCTACTAGAGTCTCCAATCCTCCTGAAAGGTACTTAGGTGTGCTTACAGAGGATATAAAGGAAATGTTCTTAGTAGGGGACAAGGATCAATTGGTTTATCCTAAGACTTATGATGAGGCGATGTCAGACATCAAATCAGAGAAATGGTTGAATTCTATGAAGTCATAAATTGAATCAATGCATCTAAACAAAGTATGGCCCTTAATGGATCCATCAAAGGGTATTATACCCATTGGATGTAAATGGATCTACAAAAGGAAGATAGGTGCAGATGGTAAGGCAGAGACCTTTAAAGCTAGGTTAGTGGTGAAAGGGTACAGTTAACGTGAAGGCATTGACTATCACGACATCTTTTCACCAGTAACTATGCTGAAATCCATCCGTACAATGCTTATAATTGCAACATATCATGATTATGAGATATGGTAGATAGATGTGAAAACTGTATTCATAAATAGATATCTTGGAGAAGATATCTATATGGAGCAGCCTTTGAATTGAATTTCCAATTCAATCCATAGATTGATCTATGTAGCTTGCAGACTTTTTGATCTACATCACTGGAAGTGAAACCTAAAGGCTGCTCCATATAGAATCTTCCTCAAGATATCCAATTAGGAATGTAGTTTTCACATCCATCTGTCATATCTCATAATCATGATATGTTGAAATTAAAAGCATTGTACTGATGGATTTTAGCATAGCTACTGGTGAAAAGGTGTTGTGATAGTCAATGCCTTCACATTTACTATACCCTTTCGTCACAAACCTAGCTTTAAAGATCTCTGCCTTAACATCTGTGCCTATCCTTCTTTTGTAGATCCATTTGCATCAATGGGTACAATACCCTTTGGTGGATCCACTAAGGACCATACTTGGTTTGAATGCATTGATTCAATTTCTGACTTCATAGCATTCAACCATTTCTTGGAGTCGATGTCTTACATCGCCTCACATAAGTCTTAGGATCAACCAATTGATCCTTGTCCACTACAAAAACATTTCCTTTATATCCTCTGTAAGCACACCTAAGTACCATTCAGGAGGATTGAAGACTCTACTAGATCTACGAGCTGGAAGAGCATTTATCTCAATGGGTTGACTGGGTTCAATTTGATCTCTAGTTGGCTGCTCTTCAGAGACTTTCCAATCGAGCTCAATTAGCCTCCACTACCACCTTCCTGAATAAACTGTTTCTCCAGGTATGTGGTATGCCTGCTCACAATCACATTGTGGTCTTCTGGAAGGTAAAAGTAGTATCCCAAGGTTTCTTTAGGATATCCTATGAACCGAGCTTTCATAGATCTAGATTCCAACTTATTTGCCATTAGTTTTTTGGCATAGGCTAAACATCTCCAAATCTTGAAATGAGCAAGACTTGGTTTCTTACCATGCCATATCTCATATGGTGTGATAGGAACGGATTTAGATGGAACCCTATTTAAAATGTAAATTGAAGTTTGTATGGCATATCCCAAAGAAATAAAGACCAGTTAGTAAAGCTCATCATGGATCGGACCATATCTAATAGGGTCCTATTTGATGGAAATTCTCCCAGGGTGCCGGGAATCATGTAGCATGCAGAAGTGAATGTCAAAACAAAAATTCAAAGCATGAAACCCTAATTGGTTAGAAAACCCTAATTTCCATGAACCCCTTATGCAATACCAATTAATGAAACAAAAATGGAGTAAAAAAAAACATACCTGGATCACTGAAATCCAATCCTTTCCACGAGGCTGACAAGTGCAAGCCTTCCAACAGTGATCCACACAGGAATCAAACCTAGGAACCTCTCCCTTGTAGGTTGCTTGATCAATTGGGACTCTTCCGATGGACTTTCTTCCTTCGGTAGCCTCTCCTTCCTTGCTTAGACCTTCGCCCTCCAGTAGAGAACTCTAAGCCCTCTCCAAAATCTCTCTTCTCTCTTTCTATCACTTCCTAATTCTCTTCCTAAACTCTTGTCTTAAAATGGGGGACTTGTCTTAAAGGAAGACCTATGACTTAACAAGAGAAGGAAGAGACAAGGTGGATAGATGTAAGAGTGTAAGAAAGAAACCAAAAATCATCCCATTGGAACAAATACCGATGGCTATTTATAAGAAAGTAAGAGGTGCCAAATAAGCCTTTTCATCAGCCTTTGATCTGTCTAAACATAGATCAAATAAGACCCTTCACTAAGAAGGAGTCCTATCTTGAAACACTATGTCCCTTTATGCGCCAACCACCTAATTCAAGTCCCTTCAATTTTTTATCTGACTTCTCCCTTTGCCACTTGGCATTTCTAGTTAAAACGAAGCCAAGGGACATGACTTATGAATGAAAAGCATAGGTGATTCAAAAGGACTTAAAGTAGAAGGACTCTGCTTTCTTGAATTAGTGCCAAAGTGAAGAGACGTGACTCCTCACTTTATGCAAACTTCTCCATGCCATATGACACCTTTTATCTAGTCAAAGTATAAGCAATATGGGTGTCATATGAAAGGGCATTAAGTCTACTTTCCAACCATATAATTTGTTTTTAGATTAGATGTCAATTGGTCCTTATGTGCCCTTTTGAATGTAGAGGTGTCACTTAGGCATTAAGAGTCCCATGCCTTTTGGACTCTTCATATATGGCGCATAAAATGTCCAAACAATATCAGATAAAATTTGATAAATTCATCCCACTTAGGACTCAACCCAATCTAGGTCTCCCATAAATTGGTTAGTCCATTTAGCAACCATTCTGATCCAATCCAATTGGGTTAGGAGATTATGTCAGCTTACACATGCTAGTGTGCAATCTAGCTAATCAATTAGGGTCCCTTGATCCTAATTAAATGTCAATTGAGTTCCTAAGCTGACTTCCTAATGTGTGTGACCCATTGGGTTCTACATCTAGCCAGCAGTAGGTTTAGGTTTGAGTCGATTCGATCCGATCGAACTCGATTGACCTAATTAGGTCAAATTGGCTCATTTCATTGTCCAATTCGAATCACACATCGAATTGACTCATAAAACCAAATCAATTGATTCATGAAAACCTACATGATAAGATTAAAGTCTAGAAATATGTCATGCCTACCCAAAATATAAGGAATTTGATGGAAATTACTAAAGTACCATTCAGTAGTAAGTTACCGTGCAATTCAATCTTTTGATCTTCCATTATTCCGATTAAGTGATAGGTATGGATATATGCCAAACCCTAATACTTAATCATATCGAATCTCATCTCAATTATAAGGACTCAGTTGATGACTAATTAGAAACCAATTCTAATCTCATCCTACTTTGATCAAAGGCTCCTTGAGTCATTCATCAAAGAGATTGCATAGGATAACAATTCCTCTTATTAGGAAAGATCGATTCCTTGTTGGTCCACTCATATCCTTCGTACACCTTCCACCATATCCAGAACATCCCGTACATGTTGCAATGGCATGAATGAATATGAACCAAAGTATGGCTTAGTGTGCATAAGGAACCATGGTAACCTCAGGTCTAAAAATCACATGCACAACTTCTACTCTGGGATCTATCTTATGACAAGTAGTAAGACTTCCATAAGATAGTCCCGATGCAAATCATTCTAGTGTACTCATACCCTGATGAGCACCCTTATCCTTGTATTAGTTTCTTTACACAAGTGGTTGTTAGATCAACCACCCTCATCAACTAATCATACATAGGATAAGCTAGTCTTTCCAAATTCATCGATATCCGAATCGATGGTCCAATGACTAGGAACATCTAGATTAGGGTTTATAAGAATTAGGTCTCACTGTTAATTTATCATAACCCTAATTCCATTGTCCTTCTCTATGGGGTTCATCATAATCAACAAAAACATGACACAGTAGTATATGATGAATCAAATGCCTTTATTAATATAAAAAATATTTCATACATGAGCTGAAAGTTTATGAAAAAGCCCTCATAAAGATTGGCTCTTATGACACTTTTCTATCAAACTCCCACTTGCACTAAAGCCAATCGCCCTTGTATTTTATGCCCATAATATCTAAGTGATGATCTAACTGCTACTTGTCTAATGCTTTAGTGAACGGTTCTTCTATATTGTTCTTTGTGTCAACTCATTCAAAGGTAACATCATGTCTTTCAATGATCTCACGAACGAGGCGGAACTATCTTAGAATATGCTTGGACTTGTGATGAGACCTTGGTTCCTTAGCTTGTGCAATAGCCCCAATGTTATTATAGTATAATGGCACTGGCTGTTGTACATCAGAAACCATGCCCAATTCCATGATGAATTTCTTTATCTAGATAGCTTCCTTCGCGGCTTCACTATTAGCTATGTACTCTGCCTCAGTGACTGAGTCAGCTACTGTTAGCTGCTTTGTACTTTTCCAACTCACTGCACCATCATTCAGGGTAAAGACATCCCAATGTGGATTTGCTATCATTTGGATCTGATTGAAAACTAGAATCTATATAACCTCCTAGTTTAAACTCAAATCCACCGTATACTAGAAAAATATCTTTAGTCCTTCTCAAGTACTTAAGAATATTTTTCACAGCTTTCCAATGTTCCTCCCCTGGATCTGCCTGAAACCCGCCACTATGCCAAAGGCATAAGCGACATCAGGCCTGGTATATAATATGGCATACATTATTGATCCTATAGCCGAAGCATAAGAAATCATAGCCATCCTCTCTCTTTCTTCTAATGTCTTAGGAGACATTTTCTTAAAGAGATGTATGCCTTGACTTAGAGGCAAGTAACCTTTCTTACTTCCATCCATGTTGAATCCCTTCAACACTGAGTCAATGTACCTGGATTGGGATAAGGCTAGCATTCTTTTGGATCTATCTCTATAGATCCTTATACCTAGTATATAGGATGCCTCTCCCAAATCCTTCATGGAAAACTTTGATGATAGCCATGTTTTAACTGACTGCAATATTGGGATATCATTCCCAATGATTAGTATGTCATCCACATACAAAACCAAGAAAACAATGGCACTCCCACTTGTCTCTTATACACACATGGTTCATCCACATTTTTGATAAAACCAAATCCTTTGATTGTTTCATCAAAATGGATGTTCCAAATCCTCGATGCTTGTTTAAGTCCATAAATGGACTTCTTTAACTTGCATACCTGGTTTGGTCTCCCACTTGAGACAAACCCCTCTGGTTGTGACATACAGACTTCTTCCTCAAGGTTTTCATTGAGGAAAGTAGTCTTTACATCCATTTGCCAGATCATGGTTTTTGTTATGGCAAGTAGTATCCGAATGGACTCGAGCATGGCTACTGAAGAAAAGGTTTCATCATAGTCTACACCATGTTTTTGTCTAAAACCTTTTGCTACCAGTCTAGCCTTCTAGGTCTCAACTTGACCATCTGCTCCAATCTTCTTCTTGAAGACCCATTTATACCATATTGGGTTAATTTCTTTAGGTGGATCTACCAAAGTCCAAACCTGATTAGAAAACATGGAATCCATTTCAGATTTCATGGTGCCAAGCCACTGTCAAAGTCTCTACTCTTGACAGCTTCCGAATAGGTCACAAGATCATCATCTTGTATGATACTGGCTTCATTATCATCCCTGATGACAAAACCATATCTGAGAGGTGCTCCCCACACCCTCTGTGACCTTCGGAGAGGAAGTGTGTATTATGGTTGTTCTTGATCCACAAGAACCTCTGGTTAAGGAACTTCTCTTGAAGGCTCACTAGTTTGTTGGTTCTATTTTTCATATAACTCAAGTGAAGAATCACTACATCCTTCATGGATAAACTCTTGTTCCAAGAATGTAGCATGCCTACTGACAATTATTTTTTGTTCAGTAGCATTATAAAAGAGGTATGCAATACCCTCTTTTGAATAACCAACAAATCTATATTTATCAGCCCTTGCACTTAGCTTATATCCAAAGGTATTCTTGACAAAAGCATGATAACCCCAAATCTTCAAATACTTAAGATTTGATTATTTGCCATTCCATAATTTATATGGAGTGCAATTCACTTATTTAGATGGAACCCTGTTTAATATGTATACAGCTGTATCTAGGGCATGTCCCCAGAAGGAAGTAGGAAGATCTGTGAAGCTCATCATGGACCTTATCATGTCTAACAAGGTGTGATTTCTCCTTTCTGCCACTCCATTTAACTGGGGTGTATAAGAAGGGGTCCATTTAGATATAATTCCTTTGTCCTTGAGATGGTTCAGAAACTCACCATATAGGTATTCACCTCCTTGATCAGACCAAAGAGCTTTAATACTAAATCCAGTTTATTTTTCAACCATACTCTGATATTCTTTAAACTTATCAAAGGCTTCAGACTTGTGTTTTAAAAGATACATTGACCGATCCTTGATAAATCATCAATAAAAGTAATTATCTTTGACTAACTTGTTTATCCTTGACTCACTGATATGACCCAATCGGTAGTGCCAAAGATATGTAACATTGTAATTATCTCTTGAGGCTTCTAATTTTGTGGAGTCCATGTAATGAATTGCATATGTGAGATCCACATACGGTATCCAATACCCATGAATTAAAAATGGAAGCACTCAATGATAAATTAGTTTGTATCATGTACAAACCTTTAGATGCACCACTTGCATCTTGCTTCACATTTGCAAGGTAAACCTTGCAGTTCTTCTTCCAATGCCTAGTCTTGCCATAATGGAAACAGGCTCCATCAACCTTCTTAACTTTCTTGTTCTTCTTTTGGATGCTCTTCTTAGGGTTGAGTTTTTTCTTCATACCCTTCTTCATTGCTTGCTTCTTTTTATCAACAAGAAGCACCTGAGCCTTATCTCCTTTATAGTGTCTCTCAGCTGTCTTAAACATATTAAGTAGCTCTAGCAATGAAGTATTCAATTTGTTCATACTGTAATTAACAACAAACTGAGAGAAGGAATCTGGGAGTGTGTTGACCCCTAAAGTGATTTTGATGATAACAAAATATTGGAGCATACATTTGGTTATCTAACAACTCTTCAAATGATTGATAAGTTTTTGTAGGATAACTACATTGACATACTTTCTAAATCCTACAATCTTTAATGTTTTGTGTTGAGTTGTAAAGCATTTAGAATCTTGTAAAGAAGAACCCTACAAAAAATTTCCTATTAAAATCAAGTTTAAGGGTTACTTCTAGTAGTCTTTCAAGCTTCAATTTTTCTTGAATTTATTTAAGAAGTCCTTGAAGAAGACTTCAAAGCTTGGGACAAGTGTTCTGGAAGTTTGAAGTTGATATGGCTGAAGAACCACTTTCGAGCCGACTGGATGGAGGACCCAGCCGACTCTGGCACTAGCACAGGAAAGAAGTTCTCTGGCACACAGATCTAGCTGACTGGCACCAAGGCATAGTCGACTCATCCAGAACATGGTTGAGAATGTTCTGAGATTCTCAGGAATCCGAGCTGACTAGAATTTAGCCCATCCGACTCGTCCAAAACTCGGTTGAGAATGGTTTGAGAGCCTTTGAGATTCCAGCCGACTAGGATTCAGCCTAACCGACTCATCCAGGGTATGGTATTTTCTCAACTGTGGAAGCTAGCCGACTGGCACTCAGCCCAATCAACCCGAACTTGGTCTGAGCCGACTCAAAGTTTGTCCGAGCTGACTGGAATGACAGGGTCACCTCCAACGGCTAGTTCCAGTTCTCAATTTTTGAATTCCAAAAGTGCTCCAAAGGTAACCTATCACCTCTCATGGTCTACAACATTCAAAATCAAGGGAAGGCAGTTGAAGTCTCTATAAATAAGGTATGAGAACATCTTTGAAGAGACTAATGAATTATTGAGCATTTATTGAACACTTATTGAAGTGAAGAGAGAGCACTAGAGCTTTAAAGTCTGCTTTCAAGCCTGCAACAACTCTTACCAAAAGCTTGAAGCTTCTTTTGAGGAAAGTAAGGAAGCCATTGAAGTGCATTGAAGAGCATTAAGTGGATCTTCACTCGAGCTGCATTGGCAACTACCCGACAATAGAGTTTGTCTTTATTGTTGCTTATTTATTCTATCTTTTAGAATATCTGGGTTATTGGTGAGCTCGGTTGTAAAAACCAAACAGGTTTCTTTGGTGAGCCTTTAAAAACCAGAGTATAGAGGTTTCTTTGGTGAGCCTATTTAAAAACCAAAGTGTAGAGGTTCAATGTGAGCCTGTGAAAACCTAGAGTGGGTTTCTTTGGTGAGCCCTATTTCAAAAGCCAAAGTATAGAGGTTGGGATTGTGAACTTGTAAAACAATCCAACTGTATTCCTGTTTGGGGTATATTGTGGAAATCCCAAGTGGTAAACTTGGGTAGTGGATGTAGGAGCTAGGTTGCTCCGAACCACTATAAACATGCTTTGTTTGTGTTGTGTTTGATTTACTTTTTAGCTTCTGCATGCATTCTCTGATTAACATAGCACCTAACCACTAAAAGGAATTACTTGTGCACATACTTGCAAAAATTTTGTAATTCCCAATTCACCCCCTCTTGGAAAAAGCCACCTGGGCAACAGCTGGTATCAGAGCAGTGTCTCTGAATACTTAAGTTAAGATTGATGGCTCATCCCATGAGTACATCCTTGGCCGAAGGCCAATCAATAAATAGACCTCCACATTCACATGCACTAATTATTCATATTGGAAAGCATGAATGAAAATTTACATACAAGCTATAGATTTTCAATTATGGAAAGTCATCTTGAAAGGTTCACACATTCCCATAATTAAAGTTGATGGCGTGGACATCCCTAAGCCAGAAGAGGACTGGGATGATCATGACATGAAGATAGGAGAATTGAATGCCAAAGCAATGAATTTATTATATTATGCTTTGGATGCAAACGAGTTCAACCGAATTTCTACTTGCTCTTCAGCAAAGGAAATCTGGGATAAACTCGAAGTGACCCATGAGAGAACTTCCCAAGTGAAAACCTCAAAGATAAATATATTAGTTCATAATTATGAATTGCTCAAAATGGAACCTTCTAAAATAATTTCTACCATATTCTCTAGATTTACAGATATTATTAACGGTTTAAAGAGTCTTGGCAGGGTATACTCTAATGTAGATCTAGTTCAGAAGATCCTTCATTCTTTGCCCGACAAATGGGATCCCAAAGTAACTGCATTCCAGGAAGCCAAAGATCTCAACACATTGATGCTGGATGAACTGCTAGGATCACTCATCACCCATGAGCTGACAATGTGACACAGAACGAAAGATGAGCAGAAGAAAAAGAAGACAATAGCCTTCAAAGCTGCTTCCGACTCAAAGAGGGATGATGAAGAATCTGAAGAAGAAAGTACCTCCTCCAATGACGACCTAAAAGATGATGACATCGCTATGGTTATGAGGAGATTCAGAAAATTTATGGAAAGAAAGAAAGGAAGGTATAACCAAAAATTTTATAGGAAGGATTATGGAAAGGAAAAGGAAAGGACAGAGAGAAAGATAAAGAGGTAGTCCCCACATGCTATGAATGCAAGAAGTCGGGGCACATATGTTCGGACTGTCCACTGTTGAAGAAATCCATCAGACAAAAGAAGAAAAAGAAAGCCATGGTTGCCACATGGTCCGACAGTGAAGACTCATCATCATCTGAAGAAGAAAAGACCATCAAGACCATAAATTTATGCTTAATGGGTCTCGAAGATGAGGTAACATCCCCTAACATTGCACTGAATTTACTTTCGATGAATTAAATTCTGCTTTCATGGCTTACTTTTGAAATTAAGAAAGCTGGAGTAAAGATAAAATCATTGAAAAATATGAATGATTCTTTACTCAAACAAAAGGATGAAATTTCAGAAAAGAACAATTTATTACAAAAAGAATTACATGACTTTTCTGAAAAATTTGAAAAGCTGAAAAATGAAAATCTTTCATGTAAATACAAAAATAATGATTTGCTTGCTAAAAATAATGAATTGAAAAAAGAGGTTACAAACCTCAAGCCTTTGGTTGAAAAACTCACTTTATCTTCAAATAAGTTTAAGCTAATTTTAAAAGAACAATGAATTTCAGGAAATAAAGCTGGAATTGGTTTCAACACTTCTTTTGTGAATGGAGTTTTAGCAACTAATTTTGTGAAATCCAAAACACATGTTCAAAATGCCTTATCTCAAAAAGTTTCAGCCACACCAAAAACTGTTTCTACTTCAAAGTCTTTATTATATGTTCCTAAGAATTTGAGAAAAAATGCATACATTTTGAAAACTTCAAAATCTGCATCAAGTGCATCGACTTTCAAAACTTCAAATTCTGGTTTTATCAAAAATTCTAAAGTTGTTTGCTATACTTGTAAAAGAATAGGACATAAAGCTTTTGAATGCAATAATTTTAGAAATGTCCTTAAGAAAATAAGAAAGATCTAGGTTCCCAAAGGAACCTTCTCTGCTGACCTGCAAGGACCCAAACTAGCTTGGGTACCTAAAAGAATTCATTGACTATTTTGCAGGAATGTCATGCAGCCCAAAGATTGAAGAAAAGGTGGTACTTGGACAATGGCTACTCAAGACATATGACGGGTGACAAGGACCAATTCATCACCCTTGAAATGAAAGAAGGAGATATTGTCACCTTTGGAGATAATGGCAAAGGAAGAATAATCGGTATTGGTAAGATCAAAATAACTCCCTTCACTTTTATCGAAAATGTTTTGCTAGTAGACAAATTGAAGCATAATCTCTTAAGTATAAGTCAATTGTGTGATAAAGGCTTCAAGGTTATCTTTGAGTCATCTATGTGTATAGTAACAAACTCTTTAGAATCTAGCAATAAATTTATTGGAATTAGACTCGGGAATATCTATGTGGTAGATCTTAATGATCTTGCTATGTCTAGTAGATGATGGGGGACCCGAAACCTATCCGGGTTTCACATTTTATTTTTTTAGAATTTTAAAAAAAATTTTAGAATTTTTGTATTTTAGTTATTCCCGCTATTCCACCTATTCCCTTTATTCCCATGTTATCCCAATGTTATTCCAACTTTATTCCAGGCTATTCCTATCTCCTTCAACCTCCAAAAAAAATCACAGAGGCCTTTTTTTTTTGATTTTTTGCCCCACCGGTCCGTGATCGGCCGTGCCCGACCCCCGCCACTGCCGCCCGCCCGCCGGTGCTCCGCAGATCCGCCGCCCTGCCGCCCCGCCGGCATCCCTGGGGCCTCACGCCCGTGGGAAGACCCGCAGTCCGTGGAAGACCAACGGTCGCCCACGGCTGCCGCCGCCGTTTCGCCACAGCCGTCGTGCCGCCCCGCCGCCGTCGTCCGCCCACCGGCGCGCCACCAGGCCGCCCCGCCGCCGGCATCCCTGGACCTCACGCCCGTGGGAAGACCCACGGTCCGTGGAAGACCAACGGTCATCCACGGTCGCCGCCACCGTTTCGCCGCCGCCATCATGCCGCCCCGCCACCGCCGTCCGCCCGCCGGCGCGCCACCAGGCCGCTCCGCCGCCGCCCGCTGGGCCGGGTGCCGAAGATCCAGGTGCCCCCTGTTGCTCGGCCGTGAAGGAGTTTTCACACGTTTTTCAGAGCAACCAAATGAAGCTTCTGCACGCTTCTCAAAGTGGTGGAAGAAGAGTTGTTTTGCATGATTTTTGGAGTAGCACGAGTTTCAGAGCGGAGGGGATTTCAAAATTCAAATAAATGGGATTTATTTGGTAATTTTTTTAATGAATGTAATTTGGAAAATTTGGGATTTTGATTTTGAATTTGATTTCAAAATCAAGGGAGGATTTCAGGGGATTTTATTTTTGAATTTCAAAAGGGATATGGGTATCTATAAATACCCATACTCATCTTGTAAAAAAATAGTTGAATGAAATTTTTGAGTGTTCTTCTAGTGTATGGTTCTGGGTTGAGGCCCTTTTTCTTCATCCTTCGGGACGTCGAGGGGTGTGAGGCCCCAAGTATCTCCTTTCTCCCTCCCACCTTCGTGTCTTTCCCTCGTGGCCTTGAGAACCATCCTAGAACCTCTAAGTACTGAGGAGGGCGTAATGCCTTAGAGGTGGATGGTCTCTTCGTTAGGGTGAGTCCCAAGATCCATGAGTTCTCCCCCACCCCCGTCCTTCGTGACCTTGAGATCCATCCTAGCGCCTCTAAGTATTGAGGAGGGCGTAATGCCTTAGAGGTGGACGATCTCTTCGTTAGGATGAGTCCCAAGGTCTAGGAGTTCTCCCCCACCCCCGTCCTTCGTGACCTTGAGATCCATCCTAGCGCCTCTAAGTATTGAGGAGGGCGTAATGCCTTAGAGGTGGATGGTCTCTTCGTTAGGATGAGTCCCAAGGTCTAGGAGTTCCCGTCCTAGACTCCCATCCCCATCGTTCCTTCGCCATCTCCGCCAAGAAAATTTAAAAAAAAAAAAAAAAAAAACCAAAAGAGCCCAGTCATTTTAGGATTTTCGGGGGTCGTTCTATCCTAGTCCAGGAGGCTTCTTAGCCCTCCCATGATCCCTGATTTGCTTTAGGTGTTTTTCCTCTTTTTCAAAATAACAATAGGTTTTCTTCGTGTCCTTCGTTCTACATTAGTAGACCTAATCTAGTTGCAATGAATGCTAAGACCAAAGAGTCAGACTTACTATGGCATAGACGATTAGGTCATGCTAGCATGCATACAATTGCCAAATTAATTTCTAAAGATCTTGTTAGAGGCATGCCTAAGTTTAAAGTTGATTTAAATCATATTTGTGATGCATGCCAAATGGGTAAACAAACTAGGGGGAGTTTTAAATCAAAGAATATAGTTTCTACAAAAAGACCTATTGAACTACTTCACATGGATCTTTTTGGACCTACTAGGACCACAAGCCTAGGAGGAATGAAATATGCTCTTGTGATAGTAGATGATTTTTCAAGATTTACTTGGGTTTTGTTCATTGCTTCGAAAGATGAAACTTTTCATGTTTTCAGAAAATTTCATAAAAAGGTTTCAAACCAAAAGAACTTATCTTTGATTTCAATTAGAAGTGATCATGGAATTGAGTTTGAAAATCAATTTTTTAAAGATTATTGTACTGAATTTGGCATTGATCACAACTTTTCCACTTTTAGAATACCTCAACAAAATGGTGTTGTAGAAAGGAAAAATAGGATATTGGAAGAAATGGCTCGCACAATGTTGTGTGAAGGCAATCTTTCAAAATACTATTGGGCAGAAGCGGTGAACACTGCATGTTATATTTTAAACCGCATTTTGATCCGTCCTATTTTAAAGAAAACCCCTTATGAGGTTTGGAATGACAAAAAACCCAATATTAGTTATTTTCATGTGTTTGGATGTAAATGCTTTGTGCATAACAATGGAAAAGATAATTTAGGAAAATTTGATTCTAAAGCTGATGATCTAATTTTCCTAGGTTATTCTTTACATAGCAAAGCATATAGGGTTTTTAATAAAAGGACTCTTACTGTTGAAGAGTCAATTCATGTTGTATTTATTGAAACTAACCCTACACCTTCTAGACAAGAAGAGTGCATAGATAATGATGCAGGGACATTGCAAAAAGGAATGGATGACTTAAGTATTCAAGACAAAGACACTCAAGATGGAGAAGAAATGGTAAGTAATGATCATACTGATCTACCAAGGAACTGGAGGTATGTTACATCTCACCCTAAAGAATTAATAATAGGAGATCCTTCACATGGTGTTAGGACTAGGGCTGCATATAAGGATGCACATGATTACCTAGCCTTTGTATCACAAATAGAACCCCATAGCTTAGAAGAGGCTGAGACTGACCCAAACTGGATGATGGCAATGCATGAAGAATTAAACCAGTTTAAAAGAAATAAGGTATGGACACTTGTAGATAGACCTACTGACCATCCAATAATAGGAACTAAATGGGTCAATAGGAATAAATTAGATGAGCAAGGAAACATATAAGGAACAAAGCTAGATTAGTGGCTAAGGGATATAACCAAGAAGAAGGTATTGATTTTGATGAAACTTATGCACCCGTAGCAAGACTAGAAGCCATTAGATTACTACTTGCATTTGCTTGCTACATTAACTTTAAACTCTTTCAAATGGATGTAAAAAGTGCATTTCTTAATGGTTTTATCTCTGAACAAGTTTTTGTGGAACAACCACCAGGTTTTGAAAATCACAATTTTCCAAACCATGTATTCAAATTAAACAAAGCATTGTATGGTTTGAAACAAGCATCTAGAGCCTGGTATGATAGACTTAGCACATTCTTAATTGAAAATGATTTTTCAAGAGGTAATGTAGACAAAACTCTATTTATCAAAAAGAAAAATAATGACATCTTAGTTGTACAAATATATGTAGATGACATCATTTTTGGTGCAACTAACGAATCTCTATGTAAAAAATTTGCTAAGCTTATGCAGGAAGAATTTGAAATGAGCTTAATGGGCGAGCTGAACTACTTCCTTGGACTTCAAGTAAAATAAACAAAGGAAGGCATCTTTATCAACCAAGCCAAATACATCAAGGAAATCATCAAAAAGTTTGGTATGGAGACTAGCAAATCAATGAGCACACCCATGAGCCCAACTTGCAGATTAGACAAAGATGAGAATGGATCCAATGTTGACCAAAAGCTATATAGAGGTATGATCGGATCCTTATTGTATTTGACTACAAGTAGACCTGACATATTATATAGTGTATGTATATGTGCTAGATTTCAGTCATCTCCAAAACAAACACATATGCTTGCTGTTAAAAGAATAATTAAATATTTGAAAGGAACAAGTAATTTAGAAATTTGGTACTCTAAACATTCTACTCTGAATTTGATTGGATTCTTTGATGCTGATATGCTGGTTGTAAAATAGATAAAAAAAGCACTAGCGGTACATGCCAATTTCTAGGGTTGAATTTAATTTCATGGCACTATAAGAAGCAAAACTCCGTAGCCTTGTCCACAACTGAGGCTGAGTACGTGGCTGCTGGTAGTTGTTGTGCTCAAGTGTTATGGATTAAACAACAACTAGAAGACTTTGGTGTATCACAATCTAAAATTCTAATTAAATGTGATAACACAAGTGCTATCAATTTGACAAAGAATCCAATTCAACACTCTAAAACCAAGCACATTGAAATTAGGCACCATTTTATTAGAGATCATATTTCTAATGAAAATATTGTGCTTGACTTTGTACCTACTAAAGATCAATTAGCTGACATATTTACTAAGCCACTCAATCAAGATAGATTTGAGCTAATTAGGACTTTGCAATTTTTTTTAGATTCTCTAACCTAATTCCTTCAAGTTTAAGGAAATAATATCTAGAGAACCTCCTCAATTTATTCTATTTTATTGAGCCTTAATTTCCATTGAAATTCTTTTCAAAATCCTTTTGGTTTTTGTTCAAAATCTTCAAAACTCTATTTTTTCTATTCGTGTTGACTAGATCTTAATCCGAGTCAACTAGATTTTCAGAGAGTTTTGAACTTGTTATGGCCTAGCCAGCTCGAGCAGTTTCGAGTCGGCTAGATCTTCTGATGGTTTTAGGAGAGTTATGGCTGAGCCGACTTGAGCCTTTTTAAGGCTACTCGAGTCGACTGGAATTTCGTGCCGATGTGTTTTGCCTTGGGTTATAAACCCTTCACCGAACCATTTTACCTTTTTGTTGTCTTCTCTAATGGGTCATTAATCTCCAAAACCTGCTCCAAAGACTTCCTTCTCCCCTCCAAGGACTCCAATCTTCCAATTTTCCATCTTTCCTAGCAATGGCACCAAAGCGTGCGACAGGTAAACACTCCGTTAGGGTTGCTCCAACTGTTGAAAAGGAAAGATGGTCCAAAAGGAGGCAAGAAGAGCAAACTAGCACCGTCCACAGTGAAGAATTTGCAGAGGATGCCACAAGAGATGCTCCTACCACTCCTAGCCATGTGCCTTCAATGTCTATGCATCCGGTAACCTCCGGCCACCGTATTAATTTTGAGTTTATTAAAGGCATTAGGTTAAAAATAGGAGATTTAATCGAAGATCAAGGGTGGAGAAAATTTTGTTCTTTGAATGAGAAGACCTATCCCACTTTGTTTAGAAGTTTTTATGAAAACTTAAGGTTGGGAACTAATCATGTGGAGTCCACTGTTAAAGGAAAGAGGATAATGGTCAATGAGGAATTTCTACAAGGGATATTGGACTTACCTTCAGAGGGAGTAAAGTTTTTAGTAACTGACAATAGAGAGAAGACTCTGAGGACTATACTGAACAAAGAAGATGTTGGAGGTATTGGTATAGTATTTGCTAACACCCTGTCACTAGAAATGAGATTTTATTTGTAGAATTTTCTTGCAAAGAACCGGTAGATTCGATTAGGTAAGTGAAAGAGATTTATGCCTCATGGAGCACATCTTAGAGAGAAATCCTGTCAATCTTCCTTACATTATAATCGTGCTAATGAAAGAAACTGTTCGGAAGGCTAAATCATGTCTACCATATGGAAAGAAACTGTTCGGAAGGCTAAATCATGTCTACCATATGGAATGATGCTTACCCACTTGTTTAAATCTAATAGAGTCAGTTTGGATGTTGAGGATGGATTAGAATTGCATCACATATATGTTTACACATCCAAAACTCTAGAGAGAATGGGATACTTCCAAGTGGAAGGAGTATGGAGAAAGAAAGGCACAAATGAAAGGGCTATAGGCAGCTCAAGTAGTAGTGAAGAAGAAGTAGAGGAAGAAAATATAGAAGCAGCTGGAACTTCTTCTACACCAGTACCTAAGCATGTGTCACTTGTATTCGAGCTTGCTGCCACTGAGGAGACTAGAGCACCTTCTCCTATGTTTGATGTGTCTGCAGTAGAGTTTGATTTGTATGCACCGGAGTTTGACTTGCCTGCAGTTGATGTTCCTTTACCTGACTATCCTACTGCAGCACCACAACCTCCTATCCTTCATGTTCAGATTGAAGAACAGATGAGAAGCTTGACAGATTCATTGACAGGTACAATAACTTCTTTATTTATTGATTTGAAATAGTTAATGGATAGCAGATTGGACAAACTGGAAGAGCATGTGTCAAGTCTACAAGGAAAGGTTGAAGCTATGGAAGCTTCAAGATCAACTCCTCAGATAGAACTTCAACCAATTCTGAATTGTATCTCTTCAAGTTCTGAAGCAATTATAAAGTATGTGAACACTACACTAAATGAATAACAAACTGAATTCAAGGAACATAGAGGCAAAGTGGGAACTATTGTTGATACAAGAAGTATGGCTGATGATTACACTAGAGGTATCGGGATCATCAGGTTGGAGCTTGGCAGACTTCGAGGATCAGCTGAAGCTTTCGCCAATGTCCAAGCCTTGGAGCTCATATCTATGCAGAAAGAAATTGGTAAGATGAAGGAGGCAGAAAACAAAGTGCTAGTTTGCCTCAAGGACTTGGAGCAACAGCTGGGAGCAATTTGGATGGAGATGGTGTCTATATGTGGCACTATCAGATCACTAGAGGACACAGCTAGGACTAGACCATTGTGTGATCCACCTCCCGTTTCCACTAGGGCTCCTAGTACCTCTCATCACCCTAGGTCTCCTCCTCCTCATGCTTCATCTAGTCGATCACCTAGACCCACTTCTTGGCAAGGTGCCAATGTTCCCAGAGATAACTCTAAGTAGACATTTTGTAGTTTCAGTACTTTTTGAATGCTTTTTGAAACTTTTGTAATGATTGATGTACTGAACACCTTTTTGATAGAAATGAAATGAACATCTTTTTGATCACTGTGTGTATATGTGTTATCTTGTTTACACTCTCTTCCTTTTAATAAGAATTCTCTCTAAAAGTTGAGAAAGTGAAATTATCTCAAACAAATCTTAAAACTTTCTCAATCTATTTAAAATTCTAAGCTTATATGTTTAACCTTTTTGAATTGATGACAAAAATGGGGAGAATCATAGTGTGCATGAAAGGAAAAGCTTAATGAATTGTAATAAAACTACTAAAGTAAAGTAGACAGGGAGAGTTTTTAAGGCATTTCTGAATGATCTCTTGCATATTATTCTGTTAAAATGTTCAAATGAATGTTAAAGGGGGAGAAACTTAGAGAAAATTCATATTGTCTAGAAATTTTATAAAAAAGTGGAGATATATATGTTTAATTTATATGCTTCAATGATTACTATGATGCTCTCTACTTATTATATTTATCAGTCGATACTTAATGCTACTGATGCATACAAGCAATCATTCTCTGATATTTGTAGTTTATGAATTTGACCTTGTGTATAATTGTATAGCACATACTGATATACATTTGAGATTACAGTTGATTTTATGAATTGTCAAACAAATGTAAATGCTCACATACTTGTGAATAGATTAGATTCTTTTCATGCCTAGTGTTTTGTCATCATCAAAAAGGGAGAGATTGTTGACCCCTAAAGTGATTTTGACGATAACAAAACTTTGGAGCATACATTTGGTTATCTAACAACTCTTCAAATGATTGACAAGTTTTTGTAGGACAACTACATTGACATACTTTCTAAATCCTACAATCTTTAATGTTTTGTGTTGAGTTGTAAAGTATTTAGAATCTTGTAAAGAAAAACCCTACAAAAAATTTCATATTAAAATCAAGTTTAAGGGTTACTTCTAGTAGTCTTTCAAGCTTCAGTTTTTCTTGAATTTATTGTAAGAAGTCCTTGAAGAAAACTTCAAAGCTTGGGACAAGTGTTCTGGAAGTTTGAAGTTAATCTGGCTGAAGAACCACTTTCGAGCCGATTGAATGGAGGACCCAGCGACTCTGGCACTAGCACAAGAAAGAAGTTCTCTGGCACACAGATCCAGCCGACTGGCACCAAGGCCCAGTCGACTCGTCTAGAACATGGTTGAGAACATTCTGAGATTCTCAAGAATCCGAGCCGAATGGAATTCAGCCCAGCCGACTCATCCGGAACTTGGTTGAGAATGGTCTGAGAGCCTTTGAGATTCCAGCCGACTGGGATTCAGCCCAGTCGACTTGTCCAAAGTAAGGTATTTTCTCAACTATGGAAGCTAGCCAACTGGCACTCTGCCCAGTCGACCCGAACTTGGTCCGAGCCGACTCGAAGTTTGTCCGAGCCGACTGGAATGATGGGATCACATCAAAAGGCTAGTTCCAGTTCTCAATTTTTGAATTCCAAAAGTGCTCCAATGGTAATCTGTCACCTCCCAACGATCTACAACATTTAAAATCAAGGGAAGGTAGTTGAAGTCTCTATAAATAAGGTATGAGAACATCTTTGAAGAGACTAATGAATTATTGAGCATTTATTGAACACTTATGGAAGTGAAGAGAGAGCACTAGAGCTTTAAAGTCTACTTTTAAGCCTGCAACAACTCTTCCCAGAAGTTTGAAGAATCTTTTGAGGAAAGCAAGGAAGCCATTGAAGTGCATTGAAGAGCATTCAGTGGATCTTCACTCGAGCTGCATTGGTAACCACCCAGATAATAGAGTTTGTCTTTATTGTTGCTTGTTTATTCTATCTTTTAGAATATCTGGGTTATTGGTGTGCCCGGTTGTAAAAACCAAACAGGTTTCTTTGGTGAGCCTTTAAAAACCAAAGTGTAGAGATTTCTTTGGTGAGCCTATTTAAAAACCAAAGTGTAGAGGTTCTAGGTGAGCCTATGAAAACCTAGAGTGGGTTTCTTTGGTGAGCCCTATTTCAAAAACCAATGTATAGAGGTTGGGATTGTGAGCCTGTAAAACAATCCAACTGCATTCCAGTTTGGGGGATATAGTGAAAATCCTGAGTGGTGAACTTGGGTAGTGGACATAGGAGCTGGGTTGCTCGAACCACTATAAACCTTCTTTGTTTGTGTTGTGTTTGATTTACTTTTTAGCATTTGCATTCATTCTCTGATTAACACAGCACCTAACCACTAAAAGAAATTACTTGTGCACATACTTGCAAAAATTTTGTAATTTCTAATTCACCCCCCTCTTGGGAAAAGCCACCTGGGCAACAGAGTGACTGGAGGATCAAGTCTTGATTGAGTTCATCATCCATGACAAATCCTAATTAACCCAATTGAGCGATCAAGTCAATCATTTTCAGCACATGGGTTTGCACAGGTGAACCCTCACTCATCCGTGCTCGGAACAACTACTTTGATATCTCATATCGAGTAGCCCTACTTTGCTCTCCATAAAGCTCCTTTAGATTAAGCAATATGGACTGAGGTTCCATACCTTTATGTTGCCTTTGGAGCTCGTTGCTCATCGAGGCCAACATGATGCACTTAATAGTTGAACTGTCATTTTGCCACATTCTGTATATGGCAATTTCCTCCTCTGATGCATCCTCTTCGATCACCACTGGATCCGGAGAATCAAGTATATATGAAAGCTTCTCCTGATTTAAAACAATCCCTAGGTTCCTCAGCTAGTCCACATAATTTAAACCAGTTAACTTGTTGGCATCCAAGATGCTCCTCATTGATAAATTTGAATCCATTAAAGATAAATGTCTTTCATTTAATTAAAGAACAATATTAGCAGACCACTCAATGATGACATCCATAACTAGATAAAGACTTTATATCTAATTATGTCTCCCACTATTTTCATCAAATATCATAACCCTAACTATAGTAAGCAAGAAACCTTTCATGGTTTCCTTAGTGGGGTTGAGAACCTTATTCCTCATGAGTGCCTTGTGTATGCAGAACAAACACACATGAGTTCAAAGATAGGACAACCTTTCCAATTGCACCCTGTGCAATTCTTAATAATTATCTTTGCCTTTAAGACACTTATGACCTTGTGTATGGACAACAAACATAATGTCTTAGTTTAGTCGGACCCTTCATTTCCATATAGCCATGATTGAATAATGTTACCCTTGTGTATGCACAACAAAGCAACATTTCCAACCATGCCATAAAGCACTAAGTGCACCAAGACGAATCTTATATCAAACCCTAGAGTAGGCCTTGTGTATACACAACAAACCTACTATAGTCTTGACATAAATTTGGCTTAGCATGAAGGAAGGCAAAATATAGTATACTTAACCAATTAGCATTACCAAATTAAGATTTAGATATGACCAAATTGGCCAGGTGAGTGGAAGGGGTGATGGGGTCTTCCGTTGCTTTCCTTAGACACCAATTAAATTGGCTAGGTCACACAACAAAACTAATTAAAAACCTCATTTCCTTTACCTTCCTAGAACCACTTGCCTAGACACCAATTGGCTGATCAAACCATATTTGGTTTTGCATAATGACTAAGTTTTTTGCTATGACTAAATATAATTTTGATGAGGGCTTTTGATGGTCTCAAAATACATTCTAAATTATCATGATTACTATGCTTATAACATATATAAACATGTAACATATCATCATAACATAACATCGTAACTTAACATGTTATATTAAACAAGCACATTATGGCTAATATGCAAATCAAGGCATGATAGATATATAAAAATAACTTTCACCTCACTTTTTCATGGGATATGGCCACAGCGGCACCCCTAAATGCCATAAGAGACCCATTGAATGGGAGGAGAAGGCTTTTAAACCCTACTTGGCTCCTATGACCGGACGGCCATGGTGACTAACCTAATCCAAAGTAGTTACTTGGTTCAATCAACATGCATAATTACATACTTGACATAATATCATGCATTTCATAAAAACTGAAATTAAACATATTATCATAATATGCAAAATTTCATACAAATGCATGTCATTTCATAAAGAAACCAAAAATCAAGCATATGAATTTGGTCGGGTCCTCTCGACAAGGTTCGGATCGGCTCGGATAATGGAATTTCATAAAACTCCGAAAATGGTTCATAACTAGTATGCCACAATGATGGCTCTAATACCATTGATGGGAATTCTCCCAAGGTGCCGGGAATCATGCAGAATGTGGAAGTGAATTTTAAAACAAAAATTCAAAGATGAAACCCTAATTGGCTAGAAAACCCTAATTCCCAGGAACCCCTTATGCAATACCAATTAATGAAACATAAATGGAGTCAGAAAAACATGCCTGGATTGCTAAAATCCAATCCTTTCTATGAGGCTCACAAGTACAAGCCCTCCAACAGTGATCCACACAGGAATCAAACCTAGGAACCTCTCCCTTGTAGGTTGCTTGATCAATTGGGACTCTTCCGATGCACTTTCTTCCTTCGGCAGCCTCTCCTTCCTTGCTTATACCTTCGCCCTCCAATAGGGCACTTTAAGCCCTCTCCAAAATCTCTCTTCTCTCTTTCTATCACTTCCTAATTCTCTTCCTAAATCTTTATCTTAAAATGGAGGACTTGTCTTAAAGGAAGACCTATGTCCTAACAAGGGAAGGAAGAGACAAGGTGGATAGATGTAAGAGTGTAAGAAAGAAACCAAATATCATCCCATCAGAACAAATACCGATGGCTATTATAGGAGAGTGGGAGGCACCAGATAAGACAATTCATCAGCCTTTGATCTATCCAAACACAGATCAAATAAGACCCTTCACTAAGAAGGAGTCTTATCTTGAAACACCATGTCCCTTTATGCGCCAACCGCCAAATTCAAGTCCCTTCAATTTTTTATCCGACTTCTCCCTTTGCCACTTGGCATTTCTGGTTAAATGAAGCCAAAGAATGTGACTTATGAATAAGAAGCATTGATGATTCAAAAGGATGTAAAGCAGAAGGACTCTGCTTTCTTGAATTAGCGCCAAAGTGAAGAGACACGATTCTTCACTTTGTGCTAACTTCTCCATGCCATATGATACTTTTGGCATAGTCAAAGTATATGCAATATGGGTGTCATATGAAAGGGCATTAAGTCTACTTTCCAACCATAGAATTTGTTTTCAGATTGGAGGTCAATTGGTCCTTGTGTGCCCTTTTGAATGTAGAGGTGTCACTTAGGCATCAAGAGTCCCATGCCTTTTGGACTCTTCATATATGATGCATAAAATGTCCAAAAAATATAAGATAAAATCTTATTAATTTGTCCCACTTAGGACTCAACTCAGTCTAGGTTCTTATTAATTTGTCCCACTTAGGACTCAACTCAGTCTAGGTCTCCCAAAAATTGGTTAGTCTATTTAGAAATCTTTTAGACCCAATCCAATTGGGTTAGGAGATTAGGTCAGCCTACACATGCTAGTGTGCAATCTAGCTAACCAAATTGGATCCCTTGATCCTAATTAAAAGTCAATTGAGTTCCTAGGTCGACTCTCTAATGTTTGTGACCCATTGGGTTCCACATCTAGCTAGCAGTAGGTTTAGGTTTGAGTCAATTCGATCCGATCGAACTCGATTGACCTAATTAGGTCAAATTGGCTCACCTAATTGTTCAATTCGAATCACACATCGAATTGACTCATGAAACCAAATCAATTGGTTCTAGAAAACCTACAAGACAAGATTGATATTTAGCAATGTATCGTGCCTACCTGGAAGATGAGAAATTCAGTTAAAATTAATAAAGTACCCTTCAGTAGTAAGTTACCGTGCAATTTAATATTTCGATCTCCCATTATCCTAATTAAGTGATAGGTATGGATATATGTCAAACCCTAATACTTAATCATATCGAATCTCATCTTGATCATGAGGACTCAGCTGATGACTAATTAGAAACCAATTCTAATCTCGTCCTGCTTTGATCAAAGGCTCCTTGTGTTACTCATCGAAGAGATTTTATAGGATAACAATTCCTCTTACTAGGAAAGATCGATTCTTTGTTGGTCCACTCACATCCTTCGTACATCTTCCACCATACCCAGAACACCCCGTACATGTCGCAATGGCATGAATGAGTATGAACCAAAGTATGGCTTAGTGTACACAAGGAACCATGGTGACCTCAGGTCTAAAGATCACATGCACAACTTCTACTCTGGGATCTATCTTTTGATAAGTAGTAAGACTTCCATAAGATAGTCCCGGTGCGAATCAGTCAAGTGTATTCATACCCTGATGAGCACCCTTATCCTTGTATTAGTGTCTCTACACAAGTGGTTGTGAGATCAACCACCCTCATCAACTGAGCATACATACGATAAGCTAATCGTTCCAGATTCATCGATCCCCGAATTGATGGTCCAATGACTAGGAACATTCTAGATTAGGATTTATAGGAATTATGTCTCACTTTATTTATATAAAAAATATGTCATACATGAGTAGTATATGATGAATCAAATGTCTTTATTTATATAAAAAATATGTCATACATGAGCTAGAAGTTTACAAAAAGGCCCTCATAAAGATTGGCTCTTAGGGCACTTTTCTATCACTATTTCTTCTCTCAGACATCCCGTTGAGCAGAGGCATACCAGGTAGAGTCCATTGTGAGACTACGCCATTGTCCTTAAGATAACCAAAAATTTCTCCACTAAGGTATTCACCGCCCTGATCTGATCAGAGAACCTTAAGGGTTTTACCTATTTATTTTTCTACCGCATGTTTGAATTCCTTGAACTTTTCAAACGCTTCAGATTTGTGCCTCATAAGAAATACATAACCATACCATGAACAATCATCGATAAAAGTTATGAAGTAGTATAAACCACCCTTGGACTGCACATCAAATGGGCCACACACATCAGTGTGTACTAGGGCAAGCAATTCTGTGGCCCTCTTCCCATGTCCTATAAAGGGTAACTTGGTCATTTTTTCTTGAAGACATGACTCACAAAGTTGATATGATTCAGAATTAATTGAATCTAAGATCCCATCCCTTTCCAGTTTGTTAATCCTGTCCTCTCAATATGACCGAGCCTAAGATGCCTCATATATTTTTTGTTTTGGTTATCTTTAGTGCATTTATGTCCTATGGCATTCACATTAATTTGCTTGTTAATATATTCATAAATGCATTGGCATGCAAATGATAGAGACTGTCAATTAGAATAGCTTTTACAATCAATTTATTTCTCAAATAAATATTACAAAGTCTTTATTGAATATAAATTCAAGTCCTTCCTATGCTAGCACAGAGATAGAAATCAAATTTCTACTAGCTACTAGTACAAAATAGAAGTCACTAAGTACTAATCCAAACCCAAAAGTTAATGCCAGAGAATATTATCCAACAGCTTGTGCAGTAACTTTTGCTCCATTTCTGACATGTAGGACCATCTCACCTATTGGGTTTCTAGGGTTTCGATGGCACAGCGAAACAACGAATTTTTAAAAATTCATTCTTGAAAACCCTACAACTAGAAATCCCTATGCCTAAGATCTCTTATTCACTACAATCAGTAAGTCATTAAATTAGGGTTATGAAGAATAACTGGAATGCTAATTCTTTCTTCTTTCCACTAGGCTCACAAATGCAAGCTTTCTAGAGATGATCCACATAGGAATCAAAATTTGAAGCTCTCCTTAGTAGGTTGCTTAAGCCATTGGGACTCTTCCAATGGCCCTTCTTCCTTTGGTAGCCCCTCCTTTCTTGCTCAGACCTTTTCCCTCCAGTAGAGCACTCTGAGCCCTTTTCAAAATAGTCTTCTCTTTTACTTACACTTCCTAATTCACTTCCTAAAAGCCTTGTCATAAAATGAAGTACTTGTCTTAAGACAAGATAAGGGAGGAAGAGACAAAACGAGAGTGTGGCAGAGTGTGAGTGTAAGAATGCAAGAAAGAAAGAATTTTTATGATACCATCGGACTAAACACCAATTGCTATTTATAGGAGAGGAAAAGGTGCTAGATATGGCCTCTCATCGACCTTTGATCTGTCAACCAATAGATCAAATAAGACCCTTCAAAGAGAAGGAGTCTTATAAGTGAAAAGTCATGACTCTTCTGCACCAACTGCCTTATTCAAGTCCCTTCACTAATTCATCCGACTTCTCCATCTACCACTTATCATTTTCAGGTTACAAAGAAGTCAAGGGACATGACCTTTTGTTTAGAAGCAACAGTGATTTGAAATTCCTTAAAGTAGAAGGACTCTACTTCTTAGAATTAGCACAAAACATGAAGAGTCACAACCCTTCATGTGCGCCAACTTCCTTCCACTGATTTCTTCCTCTTGTTGACCAGTCAAAGCCCACATGAGAAGACATGGAGATAAGGATAAAGTCCCTTGGACTTTATCTTGCTTTGGTGAATGATAGATAGAAGGACTCTAGGTCCTTTTCTATGTGCCAACGGTGAAGAGTCGCGACTCTTCTCTTTTGAGCACCACCTTTATCCTTGCCATTTCATATATTTGACCTAGTAAAAGACTATGCAAAATGGGTGTCAAATGAAAGGGAATTTAATCTAATTTATCACTATATTGGTGATTATCAAGTAGAAGGACTCTTGGTCCTTCTGCATCCCTTTATTTGCCGAGCACCCATTTTGGCACCAAGAGTTACATGCAATTGGGACTCTTGATATATGGCGCATAAAATATCCAAAAAATATCGAATAAAATCTGATAATTTTATCCCACATAGGAAATAACCCAATTAAGGTTTCCCATAAATTGGTTAGTCCATTTAATAGCCTTTTAGACCCAATTCAATTGGGTTAGGAGATTAGGTCAGCCTACACATGCTAGTGTGCAATCTAGCTAACCAATTAGGATCCCATGACCGTAATTAAATGTCAATTGACTTCCTAGGTCAATTTCCTAATATGTGTGACCCTTTGGGTTCCACATCTAGCCAACAGTATGTCTAGGTCTGAGCCGAATTTATCCAATCAAACCTAATTACCAAATTAGGTCAAATTGAGCTAACCTAAGCTGCCAATTCGAACTTGCTTTCAATTGACTCATGAATTCAATCCAATTGATTCATGAAAAATCACATTACATGATTGATGTCTAGTAATGTATCATGCCTACCCGGAAGATGAGAAATTTGGTGGAAAGTACCAATATATCTTTCAGTGGAAAGTTACCGTGCAATTCAATCTTTCGATCTTCCATTATCCCGATTTAGTGATGGGCATGGATAAATGTCAAACCCTAATACTTAATCATTTTAAATCTCTATTTGATAATGAAGACTTTATTAATGATTGATTAGAAACCACTTCTAATCTCATCTTGCTTTGATCAAAGACTCCTTGAGTCATCAATCAAAAAAATTATTTAAAATAAAAATTCCTTTTACTAAAAATGATCGATTCCTTATTGGTCCACTCACATCCTTCATACACCTTCCACCATATCTTAGAACACCCCGTACAAGACTCAAGGTCATGAATGAGTATGAACCAAAACATGGATTAGTGTGCATAAAGAACCATTGTAATCTCAGGTCTAAAGATCACTTGCACAACTCCCATTATGAGAACTATCTTTGACAAGTAGTAAGACTTTCATAAGATAGTCTCGATGTGTATCAGTTCAGGAAACTCATATCTTAGTGAGCACCATTATCCTTGTATTAGTGTCTCTACTGTTGGAAATTGTGACCCAAAGTCAATTGTCTAGGTTGAAGATGGTTGTGCTATTTTGTATTTGTAAATAAATTTTTAATAATAAATTAAAGTTGTTTATTTTTCGTTGTCCAACATTTTACATTTTCTTGTAATGAACTCTTGTATGATGGAGTCCTCAGAACTATATTGTTTGATATAGAGAGGATATATCAAGTAGTTCTTAAACTGGTTCACAACCAAATGATACATTGTTATAGGACGACGATGTATCGAGTATAGGTTGTTGTATGTCACATTTATTAATTGTCCTCTTAACCAAGGAGTGTGGAGATACTGGTGTGACATACAAGTGATGTACATTTCAATGGACGTGACCATATGCAGAGCTCCCTTCTGCCAAAGGGCTGCTCACGAAGGGATATGGGTATAGTGTCCCTCAGACTTGAGGTCACCATGGTAGCTTGCAAGCAACTCACTGAACTTTGGTGCCGGACTACCTGAATTTCTAATCCAGTGATGGAAGGTTTCTGGGTGCAGTCAAGTACTTGTGGAGCGGTGGTGAATCAAGATAGAATTGATCTCACCAAATAGTTTGGAGTGAATGACTCACTAAGTCTCAATTCAGCAAAACCTTGGCCAAGGTAGTTCTTGCGAGGAGTCACAGAACTTGTGTGGTTGAGACATAATCTGGATAAACCATATTAAGGTTGGCAATCTAATCCTAGGTCATCCTGAGCATTATAAGGTCAAAACGATGAATTATGCGGCAACCATATGCCAGAGGTTCTTGTGAGGTGCTCTGTATCTTCGACCAATCCGGACATCAGGTATCATTGCTAGATGAGGACTTTGACTGGTGCTGGAAATGTTCCAGTGCTACCGATTTAGTGTTCGAACCTATGGGGTCATACACCATAAAGAATTTCTATCTGATCTTTTGGGCTAATCGATGATTGAGAATCGTTTACCGTCACCTGAAGTCAATATGGTTGACTTTGTTCCAAGTGTCGACACTTGGAATTTTACAGGTGTTGATACTTGGTGAAGTGTCGACACTTGGCCATTTTCGAGTATTGACACTTCCTGTGATGAGTAGAAATCTGGGAGGTTTTCTTGAGAGCATTTTGGGCATGTTTTGACCTAGTTTGAATTTTGAATTCAAACCAGTTTTGGCTCCAAGGCTTTATGGTATGAATGTCATACTTACCTTAATGCATTGGACCCATTTGGAATGGCCTTGATCCTCTCCCCCATTCTCTCCCTCCATCTCTTCTCCTTCCTTCTTCTCCCTCTCATGGCAGCTCTTATAAATAGAGGTCTTTATAGTGGCTACTGGGGTTACAATACAACAACAACACAACACAAAGAAAAGAGAGGAAGAAGAAGGGCTTTGTGAGAGGTTTAGGGATTGGGGGTGAGCCACCTAGAGATCAAGCTAGGTATTGGGAAAGATGTTTGGGAAGGGGTTCTTGCTCTCATTCCAATCTTCTTTGAAGAAGAAGTTCATCCCACGAATCCCGAAGAGCTAGCACTCCAAGTGAGTTGATCAGAGTCGAGCCCAGGTGTGGACATCCTGTAGAGGCCAGACGCGAGTGTGGCTCGAGCACCCTCCTTCTCACTACCCTTTACTGCTTCTCTACTACACTCTCAGAGGTATAGAGGTATGACCTTTATATTTATGTTCTTTTATTATTTTTGTTGTTATATGCAGGCTACATTATTATGTTAGGTCCTGTTGCAGGAAGATCGGTAGATCGTTTAGATCTATCTACCGAGCCTTCTGCTGTGCATGATTTAAAATAGTTTTAAAATGCATATTCTCTGCCCTATTTTTCTTGCGTATTGTATGCTAAGTGTAGATATTTTCACCTTCATTAGTATCTGAGCAACAGGTTCATTTTGTAGTATAATGATTCAAGCATGCTAATAACATCTCCTTTCTTCTTAAGTACTTAGATTGAGTGCTTCACCAGGCCGTCTGGTCATAGGAGAGAAGTAGGGCTGCAAGACCCACTCTTTCCATTCAATGGGGTCTCCTATGGCATGTAGGGGTGCCATTGTAATTGGCTCATGAAAAAGAAAATTAGTAGAAAAAAAAATTATAGGTTAAAAATGTTTTAACTTAATGACATGATCATAAAATGACTTTAGATAAGATCTAAAAATTATTTTGATCAGTTTTTTGTTTGTATGTTTGGAGAAACATCGGATTTGAAATCACTATTTTTCATTGTCTCAGGCTATGAGTCGACACTTGGCCTTTGATGTGTCGGCTCATGGAAAAATTTTATGAGATCTGGTTTCTATTTTTGTTCTGAGACATGCTGGAGTGTCGACACTTGTCCCTGAAGTATCGACACTTGAGCAAGAAGTATCGACACTTGACCCTTGAAGTGTTGACACTCGAGGCATGCCAGAAAACATGTTATATTTTCTGTTCCCTGTCTCAGGCCTTGAGTCAACACTTGCTCTTGAAGTGTCGACACTTAGCTACAGAAAATGCTGAAAAAAGTGAATTTAAATTTTGAATTTATTGTAAAATTGTTTTACATGATAAATTAAAATTGTTTTAATTTATTTTAGGCCATTGAACTTAATTTTGAATTAAGATTGATTAAGTTCTCTAAGAATGTGATTCAAAGACCTTATGTCATTTCAATAAGCCTTAAGGGTCATGGGTTAACTTCTATTAGGTCCTTGATTGGGTTAGACCTAAGTTTAGATTCATTGGACATGTTAGAGAACAAATCTAATCAAAAGTTGAGTTAGGATTTCTTCTCTGGATCTATCTAATAGTTAGATTTATTAGCCCATAATCTAAATGGATCTAATTTGTGGCTCAGTGAAAAGTCCTAGTCTTTAGGCTAGTCTAATCGATTCTGATGAACTGATTGGTGTTGAGGTAAGTTTGGCATTGTGATCATGGTTCTTTGAAGCTACCTCTTACCTGGCCAACTCTATTGGTGTCTAAGCAAGACGGTTAATGGCAGAACCCAACCCATGATCTCACTTACCTGGCCAATGTGGTCAATCAGGATTGATTAGATAGCTCATTGACTCGTATTAACCCTTGTCATCCAAGGTTAATCAGTCATGACTGATTTTAGGTGCTCATTAATCATTTGTTATGTGTAACCCTCCTTGATTGCTAATGTGGTCAATGGGAGTTTGATCCATGTCTTCTCATCTCTTCATCTGTCACATCAATTAAAACCCTCTAAATTATTAGATCCTTAAAAGGACAAAGTTATAGAGATAACCAAGTCCTAGCCTTCCATTAAGTGGGATTGTAATGTATCCATTAGTTCGGTGTTCATCGACAGATCCAAAGATCGGGTGGTCATCGGGCTATTGGAATTGTTGTTCCTAATATGATGGCTCAGTGCGACTCTCTTAATAGTGGTCAAGTGAGCCGGCCAAAATTGGGCTTGACCATTCGTTAGTTAGAAGCATTAAATTTTGTCATGTTAATGGTTGGACCTAACCAGGACCTTCAATAGGAGGCCCAAAGGCCAATTGATGTGCTTCTTGGGGAATAACCCAATTGCTAGAGGTTACTTGGAAAAGTAATCAGTTAAAGAACCTATCTTTAGATATACATGGGTGTGCCGGCCAAAGTCGAGCTCATGTGTTGTCTATTGAACTCTAGTACCTGCTAAGGAATTAAAGTAATTCCTCAGATTGGAGGTAGAGGATATCAATCTGTGCAAAATAATGGGAGGGACCTTTAGACTTAAGTCCATGTCTTTAGGTTAATAATTCATATACACTAATTAGTCTTGGTTTTCCTTTCAGATGTCTTCCAACCTGTCACTCTGGTCTCTTCTCGACAACGAGAAGCTCAATGTACCTAACTTTGATAGCTGGTATCGAAGGCTCAGGACTGTCCTGGAGCATGAACGGATCCTATATGTGATATCGGATCCGGCACCTGAGATCTCTACTGCCAATGCTCGGGGTTCGGTCAAAGACACTTATCAGAAGTGGCTCTCTGACAGGATCACTTTCGATGCATCATGTTGGCTGCGATGAATGATGAGTTCAGTCACAAGTTCGAGGAAGCCCAGCCAGAAGAAATCCTTCAAAAGTTAAAGGAGTCTTTCGGGATACCAGACGACGTTGAGAGGTATAGGGTCTCCTATGCTATCTACAATGCGCGGATGCGTGATGGGGCCTCGATCACTGATCATGTATAGTACATGATCGAGTTGATTAAGTGCCTGGGCAAGCTCGATTGTCCCTCGCATGAACAGCTTGGGAAAGATGCAATTTTGAATTCTCTCCCCTCATCTTATCTAGACTTTCTCGATCATTATAGGATGAATAAGCCTGCAGTTAACTACCATGGTCTATTGGGGTTGCTGCAGAATTTTAAGAAAGACCACCAGTTGAATTAAGAGATGGTGAATCTAGTGGGAGGTTCTTCGAGAGGGCATCGTCGCTTTAAGAAAGGGAAGATGAAGAATAAAGGAAAAAAGGTGATTAGTGCTTCTAGGCCCAGTTAGACCAAGAAAGTGAAGGCTGATCAAAGTCATGCAGAGTGCTTCTTCTGCAAGAAGCAGGGACACTGAAAGAGAAACTATCCTCTTCACATTGTGTCTCTTGATCCAAACAGGTCCAAGAAGAGTAAGCTGCAGGATGGTCCTGGATAAGGTATTTTTATGATAACACCTTATAGTTTCTCTATTTGCGATACTACTAATTGGGTATTGGATACAGGAAGTCAAATTCACTTTTACAATTTTTTGTAGGGAATTCATGTTAGTAGAAGATTCGAGGATGGCCAGAGGTTCTTGAACGTGGAAAATGGAAGCCGAGTTCCAGTTCTGGCATTAGGAGTCCTTAAACTAGTTTTCGAGTCCTGTACTGTCATTTTGAATGAATGTCATTTTTGTCATTCTTTCATTTTGAATGTCATTTCTATAGGCCAGTTGGCCATATATGGTTATGAACTATTAATAAAGAATGATATTTGCAAAATCATTTTGAATGGTTCTATAATTTTGAATGGACAAATGCATGATGGCATCTATATACTATCGCGACCTATTAGTGTAATGTACACATCTAGCAAACGTCCTAGGATAGATAGTGTCAGCCAAGTGTACCTAGGGCATTGTAGGCTAGGTCATATAAATGGGAAGAGGATAAACAGGTTGAAAACCGAGGGTCTCCTCAATTTTAGTAAAGATAGTTCACTTCCAACCTGTGAGTCCTGTCTTCTTGGAAAAATGACTAAGTCACCTTTTACTAGAAAAGGTGAACGAGCCAAAGAAATTCTGAGTCTGGTGCATACTGATGTATACGGACCCATGATTGTTAGTGCCAGGGGTGGGTACATTTATTTCATTACTTTCACAGATGACCTTTCGAGGTTTGGTTATGTCTTCTTGATGAGACATAAGTTTGAGTCATTTGAAATGTTCAAGCGATATCGTAGTGATCTAAAAAAACAAACTGGAAAGTATATCAAAACCCTTCGATCCGATCGAGGCGGTGAATACCTTTCTGACGAGTTTCTGACATATCTTGAGGAGAATGGGATTCTCTCTCAGTGGATGCCTCCAGGGATACCCCAGTTAAATGGAGTGTCTGAGAGGAGGAATCGAACCATGTTAGACATGGTTCTGTCCATGATGGGCTTTGCTTCTCTGCTGGTATCCTTTTGGGGATATGCTTTAGAATCAGCCTGTTACATTCTAAATAGGGCTCCAAGTAAGTCTATTACTAAAACACCATATGAGATGTGGACTGGATGTAAGCTGACACTTTCAAACCTTCGGGTCTAGGGGTGCCCGGCTTATGTAAAATGTTTAGAAACGGACAAACTTGGACCTAGGTCTGACCGGTGCCTATTTGTTGGGTATCCAAAAGAGTCTAAGGGATATTACTTCTACTTAGTTGAGGAACAAAAGTTGTTTGTCACTCTTAGGGCTATCCTTTTGAAAAAGGAGTTTCTTGGTGAAGGGACTGTAGCTGCTATGATTGAACTTAGTGATGTTCAACAGGTAGAAGAACTGACACACATAAGGGACAACATAGAACCGGCTATGATTAGATCACACCCAGAGCCTGCTCAGAAACCATTAAAGAGATTCAGTAGAGTACCGAGCCGACCGGATAGATACTACGATTTCTTGGTCCGAGATGGTGATCCCATTGAACTCGATGAGAATAATAAGGATCCGATCACCTATATGGATGCATTGCAGAGGTCCGACTCTGAGTCATGCTAGGAGCCATGAAATCAGAAATGGAGTCCATGGAGATCAACAATGTATGGACATTGGTTGATCCACCTGAAAAGATAAAATCCATTGGGTGCAAATAGATTTTCAAAAAAAAAAGGGGCGCAGACGGAAAGGTAGAGACCTATAAAGCCCGTCTGGTTGCCAAGGGGTATCGTCAATGTTATGGTATTGACTATGACGAGACGTTCTCTCCTGTGGTAATGCTCAAATCCATTCGGATTATCTTTAATTTAGTAGCGCACTTTGACTATGAAATCTAGCAAATGAGTTTTCGAACAGCTTTCCTGAATGGTGAGCTGGAAGAGGAGGCGTATATGATACAACCTGAAGGGTTCACATCCATAGACGAGTCAAAGTTTTGCAAGCTTGAAAAGTCCATCTATGGACTAAATCAAGCATCAAGGAGTTGGAATATGCGATTTGATAAGTGTATCAAGACATATGGCTTCGTTAGGAATGGAGAAGAGCCTTGCATTTACAAATGGGCTAATGGTTCTGTGATTGTATTCCTTGTGTTGTATGTGGATGACATTCTCTTAATCGGAAATGACATCGCAGCACTACAAGAAATAAAGGTCTGGTTATCATCTCAGTTTTCTATGAAGGACTTGGGTGAAGCCTCTTACATACTAGGTATGAAGATCTATAGAGATAGATCTAAGAGGCTTCTGGGACTGTCCCAGTCTATGTACATCAACACCATGCTGAAATGGTTCAGCATGGAGAATTCCAAGAAGGGCTATCTCTCGATAGGCACTGGAATTGATCTCTCCAAACGGAATTATGCGACAACTCCTGAGGAGAGAGAGCATATGAGTAGAATTCCATATGCTTTGGCAATGGGTTCTATCTTGTATGCCATGACATGTACTAGACTAGACATGGAATACTCACTAGGTTTAGCGAGCAAATACCAGTCTGATCTAGGTGAAGCTCATTGGAAAGTGGTTAAAACCATCCTTAAGTATTTATGAAATTCTAAGGACCAATGGCTCATTTATGGAGAATCTGACTTGAAACTTGTGGGGTATACTGACTCTAGTTTTTAGTCAAATAAAGATGATAGCAAGAGTATGTCAGGTTTTATCTTTACCCTGAATGGAGTAGCTGTCTGCTGGAAAAGTTCCAAGCAGCCTAATATGGCGGTCAGTTTGTGAAGTAGAGTACATTATAGCATCTGATGCAGTGAAGAAAGCTGTGTCGTTGCAGAAGTTCCTTGGCGATCTGGGAGTGGCACCTTCCCTGGATGGTCCTGTTCCAGTGTACTGTGACAACACTGGAGCCATTGCTCAAGCCAAAGAGCCAAAGTCTCATCACCATACAAAGCATATTCTGCGGTGCTATCACCTTGTGCAAGAGATCATGGAACGAGGTGACACTGACCTTCAGAAGATTGATGGAAAGAACCTGGCTGACCCCTTCACTAAAGCCATCGAAGTTCAAGAGTTTGATTGTTGTAAAAAGAAAATGGGAATGAGATTCTATACTAATTGGCTTTAGTCCAAGTGGTAGTTGTTGGGAATTGTTTCCCAAAGCCAATCGTCTAGGCTATAGACGGTTGTGCTATTTTATATTTATATATAAATTTTTAATAATAAATAAAAGTTATTTATTTTTGGCTGTCCATTAGTTTACATTTTCCTGTAATGAACTCCTGTATGGAGTCCTTGGAACTATATTGTTTGATATAGAGAGGATATATCAAGTAGTTCTTAAACTGGTTCACAACTAAATGATACATTGTTATAGGACGACGATGTAACGAGTATAGGTTGTTGTATGCCACACTTGTTGATTGTCCTCTTAACCAAGGATTGTGGAGACACTGGTGTGACATACAAGTGAAGTACATTTCACTGAATGTGACCATCTGCGGAGCTCCCTTCTACCAAAGGGCTGCTCGCGAAGGGATATGGGTATATGTATCCCTTAGACCTGAGGTCATAATGGCAGCTTGCAAGCAACTCACTGTACTTTGGTTTCATACTACTTTGATTTCTAATCCAGTGATGGAAGGTTTCTGGGTGCAGTCAAGTACTTGTGGAGCAGTGGTGAATCAAGATGGAATTGACCCCTCCAAATAGTTTGGAGTGAATGACTCACTATATCTCAATTCAACAAAACCTTGGCTAGGATAGTTCTTGTGAGGAGTCACAGAACTTATGAGGTCGAGACATGATCTGGATAAACCATATTAGGGTTGGTAGTCTTACCCTAGGTTATCCTGAGCATTATAAGGTCAAAGGGATGAATTATGCGGCAACCATATACCAAAGGTTCTTGTGAGGTGCTTTGCATCTTCGACCTATCCGGACATCGGGTATCATTGCTAGATGAGGACTTTGACTGGTACTGAAAATGTTCCAGTGCTACCGGTTTAGTGTTCAAACCTATGGGATCACACACCATAGAGGATTTCTATCTGATCTTTTATGCTAATCGACGATTGAGAATCATTTACCGTCACCTGAAGTCAATATGGTTGACTTTGTTCTAAGTGTCTACACTTAGAATTTTACAGGTGTCGACACTTGGTGAAGTGTCGACACTTGGCCATTTTTGAGTCCCAGCACTTCCTATGATGAGCAAAAATCTGGGAGGTTTTCATGAGAGCTTTTTGGGCATGTTTTGACCTGGTTTGAATTTCAAATTCAAACCAGTTTTGGCTCAAAGGCTTTATGGTATGAATGTCATACTTACCTTAATGGTTTGGACCCATTTGGAATGGCCTTGATCCTCTCCCCCATTCTCTCCCTCTATCTCTCCTCCTTCTTTATTCTCCCTCTCATGGCAGCTCCTATAAATAGAAGTCTTTGTAGTGGCTACTGGGGTTATAATACAACAACAACACAACACAGAGAAAAGAGAGGAAGAAGAAGGGCTTTGTGAGAGGTTTAAGGATTGGGTGTGAGCCACCTAGCGATCAAGCTAGGTATTGGGAAAGAGGTTTGGGAAGGGGTTCCTGCTCTCATTCTAGTCTTCTTGGAAGAAGAAGTTCAGCCTATGAATCCCGAAGAGCTAGCACTCCGAGGGAGTTGATCAGAGTCGAGTCCAGGTGTGGACATCTTGTAGAGGCCAGACGCGAGTGTGGCTCGAGCGCCCTCCTTCTCACTACCCTTTATTGCTTCTCTCCTGCACTCTCAGAGGTATAGAGGTATGATCTTTATATTTATGTTCTTCTGTTGTTTTTATTGTTATATACATACTACATTATTATGCTAGGTCTTGTTGCGGGCAGATCGGTAGATCGTTTAGATCTATCTACCGAGCCTTCCGCTGTGCATGATTTAAAATAGTTTTAAAATGCATATTTTCTGCCCTATTTTTCTTTCATATTGTATACTAGGTGTAGGTGTTTTCACCTTCATCTACACAAGTGGCTGTGAGACCAACCATCCTCTCCATCGAGCATACATAGGATAAGCTAGTCTTTATGGAAACATCAATCCCCGAATCCATGATCCAACGACCAGAATATTTTAGATTAGGATTTATAAAAACTTAGGTCTCACCATTATGATCTCCATCATAACCTTAATTCCTTTACCCTAACCTATGGAGTTCATCATAATCTTTAAATAAGACATAGCAGTATGATGAAACAAAAATATCTTTAATTAATATAATAATATCATACAAGAGTTAGAAGATTACTAAAATGCTCTTATAAAGATTGGCTTTTAGGGCACTTTTCTTTCAATCTTCCACTTGCACTAAAGCCAATCGCCCTTGCATTTTATACCCATATAATCTAAGTGGTGATCAAACTACTGCTGAGGTAGTGCTTTAGTGAATGGTTCTGCTATATTATTCTTAGTATCAACTCGTTCAATGATAACATCATGTATGTCTATGATTTTTCGAATGAGGTGGCAACATCTTAGGATGTGCTTGGACTTATGATAAGACCTTGGTTCCTTTGCTTGTGCAACAGCTCTAGTGTTTTCATAATATAGTGGTATTGGTTGTTTTATTTCAGGAACCACATCCAATTCCATGATGAATTTCTTCATCTATATAGCTTCCTTCGTGGCTTCACTTGCAGCTATGTATTCTGTCTCGGTGACTGAGTCAGCTACGATTGGCTGCTTTTTACTCTTCCAACTCACTGCACCACCAAATAGGATGAAGACATACCCTGATATGGATTTGCTAACATCTAGATCTGATTGTAAACTAGAATCTGTATATCCTTCTAGTTTCAACTCTGGTCCACCATATATAAGAAAAATATCTTTAGTCCTCAGGTACTTAAGAATATTTTTCACAGCTATCAAATTATCCTCTCTTAGATCTACTTGGAACCTGCTTACTATGCCTAAGGCATAAACAACATCAGGTTTGGTACATAACATGGCATACATAATTGATCCTACAGCTGAAGCACAAGGAATCATAGCCATCCTCTCTCTTTCTTCCTATGTCTTAGGAGATATTTTTTTAGAGAGATGTTTGCCTTGACTCATAGGTAAGTAACCCCTCTTACTTCCATCCATGTTGAATCTCTTCAACACTAAGTCAATGTACCTGGATTGGGATAAGCCTAGCATCCTCTTAGATCTATCTCTATCGATCTTTATAACTAGTATATAGATGCCTCTCCCAAATCCTTCATGAAAAACTTTGATGGTAGCCAAGTTTTGACTGATTGTAATATTAGGATATTGATACAGGACAATATGCAAAAACTAAATTACCAATTTTAAGTCAAATTAACTGAAATTAACAGTAATTAATTTTTTAGATTTTTTCAGAATTAAAGACTCAAAGTATCGAATAGAGTAAGACTAGTTAACTAGCTATCACCCAAAAAGCAGATCTAACAAAGCTAATTAGAAAATAAGGATCTAGTGATTAATAAACCACCATAAATTAAGATTTAGAATTTTCAAGGATCAGAAATTAAGAGTTAAGAATGGTTTTGATTTTGGCAATGAAGATTTTATGCACTCTGGTTGTGGATCTGACAAGACTCTCAAGGGTTTATGGCAGGGCTTCAAGATGGTCGATCTTCAGGCTCCGAACTTCAACGATGGTGGTTCCATGGCAAGAAGCACCCTTACATCAGATCTCGATCACCTGCAATCACTAAAAAAAAATTCTTAAGTTAGATGGTTGTTGAAAGAGGAAGAAGATGGAAAAGAAGGAAAGAGAGTTGGAAGGTAGCAGCTAGGGTTTTCTGATGGTTGGATATGTAGGATAACTAGGGCTTCACACCCCGCGATGCTCTGAAGAACAAAGGAATAGGGCCTCACATCCCGCAATGCTCCGAAGAACAAAGAAAAAAGGTCTCACACCCCACAATGCTTGACACAGCAAAGGATTGGTAGAATGAGATCTTTATTTGATGAATAATAATTTAATTTACAGGAGGGATTAATGGTGGTATTTATAGACCACCAACATGAGAAGTGTGGGTTACAAAGTCTTACATTGGTTTCCCTTGGTCAACAACTCCTTGAAATTTCTTCTTGGGCATCTTGGACTCCTGTCTTTGAGCTCTCCTTGGTCTTCAACCAGCTTGGGAGACAACTTAAGATTAGCTTCTTCAAAGTGGGTGACAACATGACATTTTCATTCATTTGGGGTGCCAAAATATGGATGGATGATGTATGATGATGAGTGGCCAAGATCGTTTCTTGAATGGCCATGAGAGGTGGCTTGAGAGTCTTAATGATGAGGGTTCTTGCATGATAGTGGACTCTTCAATTGGATGAGAAAAACTCAAGAGTTTTTGTGGGATTCTTGAGTTTTTGAAATCTTGATTTCTCAGAACTTGATTGCCTTGAACATTTGAAGTAAGAAACTCATGTGTTGTTGTCCAGGATGATGTGACAAATGATGTCCAAACATAAGTGACATGTCATTTGATGATGTCCCGGATGATGTGGCAAGTGATGTCCAAAACATGAAGAGGTGGCTCCAAGTTGTGGTTATCATGTGGAACCAAGAATGGGTTGACTTGGGTTGGCACATGGTGTCACTTGGGGTCTTTAATTGGGTCCCCTCTTGTATTTCAAGACTCAACTAACAATTACAAGACTCAACCAACTAAATAACTAATAGTCTGACTTGATCAAATTGATCAAAAGGCATAACCAATTCATAATTGAACCATATCATACTTAATTAGGCTTGCAAATACAAAACCCAATTAAAGTTGGTAAAAAGGGGTTAATAACACTGGACCATTATAACAGATGACCCAATTAAAATTGAAGTTTTTCTACAAACTCAATTTTGGATCCAGGGGTTTTTACAGATGACTCAATTTTGGGATTTAGGGCAAAACCCAACTAAGCTAAAATAATAGAATTTAAGATAAATATTTACATGTAATCTGGGATTTGGGCTTAGGGCTTCATTCACAAGTGATCTATAAGGATGTGGGTTCGACCTGTCATTTTCTTCTGGTCCTGGTGTCCGCACCGATTCTCTCTGGGTGGGAGGAACTCGACCCTATCGAGTATGGGCAACTTTGCTGTGATAGTGCTCTAGTAAATCTCGGTCAATTCTTTGCAATTCCTTTCTAGTGATCTAAGAATCATCATTTTTGGGTCATCATTACCAGTGAACCAGATATCGTTGATAGTCTTTGATCTGAGTAGTGATAATCTTGTCATCCAAGATCCTCTCGATCTTGTCTCTCTAGGCTGGTAGTATAGCAAGTGGACGCACATGGGTTGGCTCACTCTCAAGGATTGGATTAGGCTCAAAAGACTCACTAGATATCAATGTTGGCAAACTATACTCTATAAGGTTTGAAACGTTGAAAGTAGAACTAATTCCTAGCTTAGGTGGTAAATCAAGCACAGAGGCATTAGGTCCAATTTTTCTAATTATTTTGTATGGTCCACTACTACGGGCATGTAACTTTTTTATAGTTCCAGGTGGGAACCGTTCAGGTCGTAGTCTTACCATAACAAAGTATCCTTCATTGAATTCTTTAAGTATTTTTCTTGAATCAGTCATACATCTATAAGATTCATTGCTTTTATTGATCTTTTTTTTTAAATTTATTTCATTATGCAAATCATTTAATGTGTTCAGCATATGACTCTGCAAATGTCTAATAGACTCAACTATGCATTCCTAGTGAAGAAAATTCATTTATTTATTTATTTATATTTTTCTTTAAGTCCTTAATCCCAATTCTATGCTTGACTCTTGATTTGCGGGTGACATGTAGATATGAATTTGACATGCACTCCTAATAGATGCCATAAGGTTCTCCAAAAATAAGTGGCAAACCTAACAGGATCAAAGGATTGATGAAACATGCTAACCTCAACAAAATGTAACCTAATAGTTTTTGAAATATTGGAAACCTCAAGGAAAGGTAGGAAATAAGAAGTGGATTTGGGGGTGACTTGTTAGGGTAGGAAATAAGAAAAGGGTTTAGGGATTTGTCCTAGTCTAATGGGGTTGACCGTAAAGTTTAGACACTGAATTACATCCATAGGCACTAAAAGGTCTACTTGATGGAAGAATTGGTCAATACTTTTAGGAAAGAGATCTTCAATTGAGACTACAGCGGTGAAGTCTTTCTGAGGGTACTGGACTAAATAAGCCAACTCCTCAGCAATTTTCTCTTGTTCTTGGATTTCAGGACTAGGCTCTATGACTTGAGTCTCTTCTAGTATTTTCTCAAGTAAGGTCCTAACAATAGGGTTAGACTCCTCATAGGTCTCTTTTTCTAAGGGTCCTACCAGTATAGTTTCAGCTAGGGTACAGTTATGGTCAACTAACTCTAGGTTGGCTTTAGCCTGGGTGCCTACCAGGTCAGCTAATTCTTGGTCAGCCATAGGTATCTCCTCTTCTCCTTCATACTCATCCACTAAGTTCACCTCAACTTCATACACTTCCACTTCAATGTCATCCTTATGAACCAATGGGGTAGTAGGAGTGGGTCGACTAAGGAAAAATTTATGAGTGTCTAGGATAGCAGGGGTAGGTTGACTAAGGGGTACCTGACAAAGACTTAGCTTGCTCTCAGGGGTGCTAATCCTATGGGGTTTCGATTGACTAAGAGATACCTGATTGGTACTAGGCTGATACCTAGAGTTTATGGGTTCCTTGGCTTCATAGGACATGGACTCAGAGGATCTGGGTTCGTAGGATCTGGGATGATAGGGTGCAGGAAGGTACTTCTCCCTAAGTTTGCTCTTCATGGCTCTCCAGGTAGCTATGGAGATTTCTCCTCTATTTCTAGTCATTCTTTTAACCTTATCCCAATATATTCTAGCTTGGTGAACTAAATTAAGACTAGGAAACTTAAACTTTCTTTCCTCAAACATTAGATCCCTCTCAAAATATTGATCCATACCTTGTTCCCAATCAATATAATCCTCAAGATCAAGATCACCACCAAATTTCAGTGCTTCTATCCTAAAGTTCCTAGTGGCTCTCTCATCTTAGTCTATGAAATCATAATTGAGTCTCTTTGAACTAAGATCCCAGATTGGGTCATGGCGAGGGGCTTGTTAGATGTATGCCCTGAAAGCCAAGTTGGCTTGACACAATCTATTTTTTAGGGCATGAATTTTGTTCTTAATCTTTCTTATTAGTAAAGGGCATTAGATTCATTCATATTGATGTGTCTATGAATTGTCCATGGAGTTAATGGGCAATGACACAAATTCTTAAGAGTTGAGAATCTGAAGCATGTGTCTTTATAGATTAACTCCTAAAGGCTTCTGATTATTGGAATATCACGAGGACGATGATTGATCCATTAAAATCGGTGCACAGATCACTTTCCTTTATGGGTAGATGAGTCTCTAACCTACAGTGTGCTGACAATAGAGTGAGAGTGCAGGTAGTTGATAGAGACCAACGGTACTGAGCGTGACCAAGTATAGGAAGTTATACGAATGACTACTCACTCATCAATAACTTCCTGATGCTATAGTTGTTTGAATAGTTCTTTGAACTAGAGTGTCTCAGCTACTCATAATAAGGTTGCTGTAGTTTGATAACACAAACACATGGTTCCTATCCATTTAGGACCTTGTGGTGTTTGTTGGCTGTAGTAAGTTTATTGTAGAAGTAAGATGTTCACTTGTAGAGACCTATCATCCTTAGTAGTAAGGTATAATCCTATGCAGCTTAATATGACTAAGTCCAAAAGTCTATGGCCATAGCAGGGTGATAATGAAAAGGATGTTTTCATTAGTATCATAATTAGACTTGAGTCGATTAAGTTAAGCATATGCTTGATGGGTTTGATGAGTTTCTGTAAACAACATCAAGTCAGGATTTTTGATAGAGGAACCGAATCACATTGTAACTACATCTAAGGGTTCCAATTTTATTCTGCTATGTTGCCACTACATACTGCTAGGTATCACTAGTAGATTGTGAGAGCCCATTAGGATCATTCTTGGATAGATGATCCTAATTAGGGTTGAGCAGAAATTATTTCTGTTCATCGAAAAGAGTTTGGATGATGTATGATGGAGATTATAGCATGTCTCATTACCAGATAGGATAGAACCTGAGGGGTCACACAAATTAGGAGCTTAAGTAACCAATCAGCAAATCAACATGTTATTAAAATTGACAATTTTAATACATTTGGACCTAATTGTAAATGTTACAATTAATAAATTATGGGTTAATTATTAATTGAATTAAATTAGATTTGATTTAATTGAGTTAAACTCAATTTATTAATCCTAATTGAGTTAGGTCAATAGCCTTTTCGAAATGGTTCGATCAGATTTAAAATTGGCTTCGATTTGATTGTCAAATCAATTTATTTGGACCATGACCTAGAGTCCAATTGGACTAGCACTCTCTTTTCTTGTCTCCCCCTACCTCCACACGCCAACAAGTGGGCCCTAGGAGCTTTGTGCGATAAACAGGAGTAGGCATGATAAATAAGTGGGCACAAAGGTGTTTTGACGTGAAGAGAAAGAGGGGAGGAGTTCTCTTTTACTCCTCTTAATTTTCAACCATTTGAAATAAAACACCAATATTTTGGCTTGGAGAATTGATTTACCGTAAATTATAAAAGATAAGAGGGGTTGGCCGACAAAGGGGCTTCTGCTTTTGGCATGAAAAGCTTCTCTCTTGGGCCTGATTTTCTTCCTGGGCATCTTCTCTAGAGAGTCTCTTTTCTGGGGTGCCAAGTACTCTACTCCGTATATTTGTTTTCTTCTTTCTTGTATGAGATCTAGAGAGATATTCTACAAGAGAAAGAAGAAAGAAAGAGGTCCTACAACTTCCAAATCTCAATTTGCAAGATAGAAGCCAATTCATTTAAAGTCAGTCCAGATTCGGATCGGCATAGTTTTTAAAGTAGCTGATTTGCTGAAAGTGGAGATGGTTCTAAGGATCTAGCTATCCAGTGCTCTCTACAACTTGGTTATATGAGCTTTGTATGGATACCAGTAGAGGCTAGGTGATTGCGCGGCTCCGGTAGAATCCTGGTTTCAAAAGTGATAAGCACATTTTTTAGAGCAGGCCGGGATAGCAATCCAGGTAAGTTTTTTATGTTCAAAATAATTTTTTTTTAGATTTGATATTTTTCTCATATATTACAACATGTTAGGAATTTATGATGAATAAATTAGATTGATTTAAAAATTACATCATTAGATATAAAATAGTTTTTATATGTACTTCCGCTGCATTAGGCTTTTAATGCCTGATTTTATGCATTTTACTATTCCTGGGAGAACACCAACAGTGGTATCCGAGCCACAGTTCTCCTTTCTTTAACATGCATGGATGATAATCAGATCTAAAACATATTTAGATCAGAAATATAGATGTTGATTGTATCAAATCTATGCTGAATATGAGATTGTTCTAGCATAGAATTGTTATGTTTTGAAAACTGTTTTATAAATTAAAATCATAATTTTTATATCTGAAATTAAATGTTATAATATGAAAATTAATTGATCAAAGGTTGCACAAAGTGATTATAGGGTTGTCCTACTATAGGGTTTACCCCCTATAGTGCAAATGTTGTCCTACTTTGATGTATATCTGTTTCTGAAAAAGTGTTTTCAAAAGGGTTTGATCGATTTATGATTACATATGTGATGTGTTGTTAAGAATATTTTAGATCTACTTAATTATATTAAATGTAGTTTAATTATATGATCTAACATGATGATGTATGTGATGCTCCAAATTAGGTTTAGATCTTAAATTTGATTCATGATCAAAAGCCATTAAAGTCATGCATTTGAACCTATTTTAAAATTGATTTGATCAAAAATTTATATAGGTGCATGAGGGTTTGGGTTGAACAAATAAGGTCTAGTCACCTTAAAATTATTTTTATATGATGTCTGGCCAATCGATTCATTGGATTATAAATCGATAAGTTAAGACCTAATTTGGCTCAATGATGAGCCCAAATCACTAGATTGACCTAATTGAATCTTATCAAACAATTGGTGTCTAAGGAAGGTTTTGATCATAGTTTTTAATTGGGGCTAACTCTTTCTCAACCAACTAGCTTGGTGGAAAGAGGGTATATGGCACAACCCTCCCATGTATCAAACTGACCTAACCAATTTGGTTGATTAAGTTTTCAATAGGGTCACATTTGATTTGAGTTCATCCATGCTAGTTATTTTAAGTCAGACATGAGATTATGTTGAATTAATGTAATTGGTTAGACAAGATTTGGATGATCAATTTAGAAGATACCTGAACCATAGCTCCCCATAAATATTAAGTCTTAGGTCTTCCACCATTATAGGTGTGCGGGTGTCCTACTGGTGTTGATTATTCTTTGTTGGTTATAGTGGTCTAGTTGCATCGGGAAGACACAACCATCCTATAAAGCATGTGATCTTGCTAGGCATTGATAGGGTTGGGCCTAATAAATAGGCACATTAAGGGACTCAATGATGGCTTTGTCTAGCAAGAATGGTGGGACTGATTTAACTAATGATTGGACCAATAAATGGGCACGTTGAGGTTCCATGATTTAGAGACCAAATTGCTACAACTTGTATTAGATACATTGGACAAGAGTTGCCCACCTATTGGTGTAGTGTGTTACCAATAACCGAGCACGATGAGGTGCCGCACATCGATGGGACTGTAGCACTCACTAGAATCCTAGAGTTGTAGGGTTTCCGCATCTTTACAGGGAGTGTGAGAGATCTGAGAAAATAGTGGGAGTTCTAAAATTATTTCTTAAAGACCCTATAATAATTTTATAATTAAGTATAAACATCTAATTTGAATCTTCTACTCTTGCAGCTAACCATGTCTGCTTCAAATCCCTTAGCCGGTATTCTAGAGACAAACCGACATGTAGGCCTTAATTTCAAAGATTGGTTGAGAAATATCAAAATTATTTTGAGTTCTGAGAAGTTGGGCTATGTGCTTGACCAGGAACCCCCTGCTTTACCTAACCATCCAAATGCTCTTCAAACGATTGCATATGAAAAATGGATGGAAGATGATAATAAGGTTAAGTGTTATATGTTGGCCTCAATGTCAAATGAATTACAGAGCTAACATGAGGATATGCCAACTGCTAAATTGATTATGATTCACCTACAAGAGTTATATGGTGAACAAAGTTGGATTGCACGCTTCGAAGTATCGAAAAGGCTTTTCAACAACAAGATGCATGAAGGGTACTAATCCATGATCATTGTTTGATAATGATCAAGGACATCGAACAGCTTAAAAAGCTGGGCATTCCTATTCACAAGGAGCTTCAGGTGGATTTGATCCTCCAGTCCTTGACTAGTTCATATGCTCAGTTTGTTATGAACTATAATATGAACAAGTTGAATTATACTTTACCTGAATTATTGAACATATTGTAAGCAATGAGGGAACCCTGAAGAGTTCAAGGGGCTCTGTTTTCTCTGTGGAGCAGTCTTTCACCAAAAAAAAGTCTAGTTGGAAGAAGAAAAAACCTATAAAGATGCAGAAGAAGGAAAACAAACATAAGAAGGACACTCCAAGAAAGCCAAGGTTAGAAAAGGAAAATATTTCCAATGCAATACAGATGGCCACTAGAAAAGAAATTATCCTCTCTACCTGGAAAGCTTAAAGAAACAAATGGATGATGTACCTTCTGAAGGTAAGTCCATACTCGTTATTGAATCTAACCTAACAGTTTCATCTACTTCCAATTGGATTTTAGACTCTAGCTCTAGTGCTCATATATGCATTTCAATGCGGGGCCTGGAAAAAAGTAGAATGCTGAGAGAAGGTGAGATGGTCCTATATGTCGGAAATGGAGCAAAAGTTGCAGCTCAAGCTGTTGGATCATATTCTCTGGTGTTACCTTTAGGGTTTATATTAATATTTAGTGACTGTTATTTTATGCCTGGAGCTAGTAGAAATTTGATTTCTATCTCTGTGCTAGCACAAGAAGGATTTGAATTTACATTCAATAAAGACTTTTGTAATATTTGTTTAAAAAATAAATTGGTTGCAAAAGCTATTTTAATTGATAGTCTCTATCATTTGCATGTCGATGCATCTTTGAATATTAATGAGAAAATTAAAGTGAATGCCATAGGACATAAACATGCGAGAGATGACCGAAATGATGAATATATGTGGCATCTAAAGCTCGGTCATATAGGTGAGGATAGAATTAACAAACTAGAAAAGAATGGGATCCTAGATTCAGTTAATTCTTAATCATATCGACCTTGTAAGTCATGTCTTCAAGAAAAAATGACCAAGTTACCCTTTGTAGGACATGGGGAGAGGGCCACAGAATTACTTGCCCTGGTACACACTGATGTGTGCGGTCCATTTGATGTGCAGTCCAGGGGTGGTTTTTATAACTTCATAGCCTTTACTGATGATTGTTCATGGTATGGTTATGTGAAGATGAAAAGAATGAATAGAGAAAGGAACCTATTAGCCAAGCACCAACACCTAGGGCTCCATTTCCTAAAGCCTTAGAATCACCTGTACTTTTGGATAAGAAGAGCCTTAAAATGAATGAAATGCTTGAGCTATTCAAACAAGTCCAGATAAACCTACCTCTTCTTAACGCCATCAAACAAGTGCCAGCTTATGCCAAATTCTTTAAGGATCTGCGCACACAGAAATGAAAATCTAAGGCACACATACCGAAAAGGATCTAGTTGACTGAGCAAGCGAGCTCAGTTTTTCAACAAATTCTCCCACCCAAATTAAAAGACCCCGGTACCCCAACTATTTGCTGTGTCATAGGGGACCTCACAATCAAGAAAGCTTTATTAGATTTAGGTGCGAGTGTGAACCTTCTCCCGGGCTCAATGTATGATTTATTTGGATTTAGGAAACTGAAACCCACGTCAGTAACGTTGCAGTTAGCAGATCGATCAATTAAGGTACCCCATGGATTACTAGAGGATGTGTTGGTGAAAGTCGACGAGTTTTACTTTTTTGTTGACTTTCTTGTCCTGGATATGAAGTCTAGCGGTAATCCTAGCCAAATACCCATTATCATTGGATGACCTTTTCTAGCTACTGCTAATGCCTGTATAAACTGTAGGATATGGGTTATGATGTATCCTTTGGAAATAAAAAGATGAGATTGAACATTTTTAATGCATCCCATGGACCACCTGCATTTGATGAAGTGAACATGCTTGAGGAAGTTATAGACAAGAAACTCTCCATTTTACTCGAGTCGGACCCTTTGCAACCATTTTTGACACATGTTGGAACAGATGAGTTTGATGAAGTGAGTGCTTTGTTGGAGCCACCGAAGTCTAACACTATTCCTCCTTGGACCATCAAATTTGAACCTTTACTGACTCAATCAACCCCTTTAGTGCCATCCTTAGAAACACCACCCATGCTAGAGTTGAAGTCTCTTCCTAAAAAGTTGAAATATTCTTTTCTTGGACCCAAGGATACCCTCCCAGTGATCATTGCATCTACTCTAACCCCAGATCAAGAAGGAAAATTGGTGGAAGTACTTATGGAACATAGAGAAACAATAGGATGGACAGTAGCTGATCTTAAGGAAATTGATCCTTCTTTTTGCATGCATCATATTCACTGTGAGCCTGAATCTAAACCATGTAGGGACATGCAAAGAAGGCTTAATCCTAACATGAGGGAAGTTGTTAAGAAAGAAGTGGTAAAATGGCTCGATGCTGGAATCATTTACCCAATCTCGGATAGCCAATGGGTCAGTCCAACTCAAGTAGTACCTAAGAAGTCAAGTATTACTGTTGTTGATAATCAAAAGGCCGAGTCAATTCCTACTCAAATGACAACTAGTTGGAGAGTGTGTATAGACTATCGGAAACTGAATGCCGTCACTAGGAAAGATCACTTTCCTTTACCTTTCATTGATTAAATTTGAAAACGACTAGCTGGGCAAAGTTTCTTCTATTTTCTAGATGGTTATTCAAGATATAACCAAGTTCCGGTTCTTCCTACTGATCAAGAAAAGACCACCTTTACTTGCCCCTTAGGAATATTTGCCTTTAGACGCATGCCATTTGGTCTGTGCAATGCACTAGCCACTTTTCAACGATGTATGTTATCCATATTTTCTGATATGGTTAGTCAGTTTCTTGAGATATTTGTGGATGACATTTCGGTGTTTGGATCTTCATTTGATGACTGTCTCCAAAACTTGACTAAGGTTTTGAAATGATGTATAGAAACGAACCTAGTCTAAAGTTGAGAGAAGAGACATTTTATGGTTTGTGAGGAAATCATGCTCGGACATATTATTTTAGAGTGAGGGATTGAGGTTGATAAAGCTAAGGTTGAATTGATCTCGAAATTGCCTCCCCCGACCTCGGCTAAACAAGTACGATCCTTTCTTGGTCATGCTAGATTTTATAGAATTTTTGTCAAATATTTCAGCAAAATTTCGCAACCTTTGTGTAATATGCTCGTTAAAGACAATCCAATTGATTTTAATAAGGAATGTGTGGCTGCTTATGACATCCTGAGAACTGCTTGACAATTACACCAGTTATCAAGCCTCTCGATTGGACCCTGCCTTTCAAAATCATGTGTGATGCCTCTGATTATGCTGTAGGGGAAGTTTTAGGATAGAAGTTTAATAGGGAACCACATGTGATTTATTATGCTAGCAAAATTCTTTTAGATGCACAAATAAACTACACCACTATAGAAAAGGAGTTGCTAGTAGTTGTTTTTTCCCTGGAGAAATTTCGATCATATCTGTTAGGGTCTAAGATCTTAGTTTATACTGATCATGCAGCATTGCGACATCTGCTATCTAAGAAAGACACAAAGCCTAAACTGATTAGATGGATCCTTCTGCTGTAGGAATTTGACTTAGAAATCTTAGATAAGAAGGGTTATGAAAATTTGGTAGCACATCATATTTCTAGGATCTTAGTAGAATGCAACAAAGAAACAATCAGAGATCATTTTCCTGATGAGCAGCTTTTTTTTATTTTGTCTAATAGTCTACCCTAGTTTGCCCATATTGTTAATTACTTAGCAATAGGGCAAGTTCCTTCCCACTGGTCTAAACAAGAAAAAAATAGATTTTTCTCACAAATCAAATATTACTTTTGGGAAGAACCTGAGTTGTTTAAGTACTGTTCAGATCAGGCGATTAGACAATGTGTCCCTGAGAGTGAATTCCAAGGCATACATACTTTTTATCATTCTCTTGCTTGTGGGGGACACTTTAGTGGAAGGAAAACTACAGCAAAAATGCTACAGAGTGGGTTCTTCTGGCCAATTCTTTTAAAAGATGCACACGAATTTGGCCGTAATTGTCTGAGATGTCAACAAATAGGGAATATTTCACGTAGAGATATAATACCTCTGACCCCTATTTTAGTTGTTGAAATCTTTATATGTCTTGGGTATTGACTTCATGGGGCCATTCCCTTCTTCTTTTGGGTTTGAGAATCTTCTTGTCATAGTTGATTATGTGGCTAAATAGATCGAAGCCATAGCAACCCGAACCAATGATCACAAGGTTGTAATCAAGTTCATTCAGTGTAACATCCTTAGTCAGTTTGGGTGCCCAAGGGCAATTATTAGTGATGGGGGCGCGCATTTCACAAATAAACATTTTGAAGGATTAATGAAGAAATATGGAATTACACATAAGGTAGCCACACCTTACCATCCCCAAACTTTTGGTTAGGTTGAAGTATCAAACAGAGAAATTAAACACATCCTAGAGAAAACGGTAAGGCCTGATAGGAAAGATTGGTCAGAACATTTGAATGATGCATTATGGGCTTACCGGACTGCCTTTAAGACTCCCCTAGGAATGTCTCCTTACCGGTTAGTGTTTGGCAAGGCATGTCATTTACCAGTAGAGTTAGAACATTGTGCATTTTGGGCTATCAAGCAATGTAATTTTGATTTGAAGACTGAGGGTTCTAATAGGAAACTTCAATTGAGTGAATTAGAAGAGCTGCAAAATGAAGCTTATGAAAGTTCAAAAATTTATAAGACTCGAACTAAGGCATATCATGATAAATTCATTAGTCGAAAAATATTTAAGCCTGATCAGAAAGTATGGCTCTATAATTCTAGGTTGCGCCTTTTTCCTAGAAAACTTCGCTCACGATGGGATGGACCTTTCATCATTACTCAAGTATTTTTTCATGGCACTGTTGAACTTAAAGATCCCAAATAAGGAAATATTTTTAAAGTAAATGGCCAACACTTGAAACCCTATGTTGAGGATATTCATGATGGAGAAATTGTTGAAATTCTTGACCTTATGGACCCAGTACTACCATCAGCTGAATCTGGCTGAAGACTTTAAACTTAGCGCTCCTGGGAGACAACCCAATTTATTCTTTTAATTTTTTAACTAGTTACTTTCTTTTCTTTTTTAGAAGAATAAAGTGAGGGAGTACAGCAACAAAGGAACCCGCTACTTCATGAAACCTTCGAAGCACATTTTTCCAAAGTGTATTCTTTCCTATTATACTTCTCATTTTCATTCCTACTCTATTGAGGACAATGTCGATTAAGTTGGGGGAAAAGATTAACTTGACTTGCTTAGATCTTCGAGTATGGTTAGAAATGATTAGGTTATGTGTACCTAATTATTGTCTCGAACTGGAGTTACATAGGCATCTTAATCAAATGATTGATTAATGGCCTAGATAATGCTAGAGATGCTAAAGAATAAATTATTAAAGAAACTCAATAAATGGTAGGGTATAGATCATAAATAATTTCATGGAGTAATTCCAAAGCCTTTTGACCATTGATCTTAATAAAGAGTCTACTTTATGGGGATATAAATCAAAAGATCAAGTATGCTAAAGTTTTTCCCTTTGATTGAATCAAAAAAATAATAATAATAATAATAGACTAGTCTCACAGCTTTGCTTGAACTTTTACTCTGTAACCGGGCCCCTTCGTCTATGTAAGCGTTGTGGTTTGCATCAAAAGGTAAGAAGATCAAGAAATCTGTTAAGCAATGGTACGTCCCTGAGTAACCTAGCCCTTTCACCTAAGTAAGCATTGTGGTTCGCGTCAAAAGGGGAGAATACTAATACTTACGAGGCTTGGATATAACACATACAAAAAAAATGAAGGGAGAAAAATCATCTAGCAGAAAGGTATTGAACTAAACCCCAGAAAGTTAAAGGACTTTAAGAGTGAGATGGAAAGTTGGCAGACGAAGAACTCTAGAAATCTTTATGAGATCTACCTGACCACTAAAAGAGTTGAATTAATAATCCAATGAAGTATCTCAGTAGTAGTCGACCAGGTATCATCTGCTTTTAGGGTTGCTTGGGTTAACATCTAATTTAAGGATGGGTTGATACACTTGGATAATCAATCTGCTTTACTCGAGGATGAGCAAAGTTCAAGTTGGGGGGTGTGATAACTATATTAAGCATAAATATAAAAGTATGAATTTAATATTAAAATATCATTATTCTTTCAAAATTAATACTTTTATATATCATTTATAGGAAAGAACATCGCCAAAATAGAGAACTCGATTTTAGAAGTCCAACGGCATGAACGGCACTCAAATTAGACTTAAAACGGGCCCAAAATGAATTTTTGAAGAATTTACTAAATTGCACGGAGTTTTAAGTAGCCGGTCCATAGTGGACCGGCCGCTCGGTCCATCGCACAGCCTGTAAGCCGTGATCTGCCATTGACACGATCCATGGAGCAAAATCGTGGACCATAGTGCTTTCATGTCGGGACTCGTCGGAGAGCCGCCCCAACCGCCAGGGAGGTCGCCGGCATGCTCACCGCTGGCCAAAGAAGACCTGGTGGCCAGAAAAACGTTCCCGAAGGGGGCTGTTCACCGTTCTCTTTCTCTCTGGGTCGAACCTCACCAAAACCACCATCCCACACCACCGAACCGCCCACGCGGTCCACCGCCGGCCGAAGATGACGGCGGTGCACTCTTCCTTTCCGCCGAGAGGGTCCTCATGGTGAATTGTAGCCATGGGTGGTTCTTTTCGGTCTGAACCATTTGTGGACCGAACCGGTGTGCTATGATGGACCGAACTAGGGAGAAGAATCTGGAGCCTCGCGAGATGAGCTGGAGATCAATGGGAGCTCGGCCAGAATTAGTGAAACGGTGGAACGGCTTCGTTGCAACCGTGGGAGCGGTATTCGTTACTCTGTTAGGTTGGTTGGAAGAGGAGCGGGTTGGTTCAAACGGTGGAGCGGCTTTGGAGTGGGGAGAGCCTATAAAAAGGGCTCCAAGGGAGCCAGAGAGGGTAACTGGGTATTCGGGCATTCAACTGGTCGAGCATTCGGCTATTCTTCCCCTTTGTTTTTCTTCTCTGTCTCTTCTTCTCCATCACAGAGCAATGTTTCTTCTCCATTCCACACCATAGAGAGCTTTCTTTCCACCATCCCAGCTTCTAGTCCATCCTTCGTTCTCCCAAGCTCTCAGATCAGTCACAGTCCAACCACAGTCGATCCCTCTTTTCTTCCTCAGAGTTCTTTTGGTTTTCTTCTATTCCAGTTATCCCAACCTTATTCCCACTATTCCAGCACTATTCTGACCTTATCCCAATCCTATTCCAGCAGTCCTATTCTCCACCGGTCAGCACCATCTTTAATTTTCGAGCATGCAGAAATCACTGGAGGCCGGAGCTTCATTGGGAAAAATGGGTTTTTTATTTTTGGTTGTATTACTTTGATGTACTCCCTCTTATATAAAATAAAAGTATCCTTTAATTAATTCATGTTCCTTTGCTTTTGAATCAGATGCATTGCTAGGGCGAAGCTTTGGAGGTAAGTCAAGTGAAATTAATCCTGACTGATCTATTCCCAAGTGGGTACGGGCTGTGCTCTCGTGAGATAGATCATATCTAGGTTATTTTACTAGCATTTAGACCAGTCTATTACCAAAAAGGGATGGGCCGTTATTCATGGATATGGGCCGTACTCTTACTCGAATAGATCTTTTCTTGAGTTACCTTTACTGCTAATTACTTGTTAATCTCCTTTTTAGTTTTAAGATTTCAATTTCTGTTGCACATTTATTGTTTTCAAAGTAATCAAGAAAGTCCGTGCGGATTCGACCCTTGCTCCTGCTATCCTATTCTATAATAGTAGTTTTAAGGTAATTAAATCAGTGCATTGCAACGCGCATCAGATAGCTATGAATAACATTCTTAAGTACTTGAGAAGGACTAAAGATTTGTTCTTAATCTTTGGAGGGAGTTCAAAATTAGGAATAAAGGGATATACAAACTTAGACTTTTTGTCTGATCCTGATGATAGAAAGTCCACATCAGGGTCTGTATTTTTGTGCAATGGTGGGGCAACTAGTTGTAAAAGTTCCAAACAGGCCACTATAGTAGATTCAACAATGGAAGCAAAGTACATCCCTACCTCTGAAGCTACAAAAGAAGCCTTCTGGTACAAAAAGTTTATTATGAAGCTTAGAGTGATGCAATTTGATGCCATCCCCACATATTTTGACAATAATGGTGAAATAACTCTAGCTAAGGAGCCCAGGTCTCACCAGAAGTCTAAGCATATTGAAAGACGGTTTCATATCATACACGACTACCTCAAGAAGAAGTATGTTGAGGTGCAAAGAGTAGACTCCATGGACAACATGGCAGACCCACTAACTAAGACTCTAAGCTAGCAGAAGGCTGAAGTCCACCTTGGAAAGATGGGATTTAGATATGTAGCTAATTGGCTTTAGTGCAAGTGGGAGATTGTGAGATGTATGCCCTGAAAGCCAAGTTGGCTTGACACATTCTAATTTTTAAGGCATAAATTTTGTACTTAATCTTATTTATTAAACAAAGGGCATTAGTTTCATTAATATTGATGTGTCTATGAATCGTCCACGGAGTTAATGGGCAATGATATATATTCTCAAGAGTTGAGAATTTGAGGCATGTGTCTTTATAGATTAACACCTAAGAGCTCCCAATTGTTGGATTATCATGAGGATGGTGATTGATCCATTAAAATCGGTGCACAGATCACTTCTCTTTATGGGTAGATGAGTCTCTGACCAATAGTGTGGTGATACTAGAGTGAGAATGCAAGTAGTTGATAGAGATCAACAATACTGAGTGTAACCAGTACAGAAAGTTATACGGATGACTACTCACACGTCAATAACTTTTTGATGCTGTAGTTGTATGAATAGTTCTTTGACCTAGAGTGTCTCAGCTACTCACAATAAGGTTGTTGTAGTTTGATAGCAAAAACATATAGTTTTTATCCATTCGAGACCTTGTGGTGTTTGTTGGCTGCAGTAAGTTTATTGTAGGAGTAGGGTGTTCTCTTGTAGGGATCTATTAGCCTTAATAGTAAGGTATAATCGTATGTAGCCTAATGTGACTAAGTCCAGAAGTCTATGGCCATAGCAGGGTGATAATGAAAAGGATGTTTTCATTAGTATCATAATTAGACTTTAGTCGATTAAGTTAAACATATGACTGATGGGTTTAACGAGTTTTCATAACCAACATCAAGTCAAATTTTTGATGGAGGAACCGAATCACATGGTAACTACACCAAAGGGTTCCAATCTTATTCTGTTGGGTTGCCACTACATACTACTATGTGTCACTGGTGGATTGTGAGAGCCCATTATGATCATTCTTGGATCGATGTTCCTAATTATGGTTGAGCAAAAATTATTTTTGTCTATCGAAAGGAGTTTCGATGATGCATAATAAAAATTATAGCATGTCTCATTACTAGACAGGATAGGACCTGAGGGGTCACACACATTAGGATCTTAAGTAACCAATCAGCAAATCAAAATGGTATTAAAATTTGCAATTTTAGTACATTTGGACCAAATTATAAATGTTACAATTAATAAATTATGGATTAATTATTAATTAAATTAAATTATATTTAATTTAATTAAGTTAGACTCAGTTAATTGATCCTAATTGAGTTGGGTCAATAGCCTTCTCAAAATGGTTCGATCAGATTTAAAATTGGCTTCAATTTGACTGTCAAATCAATTTATTTGGGCCATGAGCTAGAGTCCAGTTGGACTGGGACTCTCTTTCCTTGTCTCCCCTTGCATCCACACACTAACAAGTGGGCCCTAAGTGCTTTGTGTGACAAAGAAGACTAGGCATGAAAAATAAGTGGGTGTAAAGGTGTTTTATCGTGAAGAGAAAGAGGGAAGGAGGAGTCCTCTTTTAATCTTAATTTTCAACCAGTTGAAATAAAACACCGGTGTTTTGGCTTGGAGAATTGATTTACCGTAAATTATTAAAGGGAAGAGGGGTTGGCCAACCAAGAGGCTTCTGCTTTTCGCATGAAAAGCTTCTCTCATGGGCATGCTTTTCCTCTTGGGCGCCTTCTCCAGAGAGTCTCTCTCCTGGGGTGCCAAGTCCTCCTCTCCCTTTACTTGTTTTCTTCTTCATTGTGTGAGATCTAGAGAGATATTCTACAAGAGGAAGAAGAAACAAAGAGGTCATATATTTTGCAAATCTTGATTTATAAGATAGAAGCGCATTCAAGAAAAGCCGATCCAGATTTGGATTAGCATAGTTATTAAAGCAGCTAATTTGTTGAAAAAGAAGAGGGCTGCAAAGATCTAGCAATCCAGTGCTCTCTATGACTCGGTTATGTGAGCTCTATGTGGATACCAGCAGAGGCCGAGCGATTGCGCGGCTCTGGTAGTATCTCGGTTTCAAAAGCGGATCGGCATGTTTTTAGAGCAGGCCTGGATAACAATTCAGGTAAGTTTTTTATGTTCTAAATAATTTTATTTTCAGATATGATATTTTTCACATATATTATAGCATGTTAGGAATTTATTATTGATAAGTATATTTATTTAAAAATTGCATCATTAGATATAAAAAAGTTTTTATATCTACTTCCACTGTGTCAGGCTTTTAATGCCTGATTTTATGCAATTTACTGTTCCTGGGAGAACTCAGATAGGGCTATCCTATGGTTGGGTTCTAGAAATGGGTCAGGATGTGGGGTCTCATGTATAGGCTTAGTACGGGTCACTGGGGTTCTCTTTATGGTTCCTCTACAATCTCTTATCTGGTCAAACCTAGACAAAGTTGCCTAACTTCCTTCGTTATGGATCTCAACAAAGTCTCAATATTAGGATCCATTGTAGGATTGGGTTGGGTTTGAGTTTGCTGATAGGGTGTTCCTGATCTAGTAGACATGCAATGCACACACACAAAACTCAAACTAGGGTCTCCTAGACCTAGAGCTCAAGTGGAATCGATCAGCTCAATTTGCAACCAATTCAGCAATTACCCTATCCACTGGTTAGGTAAGAGGTGGGGTCGTGGGAGGCTCCCCCTGCTTGTCACAGGGTTCTAATTAAAAACCATGAGTCTCCTTAGGGTGTTTGTGAAAGGGATATGCCCTATAAGCCAATCTATGTTGTATCTCCCAAACCATTGTAATTGACAATTTTCTAAATAAAGGCATTATTTTTCCATCATATGCTGTGTTTATACTATATTATGAACCCCATAGATTAGGGCTATGATTTTAGGGTTATGATGAGATCATACCAGTGAGACCTAAAATCTTAAAACCTTAATCTAAAGTATTCCTAGTCAAAGGAACCCTAAGTAGGGGATCAGGGTTTTCCGGTAAGACTAGCACATCCCATGTATACCATAAAGGGTGACAGCTCTCACAGTCACTTGTGTATGACACTAATAATGGGATGTGGGTGCTCATTGGAGAATGAGTTCACTGATATGATCCAACTTGAGAACATCTAATGGAGTCTTAGCTACATGTCAATAGAAGGTTCTCATAGTGGGAGTGGTACAAGTAATCTTTTAACCTGAGACTGCCATAAGTACCTTATGTACATGAACCCATTCTTTGGTTCAATCCTAATCATGACACTGAGCCATGCACAGGATTGATACTGGAAATGGTGAATTGGATATGAAGGTAATGAGTAGGTCAACAAGGAATCGATCACTCTTAGTAAGAGGAGATTGCATCCAGCTAGTGAACAATCGGATGATGATTCAGGGAATCTTTGATCAAAGTAAAGATATTAGAAATGGTTTCTAATACCAAGATAATCGAATCATCATTATAAGATTGAGCTAGAAATAAATATAATATTGGATTTGACATATATCCATATCCATAGTTATATTTTGGGTGCAGGCTGATCGAAAGATTTAATTGTACGGTAACTCTCTATTGAAGGGCAATTTTGGTATTTCACCAGAATTTCCATATCTTCCGGGTAGACATGACACGTTGCTAGACGTCAATCTTGTCTTGTGGGTTGATCAAGTTCAAAGATCACTTGTTAGGAAGAGTCCTAATTGATCGAATCGGGTAAGCCCGGTTTGACCTAAATCGATTAGAAAGAGTTCTAATCAAATTAGGTCAACTCGTATTCGAACCTACTGCTGGCTAGATTTGGAACCCAATGGGTCACACACTTAAGAGGATTGATCAAGATTTTAATTTGGAATTAAATCATCTTTGCAGGATAACACTCTAGCAGGTGTTGCAAACCCTAACTTCTATTCGAATCGGATTCGAATTAGGGTTCCGGATTGGTTCAAATTGGGTTCTAATTGGACCTAATTAGACCCTAATTGAGAAAATAGGAATATGGCTAACCCTATTGGCTAGCCATATAGCTTGGCTAGCCTCCCCACCCGCCCCCTTTGTTTTTCCATGCCAAATGCCAAGAGTCCATGCGCTTATGGACTCTTGGCGCGCCATAAGGAAGAGTCCATGGCGCATGGACTCTTGGCGCGCCCCAAAAATTTCTCCGATGATTTTATTTGGGGTGGCCTCTTTCTTAAGCATTAGCACACTATCTCTCCCCCCTTGGATGGGAATCCAATGGCTGATGGGATTTTGAGAAAGAAGGAATGTGCTAACTCTTCCCGGGCATGCGAAATAACATCTCTTCGGAGATGAAAAGTCGCGACCCCTTCCCTTTTAAAACATCGCGGTTTTTCCTTTAAGAAAAGCCATGGGATTTAATCTGGAAGGCCGTGAGATGGGAGGATGGGGCGTGAGAAATTGAGAAGGGCATGAGAAAGTGATTACGGAGAGGTGTGTAGGCGTCTATCTGATTTCTATTTAAAGGGTCGGGAAAATCAGAACAGGGGTAATTTTTTTCTTTCTTCCTCTCCTGAAGACTCTTTTATTTTTTTCTTGCTCTTGCATTGTTTCGTTTACAGAGTAAACCTCTGTCGAAACTCTACAACTGAACAAGAATAAAAGTAAAAGTCTCCGACGGTAAAGGAAAGAAATGAGTTCCTATTTGTTCCTTTCTTTCTTACATTAAGACATCATTGTCTTAATTTCTCCTCCAACTTAAGACAAGCCTGTGTCCTCTTAGGACAAGGTCTTTTCTTCAAGACAAGGGTGTCTAAAGGTCCAAGGTCTTAGTGGAAGGAGGAGAAGGGGTCAAAGAAAGGGAAGCAAGCTTTTGTGTGGAGGAATTCAAGCCATAAGTCCAAGCAATTGAGTTCTAGGAAGAAGAACTCAATAGAAGGAACCTTTGAAAAGAAGATAGAGTTGTCTTGATCACTGCTCTGTGTGGATCACCATCGGAGGGCTGACACTTGGATGCCTGGTGAATTCAATCAGCCCCTTCACCATCAACTTTGTTGGAATTAGCGATTACAGGTTGGTACTCTAATTCTAACAATGTATGTTTAAATGTTCAATATATGTTTTAATCCTGAATAAGGAGATCTTGGCTAAGGGATTATGGTGCAAATTTCATCATTTTGAAATTACACTTCCGCTGCGGTACACCGGAATCCCCAACAGTGGTATCAGAGCCACCCTTATTACAGTTAAAACATATGATAATATTCATGTGGTTTTGATGTAGTGTTGCATGTTAGTGTTTTTTTTAAATCCTTGAATCCTGATAATACTTAGCATATTTTTGTTGCAAATATGTTTTTTGGTGTATGCCACTAGTTAGGGTTTTTCCACTCAAACCCTAATTATTATAGAGATATGATTAGTTTTGAAGTGATCATACTGAAATAAGGTTGCCCTGGCATAATGGTGGATCCATTATGTGGTAAATGGCTGTCCTTGTATGATGACACACTTAGCACATATTTGTTTTTATCTGTGTGATATCTTCTATTAGAATGTGCTGGCAAATTTTATAAAGCCCTCTTCTTAAAATTATATTAAGTCATAGTATATTTAACTAATAAGCATCACTAGTCATGATGAACAATTGATCATTCGGTGTCTAGAAAGGTGGTTCTGGGAAGGTAAAGAGAATCGTGGTTTTTAATTGGTTCCATTGACTGACCTGACCAATTTTTATTGGTGTCTAGGAAAGCAACGGGGGGGACTCCCACATCTCTTCCACTTGCCTGGCCGATTTGATTATATTTAAATCTTGACTTAAATGCTTAGTGTTAAAAAAATGCTATATGTTGGCCTTCCTTCATGCTGGATCATTACTGTGTTATGAACCACATTAGGCTTGTGTGCTGGTCCGCCTACCAGGCCAATCTCTGATTAGTGTCTAGGATTGACATTCAGGGACCTAACACTCCCCTTACACCTGCCTGGCTGAGTCCTGAGTTACTACAGGCTAGCTTGCCACTCTGATTGGGCATCTAGTTTGGACTCTAAGTCTAGTAAGCCAGTAGTCGCTTTAGTCTAGTCACATTCTGTGTACTTGCTTGCATCATCATGTCTACCCGGAATGGAGTACCCTACCAACCTAGTCAAACCCAACCTGATTTAGAGGCCATGATTAGAACTCTTACCGAAAGTATAACCAAATTGAGTCAAGATATGAATGAGGGTTTTGCCCAGTTTAGAGACTGAGCCCAGAGACTTGAGAAACGTAGACATCAAAATTGGACCCCTGATCCAAAATTTAATAGGCCCCAACCTCACCCATGCCAGGAGCCTAGGAGGACCTTATACCGTGATCCCGAGCATAACCCTAGGAGCCTATATCCATACTTGGTCGACTCAGAAAAGGGACCTGTTAGGAACACCGAACCTTATGCACCCACTTTTGATGGAAGACAAGAGACATATATTAAGTGGGAAGAACAAATGGATCGGTATTTTGAGTGCACTAACATATCGAAATTAGGACAAATTAGGTTGGCCAAAACCAAGTTCACCAAACATGCTAGGTCGCATTGGTATGCTATTGAGCATGAGTGTTATCAAAGAAAAGAGGAAATATATACTTGGAGAGATATGAAAAGTAAGTTGAGAGATAGGTACCTAGGTAGATCCTATGAGAAAAGACTTTTAGACCAATGGTACCAATTGCGACAAGGTAATAGGCCTGTGTCTAAATATATCGAGGACTTCCAGTAGTATGACATGAAATGCAATACCATTGAGACCGAAGCTCAGATCACATCGAGGTTTAGGGTTGGGTTACACCCAGACATTTATAGGAAGCTATGCCTTGAAAAGACCAATAAGTTAGACCGAGCCTACCAAGAAGCCCAAGACTATGAGTGGTCTTTAAGATATAACCAATCAAGTACTTTGGACTTAAAGCCAACCTCTACCAACTTGAGTCAAGTTTCGATTGATCCGACACCCATAGTGAACCAGACTTTTGTTTGTCAATTCCCACTTGTGTCACCTCTTGACCAGAAGGATAACACTGAGACGGAGTTGGGCATGGCCATCCCAAAATTAGTTGACCTGACCAGAGTCGTACTTAAAGAGGAATCAAAGGAGAATAGATTAGAACCTTTCAGTGAGATTGAGGAAGAAATATATGAGCCTGACATAAGTTTGATAGATGAATATGAAGAAGAAGAATTTGAGGATATCTCTCCCGATAATTCAATTAACCAACTCCTACCTGATGGGGTTATTGAGGGGACCCCTGCCACTCAAGGAATTCAGGAGCTAACCCTAAGAGAAGACCCTTTTGAGGAAGTTCAGGAAGAGGAAATTGCATCCAATGAGAGTTTAAGTGAGAATACCTCTGAACTCATTGAGGAATCCAAAGAAGACACCCCTGAGTCGAATCTGGTAGAGAAGTGTGAAGAAGGAAGGGGTTCACAAGAATTGCCCATTAAGAAGGTCCAAGAACAAGAAAAAGACAGTAGCTTAGAGGACCTTTTAGATAAACATTCCAAAGACCTTCCTGATAACCTTCCACCTTCTAGGAGCACCCAGCCTACCCTAGAACTTGCACTTGTAGACCCTCCTAGAGCAAATCATGAGGTTTGGATGAGTGCACCTATAGAACAATGTCCTCATTTTAAGGTCATCCTGAATAACCAAGGTTTGTTTCTTGTTTCTGATAAGCCACCTCAAAACTCTGATTCTTATTTCCTACCCTTCCCTGAATCTTCTTATGTTTCTAGAGCTATGGGATTACACTTTACTGAGATCTCTAGGTTGCAAGACTCCTTAGAACCTATTATGTTTGTCACCTACTTCTGGAAGACCTTATGGCACCTACTAGGCATCCATAATAAGTTTTCATGCTCTGCATGCCCTCCTCCGACCCAAGGTCAAACCTAGAGAGCCTTAGTTTGTTAGGTTTAGACCTAGGGTTCCTTTGGAATAAAGTCCATTCTTTAGGAATGCGTCGTCAGTCTAGTTTAGTTTTTCTTGACCCTTTACTAGGCTTTGGCTCTGATTTTGGTTTGATTGAGAGCACCAGGAATTGGGATTTGTATTTTGTCCAGGACTAAATTTGCATATAATGTTTCGATCAATAGGTCTATAGGCTAGAGTCCCTTTGAAATTGTTCATGGATACAAGCCTCACACACCACTCGATCTGATTTCACTATTAGTCCACACACACAAGTCTCTTGATGCACTTGCATAGCATGTAAAGGACTTGCATAAAGAAATTCATGCCAAAATAAATTTAAGTAATGAAACTTATAAGAAGTTGGCTGATTCTCAAAGGCGAGCCAAAACTTTTGTTGAAGGAGACTATGTAATGATTAGGTTAAGGCCTGAACGGTTTCCTCCTGGAACTGTTAGAAAGTTACATGCTAGAGGAGCTGGACCATTTAGAGTGGTGAAGAGAGTAGGGTCCAATGCCTATGTGCTCGAGTTGCCTTTAGAACTAGGCATTAGCTCCACTTTCAACATTACAGACCTAGTAGAGTATAGAGAGCCAGCTGTGATTCCCAGTGAGCCTTTTTGAGCCTAATCTTGCTCTTGAGAGTGAACCCAACCCTGTGTGTCCACCAACAAACTGGCCTGTGAGGAAAGAGCAGATTGAAAAGATCCTGGATGATTAGGTTTTCTCTACTCGTAATCGAGGATACCAAAGATACCTGGTCTGCTGGCAAGGAAGGCCAGATTCTGATAACTCTTGGATCTCCCGAGAAGAATTACAAGAATTGGACCCAGACCTCTTGGAGAGATACCAGAGCCAGCTTGATCCATACTCGACAGGGTCGAGTTCCTCCCACCCCGGGAGAATTGGTGCGGGCACCAGACTCAGAAGAAGACTTCAGGGCTCCATCTGGATCTCTGATTGACATTGCCCGAAGAATTAGGATTTTCTGGTTTTGTAATAAGGGTTGACTTGGTCAACTCAATTTTAGTTTGAGTCTGTATTTCCCTACAATTTAAATTTTGTTGAGTCATGTTGACTCAATACAAGTCCTAGTAGTGGTCTAGGTCTTCTCCAAGGTGCCACATTTTCTCCCAGGACCAAGCAAGTGGGCGCCACACTCCCAACCACACGCCAGAGTCCAGGAGGCGCCACATCTCCATCCAGTGTGCCTTGGTCCCCACACCACAAGAAAGCAGGTCCCTTCTTTCATGCGCCACTTGGGGGAGAAATCCATCAAGATACCTCAATCCAAGGAGGAGCCAACTTCTTTCCAGATAAACCCAAGCCAGGATGGCAAGAATTTTTCTTGAAGAGAGGATCAAGGAGGTGCCCCACAATGTTCCATAAAAACCCAAGTTATAAAAGGGAAGAGAGCATGTCTTGGGGATAAAATCAAGGAGGCACCCAAAAGTTTCCTAAAGTGCCAAAGCCATGAAAGGAAGAAGCCTAAACTTGTGGAGCAAGACTAGGAGGTGTCCAAAAGAGCCAAACCATGAAGGGAAAATCCTTGATTCATGGAGAGATACTAGGAGACACCCCCACTACTTGCCAAAAATGTCCAAAATAAAGATGGGAAGGGCCTTGACTTAGGGAGGAAGAAAAGGAGGAGTCCAAAAGAGTTGATCCATGGAAGGAAAGAAATCCTCTTTTGAAGACCCAAGCAAGGAGGCGCCATCTACCTGCCTTTTATAACCCAAATCAATTTTTTTTGGTACCTTGGCCGACCATATGTGTATGGATTATCCTGATTTGTAGATCCACTCCTTTAGTCCCACATGGAAAGATGTAAAACCCTACTCCCTTGTAAAGCCCTATAAATTAAACCCCTCTTGTAAGTTTAAAGGAATGAGATGAATGAAACCAAATTTTTTTTAGTGAGCAAACTCTGTGTTTTCTTTCTTCCGCACTTGCATCCAGGTGTTGAGCTCCGTGAGGGAGTAAATCCGGGTTCCCCAGGAACCTTGAGGAGGTGTGAGATCTCCAAAACCCCAAACCCTAGGTTAGCCACTTCTACTCCAAAACCCTAGCCGCCCACCATCCACTTCAATCCACCAAACCCTAGCCTATTCCACCTCTCACGGCCATTTTCTCCAAGTCCAGGCCGACCACCAGCATCCAGCTACAGTCCGGATACTTCAGATCCAAAGCTCTTTCCAGAGGGAGTCGAATCAACCTTCAAGAGAATCCGGATCTCAGCGACATCAGCCTTCAAGTTCTTCGAACTGGTAAATCCTTTCCCGAGTCTCTGAATCCATCACTTGTTTTACTTCTTCCCAGATCTTGAGTCCAGGAGAAGCCGACCCAGCCACGAGACCAGTATTGGAGGATCCATTGCGAAGATAGCCGAATCCGAGGATCCAACAATCTGCCCGAGAGAGTTCTTCCTCCCAAATTCTGTGAAGATCACTGTCTGGTTGGTAACCCATCTCTTCTCTTTATTTCTGTCCTGTTGAAACTTCAGAGCGAAACCCTAGGTCTGGGAGTTTCTCAACCCCCAGTGATCCGTTACTTCTGAACTACTCTGATAACTTAGCTTCTTCTAAATTGTGCTTTCAATCCTTACCTAGTTTCCATCAACTTAGTTTAACTTTACTTTGAGTCGAAGCCAATTTCTGAAATAAAAAAAAAAAAAGAAAAAAAGAAGAATTAATCTTAATTTTATTTCCGCATACGCTTCTTTGTTCTTTGTTCTGCATCATTTTTGGTATCAGAGCTTCCGTTCTGCATCAATTTTGGTATCAGAGCCCTGTCTAGGGTTTCTGTTTTGATTGCTTGTTTGAGTCTCTCTGTTTTTACTTTGTCTGCTCGAAGTAGACTCCCCAGGACGTCCGGTCCTAGGAACGAAGTGAGGTGCAAACCTCCTCTTCCCATTCCACGGGGTGTTCCTAGGGCGTGTAGGGGATCCGTTGGGTTATAACTTCGTAGCAAGAATTATAAACGGGGAAGTGCTCTGTTTTCAGCCCGTAATTGCCCTGTTGCAGGAATTATTTCTTACTGCAGGTAACTCCAAATTCGGTGATTTTTATTTTGCTGAAACCAATATAATTGAAAATATGTTTTTTAATTTTCCTGTGATTTATTGGTTTCCGTGGGATTTCTGAGAATTAAATTACTGCAACTCTATTTTTGTGTTCTGCAATCCAATTATTTTTAAGTGTTCATCTTTTAATTCATCTTAAGGGCATTTGAGCATCTAAGATAAGGGGAGGAGTTGATAACCTCTCCTTAGCCCAAAACCATCACCCACTCATTCGAACCTAAGCCTTTAATCTAAAAATTGATTAGACCTAATTTGCCCTAGTGGGCTAGGGACATCAACAAGTCGGGTCAAGGCTAATGTTGAGTCAGTTTGTCTAGTTACTCTGTGTGTGCTTTGTACTCAGTGTCTAGAATGGTGGTTCAGGGATTCCATCCCGAAGGGCTTGTGTGCTGGTCCGCCTACCTGGCCAATCTCTGATTGGTGTCTAGGATTGGCATTCAGGGACCTAACACTCCCCTTACACCTGCCTGGCTGAGTCCTGAGTTACTACAGGCTAGCTTGCCACTCTGATTGGGCATCTAGTTTGGACTCTAGGTCTAGTGAGCCAGTAGTCGCTTTAGTCTAGTCACATTCTGTGTGCTTGCTTGCATCATCATGTCTACCCGGAATGGAGTACCCTACCAACCTAGTCAAACCAAACCTGATTTAGAGGCCATGATTAGAACTCTTACCGAAAGTATGACCAAATTGAGTCAAGATATGAATGAGGGTTTTGCCCAGTTTAGAGACCGAGCCCAGAGACTTGAGAAACGTAGACATCAAAATTGGACCCCTGATCCAAAATTTAATAGGCCCCAACCTCACCCATGCCAGGAGCCTAGGAGGACCTTATACCGTGATCCCGAGCATAACCCTAGGAGCCTATATCCATACTTGGTCGACTCAGAAAAGGGACCTGTTAGGAACACCGAACCTTATGCACCCACTTTTGATGGAAGACAAGAGACATATATTAAGTGAGAAGAACAAATGGATCGGTATTTTGAGTGCACTAACATATCGAAATTAGGACAAATTAGGTTGGCCAAAACCAAGTTCACCAAACATGCTAGGTCGCATTGGTATGCTATTGAGCATGAGTGTTATCAAAGAAAAGAGGAAATATATACTTGGAGAGATATGAAAAGTAAGTTGAGAGATAGGTACCTAGGTAGATCCTATGAGAAAAGACTTTTAGACCAATGGTACCAATTGCGACAAGGTAATAGGCCTGTGTCTAAATATATCGAGGACTTCCAGTGGTATGACATGAAATGCAATACCATTGAGACCGAAGCTCAGATCACATCGAGGTTTAGGGTTGGGTTACACCCAGACATTTATAGGAAGCTATGCCTTGAAAAGACCAATAAGTTAGACCGAGCCTACCAAGAAGCCCAAGACTATGAGTGGTCTTTAAGATATAACCAATCAAGTACTTTGGACTTAAAGCCAACCTCTACCAACTTGAGTCAAGTTTCGATTGATCCGACACCCGTAGTGAACCAGACTTTTGTTTGTCAATTCCCACTTGTGTCACCTCTTGACCAGAAGGATAACACTGAGACGGAGTTGGGCATGGCCATCCCAAAATTAGTTGACCTGACCAGAGTCGTACTTAAAGAGGAATCAAAGGAGAATAGATTAGAACCTTTCAGTGAGATTGAGGAAGAAATATATGAGCCTGAGATAAGTTTGATAGATGAATATGAAGAAGAAGAATTTGAGGATATCTCTCCCGATAATTCAATTAACCAACTCCTACCTGATGGGGTTATTGAGGGGACCCCTGCCACTCAAGGAATTCAGGAGCTAACCCTAAGAGAAGACCCTTTTGAGGAAGTTCAGAAAGAGGAAATTGCATCCAATGAGAGTTTAAGTGAGAATACCTCTGAACTCATTGAGGAATCCAAAGAAGACACCCCTGAGTCAAATCTGGTAGAGAAGTGTGAAGAAGGAAGGGGTTCACAAGAATTGCCCATTAAGAAGGTCCAAGAACAAGAAAAAGACAGTAGCTTAGAGGACTTTTTAGATAAACATTCCAAAGACCTTCCTGATAACCTTCCACCTTCTAGGAGCACCCAGCCTACCCTAGAACTTGCACTTGTAGACCCTCCTAGAGCAAATCATGAGGTTTGGATGAGTGCACCTATAGAACAATGTCCTCATTTTAAGGTCATCCTGAATAACCAAGGTTTGTTTCTTGTTTCTGATAAGCCACCTCAAAACTCTGATTCTTATTTCCTACCCTTCCCTGAATCTTCTTATGTTTCTAGAGCTATGGGATTACACTTTACTGAGATCTCTAGGTTGCAAGACTCCTTAGAACCTATTATGTTTGTCACCTACTTCTGGAAGACCTTATGGCACCTACTAGGCATCCATAATAAGTTTTCATGCTCTGCATGCCCTCCTCCGACCCAAGGTCAAACCTACAGAGCCTTAGTTTGTTAGGTTTAGACCTAGGGTTCCTTTGGAATAAAGTCCATTCTTTAGGAATGCGTCATCAGTCTAGTTTAGTTTTTCTTGACCCTTTACTAGGCTTTGGCTCTGATTTTGGTTTGATTGAGAGCACCAGGAATTGGGATTTGTATTTTGTCCAGGACTAAATTTGCATATAATGTTTCGATCAATAGGTCTATAGGCTAGAGTCCCTTTGAAATTGTTCATGGATACAAGCCTCACACACCACTTGATCTGATTTCACTATTAGTCCACACACACAAGTCTCTTGATGCACTTGCATAGCATGTAAAGGACTTGCATAAAGAAATTCATGCCAAAATAAATTTAAGTAATGAAACTTATAAGAAGTTGGCTGATTCTCAAAGGCGAGTCAAAACTTTTGTTGAAGGAGACTATGTAATGATTAGGTTAAGGCCTGAACGGTTTCCTCCTGGAACTGTTAGAAAGTTACATGCTAGAGGAGCTGGACCATTTAGAGTGGTGAAGAGAGTAGGGTCCAATGCCTATGTGCTCGAGTTGCCTTCAGAACTAGGCATTAGCTCCACTTTCAACATTACAGACCTAGTAGAGTATAGAGAGCCAGCTGTGATTCCCAGTGAGCCTTTTTGAGCCTAATCTTGCTCTTGAGAGTGAACCCAACCCTATGTGTCCACCAACAAACTGGCCTGTGAGGAAAGAGCAGATTGAAAAGATCCTGGATGATTAGGTTTTCTCTACTCGTAATCGAGGATACCAAAGATACCTGGTCTGCTGGCAAGGAAGGCCAGATTCTGATAACTCTTGGATCTCCCGAGAAGAATTACAAGAATTGGACCCAGATCTCTTGGAGAGATACCAGAGCCAGCTTGATCCATACTCGACAGGGTCGAGTTCCTCCCACCCCGGGAGAATTGGTGCGGGCACCAGACTCAGAAGAAGACTTCAGGGCTCCATCTGGATCTCTGATTGACATTGCCCGAAGAATTAGGATTTTCTGGTTTTGTAATAAGGGTTGACTTGGTCAACTCAATTTTAGTTTGAGTCTGTATTTCCCTACAATTTAAATTTTGTTGAGTCATGTTGACTCAATACAAGTCCTAGTAGTGGTCTAGGTCTTCTCCAAGGTGCCACATTTTCTCCCAGGACCAAGCAAGTGGGCGCCACACTCCCAACCACACGCTAGAGTCCAGGAGGCGCCACATCTCCATCCAGTGTGCCTTGGTCCCCACACCACAAGAAAGCAGGTCCCTTCTTTCATGCGCCACTTGGGGGAGAAATCCATCAAGATACCTCAATCCAAGGAGGAGCCAACTTCTTTCCAGATAAACCCAAGCCAGGATGGCAAGAATTTTTCTTGAAGAGAGGATCAAGGAGGTGCCCCACAATGTTCCATAAAAACCCAAGTTATAAAAGGGATGAGAGCATGTCTTGGGGAGAAAATCAAGGAGGCACCCAAAAGTTTCCTAAAGTGCCAAAGCCATGAAAGGAAGAAGCCTAAACTTGTGTAGCAAGACTAGGAGGTGTCCAAAAGAGCCAAACCATGAAGGGAAAATCCTTGATTCATGGAGAGATACTAGGAGACACCCCCACTACTTGCCAAAAATGTCCAAAACAAAGATGGGAAGGGCCTTGACTTAGGGAGGAAGAAAAGGAGGAGTCCAAAAGAGTTGATCCATGGAAGGAAAGAAATCCTCTCTTGAAGACCCAAGCAAGGAGGCGCCATCTACCTGCCTTTTATAACCCAAATCAAATTTTTTTGGTACCTTGGCCGACCATATGTGTATGGATTATCCTGATTTGTAGATCCCCTCCTTTAGTCCCACATGGGAAGATGTAAAACCCTACTCCCTTGTAAAGCCCTATAAATTAAACCCCTCATGTAAGTTTAAAGGAATGAGATGAATGAAACCAAATTTTTTTTAGTGAGCAAACTCTGTGTTTTCTCTCTTCCGCACTTGCATCCAGGTGTTGAGCTCCATGAGGGAGTAAATCCGGGTTCCCCAGGAACCTTGAGGAGGTGTGAGATCTCCAAAACCCCAAACCCTAGGTTAGCCACTTCTACTCCAAAACCCTAGCCGCCCACCATCCACTTCAATCCACCAAACCCTAGCCTATTCCACCTCTCACGGCCATTTTCTCCAAGTCCAGGCCGACCACCAGCATCCAGCTACAGTCCGGATACTTCAGATCCAAAGCTCTTTCCAGAGGGAGTCGAATCAACCTTCAAGAGAATCCGGATCTCAGCGACATCAGCCTTCAAGTTCTTCGAACTGGTAAATCCTTTCCCGAGTCTCTGAATCCATCACTTGTTTTTCTTCTTCCCAGATCTTGAGTCCAGGAGAAGCCGACCCAGCCACGAGACCAGTATTGGAGGATCCATTGCGAAGATAGCCGAATCCGAGGATCCAACAATCTGCCCGAGAGAGTTCTTCCACCCAAATTCTGTGAAGATCACTGTCTGGTTGGTAACCCATCTCTTCTCTTTATTTCTGTCCTGTTGAAAGTTCAGAGCGAAACCCTAGGTCTGGGAGTTTCTCAACCCCCAGCGATCCGTTACTTCTGAACTACTCTGATAACTTAGCTTCTTCTAAATTGTGCTTTCAATCCTTACCTAGTTTCCATCAACTTAGTTTAACTTTACTTTGAGTCGAAGCAAATTTCTGAAATATAAAAAAAAAAAAGAAAAAAAGAAGAATTAATCTTAATTTTACTTCCGCATACGCTTCTTTGTTCTTTGTTCTTCATCATTTTTGGTATCAGAGCTTCTGTTCTGCATCATTAAGATTAGGTTAAGTATGATGCAATCATACGATATGAAACCCTAATATGCAATGAAGCTAAAATAATAAAAATAGCAGAAAATAAATATTTTTTATTTCAATTAAATTTTAGATATGATTAATTTCAAATTTTCAATCTCAGGATATCAAGTCTGGCTATATCTCATTACTCCCATGGGTCGTGACAATATACTTGCATATACCCGCTCAGGAGGGGTGATTTCCTTCCATTAGCTAAACTATGCAATACTTTTTTTTTCTGATTTTTTTCTAATATTAGTAGTAGATTAATAGAGGATTAATATCAAATTAATAAACAATTTTTTTGTATTTTTTTAAGATGGGTTTTATGCAGTTTTATTTCAGCCTAACTAGGTATGTAGAAATTTCAGCACAAGAGTGATTAAACCCTAGTTTAACCTGCTTTGATACCAAAGATGATGCGGGGCAATTTGCAAAAACTAAATTACTAATTTTAAATATAATTAACAAAAATTAACAATAATTAATTTTCTGAATTTTTTTAGAATTATAGACTCAAAGCATCGAATAGAGTAAGACTTGTTAACTAGTTATCACCCACAAAGCAGATCTAACAAAGCCAATTAAAAAATAAGGATCTGGTGATTAAAAAACCACTGTAAACCAGTAATTAGAACTTTCAAGGATCAGAAATTAGGAGTTAGGAATGGTTTTGATTTTACCAACGAAGATTTTATGCGCTTTGGTTGTGGATCTGACTGGACTCTCAAGGATCTTGTGGCAGGGCTTCAAGATGGTCGATCATCGGGCTCCAAACTTCAACAAGAAAGGAAAAACAGTGCATCGAACGCCTACCATAGGCATGCTACACTAGGGAGTAGGTATTGCATAATTAAAAATTTAAACATGCAAATAGAAAAACGTACTCATGCACAGGATCTAAGATAAACATAATGCATAAAATAGATACAGAGGCATGTAAAGGCAAGTGCAATAATTATAAACAACATATTAATATATAGATCTAAGCATGCATGATAACAAAAATAAATAATATACCTGATCGAAGCAAGAAGAAGTCGACTCCCTCAGTCTTTAGAACAGATCAGTAGCAAATCAAGGCAGCCAGTTGAACTCCTTCAATAGTAAAACAGATCAGCAAACAGCAAGAAGAAGAGATCGATCTAATGTCTCGAGGTGTCCAAATGTCCACCTCTAGAGTATCCACGTGCGGGCTCTCACTAATCCAACTCCCAGAAGGATGCTAGTCCTCCAAGAATCAATAAAAGGTCATGGAAAATATGGAGCATGGAAAGCCAAATAGGACTTCACGGACAGTCTTCTCCAAGACTACATTTACTCCACCAAGACCACACACAGGAGATCATGAAAACAGGGAAGAAATTTCATGAGACTCGCAACAAAATTTTTGCACTCATAAATCCATCCCAAAAGCCCTCTTATTGAAGGAATAAAATTGGTCTCTGCTGTTCTCCTTTTTTCATCCCCTAAAACTTCCCTCAAAAACTCATCTCACGGCCTTCAGCCCAGAAATAATATGCAGAGAAAAACCATGAAGGGAGGGAAGATGATCATGAGAGAGAAAATATATTAATCACAAACACCAATTGAAAATCTCTTGATCAATTTCAAAATGCAGGGAGCCGTGGGCTATCTCACGATGAACAATAGGGACCGAGAGAGGAAAAACGAGTGGAAGAGATCATCGTGAGACCTCTTCCAGATCATGATGCAAAAGATCAAAATCTGAAATTCAAAGCTTTAACCGATCAAAAGATGTTCTTATCCCATGGACACGGTAAAAAGAGGGGAAGGAAAATAAACCATGTAAAGATGAACCATGTTATAAACCGGTGTTTAAAAATTGGGAGAAAAAACTGTGTAAACTAAACCATGTTTTAAATCAGTTTTAACAAACCCAAAAACCGGTTCAAAAAACCGCAGTCCGACCAAACCCGATCAGAAAGAAAACTGGGTTCAGTTCTGGTCTACTAGGAACAGTTCCTGGTTGACCCAAATCAATCCTGGTCAATAGAAATCAGACCAGATTGATCAGAAAAATTCCAATGTGTTCTCAATCAGACCATTTGACCTTAATACTGAAATAATTCCCAATCGTTGATCATGTTGAACCCTAAAGTGATTTTGATGATAACAAAACATTGGAGCATACATTTGGTTATCAACAACTCTTCAAATGGTTGACAAGTTTTTGTAGGATGACTACATTGACATACATTATAAACCCTACAATCTTTATTGCTTTGTATTGAGTTGTAAGTGATTAGAATCTTGTAAAGAAGAATCCAACAAAAATTTCCTACTTAAATCAAGATAAAGGGCTACTTCTAATTGTTTTTAAGCTTCAATTTTTCTTGATTTCATTGTAAGAAGACCTTGAAGAAGTCTTCAAAGCTTGGCATAAGAGTTCTGGAGAATTGAATTTGGTCTGGCTGAAGAACCAATTTCGAGCCAACTGGATGGAGGAACCAGCCGACTCTAGTACCGGCACAAAAAAGAAGATCTCTGGCACACATATCTAGCTGGCTGGCATCAAGTTCCAGCCGACTCATCCAGAACATGGTTGAGAACGTTATGAGAATCTCAGGAATCTGAGCCGACTGCATTTCAGCCTAGCCGACTCGTCTAGAGTGAACCATTTTCTCAACTGTGGAACCTAGCCGACTAGTGTTCAACCCAGCCGACCCGAACCTAATCTGAGCCGACCCGAAGAATGTCCGAGCTGACTGGAATGATGGGGTCACTTCCAACGGCTAGTTCCAGTTTTCTGATTTTGAAATCTAAAGGTGCTCCAACAGTAACCTGTCACTTTCCAACGGTCTACAACATTCAAAATCAAGGGAAGGCAGTTGAAGTCTCTATATATGAGGTATGAGAACATCCTTAGAGAGACTAATGAGTTATTAAGCATTTATTGAACATTTATTAAAGTAAGAAGAGAGAGAGCACTTGAGCTTTGAAGTCAGTCTTCAAGCCTTCACCAACTCTTATCAGAAGCTTGAAGTATCTTTTGAGGAAAGCAAGGAAGCCATTGAAGTGCATTGAAGAGCATTCAATTGAGTTTCACTAGAGCTGCATTGGCAACCACTAGACAACTGAGTTTGTTATTTTTGTTGCTTTTTTATTCTACTCTTAGAATATTTGGGTTATTGGTGAGCCCGGTTGTAAAAACCAAATAGGTTTCTTTGGTGAGCCTTTTTAAAACCAAAGTGTAGAGGTTCTAGGTATGCCTATGAAAACCTAGTGTACGTTTCTTTAGTGAGCCTGGGTTAAAAACCAAAGTGTAAAGGTTGGGATTGTGAGCCTATAAAACAATCCGACTGTATTCCGGTTTGGGGGATATAATGGAAATCTTGAGTGGTGAACTTGGGTAGTGGATGTAGGAGCTGGGTTGCTCCGAACCACTCTTAACTTGCCTTGTTTGTGTTGTGCTTTATTTACTTTTCAGCTTCCGCATCTAATTCTGATTAACACAACACTCCACCACTAAAAGGAATTATTTGTGCACATATTTACAAGAAATTTTATAATTTCAAATTCACCCCCCTCTTTGGAAAAGCCACCTGGGCAATAGCTGGTATCAGAGCAGAGTCTCTGATTACTTGAGTAAAGATTGATGGCTCATCCCATGAGTACATCCTTGGCCGAAGGCCAGTCAACAAATAGACCTCCACTATTCACAGGCACTAATTACTCTTATTGGAAAGCACGAAAGAAAATTTACATTAAAGCTGTAGATTTTCAATTGTGGAAGGTCATCTTAAAAGGGCCACACATTCCGACGATCAAAGTTGATGGCATGGACATCCTTAAGCCTGAAGAGGAATGGGATGATCATGACATGAAAATGGGAGAATTGTATGCCAAAGCAATGAATTTACTACACTGTGCTTTGGATGCAAATTAATTCAACCGAATTTTCACTCGGTCTTCCACAAAGAAAATCTAGGACAAACTCGAAGTGACCCATGAGAGAACTTCCCAAGTGAAAATCTCAAAGATAAATCTTTTAGTTCATAACTATGAACTGTTTAAAATGTAACCTTCTGAAATAATTTCTGCATGTTCTCTAGATTTACAAATATTATTAATGGTTTAAAGAGTCTTGGCAAGGTATACTCAAATGCTGATCTAGTTCAGAAGATACTCCGATCTTTACCTAACAAGTGGGATCCTAAAGTCACAGCAATCTAGGAGGCCAAAGATCTCAACACACTACTACTGGATGAACTACTGGGATCACTCATCATCCACGAGCTGACTATGCAGCACAAAACTGAAGACGAACAAAAGAAAAAGAAAACTATAGCCTTCAGAGCTGCGCCAAATCAAAGAGGGATGATGAAGAGTCTGTGATGCAGAACGAAAGCTATGATACCAAAAATGATGCAGAACGAAAGCTCTGATACCAAAAATGATACAGAACAAAAATATGGAATGCGGAAGCAAATTAAAATTAATATATTTTTTTATTTATTTATTTATTTATATATTTTCAGAAGTCGGCTTTGACTCAAAGGAAAGTTAAACTAAATTGAAAGAAACTATATAATAATTGAAAGCATAATTCAAAGAAACTAGATTATCAGAGTAGTTCAGAAGTAAAGGATCGCTGGGGGTTGAGAAACTCCCAGACCTAGGGTTTCGCTCTGAACTTTCAATAGGACAGAAATAAAGAGAAGGGAAGGGTTATGTACCAGGCAGTGATCTTCACAGAGTTTGGTGGAAGGACTCTCTCGAGCAGATTGTTGGATCTTCGGATTCGGATATCTTCGTAATGGATCCTCCAATACTGGCCCTTTGGCAGAGTTGGCTTCTCCTGAACTCAGGATCTGGAAAAGAAGAAGAACAAGTTAAGGAACCAGATACTCAAAGAAAGGATTTACCAGATAAGAAGAACTTGAAAAAAATTGATGTTGCTGAAATCCTGATTCTCATGGATGCTGATCTGACTTCCTCTTGGATTTGCTCTGTATTCGAAGTAGCCGATCTAGACCTGGATGTTGGTGGTTGGCCTCTACTTGGAAGAGAGGGGCCGTGAGATGTTGAGATAGATTAGTGTTTGGATGATTGGTGGAATGAAGAAGATGATGGGCGGCTAGGGTTTGGAATTGAAGTGGCTAACCTAGGGTTTTGGTAGGGTTTTGGGGTTTGAGATCTCACAACTCCTTAAGGTTCCTAGGGAACCCGGATTTACTCCCTCACGGAGCTCAACACCTGAACACAAGTGTAGAAGAGAGAAACACAAAGTTGCTCACAAAGAAATTGATTTCATTCATCATTAAATTCAAGAGTTACATAGAGTTGAATATATAGACATAACAAAGAAATAAAATTTTATACATTTTCCATGTGGGACTAATAGGACTAACCCACACTCTAGGCATCAAATTCTCTTCCCAAGACTCCTTCCATGAGTGGGCAGCCCAAAAACTCCAAGAAAACTTGAAAATCAGCTCCAAATGGTAGGTTATGGGGGTGTCTCCTAGTATCTCTCCATGAATCAAGGATTTTGCCTTCATGGTTTGGCTCATTTGGACACCTCCTATTCTTGCTCCACAAGTTTAGGCTTCTTCCTTTCATGGCTTTGGCACTTTTGGAAACTTTTGGGAACCTCCATGAATTCCTCCCCAAGACATGCTCTCTTCCCTTTTATAACTTGGATTTTTATGGAACATTGTGGGGCACCTCCTTGATCCTCTCTTCAAGAAAAATTCTTGCTATCCTGGCTTGGGTTTATCTAGAAAGAAATTGGCTCCTCCTTGGATTGAGGTATCTTGATGGATTTTTCTCCCAAGTGGTGCAAGAAAAAAAAGGAACTTACTACTTGTGGTGTAGGGACCAAAGACAATGGATGGAGATGTGGCACCTCCTGGACTCTGGCGTGTGGCTGGGAGTGTGGCGCCCACTTTCTTGGGCTTGGGAGAAAAAAAAGTGGCACCCTGGACCTTGACTTGACTAAAAAAAAAGTGGCACCAACCTGGAGAAGACCTAGACCACTACTAGGACTTGTACTGAGTCAACATGACTCAACAAAATTTAAATTACAGGGAAATACAGACTCAAGACTAAAATTGAGTTGACCAAGTCAACCGTTATTACAAAACCAGAAAACCCTAATTCTTTGGGCAAGGTCAATCAAAGATCCAGATGGAGCCCTGAAGTCTTCTTCTGAGTCTGGTGCCCGCACCAATTCTCCCGGGGTGGGAGGAACTCGACCCTATCGAGTATGGATCAAGCTGGCTCTGGTATCTCTCCAAGAGGTCTGGGTCCAATTCTTGTAATTCTTCTCGGGAGATCCAAGAGTCATCAGAATCTAGCCTTCCCTGCCAGCGGACCAGGTATCTTTGGTATCATCGATTACGAGTAGAGATAACCTGATCATCCAGGATCTTTTCAATCTGCTCTTTCCTCACAGGCCAGTTTGTTGGTGGACACACAGGGTCGGGATCACTCTCAATAACATGATTAGGCTTCAAAGGCTTACTAGGAATCACAGCTGGCTCCCTATACTCTACTAAGTCTGTAATGTTGAAAGTAGAGCTATTGCCTAGTTCTGGAGACAACTCGAGCACATAGGCATTGGATCCTACTCTCTTCACTACTCTAAATGGTCCAGCTCCTTTAGCATATAACTTTCTAACGGTTCAAGGAAAAAACCACTCAGGCCTTAACCTAATCATTACATAGTCTCTCGCAACAAAAGTTTTGACTCATCTTTGAGAATCAGCCAACTTCTTATAAGTTTAATTACTTAAAGTTATTTTGGCATGAATTTCTTTATGCAAGTCTTTTACATGCTATGCAAGTGCATCAAGAGACTTGTGTGTGTGGACTAATAGTGAAATCAGATCAAGTGGTGTGTGAGGCTTGTATCCATGAACAATTTCAAAGGGACTCTAGCCTATAGACCTATTGATCGAAACATTATATGCAAATTTAGCCCTGGGTAAATACAAATCCCAATTCCTGGTATTCTCACTCAACCAAAATCTGAGACAATGTCCTAAACTCGACCGACGATGCATTCCTAAAGAATGGACTTTATTCAAAGGAACCCTAGGTCTAAACCTAACAAACTATGGCTCTCTAGGTTTGACCTTGGGTCGGAGGATGGAATGCAGAGCATGAAAACTTATCATGGGTGCCTAGTAGATGCCATAAGGTCTTCCAGAAGTAGGTGGCAAACCTAATAGATTCTGACACATGGTTCACTCTGAAGACTTCGACAAAGTATACTTGGATGGTGTATGAAGCATTGGAAGTCCTAGAGAAAGGGAGGAAATATGAGGTGGAGTCTCGAAGTACCTGCTGACTAAAGGTGGTGACCTGAAGGATTGAATGGTGATCTATGAGTGTCAACTGGTCATCCTTACAAAAGGAAAAGTTTGCTACTCCCAGGAATGGATCAAGAGATGGTTCGGGGAGTAGCCTAGGACATGTGATTGCAATAGTCAAGGTTTGTTCTCTAATTAAATAATGATCCACTTTCTCAAGAAATGGATTAGAGAATGATTCATGGAAGGGCCTATGGATGATGACCTCAAGACTTCAAATTTGACCTATGGGTGCGGAAAGGTATACTCTATAGAAGGGTAGGTCAGTCATGCGAAGGAAGGGGTTTGGGGCCATAAGGAGGACTTCTACAGGACCGGGTGAATCAATCCGCTCAAGACAAGGATGTTCAACTGAGATTACGGGAGAGACCTTAGTGGCTGGGCATGGGACAAGTTCCAATTGTAAGAGGCTTGATTCAGTCATCCTAAGGAGAGGATCTACCATAGGGTGGGCAAACTTAAACAGTTCAGTGCAAAGATCTTCAATTGGTACTTGGGGAATGACTGTCATTAGAGGGTACGAACTGATAGCTCGGGTTAACACTATGAGTTCTTCCTGGGGGTATTTGACTAAAGGAACCTGGTTCTCACAAATCTCTTGAATTTCTGAACTAGGTCCTACCACTTGGTTGCTCTCCAAGGTCTCCTCAGGTAAGGAACCAATAGTATCGATGTCACATTCTTCAAGTTCTTCCCCCTCATATTCATCAACTAGACTCAAGCCAGCATCATATACTTCCTCGATGCCATCTTCAATGTGTTTCGAGTCAGTGGTAATCGGGTCAACTGATTCTGGGCTTGTCATACCTAACCTTTCTTCCTCATTGGTAGGCTTGGGTTCACCCTCATTAATGTCATCCTTAGGATTCTTACCACTTAGCTGTGCACAAGCCAGTCCTATGCATGGGCACTGACTAGATTTTTGGCCTCTTTCTCCACAAAACCAACATTCTTGCGATATAGGAACCTGGGTCACACTGGGATTCAAGCTAGTAAAGACCTTACTTGGGCATGGGTGTGGATCTAAATGGTTTGATCTAGAAGACTTGGGTTGTTGAGTGACTGGTCTTGAATATTGTAAGGACCTCTCATAGACACGATCCACACTATAGATATCATGGTTAGGCTTCCTAGGGTTATGCTCGGGATCATGGTATAAGGTCCTCCTAGGCTCCTGGTGTGGGTGAGGTTAAGGCACATTAAAATCTAGGTCAGGAGTCCAATTCTGATGTCTAGGTTCCCCAAGTACTTGGACTCGATCCCTAAGCTGGGTAAGATCCTCATGGATTTGTTCCCTAAACTGGGCAACAGTAGCAGTCATATCCTGACTCAATTTGTTCATACTTTCGGTAAGAGTTCTAACCATGCCCTCTAAATCAAGTTGGATTTGACCAGGTTGGGAGGGTACTCCGTTCCGGGTGGACATGATGATGCAAGCAAATACACAGAATGTGACTAGACTAAAGCGACTAATGGCTCACTAGACCTAGAGTCCAAACTAGATGCCCAATCAGAGTGGCAAGCTAGCCTGTAGTAACTCGGGACTCAGCCAGGCAGGTGTAAGGGGAGTGTTAGGTCCCTAATTGCCAATCCTAGACACCAATCAGTGATTGGCCAGGTAGGCGGACCAGCACACAAGCCCTTTGGGATGTAGTCCCTGAATCACCGTTCTAGACACTGAGTACAAAGCACACACAGAGTAACCAGACAAACTGACTAAACCCTTGGCTGGACCTGACTAGCCCACTAGGGCAAATTAAGTCTAATAAATTTTAAAATTAGGCTTAAGATCGAATGAATGGGTGGTGGTTTTAGGCTAAGGAGTGGTTATCAACTCCTCCCCTTATCTTAGATGCTCAATTGCCCTTAAGATGAATTAGGAGATGATCACCCAAAAAAAAAAATTTAATTGCAGAAACACAGAAACAGAATTACTGTAATTTAACTCTCAGAAATTTCACAGAAACCAATAAATTACAGTAAAATTATGTAAAATAGATTCAATTATACTGGTTCCAACAAAATAAAAATCATATAATTTGGAGTTACTTTCAATGTGAAACAATTCTTACAACAGGATAGTTACAGACTGAAAATTGAATGCTTCCCCCATTTACAATTCCTGCTACGAAGTTGTAACCCAGCGGATCCCCTACACGCCCTAGGAACACCCTATGGAATGGGAAGAGGAGGCTTGCACCTCACTTCGTTCCTAGGATCGGATGTCCTGGATAGTCTACTTCGAGCAGACAAAGTAAAAAAGAGAGACACTCAAAACATGCAAGCAAGTCAGAAACCCTAGACAGGGCTCCGATACCAAAATGATGCAGAACGAAAGATATGATGCAATGCAGAAGTAAATTAAGACTAATTTTTTTTTTTTTTTTTTATTTTCAGAAGTTGGCTTTGACTCAAAGGAAAGTTAAACTAAATTGAAAGAAACTATATAATAATTGAAAGCACAATTCAAAGAAATTAGATTATCATAGTAGTTCAGAAGTAAAGGATCGCTGGGGGTTGAGAAACTCCCAGACCTAGGGTTTCGCTCTGAACTTTCAACATGACAGAAATAAAGAGAAGGGAAGGGTTATGTACCAGACTGTGATCTTCACAGAGTTTGGTGGAAGGACTCTCTCGAGCAGATTGTTGGATCTTCGGATTCAGATATCTTCGCAATGGATCCTCCAATACTGGCCCTTTGGCAGAGTTGGCTTCTCCTGAACTCAGGATCTGGGAAAGAAGAAGAACAAGTTAAGGAACCTGATACTCAAAGAAAGGATTTACCTGATAAGAAGAACTTGAAAAAAATTGATGTTGCTGAAATCCTGATTCTCCTGGATACTGATCTGACTTCCTCTGGGATTTGCTCTATACTCGAAGTAGTCGATCTGGACCTGGATGTTGGTGGTCGGCCTCTACTTGGAAGAGAGGGGCCGTGAGATGATGAGGTAGATTAGGGTTTTGATGATTGGTGGAATGAAGAAGATGATGGGCGGCTAGGGTTTGGAATTGAAGTGGCTAACCTAGGGTTTTGGTAGGGTTTTGGGGTTTGAGATCTCACACCTCCTCAAGGTTCCTAGGGAACCCGGATTTACTCCCTCACGGAGCTCAACACCTGAACACAAGTGCGGAAGAGAGAAACACAAAGTTGCTTACAAAGAAATTGATTTCATTCATCATTAAATTCAAGAGTTACATAGAGTTGAATATATAGACATAACAAAGAAATAAAATTTTATACATTTCCCATGTGGGACTAATAGGACTAACCCACACTTTAGGCATCAAATTCTCTTCCCAAGACTCCTTCCATGAGTGGGCAGCCCAAAAACTCCAAGAAAACTTGAAAATCAGCTCCAAATGGCAGGTTATGGGGGTGTCTCCTAGTATCTCTCCATGAATCAAGGATTTTCCCTTCATGGTTTGGCTCATTTGGACACCTCCTAGTCTTGCTCCATAAGTTTAGGCTTCTTCCTTTCATGGCTTTGGCACTTTTGGAAACTTTTGGGAACCTCCTTGAATTCCTCCCCAAGACATGCTCTCTTCCCTTTTATAACTTGGATTTTTATGGAACATTGTGGGGCACCTCCTTGATCCTCTCTTCAAGAAAAATTCTTACGATCCTGGCTTGGGTTTATCTGGAAAGAAATTGGCTCCTCCTTGGATTGAGGTATCTTGATGGATTTCTCTCCCAAGTGGTGCAAGAAAAAAAAGGAACTTACTTCTTGTAGTGTAGGGACCAAAGACACTGGATGGAGATGTGGCACCTCCTGGACTCTGGCGTGTGGCTGGGAGTGTGGCGCCCACTTGCTTGGGCCTAGGAGAAAAAAAAGTGGCACCCTGGACCTTGACTTGACTGAAAAAAAAGTGGCACCAACCTGGAGAAGACCTAGACCACTACTAGGACTTGTACTGAGTCAACATGACTCAACAAAATTTAAATTACAGGGAAATACAGACTCAAGACTAAAATTGAGTTGACCAAGTCAACCGTTATTACAAAACCAGAAAACCCTAATTCTTCGGGCAAGGTCAATCAGAGATCCAGATGGAGCCCTGAAGTCTTCTTCTGAGTCTGGTGCCCGCACCAGTCTGAAGAAGAAAGCACCTCCTCCAATGATGACCTAGAAGATGATGATATCACTATGGTTGTGAGGAGATTCAGAAAATTCATGGGAAGGAAGAAAGGAAGATTCAACCAGAAATTTCATAGAAAGGATTATGGAAAAGAAAAGGAAAATGATAGAGAGGAAGATAAAGAAGTAGTCCCCACATGCTATAAATGCAAGAAGCCGGGGCACATTCGTCTGGACTGTTCTCTATTGAAGAAATCCTTCAGACAGAAAAAGAAGAAGAAAGCCATGGTTGCCACATGTTCCGATAGATAGTGAAGATTCATTTTCATTTGAAGAAGAAGAGACCACCAAGACTACAAATATTTGTTTAATGGGTCTCGAAGATGTGGTAACATCCCCTAATAATTGCACTGAATTTACATTTGATAAATTAAATTCTGCTTTTCATGATCTATTATCTAAATTTAAGAAAGCTGAAGTAAATATAAAATCATTGAAAAATATGAATAACTCTTTACTCAAACAGAAAAATAAAATTTCTGAAAAGAACTTGTTACTGCAAAATGAATTGCATGACTTTTCTGAAAGAAATGAAAAGCTGAAAAATGAAAATCTTTTATCTGAAAAGAAAAACAAGGATTTACTCATTAAAAATATTGAACTGAAAAAGTAGGTTACAAAACTCAAGCCCTTAGTTGAAAAACTTACTTTGTCTTCAAATAAGCTTGAGTTAACTTTAAAAGAATAACAAAATTCAGGAAACAAAGATGGAATTGGTTTTAAAACTTCTATTATGAATGAAATTTCAGCAACTACTTTTGTGAAATCTAAAGGACCTGTTCAAAACATCTTATCTCAAAAAGTTTTGACTATACCAAAAACTGTTTCAACTTCAAAGTCTTTATTGTATGTTCCTAAGAACTTAAGCAAAAATGTTTATATTTCAAAAGGTTCAAAATCTACATCAATTGCATCAACTTTTAGAACTTCTAATTCTGCTCTTATTAAAAACTCTAAAGTTGTATGTTATGTTTGCAAAAGTATAGGACATAAAGGTTTTGATTGCAATAATTCTAAAAATGTCCAAAAGAATGTAAGAAAAATCTAGGTTCCCAAAGGAACCATCTCTGCTGACCTACAAAGATCCAAGGTAGCTTGGGTACCTAAAAGAATTCATTGATTATTTTGCAGGAATGTCTTGCAGCCCAAAGATTGAAGAAAAGGTGATACTTAGATAGTGGCTGCTCAAGACATATGATGGGTGACAAGGACCAGTTTATCACCCTTGAAATGAAAGAAGGAGGCATGGTCACCTTTGGAGACAATGGCAAAGGGAGAATAATCGGTATTGGTAAGATCAAAATAACTCCCTTCACTTTTATTAATAATGTTTTGCTAGTAGACAAGTTGAAGTATAATCTCTTAAGCATAAGTCAATTGTGTGATAAAGGCTTCAAGGTTATCTTTGAATCTTCTATGTGTATAGTAACTAACTCTTTAGATTCTAGCAATAAGTTAATTGGACATAGACTTGGGAATATCTATGTGGTAGATCTTAATGATCTTTCCATGTCAGGTAACCCCAGTCTAGTTGCAATGAATGCTAAGACCAAAGAGTCATGTTTACTATGGCATAGACGACTAGGTCATGCTAGCATGCATACTATTGCCAAATTGATTTTTAAAGATCTTGTTTGAGGCATGCCTAAGTTTAAAGTTGATTTTGATCATGTATGTGATGCATGCAAAATGGGTAAACAAACTAGGGGGAGTTTTAAATCAAAGAATATTGTTTCTACAACAAGACCACTTGAACTACTTCATATGGATCTTTGCGGACCTACTAGGACCACAAGCCTTGGAGGTATGAAATATACTCTTGTGATAGTAGATGACTTTTCAAGATTTACTTGGTTTTGGTTTATTGCTTCAAAAGATGAAACTTTTCATGTGTTCAAAAAATTCCATAAAAATGTTTCAAATCAAAAGAACTTATCTTTAATTTCAATTAGAAGTGATCATGGAACTGAATTTGAAAATCAATTTTTTGAAGATTATTGTATTGAGTTTGGCATTGATCACAACTTCTCCGCTCCTAGAACACCTCAACAAAATGGTGTTGTAGAGAGGAAAAATCAGACATTGGAAGAAATGGCTCGCACAATGTTGTGTGAAGGCAATCTTCCAAAGTACTTTTGGACAGAAGTGGTGAACACAACATGCTATATCTTAAACCGCATTTTGATCCGTCCTATTTTAAAGAAAACCCCCTATGAGCTTTATAATGATAGAAAATCCAATATTAGTTATTTTTATGTGTTTGAATGCAAATGCTTTGTGCATAACAATGGAAAAGATAATTTAGGAAAATTTGATTATAAAGCTGATGATGCAGTTTTCCTAGGTTATTCTTTACATAGCAAAACATATCAAGTTTTTAATAAAAGGATTCTTACTGTTGAAGAGTCAATACATGTTGTATTTATTGAAACTAACCATACACCATCTAGATAAGAAGAGTGCATAGATAATGATGCAGGTAAATTGCAAAAAAGAATGGATGACTTGAGCATTCAAGATAAAGACACTCAAGATGGAGAAGAAACGGTAAGTAAGGATCACACCGATTTACCAAGGGACTGGAGGTATGTTACATCTTACCCTAAAGAATTAATAACAGGAGATCCTTCACATGGTGTTAGGACTAGGTCTGCACATAAGGATGCACATGATTACCTAGCCTTTGTATCACAAATAGAACCCCATAGCCTAGAAGAAGTTGAGACTGACCCAAACTGGATGATGGCAATGCATGAAGAATTAAACCAGTTTGAAAAAATAGGGTATGGACACTTGTAGATAGACCTACTGACCATCCAATAATAGGAACCAAATGGGTCTATAGGAATTAACTAGATGAACAGGGAAACATAATAAGAAACAAAGATAGATTAGTGGCTAAGGGATATAACCAAGAAAAAGGTTTTAATTTTGATGAAACTTATGCACCCGTAGCAAGACTAGAAGCCATTAGACTACTACTTGCATTTGCTTGCTACATGAATTTCAAACTTTTTCAAATGGATGTAAAGAGTGCATTTCTTAATGGTTTTATCTCTAAACAAGTTTTTGTGGAACAACCATCAGGTTTTGAAAATCATACTTTTCCAAACCACAAATTTAAATTGAACAAAGCATTGTATGGTTTGAAACAAGCACCTAGAGCCTAGTATGATAGGCTTAGCACTTTCTTATTCGAAAATGATTTTTCAAGAGAAAATATAGACAAAACCTTATTTATCAAAAAGAAGAATGATGACATCTTAGTTGTACAAATATATGTGGATGATATCATTTTTGGTACAACTAACGAATCTCTATTTAAAGAATTTGCTAAGCTTATGCAGGGAGAATTTGAAATGAGCATAATGGGAGAACTAAACTACTTCCTTGGACTTCAAGTAAAACAAACAAAGGAAGGCATCTTCATCAACCAAGCCAAATACATCAAAGAAATCATCAAAAAGTTTGGTATGTAGAGTAGCAAATCAATGAGCACACCCATGAGCCCATCTTGTAGATTGGACAAAGATGAAAATGGATCCAATGTTGACCAAAAGCTATACAGAGGAATGATTGGATCCTCATTGTATTTGACTGCAAGTAGACCTGACATATTATATAGTGTATGTGTATGTGCTAGATTTCAGTCATCACCAAAAGAAACACATATGCTTGCTGTTAAAAGAATAATTAAATACTTGAAAGGAACAAGTAATTTAGAAATTTTGTATTCTAAACATTCTACCTTGAATTTGATTGGATTCTCTGATGCTGACTATGCTGGTTATAACATAGATAGAAAAAGCACTAGCGGTACATGCCAATTTCTAGAATTGAATTTAATCTCATGGCACTGTAAGAAGCAAAACTCTGTAGCCTTGTCCATAGCTGAGGTTGAGTACATGGCTGCTCGTAGTTGTTGTGCTCAAGTGTTATGGATTAAACAACAACTAAAAAACTTTGGTGTATCACAATCTAAAATTCTAATTAAATGTGATAACACAAGTGCTATCAATTTGACAAAGAATCCAATTCAACACTCTAGAACCAAGCACATTGAAATTAGACATCTTTTTATTTGAGATCATGTTTTAAATGGTAATATAGTGCTTGATTTTGTTCCTACTGAAGATCAATTGGCTGATATATTTACTAAGCCACTTAATCAAGACAGGTTTGAACTAATTAGGAGTGAATTAGGAATTTGCGATCCTTTCTAAATTCTCTAACCTATTTCCTTCAAATTTAAGGAAACATTATCTAGAGAACCTCCTGACTTCATAGAGCCTAAACTTCCTTAGAAATTTTCTTCAAAATCTCTCAGATTTATGATCGAAATTTCCAAAACTTGATTTCTCTATTCGAGTCGACTGGTTCTTAAATCGAGTCGACTAGATTCTCTGAGTATTTTGAGCGAGTTCTGGCCAAGCTGGCTCGAGCTTTTTCGAGTCGACTAGATTCTCTAAGTATTTTGGAAGAGTTCTGGCCGAGCCGACTCGAGCATTTCTAGGGCCTATTCGAGTCGACTGGAATTTCGCACCTGAGTTTTTTACTTTGGGTTATAAACCCCTCTCTGAGCCATTTAACCTCTATTTTATCTTCTCTAATGGTTCGTTCCTCTCCTAATCCTACTCCAAAGATTCCTATCTCCCTTCTAAGCTCTCCAATCTCTCCTTTCTTCCTCTTTCCTAGCAATGGCTCCAAAACGTGCTACCGAGAAATGCTCTACTAGGGCTGCTCCGACTGTGGAAAGGGAAAGAAGGTCTAAAAGGCATCAAGAAGAGCCGACTACCACTATTCACAGTGAGGAACTTATGGAAGAAGCTGCAAGGGATGCTCCAACTGTTCTAAGTCAAATCCCTTCCACGTCCACAAGACCAGTAACCTCTGACCGTCGCATTAACTTTGAATTTATTAAGGAGATTGGGTTGAAAATCGGTGATTTGATTGAAGATCAAGGTTGGAGAAAGTTTTGCTCCCTAAATGAGAAGACCTACCCCTCTCTTGTTAGAAATTTTTATGAAAATCTAAGATTGGGAACAAATCATGTTGAGACTACTGTTAAAGGAAAAAGAATTATTGTCAATGAAGAATTTCTACATGGTCTACTGGACTTATCTACTGATGGAGTGAAATTCCTAGTGATTGACAATAGAGAAAAGGCTTTAAGAACAATCCTATACACAGAAGATGTTAGTGGAATTGGAATAGTTTTTGCTAATATCTTATCTCTTGAAATGAGATTGCTACATAATTTCAATTACAGAATATTTTTACAAAGGACAGGAAGATTTGATTAGGTATGTGAAAAAGACTTGTGCCTTATGGAACACATCATGGAGAAGACTCCTGTAAATCTATCCTACATTATCATTATGCAAATGAAGGAGACAGTTAGTAAGGCCAAGTCTTGCTTACCATATGGAATGATGCTAACCCTACTGTTTAAGTCTCAAAGAGTGAGTTTGGAAGGTGAAGATGGAGTTGAACTGCACCATACAGATGTCTACACCTCCAAATCACTAGAAATAATGGGTTACATCCAAGTTGAAGGTATTTGGAGGAAGAAAAGGACAAATGTCAGGGCAATAAGCAGCTCAAGCAGTGAAGAAGAAGAAGAAGAAGACAAAGAACCTGCTGGCACTGCTACAGTTGAAACTGGAACACCACTATGCCTGCACTTGAGCCTGAATCACTTATTTCTGAGCCTGCTACCACTTTTGAGGAGGCTGATGTTCCTTTTCCTGATCTTGATATGCCTGCACCTGAATTTGATTTGCCTACAGCTGATATTCCTTTACCTCACTTCACTCCGGCAGCTACACATCCTCCAAACATTCAAAGTCAGATTGAAGATCAAATGAAGGCTTTAACTGATTCACTGACAGGGACTATTAATTCACTGTTTGGTGATCTAACATAGTTAGTGGATAGTAGACTTTCTAAGCTAGAAAAAACTGTCACAAGTTTACAAGGAAATGTTGAAGCTATAGAAACTTCAAGATCTGCACCTCAAGTAAAACTCCAACCTATCCTTGATCTTATTTCTTCTAGTTCTGAAGCTATAAAGAAATCTGTTGATACAACATTAAATGAATATAGAACCGAATTGAATGAAGTCAAATGCACATTGGGAACAATTGCAGAGACAAGACAAATGGCAGATGACTATACAAGAGGCATTGGGATTATCAGATCAGAACTTGGAAGACTTAGAGGATCTGCTGAAGCATTTGATAGTGTCCAAGCTTCTGAACTTATATCAATGCAAATGGAAATTGGTGAAATGAAAGAGGCTATGAACAAGGTACCTACAAGCCTCAAGGATATGGAACAACAGCTTGGTGCAATCTGGATGGAGATGGTTTCTATCTGTGGCACTGTTAGATCCTTGGAGATCACTGCTAGGACAAGACCTCTTTATGATCCTTCTCCTATTTCTTCTAGGGGCCCTACCACTTCTCACCATCCTAGAGCACCTCCACCTCATGCATCCTCTAGTTGACCTCCTAGACCTGCTTCTTGGTATGGTGCAAGTACACCTATCAATGTACCTAAGGAAGAATCTGATAGTGAGTAGGTCTTTAGTATTTTCAGTACTTATTGGAAACTTTTTGAAGTTTATATAATGCTTGATGTACTGAATCAATTGATAGAAATGCAATGAATATATTTTTTTTGTATTCCTTTTATCCTGTTAACACTGTCTATATTTTTTAAATAGAATTCTCTCTCTAAATTGAAAATGTGAAATTATCTCAAACAAATCTTGATACAATCTCAATCTATTTAAAATCTAAGCTTAATTGTATAACCTTTTTGATTTGATGACAAAAAGGGAGAGAACTATTATACAATAGAGTGCATGAAAGAAGAAACTCAATGAGTTGAAATAGAGCTGCTAAAATCAATTAGACAGGGGGAGCTTGATGATTATTGCATATCTTTTTCTGCTAAAGTATTCAAATAAATGATAAAGGGGGAGAAATTTCACATTGATTAGAAATTTTATAAAAAAGGGAAGAAATACATGTTCAATTTGCTTCAATGATTACTATTCTGCTCTCTACTAATTACATCTAACTGTCAATACTTAATGCTGCTTAATACATACAAGCACTTATTCTCTGACACTTACATTTTATAAAATTAGCTTTGTGTAAAACTGTATAGCATACATTGATACTCATTTGAAAATACAGTTAATATTATGATACGTCAAACAAGTGTAAATGCTTACTATGACATACATCTATACTTGTGAATAGAATAGATTTTTTTCATGCCCAGTATTTTGTCATCATCAAAAAGGGGGAGATTGTTGAACCCTGAAGTGATTTTGATGATAACAAAACATTGGAGCATACATTTGGTTATCTAACAACTCTTCAAATGGTTGACATGTTTTTGTAGGATGACTACATTAACATACTTTCTAAACCCTACAATCTTTATTGCTTTGTGTTGAGTTGAAAGTGATTAGAATCTTGTAAAGAAGAACCCAACAAAAATTTCCTACTTAAATCAAGATAAAGGGTTACTTCTAATGGTTTTCAAGCTTCAATTTTTCTTGATTTCATTATAAGAAGACCTTGAGGAAGTCTTCAAAGCTTGGCATAAGAGTTCTGGGGAATTGAATTTGGTCTGGCTGAAGAACCAATTTCGAGCCGACTGGATGGAGGAACCAACCGACTCTGGTACGGGCACAAGAAAGAAGATCTCTGGCACACAGATCCAGCCGACTGGCACCAAGTCCTAGCCAACTCATCCAGAACTTGGTTGAGAACGTTTTGAGAATCTTAAGAATCTGTGCCGACTGGAATTCAGCCTAGCCGACTCGTCCAGAGTGAAACATTTTCTCAACCGTGGAACCTAGCCGACTAGTGTTTAACCCAGTCGACCCAAACCTGATCCGAGCCGACTCGATGAATGTCCGAGCCGACTGGAATGATGGAGTCACTTCCATCGTCTAGTTCTAGTTTTCTGATTTTGAAATATAAAAGTGCTCCAACGGTAACCTGTCACTTCCCAACGGTCTACAACATTCAAAATCATGTGAAGGCAGTTGAAGTCTCTATATATGAGGTCAGAGAACATCCTTAGAGAGACTAATAAGTTATTAAGCATTTATTGAACATTTATTAAAGTAAGAAGAGAGAGAGCACTTGAGCTTTGAAGTCAGTCTTCAAGCCTTCACCAACTCTTATTAGAAGCTTGAAGTATCTTTTGAGGAAAGCAAGGAAGCCATTGAAGTGCATTGAAGAGCATTCAATTGAGCATCACTAGAGCTGTATTGGCAATCACCAGACAACTGAGTTTGTCATTTTTGTTGCTTTTTTATTCTACTCTTAGAATATTTGGATTATTGGTGAGCCCGGTTGTAAAAACCAAATAGGTTTCTTTGGTGAGCCTTCTTAAAATCGAAGTGTAGAGGTTCTAGGTGAGCCTGTGAAAACCTAGTGTGGGTTTCTTTGGTGAGCCCGGTTTAAAAACCAAAGTGTAGATGTTGGGATTGTGAGCCTATAAAACAATCCGAATGTATTCCGATTTGGGGGATATAGTGGAAATCCCGAGTGGTGAGCTTGGGTAGTGGACGTAGGAGCTGGGTTGAACTGAACCACTATAAACTTGCCTTGTTTGTGTTGTACTTTATTTACTTTTTAGCTTCCGCATCTAATTCTGATTAACATGACACTCCACCACTAAAAGGAATTATTTGTGCACATATTTGCAAGAAATTTTATAATTCCCAATTCACCCCCCTCTTGGGAAAAGCTACCTAGGCGACAGATCAGCTCCCGGATTAGGAAGAAACCCTCTATGGAATGTGACCTCATAGGTTCGAACCTAAATAGTAGCATTGGAACATTTCTAGTACCAGTACAAGATACCATCTAGAAATGGGTCCCGGCATCCACATAGGCCAAAGATGCGAGAGCAATCTATCGAACCTCTAGCATATGGTTATCGTATAATTCATCCCTTTGACCTCCAATGCTCAAGATGACCTAGGATTAGACTGCCAACCCTAAATGAGTCAATCCACAACATGTCTCAACCTCGCAAGTCCAGTGACTCCTCACTAGGACTACCCCGATCGAGGATTTGCTAAATTGAGATACTGCTAGACATTCAATCCAAACAATTTGGACAGGTCAATTCCATCTTGGTCCACCACTGCTCCACAAGTACTTGCCTGCACCTAGAAACCTTCTATCATTGGATTAGAAATCTGGGTAGTCCGGTACCAAAGTACAAGGAGTTGCTTGTAAGCTACCATGGTGATCTCGGGTCAGAGATACACATATATCCATATCTAATCACCAGCAATCCTTTGGTAGAAAGGGAGCTCCAAGGAGTCACATTCAATGAGATGTCAAACATCCAACTTGCAGATCATATCAGTGTCACCACACTCCTTTAGTCAAGAGGACAGCCAAACGATGTGAACCACAACAACCTACACTTGATATATTGCCATCCTGTACAATGTATCCTTTGGTTGTGAACCTTTTAAAGGACCCCTCGATATATCCTCTATATATCGAAGTCAGTGCAGTCCTATGGACTTTGTTACATAAATAGAGTTCCTTACAAGAAAATGAATAATGTGATGAGCTGCCAAAATAAAGTTTTATTAATTCATATACAAATTACAATACTGAGCACAACTGCCTATAGCCTAGGCGATTATCTTTGGGACACAATTTCTAAAAACTCCCACTTGTACTAAAGCCATTCAGAACAGTATCTAATACCCATTTCCCTTTTATAATAGTCGAACTCTTTGATTTCGAGGGCTTTAGTGAAGGGGTTGGCCAGATTCTGCTTTCCATCGATCCTCATAAGATTGATGTCTCCTTGTTCCACGATATCTCGGACGAGGTGAAAGCACTGCAGAATGTGCTTGGTGAGGTGACGAGACTTTGGCTCCTTAGCTTGAGCAATGGCTCCTGTGCTATCACAATACACTGGAACAGGATCATCTAGAAAAGTGCCACCCCTAGCTCTCCAAGGAACTTCCGCAACTGCACGGCTTCCTTTGCTGCATCTAATGCTGCAATGTACTCTGCTTCGCTTACCGAGTAAGCAACTGTTGCCTGCTTGGAACTCTTCCAGCAGATCGCTCCTCCATTCAGGGTAAACACAAATCCTGACACACTCTTGCTATCATCTCTATTTGACTGGAAACTAATGTCAGTATAAAAACACATGTTTCAAGTCAGGTTCTCCATAAATCAGCCATTGGTCCTTAGTATTTCTTAAATACTTTAGGATGATTTTAACCACCTTCCAATGTGCCTCACCTGGGTCAGACTGGTATCTACTCACTACTCCTAGTGAGTATGCCACGTCGGTCTAGTACGTATCATAGCATACATGATAGAGCCCACTACAGAAGCATAAGGAACTCTACTCATGCGCTCTCTTTCCTCATGAGTTGTCGCACAATCCTTCTTGGAAAGAGTAATTCCAGAACCTATCGGGAGATAGCTTTTCTTGGAATTCTCCATGCTGAACCATTTCAGCACGGTATCAATGTATGTAGACTGGGACAATATTAGAAGCCTCTTTGATCTATCTCTATAGATCTTCATACCCAGTATGAAAGAAGCTTCACCCAAGTCCTTCATGGAGAATTGAAATGACAACTAGACCTTTATTCCATGCAATGCTGCGATGTCTTTCCTGATTAAGAAAATGTCATCAACATACAGTATCAGCAATATAATCACAGAACCATTAACCTACTTATATATGCAGGGTTCAACTCCATTCCTATTGAAGCCATACGATTTGATACACCGATCAAATCGCATGTTCCAACTTCGAGATGCTTGCTTGAGTCCATAAATGGACCTCTGCAATTTGTACACTTTTGACTCATTTGTAGATGTGAACCCTTCATGCTGTATAATATACACCTCCTCATCCAGCTCCCCATTCAGGAAAGCGGTTCGGACATCCATTTTCTAGATCTCATAGTCAAAATGTGCTGCCAAAGTAAGCATGATCCGAATGGACTTGAACATTGCCACGGGAGAGAACGTCTTGTCATAATCGATACCATATCGCTGTTGATACCCCTTGGCAACCAGACAGGCTTTATAGGTCTTCACCATCCCATCTGTACCCCTTTTTCTCTTGAAAATCCACTTGCACCCGATGGGTTTTATCCCTTCAGGTGGATCAACCAATGTCCATACATTATTGATCTCCATGGACTTCATCTCGGATCGCATGGCTCCAAGCCACGCCTCAGAGTCAGATCTTTGAAGTGCATCCATATAGGTGTTCGAATCCTCATCGTTCTTATCGAGTTCAATGGGATCACCGTCCTGGACCAAGAAACTATAGTATCTATCTAGCTGACACGATACTCTACTAGATCTCCTAGTCATGGGTTCCGGGTGTGATCCAATCACAGTCGGTTCTATAATGTCATAGGAGTGTGCAAGTTCTTCTACTGGTTGAACTTCGCTAAGTTTAATCTTAGGGGCTACAGTTTCTTCTCCATGGAACTCCTTTTCCAAAAAGATAGCCCTAAGAGCAACGAACACTTTCTGTTCATCCTCCAAGTAGAAGAAATACCCTTTTGTTTCCTTAGGGTACCCAATAAACAGGCACTGATCAGACCTAGGACCAAGTTTATTTGAGTCTAAACGCTTTACATAAGCCGATCAACCCCAGACCCAAAGGTGTAAAATTAAGGGCTTATGTCCAGTCCATAACTCATATGGAGTGGAGACAATAGACTTACTCGGAACATTATTCAACAAGTAACAAGCTGTCTCAAGTGCATATCTTCAGAAGGACAGCACCAGAGTTGCAAAGCCCATCATGGATCGAACAATGTCCAACAGGGTTCGATTCCTCCTTTCGGACACAACATTCAACTGGGGTATTCCTGGAGGAGTCCACTGAGAGATAATCCCATTCTCCTCAAGATATGTCATAAACTCACCGGATAGGTATTCATCATCTCGATCAGATCGAAGAGTTTAATACTCTTTCCAGTTTGTTTCTCCACTTCATTATGATATCGTTTGAACATTTCAAACGACTCAGATTTATGTCTCATCAAAAAGACATAACCATACTTGGAAAGGTTATTTGTAAATGTAATGAAATATCTGTATCCACCTCTGGCACTAACTATCATGGGTCCGCATATATCAGTATGTATGAGACTCAGAAGTTCTGTAGCTCGTTCACCTTTTCCAGTAAAAGGTGACTTGGTCATTTTACCAAGCAAACAGGATTCATAATTGGGTAGTGAGTCAGAATCACTGACCTCGAGGAGGCCTTCTCCTTGCAACTTGTTTATCCTATTTTGGTTAACATGACTTAGCCTACAGTGCCATAGATATAAGTCACTGACATTTTCTATCCTTGGCATTTGCTAGATGTGTACATTATAATAACAGGCCATGACAAAACATAAATGCCATTATTTAACTTAGCTTTTATTATCACAAAGTTATTCACAATAACTTGGCAAAAATCTTCTTTTATTAAAAGTTCATAAACATAATTGGCCAATAGGCCTACAAAGATAATGCTCATAATAAAACTAGGACAATAATGACAGTCGACTAATTCGACAGTACTAGACTCAAAAACAAGACTCAGAACTCCGACTGTCAGAACTGGAACACAACTTCCATTTCCGACACTCAGGAACTACTCCCCATCCTCAAATCTCTTGCTAACTTGTAGTCCCTGCAATGAATTGCAAACATGAATAGGACTACCAGTGTCCAATATCCAGTTAGCAGTATCACAAATAGAGAAATTATAAGGTTTTATCATATAAATACCTTGTGCAACACCCTGCTGCTTTCCCTTCCTTGGCCTGTTCGAGTCTAAGGATGCCTGTTAAAGAGGACAGTTTATCTTCCAAGGCCCCTGCTTCTTACAATAAAAGCACTCTACCCTAGCTTGATCAGCTTTCACTTTCTTGGCCTGACTTGGGCCAGGAGCACTTGCATCTTCTTTCCCTTACCTTTCTTCTTCCCTTTCTTAAAGGGACGATGACCTCTAAAACCTCCCACTAAATTTATCACCCCCTTATTCAGTTGGTGGTCCTTCTCGTAAGTCTGCAGCAACCCCATCAAACCATGGTAATTGACTGCAAGCTTATTCATTCTATAATGATCGAGAAAGTCAAGATAAGAGGAGGGTAGAGAATTCAGGATCGCATCCTTGCTGAGCTGCTCATTCAAGGGACATCCGAGCTTACCTAATCATTCGATCATCTCGATCATGTATAATACATGATCAGTGACCAAACCGCCATTCCATATTTTGGCATTATAGATGGTACAAGATACTTTGTACCGTTACACGTCGTCTGGCATGCCGATGAATTACTTCAACTTTTGAAGAATCTCATCTGGCTGGGCCTCCTAGAATTAGCGACTGAACTTGTCGTTCATTATCGCCAACATTATGCATCAGACAGTAGTCCGATCAGAAACCCACTTCAAATAAGTGTCCTTGACCGAACTCTGAGCATTGGCAGGAGGGATTTCTGGTGCTGGAATAGTAATCACATAAAGAATCCACTCATGCTCCAGGACTATCCTCAATTTTCGATACCAGATATCGAAATTGGGACCCATTTAACTTCTCGCTTTCGAGAAGTGACTGGAGCAAAAGGTTTGAAGACATCTAAAGAAAATTTAAGACCAAATTAGTACATGAATTAATCAATTAAACCAAAAGACTCGGACTTTAGTCTAAAGGTCCCTCCCACTAATTTTTCAGATTGGGAGCGTCTAACTCCAATCCATGAAATCATCATTTCATAGTGGGTACTGAAATCCAATAGACCATGTATGAGCCCGACTTTGGCCGGCTCACCCATACGTGCCTAAAGGTAGGTTCTCTAACTAATTGCTTTCCTAAGCAACTTCCAGTAATAAATTTTGCCCCATAGAATCCCCAATCAGCCTTGGGGCCTCCTATTGCGGGTCTTTGGTTAGGTCCAACCATGAATATGACAAATCCAATGCTTCCAGCTAATAAATGACAAAGCCTGACCTTGGACGACCCACTTGATCACCGTTAAGAAGGTTTCACTAAACAATCATCTATGGGAGAGTAATCCCAGTAATCGAATAAACACCCGTTCTTTGGTATTGCCGATGTACACCAAGCTAATGGACTCATTACTAACCCACTTAATGGAAGGCTAAGACACCATCAACTCATTGACTTATTCTTTTTCAGGACCTAATAATTCTAGAGGATTTTAATTAAATTATGATAGAAGAATAGAGATAAGAACATGGATCAACCTCCCACTGATCAAATCAATACTCATGAGGGTTGAATAAACTCAACAAGTTAGTCCATGGGCACCTAAAGATCAGACAAGCTTATCAACTTGGGTGACATGGGTTAACTTGAATCAATAAGCTTTTCTAATCAGTTCTGGTTGACTGGATTGGCCAGCTAGGTGAGATCATGGATGAGTATCCACCATTAACCATCTTTCTTAGACACAAACCGATTAACCAGACTCGATTAGACCAGCTTAAGAACTCGGGCTTACCACAAAGCCACTAATTAGATCCATTTTAGAAGAATGGACTAACCCATCTAACTATTAGATAGATACTAAAGAGAAGGTCCTTAATCAACATTTGATAAGTTCTCTAAAGTCCAATTCAACTAACTTTAGGTCTAACCCAATAAATGGACCCAATCAGACAGCTAACCTAATTAACCCGGATGGCTTATTCAAATGACATTAGATTTCATAAACCCTAATTTGGCTTGTCATTTAATTAATCTTTTAATTCATAATTGTTACATTATAAGCCAACTTTTAATTAAAACATTTTTAATTAAATTCATGTAAAACCCTTTTACATCTTTCATGCATCATATCTAGTCCTATCATATCAATTTATAATATTGCAAGCCTTAACAATTATAGACATGCCAATGTATAATCATGTATCAGGATTAAAATATTTTTAGTATCGTAGGTTTCCTTTAAGGATCCTTTTGAAAAGGACAACACAGATGAACCACCTCGTGCCATAGAAAATTAGGGGTTTTAATCCCTGATTAATCTGGACACACAGCCATGGTGAAGGTCTCAACTAGGTTCCTAAAAGTAATCCCTAACCTAGATATAGATCCAAAACATGCAATCATGATATGCTACACAGGAACCTGTGGATCTGATACCACTGAAAGGAAAACCAATGCATCGGACGCCTACCCTAGGCACGCTACACTAGGGAGTAGGTATTGCATAATTAAAAATTTAAACATGCAAACGAGAAAACCTACTCATGCACAGGATCTAACATAAACATAATGCATGAAATAGATACAGAGGCATGTAAAGGCAAGTGCAATAATTATAAACAACATGATAATATTAGATCTAAGCATGCATGATAACAAAAATAAATAATATACCTGATTGAAGTAGGAAGAACCCGACTCCCTCAATCATCAGAATAGGTCAACAAAAAATCAAGGCAACCGGTTGAACTCCTACAACGGCGAAATAGATTTGCAAACAACAAGAAGAAGAGATCGATCCAATCTCTCGTGGTGTCCAAATGTCCACCCTCTAGAGTATCCACGCATGAGCTCTCGCTGATCCAACTCCCAGAAGGATGCTAGTCCACCAGGAATCAACAAAAGGTCATAGAAAATATGGAGCAGGGAAAGCCAAATAGGACTTCATGGACAGTCTTCTCCAAGACTGACTTTACTCCACCAAGACCACGCACACGAGATCATGAAAATAGGGAAGAAATTTCATGGGGCTCCCAACCAAATTTTTGCACTCATAAATCCATCCTAAAAGCCCTCTCATTGAAGGAATAAAATTAGTCTCTGCTCTTCTCCTTTTTCCATCCCCTGAAACTTCCCTCAAAAACTCATCTCATAGCCTTCAACCTAGAAATAATATGTAGAGAAAAACCATAAAGGGAGGGAAGACGATCGTGAGAGAGAAAATATATAAATCCCAAACACCAATTGAAAAGCTCTTAATCGGTTTCAAAATGCAGGGAATCGTGGGTTGTCTCATGGTGAACAACAGGGATCGAGAGAGGGAAAATGAGTGGAAGAGATCATTGTGAGACCTCTTCCAGATCACGATGCAAATAATCAAAAACTGAAATTCAAAGCTTTAAGTGATCAAAAGATGTTCTTATCCCATGGACAAGATAAAAACAGGGGAAGGAAAATAAATCGTGTAAAGATGAACCATGTTATAAACTTGTGTTTAAAAACTGGGAGAAAAAATCATGTAAACTAAACCAAGTTTTAAATTAGTTTTAAAAAACTCAAAAACTAGTTCAAAAAACCCTGGTCCAACAAAACCCGTTCAGAAAGAAAACTGGGTTCAGTCCTAGTCTACCAGGAATAGTTCCTGGTTGACCAAAATCAATCTTGGTTGATCCATATCAGACTAGATTGATCAGAAAAAATCTAATGTGTGCTCAATCAGACTGTTTGACCTTAATACTGAAATTATTCACAATCATTGATCGGCTCTCGGATCAGGAAGATATCCTCTATGGTGTGTGACCTCATAGGTTTGAACCTAAATGGTAGCACTGGAACACTTCCAGTACCAGTACAAGATACCATCTAGCAATGGATCTCGGCGTCCAGATAGGCCAAAGATGCGAGAGCAATCTATCGAACCTCTGGCATATGGTTACCGTATAATTCATCTCTTGGACCTCCAATGCTCAAGATGACCTAGGGTTGGACTGCCAACCCAAACTGAGTCAATCCACCACATGTCTCAACCTCACAAGTCCAGTGACTCCTCACTAGGACTACCCCAGCCAAGGATTTGCCAAATTGAGACACTGCAAGACATTCAATCCAAACAATTTGGACAGGTCAATTCCATCTTGGTACATCACTGCTCCACAAGTACTTGCCTGTACCCAAAAACCTTTCATCACCGGATTAGAAATCCGAGTAGTTCGGTACCAAAGCTCAGGGAGTTGCTTGCAAGATACCATGGTAACCTCAGGTCGAAGGGACACATATACGCATATCCAATCACGAGCAATCCTTTGGTAGAAAGGGAGCTCCACGAAGTCACGTTCAATGAGATGTCACAGATCTCACTTGCAAATCACATCAGTGTCACCATACTCCTTTGGTCAAGAGGACAACCAAACGATGTGAACCACAATAACCTATACTTGATACATTACCGTCCTATACAATGTATCCTTTGGTTGTGAACCTTTTAAAGGACCACTCGATATATCCTCTCTATATCGAAGTCAGTGCAGTCCTAAGGACTTCATCATATAAATAGAGTTCATTACAGGAAAATGAATAATGTGATGAGCTTCCAAAATAAAGTTTTATTAATTCATATACAAATTACAATACTGAGTACAACCGCCTACAGCCTAGGCGATTGGCTTTGGGACATAATTTCCAACACAACGATGGTGGTTCCAAGGTAATAAGCACCCTTACTTCAGATCTCGATCTCCTACAATTACTCAAAAAAAATATTCAAGTTAGATGGTTGTAGAAAGAGGAAGAAGATGGAAAAGGAGGAAGGAAAGAGAGTTGGAAGATGGCGACTAGGGTTTTCTGATGGTTGGATATGTAGGATAACTAGGGCCTCACACCCTCCGATGCTTGACACAATAAAGGATTGGCAGAATGACAACTTTATTTGATGAATAATAATTTAATTTACAAGAGGGATTGATGGTGGTATTTATAGAACATCGAAATGAGAAGTGTGGGTTACAAAGTCTTACATTGGTTTTCCTTGGGCAACAACTCCTTGGAATTTCTTCTTGGGCATCTTGGACTCCTGTCTTTGAGCTCTCCTTGGGCTTCAACCAGCTTGGGCGACAACTTGGGATTAGCTTCCTCAAAGTTGGTGACAACATGAGATTTTCATTCATTTGGGGTGCCAAAATGTGGATGGATGATGTGTGAAGTTGAGTGGCCAAGATTATTTCTTGAATGGCCATGAGATGTGGGCTCTAGAGTCTTGATGATGAGTGTTCTTGCATGATAGTGGACTCTTAAATTTGGATAAGAAAAGCTCAAGAGTTTTTGTGGGATTCTTGAGTTTTTGAAATCTTGATTTCCTAAAACTTGATTGCCTTGAACTCTTAAAGTAAGAAATCCCCTTGAACTTCTCCTTGATGAGTATCCCTTTGAGATGGATTCTTGGCCGAATTCTTCTTCAGATTTGGCAACAAAATATGGATGATCGGGCACTAACTTGGCTTAGACTCCTTCTGCTTTACTTCTCTTAAAGTGGCGTCAACTTCATTTTCCATGTGGCTAACCAACACAAGTGACATGGAATGTGTTGTTGTCCATGATGATGTGGTAAATGATGTCCAAACATAAGTGACATGTCATGTAATGATATCCCGGATGATGTGGCAAGTGATGTCTAAAACTTGAAGAGGTGGTGCCAAGAGGTGGTTGTCATGTGGCACTAAGAATGGGTTAACTTGGATTGGCACATGGTGTCACATGGGATCTTTAATCGTGTCCCCTCTTGTATTACAGGACTCAACTATCGATAACAAGACTCAACCAACTAAATAACTAATAACCCAGCTTGATCATATTAATCAAAAGGCATAACCAATTCATAACTAAACCATACCATACTTAATTAGGCTTGCAAATACAAAACCCAATTAAATTTGGTAAAAAGGTCTAAATAAGACTAGACCATTGTAACAGACTTTATGACCTAATTGAAATTGGAGTTTTTTTACAGACTCAATTTTTGGTCCAAGGGTTTTTATAGATGACTCAATTTTTGGATTTAGGGCTAAACACAACTAAGCTAAAATAACAAAATTTAAGATAAATATTTACGAGTGATCTAGGGCATGGGCTTAGGGCTTCATTCATAGGTGATCCACAGGGACGTGGATTCGACCTGTCATTTTCTTCTGGCGCTGGTGTCCGCACCAGATATCATTCCCAATGACAAGTATGTCATCAACATACAAGACCAAGAAAACAAGTGCACTCCCCCTTGTCTTATTGTACACACATGGTACATCTACATTCTTAATCAAACCAAACTCCTTGATTATTTCATCAAAGTAGATGTTCTTGCTCCTTGATACTTGCTTTAGTTCATAAATGGACTTCTTTAGCCTGCATACTTGGTTTGGTCTCCAACTTGAAAAAAAACCCTCTAGCTGCGTCATATGGACTTCTTCCTCAAGATTTTCATTAAGGAAAGCAGTCTTTACGTCCATCTGCTAGATTTCATTATCATGGTATGCTGCTATGCAAGCAATATTCGAATGGACTTGAGCATGGCTACTGGTGGAGACACCAGGATTAGACACATATCCCTGGATCCCATATGGTTTACTTAGTCATGTGTCAAAATTTTGAAAATTTTGTAATCAATTAAGATTGAGTCCTGTAATAAGTTGAGGTTAGTAGATTTGTCTCAACCCTCAACCTAGTCAGTATTTTGAGTCCTATACATCAATTATGAGTCCAGTATGAGCCTAATTTTTATACAAGAGAGGAGGTCACCCTACTTTAGAGTTCTACCAAGAAACTTCTAGGAGTCAAAGGCCACTACATCAGTCCAATGGATCCTGTGTGACAACCCAAGATCCAAGATGTTTCCAGAAACCCTAATTCTTTCCATATGTCCTCCAGATGCCCAGATTCTAGTCCAGATGCCAGAGCATATTTCCAAACCAGGGCATCCATGATTCCAAAGGTCCCTCTACATCCTAGCCCAAAGAAATCAAGTCCAAGTGCCAAGCCTAAGCCCTAGAGAAGCAAGATTTTATGGAAAATTCCTACTACCAGGATACCAGGCCACCCCAGCTTCCAGAGGCCCAAACCCATGCACCCAAGCCCCTTTGGACCAGCCCCTTGCTGCCCCTAGAAGTCCAAATTTCCATCCTAGGCATCCTAGAAGTATTGGCCAAGTCCAAGAGGTGTCCTTGAGTGGAATAGTCAAAGCATGAAGGAAAAAGGAGAAGACTAGGTCAATTCCTAACCTAATGGGGATTTGTTTTTCTAACCTAGCTAGGAAACAACTTGTATTCTAATTTGGAAGAGGACTTGTAACCTAAGTGTAACCTTGGTTAGTGAGGGCATGGGAACTCTATAAATACCCCATCCCTCCCCCTCTTGTAATCAACTTTTATTCATGATATCAAAACCCTGGTGAATCTATTTTGTGCTAGCGAGCTTGTGTTACTTTGTTTTTTTGGTTCTTTGGTTTGTGTTTGTGTTTCCTTGCTGCCCTAGCATCCTTCCACACCATAACTCACTGCCATCCAAGCCTTCACACATCCAAGAAGGAGTGCCCTAGGCCACCAAGCAAGGAGATCTTCATCAAGCTTCAAGCCGCCCCACTTCTAAACCCTAACCTGATTCCTTCTAAACCTAATCCCATTTCTTTTTCTTACTTGTTATTTTGATTGACCCTTGATGTTTTGTAAGATCCCCGAGGTATTTCACCTCCCTAGAGGAGGCTTTCCTTGCATCTGGAATCATCCAAATAAGCCATCTAATCAAGGGAACCGAACTTCATCTTCCAGACTCCAATCATAGTGCTGTTTGATCTCTTCATCGGAAATCCTTCATATCACTGATTGGTAACATCCTTCCCTTCTTTTAATTTCTAATTTGATGAAGATAAGCTATCTTAATCCAGGAGTTTCTCAATTCTCAGGTCCTGGAATTTATTATTTTGCATGAGTTTGCCTATGATACGATGATTCTATGCATTGCTCTTCTTCTTGCTAGTTCTTACTTTTATTTGGGAATTTATCTTACAAACTAAATTATAAAAATCACAAAAAAATATTTTACTACTTTTCCTAAATGTTTAGCAATCTTAGAGTCGTCTCGCATTAGCTACTAGTGAAAAGGTTTCATCATAGTCAATGCCATGTTTTTGTCTAAAACCTTTTGCCACCAACCTGGCCTTGTAGGTCTCTACTTGACCATCTGCTCCTATCTTCATCTTAAAGACCCATTTACACCCTATTGGGTTAATTCTTTCAGGTGGATCTACCAAGGTTCAAACCTGATTGGAACACATGAAGTCTATTTCAGACTTCATGGCATCTAGCTATTTGTCATAGTATTTACTCTCGATAGCTTCCGTATAGGTTACAGGATCATCATCTTGTATGATACTGGCTTCATTATCATTCCTGATAACAAAGCCATATATGAGAGGTGCACCCCGCACTCTCTCTGACCTTTGGAGAGGAGGTGTGTGTTATGGCTATTCCTGATCCACAAGAACCTTTGGTTGAGGAATTTCATTTGAAGACTCTTCAGGAATTGGTTGTTGGTTTTGAACTTCACTTAGTTCAATTATTGTTTCACTACTTCTTTCTTAGATAAATTCTTTCTCTAAGAATGTAGCATGTCTACTGACAAATACCTTTTATATGATAAAAGCGGTATCCAACACCCTCTTTAAGATAACCAACGAACCTATATTTGTCAGCCCTAGGACTTAACTTATGTCCAAAATTATTCTTGACATAAGCATAGCAACCTCAAATCTTCAAGCATTTAAGATTTGGTCTTTTGCAATTCCATAACTCATATGGAGTGCTAGTCACTGACTTTGATGGTACACTATTCAAAATATAGGCAGTAGTTTCCAGGGCATATCCCTAGAAAGAAATAGGAAGATCTGTGAAGCTCATCATGGACATCACCATGTCTAACAAGGTGCGATTTCTCCCTTCAGCCACACCATTTAATTGGGGTGTATAAGGAAGAGTCCATTCAGAGATTATGCTTGTCTTTAAGATGGTTTAGAAAATCACTAGACAAGTATTCTAGTATGGACACCAGGGCTAGAAAATATCAACAGGTTGAATCCACATCTCTGTGGATCACCTATGAATAAAGCCCTGGACCCAACCCCTTTTTCTATGTAAATATTTGATTTTAAATTCTGTTATTTTGGTTTAGTTAGGGTTATCCCTTTTTACCAACTATAATTAGGGTTTTATTTTTTTTGGCCTTTGAGGCCAAACCTCTTTTACCAAGTTGAATCACTTATTCACATGTCTTGCCTTTTGATCAAATTGGATTCCAATTGATCAAGTAAGACTTTAGTTATTTGGTTCTGAGTCTTGTAAAAATTAGTTGTTAAGTCCTGTAACACAAGGGGGACCTAATTAAAGTCCCAAGTGACTCAAATCAAGAACCATGTGCTAGCCAAGACAAGCCCATGTGACTCCATGTGCTAGCACAAATTTCTTTCCACATGTCATCCTATTTGGCGCCACCTTTGCAAGACTTATAGACAACACTTGCCACATCACCAAGGGACATCAACACATGGCATGTTCCTTATGTTTGGACATTCAACAAGATTAAGACATCACCACATGACAACACCCTTTGATCGGCCACTAAAGAAGGAGTTAGCGCCTCTTATTTTTTTAAGAGGAGTAAAGTAGAAGGAGATCTTCAAATTGGCGCCCTCCCACTCCATTCCTTCACAACAACTTATTTTAAGATGAGTATTTAAGAAGGATTCTTCCAAGTTGGCGCCCCATCTCAATATTCCATGCTCAACATTCTAAGAAGTCGGCCAAGCATTCCAACGCCAATACTTAAGGAGTTCTATGTCATCTAAAGTGGAGAAGGTTGGAAGGTTTTCTTACTTTAAGAGTTTTGATAAAGTAGGTTAGAAGCTGCTTAAGTTGCTAAGACTCAAGAGTCTCACCAAAACTCTTGAGACTTCTTCAATCTAAACTGAAGAGTCAACTCACATACAGAATTCCAGATCAGTCCAACATGCAAGAGTCCAAGATAAACAGAATTAGGACTCTAGGAGTTGTATTCCAAGGGAGCACAAGTCTAGTCTTTGTATCCCTTATAACATTGGTTATGGGTCTATAAATAGTCCATCAACCCCCTTTGTAATTTAAGCAATCATTATTGAAATACAAAGAAATTCTGCCAAATTTTTTTTCTTTGCTGTGTGCATTGCGGGGTGTGAGTCCCTTCCATTGTTCCTTTGGAGCATCGCGGGGTGTGAGGCCCTACTTATCCAGCCGACAAAAAGATCCATCCACTACTTCTAACCCTTCCCTTTTTTCCATTCCCTTTCTTATTACTTTCTAACCCAACATTCCTTTACTGAGTGTTTTGCAGGTGACCAAGAATCTACATATGGTGTTCTTACCTCGAAACCGGCATCGTGCGAAAGATCAAAGCCCGGAAGCGAGATCTTCAAACCCTGTCACTACGATCTTGAGAGTCCTACCGGATCTACATCGAGAGAGCGATCTTTGTTGGTACAACTGAACCTATTCCCTTCTCGTTATTTTCTGAATTGCTAAAATAAATGCTAGTTTTGGTGGTTTCTCAACCACCAGGAGAGAGAAAATATATTGATCACAAACACCAATTGAAAAGCTCTTGATCGATTTCAAAATGCAGGGAACCGTGGGCTATCTCACGGTGAACAATAGGCACCGAGAGAGGAAAAACGAGTGGAAGAGATCATCGTGAGACCTCTTCCAGATCATGATGCAAAAGATCAAAATCTAAAGTTCAAAGCTTTAACCGATCAAAAGATGTTCTTATCACATGGACATGGTAAAAATAGGGGAAGGAAAACAAACCGTGTAAAGATGAACCATGTTATAAACCAGTGTTTAAAAATTGGGAGAAAAAATCGTGTAAACTAAACCATGTTTTAAATCAGTTTTAACAAACCCAAAAACCGGTTCAAAAATCCCCGGTCCGACCAAACCCGATCAGAAAGAAAACTGGGTTCAGTCTGGTCTACTAGGAATAGTTCCTGGTTGACCCAAATAAATCATGGTCAATCCAAATCAGACCAGATTGATCAGAAAAAATCCAATGTTTCAAATGAAATTGGACATCATTTTATTAGAGATCATGTTTCAAATGGTAATGTAGTGCTTGATTTTGTTCCTACTGAAGATCAATTGGCTAACATATTTACTAAGCCACTTAATCAAGATAGGTTTGAACCTATTAGGAGTGAATTAGGATTTGGCGATCCTTTCTAAATTCTCTAACCTAATTCCTTCAAATTTAAGGAAACATTATCTAGAGAACCTCCTGACTTCAAAGAGCCTAAAATTCCTTAGAAATTTTCTTCAAAATCTCTCAGATTTATGATCGAAATTTCAAAAACTTGATTTCTCTATTCGAGTCGACTGGTTCTTAAACCGAGTCGACTAGATTCTCTGAGTATTTTGAACAAGTTCTGGCCTAGCCGGCTCGATCTTTTTCGAGTCGACTAGATTCTCTGAGTATTTTGGGAGAGTTCTGGCCGAGCTGACTCGAGCCTTTCTAGGGCCTATTCAAGTCCATTGGAATTTCATGCATGAGTATTTTACTTTGGGTTATAAACCCCTCTCCGAGCCATTTAACCTCTATTTTATCTTCTCTAACGGTTCGTTCCTCTCCTAATCCTACTCCAAAAATTCCTATCTCCCTTCTAAGCTCTCCAATCTCACCTTTCTTCCTCTTTCCTAGTAATTGCTCCAAAACGTGCTACTGGGAAATGCTCTACTAGGGCTGCTCAGACTGTTGAAATGGAAAGAAGGTCTAAAAGGCATCAAGAATAGCCGACTACCACTATTCATAGTGAGAAACTTATGGAAGAAGCTGCAAGGGATGCTCCAACTATTCCAAGTCAAATCCCTTCCATGTCCACAAGATCGGTAACCTCTGGCCGTCAGATTAACTTTGAATTTATTAAGGATATTGGGTTGAAAATCGGTGATTTGATTGAAGATCAAGGTTGGAGAAAGTTTTGCTCCATAAATGAGAAGACCTACCCCTCTCTTGTTAGAAGTTTTTATGAAAATCTGAGATTGGGAACAAATCATGTTGAGACTACTGTTAAAGGAAAAAGAAATATTGTCAATGAAGAATTTCTACATGGTCTACTGGACTTACCAACTGATGGAGTGAAATTCCTAGTGATTAACAATAGAGAAAAGGCATTAAGAACAATCCTAAACAGAGAAGATGTTAGTGGAATTGGAATAGTTTTTGCTAATACCTTATCTCTTGAAATGAGATTGCTATATAATTTCATTTGCAGAATATTTTTACAAAGGACAGGAAGATTTGATTGGGTAAGTGAAAAAGACTTGTGCCTTATGGAACACATCATGGAGAAGACTCCTGTAAATCTATCCTACATTATCATTATGCAAATGAAGGAGACAGTTAGAAAGGCCAAGTCTTGCTTACCATATGGAATGATGCTAACCCTGCTGTTTAAGTCTCAAAGAGTGAGTTTGGAAGGTGAAGATGGAGTTGAACTGCACCATACATATGTCTACACCTCCAAATCACTAGAAAGAATGGGTTACATCCAAGTTGAAGGTGTTTGGAGGAAGAAAGGGACAAATGTCATGGCAATAAGTAGCTCAAGCAGTGAAGAATAGGAAGAAGAAGACAAAGAACCTGCTAGCACTGCTACAGTTGAAACTGGAACATCCATTGTGCCTACACCTGAGCTTGAATCACTTATTTCTGAGCCTGCGACCACTTTTGAGGAAATTAATGTACCTTTTCATGATCTTGATATGCCTGCACCTGAATTTGATTTGCATCTTAAACTGCAATATCTACTAATGTTGTTAAAAGCTTAAGTTTACCCACTGTACCACATCCTAATGCATATAAGGTATCCTGGATAGATGCTACATCAATTCCTATTAGGTTACAATGCCAGGCCCCAGTCCAAGTTCAATCCTACTGAGAAAAGGTATGGTGCGATGTAATTCCAATGGGGCTTAGTAGTATCATTTTAGGAAGACCATGGTTGTATGACCATGATGCAACCCTCTTTGGTCGATCTAACTCATGTTCATTAAAACACAATGAAAAGAGAATGGTGATCAACTCAACCCCACCCAAAGATAATACTAAGTGAGGGTCTAGTCACTTAAGAGAGAAGGAACCCGGATTGAACCTAATTACTGCTAAGGATTAGAGCACGAAATTGTTGAAAGTTCAACAGTCTTGATGCTAACTGCTAAGGAAGTTCAAGATGAACCACAAAAGGAACACCCTAAAGAAATTAAAGAGTTTCTAAAAGAATTTAAGGATGTGTTCCTAGAAGACCTCCCTAATTGTTTACCTCCATTAAAGGACATTCAACATGCCATAGATTTGGTCCCAGGAGCTACCTTGCTGAATTTATCTCATTATAGGATGAATCCTACTGAGCATAAGGAATTACATAGGCAAGTTGAGGATCTTCTTAGAAAAGGATTCATAAGAGAAAGCTTAAGTCCTTGTACCATTCCAGCACTTTTGACTCCCAATAAGGATGGCACTTGGAGAATGTGTGTCGACAATAGAGCCATCAATAAGATTACATCAAAGCATAGGTTTTCAATACCCTTACATGATGACATGCTAGACATTGATAGAAAAGTGACCTAGGAGTCAATCATTATGAGGGCCTTTTTGTAAACTTCTAGCTCATGTATGACATATTTTTCATAATAATAAAGGCATTTGATTCATAATATACTGATGTGTTATGTTTTGTTGATTATGATGAAGCCCATAGAGTAGGGCAATGGAATTAAGGTTATGATAAAATAACAGTGAGACCTAATTCCTATAAATCCTAATCTAGAATGTTCCTAGTCATTGGACCATCGATACAGGGATCGATGAATCCGAAAAGACTAGCTTATCCTATGTATGCTTAGTTGATAAGGGTGGTTGATCTCATAACCACTTGTGTAGAGACACTAATACAAGGATAAGGGTGCTCATCAAGGTATGAGTACATTGGACTGATCTGCACCGGGACTATCTTATGGAAGTCTTATTGCTCGTCAAAAGATAGATCCTAGAGTAGAAGTTGTGCATGTGATCTTTAGACCTGAGGTCACCATGGTTTCTTGTACACACTAAGCCATACTTTGGTTCATACTCATTTATGGCATTGAGTCATGTACGGGATGTTCTGGATATGGTGGAAGGTGTATGAAGGATGTGAGTGGACGAACAAGGAATCGATCTTTCCTGGTAAGAGGAATTGTTATCCCATGTAATCTCTTCGATGAGTGACTCAAGGAGCCTTTGTTCAAAGCAGGATGAGATTAGAAGTGATTTCTAATCAGTCATCAGCTGAGTCCTCATGATTGAGATAAGATTCGATATGATTAAGTGTTAGGGTTTGACATATATCTATACCTATCACTTAATCGGGATAATGGGAGATTGAAAGATTGAATTGCACGATAACTTACTACTGAAGGGTACTTCGGTAATTTGTTTACCCCATAAGTGATTTTGATGATAACCAAACATTGTAGCATGTACATTTATTTCTGACAACTCTTTAAGTGTTTTACAAGTTTTTGTAAGATGAGTTAATTGTTCAAACTTCAACTCCTACACCTTTGTTTCTTGTATGAGTTGTGTTGTAATGTGTTTTTGTAAAGAAGAACCCAATGAAAAAGCTAAGAAAAAATCATGTGAAAAGGGTTACTTCTCTATGTGTGTGTCTTAGAATTATTTTGAGTTGGTATGATTGAAAATTATAAGAGTGTTGGTGAGAGTTCTTCCTTGAGTTCAAGTATAAAAATCCTGAAGAAGATGCTCGAGCCGACCCAACATGTTGAAGAGCCGACTCTACCTACTAGCACGCAGCAAGGATTCTGGTATGCAGCAATCCGAGCCGACTCGAAGGTAACTGAGCCGACTCCAATGAATCTGAGTCGACTGGAATTTGTTCAAGCCGACTCCTGAGAGTTCATTTTCTGAAGATTTATGAAAACAACCAGGTGAGCCGACCCGAACCATAAAGAGCTGACTCTACCAGACCTAATTTTGAAGACCTGAGAAAGTGAGCTGACCCGAACTGCATCGAGTCGACTCTTCCAGAGTGAGGTTTTCTGAATCTAAGAAGAAGAGCCAACCCAAGATGAAAAGAGCCAACTCCTCGAGTTCAAGTTCTTCGATGATACAAGTTCGAGCCGACTCGAGCTATTAAGAGCCAACTCGTCCAGAGTGATGTTTTGCTCGTTGAGATAAAGAGCATACTGCATTGAAGATTTGGTGACTCAACCTATCAACTCGAAGATCCAAGCCGACTCGAAGGAATCCAAGCCGACTTGAACGTTGCTTTCAGGTATCCAACGGCTAGTTCCAGAATTTATTTTTGAATGCCAAAAAGTGCTCCAATGATCATAAGTCACATCCTAATGGTCAAAAATGTCTCTAACTGCCTTGGACTAATAAAAGACCTTATATTTGAAGGATTTGAACATCCAATAGATAAGTTTTTGAAAGTTCTTCAAAGTTTTGAGAGCTACATTGAATATCCTACCAACCAAAGAGAGAAAGAGCACAAGAGCATTTAAGTCAGCCTTCAAGCCTTCACCAACTCTGATCTGAAGCTTGAAGCAACTTTTGAAGAATCCACTGAAGCAATTAAAGCTTATTCAAGTGCAAGTCAAGTGGACTTCCATCAAGCTACACCCGCAACTATTCGACAAATTGAGTTTGTCATTTATTGTTGCATTTACTTCAATTGTTTTTCTGAATTATTGTTAGGTTATTGGTGAGCCCAGTTGAAAAACCAAATATGTTCTTGGTGAGCCTTGATAGAAACCAAGTGTTGGGTTCTTGGTGATCCTGGTAAAACCAAGTTAGGTTTCTTTGGTGAGCCTGTTTAAAATCAAAGGGTGTTGGGTTTTCTTTGGTGATCCTGTTAAAACCAAAGTGTAGAGGTTATGGATTGTGATCCTGCAAAACAATCCTACTATATTCGGGTGTTAATATAGTGAAAATCTCAAGTGGTATCTTGGGTAGTGGATGTAGTGATGCGGGACAAAGGGGGGGCTAGCTAGGAGGATCGTTGGAGAGCTGAGCAGTCTTCTGTGATTAAGGTCAAAAAGGCAGAAAAAATATGTGGGGGCAAGAAAGATGGATACTCTATGGACTTGGGACTTACCTTCACGGAGAGACGTCTCACCTCTAGGGTATCTCACCCACCCCACTACATGTAGTCTAGGGCGTCCCACCCATCTCACTACATGCAGAGCCTAGGGCGTCCCACCCAAATCGCTACCTGAGGCCATGAAGGAGAAGCTCCAAGATCATAGAGGGGACTCAGCAAGGGAAAAGATAACTGGGGCCTCACACCCCTCGATACCTGTAGGTGAAGGAAAAATGGGCCTCATGCCCACTCCTAATGGAGGCAGAACCAAGAAACTCTTTTCTCAAAAATTTATATTCTTCATCATATCTTATTCAAGAGAGGAGGTGCCTTTATATAGGATTACAAAACTTTGGATCCAAGTGCAGAATACAAGGCATGCAGCTCATAAAAGGTGGCATCCCAAACCTGCTTTGTTTGCAGCCTTAAAACATGGTAGAAAACTAGACATAATCCTCTCTATATGGTGGAAAATAAAACTAATCCTAATCTATAACTAATTTTTAAAAAAACTTTCCAACTGGCCCATACATCCAGATTTAAAATAAATAAATTAGGCATAATCTGAATTTACCAAAATCAGCACCTACTCTAAAATCTGTGTTGCTTTGAAGAGGGTGCAGCTTTGAAATATGTGTTACTTTGAAGAGGGTGCAGCTTTGAGAAGTGTGCGCTTTCACGTTCGTGCAACAGCAGGTTCTTCTCCATGGACCGAAAGGGGGGCTGAACGACGGAGGTCGTGATGGCCGGTGGAGGGCGTGATAGCCAGCGATGAGCACAAGTGGCCGACGGGAAGCAGAGGCAGACGGCGGCATGGTGGAGTAAGGGCGCGGCACGGATGGGCGGAGAGCTGGGGAGGCACGGTCGGTGGCCGTGGGCTCTGGGGCTTTGGGCGGGGACCTTGGGCGGCTCCGCCGGTGGCCAGAGATGGTGCTGGGGAGGACGACGGCGGACATGGGAACGAGCGATGGGTGTGCAGGGGTGGACAGCCATGGGTGGAGCCGTAGGGGGAGATGGACGGCTGACGGGGTCCATCCAATCATCGGGCGTGGCAGCACGGGGGAGATAGAGGGCCATCGGGAGGGTCGCCGGTGGTCGAGCGTGGCAGATCCGGGATGAACTTGAAGAAGAAAATGAGAAAAATGGAGTTCTGGGAGGAAGAAGATTATTGGAATAATAGAGGGATGAAATGGGGATAAGTCGGGAATAACATTGGAATAATAGGAATAGGTGGAATAGCTGGGATAATAAAATTAAACTAAAAATAAAAAAATCTGAATAAAAGAAAAGGAAAACCTGGATGGGTTTTGATGTTCCCATCACGTAAGAGCTGGGTTGCTCCAAACCACTATAAATCCTGTGTGTTTAAAAGGGTATTTCAATCGCACATTATCTGCTTTAAATTTTAAAAGACCCAATTTACCCCCCACATAGGTAGCCACTTGGGCAACAACTAGTATCAGAGCAGTGTCTCTGATTATACTATAGTAAATATTGATGGCTCATCCCATGATTACATCCTTGGTGGAAGGCCAGTCAACTAATAGATCTCCACTCTTCACAGGAACAAATTATTCTTATTGGAAATCATGAATGAAAATCTATATTCAAGTTGTTAATTTTCAATTATGGAAGGTCATTCTTAAAGGACCACATGTTTCCATGACAAATTGATGGTGTGGATGTCCCTAAGCTTGAAGAGGAATGGAATGAACATGACATGAAATTAGGGGAATTGAATGCCAAAGCAACGAACTTGCTCTACTGTGCTTTGGATTCAAGTGAGTTTAATCGAATTTCTACTTGCTCTTCAGCAAAGAAAATTTGGGATAACCTTGAGGTGACCCACGAAGAAACTTCTCAAGTGAAAACTTCAAAGAATAATCTTTTAGTGCACAATTATGAATTGTTTAAGATGGAGCCTAATGGAAGTATTTCTGCCATGTACACTCGATTTACAGATATTATTAATGGTTTGAAAAGTCTTGTGTTGACTCTGGTTTTGATTATGACAAAACACTTAAGTATATTTGAGTACTAATTGTGCATTAAGTGTGTAAATCAGTTACAAGTACTCAAGAATTGAATTTGAAGTTTCGGCACTAGTGCAACCAAGTGTCGACTCAATGTGTCGACTCAATGTGTTGACTCAAAGTTGTGTTGACTCAAAGTATCGACTCAAGGCCTGAGACCAAACAGAAGATAGAACGAGATAATTTTAGGATTTGGTCAAGTGTCGACTCAAGGAAAAGAAGTGTCGACTCAAGGTGTCGACTCATGAAGATCAAGTATCGACACTTGCTGTAACGGCTAGTTTTTCTGAAGTGCATAACTTCCCTAACTTGGCTCCAATGGCTATATTTTATCCTCCAACAGTCACCAACGGTCAAATATGGTTTGGAGGGCTATTTAAACACCACTAAGCTCAAGGGAAAGTAAATCCTTCGGATTGAATGATGAATTTATTGAAGATCATGTAAAAATACTTTAATGATTTAACTGTTGAGAGTGTTAAGCCTCCAGGGATTCAAAGTGAAGAGGGAGCTTCCAAGAGCAACATCTTCAAGCATCCATTGAAGCTTCTACAATATGGAGACAAGCTCAACATCAACATTCAATGTGCCTCATCGACAAATTTGCTTTGTGAGAAAGCTTTTTATTTTCATTCTTCAATTATTGTATCTAGGTTGGTGGTGAGCCTAAAAAAAACCATCAAAGGTTTTTGGTGAGCCTATGTGTATAAAACCAACTAGGATTTTGACTTGTGAGCCCGAAGACAAAACAAGTTGGGTTGTTGGTTAGCCTGGAAAACCATCTAGGTTGTTGGTGAGCCCGTTAAACCAACTAGGTTCTTAGTTAGCCCGCAAAACTAAGAGAGGTTGTTGGTGAGCCTGCAAAACCATCAAGGGGTTATTGGTTAGCATGTGAAAACCAAGGGGTTTGACTTGTGAGCCTGGAAAACAAGTTGATTGTAATCGGTTGAGATTATAGTAAATTTTCAAGAAAATTTTGGGGAGTAAATGTAGGTGCCTTGGAGTGCACCGAACCACTATAATTTGTTTTATATTTGTGATTATTTTTATTGTTGCATTTACTTTATAATTTTTGCTGCATATTGTTGGGGTTTTCGGTGCACCGCAGCGGAAGTGTAATTTCAAAATGATGAAACTTGCACCATAATCCCTTAGCCAAAATCTCCTTATTCAGGATTAAAACATATATCGAATATTTAAACATACATTGTTAGAATTAGAGTACCAACCTGTAATCGCTAATTCCAACAAAGTTGATGTTGAAGGGGCTGATTGAATTCACCAGGAATCCAAGTGTCCGCCCTCCGATGGTGATCCACACAGAGCAGTGATCAAGACAACTCTATCTTCTTTTCAAAGGTTCCTTCTATTGAGTTCTTCTTCCTAGAACTCAATTGCTTGGACTATGGCTTGAATTCCTCCACACAAAAGCTTGCTTTCCTTTCCTTGACTCCTTCTCCTCCTTCCACCAAGACCTTGGCCCTTTAGACACCCTTGTCTTGAAGAAAAAGACCTTGTCCTAAGAGGACATAGGCTTGTCTTAAGTTGGAGGAGAAATTAAGACAATGATGTCTTAATGTAAGAAAGAAAGAAAGAAATCAGAACTTCTTTCTTTCATTTACCGTCGGAGACTTTTACTTTTATTCTTGTTCAGTAGCAGAGTTTTGACAGAGGTTTACTCTATAAAGGAAACAATGCAAGAGCAAGAAAAAATAAAAGAGTCTTCAGGAGAGGAAGAAAGAAAAGATTACTCTGTTCTGAATTTTCCCGACCCTTTAAATAATTCTCAGATAGGCGCCTACACACCTCTCCGTAATGACTTTCTCACGCCCTTCTCAATTTCTCACACCCCATCCTCCCATCTCACGGCCTTCCAGATCAAATCCCATGGCTTTTCTTAAAGGAAAAACCGCGGTGTTTAAAAAGGAAAGGGGTTACGACTTTTCATCTCCGAAGAGATGTTATTTCGCGCGCCCGGGAGGAAACAGCGACTTTTGTCTTTCTTAAAAGACTTCTAGCCGTTGGATTCCCATCCAAAGGGAGGTATTTGAGGTGCTAATGAGTAATCAAGGAGGCCGCCCCAAATAAAATCATCGGAGAAATTTTTGGGGCGCGCCAAGAGTCCATGCGCCATGGACTCTTCCTTAAGGCGCGCCAAGAGTCCATGCGCGCATGGACTCTTGGCATTTGGCATGGAGAAATAAAGGGGGCGGGTGGGGAGGCTAGCCAAGCTACATGGCTAGCCAATAGGGTTAGCCATATTCCTGTTTTCTCAATTAGGGTCTAATTAGGTCCAATTAGAACCCAATTTGAACCAATCCGGAACCCTAATTCGAATCCGATCCGAATAGAAGTTAGGGTTTGCAACACCTGCTAGAGTGTTATCCTGCAAAGATGATTTAATTCCAAATTAAACTCTTGATCAATCCTCTTAAGTGTGTGACCCATTGGGTTCCACATCTAGCCAGCAGTGGGTTCGAATACAAGTTGACCTAATTTGATTAGAACTCTTTCTAATCGATTTAGGTCAAACCGGGCTTACTCGATTCGATCAATTAGGACTCTTCCTAACATGTGATCTTTGAACTTGATCAACCCACAAGACAAGATTGACGTCTAGCAACGTGTCATGTCTACCCGGAAGATATGGAAATTCTGGTGAAATACCAAAATTACCCTTAAGTAGAGAGTTACCGTACAATTAAATCTTTCGATCAGCCTGCACCCAAAATATAACTATGGATATGGATATATGTCAAATCCAATATTATATTTATTTCTAGCTCAATCTTATAATGATGATTCGATTATCTTGATATTAGAAACCATCTCTAATATCTTCACTTTGATCAAAGATTCCCTGAATTATCATGCGATTGTTGCCTAGCTGGATGCAATCTCCTCTTGCTAAGAGTGATCGATTCCTTGTTGACCTACTCATTACCTTCATATCCAATTCACCATTCCCAGTATCAATCCTGTGCATGGCTCAGTGTCATGATTAGGATTGAACCAAAGAATGGGTTCATGTACATAAGGTACTTATGGCAGTCTCAGGTCAAAAGATTACTTGTACCACTCCCACTATGAGAACCTTCTATTGACATGTAGCTAAGACTCCATTAGATGTTCTCAAGTTGGATCATATCAGTGAACTCATTCTCCAATGAGCACCCACATCCCAATATTAGTGTCATACACAAGTGACTGTGAGAGCAGTCACCCTTTCCAGTATACCCGGGATGTGCTAGTCTTTATCGAAAAAACCCTAATCCCCTACTCAGGGTTCCTTTGACTAGGAATATTTTAGATTAAGGTTTTAAGTTTTTAGGTCTCACTGGTATGATCTCATCATAACCCTAAAATCATGGCCCTAATCTATGGGGTTCATCATATAATATAAACACAGCATATGATGAAAAATAATGCCTTTATTTAGAAAATTGTCAATTACAATGGTTTGGGAGATACAACATAGATTGACTTGTAGGGCATATCCCTTTCAATCTCCCACTTGCACTAAAGCCAATCGCCTTTAAATCTTAATCCCATACATTCGAGGTGGCGATCAAAATCTCGCTGTGGTAGAGCCTTAGTGAACGGATCTGCTACATTGTTCTTTGTATCAACTCTATCTATGTAGACATCTTGTCTCTCTACTATTTCTCGGACGAGATGGAAGCGTCTCAGAATGTGCTTGGACTTATGATGAGCTCTCGGTTCCTTAGCTTGAGCAACAGCCCCAGTGTTGTCACAGTAAAGTGGCACTGGGTTTTCAATTTGAGGAACAACACCCAACTCTGTGATGAACTTCTTCATCCAGACTGCTTCCTTGGCGGCTTCACTAACAGCTATGTATTCTGCCTCTGTGGTTGAGTCAGCTACAGTCTGCTGCTTGGTACTCTTCCAACTCACTGCTCCACCATTTAGGGTAAAAACATATCCCAAAATGGATTTGCTATCATCAGGGTCTGATTGAAAACTAGAATCAGAATAAGCTTCTAGTTTAAGATCAGAACCACCATAAACCAGAAAAATATCCTTAGTCCTTCTTACGTACTTAAGAATATTTTTAACTGCTTTCCAATGATCCTCTCCTGGATCAGCCTGAAACCTACTGACAATGCCTAAAGCATATGCCACATCAGGCCTGGTACATAACATGGCATACATTATGGATCCTATTGCCGAAGCATAGGGTATAGAATTCATTCTATTTCTTTCTTCAGGTGTCTTAGGAGACATCCTTTTAGAAAGATGTATGCCTTGACTCATAGGAAGATAACCTCTTTTACTTCCTTCCATGCTGAATCTTTTCAGCACTAAGTCAATGTACCTAGATTGGGATAAACCTAGCATCCTCTTAGATCTATCTCTATAGATCTTAATACCTAGTATATAGGATGCTTCTCCCAAATCTTTCATGGAAAACTGGTTTGATAGCCAAACCTTGACTGATTGCAACATTGGGATATCATTCCCAATGAGGAGTATGTCATCTACATACAGAACCAAGATGACTATGGCACTCCCACTAGTCTTCTTATAAACACAGGGTTCATCCACATTTTTGATAAAACCAAACCTTTTAATAGTTTCATCAAAGCGGATGTTCCAACTCCTGGAAGCTTGCTTTAATCCATAAATGGATTTCTTTAGCTTGCATACTTGATTAGGTTTATTCTTTGAAATAAAACCTTCTGGCTGTGACATGTAGACTTCTTCCTCAAGGAAACCATTGAGGAATGCAGTCTTTACATCCATCTGCCATATCTCATAATCGTGGTATGCTGCTATAGCAAGTAAAATCCGAATTGATTTTAGCATGGCAACAGGTGAAAATGTTTCATCATAATCAATTCCCTGTTTTTGTCTAAAACCTTTAGCCACTAACCTGGCTTTATAGGTTTCAACTTGGCCATCAGCCCCAATCTTTTTCTTATAGACCCATTTACACCCAATAGGATTAACACCCTTTGGTGCATCAACCAAAGACCATACTTGGTTTACATACATAGAGTCTACTTCGGATTCCATGGCTTCTTGCCATTTATCTGAGTCAGTGCTCAAGATAGCTTCCGTATAGGTCAGAGGTTCATCATTTTGAATGACTTGAGTTTCATTATTTTCAATAATAAACCCATACCTCTCAGGTGCCCGTGGCACTCTGTCAGACCTACGAGGAGGAGTTTTGTGTTCTGGTTCTGTCCTAACTACATGTTCTAATGGTTAAGAATTATCTATCTGTATTTCTTGTACTTCTCCAAGTTCAATAGTTCTACCATTGCCCTTTTCTAAAATGAACTCTTTTTCTAGAAAAGTGGCATGCCTGCTGACAAAAATCTTTTGTTCAGTAGGATGGTAGAATAGATATCCTCTACCTTCTTTAGGATATCCTACAAATAGATATTTATCCGCTCTAGGTTCCAACTTATGTCCAAAATTTCTTTTAACATAAGCTGGACATCCCCATATCTTGAAATATTTAAGATATGGTTTCTTTCCACTCCAAATTTCATATGGAGTACTAACAACGGATTTAGAAGGTACCTTGTTCAGAATGTAAACAGTAGTTTCTAGGGCATGACCCCAGAAGGAAATGGGTAAATTTATGAAGCACATCATGGATCGTACCATATCTAATAAGGTACGATTCCTCCTTTCAGCTATACCATTTAGCTGTGATGTATAAGGAGGGGTCCATTCAGAAAGGATTCCATTAACTTTAAGATAGTCTAAAAACTCTGTGGATAAGTATTCTCCTCCTCGATCAGAATGAAGAACTTTAATACTTTTCCCGGTTTGTTTTTCGACCATACTTTGATACTCCTTAAATTTATCAAAGGCTTCAGATTTGTGTTTCATAAGATACACATATCCGAATCTAGATAAATCATCTGTAAAAGTGATAAAATATGAGTATCCTCCTCTGGCCTGAGTTGTCATTGGATCACATACATCAGTATGTATAAGTCCTAATAACTCAGTTGACCTTTCCCCATGTCCAGTGAATGGGGTTTTTGTCATCTTACCCATGAGACATGATTCGCAAGTTCCTAATGATTCATACTCATAAGGATCAAGGAATTTTTCCTTGTATAACTTGCTAATCCTAGACTCATTAACATGACCAAGTCTATGATGCCAAAGTAAAGTATCATTAAAGTCTTTTCTTTTCCTTTTAGTATTGACATGAAAAATACTATCATTGGAAGAAAGAGTTAAGAGCCCATTGCTAAAAATGCCAGAACAAATAATTTTATTAGATAACATTATCGAGCAACCAGTGCTCGTTACATCCATTACATATCCTTGTTTTAATAACAAAGGAATAGATATAATGTTCCTAATAATCTTTGGCATATAGTAACAATTTTCTAACTCCAAGATCTTCCCTGAAGGCAACTTCAGAATATACGTTCCTACAGCTTCTGCTTGGATGATATCACCACCAGCACCGTAGAGATTGATGTCACCTTCCTTCAATACTTTAAGCTTGTGGAGGTCCTGCAAAGATTTGCATATATTGTAACCACAAGCGGTATCCAATACCCAAGTATTTGATATAGACGAATTTAATGTCAATATAGTATGTATCTCATACATACCTTTTGGTGCGTCTGCCGCACCAGGCTTCACAGTTGCAAGGTAAGCCTTGCAATTCCTTTTCCAATGTCCCGCTTTACCACGAAAGAAACAGGTTGACTGTTTTGAGGCCTTCTTTCCTTTCTTGTTCTTATTGATGCCACCCTTAGGGTTTAGCCTCCTACTAAAATTTTTTTTGCCCGATTTCTTCTTATTGGTCTTATCAACAAGAAGAAGTGGAGCCTTTTCTTTCTTAACGTGGCTCTCTACTGTTTTTAACATATTTAACAGCTCAGGCAAGGAAGTGTTCAGTTTGTTCATGTGATAATTCAAGACAAACTGAGAAAATGACTCCGGGAGTGATTGCAGGATTAAATCCTGATTCAGCTCCCCATCCATAATAAACCCTAATTGACCCAATCTGGTGATTAAGTCAATTACCTTCAGGACATGATCCTGAACAGATGTACCCTCTGTCATCGTAGCACGGAATAACTGCTTAGATATTTCGTATCTAGCAGTTCTGCTTTGTTCTCCATAAAGCTCCTTTAAATTGAGCATTATGGATTGAGTATCCATGCTTTCATGCTGCCTCTATAACTCATTGGTCATAGAGGCCAGTATGATACACTTGACAGTGAGGGAGTCATTCTGCCACATTTTGTATATGGCCATATCTTCCTGTGTGGCATCATCCCCTAGTGGATTAAGACTAGGGGTATCAAGAATATAAGAAAGTTTTTCTGAACTCAGTACAATCTTTAAGTTTTCCAACCAGTCCACATAGTTTGGACCAGTCAATTTGTTGGTATCTAAGATGCTTCTCAGTGATAATGAAGATGCCATTTATCTACATTTAATTAAGAACAATACATAAGCAAACAACCATGAAATGACTTACATAATTAAATTAGGTCTTCAATTTAATTATGTCTCCCACTATTTTATCAAAAATCATAGCCCTCACTATGATAATCGAGAAGAACCCTGATCGGTTTTCTTAGTGAGATCGAGATCCTTATAACTTATAAAAGATCTTGCAGATAACACAACAAATCTTTTATAAGTTCAAAGGTAGGAAACTCTTCCAATTATATCTCATATAATTCTCAAAAATAACTTGGCCTCTAGAACATTATAAGTCTTGCAGAAAACATAACAAACCATAATGTTCTAGTTAAGTCAAGACCCTTTCATTTCTATACAGTCAGTATTCAAATATAATGCCCTTGCAGATAACACAACAAGGCATTATACTGAATATACTGTAAGCATATTTTTGCACTAGACCAATATTATGTCAATAACCCTATTAGGTCTTGCAGATAACACAACAAACCTAATGTGGTTCATAACACAGTAATGATCCAGCATGAAGGAAGGCCAACATATAGCATTTTTAACATTAAGCATATAAGTCAAGATTTAAATATAATCAAATCGGCCAGGCAAGTGGAAGAGATGTGGGAGTCCCCCCGTTGCTTTCCTAGACACCAATAAAAATTGGCCAGGTCAGTCAACGGAACCAATTAAAAACCACGATTCTCTTTACCTTCCCAGAACCACCTTTCTAGACACCGAATGATCAATTATTCATCATGACTAGTGATGCTTATTAGTTAAATATACTATGACTTAATATAATTTTAAGAAGAGGGCTTTATAAAATTGCCAGCACATTCTTATAAAAACATATCATTATGATATCACTATGATAAACATATATGTGCTAAGTGTGTCATCATACAAGGACAACCATTTACCACATAATGGATCCACCATTATGCCAGGGCAACCTTATTTCAGTATGATGACTTCAAAACTAATCAGATCTCTATAATAATTAGGGTTTGAGTGAAAAACCCTAACTAGTGGCATACATCAAAACATTAATTATCATATATGCATCCCTTAAATTATTCTAAGTATATCAGCATTCAAGGGTTTAAAACCCTAATTGTGATACTACAACAAAAATGCATATAAATAATTTTCATATGTTTTAACTGTAATAAGGATGGCTCTGATACCACTGTTGGGGTTTTCGGTGCACCGCAGCGGAAGTGTAATTTCAAAATGATGAAACTTGCACCATAATCCCTTAGCCAAAATCTCCTTATTCAGGATTAAAACATATATCGAACATTTAAACATACATTGTTAGAATTAGAGTACCAACCTGTAATCGCTAATTCCAACAAAGTTGATGTTGAAGGGGCTGATTGAATTCACCAGGCATCCAAGTGTCCGCCCTCCGATGGTGATCCACACAGAGCAGTGATCAAGACAACTCTATCTTCTTTTCAAAGGTTCCTTCTATTGAGTTCTTCTTCCTAGAACTCAATTGCTTGGACTATGGCTTGAATTCCTCCACACAAAAGCTTGCTTTCCTTTCCTTGACTCCTTCTCCTCCTTCCACCAAGACCTTGGCCCTTTAGACACCCTTGTCTTGAAGAAAAAGACCTTGTCCTAAGAGGACATAGGCTTGTCTTAAGTTGGAGGAGAAATTAAGACAATGATGTCTTAATGTAAGAAAGAAAGGAAGAAATCAGAACTTCTTTCATTCCTTTACTGTCGGAGACTTTTACTTTTATTCTTGTTCAGTAGCAGAGTTTCGACAGAGGTTTACTCTGTAAAGGAAACAATGCAAGAGCAAGAAAAAATAAAAGAGTCTTCAGGAGAGGAAGAAAGAAAAGATTACTCTGTTCTGAATTTTCCCGACCCTTTAAATAATTCTCAGATAGGCGCCTACACACCTCTCCGTAATGACTTTCTCATGCCCTTCTCAATTTCTCACGCCCCATCCTCCCATCTCACGGTCTTCCAGATCAAATCCCATGGCTTTTCTTAAAGGAAAAACCGCGGTGTTTAAAAAGGAAAGGGGTCGCGACTTTTCATCTCCGAAGAGATATTATTTCGCACGCCCGGGAGGAAACAGCGATTTTTGTCTTTCTTAAAAGACTTCTAGCCGTTGGATTCCTATCCAAAGGGAGGTATTTGAGGTGCTAATGAATAAGCAAGGAGGCCACCCCAAATAAAATCATCGAAGAAAGTTTTGGGGCGCGCCAAGAGTCCATGCGCCATGGACTCTTCCTTAAGGCGCGCCAAGAGTCCATGCGCGCATGGACTCTTGGCATTTGGCATGGAGAAATAAAGGGGGCGGGTGGGGAGGCTAGCCAAGCTACATGGCTAGCCAATAGGGTTAGCCATATTCCTGTTTTCTCAATTAGGGTCTAATTAGGTCCAATTAGAACCCAATTTGAACCAATCCGGAACCCTAATTCGAATCCGATCCGAATAGAAGTTAGGGTTTGCAACACCTGCTAGAGTGTTATCCTGCGAAGATGATTTAATTCCAAATTAAACTCTTGATCAATCCTCTTAAGTGTGTGACCCATTGGGTTCCACATCTAGCCAGCAGTGGGTTCGAATACAAGTTGACCTAATTTGATTAGAACTCTTTCTAATCGATTTAGGTCAAACCGGGCTTACCCGATTCGATCAATTAGGACTCTTCCTAACATGTGATCTTTGAACTTGATCAACCCACAAGACAAGATTGACGTCTAGCAACGTGTCATGTCTACCCGGAAGATATGGAAATTCTGGTGAAATACCAAAATTACCCTTAAGTAGAGAGTTACCGTACAATTAAATCTTTCGATCAGTCTGCACCCAAAATATAACTATGGATATGGATATATGTCAAATCCAATATTATATTTATTTCTAGCTCAATCTTATATTGATGATTCGATTATCTTGATATTAGAAACCATCTCTAATATCTTCACTTTGATCAAAGATTCCCTGAATTATCATGCGATTGTTGACTAGCTGGATGCAACTCCTCTTGCTAAGAGTGATCGATTCCTTGTTGACCTACTCATTACCTTCATATCCAATTCATCATTCCCAATATCAATCCTGTGCATGGCTCAGTGTCATGATTAGGATTGAACCAAAGAATGGGTTCATGTACATAAGGTACTTATGGCAGTCTCAGGTCAAAAGATTACTTATACCACTCCCACTATGAGAACCTTCTATTGACATGTAGCTAAGACTCCATTAGATGTTCTCAAGTTGGATCATATCAGTGAACTAATTCTCCAATGAGCACCCACATCCCAGTATTAGTGTCATACACAAGTGACTGTGAGAGCAGTCACCCTTTCCAGTATACCCGGGATGTGCTAGTCTTTATCAAAAAAACCCTGATCCCCTACTCAGGGTTCCTTTGACTAGGAATATTTTAGATTAAGGTTTTAAGTTTTTAGGTCTCACTGGTATGATCTCTTCATAACCCTAAAATCATGGCCCTAATCTATGGGGTTCATCATATAATATAAACATAGCGTATGATGAAAAATAATGCCTTTATTTAGAAAATTGTCAATTACAATGATTTGGGAGATACAACATAGATTGGCTTGTAGGGCATATCCCTTTCACAACCTATCGTAGATCTTATTTCTTCGTGTTCTGAAGCTATAAAGAAATCTGTTGATACAACATTAAATGAATATAGAACTGAATTGAATGAAGTCAAATGCACATTGGGAATAATTGCAAAGACAAGACAGATGGCAGATGACTATACAAGAGGCATTGGGATTATCAGATCAGAACTTGAAAGACTTAGAGGATCTGTTGAAGCATTTGCCAATGTCCAAGCTTCTGAAATTATATCAATGCAAATGGAAATTGGTGAAATGAAAGAGGCTGTGAACAAGGTACCTACAAGCCTCAAGGATATGGAACAACAGCTTGGTGCAATCTTGATGGAGATGGTTTCTATCTGTGGCACTGTTAGATCCTTGGAGATCACTGCTAGGACTAGACCTCTTTATGATCCTTCTCCTATTTCCTCTAGGGGTCCTACCACTTCTCACCATCCTAGAGCACCTCCACCTCATGCATCCTCTAGTAGACCTCCTAGACCTGCTTCTTGGTAAGGTGCAAGTACACCTATCAATGTACCTAAGGAAGAATCTAATAGTGAGTAGGTCTTTAGTATTTTCAGTACTTTTTGGAAACTTTTTGAAGTTTATATAATGCTTGATGTACTAAATCTTTTGATGGAAATGCAATGAATATCTTTTTTTTGTATTTCTTTTATCCTGTTAACACTGTCTATATTTTTAAATAGAATTCTCTCTCTAAATTAAGAAAGTAAAATTATCTCAAACAAATCTTGATACAATCTCAATCTATTTAAAATCTGAGCTTAATTCTCTAACCTTTTTGATTTGATGACAAAAAGGGTGAGAACTATTATACAATAAAGTGCATGGAAGAAGAAACTCAACGAATTGAAATAGAGCTGCTAAAATCAATTAGACAGGGGGAGCTTGATGATTATTGCATATCTTTTTCTGCTAAAGTATTCAAATAAATGATAAAGGGGGAGAAATTTCACATTGATTAGAAATTTTATAAAAAGGGGAAGAAATACATGTTCAATTTGCTTCAATGATTACTATTCTGCTCTCTACTAATTACATCTAACTGTCAATACTTAATGCCGCTTAATACATACAAGCACTTATTCTCTGACACTTACATTTTATAAAATTGGCTTTGTGTATAACTGTATAGCATACATTGATACTCATTTGAAGATACAGTTAATATTATGATACGTCAAACAAGTATAAATGCTTACTATGACATACATCTATACTTGTGAATAGAATAGATTTTTTCATGCCCAATGTTTTGTCATCATCAAAAAGAAGGAGATTGTTGAACCTTGAAGATGTTTTGATGATAACAAAACATTGGAGCATACATTTGGTTATCTAACAACTCTTCAAATGGTTGACAAGTTTTTGTAGGATGACTACATTAACATACTTTCTAAACCCTACAATCTTTATTGCTTTGTGTTGAGTTGTAAGTGATTAGAATCTTGTAAAGAAGAACCCAACAAAAATTTCGTACTTAAATCAAGATAAAGGGTTACTTCTAATGGTTTTCAAGCTTCAATTTTTCTTGATTTCATTGTAAGAAGACCTTGAGGAAGTCTTCAAAGCTTGGCATAAGAGTTCTGGAGAATTGAATTTGGTCTGGCTGAAGAACCAATTTCGAGCCGACTGGATGGCGGAACCAGCTGACTCTGGTACTGGCACAAGAAAGAAGATCTCTGGCACACAGATCCAGTCGACTGGCACCAAGTCCCAGTCGACTCGTCCAGAACTTGGTTGAGAACGTTCTGAGAATCTCAAGAATCCGAGTCGACTAGATTTCAGCCTAACCGACTCGTCCAAAGTGAAACATTTTGATGCAGAACAAATAAGATGATGCGATGCGGAAGTAAATTAAGACTATTTTTTTTTTTTTTTTGTGTTTTGTTAGAAGTTTGCTTGACTCAAAAACAAGGCTAACTAATATTGAAAGAAAATATGTACTGAAAGAAAGCACAATTCAAAAGAGTAGATTATCAGAGTAATAAAGAAGTAGGATCACTGGGGATTGAGAAACCCCCAGACCTAGGGTTTACTCCTCTTTCAAGAAACAGACAAAGAGAGAAGAGAAGGTTTTATACCTGACTGAGATATCTCTCTTTGCTTCAATTGAAGGACACTCTCGAGCAGATTGTAGGATCCTTGGAGACGGGGTATCTTCGCAATGGATCCTCGGATTGTAGTCCTATGGCAAGGTTGGCCTTCTTCTCATACTCTGGATCTGGAAAGGATGAAGAATAAGATAAGGATGTAAGAAACTCAAGGAAGAGACCTTTACTTGGGATAGCTCCGGACTGCTCGAACTTTGAAGATGAGGAAAGAGTATGGAGGTGGCGGTGGAAGATGGAGTGGATTTAGGGTTTGGTTGGTAGGGCGACGGCTTGCAGATGAAAAGGACCTAGGGCTTGATATAGTGGGCGGTGGCTTAGAGAAGGAGATGGCGGCCTTGAATGAAGTGGGAATAGGGTTTAAGAATTTGGGTGTTGGCGGCTAGGATGATGAAAGGAAATTAGGGTTGGCGGCTAGGGATGAAAGGCAGGGTATTGGTAACTTTGGAGATCTCTCACCTCCTCAAGGCTCCAATGAAACCCGGATTTACTCCCTCACGGAGCTCAACACTCAAAAAAGTGGGGAAGAAGAGAACACAAGGTTGCTCAACACAAGAAAAGATTTCATTTACTCCTTCTAAATCAAAAGATTACATAAGGGTCCAATATACAGACCTTGCAAGAGAAACAAAATTACACTACTTCCCATATGGGACTAAACATTCATCCTAAGCATGAAAAACTTTTCCTTGACCGACCAGGCTTCTTTCCTTGGAGTGGGCGGCCTCAAATGCAAGGTGATGGCTTCATATGGCAGGTATGTGGGGCACCTCCTAGTTCTTCTCCTTAAATCATGGGTTTTCCTTCCATGACTTGCTCTTTCTTGGAAGAAAATACTCATCTCCTAGTCTTTCTCCCCAAGACTAGGCTCCTTCCATTCATAGCCAGGTACTTTAGGCAGGTGTGGGCGCCTACCTTGAAGTCCTCTCCAAGAAAAATCCCCTGCTCTTTTAGCTTGGTTACTTTTGGCAGCTTGTGGGCGCCTTCCTTGACTTCTCCTAAGAAAATTTTCTTGCTCTCTTGGGTGTGGGGACCAGGGACACTGGGATGAAATGTGGTGCCAACTGGTCCTGGGAGTGTGGCTGGGAGTGTGGCATCCACTTGCATTTGGCCTTGGAAGAAAAAATGATGCCCTAGGGAATGGCGCCAACCAGGACTTGACTTGGACTTAGACTAAGTCAACATGACTCAACAAAATGAAATGCAGACTCAAAGAAATAAAATAATCTGGTTGACCAGGTCAACCCTTATTACAAACCCTAATCTTCGGGCAAGGTCATTTAGAGATCCTGATGGAACCCAGAAGTCTGCTTCAGATTCTGGTGCCCGCACTACATTTTCTCAACCGTGGAACCTAGCCGACTGGTGTTCAACCCAGCCGACCCTTACTTGATCCGAGCCGACTCGAAGAATGTCCGAGCCGACTAGAATGATGGGGTCACTTCCAACGGCTAGTTCCAGTTTTCTGATTTTGAAATATAAAAGTGTTCCAACGGTAACCTGTCACTTCCCAATGGTCTATAACGTTCAAAATCAAGGGAAGGCAGTTGAAGTCTCTATATATGAGGTATGAGAACATCCTTAGAGAGACTAGTAGGTTATTAAGCATTTATTGAACATTTATTAAAGTAAGAAGAGAGAGAGCACTTGAGCTTTGAAGTTTTCAAACCTTCACCAACTCTTATTAGAAGCTTGAAGCATCTTTTGAGGAAAGCAAAGAAGCCATTGAAGTGCATTGAAAAGCATTCAATTGAGCTTCACTAGAGCTGCATTGGCAATCACCAGACAATTGAGTTTGTCATTTTTGTTGCTTTTTTATTCTACTCTTAGAATATTTCGGTTATTGGTGAGTCCGGTTGTAAAAACCAAATAGGTTTGTTTGGTGAGCCTTCTTAAAACCAAAGTGTAGAGGTTCTAGGTGAGCTTGTGAAAACCTAGTGTAGGTTTCTTTGGTGAGCCCAGTTTAAAAACCAAAGTGTAGAGGTTGGGATTGTGAGCTTGTAAAACAATCCGAATGTATTCCGGTTTGGAAGATATAGTGGAAATCCTGAGTGGTGAACTTGGATAGTGGACGTAGGAGTTGGGTTGCTCTGAACCACTATAAACTTGCCTTGTTTGTGTTATGCTTTATTTACTTTTCAGCTTCTGCATCTAATTCTGATTAACACAACACTCCACCACTAAAAGGAATTATTTGTGCACATATTTGCAAGAAATTTTATAATTCCCAATTCACCCTCCTCTTGGGAAAAGCTACCTGGGAAATATATCGGCTCCTGGATTAGGAAGAAATCCTTTATGGCATGTGACCTCAGAGGTTCAAACCTAAACAGTAGCATTGGAACATTTCCAGTACCAGCATTGGAACATTTCCAGTACCAGCATTCAATGAGCAATCCTTTGGTAGAAAGGGAGCTCCAAGGAGTCACATTCAATGAGATGTCACACATCCAACTTGAAGATTATATTAGTGTCACCACACTCCTTTAGTCAAGAGGACAGCCAAACGATATGAACCACAACAACCTACACTTGATACATTGCCACCCTATACAATATATCCTTTGGTTGTGAACCTTTTAAAGGAACACTCGATATATTCTCTCTATATCGAAGTCAGTGCAGTCCTAAGGACTTCACATAAATAGAGTTCATTACAAAAAAATGAATAATATGATGAGCTGCCAAAATAAATTTTTATTAATTCACATACAAATTACAATACTGAGCACAACTGCCTATAGCCTAGGCGATTGGCTTTGGAACACAATTCCCAACAACTCCCACTTGTACTAAAGCCATTCAGAACAGTATCTACTACCCATTTCCCTTTTATAATAGTCAAACTCTTTGATATTGAGGGCTTTAGTGAAGGGGTTGGCCAGATTCTCCTTTCCATCGATCCTCATAAGATTGATGTCTCCTTGTTCCACGTTATCTCGCACGAGGTGAAAGCATCGCAGATTGTGCTTGGTGAGGTGATGAGACTTTGGCTCCTTTGCTTGAGCAATAGCTCCTGTGCTATCACAATAAACTGGAATAGGACCATCTAGGAAGGTGCCACCCCTAGCTCTCCAAATAACTTCCGCAACCGCACGACTTCCTTTGCTACATCTAATGCTACAAAGTACTCTGCTTCGCTTACCGAGTATGCAACTGTTGCCTGCTTGGAACTCTTCCAGCGGATTGTTCCTCCATTCAGGGTAAACACAAATCCTGACACACTCTTGCTATCATCTCTGTTTGACTGGAAACTAAAGTCTCAGGGCATCTGGATGGGAATTTGGGCATCTGGAGGGCATCTACAAGGAATTAGGGTTTCTGATTTTTTTCCTGGGGTCTTCAAATCTTCAAGCTGGGTTGGACTTGGGCTATACTTCCATGTCTTCAATCTAGTTGGACTTGGTCTTCACTTGTATAATGTATTCTTGAGTTTTCAGTGTACTTGGATAGGACTCAAAAAAATAAAATTAGCTCAACATGAGCTGACTAGCATTGGACTGAACTAGCTCAACCTGAGCTGACTAGTACAGAACTGAAATTACAACTCAAAAGACTCAAATAACAACTAAAATGGACTCAGATGGGCTAAGCCTTTATTACAAATGGACTCATAAATTATTGATCAATCCACAGAGGGTTGAAAAGCCTCTACCTTATTCTGGTGCCTCTAGTGTCCCCACCAATTCTCCCAGGGTGGGAAGAACTCGACCTTGTCGAGTGATGATCAAGCTGGCTTACATATCTCTCGAGGAGGTCTAGGTTGAGGCATTGCAAGTCCTCTCGAGATATCCTCGAATCGTCCGACTCTGGCCGGCCTTATCATCAGACCAAGAAGCGTTGATAGCCACGACCCTAGGTCATGATGGCTTGATCGTCCAAAATACGCTCGATCCATTCTCCTCTCTCAGGCCAAATTTGTTAGTGGATACTCTAGGTTAGGGTCACTCATAACAGTAGGGGATGGGTCCAAAGGCCTCACTGCCGGTTTCCTGTACTCAACCAGGTCTACAATATTGAAGGTAGAACTAATGCCCAAATCCGAAGGCAAGTCTAACACCTAGGCATTTGATCCAACCTTCTCTATCACTTTAAAAGGTCCGGCTTTACGAGCATGAAGCTTCTTTTAGGCCTAATCCTAACCAAGATTGAATCCACTACATCAAATTCTTTGGTCCATCTTTGGGAATTAGCCAATTATTTCAAAATTTGTGCAGGTGGTGAACATGCTAGGCACTTGCAGACTCCTAACAAGATGATGCAAACTAACACCTAATAGACTTGACTTTGCATTCCTATCGAAGAAAATTTATTAGACTTTTATGGGCCTAAACCTAAGAGACTATAGACTCTCTAGGTCTGACCCTAGTATGGTGTACACAAGAGTATTTATAATGGACTCCAAGCAAATGCCAAAGGGTATGCCAGAAGTATAATGCAAACCTAACATGCGTAATGAATGCATGCAGTAGGCTAATCTCAACTAAATGCAATCTAATGATCCTAGAAATGCTGGAGATGTCTGGAAAGGACAGAAAATAGGAAGTGGGTTCAGAATTAGTTTGGTAAGGTATAGAAAAAGGTTCCGGGTTAGTTGGATATAGTAGGATAAAAGAAGGCATGTTAGAGACTAATCCTAGACTAATGAGGTTAACCTTATGAGGTTGAGCTATATTTACAAGGTTTGCATAATGGAAGGATGGGTCGCCAATTTCGGGGAAGAGGTCCTTAATGGGAACTATAGGAGGGGGCTCATCTTGAAGGTATTGATTCAAAGAGATCTGGTCCTTAATAAATCCTTCTGGTTCTTGTATTTTTGGACTAGACTCTATAATTTGGCTCTCCTCTATGGTTTCCTCAGGTAAGGCTCTAGCAACAATACCTAGGTTCTCTTCCTCTATTTGTTCTTCCACTATAGCTTTAGGTTGGATGTGGTCAAGGTCAACTAGCTCCGGGTTGGTTTCTACCTGGGTATCTACTGGGTTAGCTAATTCGAGGTCTACTAAAGGTGTCTCCTCTTTTCCCTCATACTCATCCACTAGGCTCACATCAGCTTCATACACTTCCGTGTTAATGTAAGCCTTGTGAATTTCAGGAATGGTTGGAGAAGGTCGGCTAGGAGAAAATTGGCTAGGTCCTAGCCTCTGATTATGGGCACTAATCCTAGTAGGTTCAAGTTGCCTAAGGGATAGTGGCTCTCTACTGGGCTCATATTTAGGGGTCCTAATCCTATGGGGTTCAAGTTGGCTAGGAGAAACTTGTCTAGTACTAGGCGGATACCTAGGGGTTATGGGCTCTCTAGGCTCATAGGACAAGGGTGCAGATCTATGGTTCATGGAATTATAGGATCTAGGGTCATAGGATTTAGGTTCAACTCTATGGGTCTTGGGTCTACTGGGCTCATGGGATGTTGGTTCGTAGATTCTAGAGTCATGGGATTTGGAGTCATAAGATCTATAGGTTTTGGGTATACTAGGCTTACAGGGAGAGGGTAAATAGGATCTATCTTCCTGGTCTACAAAATCTTGATTGGGTCTTCTAGGACTAACCTTAGGGATATGGTCCTGACGATGGGCTCTCCTAGGTTCAGCCTCAAGGTATGGATCAGGGTTTGGGGTCCTTCTAGGTTCGGTATCATAGTATGAGTCGTGACGATGGGCTATCCTAGGTTCAACCTCTCGGTAGGGATCAGGGTTTGGGGTCCTCCTAGGTTCAGTATCATAGTATGGGTCATGATGATGGGCTCTCCTAGGTTCAACCTCACGGTAGGGATCAGGGTTTGTGGTCCTCCTAGGTTCATTATCATAATAAGGGTCATGATGATGGGTTCTCCTAGGTTCAACCTCGCGGTGGGGATCAGGGTTTGCGTCCTCCTACGTTCAGTATAATAATAAGGGTCATGGCGATGGTCTCTCCTGGGTTCAACCTCAAGGTAGGGATCAGGGTTTGGGGTCCTCCTAGGTTCAGTATAATAATAAGGGTCATGGCGATGGTCTCTCCTAGGTTCAACCTCACGGTAGGGATCATGGTAAGGGGTTCTCCTAGGGTTGGGCTCCTTATATGGGTCAGAGTATTGGGTTCTCCTAGGATTGGACTCCCTATATGGGTCAGAGTAGTGGGTTCTCATAGGGTTGGGCTCTATGGTTTCACTAGGTTGAGTTGGGTTGAGGCTATTGGTCTCGGTCAACTAAGTCATTTTGGTAATTAACTGGGTAGACATTTGGGCCTTTTGGTCTATAAGGGCTTGAATCCTAGCTTCCTGCTTATCCATGGGTTCAGGGAGATGGTGGATGAGATGGGACTCCTGATTTAATGCTCATTCAAGACTCGATCAAACCGACTATAGCTGACTAGACCTAGAGTCCAAAACTAAGGGCTCAATCAGGGTGGCAAACTAGCCTATAGTAACCCTGTACTCAGCCAGGCAGGTGTAAGGGGAGTGTTAGGTACCTGATTGCTAATCCTAGACACCAATCAGAGATTAGCCAAGTAGGAGGACCAGCACACAAGCCCTTTAGGATTGAATCCCTAAACCACTGTTCTAGACACTGAGCATAAAGCACACACAGGTTAGCTTGACACAATGATCTGACACTTAGTCCGGACCCGACCAGTTGATGTCCCTAGCCCACTAGGGCAAATTAAGTCTAATAAATTTTAAGTTAGTCTTCGGACCAAATGCAGGGGATATGGTTTTAGGCTAAGGAGAGGTGATCAAATCCTCCCCCCATCTGATATAGCAAGAGTGCCCTTAAAAGTAAATTATGCAATGATGGCAGGCAGATAAGGATGCAAATTAGAGGTTTAGATATTTTTGGTATTTTTAGAGAATATGTATATATATATATATATTTTTATATATTTTGGTATTTTCTTAAACAAAAGAAAACTTACAAATTATGGCCTAATATGTAGGAAATATACTAAAATTAAAAGATATGCAAAAGATGCTAAGCAAAACCCTAAAACTTCCAAACTTGTCTTGCTGAAAAGTTAGAACCAAAAATTTGTAGGATGTATTTCGGCTTGCAGAAAATTCACAAGATGAAATAAAATCTTCAAAAATTCTGAAAATTGCTGTTAATTATGATAAATGCAAAAAAATAAATTTCAAAATTTTTGGAGTTTTTGTCAGAGAGAAATAATTTAAATAATATAATATATATAAACTAAAAAATTGCAGAAAACAAGCCCTAATCTATGCTCTGATACCAAATGATGCAGGACTAATATGCATGCAATTTTTTTTATATATTTTATATGTGGGGTTAGGTGATTAATTGCTAAATTTTAGATAAAAATTAGTTGTAGGGAATGTTTTATGAATTTTTGAATCTAGGCATGCAGATTAGAACCTAAAAAGTACTAAAGAAGAATTGCCGAGGCTGAGAAGCCTCGGTTAGGGCAAGTTCTCCTACAATATAAAGACTGAAGGTAGAGGGGGTGTACCTGACAACATCTGAAGTGCTCGATGAAGATTGCAGTGAAGGGATCTCTCATTCCTCGATGGATGCGGCCTGGAAAATAGAGCCAAAGACCCGCGAATACCCGGCTTTCTGCTCGGTGGTCCGATTGAGGCTTGGTTGGAGTCGTTAAATTAGTAGGAACTCGGGGACCTGCAAATGACCTATCAATGGTTAGAAAACTTAGAGGGAATTAAGAAAACAAAGGAAAAAAGCAATGAAAAGAAAGTTTTGGAGGGGGCTGGAAGGATGGTTGGCGGCAGGAAGAGTGTTGCAAACACCAGGAAGAAGAACTCTCAAACCCCTTTATGTACACAGCAGGGTAATCACACAAAACAATATAAGAACTCAAGGTTTTTTTCATATCAAAAATCAAGTTTCAAACAAGAGGCTAGGGTCCCTTAAATAGACCCTTAACCTTGGGCCCCAAGTAAGGGTACATTAGACATTACATAAGAATCATTTTTCCTCTCAAACCTTAGCTAGAAAATAAGGAAACATTAGGTAGAAAAAATCCCTAAAAATTCTCTTGACTTGGTCAACACTCCAAGGATGCCTAGGGGGGCATGTTGGGCTTCTAAGAGCAGCAAGGGGCTGGCCCAAAGGGGCTCGAGTGCATGGGTTTGTGCCTCTGGAAGCTACGGTGGCCTAGTAGCCAGGTAGTAGGAATATTCCCTGGTATCTTGCTTCTTTAGGGCTTGGGCTTGGCACCTGGGCTTGATTTCTTTGGTCTAGGATGTAGATGGATCTCTAGAATCATGGATGCCTTGGTCTATGAATATACTTTGGCTTCTGGAAGGGAATCTGAGATTCTGGAGTGCATCCGCAAGGAATCAGGGTTTCTGATTTTCCTACTGGGGTCTTCAAATCTTCAAGTTGGGTTGGACTTGGGCTATACTTCCATGTCTTCAATCTAGTTGGACTTGGTTTTCACTTGTATGATGTATTCTTGAGTTTTCAGTGTACTTGGACAGGACTCAAAATAATAAAATTATCTCAACATGAGCAGACTAGCATTGGACTGAACTAGCTCAACATGAGCTGTCTAGTATAGAACTGAAATAACAACTCAAAAGACTCAAATAATAACTAAAATGGACTCAGAAGAGCTAAGCCTTTATTACAGATGGACTCATAAATTATTGGTCAATCCATAGAGGGTTGAAAAGCCTCTATCTTATTCTGGTGCCTCTAGTGTCCCCACCACTTCGTTTACCTAGTCTTCAACTGTTGCCTGCTTGGAACTGTTCATGCAGATCACTCCTCCATTTAGGATAAACACAAACCTTGACACACTCTTGCTATCATCTCTGTCTGACAGGAAACTAAATTCAGTATAATACACATGTTTCAAGTCAGGTTCTCTATAAATTAGCCATTGGTCCTTAGTATTTCTTAAATACTTCAAAATGGTTTTAACCACCTTCAAATGCACCTCACCTGGGTCAGATTGGTATCTGCTCACTACTCCTAGTGAGTATGCCACATCTGGTCTAGTACATTTCATAGCATACATGATAAAGCCCACTACAGAAGCATAAGAACTCTACTCACACGCTCTCTTTTCTCAGGAGTTGTCGCATAATCCTTCTTGGAAAGAGTAATTCCAAAACCTATCGGGAGATATCTTTTCTTGGAATTCTCCATGTTGAACCATTTCAGCATGGTATCAATGTACGTAGATTGGGACAATATTAGAAGCCTCTTAGATCTATCTCTATAGATCTTCATACCCAGTATGAAAGAAGCTTCACCAAAGTCCTTCATAGAGAATTGAAATGACAACTAGACCTTTATTCCATGCAATGCTACGATGTCTTTCCCTATTAAAAAAATGTCATCAACAAACAGTATCAGGAATATAATCACAGAACCATTAACCCACTTATAGATGCAGGGTTCCTCTCCATTCCTAAAGAAGCCATATGATTTGATACACCTATCAAATCGCATGTTCCAACTTCGAGATGCTTGCTTGAGTCCATAAATGGACCTCTGCAATTTGCACACTTTCGACACATTTGTAGATGTGAATCCTTCATGCTGTATCATATACACCTCCTCATCCAGCTCCCCATTCAGGAAAGCAGTTCAGACATCCATTTGCAAGATCTCATAGTCAAAACATGCTGCCAAAGCGAGCATGACACGAATGGACTTGAGCATTGCCACAGGAGAGAATGTCTCATCATAATTGATACCATATCGCTATTGATATCCCTTGGCAACCAGACAGGCTTTATAGGTCTTCACCTTTCCATCTGTGCCCATTTTTCTCTTGAAAATTCACTTGCACTTGATGGATTTTATCCCTTCAGGTGGATCAACCAATGTCCATACATTATTGATCTCCATGGACTCCATCTCGGATTGCATGGCTCCAAGCCACGCCTCAGAGTCAGATCTCTGAAGTGCATCCATATAGGTGATCGGATCCTCATCGTTCTTATCGAGTTCAATGGGATCACCATCCCGGACCAAGAAACCGTAGTATCTGTCTAGCTGACACGGTACTCTACTAGATCTCCTAGTCATGGGTTTTGAGTGTGATCCAATCACAGTTGATTCTATGATGTCCTTAGAGTGTGCAGGTTCATCTACTGGTTGAACTTCTTCATGTTCAATCTTAGAGGCTACAGTTCCTTCTCCAAGGAACTCCTTTTTCAAAAAGATAGCCCTAAGAGCAACGAACACTTTCTATTCATCCTCCAAGTAGAAGAAATACCCTTTTGTTTCCTTAGGGTACCCAATAAACATGCACCGATCAGACCGAGGAACATGTTTATTTGAGTCTAAATGCTTTATATAAGCCGAACAACCCCAGACCCGAAGGTGTGAAATTGAGAGCTTACATCCAGTCCATAACTCATATGGAGTGGAGACAACAGACTTACTCGCAATATTATTCAGCAAGTAACAAGCTGTCTCAAGTGCATATCACCAGAAGGATAGCAGCAGAGTTACAAAGCCCATCATGGATCGAACCATGTCCAACAGGGTTCGATTCCTCCTTTCAAACACACCATTCAATTAGGGTATTCCTGGAGGAGTCTACTAAGAGAGAATCCCATTCTCCTCAAGATATGCCATAAACTCACCGGATAGGTATTCATCATCTCGATTAGATCGAAGGGTTTTAATACTCTTTCCAGTTTGTTTCTCCACTTCATTATGATATCATTTGAACATTTCAAATGACTCAGATTTATGTCTCATCAAAAAGACATAACAATACTTGGAAAGGTTGTCTATAAATGTAATGAAATATCTGTATCCACCTCTCGCACTAACTATCATGGGTCCGCATACATCAGTATGTATGAGACTCAAAAGTTCTGTAGCTTGTTCACCTTTTCTAGTAAAAGGTGACTTGGTCATTTTACCAAGCAAACAGGATTCAAAAATGGGCAATGAGTCAAAATCACTAACCTCGAGTAGGCCTTCTCCTCGCAACTTGTTTATCCTATTTTGGTTAACATGACCTAGCCTACAGTGCCATAGATATAAGTCACTGACATTTTCTATCCTTGGCATTTGCTAAACGTATACATTATATTAACAGGCCATGACAAAACATAAATGTCATTATTTAAGTTAGCTTTTATTATCACAAAGTTATTCACAATAACTTGGCAAAAATCTTCTTTTATTAAAAGTTCATAACCATAATTGGCCAATAGGCCTATAGAGATAATACTCATAATAAAACAAGGACAATAATGATAGTCGACTAATTCGACAGTACTAGACTCAAAAACATGACTCAAAACTACGACAGCCAGAACTGGAACACGACATCCTTTTCCGACACTCAGGAACTGTCCCCATCCTCAAATCTCTTGCTATCCTATAGTCCCTGCAATGAATTGCAAACATGAATAGGATTACCAATATCCAATACCCAGTTAGCAGTGTCACAAATAGAGAAATTACAAGGTTTTATCATATAAATACCTTGTGCAACACCCTGCTGCTTTCCTTCCTTGGTCTGTCCGAGTCTAAGGATGCCTAATAAAGAGGTCAGTTTCTCTTCCAAGGCCCCTGCATCTTACAATAGAAGCACTCTGCCCTAGCTTGATCAGCTTTCACTTACTTGGCCTGACTTGGGCCAGGAGCACTCTGCACCTTCTTTCCCTTACCTTTCTTCTTCCCTTTCTTAAAGGGACGACGACCTCTAAAACCTCCAACTAAATTTACCACCCCCTTATTCAGTTGGTGGTCCTTCTCGTAAGTCTACAGCAACCCCATCAAACCGTTGTAACTCACTGCAGGCTTATTCATTCTATAATGATCGAGAAAGTCAAGATAGGGGGAGGGTAGAGAATTCAGGATCGCATCCTTGCTGAGCTGCTCATGCAAGGGACATCCAAGCTTGCCTAATCATTCGATCATCTCGATCATGTACAATACATGATCAGTGACCAAACCACCATTCCATATTTTGGCATTGTAGATGGTACAAGATACTTTATACCGTTCCACATCATCTGGCATGCCTAAGGATTCCTTCAACTTTTGAAGAATCTTATCTGGCTTGGCCTCCTCAAATTTGTGATTGAACTCGTCGTTCATTACTACCAACATTATGCATCAGACAGTAGTCCGATCAGAAACCCACTTGAAATAAGTGTTTTTGACCGAACTCTGAGCATTGGCAGGAGGGATTTCGGGTGCTGGGACTGTAATCACATAAAGGATTCGCTCATGCTCTAGGACTATCCTCAATTTTTGATACCAGCTATCGAAGTTGGGACCCTTTAACTTCTCGCTTTCGAGAAGTGACTGGAGAAAAAGGTTTTAAGACATCTAAAGAAAAATTAAGACCAAAATAGTATATGAATTAATCAATTAAACCAAAAGACTTGGACTTTAGTCTAAAGGTCCCTCCCACTAATTTTTCAGATTGGGAGCGTCAAACTCCAATCCATGAAATCATCATTTCATAGTGGGTACTGAAATCCAATAGACCACGTATGAGCTCGACTTTGGCCGGCTCACCCATACGCGCCTAAAGGTAGGTTCTCTAACCAATTGCTTCCCTAAGCAACTTCCAGTAATAAATTTTGCCCCATAGAACCCCCAATCAGCCTTGGGGCCTCCTATTGCGGGTCTCTGGTTAGGTCCAACCTTGAATATGACAAATCCAATGCTTCCAGCTAACGAATGACCAAGCCTGACTTTGGCCAGCCCACTTGATCATCGTTTAGAAGGTTGCACTGAACAATCATCTATGGGAGAGTAATCCCAGTAACTGGATGCACACCCGTTCTTTGGAATTGCTGATGTACACCAAGCTAAAGGTCTCATTACTAACCCACTTAATGGAAGGCTAAGACACCATCAACTCATTGACTTAGTCTTTTTCAGGACCTAATAATTCTAGAAGATTTTAGTTAAATTATGGTAGAAGAATAGAGAGAAGAACATGGGTGTCTCTCATTTTTTTAATATCAACATCATTTTAATATGAAATGAAGCTAAAATAATAAAAATAGCAAAAAATGAATAATTTTTTTTTCAATTAAATTTTAGATATGATTAATTTCAAATTTTCAATCTCAGGATATCACGTCCGGCTGTATCTCATTACTTCCATGGGTCGTGACAATATACTTGCATATACCCGCTCAGGAGGGGTGATTTCCTTCCATTAGAAAAACTTTGCAATACTTTTTTTTCTGATTTTTTTTTTCTAATATTAGTAGTAGATTAATAGAGGATTAATAGCAAATTAATAAACATTTTTTTTGTATTTTTTTAAGATGGGTTTTATGCAGTTTTATTTCAGCCTAACTAGGTATGCAGAAATTTCAGCACAAGAGTGATTAAACCCTAGTTTAACCTGCTCTGATACCAAAGATAATGCTAGACAATTTGCAAAAACTAAATTACTGATTTTAAATCTAATTAACTAAAATTAACAATAATTAATTTTTTGAATTTTTTTAGAATTAAAGGCTCAAAGCATCGAATAGAGTAGACTAGTTAACTAGTTATCACCCACAAAGCAGATCAAGCAAAGCTAATTAAAATATAAGGATCTGGTGATTAAAAAACCATCATAAACTAGGATTTAAAACTTTCAAGGATCAAAAATTAAGACTTAGGAATGGCTTTGATTTTACCAACGAAGATTTTATGCGCTCTGGTTGTGGATTTGACTGGACTCTCAAGGGTCTTGTTGCAGGGCTTCAAGATGGTCGATCATCGGGCTCCGAACTTCAACGAGAAAGGAAAACCAGTGCATCGGATGCCTACCTAGGCATGCTACACTAGGGAGTAGTTATTGCATAATTAAAAATTTAAACATGCAAACAGAAAAACGTACTCATGCACAGGATCTAAGATAAACATAATGCATGAAATAGATACAGAGGCATGTAAAGGCAAGTACAATAATTATAAACAACATGATAATATCTATATCTAGGCATGCATGATAACAAAAATAAATAATATACCTGATAGAAGCAAGAAGAAGCCAACTCCCTCAGTCTTTAGAACAGATCAGCAGCAAATCAAGGTAGCTAGTTGAACTCCTTCAATAGTAAAACAGATCAGCAAATAGCACGAAGAAGAGATCGATCCAATCTCTCGAGGTATTCAAATGTCCACCCTATAGAGTATCCACGCGCGGGCTCTTGCTGATTCAACTCCCAAAAGGATGCTAGTCCTCCAGGAATCAACAAAAGGTCATGGAAAATATCAAGCAAGGAAAGCCAAACAGGACTTCGCAGACAGTCTTTTCCAAGACTGCCTTTACTCCTCCAAGACCACACACAGGAGATCATGAAAACAGGGAAGAAATTTCATGAGACTCCCAACAAAATTTTTGCACTCATAAATCCATCCCATAAGCCCTCTCATTGAAGGAATAAAATCGGTCTCTGCTCTTCTCCTTTATCCATCCCCTGAAACTTCCCTAAAAAACTCATCTCACGGCCTTCAACCCAAAAATAATATGCAGAGAAAAACCATGAAGGGAGGGAAGACGATCGTGAGAGAGAAAATATATTAATCACAAACACCAATTGAAAAGCTCTTGATCGATTTTAAAATGTAGGGAACCGTGGGCTATCTCACGGTGAACAATAGGGACCGAGAGAGGAAAAATGAGTGGAAGAGAACATCATGAGACCTCTTCCAGATCATGATGCAAAAGATCAAAATCTGAAATTCAAAGCTTTAACCGATCAAAAGATGTTCTTATCCCATGGACACCATAAAAACAGGGGAAGGAAAATAAACCGTGTAAAGATGAACCATGTTATAAATCTGTGTTTAAAAATTGGGAGAAAAAATCGTGTAAACTAAACCATGTTTTAAATCAGTTTTAACAAACCCAAAAACTGGTTCAAAAAACCCCGGTCTGACCAAACCCGATCAGAAAGAAAACTGGGTTCCATCCTGGTCTACAAGTAACAGTTCCTGGTTGACCCAAATCAATCCTGGTCGATCCAAATCAGATCAGATTGATCAGAAAAAATCCAATGTGTGCTCAATCAGACCGTTTGACCTTACTACTGAAACGGTTCCCAATCGTTGATCGTGTTGAACCCTGAAGTGATTTTGATGATAACAAAACATTGGAGCATACATTAAGTTATCTAACAACTCTTCAAATGGTTGACAAGTTTTTGTAGGATGACTACATTGACATACTTTCTAAACCCTACAATCTTTATTGCTTTATGTTGAGTTGTAAGTGATTAGAATCTTGTAAAGAAGAACCCAACAAAAATTTCCTACTTAAATCAAGATAAAGGGTTACTTCTAATGGTTTTCAAGCTTCAAGTTTTCTTGATTTCATTGTAAGAAGACCTTGAGAAAGTCTTCAATGCTTGGCATAGGAGTTCTAAAGAATTGATTTGGTCTGGCTGAAGAACCAATTTTGAGCCGATTGGATGGAAGAACCAGCCGACTCTGGTACCAGCACAAGAAAGAAGATCTCTGGCACACAAATCTAGCCAACTGGCACCAAGACCCAGCCGACTCGTCCAAAACATGGTTGAGAACGTTCTAAGAATCTCAAGAATCTGAGCCGACTATATTTCAGCCTAGCCGACTTGTCCAGAGGTTTTTTGGTGAGCCTTCTTAAAACCAAAGTGTAGAGGTTCTAGGTGAGCCTATGAAAACCTAGTGTGGGTTTCTTTGATGAGCACGGTTTAAAAACTAAAATGTAGAGGTTGGGATTGTGAGCCTATAAAACAATCCGACAATATTCCGGTTTGGGGGATATAGTGGAAATCCTGAGTGGTGAACTTGGATAGTGGATGTAGGAGCTGGGTTGCTCCGAACCACTATAAAGTTGCCTTGTTTATATTGTGCTTTATTTACTTTTCAGCTTCCGCATCTAATTCTGATTAACACAACACTCCACCACTAAAAGGAATTATTTGTGCATATTTTTGTAAGAAATTTTATAATTTCCAATTCTCCCCCCTCTTGGGTAAAGCCACCTGGGCAACAGCTAGAATCAGAGCAGAGTCTCTGATTACTTGAGTAAAGATTGATGGCTAATCCCACGAGTACATCCTTGGTCGAAGGCCAATCAACAAATAGACCTCCACTATTCATAGGCACTAATTACTCTTTTTGGAAATCATGAATGAAAATTTACATTCAAGCTGTAGATTTTCAATTATGGAAGGTCATCTTAAAAGGGCCACACATTTCCACGATCAAAGTTGATGGCGTGGACATCCCTAAGCCTGAAGAGGACTAGGATGATAATGACATGAAAATGGGAGAATTGTATGCCAAAGCAATGAATTTACTATACTGTGCTTTAGATGCAAATGAGTTCAACCAAATTTCCACTCGTTCTTTAGCAAAGAAAATCTGGGACAAACTCGAAGTGACCCATGAGGGAACTTCCCAAGTGAAAATCTCAAAAATAAATCTTTTAGTTCACAACTATGAAATGTTTAAAATGGAACTTTCTGAAATAATTTCTGCATGTTCTTTAGATTTACAGATATTATTAATGGTTTAAAGAGTCTTGGCAGGGTATACTCAAATGCTGATCTAGTTCAGAAGATACTCCAATCTTTACCTGACAAGTGGGATCCCAAAGTCACAGCAATCCAGGAGGCCAAAGATCTCAACACACTACTACTAGATGAACTACTGGGATCACTCATCACCAACGAGCTGACTATGCAGCACAGAACTGAAGACGAACAGAAGAAAAAGAAAACTATAGCCTTCAGAGCTGTTGCCGAATCAAAGAGGGATGATGAAGAGTCTGAAGAAGAAAGCACCTTTTCCAATGATGACCTAGAAGATGATGATATCGCTATGGTTGTGAGGAGATTCAGAAAATTCATGGGAAGGAAGAAAGGAAGATTCAACCGGAAATTTCATAGGAAGGATTATGGAAAAGAAAAGGAAAAGGATAGAGAGAAAGATAAAGAAGTAGTCCCCACATGCTGCGAATGCAAGAAGCCGGGGCACATTCGTCTAGACTATCCTCTATTGAAGAAATCTTTCAGACAGAAAAAGAAGAAGAAAGCCATGATTGCCACATGGTCCGATAGTAAAGATTCATCTTCATCTGAAGAAGAAGAGACCACCAAGACTGCAAATCTGTGTTTAATGGGTATCGAAGATGAAGTAACATCCCTTAACAATTGCACTGAATTTACATTTGATAAATTAAATTATGCTTTTCATGATCTATTATCTGAATTTAAGAAAGTTGGAGTAAAGATAAAATCATTAAAAAATATGAATGACTCTTTACTTAAATAGAAAAATGAAATTTTTGAAAAGAACCTGTTACTACAAAATGAACTACATGACTTTTTTGAAAGAAATGAAAAATTGAAAAATAAAAATCTTTTATCTGAAAAGAAAAACAAGGATTTACTTATTAAAAATATTGAACTGAAAAAGGAGGTTACAAAACTCAAACCCTTAGTTGAAAAACTTACTTTGTCTTCAAATAAGCTTGAGTTAATTTTAAAAGAACAACGAATTTCAGGAAATAAAGATGGAATTGGTTTTAAAACTTCTATTATGAATGAAATTTCAGCAACTACTTTTGTGAAATCTAAAGGACCTGTTCAAAACATCATATCTCAAAAAGTCTTGGCTACACCAAAAACTGTTTCAACTTCAAAGTCTTTATTGTATGTTCCTAAGAACTTGAGCAAAAATGTTTATATTTCAAAAGGTTCAAAATCTACATCAATTGCATCAACTTTTAGAACTTATAATTCTGCTCCTATTAAAAACTCTAAAGTTGTATGTTATATTTGCAAAAGAATAGGACATAAAGCTTTTGATTGCAATAATTCTAGAAATGTCCATAAGAATGTAAGAAAAATCTGGGTTCCCAAAAGAACCACCTCTGCTGACCTGCAAGGATTCAAGGTAGCTTGGATACCTAAAAGAATTCATTGATTATTTTGCAGGAATGTCTTGCAACCCAAAGATTGAAGAAAAGGTGGTACTTAGATAGTGGCTGCTCAAGACATATAATGGGTGACAAGGACCAGTTTATCACCCTTGAAATGAAAGAAGGAGGCATGGTCACCTTTGGAGACAATGGCAAAGGGAGAATAATCGGTATTGTTAAGATCAAAATAACTACCTTCACTTTTATTAAAAATGTTTTGCTAGTAGACAAGTTGAAGCATAATCTCTTAAGCATAAGTCAATTATGTGATAAAGGGTTCAAGGTTGTCTTTGAATCTTCTATGTGTATAGTAACTAACTCTTTAGATTCTAGCAATAAGTTCATTGGACATAGACTTGAAAATATCTATTTGGTAGATCTTAATGATCTTGCTATGTCAAGTAGCCCCAGTCTAGTTGCAATGAATGCTAAGACCAAAGAGTCATGTTTACTATGGCATAGACGACTAAATCATGCTAGCATGCATACTATTACCAAATTGATTTCTAAAGATCTTGTTAGAGGCATGCCTAAGTTTAAAGTTGATTTTGATCATGTGTATGATGCATGCCAAATGAGTAAAGAAACTAGGGGGAGTTTTAAATCAAAGAATATTGTTTCTATAACAAGACTACTTGAACTACTTCACATGGATCTTTGCGGACCTACTAGGACCACAAGCCTAGGAGGTATGAAATATGCTCTTGTGATAGTAGATGACTTTTCAAGATTTACTTGGGTTTTGTTTATTGCTTTAAAAGATGAAACTTTTCATGTATTCAAAAAATTTCATAAAAAGGTTTCAAATCAAAAGAACTTATCTTTAATTTCATTAGAAGTGATCATGGAACTGAATTTGAAAATCAATTTTTTGAAGATTATTATACTGAATTTGGAATTGATCACAACTTCTCTGCTCCTAGAACACCTTAACAAAATGGTGTTGTAGAGAGAAAAAATAGGACATTAGAAGAAATGGCTCACAAATGTTGTGTGAAGGCAATCTTCCAAAGTACTTTTGGGCAGAAGCGGTGAACACTGCATGCTATATCTTAAACTGCGTTTTGATCCGTCTTATTTTAAAGAAAACCCCCTATGAGCTTTGGAATGATAGAAAATCCAATATTAGTTATTTTCATGTGTTTGGTTGCAAATGCTTTGTGCATAACAATAGAAAAGATAATTTAGGAAAATTTGATTCTAAAGCTGATGATGCAATTTTCCTAGATTATTCTTTACATAGCAAAGCATATCGGGTCTTTAATAAAAGGACTCTTACTGTTGAAGAGTCAATATATGTTGTATTTATTGAAACTAACCCTACACCTTCTAGACAAGAAGAGTGCATAGAAAATGATGCAGGTACATTGCAAAAAGGAATGGATGACTTGAGCATTCAAGATAATGACACTTAAGATAGAGAAGAAACGGTAAGTAAGGATCACACCGATCTACCAAGGGACTGGAGGTATGTTGCATCTCACCCTAAAGAATTAATAATAGGAGATCTTTCACATCGTGTTAGGACTAGGTCTGCATATAAGAATGCACATGATTACCTAGCCTTTGTATCACAAATAGAACCCCATAGCCTAGAAGAAGCTGAGACTGACCCAAACTGGATGATGGCAATGCATGAAGAATTAAACCAGTTTGAAAGAAATAGGGTATGGACACTTGTAGATGGACCTACTGACCATCCAATAATAGGAACCAAATGGGTCTATAGAAATAAACTAGATGAATAGGAAAATATAATAAGAAACAAAGCTAGATTAGTAGCTAAGGGATATAACCAAGAAGAAGGTATTGATTTTGATGAAACTTATGCACCCCTAGCAAGACTAAAAGCCATTAGACTACTACTTGCATTTGCTTGCTACATGAATTTCAAACTTTTTCAAATGGATGTAAAGAGTGCATTTCTTAATGGTTTTATCTCTGAACACGTTTTTGTGGAACAACCACCAGGTTTTGAAAATCACACTTTTCCAAACCACGTATTTAAATTGAACAAAGCATTATATGGTTTGAAACAAACACCTAATGCCTGGTATGATAGACTTAGCACTTTCTTAATTGAAAATGATTTTTCAAGAGGAAATGTAGACAAAACCTTATTTATCAAAAAGAAGAATGATGACATCTTAGTTGTACAAATATAAGTGGATGATATCATTTTTGGTGCAACTAACGAATCTCTATGTAAAGAATTTGCTAAGCTTATGCAGGGAGAATTTGAAATGAGCATAATGGGAGAACTAAACTACTTCCTTGGACTTCAAGTAAAACAAACAAAGGAAGACATCTTCATTAACCAAGCCAAATACATCAAAGAAATCATCAAAAAGTTTGGTATAGAGAGTAGCAAATCAATGAGCACACCCATGAGCCCAGCTTGCAGATTGGACAAAGATGAAAATGGATCCAATGTTGACCAAAAGCTATATAGAGGTATGATCAGATCCTTATTGTATTTGACTGTAAGTAGACCTGACATATTATATAGTGTATGTGTATGTGCTAGATTTCAGTCATCACTAAAAGAAACACATATGCTTGCTGTTAAAAGAATAATTAAATATTTGAAAGGAACAAGTAATTTAGGAATTTGGTATTCTAAACATTCTACCTTGAATTTGATTGGATTCTCTGATGCTGACTATGCTGGTTATAAAATAGATAGAAAAAGCACTAGCGGTACATGCCAATTTCTAGGGTTGAATTTAATCTCATGGCACTGTAAGAAGCAAAACTCTGTAGCCTTGTCCACAGCTAAGGCTGAGTACGTGGCTGCTGGTAGTTGTTGTGCTCAAGTGTTATGGATTAAACAACAACTAGAAGACTTTGGTGTATCACAATCTAAAATTTTAATTAAATGTGATAACACAAGTGCTATCAATTTTACAAAGAATCCAATTCAACACTCTAGAACCAAGCATATTAAAATTAGACATCATTTTATTAGAGATCATGTTTCAAATGGTAATATAGTGCTTGATTTTGTTCCTACTGAAGATCAATTGGCTGATAAATTTACTAAGCTACTTAATCAAGATAGGTTTGAACTAATTAGGAGTGAATTAGGACTTTGCAATCCTTTCTAAATTCTCTAACCTAATTCCTTCAAATTTAAGGAAACATTATCTAGAGAACCTCCTGACTTCATAGAGCCTAAACTTCCTTAGAAATTTTCTTCAAAATCTCTCATATTTATGATCAAAATTTCCAAAACTTGATTTCTCTGTTCGAGTTGACTGGTTCTTAAACCGAGTCGACTAGATTCTTTGAGTATTTTGTGCAAGTTCTGGCCTTCCCAGCTCGAGCTTTTTCGAGTCGACTAAATTCTCTGAGTATTTTGGGAGAGTTCTGGCCGAGCCGACTCGAGCCTTTCTAGGGCCTATTCGAGTCGACTGGAATTTCGCGCTTGAGTTTTTTACTTTGGGTTATAAACTCCTCTCCGAGCTGTTTAACTTCTATTTTATCTTCTCTAACAGTTCGTTCCACTCCTAATCCTACTCCAAAGATTCCTATCTCCCTTCTAAGCTCTCTAATCTCTCCTTTCTTCCTCTTTCCTAGCAATGGCTCCAAAACGTGCTACCGAAAAATGCTCTACTAGGGCTGCTCCGACTGTGGAAAAGGAAAGGAGGTCTAAAAGGCATCAAGAAGAGCCGACTACCACTATTCACAGTGAGGAACTTATGGAAGAAGCTGCAAGGGATGCTCCAACTGTTCCAAGTCAAATCCCTTCATGTCCACAAGAATGGTAACCTCTGGCCGTCGAGTTTACTTTGAATTTATTAAGGAGATTGGGTTGAAAATCGATGATTTGATTGAAGCTCAAGGTTGGAGAAAGTTTTGCTACCTAAATGAGAAGAACTACCCCTCTCTTGTTAGAAATTTGTATGAAAATCTGAGATTGGGAACAAATCATGTTGAGACTACTGTTAAAGGAAAAAGAATTATTGTCAATGAAGAATTTCTACATGGTCTACTGGACTTACCTACAGATGGATTGAGATTCCTAGTGATTGATAATAGAGAAAAGGCTTTAAGAACAATCCTAAACAGAGAAGATGTTAGTGGAATTGGAATAGTTTTTGCTAATATTTTATCTCTTGAAATGAGATTGCTACATAATTTCATTTGCAGAATATTTTTACAAAGGACAGGAAGATTTGATTGGGTAAGTGAAAAAGACTTGTGCCTTATGGAACACATCATGGAGAAGACTCCTATAAATCTATCCTACATTATCATTATGAAAATGAAGGAGACAGTTAGAAAGGCCAAGTCTTGCTTACCATATGGAATGATGCTAACCCTACTGTTTGAGTCTCAAAGAGTGAGTTTGGAAGGTGAAGATGGAGTTGAACTGCACCATACAGATGTCTACACCTCCAAATCACTAGAAAGAATGGGTTACATCCAAGTTGAAGGTGTTTGGAGGAAGAAAGGGACAAATGTCTTGGCAATAAGCAGCTCGAGCAGTGAAGAAGAAGAAGAAGGAGACAAAGAACCTACTAGCACTGCTACAGTTGAAACTGGAACATCCACTATGCCTGCACCTGAGCCTGAATCACTTATTTCTGAGCCTGCTGCCACTTTTGAGGAGGCTAATGTACCTTTTCCTAATCTTGATATGCCTGCACCTGAATTTGATTTGCCTACAGCTGATATTCCTTTACCTCACTTCACTCTGGCAGCTACACATCCTCCAAACATTCAAAGTCAGATTGAAGATCAAATGAAGGCTTTAACTGATTCACTAACAGGGACTATTACTTCACTATTTGGTGATCTAAAATACTCAGTGGATAGTAGACTTTCTAAGCTAGAAGAAACTGTCACAAGTTTACAAGGAAAGGTTGAAGCTATAGAAACTTCAAGATCTGCACCTCAAGTAGAACTCCAACCTATCCTAGATCTTATTTCTTCTAGTTCTGAAGCTATAAAGAAATCTATTGATACAATATTAAATGAATATAGAACTGAATTGAATGAAGTCAAATGCATATTGGGAACAATTGCAGAGACAAGATAGATGGCAGATGACTATACAAGAGGCATTGGGATTATCAGATCAGAACTTGGAAGACTTAGAGGATATGCTGAAGAATTTGCTAATGTCCAAGCTTCTGAAGTTATATCAATACAAAAGAAAATTGGTGAAATGAAAGAGGCTATGAACAAGGTACCTACAAGCCTCAAGGATATGGAACAACAGCTTGGTGCAATCTGGATGGAGATAGTTTCTATCTGTGGCACTGTTAGATCCTTGGAGATCACTGCTAGGACTAGACCTCTTTATGATCCTTCTCCTATTTCCTCTAGGGGTCCTACCACTTCTCACCATCCTAGAGCACCTCCATCTCAGGCATCCTCTAGTAGACCTCCAAGACCTGCTTCTTGGTATGGTGCAAGTACACCTATCAATGTACCTAAGGAAGAATCTGTTAGTGAGTATGTCTTTAGTATTTTCAGTACTTTTTGGAAACTTTTTGAAGTTTATATAATGCTTGATGTACTGAATCTTTTGATGGAAATAAAATGAATATCATTTTTTTGTATTTCTTTTATCCTGTTAACACTGTCTACATTTTTTTAATAGAATTCTCTCTCTAAATTGAGAAATTGAAATTATCTCAAACAAATCTTGATACAATCTCAATCTATTTAAAATCTAAGCTTAATTGTATAACCTTTTTGATTTGATGACAAAAAGGGAGAGAACTATTATACAATAGAGTGCATGAAAGAGGAAACTCAAATAATTGAAATAAAGCTGCTAAAATCAATTAGACAGGGGGAGCTTGATGATTATTACATATCTTTTTCTGCTAAACTATTCAAATAAATGATAAAAGGGGAGAAATTCCACATTGACTAGAAATTTTATAAAAAGGGAAAGAAATACATGTTCAATTTGCTTCAATGATTACTATTCTGCTCTCTACAAATTACATCAAACTATCAATGCTTAATGCTGCTTAATACATACAAGCACTTATTCTCTGATACTTACATTTTATAAAATTGGCTTTGTGTATAACTGTATAGCATAAATTGATACTCATTTAAAAATACAGTTAATATTATGATACGTCAAACAAGTGTAAATGCTTACTATGACATACATCTATACTTATGAATAGAATAGATTTTTTTCATGCCCAGTATTTTGTCATCATCGAAAAGGGGGAGATTGTTGAACCCTGAAGTGATTTTGATGATAACAAAACATTGGAGCATACATTTGGTTATCTAACAACTCTTCAAATGGTTGACAAGTTTTTGTAGGATGACTACATTGACATACTTTCTAAACCCTACAATCTTTAGTCTTTGTATTGAGTTGTAAGTGATTAGAATCTTGTAAAGAAGAACCCAACAAAAATTTCCTACTTAAATCAAGATAAAGGGTTACTTCTAATGGTTTTCAAGCTTCAATTTTTCTTGATTTCATTGTAAGAAGACCTTGAGGAAGTCTTCAAAGCTTGGCATAAGAGTTCTTGAGAATTGAATTTGGTTTGGCTGAAGAACCAATTTCGAGCCGACTGGATGGAGGTACCAGCCGACTCTAGTACTGGCACAAGAAAGAAGATCTCTGGCACACAGATCCAGCCGACTGGCACCAAGTCCCAGCCGACTCATCCAGAACTTGGTTGAGAACGTTCTGAGAATCTTAAGAATCTGAGCCGACTGGATTTCAGCCTAGCCGACTCGTCTAGAGTGAAACATTTTCTCAACCGTGGAACCTAGCCGACTGGTGTTTAGCCCACCCGACCCGAACCTGATCCGAGCCGACTCGAAGAATGTCCGAGTCGACTGGAATGATGGGATCACTTCCAATGGCTAGTTCCAATTTTTTGATTTTGAAATCAAAAAGTGCTCCAACGTTAACCTGTCACTTCCCAATGGTCTACAACATTCAAACTCAAGGGAAGGCAGTTGAAGTCTCTATACATGAGGTATGAGAACTTAGAGAGACTAATATGTTATTAAGCATTTATTGAATATTTATTAAAGCAAGAAGAGAGAGAGCACTTGAGCTTTGAAGTCAGTCTTCAAGCCTTCACAAACTCTTATCAGAAGCTTGAAGCATCTTTTGAGGAAAGCAAGGAAGCTATTGAAGTGCATTGAAGAGCATTCAATTGAGCTTCACTAAAGCTGCATTGGCAATCACCAGACAACTGAGTTTGTCTTTTTTGTTGCTTTTTTATTCTACTCTTAGAATATTTGGATTATTAGTGAGCCCGGATGTAAAAACCAAATAGGTTTCTTTGGTGAGCCTTCTTAAAACCAAAGTGTAAAGGTTCTAGGTGAGCCTGTGAAAACCTGGTGCGGGTTTCTTTGGTAAGCCCGGTTTAAAAACCAAAGTGTAGAGGTTGTTATTGTAAGCCTGTAAAACAATCTGAATGTATTCCGATTTGGGGGATATAGTGGAAATCCCGAGTGGTGAACTTGGGTAGTGGATGTAGGAGCTGGGTTGCTCTGAACCACTATAAACTTGCCTTGTTTGTATTGTGCTTTATTTACTTTTCAGCTTTCGTATCTAATTATGATTAACATAACACTCCACCACTAAAAGGAATTATTTGTGCACATAATTGTAAGAAATTTTATAATTTCTAATTCACCCCCCTCTTGGGAAATGCTACCTGGGCAACAGATCGACTCCCGGATTAGTAAGAAATCCTCTATGGTGTGTGACCTCATAGGTTCGAACCTAAATAATAGCATTGGAACATTTCCAGTACCAGCACAAGATACCATCTAGGAATGGGTCCCGACGTCCAGAAAGGCCAAAGATGCGAGAGCAATCTATCGAACCTCTGGCATATGGTTATCTTATAATTCATCCCTTTGACCTCCAATGCTCAAGATGACCTAGGGTTAGACTGCCAACCCTAAATGAGTCAATCCACAACATGTCTCAACCTTGCAAGTCCAGTAACTCCTTACTAGGACTACCCCAGTCGAGGATTTGCTAAATTGAGATACTGTGAGACATTCAATCTAAACAATTTGGACAGGTCAATTCCATCTTAGTCCACCACTACTCCACAAGTACTTGCTTGTACCTAGAAACCTTTCGTCAACAGATTAGAAATCTGTGTAGTCTGGCACCAAAGCACAAGGAGTTGCTTGCAAGCTACCATGGTGATCTCAGGTCAGAGGGACATATATACCCATATCTAATCACGAGCAATCCTTTGGTAGAATGGGAGTTCCAAGGAGTCACATTAAATGAGATGTCACACATCCAACTTGCAGATCATATCAGTGTCACCACACTCCTTTAGTCAAGAGGACAGCCAAACGATGTGAACCACGACAACCTACACTTGATACATTGCCATCCTGTACAATGTATCCTTTGGTTGTGAACCTTTTAAAGGACCACTCGATATATCCTCTCTATATTGAAGTCAGTGCAGTCCTATGGACTTCATCACATAAATAGAGTTCATTACAAGAAAATGAATAATGTGATGAGCTGCCAAAATAAAGTTTTATTAATTCATATACAAATTTCAATACTGAGCACAACCGCCTATAGCTTAGGTGATTGGCTTTGGGACACAATTCCTAACAACTCCCACTTGTACTAAAGCCAATCAGAACAGTATCTAATACCCATTTCCCTTATATAATAGTCAAACTCTTTGATTCCGAGGGCTTTAGTGAAGGGGTCGGCCAGATTCTCCTTTCCATCGATCCTCATAAGATAGATGTCTCCTTGTTCCACGATCTCTCGCACGAGGTGAGAGCACCATAGAATATGCTTGGTGCGGTGATGAGACTTTGGCTTCTTAGCTTGAGCAATGGCTCCTGTGCTGTCACAATACACTGGAACAGGACCATCTAGGAAGGTGCCACCCCTAGCTCTCCAAGAAACTTTTGCAACCACACGGCTTCCTTTGCTGCATCTAATGCTGCAATGTACTCTGCTTCACTTACCGAGTCCGCAACTATGCCTGCTTGGAACTCTTCTAGCAGATCGCTCCTCCATTCAGGGTAAACACAAACCCTAACACACTCTTGCTATTATCTCTGTCTGACTGAAAACTAAAGTCAGTATAACACACAAGTTTCATGTCAGGTTCTCCATAAATTAGTCATTGGTCCTTAGTATTTCTTAAATACTTCAGGATGGTTTTAACCACCTTCCAATGTGTCTTACCTGGGTCAAACTGGTATCTGCTCACTACTCCTAGTGAGTATGCCACATCTGGTCTAGTACATATCATAGCATACATGATAGAGCCCACAGCATAAGCATAAGAAACTCTACTCATGCGCTCTCTTTCCTCAGGAGTTGTCGCACAATCCTTCTTGGAAAGAGTAATTCTAGAATCTATCGGGAGATAGCTTTTCTTGGAATTCTCCATGCTAAACCATTTCACCACGGTATCGATGTATGTAGACTAGGACAATATTAGAAGCCTCTTAGATCTATTTTTATAGATCTTCATACCCAGTATGAAAGAAGCTTCACCCAAGTGCTTCATGGAGAATTGAAATGACAACCAGACCTTTATTCAATGCAATGCTGCGATATCTTTCCCGATTAAGAAAATGTCATCAACATACAGTATCAGGAATACAATCACAGAACCATTAACCCACTTATAGATGCAGGGTTCCTCTCCATTCCTAACGAAGCCATACGATTTGATACACCTATCAAATCGCATGTTCCAACTTCGAGATGCTTGCTTAAGTCCATAAATGGACCTCTGCAATTTGCACACTTTTGACTCATTTGTAGATGCAAACCCTTCATGCTGTATCATATACACCTCCTCATCCAGCTCCCCATTCAGGAAAGTGGTTCGGACATCCATTTTCCAGATCTCATAGTCAAAATGTGCTGCCAAAGCAAGCATGATCCGAATGGACTTGAGCATTGCCAAAGAAGAGAATGTCTCATCATAATCGATACCATATCATTATTGATACCCTTTGGCAACCAGACAAGCTTTATAGGTCTTCACCTTCCCATCTGTGCCCCTTTTTCTCTTGAAAGTCCACTTGCACCCGATGGGTTTTATCCCTTCAGGTGGATCAACTAATGTCTATACATTATTATGAAAGGGATATGCCCTACAATCCAATCTATGTTGTATCTCCCAAACCATTGTAATTGATAAAAATTCTAATAAAGGCATTATTTTTCATCATACGCTGTATTTATTATTATATGATGAACCCCATAGATTAGGGCTATGATTTTAGGGTTATGATGAGATCATACCAGTGAGACCTAAATTCTTAAAACCTTAATCTAAAATATTCCTAGTCAAAAGAACCCTGAGTAGGGGATCAGGGTTTTCCGATAAGACTAGCACATCCCAATTATATTGGAGAGGCTGACTGCTCTCACAGTCACTTGTGTATGACACTAATACTAAGATGTGGGTGCTCATTAGAGAATGATTTTACAGATATGATCCAACTTGAGAACATCTAATGGAGTCTTAACTACATGTCAATAGAAGGTTCTCATAGTGGAAGTGGTACAAGTAATCCTTTGACCTGAGACTGCCATAAGTACCTTATGTACATGAACTCATGCTTTGGTTCAATCCTAATCATGACACTGAGTCATGCACAGGATTCATACTGGGAATGGTGAATTGGATATGAAGGTAATGAGTAGGTCAACAAGGAATCGATCACTCTTAGTAAGAGGAGATTGCATCCAGCTAGTTAACAATCAGATGATGATTCAGGAAATCTTTGATCAAAGTAAAGATATTAGAGATGGTTTCTAATATCAAGATAATTGAATCATCAATATAAGATTGAGCTAGAAATAAATATAATATTGGATTTGACAAATATCCATATCCATAGTTATATTTTGGGTGCAGGCTGATTGAAAGATTTAATTATATGGTAACTCTCTACTGAAGGGTAGTTTTGGTATTTTACCAGAATTTTCATATCCTCCGGGTAGACATGCCACATTGCTAGACGTCAATCTTGTCTTGTGGGTTGATCAAATTTAAAGATCACTTATTAGGAAGAGTCCTAATTGATCAAGTCGGGTAAGCCTGATTTGACCTAAATCGATTAGAAAGAGTTCTAATCAAATTAGGTCAACTTGTATTCGAACCCACTACTGGCTAGATGTGGAACCCAATGGGTCACACACTTAAGAGGATTGATCAAGAGTTTAATTTGTAATTAAATCATCTTTGCAGGATAACACTCTAGCAGGTGTTGCAAACCCTTGCTTCTATTCGAATTGGATTCGAATTAGGGTTTCGGATTGGTTCAATTTAGGTTCTAATTGGATCTAATTAGACCCTAATTGAGTTTATAGGGATTATGGCTAACCCTATTGGCTAGCCATGTATCTAGGCTAGCCTCCCCACCCGCCCCTTTGCATTTTCATGCCAAAATGCCAAGAGTCCATGCTCTTATGGACTCTTGGCGCGCCCACTTAATTCTCCGATGAATTAAGTTGGGGCGGCTTCCTTTCTCACTATTAGCACCTCACATGTGTCCCCTTGGATGGGAATCCAACGGTTGGGAAATTTTTGAGAAAGATAAAAGGCGTAGACTCTTCCCAGTTGCGCGAAATAACATCTCTTCGGAGACAGAAACATCGCGACTCCCTTCTTCTGAAATTTCATAACTTTTCTTTTAGGAAAAGCCATGAGTTTTAATCTGGAAGGTCGTGAGAAGGAGGGAAGGGGCGTGAGAAAATGAGAAGGACGTGAGATGGGTTTTTACGGAGAGGTGTGTGGGCGCCTCTCTGAAATCTATTTAAGGGGTCAGGAAAAATCAGAACGGGTGATTTGAGATTTTCTTCTTCCTCTCCAAAAGACTCCTTCCCTCTTTTCTTGTTTTACATTGTTTCCTTTACAGAGGACTCCTCTGTCGAAACTCTGTTACTGAACAAGAATAAAAGAGAAGGTCTCCGACGGTAAAGGAAAGGAGTTCTGATTTTATTTCCTTTCTTTCTTACATTAAGACATTCATGTCTTAATTTCTTCTCCAATTTAAGACAAGCCTAAATCCTCTTAGGACAAGGTCTTATCTCTAAGACAAGGGTGTCTTAGAGGGTCAAAGTCTTAGTGGAAGGAGGAGAAGAGATCAAAGAAAGGGAGGCAACCTCATGTGTGGAAGAATTCCAGCCAAAATCCGAGCAATTAAGTTCTAGGAAGAAGAACTCAATAGGAGGAACCATTGAAAAGAAGATAGTGTTTCTTGATCATAGCTCTGTGAGGATCACCATCGGAAGGCGGACACCTGGACGCCTGGTGAATTTAGTTAGCCCCTTCAACTTCAAGTTTGTTGGAATAAGCGATTACAGGTTGGTACCCTAATCCTAATTTGTATAGATATGCTTGTTATATGTTCTAGTCTTATTTAAGGAGTTCCTGGTTTAGGGTTTTTTGGTGTGAATTTAGTTTCATTTTTGAAATTATACTTCCGCTGCGTTGCTCCGGAACCCTACAGTGGTATCAGAGCCACCTTAATTAGGACTATAATCTATGATAGTTTGTGTGTTACATATTAGGGTTTTTAAATCCTAATATGCTATTATACTTAGCATATTTTTTTTTGATTGCATATATGTTTTGATGTATGCCACTAGTTAAGGTTTTTCACTCAAACCCTAATTATTATAGAGATATGATTAGTTTTGAAGTCATCATACTGAAATAAGGTTGCCCTGGCATAATGGTGGATCCATTATGTGGTAAATGGTTGTCCTAGTATGATGACACACTTAGAGCATATTTGTTTATCAGAGTGATATGATTGTGATATGTTCTATAAGAATGTGCTGGCAATTTTATAAAACCCTCCTCTTAAAAAATTATATTAAGTCATAGTATATTTAACTAATAAGCATCACTAGTCATGATGAACAATTCATCATTCGGTGTCTAGAAAGGTGGTTCTGGGAAGGTAAAGAGAATTATGGTTTTTAATTGGTTCCGTTGACTGACCTGGCCAGTTTTTATTGGTGTCTAGGAAAGCAACAAGGGGACTCCCACATCTCTTCCACTTGCCTGGCCGATTTGATTATATTTAAATATTGACTAAAATGCTTAGTATTAAAAATACTATATATTGGCATTCCTTCATGCTGGATCATTATTGTGTTATGAACCATATTAGGTTTGTTGTGTTATCTGCAAGCCCTAATATGGTGATTGACATAATACTAGTCTAGTGCACAGATATGCTTACAGTATATTCAGTATAATGCTTTGTTGTGTTATCTGCAAGGGCATTATATTTGAGTACTGACTGTATAGAAATGAAAGGGTCTTGACTTAACTAGAACATTATGGTTTGTTGTGTTTTTCTGCAAGACTAATAATGTTCTAGAGGCCAAGTTATTTTTGAGAATTATATGAGATATAATTGGAAGAGTTTCCTACCTTTGAGCTTATAAAAGATTTGTTGTGTTTTCTACAAGATCTTTTATAAGTTATTAGGATCTCAATCTCACTAAGAAAAATCGATCAGGGTTCTTCTCGATTGTCATAGTGAGGGCAATGATTTTTGATAAAATAGTGAGAGACATAATTAAATTGAAGACCTAATTTAATTATGTAAGTCATTTCATGGTTGTTTGCTTATGTATTGTTCTTTATTAAATGTAGATAAATGGCATCATCATTATCACTGCGAAGTATCTTAGATACCAACAAACTGACTGGTCCAAACTATGTGGACTGGTTGAGAAATTTAAAGATTGTGCTGAGTTCAGAAAAACTTTCTTATATTCTTGATACCCCTAGTCTTAATCCACTAGGGGACGATGCCACACAGGAAGATATGGCCACATACAAAATATGGCATAATGACTCCCTCACTGTCAAGTGTATCATACTGGCCTCTATGACCAATGAGTTACAAAGACAGCATGAAAGCATGGATACTCAATCCATAATGCTCAATTTAAAAGAGCTTTATGGAGAACAAAGAAGAACTGCTAGATACGAAATATCTAAGCAGTTATTCTGTGCTAGGATGACAGAGGGAACATCCGTTCAGGATCATGTTCTGAAGGTAATTGACTTAATCACCAGATTGGGTCAATTAGGTTTTATCATGGATCGGGAGTTGAATCAGTATTTAATCCTGCAATCACTCCCGGAGTCATTTTCACAGTTTGTCTTGAATTATCACATGAACAAACTGAACACTTCCTTGCCTGAGCTATTAAATATGTTAAAAATAGAGTAGAGCCACGTTAAGAAAGAAAAGGCTCCACTTCTTCTTGTTGATAAAACCAATAAGAAGAAATCAGGCAAAAAAGGTTTTAATATGAGGCTAAACCCTAAGAGTGGCATCAATAAAAATAAGAAAGGAAAGAAGGCCTCCAAACAGTTGACCTGTTTCTTTTGCGGCAAAGCGGGACATTGGAAATGGAATTGCAAGGCTTACCTTGCAACTATGAAGCCTGGTGCATCAGATGCGCCAAAAGGTATGTATGAGATACATGCTATATTGACATTAAATTCATCTATATCAAATACTTGGGTATTGGATACCGCTTGTGGTTACCATATATGCAAATCTTTGCAGGACCTCCACAAGCTTAAAGTATTGAAGGAAGGTGACTTCAATCTCTATGGTGCTAGTGGTGATATCATCCAAGCAGAAGCTGTAGGGACCTATATTCTGAAGTTGCTTTCAGGGAAGATCTTGGAGTTAGAAAATTGTTACTATATGCCTAAGATTATTAGGAACATTATATATATTCCTTTGTTATTGAAACAAGGATATGTAATGGATGTAACGAGCACTGGTTGCTCGATAATGTTGTCTAATAAAATTATTTGTTCTGGCATATTTAGTAATGGGCTCTTAACTCTTTCTTCCAATGATAGTGTTTTTCATGTTAATAATAAAAGAAAAAGAGAAGACTTTAATGATACTTTACTTTGGCATCATCGACTTGGTCATGTTAATGAGTCTAGGATAAGCAAGTTATACAAGGAAAAATTTCTTGATCTTTATGAGTATGAATCATTAGAAACTTGCGAATCATGTATCATGGGTAAGATGACCAAGACTCCATTTACTGGACATGGAGAAAGGTCAACTGAGTTATTAGGACTTATACATACTGAAGTATGTGGTCCAATGACAACTCAGGCTAGAGGTGGATACTCATATTTTATCACTTTTACAGATGATTTATCTAGGTTTGGATATGTGTATATTATGAAACATAAATCTGAAGCCTTTGATAAATTTAAGGAGTATCAAAGTATGGTCGAAAAATAAACCGGGAAAAGTATTAAATTTCTTCGTTCTGATTGAGGAGGAGAATACTTATCCACAGAGTTTTTAGACTATCTTAAAGTTAATGGAATTCTTTCTGAATGGACCCCTCCTTATACTCCACAGCTAAATGGTATAGCTAAAAGGAGGAATCGTACCTTATTAGATATGGTACGATCCATGATGTGCTTCACAAATTTACCCATTTCCTTCTGGGGTCACGCACTAGAAACTGCTATTTACATTCTGAACAAGGTACCTTCTAAATCCGTTGTTAGTACTCCATATGAAATTTGGAGTGGAAAGAAACCGTATCTTAAATATTTTAAGGTATGGGGATGTCCAGCTTATGTTAAAAGAAATTTTGGACATAACTTGGAACGTAGAGCGGATAAATGTCTATTTGTAGGATATCCTAGAGAGGGTAGAGGATATCTGTTTTATCATCCTACTGAACAAAAGATTTTTGTCAGCAGGCATGCCACTTTTCTAGAAAAAGAGTTCATTTTAGAAAAGGGCAATGGTAGAACTGTTGAACTTGGAGAAGTACAAGAAATACAGATAGACAGTTCTCAACCATTAGAACATATAGTTAGGACAGAACCAGAACACAAAACTCCTCCCCATAGGTCTGATAGAGTGCCACGAGCACCTGAGATGTATGGGTTTATTATTGAAAATAATGAAGCCCAAGTCATTCAAAATGATGAACCTCTGACCTATACGGAAGCTATCTTGAGTACTGATTCAGATAGATGGCAAGAAGCCATGGAATCCGAGATAGACTCTATGTATGTAAACCAAGTATGGTCTTTGGTCGATGCACCAGACGGTGTTAATCCTATTGGGTGCAAATGGGTCTATAAGAAAAAGATTGGGGCTGATGGCCAAGTTGAAACCTATAAAGCCAGATTAGTGGCAAAAGGTTTTAGACAAAAACAGGGAATTGATTATGATGAAACATTCTAACCTGTTGCCATGCTCAAATCAATTCGGATTTTACTTGCTATAGCAGCATACCACGATTATGAGATCTAGTAGATTGATGTGAAGACTGCATTCCTCAATGGTTTCCTTGATGAAGAAGTCTACATGTCACAGCCAGAAGGTTTTATTTCAAAGAATAAACCTAATCAAGTATGCAAGCTAAAGAAATCCATTTATGGATTAAAGCAAGCTTTCAGGAGTAGGAACATCCACTTTGATGAAACTATTAAAAGGTTTGGTTTTATCAAAAATGTGGATGAACCCTGTGTTTATAAGAAGACTAGTGGGAGTGCCATAGTCTTCTTGGTTCTGTATGTAGATGACATACTCCTCATTGGGAATGATGTCCCAATGTTACAATTAGTCAAGGTTTGGCTATCAAACCAGTTTTCCATGAAAGATTTGGGAGAAGCATCCTATATACTAGGTATTAAGATCTTTAGAGATAGATCTAAGAGGATGCTAGGTTTTTTCCAATCTAGGTACATTGACTTAGTGCTGAAAAGATTCAGCATGGATGGAAGTAAAAGAGGTTATCTTCCTATGAGTTAATGTATACATCTTTCTAAAAGGATGTCTCCTAAGACACCTGAAGAAAGAAATAGAATGAATTCTATACCTTATGCATCGGCAATAGGGTCCATAATGTATGCCATGCTATGTACCAGGCCTGATGTGGCATATGCTTTAGGCATTGTCAATAGGTTTCAGGCTGATCCAGGAGAGGATCATTGGAAAGCAGTTAAAAATATTCTTAAGTACCTGAGAAGGACTAAGGATATTTTTCTGGTTTATGGTGGTTCTGATCTTAAACTAGAAGCTTATTCTGATTCTAGTTTTCAATCAGACCCTGATGATAGCAAATCCATTTCGGGATATGTTTTTACCTTAAATGGTGGAGCAGTGAGTTGGAAGAGTACCAAGCAGTAGACTGTAGCTGACTCAACCACAGAGGCAGAATACATAGATGTCAGTGAAGCCGCCAAGGAAGCAGTCTGGATGAAGAAGTTCATCATAGAGTTGGGTGTTGTTCCTGAGATTGAAAACCAAGTGCCACTTTACTGTGACAACACTGGAGCTATTGCTCAAGCTAAGGAACCAAGAGCTCATCATAAGTCCAAGCACATTCTGAGACGCTTCCATCTCGTCCGAGAAATAGTAGAGAGACAAGATGTCTACATAAATAGAGTTGATACAAAGAACAATATAGCAAACCCATTCACTAAGGCTCTACCACAGCGAGAGTTTGATCGCCACCTCGAGTGTATGGGATTAAGATTTAAAGGCTATTGTCTTTAGTGCCAGTGGGAGATTGAAAGGGATATGCCCTACAAGCCAATATATGTTGTATCTCCCAAACCATTGTAATTGACAAAAATTCTAATAAAGGCATTATTTTTCATCATACGTTGTGTTTATTATTATATCATGAACCACATAGATTAGGGCTATGATTTTAGGGTTATGATGAGATCATACCAGTGAGACCTAAAGTCTTAAAACCTTAATCTAAAATATTCCTAGTCAAAGGAACCCTGAGTAGGAGATCAGGGTTTTCCGGTAAGACTAGCACATCCCAAGTATATTGGAGAGGGTGACTGCTCTCATAGTCACTTGTATATGACACTAATACTGGGATGTGGGTGCTCATTGGAGAATGAGTTCACTGATATGATCCAACTTGAGAACATCTAATGGAGTCTTAGCTACATGTCAATAGAAGGTTCTCATAGTGGGAGTGGTACAAGTAATCCTTTGACCTGAGACTGCCATAAGTACCTTATGTACATGAACCCATGCTTTGGTTCAATCCTAATCATGACACTGAGTCATGCACAGGATTGATACTGGGAATGGTGAATTGGATATGAAGGTAATGAGTAGGTCAACAAGGAATCGATCACTCTTAGTAAGAGGAGATTGCATCCAACTAGTTAACAATCGGATGATGATTTAGGGAATCTTTGATCAAAGTAAAGATATTAGAGATGGTTTCTAATATCAAGATAATTGAATCATCAATATAAGATTGAGCTAGAAATAAATATAATATTGGATTTGACATATATCCATATCCATAGTTATATTTTGGGTGCAGGCTGATCGAAAGATTTAATTGTACGGTAACTCTCTACTGAAGGGTAGTTTTGGTATTTCACCAGAATTTTCATATCTTCCGGGTAGACATGACACGTTGCTAGACATCAATCTTGTCTTGTGGTTTGATCAAACTTAAAGATCACTTATTAGGAAGAGTCCTAATTGATCAAGTCGGGTAAGCCCAATTTGACCTAAATCGATTAGAAGGAGTTCTAATCAAATTAGGTCAACTTGTATTCGAACCCACTGCTGGCTAGATGTGGAACCCAATGGGTCACACACTTAAGAGGATTGATCAATAGTTTAATTTGTAATTAAATCACCTTTGCAGGATAACACTCTAGTAGGTGTTGCAAACCCTTGCTTCTATTCAAATTGGATTCGATTTAGGGTTCCGGATTGGTTCAATTCAGGTTCTAATTGGATCTAATTAGACCCTAATTAAGTTTATAGGGATTATGGCTAACCCTATTGTCTAGCCATGTAACTAGGATAGCCTCCCCACCCGCCCCTTTGCATTTTCACGCCAAAATGCCAAGAGTCCATGCGCTTATGGACTCTTGGCGCGCCATTTGGAGGAGTCCATGGGCGCATGGACTCTTGGTGCGCCCACTTAATTCTCCGATGAATTAAGTTGGGGTGGCTTCCTTTCTCACTATTAGTGCCTCACATGTGTCCCCTTGGATGGGAATCCAACGGTTGGAAAATTTTTGAGAAAGACAAAAGGCGTAGACTCTTCCCGGTTGCGCGAAATAACGTCTCTTCGGAGACAGAAACATCGCGACTCCCTTCTTCTGAAATTTCACGACTTTTCTTTTAGGAAAAGCCATGAGTTTTATTCTAGAAGGTCGTGAGAAGGAGGGAAGGGGCGTGAGAAAATGAGAAGGGCGTGAGATGGGTTTTTATGGAGAGGTGTGTGGGCGCCTCTCTGAAATCTATTTAAGGGGTCAGGAAAAATCAGAACGGGTGAACTGAGATTTTTCTTCTTCCTCTCCAAAAGACTCCTTCCCTCTTTTCTTGTTTTACATTATTTTCTTTACAGAGGACTCCTCTATCAAAACTCTGTTGCTGAACAAGAATAAAAGAGAAGGTCTCCGACGGTAAAGGAAAGGAGTTTTGATTTTATTTCCTTTCTTTCTTACATTAAGACATTCATATGTTAATTTCTTCTCCAATTTAAGACAAGCCTAAATCCTCTTAGGACAAGGTCTTATCTCTAAGACAAGGGTGTCTTAGAGGGTCAAAGTCTTAGTGGAAGGAGGAGAAGAGATCAAAGAAAGGGAGGCAACCTCTTGTGTGGAAGAATTCCAGCCATAATCCGAGCAATTGAGTTCAAGGAAGAAGAACTCAATAGGAGGAACCATTGAAAAGAAGATAGTGTTTCTTGTTCATTGCTCTGTGTGGATCACCATCGGAGGGCGGACACCTGGACGCCTGGTGAAATCAGTTAGCCCCTTTAACTTCATGTTTGTTGGAATAAGCGATTGCAGGTTGGTACCCTAATCCTAATTTGCATAGATATGCTTGTTATATGTTCTAGTCTTATTTAAGGAGTTCCTGGTTTAGGATTTTTTGGTGTGAATTTAGTTTCATTTTTGAAATTACACTTCTGCTGTGTTGCACCAGAACCCTACATATTAATCACCATGGACTCCATCTAGGATCGCATGGCTCCAAGCCACGCCTCAGAGTTAGATCACTGAAGTGCAACCATATAGGTGATCGGATCCTCATCATTCTTATTGAGTTCAATGGGATCACCGTCCCAGACCAACAAACCGTAGTATCTGTCTAGCTGACGCGGCACTCTACTGGATCTCCTAGTCATGGTTTCCGGGTGTGATCTAATCACAATCGGTTCTATGATGTCCTTAGAGTGTACTGGTTCTTCTATTGGTTGAACTTCTCCAAGTTCAATCTTAGAGGCTACAGTTCCTTCTCCAAAGAACTCCTTTTCCAAAAAGATAGCCCTAAGAGCAACCAACACTTTCTGTTCATCCTCTAAGTTGAAGAAATATCCTTTTATTTCCTTAGGGTACCCAATAAACAGGCACCGATTAGACCTAGGACCAAATTTATTTTTTTAGTCAAACACTTTACATAAGCCGAACAACCCTAGACCCGAAGGTGTGAAATTGAGGGCTTACGTCCAGTTCATAACTCATATGTAGTGGAGACAACAGACTTACTCGGAACATTATTCAGCAAGTAACAAGCTGTCTCAAGTGCATATCCTTAGAAGGACAACAGCAGAGTTGCAAAGCCTATCATGGATCGAACCATGTCCAACAGGGTTCGATTCCTTCTTTCAGACAGACCATTCAACTGGGATATTCCTGGAGGAGTCCACTGAGAGAGAATCCCATTCTTCTCAAGATATGTCATAAACTCACCGATTAGGTATTCATCGTCTCGATCAGATCGAAGGATTTTAATATTTTTTGCAGTTTGTTTCTCCACTTCATTATGATATGGTTTGAACATATCAAACGACTCAGATTTATGTCTCATCAAAAAGACATAACCATACTTGGAAAGGTTGTCTGTAAATATAATGAAATATCTGTATCCACCTCTCGCACTAACTATCATGGGTCTGCATACATCAGTATGTATGAGACTCAGAAGTTCTATAGCTCATTCACCTTTTCCAGTAAAAGGTGACTTGGTCATTTTACCAAGCAAACAGGATTCATAAATGGGCAGTGAGTCAGAATCACTGATCTCGAGGAGGCCTTCTCCTCGTAACTTGTTTATCCTATTTTGGTTAACATGACCTAGCCTACAATGCCATAGATATAAGTCACTGACATTTTCTATCCTTGGCATTTGCTAGACGTGCACATTACATTAACAGGCCGTGACAAAACATAAATGCCATTATTTAACTTAGCTTTTATTATCACAAAGTTATTCACAATAACTTGGCAAAAATCTTCTTTTATTAAAAGTTCATAACCATAATTGGCCAATAGGCCTGCAGAGAAAATGCTCATAATAAAACTAGGACAATAATGACAGTCGACTAATTTGACAGTACTAGACTCAAAAACAAGACTCAGAACTCCGACCGCCAGAACTGGAACACGACTTCCATTTCTGACACTCAGGAACTGCTCCCCATCCTCAAATCTCTTGCTAACCTATAGTCCCTGCAATGAATTGCAAACATGAATAGAACTACCAATATCCAATACCCAGTTAGTAGTGTCACAAATAGTGAAATTACAAGGTTTTATCTTTTAAATACCTTGTGCAACACCCTGCTGCTTTCCCTTCCTTGGCCTGTTCGAGTCTAAGGATGCCTAATAAAGAGGACAGTTTCTCTTCCAGTGTCCCTACTTCTTACAATAGAAGCACTCTGCCTTAGCTTGATCAACTTTCACTTTCTTGGCCTGACTTGGGCCAGGAGCACTCTGCACCTTCTTTCCCTTACCTTTCTTCTTCCCTTTCTTAAAGGGACGACGACCTCTAAAACCTCCCACTAAATTTACCACCCCCTTATTCAGTTGGTGGTCCTTCTCGTAAGTCTGCAGCAACCCCATCAAACCCTGGTAATTGACCGCATGCTTATTTATTCTATAATGATCGAGAAAGTCAAGAAAGGAGGATGGCAGAGAATTCATGATCGCATCCTTGCTGAGCTGCTCATGCAAGGGACATCCGAGCTTGCCTAATCATCCGATCATCTCGAACATGTACAATACATGATCAGTGACCAAACTGCCATTCCATATTTTGGCATTATAGATGGTACAAGATACTTTGTACTATTCCACATCGTCTGGCGTGCTGAAGGATTCCTTCAACTTTTGAAGAATCTCATCTGTCTGGGCCTCCTCGAATTTGTGACTGAACTCGTCGTTCATTGCCACCAACATTTTGCATCAAACAATAGTCCGATCAGAAACCCACTTCTAATAAGTGTCCTTGACCAAACTCTGAGCATTGGCAGGAGAGATTTCGGGTGCTGGAACCGTAATCACATAAAGGATCCGCTCATGCTCCAGGACTACCCTCAATTTTCGATACCAGCTATCGAAATTGGGACCCTTTAACTTCTCGCTTTTGAGAAGTGACTGGAGCAAAAGGTTTGAAGACATCTAAGGAAAAATTAAGACCAAATTAGTATATGAATTAATCAATTAAACCAAAAGACTTGGACTTTAATCTAAAGGTCCCTCCCACTAATTTTTCAGATTGGGAACCTTTAACTCCAATCCATGAAATCATCATTTCATAGTGGGTACTGAAATCCAATAGACCACGTATGAGCCCAACTTTGGCCGACTCACCCATACACACCTAAAGGTAGGTTCTCTAACCAATTGCTTCCCTAAGAAACTTCCAGTAATAAATTTTTCTCCATAGAAGCCCAATCAGCCTTGGGCCCTCCTATTGCAGGTCTCTGGTTAGGTCCAACCATGAATATGACAAATCCAATGCTTCCAGCTAACAAATGACCAAGCCTGACTTTGGCCGCCCCACTTGATTACCGTTAAGAAGGTTGCACTAAACAATCATCTATGGGAGAGTAATCCAAGTAACCGGATGCACACCCGTTCTTTGGAACTGCCAATGTACACCAAGCTAAAGGACTCATTACTAACCCACTTAATGGAAGGCTAAGACACCATCAACTCATTGACTTAGTCTTTTTCAGGACCTGATAATTCTAGAGGATTTTAATTAAATTATGATAGAAGAATAGAGAGAAGAACATGGGTCAACCTTCCACTGATCAAATCAATAATCATGATGGTTGAATAAATTCAACAAGTTAGTCCATGGGCACCTAAAGATCAGACAGGCTTATCAACTTGGGTGACATGGGTTAACTTGAATAAATAAGCTTTTCTAATCAGTTCTGGTTGACTGGATTGGCCAGGTAGGGGAGATCATGGGAGAGTATCCACCATTAACCATCTTTCTTAGACACCAACCGATTTACCAGACTCAATTAGACCAGCCTAAGAACTCGGGCTTACCATGGAGCCACTAATTAGATCCATTTTAGAAGAATGGACTAACCCATCTAACTATTAAATAGATACTAAAGAGAAGGTCCTTAATCAACATTTGATTAGTTCTCTTAAGTCCAGTTCAACTAACCTTAGGTCTAACCCAATAAATGGACCCAATCAGATAGCTAACCCAATTAACCCGGATGGCTTTTTCAAATGACATTAGGTTACATAAACCCTAATTTGGCTTGTTATTTAATTAATCTTTCAATTAATAATTGTTAGATTATAAGCCAACTTTTAATTAAAACATTTTTAATTAAATTCATGTAAAACCCTTTTACATCTTTCATGCATCATATCTAGTCCTATCATATCAATTTATAATATTGCAAGCCTTAATAATTATAGACATGCCAATGTATAATCATGTATCAGGATTAAAATATTTTTAATACCATTGGTTTCCTTTAAGGATCCTTTTGAAAAGGACAACAGATACGAACCACCTCGTGCAATAGAAAATTAGGGGTTTTAATCCCTGATTAATATGAACACAGCCATGGTGAAGGTCTCAATTAGGTTCCTAAAAGTAATCCCTAACCTAGATACAGATCCAAAACATGCAATCATGATATGCTACACAGGAACCTGTGGCTCTGATACCACTGAAAGGAAAACCAATGCATCGGACGCCTACCCTAGGCACCCTATACTAGGGAGTAGGTATTGCATAATTAAAAATTTAAACATGCAAATGAAAAAACCTACTCATGCATAGGATCTAACATAAACATAATGCATGAAATAGATACAGAGGCATGTAAAGGCAAGTGCAATAATTATAAAAAAACATGATAATATCTAGATCTAAGCATGCATGATAACAAAAATAAATAATATACCTGATTGAAGTAGGAAGAACCCGACTCCCTCAGTCTTCAGAATAGATCAGAAAAAAATCAAGGCAACCGGTTGAACTCCTTCAACAGCAAAATATATCTACAAACAGCAAGAAGAAGAGATCGATCCAATCTCTCGAGGTGTCCAAATGTCCACCCTCTAGAGTATCCACGCATGGGCTCTCACTGATCCAACTCCCAGAAGGATGCTAGTCCTCCAGGAATCAACAAAAGGTCACCGAAAATATGGAGCAGGAAAAGCCATACAGGACTTCATGGACAGTCTTCTCCAAGACTACCTTTACTCCACCAAGACCATGCACAGGAGATCATGAAAACAGGGAAGAAGTTTCACGGGGCTCCCAATGAAATTTCTGCACTCATAAATCCATCCCAAAAGCCCTCTCACTGAAGGAATAAAATCGGTCTCTGCTCTTCTCCTTTTTCCATCCCCTGAAACTTCCCTCAAAAACTCATCTCATAGCCTTCATCCCAGAAATAATATGTAGAGAAAAACCTTGAAGGGAGGGAAGACGATCGTGAGAGAGAAAATATATAAATCCCAAACACCAATTGAAAAGCTCTTGATCGGTTTCAAAATGCAGGGAACCGTGGGTTATCTCACGGTGAACAACAGGGACTGAGAGAGGAAAAACGAGCGGAAGAGATCATCGTGAGACCTCTTCCAAATCGCGATGCAAATGATCAAAATCTGAAATTCAAAGCTTTAACGGATCAAAAGATGTTCTTATCCCATGGACACAGCAAAAACAGGGGAAGGAAAATAAATCGTGTAAAGATGAACCATGTTATAAACCGGTGTTTAAAAACTGGGAGAAAAAATCGTGTAAACTAAACCAAGTTTTAAATCAGTTTTAATAAACTCAAAAACCAGTTCAAAAAACCCCGATCCAACAAAACCCGATCAGAAAGAAAACAGGATTCAGTCCTGGTCTACCAGGAACAATTCCTGGTTGACCAAAATCAATCTTGGTCGATCCAAATCAGACCAGATTGATCAGAAAAAATCCAATGCGTGCTCAATCAGACCATTTGACCTTAATACTGAAATGATTCCTAATCATTGATCGGCTCCCAGATCTGGAAGAAATCCTCTATGGTGTTTGACCTCATAGGTTTGATCCTAAATGGTAGCACTAGAACACTTCCGTACCAGTACAAGATACCATCTCGCAATGGGTCCCGGCTTCCAGATAGGCCAAAGATGCGAGAGCAATCTATCGAGCCTCTGGCATATATTTACCATATAATTCATCCCTTTGACCTCCAATGCTCAAGATTACCTAGGGTTAGACTGCCAACCCTAACTGAGTCAATCCACAACATGTCTCAACCTTACAAGTCCAGTGACTCCTCACTAGGACTACCCTGACCGAGGATTTGCTAAATTGAGACACTGCAAGACATTCAATCCAAACAATTTGGAGAGGTCAATTCCATCTTGGTACACCACTACTCCACAAGTACTTGCCTGTACCCAGAAACCTTTCATCACCGAATTAGAAATCTGGGTAGTTCGGTACCAAAGCTCAAGGAGTTGCTTGAAAGATACCATGGTGACCTCAGGTCAGAGGGACACATATACTCATATCCATTCGTGAGCAATCCTTTGGTAGAAAGGGAGCTCCACAAAGTCACGTTCAATGAGATGTCACACATCCCACTTGTAGATCATATCAGTGTCACCACACTCCTTTGGTCAAGAGGACAACCAAACGATGTGAACCACAACAACCTACACTTGATACATTACCATCCTGTACAATGTATCCTTTGGTTGTGAACCTTTTAATGGACCACTCGATATATCCTCTCTATATCGAAGTCAGTACAGTCCTAAAGACTTCATCACATAAATAGAGTTCATTACAGGAAAATGAATAATGTGATGAGCTACCAAAATAAAGTTTTATTTATTCATATACAAATTACAATACTGAATACAATCGCCTACAGCCTAGGCGATTGGCTTTGGGACATAATTCCCAACACAACGATGGTGGTTCCAAGGCAATAAGCACCCTTACTTCAGATCTCGATATCCTGCAATTACTCAAAAAAAATACTCAAGTTAGATGGTTGTAGAAAGAGGAAGAAGATGGAAAAGGAAAAAGGAAAGAGAGTTGGAAGATGGCAGCTAGGGTTTTCTGATGGTTGGATATGTAGGATAACTAGGGCCTCACACCCTATGATGCTTGACACAATAAAGGATTGGCAGAATGACAACTTTATTTGATGAATAATAATTTAATTTACAAGAGGGATTGATGGTGGTATTTATAGACCACCGACATGAGAAGTGTGGGTTACAAAGTCTTACATTGGTTTTCCTTGGGAAACAACTCCTTGGAATTTCTTCTTGGGCATCTTGGACTCCTGTCTTTGAGCTCTCCTTGGGCTTCAACCAGCTTGGGCGACAACATGGGATTAGCTTCCTCAAAGTGGGCGACAACATGAGATTTTCCTTCGTTTGGGACACCAAAATGTGGATGGATGATGTGTGAAGTTGAGTGGCCAAGATTATTTCTTGAATGGCCATGAGTGGTGGACTCTAAAGTCTTGATGATGAGGGTTCTTGCATGATAGTGGACTCTTAAATTTGGATAAGAAAAGGTCAAGAGTTTTTGTGGGATTCTTGAGTTTTTGAAATCTTGATTTTCTAAAACTTGATTGCCTTGAACTCTTGAAGTAAGAAATCCCCTTGAACTTCTCCTTGATGGGCATCCCTTTGAGAAGGATTCTTGGCCGACTTCTTCTTCAGATTTGGCAACAAAATGTGGATGATTGGGCACTAACTTGGCTTAGACTCCTTCTGCTTTACTTCTCTTAAAGTGGCGTCAACTTTATTCTCCATGTGGCTGACCAACACAAGTGACATGGCATGTGTTGTTGTCCATGATGATGTGGTAAATGATGTCCAAACATAAGTGACATGTCATGTGATGATATCCCGGATGATGTGGCAAGTGATGTCTAAAACTTGAAGAGGTGGTGCCAAGAGGTGGTTGTCATGTGGCACCAAGAATGGGTTAACTTGGATTGGCACATGGTGTCACATGGGGTCTTTAATCGGGTCCCCTCTTGTATTACAGGACTCAACTATCGATAACAAGACTCAACCAACTAAATAACTAACAACCCAACTTGATCATATTAATCAAAAGGCATAACCAATTCATAACTAAACCATACCATACTTAATTAGGCTTGCAAATACAAAACCCAATTAAAGTTGGTAAAAAGGGCTAAATAAGACTAGACCATTGTAACAGACTTTATGACCCAATTAAAATTAGAGTTTTTTTACAGACTCAATTTTTGGTCCAAGGGTTTTTATAGATGACTCAATTTTGGGATTTAGGGCTAAACCCAACTAAGCTAAAATAACAAAATTTAAGATAAATATTTATGAGTGATCTAAGGCATGGGCTTAGGGCTTCATTCATAGGTGATCCACAGGGACGTGGATTCGACCTGTCATTTTCTTCTGGCGCTGGTGTCCGCACCAGATATCATTCCCAATGACAAGTATGTCATCAACATACAAGACCAAGAAAACAAGTGCACTCCCCCTTGTCTTATTGTACACACATGGTACATCTACATTCTTGATCAAACCAAACTCCTTGATTATTTCATCAAAGCAGATGTTCTTGCTCCTTGATACTTGCTTTAGTTCATAAATGGACTTCTTTAGCCTGCATACTTGGTTTGGTCTCCAACTTGAAAAAAAACCCTCTAGCTGCATCATATGGACTTCTTCCTCAAGATTTTCATTAAGGAAAGCAGTCTTTACGTCCATCTGCTAGATTTCATTATCATGGTATGCTGCTATGCAAGCAATATTCGAATGGACTTGAGCATGGCTACTGGTGGAGACACCAGGATTAGACACATATCCCTGGATCCCATATGGTTTACTTAGTCATGTGTCAAAATTTTGAAAATTTTGTAATCAATTAAGATTGAGTCCTGTAATAAGTTGAGGTTAGTTGATTTGTCTCAACCCTCAACCTAGTCAGTATTTTGAGTCCTATACATCAATTATGAGTCCAGTATGAGCCTAATTTTTATACAAGAGAGGAGGTCACCCTACTTTAGAGTTCTACCAGGAAACTTCTAGGAGTCAGAGGCCACTACATCAGTCCATTGGATCCTGTGTGACAACCCAAGATCCAAGATGTTTCCAGAAATCCTGATTCTTTCCATATGTCCTCCAGATGCCCAGATTCTAGTCCAGATGCCAGAGCATATTTCCAAACCAGGGCATCAATGATTCTAAAGGTACCTCTACATCCTAGCCCAAAGAAATCAAGTCCAAGTGCCAAGCCTAAGCCCTAGAGAAGCAAGATTTTATGGAATATTCCTACTACCAGGCTACCAGGCCACCCCAGCTTCCAGAGGCCCAAAGCAATGCACCCAAGCCCCTTTGGGCCGGTCCCTTGCTGCCCCTAGAAGTCCAAAATGCCCTCTTAGGCATTCTTGAAGTGTTGGCCAAGTCCAAGAGGTGTCCTTGAGTGGAATAGTCAAAGCATGAAGGAAAAAGGAGAAGACTAGGTCAATTCCTATCCTAATGGGGATTTGTTTTTCTAACCTAGCTAGGAAACGACTTGTATTCCAATTTGGAAGAGGACTTGTAATCCAAGTGTATCCATGGTTAGTGAGGGCATGGGAACTCTATAAATACCCCATCTCTCCCCCTCTTGTAATCAACTTTTATTCATGATATCAAAACCCTGGTGAATCTATTTTGAGCTTGCGAGCTTGTGTTACTTTATTTTTTTGGTTCTTTGGTTTGTGTTTGTGTTTCCTTGCTGCCCTAGCATCCTTCCACACCCTAACTCACTGCCATCCAAGCCTTCACACGTCCATGAAGGAGTGCCCTAGGCCACCAAGAAAGGAGATCTTCATCAAGCTTCAAGCCACCCCGCTTCTAAACCCTAACCTGATTCCTTCTAAACCTAATCCCCTTTCTTTTTCTTACTTGCTATTTTGATTGACCCTTGATGTTTTGTAGGATCCCAGAGGTGTTTCACCTCCCTAGAGGATGCTTTCCTTGCATCCGAAACCATCCAAATCAGCCATCTAATCAAGGGAACTGAACTTCATCATCCAGACTCCAATCAGAGTGTTGTTTGATCTCTTCATCGAAAATCCTTCAAATCACTGATTGGTAACATCCTTCCCTTCTTTTAATTTCTAATTTGATGAAGATAGGCTATCTTAATCTAGGAGTTTCTCAATTCTCGGGTCCTGGAATTTATTACTTTGCATGAGTTTGCCTGTGATACGATGATTCTATGCATTGCTCTTCTTCTTGTTAGTTCTTACTTTTATTTGAGAATTTAGCTTACAAACTAAATTATATAAATCATCAAAAAAATTATTTTACTGCTTTTCCTAAATGTTTAGCAATCTTAGAGTCATCCTGCATCAGCTACTAGTGAAAAGGTTTCATCATAGTCAATGCCATGTTTTTGTCTAAAACCTTTTGCCACCAACCTGGCCTTGTAGGTCTCTACTTGACCATCTGCTCCTATCTTCTTCTTAAAGACCCATTTACACCCTATTGGGTTAATTCTTTCTGGTGGATCTACCAAGGTCCAAACCTGATTGGAACACATGGAGTCCATTTTAGACTTCATGGCATCTAGCCATTTGTTAGAGTCTTTACTCTTGATAGCTTCCGTATAGGTCACAGGATCATCATCCTGTATGATACTGGCTTCATTATCATTCCTGATAACAAAGCCATATATGAGAGGTGCACCCCGCACTCTCTCTAACCTTTGGAGAGGAGGTGTGTGTTATGGCTATTCCTGATCCACAGGAACCTTTGGTTGAGGAATTTCATTTGAAGACTCTTCAGGAATTGGTTGTTGGTTTTGAACTTCACTTAGTTCAATTATTGTTTCACTACTTCTTTCTTGGATAAATTCTTCCTCTAAGAATATAGCAGGTCTACTGACAAATACCTTTTATATGATAAAAGAGGTATCCAACACCCTCTTTAGGATAACCAACGAACCAACATTTGTCAGTCCTAGCACTTAACTTATGTCCAAAATTATTCTTGACATAAGCTTAGCAACCTCAAATCTTCAAGCATTTATGATTTGGTCTTTTGTAATTCCATAACTCATATGGAGTGCTAGTCATTGACTTTGATGGTACACTATTCAAAATATAGGCAGCAATTTCTAGGGCATATCCCCAGAAAGAAATAGAAAGATCTGTGAAGCTCGTCATGGACCTCACCATGTCTAACAAGGTGCGATTTCTCCTTTCAGCCACACCATTTAATTGGGGTGTATAAGGAAGAGTCCATTCAGAGATTATGCCTGTCTTTAAGATGGTTTAGAACCTCACTAGACAAGTATTCTAGTGTGGACACCAGGGCTAGAAAATATCAATAGGTTGAATCCACATCTCTATGGATCACCTATGAATAAAGCCCTGGACCCAACCTCTTTTTCTATGTAAATATTTTATTTTAAATTCTGTTATTTTGGTTTAGTTAGGGTTAGCCCTTTTTACCAACTATAATTAGGGTTTTATTTTTTTTGGCCTTCGAGGTCAAACCCCTTTTACCAAGTTGAATCACTTATTTACATGTCTTGCCTTTTGATAAAATTGGGTTCCAATTGATCAAGTAAAACTTTAGTTATTTGGTTCTGAGTCTTGTAAAAATTAGTTGTTAAGTCCTATAACACAAGGGGGACCTAATTAAAGACCCAAGTGACTCAAATCAAGAACCATGTGCTAGCTCAAGATAAGTCCATGTGACTCCATGTGCTAGCACAAGTTTCTTTCCACATGTCCTTCTATTTGGCGCCACCTTTGCAAGAAGACTTCTAGATAACACTTGCCACATCACCAAGGGACATCAACACATGGCATGTCCCTTATATTTGGACATTCAACAAGATTAAGACATCACCACATGACAACACCCTTTGGTCGGCCACTAAAGAAGGAGTTAGCGCCTCTTATTTTTTTAAGAGGAGTAAAGTAGAAGGAGATCTCCAAATTGGCGCCCTCCCACTCCATTCCTTCTTGACAACTTATTTTAAGATGAGTATTTAAGAAGGATTCTTCCAAGTTGGCACCCCATCTCAATATTCCACGCTCAACATTCTAAGAAGTCGGCCAAGCATTCCAATGCCAATACTCAAGGAGTTCTATGTCATCTAAAGTGGAGAAGGTTGGAAGGTTTTCTTACTTTAAGAGTTATGATAAAACAAGTTAGAAGCTGCTTAAGTTCCTAAGACTCAAGAGTCTCACCAAAACTATTGAGACTTCTTCAATCTAAACTAAAGAGTCCACTCACATACAGAAGTCCAGATCAGCCCAACAAGCAAGAGTCCAAGATGCACAGAATTTGGACTCTAGGAGTTGTATTCCAAGGGAGCACAAGTCTAGTTTTTGTGTCCCTTATAACACTGGTTATGGGTCTAAAAATATCCCATTAACCCCCCTTGTAATTTATGCAATTATTATTGAAATACAAAGAAATTCTACCAAATCTTTTTTCCTTTGCTGTGTGCATTGCGGGGTGTGAGTCCCTTCCTTTGTTCCTTTGGAGCATCGCGGGGTGTGAGGCCCTACTTATCCAGCCGACAAGAAGATCCATCCACTACTTCTAACCCTTCCCTTCTTTCCATTCCCTTTCTTACTACTTTCTAACCCAATATTCCTTTACTAAGTGTTTTGCAGGTGACCAAGAATCTAGATCTGGTGTTCTTACCTCGAAACCGGCATCGTGCAAAAGATCGAAGCCCGGAAGCGAGATCTTGAAACCTTGTCACTACGATCTTGAGAGTCCAGCCAGATCTACATCGAGAGAGCGATCTTCGTTGGTACAACTGAACCTATTCCCTTCTCATTATTTTCTGAATTGCTGAAATAAATGCTAGTTTTGGTGGTTTCTCAACCACTAGGTCCTGCTTTTTAATTGCTTTATAGGTTTACTTGTGTGGGTAATTGACTTGATTAGTTTTCTTTATTGTCTCATTTGAGTCTTTCTTTAAAATCTAAAAATATAAAAAAATATTAACTGCTATTTTTCATTCTTATTTATTTGTCCCACATCAGTTTTGGTATCAAAGCAGGTTATACTAGGATTTAATCTCTCTTGTGCTGATTTAGTTTCTCTTTTAGTACTCGAATTGGGTGCTTCACCATGACCGTTGGTTATAGAAAAAAGTAGGGCTGCAAGACCCTCACCTCCCATTCAAATGGGATTTCCTATGGCAAGTAGGAGTGCCACTATGAATTGACCCTTGTAGAAGAAAACAAAGAGATAGGCATCTTTGGTTTTAATTTCTACATCTTGGCCATCTTAGTACATAGTCTGTTGTTTTAATTATTTCTGTTTGTAGGTAACTCATAAAAATCTATTTTTTGTTTTGCTATAATTGAAAATATTTTTCAAGATTTTCTCATAAATTATTTTGATATGTAGATTTTCTTCCTACCAAAATACTGCCTGAGAACAGTTTTGTCCTGTTCTTCAGTAAAGCTAATTTCAGCAAGTTCAGGGTTCTTTTGGTAAAAAGAAATTATATATTTTAAAATTTCCTGCATATTATATACTTATCTACAGAATATATCTTTGTTTAAAAAAAGAAATTAATTAATTTTCATTTTCTTTTATTTTTGCTTATTTGCTTATTAGGGTTTCATCTTGTGTGTGCATCATCAAATAACCAAATCTTAAGGGCACTTGAACATCTAGATCGAGGCAGGATTTCATCACCTGTCTTGAGCTCACAACAACTACCTATTGCATCCAAACCTAGTCTTAATTAAAATTGATTAGACTTAATTTGCTCTAGTGAGCTAGGGACACCAACAGGTTGGGTTCAACCTTTTTTGGGAAAACTAGTTACACTCAATTCAGCATTTATGTCTTGAAGCTGATGTCTAGGCTAGAGGTCCAGAGGCCCTAAGCAATTTCGTGGTTTTTAATTGGGACCCTATGAGAACAAGGGGAGCCTCCCACGACCCCATCTCTTACCTGGCCAATGGACAGCATAATTGTTATCTTGGTTGTGATTCAATCGACTCATTTTGTTTGAACTCTAGGTCTAGGAAATCCTAGTCCGAGTCTTGTGTGTGTGCATGACCACTAAATTAGGTACACCCTATTAGTGTACTCAAACCCAACCTAGTACATCCATGGACCCTAACATGGAGGCTTGGTTCACTGAGCAATTTAGCCGACTTACTACTAGGCTTGACTAGATGGATGAGAGAATAGGTAACATTGAGGAGTCTCGTGTGACTCAACCAAACCCTAAAAAGCGTAGACCCACTCCTTTAGGTCAAAGCTCTGAGACGCCAAGACCCATTTCCAAAGTTCCTCGAGCCCAACTCACTCCCCTAAATTTAAGAGGTCAATACAGAGAACATGTTTACCCAAGTCCAAGAGCCCAACATAGGGAAATTATCCCTGACCCAATCCCTAGGCACCATACCCCTTGTTGACCCTATAAGTGATTTTGATGATAACCAAACATTGGAGCATGCACATAGTTTACTAACAACTCTTCAAGTGGTTAACAAGTTTTTGTAGGATGAATTCTTTGATTCAAACTTCAACCCCTACATTTATATTTCTTGCTTTGAGTTGTGTTGTAATCGAATTTTGTAAGGAATAACCCAAAGAAAACCTTTATAAAATGACATTAATGGGTTACTTCTATGAGTGTTGAGCTTTAAATTTAATTTGAGTTGGTTTGTATCAAAACATTGAGATTGTTGGTGAGAGTGTTCTTAAGTTTAATTGTAAAAATTCTGAAGAAGTCACTCGAGCCGACCCAGTTTGAAGAAGAGCCAACTCCACCTCATGGCACGCACTGAGGATTCTAGCATGTAGCAATCCGAGCCGACTCTAGTAGAATTGAGCCGACTCATCCAAAGTCCATTCCTATTGATTTCTGAGAACAGCCAAGCGAGTCAACCCCAACAAGAATGAGCCGACTCTGCCAGAACAAATTTTGAAGACCTGAGAAAGCGAGTCGACCCGATCTGCATCAAGCCGACTCCTACAGAGTGAAGATTTCTAAATTTGAGAAGAAGAGTCGACCCAAGTAGAAGTGAGACAACTCCTCGAGTTTCATGATTTCAACGATGGAAGTTCGAGCCAACCTGAACTATCAAGAGCCGACTCGTCTAGAGTGAAGTTTTTGCACCCTGAGACAAAGAGCTGACCCTGCTGAAGAAATGGCAACTCGACCTACTAACTCAAAGGATCCGAGCCGACTTGAAGAATCCGAGCCGACTCGAGTATCATTCCAGGTACACAATGGCTCATTCCAGAATTCTTTTTTGAATGCAAAAAGATACTCCAATGGTCAAATGTCACATCCCAATGGTCTACAATGTCTACAACTATCTCAAGATAATGGAAGACCATATATTTGAGGGATTTAAACTTCCTAGAAGTAAGAGTTAGAAAGTTCCTCAAAGTTTAAGGCTTTATTGAAGATCTAACCTACCAACAAGAAAGAGAGCACAAGTGAGCAATCAAAGCAGACTTCATTCTTCACCAACTCTAATATGAAGATTGAAGCATTCATTGAAGAAAGAAAGGAAGCCTCTCAAGTGTATTAAAGAGAAGTTAAAGAAGGCTTCAACGGTGCTAAAGCGATAACTATCCGATAACAAGAGTTTGTCATTTATTGTTGCATTTAATTTCAATTCGTTCTTGAATTGTTGGGTTATTGGTGAGCCCGATTGGAAAATCAAATAGGTTCTTGGTGAGCCTTAGATAAAAATCAAGTGTTGGGTTCTTGGTGATCCTGTTAAAACCAAGTTGGGTTTCTTTGGTGATCTTGTTTAAAATCAAAGGATGTAGGGTTTCTTTGGTGATCCCGGAAAAACCAAAGTATAGAGATTTTGGATTGTGAGCCTGTAAAACAATCCTACTATATTCGGGTGTGAATATAGTGGAAATTCCAAGTGGTATCTTGGGTAGTGGACGTAGGAGCTGGGTTGCTCCGAATCACTATAATTTTTATGTGATTGTGTTGTGCTTCTCTGATTTTATTTAGCTTCTGCAATTAATTACTTTGTCACAGCACCCTACACTCTAAAAGGGATTTTCAAAAGCACATTATCTACTTAAATTTTTAAAAATTTTCAATTCACCCCCCTCTTGGAAAAGCCACCTAGGCAACAACTGGTATCAGAGTAGTGTCTCTAATTACATTAGAGTAAAGATTGATAGCTCATCCCATGAGTACATCCTTGGCCAAAGGCCAATTAACTAATAGACCTCCACTCTTCACAGGCATAAATTATTCTTATTGGAAAGCAAGAATGAAATCTATATACAAGCTATTGATTTTCAATTATGGAAGGTCATTCTTAAAGGGCCACATGTTCCCATGATCAAAATTGATGTCATGGATGTCCCTAAACCTGAAGAGGAATGGGATGAACACCATATGAAGTTAGGAAAATTAAATGCCAAAGCAATGAATTTGCTATACCATGCTTTAGATTCCAACGAGTTCAATCGAATTTCCACTTGCTGCTCGGTAAAGGAAATTTGGGATAAACTTGAGGTGACCCATGAAGGAACTTCCCAAGTGAAGAATTTAAAAATTAATCTTCTAGTATATAATTATGAATTATTCAAAATGGAACCTAATGAAAATATCTCTGCCATGTACACTAGATTTATAGATATTATTAATGGTTTGAAAAGTCTTAGCAGGGTTTATTCAAATGCTGATTTAGTACAAAAGATATTAAGATCACTTCCAAATAAATGGGACCCTAAAGTTACTGCCATCCAGGAAGCTAAAGATTTAAACACACTATCCATGGATGAATTAATGGGTTCTCTCATCACACACGAATTGGCCATGCAGCATAGAACTGATGATGATCAGAAGAAGAAGAAAACTATTGCATTCAAGGCTGCATTGAAATCTAAGAATGATGAAGAAAAGGAAGATGATTCTACCTCCTCCGAAGGTGATCTAGAAGATGAAGATATAGTAATGGTAGTGAGGAGATTTAGAAAGTTTATGAAAAAGAAGAAAGGAAGATTCAATAGAAAATTTCATAAACGAGAAGAGCATTCCAAAGAAAAGGACAAGGATAAAGTCAAAGAAAAGGAACAAGTCCCCACCTACTATGAATATAAGAAACTGGGGCATATTCATCCAGATTATCCATTATTGAAGAAATACTTCAAGAAAAAGAAGAAAAAGGTGATGGTTGCCACATGGAGCGATAGTGAGAAATCCACCTCAACTAAAGAAGAAGAGATCACAAAAATTACCAATTTATGTCTAATGGGTCTCGAGGATGAGGTAACGTCCCTCAATGCTCAAATTGAATTTATATTTGATGAGTTAAATTCTACATTCCATGATCTCTTATCTGAATTTAAAAAGGTTGGAGTAAAGATTAGATCTTTAAAGAATGCTAATGATTCTTTACTCAAAGAAAAAGAGGAGATTTCAGAAAAATATATTTTGTTACAAAAAGAACTTCATGTTTTTTCTAAAAATGGTAAAGCATTGAAAACTGAGAACAATGATTATCTTGACAAAAATAAAGTTTTGTTGAATGAAAATCATGAGTTGAAAAAAAAGGTTGAAAAACTCAAGCCACTTGTTGAAAAATTACTTTATCATCTAACAAGCTTGAGTTGATTCTTAAAGAACAAAAGATTTCTGGTAATAAAGCTGGAATTGGTTTTAATTCTTCAAACTCAAATTATGTTTCAGCAACTACTTTTATGAAACAAAAAGCTTTTGTTCCAAAGTTTACATCTCAAAAGGCTTTTGTGACAAAAGGTTCTACTTCCATTTTGAAAGCTACATTGTATATTCCTAAAAACTCAAATATAAAATCTGTTATTTCTGCATCTCATACATCTAGAATTTTAAAACACAAATCTTTTCAGAATTCTTGAATCAAATGTTTTTCTTGCAAAGAGCTAGGACATAAAGCTTTTGAATACAATATTATTAGATATGTCTAAAATAAATCAAGAAAGATTTGGATGCCCAAAGGAACCACCTCAGCTAACATGCAAGGACCCAAGTTAGCTTGGGTACTTAAAAGAACTCCTTGATTATTTTGCAGGAATATCTTGCAGCCCAGAAATTGAAGAAAAGATGGTATCTCGACAGTGGCTGTTCAAGGCATATGACAGGTGACAAGGATTAGTTCATCATCCTAGAAATGAAAGAAGGAGGTATGATTACTTTTGGAAATAATGGCAAAGGAAAAATAATCGGAATTGGTAAGATCAAGATAACCCCATATACCTTTATTGAAAATGTATTGCTAGTAGATAAATTGAAGCATAATTTATTGAGTATTAGTCAATTATGTGATAAATGCTTTAAGGTCATCTTTGAATCATCTATGTGTATTGTAACAAACTCTCTTGATTCTAGTAGTAAGTTCATTGGACACAGACTTGGAAATATTTATATAGTTGATCTCAATGATCTTGCTATGTCAAGTAGTTCCAGTCTAGTTGCAATGAATACTAAGACCAATGAGTCTTGTTTACTTTGGCAAAGATGACTAGGTCATGCTAGCATGCATACTATTGGTAGGTTAATTTTCATAAACTTAGTTAGAGGCTTGCCTAAGTTTAAAATAGATTTTGATCATGTTTGTAATGCATGCCAAATGGATAAACAAATTAGGAAGAGTTTTAAATCCAAAAATATGATCTCAACTACTAGACCTCTAGAACTACTTCACATGGACTTATTTGGACTGACTAGGACCACAAGCCTAGGAGGTATGAAATATGCCCTTGTGATTGTGGATGATTTTTCTAGATTTACATGGGTTTTATTTATTACCCACAAAGATGAAACCTTCAAAGTATTTCCAAAATTTCACAAAAAAATTTCAAATCAGAAAAATTTTTCAATAATTTTAATTAGGAGTGATCACGGTACTGAATTTGAAAATTAGTTTTTCGATAATTATTGTACTGAAAATGGTATTGATCACAACTTCTCCGCTCCTAGGACACCACAACAAAATGGTGTCGCAGAGAAGAAAAATAGGACTTTGGAAGAAATGGCCCGAACGATGTTATGTGAAGGTAATCTTCCAAGGTACTTTTGGACAGAAATGGTGAACACTGCTTATTATATTTTAAACAATATTTTAATCCATCCTATTTTGAAAAAAACTCCTAATGAGTTTTGGAATGAAATGAAACACAATATTATCTATTTTCATGTATTTGGATGTAAATACTTTGTGCTTAATAATGGTAAGGATAATCTAGGAAAATTTAATACTAAATCAGATGAATCAATTTTCCTTGGTTATTCATTATGTAGCAAAGCATATAGAGTATTTAATAAAAGGACACTTACCGTAGAAGAGTCAATGCATGTTATTTTTTATGAAACTAACCATTCACCTTCTAAGAAAGAAGAGTGTATAGATAATGATGAAAGTACAATTCAAAAGGAGATGGAAGATATGAACATACAAGAAAGACCAATTGAAGAAGGAGAAGAAATGGTAAGGATCATACAGATCTACCAACTGAATGGAGGTACGCAACTTCTCATCCTAAAGAATTAATTATTGGTGATCCTTCATAAGGTATTAGCACTAGGTCATCACACAGAACTGCACATGACTACCAAGCCTTTGTATCACAAATAGAACCTCATACCTTAGAAGAAGCTGAAAATGACCCAAACTGGATGATGGCCATGCATGAAGAATTGAACCGGTTTGAAAGAAATAAGATTTGGACATTAGTCAATAGACCTACAGACCATCCAATCATAGGAACCAAATGGGTCCATAGGAACAAATTAGATGAACAAGGAAATGTTATTAGAAACACAGCTAGATTAGTGGCTAAGAGATACAGCCAAGAAGAAGTTATTGATTTTGATGAAACATATGTACCCGTAGCAAGACTAGAAGCCATTAGATTACTTCTTGCATTTGCTTGATACATGAATTTTAAACATTTTCAAATGGATGTAAAAAGTGCATTTTTAAATGGGTTTAACTTTGAACAAGTTTTTATAGAACAACCACCGGGTTTTGAAGATCATGTTTTTCCAAGCCATGTGTTTAAACTAAACAAAGCTTTATATGGTTTGAAACAAACACCTAGATCCTGGTATGATAGACTTAGAACTTTCTTAATTTAAAATAATTTTTTAAGAGGAAATGTTGATAAAACCCTTTTCATCAAAAAGAAAAATAATGATATATTAGTTGTACAAATTTATGTTGATGATATTATATTTGGTGCAACTAATAAAATTTTTGTGAAGAATTTGCTAAGCTAATGCAGGAAGAATTTGAAATGAGCCTAATGGGTGAACTTAACTACTTCCTCGGACATCAAGTAAAGCAAACAATGGAAGGAATCTTTATCAACTGAGCCAGGTACACCAAAAAAATAATCAAAATGTTTGGTAGATAGACGAGCAAACAAATGAGCACACCCATGAGCCCATCTTGCAGATTGGACAAAGATGAAAATGGATCCAATATTAACCAAAAGCTCTATAGAGGTATGATCGGATCCCTATTATACTTAACTACAAGTAGACTGGATATCTTGTATAGTGTATGTGTATGTGCTAGATTCCAATGTAATCCTAAAGAAGCACATATGCTTGCTATTAAAAGAATAATTAGATATTTGAAAGGTACAAGTAATCTAGGTCTTTGGTTTTCAAAATAGTCTTCCTTGAATTTAATTTGATTTTCAGATGCTAAATATGCTGGTTGTAGAATTGATAGAAAGAGCACTAGCGGCACATGCCAATTTCTAGGGTTGAATTTAATCTCATGGCACTGTGAGAAACAAAACTCGGTAGCACTTTCTACTGTTGAGGCAGAGTATGTTGCTGCAGGGAGTTGTTGTGCACAAGTGTTATGGATTAAACAATAACTAGAAGACTTTGGTGTTATACAATCTAAAATTCCAAACAAGTGTGATAATACAAGTGCTATAAATTTGACCAAAAATCTCATTTAGTATTCTAGAACTAAGCATATAGAGATTAGACACCATTTTATTAGAGATCATATTTTGAATGGTGACATTGAACTAGAATTTATCCCAACTGAAAACCAGTTAGCCGACATTTTCACTAAGCCACTGAACCAGGATAGATTTTAATTACTTAGAGGAGAATTAGGTCTTTGTGATCCTTTCTAGATTTACCTACCTAATTTCCTTCAAAATTAATGAAAAATTATCTAGAAAACCTCCTACAACTATTCAAGTATTTTGAACAACTTTCCTTGAAATTTCATTGAAACAAACTCAATTTTTGAATCGTTTCAACTTCTGTGAAAAGTTTCTGTTCTAGTCGACTCGAGCAATTTTGCTCTAATCGAGCCGGATTGAATATCTAATTTTTCTTCTCTTGCTCTAGTCGAGCCGACTAGGTCAATTTTAGGTTTTGACCAGCCAACTCAGATTTCTGTTTGTTCTAAGTTCACTCTGGTCAAGCCAACTCGGATGTTTTTAGGGCTGAGTGAGCTGACTCGGATGTCGGGAATTCACTAATTTAAATAGAATCGTGTAATCCTTCTCTTTCATTTCCCTCTTTCTATTCCACTTTAAACCTTTTCTACTCTACTCAAAATGTCCACTAAAACTTCAAAATCCATTCCCCGAAACCTTGATTTTCTAATTTTCACAAATTTTGCTGCAATGGCTCCAAGGAGATCTGCATGGAAACTTTCTCATGCAACTGAATCAAGCACATCCAGTAAAGATCTGAAGAAAAAAGGAGAAAAGAGAAAAAGGTCCTCTCTTGAACAAAAAGAAGAAACACCCTCTCCAACTAGGAAATCAACTTCAATGGCCAATATGCCTGTTACATGCGGCAGAAGGATCGATTTCTCCTTCCTGGAAGAATTGGAGATGAAGATAGGAAGTTGGATTAACAACCAAGGCTGGAAGGTTTTCTGCTCACTGGATATTCTGACCTAGCCTACATTGGTAAGAACTTTCTTTGAAAACCTAGTTCTTAAAGAATACCATTTGGAATCGATTGTCAAGGGAGTTAAAGTCGTTGTGGATGAAGAGAAGTTGAGCAACCTGCTCCAAATGCCAACTCACGGTGCCATCGAGCTTACCCTAAATGACAAAGAACACACTCTGAAGCTCATTTTGGAAAGAGCAGATGTAAGCTCCATCCAACATGTTCAAGCCAACATGCTATCAAAGAAAATGCGACTACTCCATAATATGATCAGTAGAATTTTTCTTCCCAGAACCAGTCATTTCGACTGGGTGAGTGAAAAGGATATGATTTTTATGGGACATTTTATTAAAGAAGAACCTCTTAACCTTCCTTACATCATGATGATACAAATGAGAGAGGTAGCAAGAAAACTTAAAGCATGCTTGCCCTATGGTATGGTATTCACCCTACTGTTTGAAGATGCTAGAATTGACCTAACTGATGAGATCGGCAAGCCTCTTCACCATTCAGACACTTATTCATTCAACTCTCTTAGAATAATGGGATATCAACTACAAGAGGGAGTTTGGAAAAAGAAATTGTCTCGTCAAATAGCTACCACATCCTCCGACGATGATATGGATGAACCTATTGCTGTTAAAGCTAATGAATATGAAAACAAGGATGAAGATAGATCTGAACATACAATGATAACTCCATCTGAACTTAAGGAGTTAATATTTCAGAAGATGGAAACAATTTCTGATTCACTAATAGGTCACATAAATTCTGCACTTGATGAATTATGAAATTCAGTTAATACCAGCTTGCAGAAAATGAGATCATAACATATGCTTCACAAGGAAAACATGGAAAAAGAGATGGACAATTTTAAAGAGAAAATTTGAAGTATACTACTGCAATCTCAAAAGGAAATATTCACTACTGAGGATACTCCTTTACGGATCAACAAAGAGTCACTTAAAACTTTTGCTCAACCATCTCCTTTACCTTCAAAGATTCCATCATCTGATCCACCTTCATTCAAAGCTAAACCTGCTATGACCAAAAAGAAACCAAAAGCCAAGAAGACTAAGACATCTATAGCTCTAGTTAGAAGCAAATTTAGGGATTTAAGGTTCAAACTTCTAAAAACCAAAACCTCTGATAAGCTTATTGATGCGGGACAAAAGGGGGGGTATAGGAGGATCATTGGAGAGATGAGAAGTCTCCTTTGATTAGGGACAAAAAGATGGAAAAAATATGTGGGGGCAAGAAAGATGGATACTCTATGGACTTGGGACTTACCTTCATGGAGAGACGTCGCACCTCTAGGGCATCCCACCCACCCCACTACATGTAGTCTAGGGCATCCCACCCATCTCACTACATGCGAAGTCTAGGGCATCCCATCCAAATGGCTATCTTGGGCCGTGAAGGAAAAGTTCCAAGATCATAGAGGGGACTCAGCAATGGAGAAGATAACTAGGGCCTCACGTCCCTTGACGCCCGAAAGTGAAGGCAGTGAGATCTCACACCCCTCGACACCTGCAGGTGAAGGAAAGACAGGCCTCATGCCTGGCGGCAGAACCAAGAATACTCTTTTTAAAAATTCATATTATTCATTATTTTATTCAAGTGAGGAGGTGCCTTTATATAGGCTTACAAAACTTGGGGTCGAAGTAAAGAATATGAGGCATGCAACTCAAAAAAGGTGACTTCCCAAACCTACTTTATTTGTAGCCTGAAAACATGGTAGAAAACTAAACACAATCCTCCCCATATGGTGGAAATTCAAACTAATCCTAATCTAAAACAAACTTGAAATAATTTTCCAACTGGTCCATACATCCATATTTAAAATAAATAAAATATAATTTAAATTCATCAAGATCCCTGCCGAAAAACTCGTATCAGGAATTAAATTATTTTGTCTTTTGCCGATTCTTGCTGCACATCCAAAGCAGGCACTGCCACCTGAGGGACAGACACATCAATTGAACAGCCACCGTTCTCGATGACAGGAGAAGCAATGTTCTTCTCTGATCTGGGTGCTGAAGCCTCGGTCTTCACCGGTTGCTAGGACTCCAACTTAGTTGAAGAAGACATGGATGTGCTTGGAAGAGTCTCTAGGCCAACAGGACTCGTGGGGCTTTCATCCTCAAATTTAACAAGCCTTGGCCTTTTCCTCTTCGAAGCAATAGTAGACAAGGAAGTGGGTTCATCTCCTTGGAATCCATCTTAGAGGTCCCTTGCTTCAGCAGGCATGGGAATTGCCTTGTCATCCAAAACAACACCTCAGCAACCTCGATCTCGATATCCTCCTCAATCAAAGATGGCGACTTTGAGAACATTGGTGGCCGGTGCTTGCATCCACTCATCGGTTTCTTCTTCTTACGAACGGTGGCATTGGAAGAGGGTGAGATCAGAGTGGAGGCAGGGCTGAGCCTCGACGGAGAGGCCGAAGCTTGCCGTGGAACCTGCTCTCCACTTCCAGAGCCACCTGAAACCCAACATTCATGTGACCTTTTTGTAGAAGCTGACCGAGCTTTTCTTGGCACTGAGAATCTGATCATCTTGTCTAGCTTCCAAGCTGGTGGAGTCCTCATCGTGACCTTGATTGGAAGACTCTTTTGGTTCTACTGGTGGTGGTTGTGATGGTGATTGCTCTAAGGCTTGAAAGAGGACGAGGAGGCCGGATTCGTCGAAGGAGTAAGGGGCAGTGTGGTGGTGAGGGTCGCGGCACAACACGGGTGGAGCAACAGGGGCGGACGGCTGCACTGGGGAGAGGGGTGCGTGGGCAGAGCGGCAAGGGGGCATCTCAGCAGGCTCTCGCGGGTGCCGCGCAACAACAGCACAAGGCATGGGGCGCGGGCATGGCAGAGAGCGTGGCAACGGCCGAGCGGTGGAGGCCTGTGGCGATGGAGGAGGGCCGCAGCACGGGTGGAGTAGCAGGGGCGGACGGCCGTGGGCAGTCCGGTGGGATTCGCCAGCGTTCCCATGAGAAGATCATCGCCAGGGGAAAGCTGGACGGCCTTCGTGAGTTGCCGGTGGTTGGGCATGGCAGATCCAGGGCCGATAGTGAAAATTGGGAGTTCTGGTACATAGATTTGAGGTTGAAGATGATGGGGATAAGAGGAATAATTCAGGAATAAAATAGGGATAAAGTAGGAATAGTGGGGATAACTGGAATAGGTGGAATAAGAAAAATAAAAAATAAAAAAAATAAAATCTGGGAAAAAATAAAACCCGGATGGGTTTTGATGTCCCTATCATTCCCCTGGGGTGTGGAAAACTCGACTCCATCAAGTCAGGCTCCCTGCATTTTTTTTTCCTCTTTTTTTTTCTCTTCTTTTTTTTCTTTTATTTCAACCCTAATCCTCTCCTGCTCTAACATCAAAATTGATGTGGGACAAAAAGGGTGGCTAGGAGGATCGTTGGAGAGCTGAGAAGTCTCTTGTGATTAGGGTCAAAAAGGCAGAAAAAATATATGGGGGCAAGAAAGATGGATACTCTATGGACTTGGGACTTACATTCATGGAGATATATCGCACCTCTAGGGCATCCCAGCCACCCCACTACATGTAATCTAGGGCATCCCATCCATCTCACTATATTCGGAGCCAAGGGCATCCCACCCAAATCGCTTCTTGGAGACGTGAAGGAAAAGCTCCAAGATCATAGAGTGGACTCAACAATGGAGATGATAACTAGGGCCTCACTTCCCTCGATACTCGAAAGCGAAGGCAGTGGGGTCTCACACCCCTCGACACCCGTAGGTGAAGGAAAGATGGGCCTCATGCTCGAAGGCAGAACCAAGAACACTCTTTTCAAAAATTCATATTTATCATTATTTTATTCATATGAAAAGGTGCCTTTATATAGGCTTACAAAATTTGGGGTCCAAGTAAAGAATACAAGGCATGCAACTCAAAAAAGGTGACATCCCAAACCTACTTTGTTTGTAGCCTGAAAGTATGGTAGAAAACTAAACACAATCCTCCCCATATGATGGAAATTCAAACTAATTCTAATCTAAAACAAACTTGAAATAATTTCCCAACTGGTCTATACATCTAATTTTAAAATAAATAAAATATAATCTAAATTCATCACAATCCCTGCATAAAAAACTCGTATCAGGAATTGAATTGTTTTGTGTCTTTTGTTGATTCTTGCTACACATCCAAAGCGGCCACTGCCACCTGAGGGACAAACACATCAATTGAACCACCACCGTTCTCGATGACAGGAGAAGCAATGTTCTTCTCTGTTCTGGGTGATGAAGCCTCGGTCCTCACCGGTTTCTCGGACTCCAACTTAGCTGAAGAAGACACGGATGTGCTTGGAAGAGCCTCTAGGCCAACAGGACTCGTGGGTCTTTCATCCTCAAATTTAACAGGCCTTGACCTTTTCCTCTTGGAAGCAATAGCAGACAAGGAAGTGGGTTCATCTCCTTGGAATCCATCTTGGAGGTCCCTTTCTTCGGCGGGCATAGGAATTGCCTCGTCATCCCAAACAACACCTCAGCAACCTCGATCTCGATATCCTCCTCGATCAAAGATGGGGACTTGGAGACCTTCGGTGGCCAGTGCTTATGTCCACTCATCGGTTTCATCTTCTTGCGAGTGGTGGCATTGGAAGAGGGTGAGATCAGAGTGGTGGAGGTAGGGCTGAGCCTCGACGGAGAGGCCGAAGCTTGCCGTGGAACCTACTCTCCACTTCCAAAGCCACCTGAAACCCAACATTCATGTGACCTTTTCATAGAAGCTGACCGGGCTTTTCTCGGCACTGAGAATCCGATCATCTCGTCTGGCTTCCAGGCTGGCGGAGTCCTCATCGTGACCTTGATTGGAAGACTCTTCCGGTTCTTCTGCTGGTGGTTGTGATGGTGATTGCTCTGAGGCATCGAAGAGGATGAGGAGGTCGGATTCGCCAGAGGAGTAGAGGGCACTGCGGTGGTGAGGGGCATGGCACGGCACGGGCAGAGCAGCAGGGGCGGATGGCTACACGGGGGAGAGGGGCACGTGGGCGGAGCGGCGGGGGGGTCGTCGTAGCGGGTTATCATGGGTGCGGTGCATCGTGGTGCATGGCACGGGGCGCGGGCACAGTGAAGAGTGGGGCGGCGGCCGAGCGGTGGAGGCCGCCGGCGGTGGAGGAGGGGCACGGCATGGGTAGAGCAGTAGGGGCTGACGGTCTTGGGCAATTCGATGGGACTCGCCGGCATTTCCATGAGAAGATCATCACCTGGGGAAAGGTGGATGGCCGTCGAGAGTTGCCAGTGGTCGGGCGTGGTGGATCCAGGGCTGACGGTGAAAATTGGGAGTTCTGGTACTTAGATTTGAGGTTGAAGATGACGGGGATAAAAGGAATAAGTCAGGAATAAAATAGGGATAAAGTAGAAATAGTGGGGATAACTGGAATAGGTGAAATAAGAAAAATAAAAAATAAAAAAAATAAAATCTGGGAAAAAAATAAAACCCAGATGGGTTTTGATGTCCCCATCAGTTATAGATTTTGCCTCTTCTTCTAGTGAAGAAGAAGAATAGGTTGTTTAGATAGTCTTTTGGTTATATTGATCACATCCTTGTACTTCTGACTTTTTGCAATATGCACGCCTTACTTTTATCTTTTACAATTAAAAAACTTTATGAATAGAATGAAATCTTCCTGAATGAATGTACTTCCTTTCATATTTTGTACTTTATATGGAAAATTTCTCAATGAAATGAAAGTTCTTTTGGTAATTTTTATTATTGCAAATACCTTCTAATCATGCAATGTTTTCAATACAATTATGATGAATTTTAATTAAAATTTTCAAATAAAATTGAGAAAGTGAAATTATCTCAAACAAATATTAAATACTTTCTCAATTTATTTCAAAATCTAAGCTTTATTGCAAATACCTTTTTGATTGTTTGACAAAAAGGAGGAGAATGGTATCAATATCAATATTGATGATTGAGCTATCATGAAAATTCTGGTAAACAAGCGAAAATTTGAGCTTCCTTCCAATTATTCTTAAAGTGCATAAAAAGAATGAAAAAGGGGGAGCACAAAAGTGATTGTATTTAAATGAACCTAATTGTTTAATTATTTTAAAACCTAGAGAAAGGGCAAGATTTTCTTTAACTCTAAACTCTTCTTTTGCTCTAATTGCTCTAAAATTAGCCTTAATTCTTTCAATATTAAACTCTGATACTCCATGTTTGTGCTAATTCTGACACTATGAAGCATGCAAAGTCTAATACTTTGATATACACAAAGCACTAATATCAATACTATACAATTTCATCACTAAAGCTCTGATACTTATTTACAAATATAATTGGCTCAAATACATGTGAATACTTACTAATACTTTTATACATGTAAGTGTAAAGAATTTTTTCATGCCCAGTGTTTTATCATCATTAAAAAGGAGGAGATTGTTGACCCCATAAGTGATTTTAATAATAACCAAACATTGGAGTATGCACATATTTTACTAACAACTCTTCAAGTGGTTTACAAGTTTTTGTAGGATGAATTCTTTGATTCAAACTTTAACTCCTACATTTATATTTCTTGCTTTGAGTTGTGTTGTAATCAAATTTTGTAAGGAAGAACCCAAAGAAAACCTTTGTAAAATCACATAAATGGGTTACTTCTATGAGTGTTGTGCTTTAAATTTAATTTGAGTTGATTTGTATCAAAAGTTTGAGAGTGTTGGTGAGAGTGTTCAAGTTCAATTGTAAAAATTCTGAATAAGTCACTCAAGCCAACCTATCTGAAGAAGAGCTAACTCTACCTCATGGCATGCACTAAGGATTTTGGCATGCAGCAATCTGAGCCGACTCGAGTAGAACCGAGCCGACTCATCCAGAGTCCATTGCTATTGATTTCTGAGAATAGCCAAGCGAGTCGACCCCAACAAGAATGAGCCGACTCTGCCAGAACAAATTTTGAAGACCTAAGAAAGCGAGCCGACCTAATCTGCATCGAGCCGACTCCTCCAGAGTGAAGATTTCTGAATCTGAGAAGAGGAGTCAACCAAAGTAGAAGCGAGCCGACTCTTCAAGTTCAATGATTTCAATGATGGAAGTTCGAGCCGACCCGAACTATCAAGAGCCGACTCGTCTAGAGTGAAGTTTTTGCACCTTGAGACAAAGAGCCGACCCTGCTAAAGAAATAACGACTCAACCTATTGACTCGAAGGATCCGAGCCGACTCGAAGAATCCGAGCCGACTCGAGTATCATTTCCATGTACATAATGGCTAGTTCCAGAATTCTTTTCTAAATGCAAAAAGGTGCTCCAACGGTCAAATGTCACATCCCAACGGTCTACAACATCTACAACTATCTTGGGATGATGGAAGACCATATATTTGAGGGATTTGAACTTCCTAGAAGTAAGAGTTAGAAAGTTTCTCAAAGTTTAAGGCTTTATTGAAGATCTAACCTACCAACAAGAAAGAGAGCATAAGTGAGCATTCAAAGCATACTTCATTCTTCACCAACTCTCATCTGAAGATTGAAGAATTCATTGAAGAAAGAAAGGAAGCCTTTTAGGTGCATTACAAAGAAGGCTTCATCAGTGCTAAAGCGACAACTATCCGACAACAAGAGTTTGTCATTTATTGTTGCATTTACTTTCAATTCATTCTTGAATTGTTGGGTTATTGGTGAGCCTGATTGGAAAACCAAATAGGTTCTTGGTGAGCCTTAGATAAAAACCAAGTGTTGAGTTCTTAGTGATCCTGTTAAAACCAAGTTGGGTTTCTTTGGTGATCCTGTTTAAAACCAAAGGGTGTAGGGTTTCTTTAGTGATCTCGAAAAAATCAAGGTGTAGAGGTTTTGGATTGTGAGCCTGTAAAACAATCCTACTGTATTTTGGGGTGAATATAGTGGAAATCCCAAGTGGTACCTTGGGTAGTGGATATAGGAGCTGGGTTGCTCTGAACCACTATAAGTTTTGTATGTTTGTGTTGTGCTTCTCTGATTTTATTTAGCTTCTGCAATTAAATACTTTGTCACAGCACCCTACACTCTAAAAGGGATTTTCTAGAGCATATTATCTGCTTAAATTTTTAAAAATTTCCAATTCACCCTCTCTTGGGAAAGCCACCTAAGCAACACCCCTGATGTGAATGACTAGGAAGAAAGGATCCTTAGGAGTATTCGATTTGACGCACCCACATTTGAGGGTAGTTTGGATCCTAAGGTCTATACTGATTGGAAAAGTGATATGGACCAGTACTTTGAATGGTACGAAATATCGGAGGAATGAAAATTCAAATTTACCGAGCTTAGGCTAGTCCGATAGGCTAGATTGTACTGGAGAAATGTAGATGACTGAACTGATAGAGAGGTGACATATCTATAGATACATGGTGAGCAATGAATGTAAAGCTTAGGGAGAAATACCTACCATTCTCATATGAACAAAAATTATTAGATCAATGGCAAAAATTGACTCAAGGAAATAAATCAATAGCTGATTTTATTGCCAAATTTGATGAGTTCGTTATGAGGTGTAGTGTAGTCGAGTCCGAAGCTGTCACCCTACCAAGGTTTAGAGCTGGTTTGCATGAAGATATCTAGAGGGAGCTATTTTTAAGGGAAGTTAATTATTTGGAATAGGCTTATCAAATTGCTAGGGATTGTGAGCGATTCCAAAGGAGACCTGTCACCTATAGACCTGAGTCCATTAGGTTTAATACCCCTGGAACTAGACCTAGCTCTAATCGATTTCCACCTAGCCGACCAAATCCTAGTTCTCAACCAATTCATAAAGAGCATAAAGGAAAATCACCCATGGTCCCTAGAGATCGAAATCAAAATGCAATATGTTTTAGGTGCCGTAAAACAGGTCATTTTGCTGCTGACTGTCCCGTGCGAACATTGCATATAAATGAATGTGAGGAAGAAAATGTCGAGGATGTAGAAGAATTTGAGGAGGAAATTTATGAACGAAAGAAGACTTGGTAGAAGAGTATAAAGAAAATGAAGAGCCTATAGAATCATCTGACCTACTAGGTGTAGTTAGGTGTATTCTAGCTCAAACTAAGAAGAATGATGACTGGCGTAGGACAAATATCCTATAGACCTTTATTAAGCTAGGAGATAAAGTGTGCAAAATTATTAAAGATAGTGGGAGTTGTGTGAATGCAATATCTACTAATATTGTTAAAAGCTTAAGTTTACCCACTGTACCACATCCTAACGCATATAAGGTATCCTGGATAGATGCTACATCAATTCCTATTAGGTTACAATGCCAGGCCCCAGTCCAAGTTCAATCCTACTGAGAAAAGGTATGGTGCGATGTAATTCCAATGGGGCTTAGTAGTATCATTTTAGGAAGACCATGGTTGTATGACCATGATGCAACCCTCTTTGGTCGATCTAACTCATGTTCATTTAAACACAATGAAAAGAGAATGGTGATCAACTCAACCCCACCCAAAGATAATACTAAGTGAGGGTCTAGTCACTTAAGAGAGAAGGAACCCGGATTGAACCTAATTACTGCTAAGGATTAGAGCACGAAATTGTTGAAAGTTCAACAGTCTGGATGCTAACTGCTAAGGAAGTTCAAGATGAACCACAAAAGGAACACCCTAAAGAAATTAAAGAGTTTCTAAAAGAATTTAAGGATGTGTTCCTAGAAGACCTCCCTGATTGTTTACCTCCATTAAAGGACATTCAACATGCCATAGATTTGGTCCCAGGAGCTACCTTGCTGAATTTATCTCATTATAGGATGAATCCTACTGAGCATAAGGAATTACATAGGCAAGTTGAGGATCTTCTTAGAAAAGGATTCATAAGAGAAAGCTTAAGTCCTTGTACCATTCCAGCACTTTTGACTCCCAATAAGGATGGCACTTGGAGAATGTGTGTCGACAATAGAGCCATCAATAAGATTACGTCAAAGCATAGGTTTTCAATACCCTGACATGATGACATGCTAGACATTGATAGAAAAGTGACCTAGGAGTCAATCATTATGAGGGCCTTTTTGTAAACTTCCAGCTCATGTATGACATATTTTTCATAATAATAAAGGCATTTGATTCATAATATACTGATGTGTTATGTTTTATTGATTATGATGAACCCAATAGAGTAGGGCAATGGAATTAAGGTTATGATAAAATAATAGTGAGACCTAATTCCTATAAATCCTAATCTAGAATGTTCCTAGTCATTGGACCATCGATACAGGGATCGATGAATCCGGAAAGACTAGCTTATCCTATGTATGCTTAGTTGATGAGGGAGGTTGATCTCATAACCACTTGTGTAGAGACACTAATACAAGGATAAGGGTGCTCATCAAGGTATGAGTACATTGGACTGATCTGCACCGTGACTATCTTATGGAAGTCTTATTGCTCGTCAAAAGATAGATCCTAGAGTAGAAGTTGTGCATGTGATCTTTAGACCTGAGGTCACCATGGTTTCTTGTACACACTAAGCCATACTTTGGTTCATACTCATTTATGGCATTGAGTCATGTACGGGATGTTCTGGATATGGTGGAAGGTGTATGAAGGATGTGAGTGGATGAACAAGGAATCAATCTTTCCTGGTAAGAGGAATTGTTATCCCATGTAATCTCTTCGATGAGTGACTCAAGGAGCCTTTGTTCAAAGCAGGATGAGATTATAAGTGATTTCTAATCAGTCATCAGCTGAGTCCTCATGATTGAGATAAGATTCGATATGATTAAGTGTTAGGGTTTGACATATATCTATACCTATCACTTAATCGGGATAATGGGAGATTGAAAGATTGAAATGCACGATAACTTACTACTGAAGGGTACTTCGGTAATTTGTTTACCCCATAAGTGATTTTGATGATAACCAAACATTGTAGCATATACATTTATTTCTGACAACTCTTTAAGTGTTTTACAAGTTTTTGTAAGATGAGTTAATTGTTCAAACTTCAACTCCTACACCTTTGTTTCTTGTATGAGTTGTGTTGTAATGTGTTTTTGTAAAGAAGAACCCAATGAAAAAGCTAAGAAAAAATCATGTGAAAAGGGTTACTTCTCTATGTGTGTGTCTTAGAATTATTTTGAGTTGGTATGATTGAAAATTATAAGAGTGTTGGTGAGAGTTCTTCCTTGAGTTCAAGTATAAAAATCCTGAAGAAGATGCTCGAGCCGACCCAGCATGTTGAAGAGCCGACTCTACTTACTAGCACGCAGCAAGGATTCTGGTACGCAGCAATCCGAGCCGACTCGAAGGTAACTGAGCCGACTCCAATGAATCTGAGTCGACTGGAATTTGTTCAAGCCGACTCCTGAGAGTTCATTTTCTGAAGATTTATGAAAACAACCAGGTGAGCCGACCCGAACCATAAAGAGCTGACTCTACCAGACCTAATTTTGAAGACCTGAGAAAGTGAGCTGACCCGAACTGCATCGAGTCGTCTCTTCCAGAGTGAGGTTTTCCGAATCTAAGAAGAAGAGCCAACCCAAGATGAAAAGAGCCAACTCCTCGAGTTCAAGTTCTTCGATGATACAAGTTCGAGCCGACTCGAGCTATCAAGAGCCAACTCGTCCAGAGTGATGTTTTGCTCGCTGAGATAAAGAGCATACTGCATTGAAAATTTGGTGACTCAACCTATCAACTCGAAGATCCAAGCCGACTCGAAGGAATCCGAGCCGACTCGAACGTTGCTTTCAGGTATCCAACGGCTAGTTCCAGAATTTATTTTTGAATGCCAAAAAGTGCTCCAATGATCATAAGTCACATCCTAATGGTCAAAAATGTCTCTAACTGCCTTGGACTAATAAAAGACCTTATATTTGAAGGATTTGAACATCCAATAGATAAGTTTTTGAAAGTTCTTCAAAGTTTTGAGAGCTACATTGAATATCCTACCAACCAAAGAGAGAAAGAGCACAAGAGCATTTAAGTCAGCCTTCAAGCCTTCACCAACTCTGATCTGAAGCTTGAAGCAACTTTTGAAGAATCCACTGAAGCAATTAAAGCTTATTCAAGTGCAAGTCAAGTGGACTTCCATCAAGCTACACCCGCAACTATTCGACAAATTGAGTTTGTCATTTATTGTTGCATTTACTTCAATTGTTTTTCTGAATTATTGTTAGGTTATTGGTGAGCCCAGTTGAAAAACCAAATATGTTCTTGGTGAGCCTTGATAGAAACCAAGTGTTGGGTTCTTGGTGATCCTGGTAAAACCAAGTTAGGTTTCTTTGGTGAGCCTGTTTAAAATCAAAGGGTGTTGGGTTTTCTTTGGTGATCCTGTTAAAACCAAAGTGTAGAGGTTATGGATTGTGATCCTGCAAAACAATCCTACTGTATTCGGGTGTTAATATAGTGAAAATCTCAAGTGGTATCTTGGGTAGTGGATGTAGTGATGCGGAACAAAGGGGGGGCTAGCTAGGAGGATCGTTGGAGAGCTGAGAAGTCTTCTATGATTAAGGTCAAAAAGGCAGAAAAAATATGTGGGGGCAAGAAAGATGGATACTCTATGGACTTGGGACTTACCTTCACGGAGAGACGTCTCACCTCTAGGGTATCTCACCCACTCCACTACATGTAGTCTAGGGCGTCCCACCCATCTCACTACATGCAGAGCCTAGGGCATCCCACCCAAATCGCTACCTGAGGCCATGAAGGAGAAGCTCCAAGATCATAGAGGGGACTCAGCAAGGGAAAAGATAACTGGGGCCTCACACCCCTCGATACCTGTAGGTGAAGGAAAAATGGGCCTCATGCCCACTCCTAAAGGAGGCAGAACCAAGAAACTCTTTTCTCAAAAATTCATATTCTTCATCATATCTTATTCAAGAGAGGAGGTGCCTTTATATAGGATTACAAAACTTTGGGTCCAAGTGCAGAATACAAGGCATGCAGCTCATAAAAGGTGGCATCCCAAACCTGCTTTGTTTGCAGCCTTAAAACATGGTAGAAAACTAGACATAATCCTCTCTATATGGTGGAAAATAAAACTAATCCTAATCTATAACTAATTTTAAAAAAAACTTCCCAACTGGCCCATACATCCAGATTTAAAATAAATAAATTAGGCATAATCTGAATTTACCAAAATCAGCACCTACTCTAAAATCCGTGTTGCTTTGAAGAGGGTGCAGCTTTGAAATATGTGTTACTTTGAAGAGGGTGCAGCTTTGAGAAGTGTGCGCTTTCACGTTCGTGCAACAGCAGGTTCTTCTCCATGGACCGAAAGGGGGGCTGAACGACGGAGGTCGTGATGGCTGGTGGAGGGCGTGATAGCCAGCGATGAGCACAAGTGGCCGACGGGAAGCAGAGGCAGACGGCGGCATGGTGGAGTGGGGGCGCGGCACGGATGGGCGGAGAGCTGGGGAGGCACGGTTGGTGGCCGTGGGCTCTGGGGCTTTGGGCGGGGACCTTGGGCGGCTCCGCCGGTGGCCAGAGATGGTGCTGGGGAGGACGACGACGGACATGGGCACGAGCGATGGGTGTGCAGGGGTGGACAGCCATGGGTGGAGCCGTAGGGGGAGATGGACGGCTGACGGGGTCCATCCAATCGTCGGGCGTGGCAGCACGGGGGAGTTGGAGGGCCATCGGGGGGCTCGCCGGTGGTCGAGCGTGGCAGATCCGGGATGAACTTGAAGAAGAAAATGAGAAAAATGGAGTTCTGGGAGGAAGAAGATGATTGGAATAATAGAGGGATGAAATGGGGATAAGTCGGGAATAACATTGGAATAATAGGAATAGGTGGAATAGCTGGGATAATAAAATTAAACTAAAAATAAAAAAATCTGAATAAAAGAAAAGGAAAACCTGGATGGGTTTTGATGTTCCCATCACGTAAGAGCTGGGTTGCTCCGAACCACTATAAATCCTGTGTGTTTAAAAGGGTATTTCAATCGCACATTATCTGCTTTAAATTTTAAAAGACCCAATTTACCCCCCACATGGGTAGCCACCTGGGCAACAACTAGTATCAGAGCAGTGTCTCTGATTATACTATAGTAAATATTGATGGCTCATCCCATGATTACATCCTTGGTGGAAGGCCAGTCAACTAATAGATCTCCACTCTTCACAGGAACAAATTATTCTTATTGGAAATCATGAATGAAAATCTATATTCAAGTTGTTAATTTTCAATTATGGAAGGTCATTCTTAAGGACCACATGTTTCCATGACAAATTGATGGCGTGGATGTCCCTAAGCTTGAAGAGGAATGGAATGAACATGACATGAAATTAGGGGAATTGAATGCCAAAGCAACGAACTTGCTCTACTGTGCTTTGGATTCAAGTGAGTTTAATCGAATTTCTACTTGCTCTTCAACAAATAAAATTTGGGATAACCTTGAGGTGACCCACGAAGAAACTTCTCAAGTGAAAACTTCAAAGAATAATCTTTTAGTGCACAATTATGAATTGTTTAAGATGGAGCCTAATTGAAGTATTTCTGCCATGTACACTCGATTTACAGATATTATTAATGGTTTGAAAAGTCTTGTGTTGACTCTGGTTTTAATTATGACAAAACACTTAAGTATATTTGAGTACTAATTGTGCATTAAGTGTGTAAATCAGTTACAAGTACTCAAGAATTGAATTTGAAGTTTCGGCACTAGTGCAACCAAGTGTCGACTCAATGTGTCGACTCAATGTGTTGACTCAAAGTTGTGTCGACTCAAAGTATCGACTCAAGGCCTGAGACCAAACAGAAGATAGAACGAGGTAATTTTAGGATTTGGTCAAGTGTCGACTCAAGGAAAAGAAGTGTCGACTCAAGGTGTCGACTCACGAAGATCAAGTATCGACACTTGCTATAACGACTAGTTTTTCTGAAGTGCATAACTTCCCTAACTTGGCTCCAATGGCTATATTTTCTCCTCCAATAGTCACCAACGGTCAAATATGGTTTGGAGGGCTATTTAAACACCACTAAGCTCAAGGGAAAGTAAATCCTTCGGATTGAATGATGAATTTATTGAAGATCATGTAAAAATACTTTAATGATTTAACTGTTGAGAGTGTTGAGCCTCCAGGGATTCAAAGTGAAGAGGGAGCTTCCAGGAGCAACATTTTCAAGCATCCATTGAAGCTTCTACAATATGGAGACAAGCTCAACATCAACATTCAATGTGCCTCATCGACAAATTTGCTTTGTGAGAAAGCTTTTTATTTTCATTCTTCAATTATTATATCTAGGTTGGTGGTGAGCCTAATAAAAACCATCAAAGGTTTTTGGTGAGCCTATGTGTATAAAACCAACTAGGATTTTGACTTGTGAGCTCGAAGACAAAACAAGTTGGGTTGTTGGTTAGCCCAGAAAACCATTTAGGTTGTTGGTGAGCCCGTAAAACCAACTATGTTCTTAGTTAGCCCACAAAACTAAGAGAGGTTGTTGGTAAGCCTGCAAAACCATCAAGGGGTTATTGGTTAGCCTGTGAAAACCAAGGGGTTTGACTTGTGAGCCCGGAAAACAAGTTGATTGTAATCGGTTGAGATTATAGTAAATTTTCAAGAAAATTTTGGGGAGTAAATGTAGGTGCCTTGGAGTGCACCGAACCACTATAATTTGTTTTATATTTGTGATTATTTTTATTGTTGCATTTACTTTATAATTTTTGCTGCATATTGTTGGGGTTTCTGGTGCACCGCAGCGGAAGTGTAATTTCAAAATGATTAAACTTGCACCATAATCCCTTAGCCAAAATCTTCTTATTCAGGATTAAAACATATATTGAACATTTAAACATACATTGTTAGAATTAGAGTACCAACCTGTAATCGCTAATTCCAACAAAGTTGATGTTGAAGGGGCTGATTGAATTCACCAGGCATCCAAGTGTCCGCCCTCCGATGGTGATCCACACAGAGCAGTGATCAAGACAACTCTATCTTCTTTTCAAAGGTTCCTTCTATTTAGTTCTTCTTCCTAGAACTCAATTGCTTGGACTATGGCTTGAATTCCTCCACACAAAAGCTTGCTTTCCTTTCCTTGACTCCTTCTCCTCCTTCCACCAAGACCTTGGCCCTTTAGACACCCTTGTCTTGAAGAAAAAGACCTTGTCCTAAGAGGACATAGGCTTGTCTTAAGTTGGAGGAGAAATTAAGACAATGATGTCTTAATGTAAGAAAGAAAGGAAGAAATCAGAACTTCTTTCTTTCCTTTACCGTCGGAGACTTTTACTTTTATTCTTGTTCAGTAGCAGAGTTTCGACAGAGGTTTACTCTGTAAAGGAAACAATGCAAAAGCAAGAAAAAATAAAAGAGTCTTCAGGAGAGGAAGAAAGAAAAGATTACTCTATTCTGAATTTTCCCGACCCTTTAAATAATTCTCAGATAGGCGCCTACACACCTCTCCGTATTGACTTTCTCACGCCCTTCTCAATTTCTCATGCCCTATCCTCCCATCTCACGGCCTTCCAGATCAAATCCCACGGCTTTTCTTAAAGGAAAAATCGTGGTGTTTAAAAAGGAAAGGGATCGCGACTTTTCATCTCCGAAGAGATGTTATTTCGCGCGCCCGGGAGGAAACAGCAACTTTTGTCTTTCTTAAAAGTCTTCTAGCCGTTGGATTCCCATCCAAAGGGAGGTATTTGAGGTGCTAATGAGTAAGCAAGGAGGCCGCCCCAAATAAAATCATCGGAGAAATTTTTGGGGCGCGCCAAGAGTCCATGCGCCATGGACTCTTCCTTAAGGCGCACCAAGAGTCCATGCACGCATGGACTCTTGGCATTTGGCATGGAGAAATAAAGGGTGTGGTTGGGGAGGCTAGCCAAGCTACATGGCTAGCCAATAGGGTTAGCCATATTCCTGTTTTCTCAATTAGGATCTAATTAGGTCCAATTAGAACCCAATTTAAACCAATCCGGAACCCTAATTCGAATCCGATCCGAATAGAAGTTAGGGTTTGCAACACGTGCTAGAGTGTTATCCTGCAAAGATGATTTAATTCCAAATTAAACTCTTGATCAATCCTCTTAAGTGTGTGACCCATTGGGTTCCACATCTAGCCAGCAGTGGGTTCGAATACAAGTTGACCTAATTTGATTAGAACTCTTTCTAATCGATTTAGGTCAAACCGGGCTTACCCGATTCGATCAATTAGGACTCTTCCTAACATGTGATCTTTGAACTTGATCAACCCACAAGACAAGATTGACGTCTAGCAACGTGTCATGTCTACCCGGAAGATATGGAAATTCTGGTGAAATACCAAAATTACCCTTAAGTAGAGAGTTACCGTACAATTAAATCTTTCGATCAGCCTGCACCCAAAATATAACTATGGATATGGATATATGTCAAATCCAATATTATATTTATTTCTAGCTCAATCTTATAATGATGATTCGATTATCTTGATATTAGAAACCATCTCTAATATCTTCACTTTGATCAAAGATTCCCTGAATTATCATGCGATTGTTGACTAGCTGGATGCAATCTCCTCTTGCTAAGAGTGATCGATTCCTTGTTGACCTACTCATTACCTTCATATCCAATTCACCATTTCCAGTATCAATCCTGTGCATGGCTCAGTGTCATGATTAGGATTGAACCAAAGAATGGGTTCATGTATATAAGGTACTTATGGCAGTCTCAGGTCAAAAGATTACTTGTACCACTCCCACTATGAGAACCTTCTATTGACATGTAGCTAAGACTCCATTAGATGTTCTCAAGTTGGATCATATCAGTGAACTCATTCTCCAATGAGCACCCACATCCCAGTATTAGTGTCATATACAAGTGACTGTGAGAGCAGTCATCCTTTCCAGTATACCCGGGATGTGCTAGTCTTTATCGAAAAAACCCTGATCCCCTACTCAGGGTTCCTTTGACAAGGAATATTTTAGATTAAGGTTTTAAGTTTTTAGGTCTCACTGGTATGATCTCATCATAACCCTAAAATCATGGCCCTAATCTATGGGGTTCATCATATAATATAAACACAGTGTATGATGAAAAATAATGCCTTTATTTAGAAAATTGTCAATTACAATGGTTTGGGAGATACAACATAGATTGGCTTGTAGGGCATATCCCTTTCAATCTCCCACTTGCACTAAAGCCAATCGCCTTTAAATCTTAATCCCATACATTCGAGGTGGCGATCAAAATCTCGCTGTGGTAGAGCCTTAGTGAACGGATCTGCTACATTGTTCTTTGTATCAACTCTATCTATGTAGACATCTTGTCTCTCTACTATTTCTCGGATGAGATGGAAGCGTCTCAGAATGTGCTTGGACTTATGATGAGCTCTTGGTTCCTTAGCTTGAGCAACAGCCCTAATGTTGTCACAGTAAAGTGGCACTGGGTTTTCAATTTGAGGAACAACACCCAACTCTGTGATGAACTTCTTCATCCAGACTGCTTCCTTGGCGGCTTCACTAATAGCTAAGTATTCTGCCTCTGTGGTTGAGTCAGCTACAGTCTGCTGCTTGGTACTCTTCCAACTCACTGCTCCATCATTTAGGGTAAAAATATATCCCGAAATGGATTTGCTATCATCAGGGTCTGATTGAAAACTAGAATCAGAATAAGCTTCTAGTTTAAGATCAGAACCACCATAAACCAGAAAAATATCCTTAGTCCTTCTTAGGTACTTAAGAATATTTTTAACTGCTTTCCAATGATCCTCTCCTGGATCAGCCTGAAACCTACTGACAATGCCTAAAGCATATGCCACATCAGGCCTGGTACATAACATGGCATACATTATGGATCCTATTGCCGAAGCATAGGGTATAGAATTCATTCTATTTCTTTCTTCAGGTGTCTTAGGAGACATCCTTTTAGAAAGATGTATGCCTTGACTCATAGGAAGATAACCTCTTTTACTTCCTTCCATGCTGAATCTTTTCAGCACTAAGTCAATGTACCTAGATTGGGATAAACCTAGCATCCTCTTAGATCTATCTCTATAGATCTTAATACCTAGTATATAGGATGCTTCTCCCAAATCTTTCATGGAAAACTGGTTTGATAGACAAACCTTGACTGATTGCAACATTGGGATATCATTCCCAATGAGGAGTATGTCATCTACAAACAGAACCAAGAAGACTATGGCACTCCCACTAGTCTTCTTATAAACACAGGGTTCATCCACATTTTTGATAAAACCAAACCTTTTAATAGTTTCATCAAAGCGGATGTTCCAACTCCTGGAAGCTTGCTTTAATCCATAAATGGATTTCTTTAGCTTGCATACTTGATTAGGTTTATTCTTTGAAATAAAACCTTCTAGCTGTGACATGTAGACTTCTTCCTCAAGGAAACTATTGAGGAATGCAGTCTTTACATCCATCTGCCATATCTCATAATCGTGGTATGCTGCTATAGCAAGTAAAATCCGAATTGATTTTAGCATGGCAACAGGTGAAAATGTTTCATCATAATCAATTCCCTGTTTTTGTCTAAAACCTTTAGCCACTAACCTGGCTTTATAGGTTTCAACTTGGCCATCAGCCCCAATCTTTTTCTTATAGACCCATTTACACCCAATAGGATTAACACCCTTTGGTGCATCAACCAAAGACCATACTTGGTTTACATACATAGAGTCTACTTCGGATTCCATGGCTTCTTGCCATTTATCTGAGTCAGTGCTCAAGATAGCTTCCGTATAGGTCAGAGGTTCATCATTTTGAATGACTTGAGTTTCATTATTTTCAATAATAAACCCATACCTCTCAGGTGCCCGTGGCACTCTGTCAAACCTATGAGGAGGAGTTTTGTGTTCTGGTTTTGTCCTAACTACATGTTCTAATGGTTGAGAATTATCTATCTGTATTTCTTGTACTTCTCTAAGTTCAATAGTTCTACCATTGCCCTTTTCTAAAATGAACTCTTTTTCTAGAAAAGTGGCATGCCTGCTGACAAAAATCTTTTGTTCAGTAGGATGGTAGAATAGATATCCTCTACCTTCTTTAGGATATCCTATAAATAGACATTCATCCGCTCTAGGTTCCAACTTATGTCCAAAATTTCTTTTAACATAAGCTGGACATCCCCATATCTTGAAATATTTAAGATATGGTTTCTTTCCACTCCAAATTTCATATGGAGTACTAACAACGGATTTAGAAGGTACCTTGTTCAGAATGTAAACAGCAGTTTCTAGGGCATGACCCCAGAAGGAAATGGGTAAATTTGTGAAGCACATCATGGATCGTACCATATCTAATAAGGTACGATTCCTCCTTTCAGCTATACCATTTAGCTGTGGTGTATAAGGAGGGGTCCATTCAGAAAGGATTCCATTAACTTTAAGATAGTCTAAAAACTCCGTGGATAAGTATTCTCCTCCTCGATCAGAATGAAGAACTTTAATACTTTTCCCGGTTTGTTTTTCGACCATACTTTGATACTCCTTAAATTTATCAAAGGCTTCAGATTTGTGTTTCATAAGATACACATATCCGAATCTAGATAAATCATCTATAAAAGTGATAAAATATGAGTGTCCTCCTCTGGCCTGAGTTGTCATTGGACCACATACATCAGTATGTATAAGTCCTAATAACTCAGTTGACCTTTCCCCATGTCCAGTGAATGGGGTTTTTGTCATCTTACCCATGAGACATGATTCGCAAGTTCCTAATGATTCATACTCATAAGGATCAAGGAATTTTTCCTTGTATAACTTGCTAATCCTAGACTCATTAACATGACCAAGTCTATGATGCCAAAGTAAAGTATCATTAAAGTCTTTTCTTTTCCTTTTAGTATTGATATGAAAAATACTATCATTGGAAGAAAGAGTTAAGAGCCCATTGCTAAAAATGCCAGAACAAATAATTTTATTAGATAACATTATCGAGCAACCAGTGCTCGTTACATCCATTACATATCCTTGTTTTAATAACAAAGGAATAGATATAATGTTCCTAATAATCTTTGGCATATAGTAACAATTTTCTAACTCCAAGATCTTCCCTGAAGGCAACTTCAGAATATACGTTCCTACAGCTTCTGCTTGGATGATATCACCACCAGCACCGTAGAGATTGAAGTCACCTTCCTTCAATACTTTAACCTTGTGGAGGTCCTGCAAAGATTTGCATATATGGTAACCACAAGCGGTATCCAATACCCAAGTATTTGATATAGACGAATTTAATGTCAATATAGTATGTATCTCATACATACCTTTTGGTGCGTCTGCCGCACCAGGCTTCACAGTTGCAAGGTAAGCCTTGCAATTCCTTTTCCAATGTCCCGCTTTGCCGCAAAAGAAACAGGTTGACTGTTTTGAGGCCTTCTTTCCTTTCTTGTTCTTATTGATGCCACCCTTAGGGTTTAGCCTCCTACTAAAACCCTTTTTGCCCGATTTCTTCTTATTGGTCTTATCAACAAGAAGAAGTGGAGCCTTTTCTTTCTTAACATGGCTCTCTGCTATTTTTAACATATTTAACAGCTCAGGCAAGGAAGTGTTCAGTTTGTTCATGTGATAATTCAAGACAAACTGAGAAAATGACTCCAGGAGTGATTGCAGGATTAAATCCTGATTCAGCTCCCCATCCATAATAAACCCTAATTGACCCAATCTGGTGATTAAGTCAATTACCTTCAGGACATGATCCTGAACAGATGTACCCTCTGTCATCCTAGCACGGAATAACTGCTTAGATATTTTGTATCTAGCAGTTCTGCTTTGTTCTCCATAAAGCTCCTTTAAATTGAGCATTATGGATTGAGTATCCATGCTTTCATGCTGCCTCTGTAACTCATTGGTCATAGAGGCCAGTATGATACACTTGACAGTGAGGGAGTCATTCTCCACATTTTGTATATGGCCATATCGTCCTGTGTGGCATCATCCCCTAGTGGATTAAGACTAGGGGTATCAAGAATATAAGAAAGTTTTTCTGAACTCAGTATAATCTTTAAGTTTCTCAACCAGTCCACATAGTTTGGACCAGTCAATTTGTTGGTATCTAAGATGCTTCTCAGTGATAATGAAGATGCCATTTATCTACATTTAATTAAGAACAATACATAAGCAAACAACCATGAAATGACTTACATAATTAAATTAGGTCTTCAATTTAATTATGTCTCCCACTATTTTATCAAAAATCATAGCCTTCACTATGATAATCGAGAAGAACCCTGATCGGTTTTCTTAGTGAGATCGAGATCCTTATAACTTATAAAAGATCTTGCAGATAACACAACAAATCTTTTATAAGTTCAAAGGTAGGAAACTCTTCCAATTATATCTCATATAATTCTCAAAAATAACTTGGCCTCTAGAACATTATAAGTCTTGCAGAAAACACAACAAACCATAATGTTCTAGTTAAGTCAAGACCCTTTCATTTCTATACAGTCAGTATTCAAATATAATGCCCTTGCAGATAACACAACAAGGCATTATACTGAATATACTGTAAGCATATTTTTGCACTAGACCAATATTATGTCAATCATCCTATTAGGTCTTGCAGATAACACAACAAACCTAATGTGGTTCATAACATAGTAATGATCCAGCATGAAGGAAGGCCAACATATAGCATTTTTAACATTAAGCATATAAGTCAAGATTTAAATATAGTCAAATTGGCCAGGCAAGTGGAAGAGATGTGGGAGTCCCCCCGTTGCTTTCCTAGACACCAATAAAAATTGGCCAGGTCAGTCAACGGAACCAATTAAAAACCACGATTCTCTTTACCTTCCCAGACCCACCTTTATAGACACCGAATGATCAATTATTCATCATGACTAGTGATGCTTATTAGTTAAATATACTATGACTTAATATAATTTTAAGAAGAGGGCTTTATAAAATTGCCAGCATATTCTTATAAAAACATATCATTATGATATCACTATGATAAACATATATGTGCTAAGTGTGTCATCATACTAGGACAACCATTTACCACATAATGGATCCACCATTATGCCAGGGCAACCTTATTTCAGTATGATGACTTCAAAACTAATCAGATCTCTAAAATAATTAGGGTTTGAGTGAAATACCCTAACTAGTGGCATACATCAAAACATTAATTATCATATATGCATCCCTTAAATTATTCTAAGTATATCAGCATTCAAGGGTTTAAAACCCTAATTGTGATACTACAACAAAAACGCATATAAATAATTTTCATATGTTTTAACTGTAATAAGGATGGCTCTGATACCACTGTTGGGGTTTCTGGTGCACCGCAGCGGAAGCGTAATTACAAAATGATGAAACTTGCACAATAATCCCTTAGCCAAAATCTCCTTATTCAGGATTAAAACATATATCGAACATTTAAACATACATTGTTAGAATTAGAGTACCAACCTGTAATCGCTAATTCCAACAAAGTTGATGTTGAAGGGGCTGATTGAATTCACCAGGCGTCCATGTGTCCGCCCTCCGATGGTGATCCACACAGAGCAGTGATCAAGACAACTCTATCTTCTTTTTAAAGGTTCCTTCTATTGAGTTCTTCTTCCTAGAACTTAATTGCTTGGACTATGGCTTGAATTCCTCCACACAAAAGCTTGCTTTCCTTTCCTTGACTCCTTCTCCTCCTTCCACCAAGACCTTGGCCCTTTAGACACCCTTGTCTTGAAGAAAAAGACCTTGTCCTAAGAGGACATAGGCTTGTCTTAAGTTGGAGGAGAAATTAAGACAATGATGTCTTAATGTAAGAAAGAAAGGAAGAAATCAGAACTTCTTTCTTTCCTTTACCGTCGGAGACTTTTACTTTTATTCTTGTTCAGTAGCAGAGTTTCGACAGAGGTTTACTCTGTAAAGGAAACAATGCAAGAGCAAGAAAAAATAAAAGAGTCTTCAGGAGAGGAAGAAAGAAAAGATTACTCTGTTCTGAATTTTCCCGACCCTTTAAATAATTCTCAGATAGGCGCCTACACACCTCTCCGTAATGACTTTCTCACGCCCTTCTCAATTTCTCACGCCCCATCCTCCCATCTCACGGCCTTCCAGATCAAATCCCACGGCTTTTCTTAAAGGAAAAACCGCGGTGTTTAAAAAGGAAAGGGGTTGCGACTTTTCATCTCCGAAGAGATGTTATTTCGCGCGCCCAGGAGGAAACAGCGACTTTTGTCTTTCTTAAAAGACTTCTAGCCGTTGGATTCCCATCCAAAGGGAGGTATTTGAGGCGCTAATGAGTAAGAAAGGAGGCCGCCCCAAATAAAATCATCGAAGAAATTTTTGGGGCGCGCCAAGAGTCCATGCGCCATGGACTCTTCCTTAAGGCGCGCCAAGAGTCCATGCGCCCATGGACTCTTGGCATTTGGCGTGGAGAAATAAAGGGGGCAGGTGGGGAGGCTAGCCAAGCTACATGGCTAGCCAATAGGGTTAGCCATATTCCTGTTTTCTCAATTAGGGTCTAATTAGGTCCAATTAGAACCCAATTTGAACCAATCCGGAACCCTAATTCGAATCCGATCCGAATAGAAGTTAGGGTTTGCAACACGTGCTAGAGTGTTATCCTGCAAAGATGATTTAATTCCAAATTAAACTCTTGATCAATCCTCTTAAGTGTGTGACCCATTGGGTTCCACATCTAGCCAGCAGTGGGTTCGAATACAAGTTGACCTAATTTGATTAGAACTCTTTCTAATCGATTTAGGTCAAACCGGGCTTACCCGATTCGATCAATTAGGACTCTTCCTAACATGTGATCTTTGAACTTGATCAACCCACAAGACAAGATTGACGTCTAGCAACGTGTCATGTCTACCCGGAAGATATGGAAATTCTGGTGAAATACCAAAATTACCCTTAAGTAGAGAGTTACCATACAATTAAATCTTTCGATCAGCCTGCACCCAAAATATAACTATGGATATGGATATATGTCAAATCCAATATTATATTTATTTCTAGCTCAATCTTATAATGATGATTCGATTATCTTGATATTAGAAACCATCTCTAATATCTTCACTTTGATCAAAGATTCCCTGAATTATCATGCGATTGTTGACTAGCTGGATGCAATCTCCTCTTGCTAAGAGTGATCGATTCCTTGTTGACCTACTCATTACCTTCATATCCAATTCACCATTCCCAGTATCAATACTGTGCATGGCTCAGTGTCATGATTAGGATTGAACCAAAGAATGGGTTCATGTACATAAGGTACTTATGGCAGTCTCAGGTCAAAAGATTACTTGTACCACTCCCACTATGAGAACCTTCTATTGATATGTAGTTAAGACTCCATTAGATGTTCTCAAGTTGGATCATATCAGTGAACTCATTCTCCAATGAGCACCCACATCCCAGTATTAGTGTCATACATAAGTGACTGTGAGAGCAGTCACCCTTTCCAGTATACCCGGGATGTGCTAGTCTTTATCGAAAAAACCCTGATCCCCCACTCAGGGTTCCTTTGACTAGGAATATTTTAGATTAAGGTTTTAAGTTTTTAGGTCTCACTGGTATGATCTCATCATAACCCTAAAATCATGGCCCTAATCTATGGGGTTCATCATATAATATAAACACAGCGTATGATGAAAAATAATGCCTTTATTTAGAAAATTGTCAATTACAATGGTTTGGGAGATACAACATAGATTGGCTTGTAGGGCATATCCCTTTCACATATTATATTTATCTCACAAACACATGTTTTGAATTGGCACATTATTTGAAGTATTACGAAAAAGTTTTAAAGTCCAATTCACCCCCCCTCTTGGGTTGCATCTTCATTGGCCAACAATTGGTATTAGAGCTCGGTGCTCTATTTGAAAATCTAATGATTTTGAGCTAAAGACCATGGCAGCCCAAGTTTGAAAATTTAAAAGTTTGAATATTTTGAAAAACTTTGAAAAGAATTTAGAAATCATATGTTGAGGGGGAGCTTTTGAAAAATTATTTTTAGACCATATTTTGAGGAGAAGATTAATGTTTTTAATTTCTACATTGCTCTATTCTTATTGTTAATCATTTGGAGCATGTTATATTTATTTTTGAGCTTACCTTGTTTATATACTTAAACCTTTTATTATTATCAAAAAGGGGGAGATTGTTGATTCTGCTTTTGATTATGATAAAATACTTAAGTATATTTGAGTACTAATTATGCATTAAGTGTATAAATCAGTTACAGGTACTCAAGAATTGAATTTGAAGAAGTTTTAGCATTGGTGCAACCAAGTGTCGACTCAATATTTCGACTCAACGTGTCGACTCAAAGTTGTGTCGACTCAAAGTGTCAACTCAAGGTCTGAGACCAAATAGAAGATAGAACGAGATAATTTTAGGGTTTGGTCAAGTGTCGACTCAAGGAAATGAAGTGTCAACTCAAGGTGTTGACTCACGAAGATCAAGTGTCGATACTTACTGTAACGGCTAGTTTTTCTGAAGTACAGAACTTTTCCAACTTGGCTCCAACGGCTATATTTTCTCCTCCAATGGTCACCAATGGTCAAATATGATTTGGAGGGCTATTTAAACACCACTAAGCTCAAGGGAAAGTAGATCCTTTGGATTGAATAATGAATTTATTGAAGATCATGTAAAAATACTTTAAGGATCCAATTGTTAAGAATGTTGAGCCTCCAAGGATTCAAAGTGAAGAGAGAGCTTCCAAGAGCAAATCTTCAAGTATCCATTGAAGCTTCTACAACATGGAGACAAGCTCAACATCAACAATCAATGTGCCTTATCGACAAATTTGCTTTGTAAGAAAGCTTTTTATTTTCATTCTTCAATTATTGTATCTAGGTTGGAGGTGAGCCTAGTGAAAACCATCAAAGGTTGTTGGTGAGCCTATGTGTATAAAACCAACTAGGATTTTGACTTGTGAGCTCGAAGACAAAACAAGTTGGATTGTTGGTTAGCCCGAAAAACCATCTAGGTTGTTGGTGAGCCCGTAAAACTAACTAGGTTCTTGGTTAGCTCGCAAAACCAAGGGAGGTTGTTGGTGAGCCCGCAAAACCATCAAGGGGTTATTGGTTAGCCCGTGAAAACCAAGGGGTTTGACTTGTGAGCCCAAAAAACAAGTTGACTGTAATCAATTGAGATTATAGTGAATTCCCAAGGGGATCTTGGGGAGTGGATGTAGGCATCTTGGAGTGCACCGAATCACGATTAATTGTTTTGTGTTTGTGATTGTTTTTATTGTTGCATTTACTTTATAATTTATGCTGCATATTATATTTATCTCATAAACACATATTTTGAATTGGCATATTATTTGAAGTATTGCGAAAAAGTTTTAAAGTCCAATTCACCCCCACCTCTTGGGTTGCATCTTTACTAGGCAACATCTTGGCAGGGTATACTCAAATGCTGATCTAGTATAGAAGATATTGAGATCACTTCCTGACAAATGGGACCCCAAAGTCACTACCATCCAGGAAGCTAAAGACCTGAACACTCTATCAATGGATCAATTAATGGGATCCTTCATCACACACAAACTAGCCATGCAGCATAGAACAGATGATGATCAGAAAAAGAAGAAAATAATTGCATTCAAGGCTATATTAGAATCAAAGGATGATGAATAGATGGAAGATGACCTACCTCCTCCGAAGATGATCTTGAAGATGAAGACATTGCAATGGTCATGAGGAGATTCAGAACATTTATGGGAAAGAAGAAAGGTAGATACAATAAAAAATTTTATAAATGAGGAGAACATTCAAAAGAAAAGGACAAGGACAAAGAGAAAGATAAGGAACAAGTCCCCACCAGCTATAAATGTAAGAAACCGGGGCACATTCGTCCAGACTGTCCACAACTAAAGTAATTTTTCAAAAAGAAGAAAAAGAAAGCGATGGTTGCCACATCGAGTGATAGTGAAGACTCTACTTCAATTGAAGAAGAAGAGACCACGAAAATAGCTAACTTATGTCTAATGGATCTCGAGGATGAGGTAATTTTTCCCGACACTCAAATTGAATTTATATTTGAAGAATTAAATTCTGCATTTCATTACCTCTTATCTGAATTTAAAAAGGTTGGAGTAAAGATTAGATCATTAAAATATATCAATGATTCTTTACTTAAAGAAAAAGAAGAAATTTTAGAAAAGAATGTTTTATTGCAAAAAGAACTTCATATCTTTTTGAAAAATGTAATGCTTTGAAAATTGAGAATAGTGAATTTAATGACAAAAATAATATTTTATTGAAAAAAAATAATAAGATAAAAAAGGAGGTTGAAAAATTCAAGCCACTTGTTGAAAAATTAACTTTATCTTCTAACAAGCTTGAGTTGATTCTTAAAGATCAAAGAATTTCTGGTAATAAAGCTGGAATAAGTTTTAATGCTTTAAATTCAAATTATATTTCAGCAACTACATTTATGAAACAAAAATTTTTTTTTCCCAAGTTTACTTTTGTGACAAAAGGTTCTACTTCTATTTCTAAAGCCCCTATGTATGTTCCAAAAAATACAACTACGACACCTTCTATTTCTGCACTTCATGCATCTAGAATTTCAAAATATAGATCATTTCAAAATTCTAGAATCAGATGTTTTGCTTGCAAAGAATTAGGACATAAAGCTTTCAATTGTAATATTATTAGAAATGTCTATAATACATCAAGAAAAATTTAGTTTCCCAAAGTAACCACCTCAGCTAACCTACAAGGACCCAAGTTAGCTTGGATACCTAAAAGAACTCCTTGATTTTCTTGCAAGAATGTCTTGCAGTCTAAAAAATAAAGAAAAGATGGTATCTCGATAGTGGCTGTTCAAGGCATACGACGGGTAACAAGGATCAGTTCATCACCCTCAAAATGAAAGAAGGAGGTATGGTTACCTTTGGAGACAATGGCGAGGGAAAAATAATAAGAATTTGTAAGATTAAAATAACCCCCTGTACTTTCATTGAAAATGTATCGCTAATAGATAAATTGAAGCATAATTTATTAAGTATTAGTCAATTGTGTGATAAAGGCTTCAAAGTTATCTTTGAATCATCTATGTGTATAGTAATAAACTCTCTTGATTCTTGTAGTAAATTCATTGGACATAGACTTGAAAAATTTATGTGGTAGATATAAATGATCTTGCCATGACAAGTAGTTCCAGTTTAGTTGCATTGAATGCTAAGACCAAGAAGTCTTGTTTATTATGGAATGAAAGATTAGGTCATGCTAGCATGCATATTATTGCCAAGTTAATTTTGAAAAATCTTATTAAAGGCATGCCTAAGTTTAAAGTTAATTTTGTTCATGTCTGTGATGCATGCCAAATGGGTAAAAAAACTAGGGAGAGATTTAAATCCAAAAATATGATTTCAATATCTATACCTTTAGAACTACTTCACATTGACTTATTTGGACCAACTAGGACCACAAGCCTGGGAGGTATGAAATATGTTCTTATGATTGTAGATGATTTTTCTAGATTTGCATGGGTTTTGTTTATTGCTCACAAAGATGAAACCTTCAAAATGTTTAAAAAATTTTATTGAAAGGTTTCAAATCAAAAAAATCTTTCAATAATTTCAATTAGGAGTGATCACGGCACTAAATTTGAAAATCAATTTTTTGATGATTATTGCACTAAAAATGACATTGATCATAACTTCTCCGCTCCTAGAACACAACAACAAAATGGTGGTGTAGAAAGAAAAAATAGGACTTTGGAAGAAATGGCCTGAATGATGTTATGTGAAGGTAATCTTCTATGGTACTTTTGGGCAAAAGCGGTGAACACTGCTTGTTATATTTTAAATCGCATTTTGATCCATCATATTTTGAAGAAAACCCCCTATAAGCTTTGGAATGAAAAGAAACCCAATATAATTTTTTTTCATGTGTTTGGATGCAAATGCTTCGTGTTGAACAATGGTAAGGATAATCTAAAAAATTTTGATGCTAAATCTGATGAAGCAATTTTTCTTGGTTATTCACTACATAGCAAAGCATATAGGGTTATTAATAAAAGGACTCTTACTGTTGAAGAGTGAATTCATGTTATCTTTGATGAAACTAACCCTCCACCGTCTAGAAAGGATGAGTATATTGACAATAATGCAGGTACTATTCAAAAGGAGATGGAAAACATGAGTATTCAAGAAAGACCAAATGAAGAATGAGAAGAAATTGTAAGTAAGGATCATACCGCTCTACCAACTGAATGGAGGTATGCTACTTCCCATCCTAAAGAATTAATTATTGGTGATCCTTCTCAAGGCATTAGGACTAGGTCTGCACATAGGACTGCACATGACTACCTAGCCTTTATATCACAAATAGAGCCTCATACTTTAGAAGAAGCAGAAAATGACCCAAACTGGATGCTTGCCATGCATGAATAATTGAACCAGTTTGAAAGAAATAAGGTTTGGACACTAGTTGGTAGACCTAAAGACCACCCAATAATAGGAACCAAATGAGTCTATAGGAATAAACTAGATGAACAAGGAAATCTCATTAGAAACGAAGCTAGATTAGTGGCTAAGGGATATAGTCAAGAAGAAGGTATTGATTTTGATAAAACCTATGCACCATTAGCAAGATTAGAAGCCATTAGATTACTTCTTGCATTTGCTTGCTACATAAATTTCAAACTTTTTTAAATGGATATGAAAAGTGTATTTTTAAATGGTTTTATCACCGAACAAGTTTTTGTAGAACAACCACCAGGTTTTGAAAATCATGCTTTTCCAAACCATGTGTTTAAACTTAATAAAGCTTTATATGGTTTGAAACAAATCCCTATAGCCTGGTATGATAGACTTAGCACTTCTTGATTGAAAATGATTTTTTAAGAGAAATGTTGATAAAACTCTTTTATCAAAAAGAAAAATAATTATATATTAGTTGTACAAATTTATATGGATGATATTATCTTTGGTGCAACTAATGAAAGTTTTTGTGAAGAATTTGCTAAGCTAATGCAGAAAGAATTTGAACTGAGCCTAATGGGTATACTTAATTACTTCATTGGACTTCAAGTAAAACAATCAAAGGAAGGGATCTTCATTAACCAAGCCAAATATTCCAAATAAATAATCAAGAAGTTTGGGATGGAGATGAGTAAGCAAATGAGCACACCAATGAGCCCATCTTGCAAATTAGACAAAGATGAAAACAGATTCAATGTTGACCAAAAACTATATAGAGGTATGATCGGATCCTTATTATATTTAATTGCAAGTAGACTGGATATCTTGTATAGTGTATGTGTATGTGCTAGATTTTAATGTAATCCTAAAGAAACATATATGCTTGCTGTTAAAAGAATATTAAGATATTTGAAAGGTACAAGCAATCTAGGTCTTTGGTTTTTAAAAGAATCATCTTTAAATTTAATTGGATTCTCTAATGCTGATTATGCTGGTTATAAAGTTGATAGAAAAAGCACTAGCGGCACATGTCAATTTCTTGGGTTAAATTTAATCTCATGGCATTGCAAGAAATTAAACTCGGTAGCACTATCTACTACTGAGATAGAGTATATTACTGCAGGGAGTTGTTGTGCACAAGTGTTATGGATTAAATAACAACTAGAAAATTTTGGTGTTATACAATGCAAAATTCCTATCAAGTGTGATAACACAAGTGCTATTAATCTAATAAAAAATCCTATTCAGCATTCTAGGACTAAGCACATAGAGATTAGACACCACTTTATTAGAGACCATGTTTTGAGTGGTGACATAGAACTAGAATTTATCTTAACAGAAAAATAATTAGCTGACATCTTTACTAAGCCACTGAATCAGGATATATTTGAATTGCTTAGAGGAGAATTAGGGCTTTGTGATTCTATCTAGATTTAGACAACCTAATTTCCTTCAAAAACTAAGGAAAAATTTATCTAGAAAACCTCCTACATTTATTCATGATCGTTGAACAACTTTCCTTGAAATTTCAATGTATCTAATTCGATTTCTAAATCATTTTATTTTATATGGAAAGTTTCTGTTCGAGTCGACTCGAGCAATTTTGCTCTGGTCAAGCCAGCTCGAATGTCTGAGTTCTCTACCTATTGCTCTGGTTGAGCCGACTAGGTCTTTGCCTAGCCGACTTGGTGTTCTGATTGTTTTAAGTTCTCTTTGGTCGAGCCGACTCGGATATTCCTAGGGTTTGGCAAGCCGACTCGAAAATCGAGAAATCGCTATTTAGGTAGTTTTGAACTATATTTTCTTGTACTTCACTCTTCTTACTTTTACTTCAAGCTCACTCTACCCTCTCGGAACTTTACCAAAACTCCCAAAAACCATTCCCTAGAGCCTAAATTTCCTAAATCCCACTGCTACGGCTTCTCGAAGATTTGCGAGGAAGGTTCTTCAGATTGGTGAATCAAGCGCTCGCAGTGTAGATTCAAAAGAAAAAGGGGAAAAGAGGAAAAGATTTGCTCCTATGCAACAAGAAGAAGAAACTCATTCTCCTCCCAGACAAAGTATCTCAATGGCCAACTAGCCTATCACTTGCGAAAGAAGGATCGGTTTTACATTCCTATAAGAGATGGAAATGAAGATTGGAAAATGGATAGAAAGTCAAGGCTGGACATCTTGACCTACCCTTCACTGGTATGGATTTTCTATGAAAGCATAGTCATTAAAGAACATCATTTGGAATCTACTGTCAAGGGAAAGAAAGTTATTGTGGATGAAGAGAAATTGGGCAATTTACTGCAAATGCCAACGGACGGTGCCACTGAGCTCACTTTACCTGACAAAGAACACATATTAAAGCTCATCTTGGAGAAAAAGGATGTGAGCTCCGTTCAGCATGTACAAGCCAATTTACTGTCAAAAGAAATGAGGCTTCTTCATAACATGATAAGCAGGATATTTCTTCCCAGAACTGGTCGCTTTGATTGGGTCAGTGAGAAAGATATGACCTTTATGGGACATTTGATAGAAGAAAGGCCTCTCAATCTTCCCTACATAATGATGATTCAAATGACTGAAGCAGCAAGAAAAGTTAAAGCCTGCCTACCCTACGGTATGGTCTTCACTCTACTATTTGAAAAAGCTGGAGTAGACTTAACCAAAGAGATAGGCAAGCCACTACATCACTTTGATATTTACTCCTTCAATTCTTGAAAAGAATGGATTACAAGCTACAGGAAGGAATATGGATAAAGAAGGTGCCCAGTCAAGTTGCTGCTACCTTTTCAGAAGATGACGAAGCTACCGATGTTGAACAAAGAACTGAAGGTACAATGATTACTCCATCTGACCTTAAGAAGCTAATATTTTAGAAGATGGAAGCAATTTCAAGTTCATTGATAGATCATATGAATTTTGCAATTGATGAGATGAAAAGTATAGTTAATGCAAGCTTGCAGGAATTAAGATCTGAACAAGAGCTTCACCATCAAAAAATTGAAAAGGAAATGGAGGATTTTAAGGAAGAGATCAGAAGCATCTTGCTGCAATCCCAAAAGGAAACAATTCCCATTGAAGATGCTCCTGCATAGATCTTCAAGGAGTCACTTGAAACTCCTGCTCCTATTCCTTCATCTGATCCTCCTAAACCTGTTAAGACCAAGAAGAAACCCAAAACCAAGAAAACTAAGATTTTAAGAGCCCCTGTTAGAACTAGGTTCAGGGATTTAAGGTTTAAACCCCTGAAAACTAAAACCTCTGATAAGGTTATAGAGGTGGGCTCCTCTTCTTCTAGTGAAGAAGAAGAAGAATAGGTTATGTGGTTAGTCTTCTGGTTATATTTCTGACTTTGTTAATGTTCTACTTTTTATCTTTTATAATTTGAATGTATTTTCTTTCCTACATTGTATGCCAAACTTATTAATGAAATGAAAGTTCTTTTAGCAATTTCATTTATTGTCATGTACAATGATATGATACAATTGTGATGAATTTTTAATTAGAATTTCAAATTTGAGAAAGTAAAATTATCTCAAACAAATATTAAAGACTTTCTCAATCTATTTCAAAATCTGATCTTTATTTGAAACCACCTTTTTGATTGATTGACAAAAAGGGAGAAAAATATGAAAAATGTGAAAAATGAGAGAAATGAAAAATTAGTGAAATGAAAAATGGGAGAATGGTATCAAGAGAGAATAGTATCAACATTAATGATTGATCTATCATGCAAATTCTGATTTTTTTTTTTTTGAGCTTCCTACCAATAGTTCTTAAAGTACTTAAAAAGAATGAAAAAGGGGGAGCACAAAAGATCTAGTTTTCAATCAGATCTAACTATTTAATTGCTTTAAAACCTAGAGAAAGGGGGAGATTCTCTTGAAATGGTTTTACTCTGATTACTATTGCTCTACAAGTTAATCTTAATTCTATCATTATCTTTTTCAAAACTTTGATACTCCATGTTTCGTGCTAACTATAACATTATGAAGCATGAAAAGTTTAATACTTTGATGATATACAATGATATCATCTCTTGAGCTCTGATACTCATTTACCAATTCAATTAGCTCTGATACATGTGAATATTTAATCTTCAAATACTTTTATACATGTAAAGTGTAAAGAGTTTTTCATGCATAGTATTTTATCATCAACAAAAAGGGAGAGATTGTTGACCCCATAAGTGATTTTGATGATAACCAAACATTGGAGCATATACATTTATTTCTAACAACTCTTCAAGTGTTTTACAAGTTTTTGTAGGATGAGTTAATTGTTCAAACTTCAACTCCTACACCTTTGTTTCTTATTTGAGTTGTGTTGTAATGTGTTTTTGTAAAGAAGAACCCAATGAAAAAGCTAAGAAAAAATCATGTGAAAAGGGTTACTTCTCTGTGTGTGTGCCTAAGAATTATTTTGAGTTGGTATGATTGAAAATTATAAGTGTTGGTGAGAGTTCTTCCTTGAGTTCAAGTATAAAAATCTTGAAGAAGATGCTCGAGCCGACACAGCATGTTGAAGAGCTGAGTCTATCTACTAGCACGCAGCAAGGATTCTGGTACACAGCAATCCGAGCCGACTCGAAGGTAACCAAGCCAACTCCAATGAATTCAAGTCGACTGGAATTTGTCCGAGCCGACTCCTCTAGAGTCCAGTTTTTGAAGATTTCTGAGAATAGCTAGGCGAGCCGACCATAACCAGAACGAGCCGACTCTACCAGACCTGATTTTTAAGGCCTGAGAAAGCGAGCCAACCCAAACTGCATCGAGCCAACTCTTCCAGAGTGAGGTTTTCCGAACCTGAGAAGAAGATCCGACCCAAGTAAAAAAGAGCCGACTCCTCGAGTTCAAGTTCTTCGATGATACAAGTTCGAGCCAACCCGAGCTATCAAGAGCCGACTCGTCTAGAGTGATGTTTTGCTCTCTGAGATAAAGAGCCGATTGCACTGAAGATTTGATGACTTGACCTATCAACTCAAAGGATCCGAGCCGACTTGAAGAATCCGAGCCGACTCGAACGTTGCTTTCAGGTATCCAACGGCTAGTTCTAGAATTTATTTTTGAATGCCAGAAAGTACTCCAATGGTCATAAGTCATATCCCAATGGTCAAAAATATCTCTAACTACCTTGGAGTGATGGAAGACCTTATATTTGAAGGATTTGAGCATCCAATAGATAAGTTTTTAAAAGTTCTTCAAAGTTTTGAGAGCTATATTGAATATCATACCAACCAAAGAGAGAAAGAGCACAAGAGCATTCAAGTCAGCCTTCAAGTCTTCATCAACTCTGATATGAAGCTTGAAGCAACTTTTGAAGAAGCCACTGAAGCAATTAAAGCTTATTCAAGTGCATGTCAAGTGGACATCCATCAAGCTGCACCGGTAACTATCTGACAAATTGAGTTTGTCATTTATTATTGCATTTACTTCAAATCTTTTTTCGAATTGTTGTTGGGTTATTGGTGATCCCGGTTGAAAAACCAAATAGGTTCTTAGTGAACCTTGATAAAAACCAAGTGTTGGGTTCTTGGTGATCCTGGTAAAACCAAGTTAGGTTTCTTTGGTGAGCTTGTTTAAAACCAAAGGATGTTTTGTTTTCTTTGGTGATCTCGTTAAAACCAAAGTGTAGAGGTTTTGGATTGTGATCCTGCAAAACAATCCTACTGTATTCGAGTATGAATATAATGAAAATCCTAAATGGTATCTTAGGTAGTAGGAGCTGGGTTGGTCCAAACCACTATAAATCATGTGTGTTTGTATTGAGATTCTTTGATTTCTTTTAGCTTCTGCATTTAATTCTTAATCATAACACACAACACTTTAAAAGGGTATTAATCACACATTATCTGCTTTAAATATTAAAAGACCCAATTCATCCCCCTCTTGGGTAGCCACTTAGGCAACATAATTTCCACAAAATTCCTCACCTACCGGATAGGCATGACACGTTGCTAGATGTCAATCTTATCTTATTGGTTTTCATGAACTAATTGATTTGGTTTCATGAGTCAATTCGATGTGTGATTCGAATTGGACAATTAGGTGAGCCAATTTGACCTAATTAGGTCAATCGGGTTTGATCAGATCGAATAGGCTCAAACCTAAACCTACTGCTGACTAGACATAGAACCCAATGGGTCACACATAATAGATTGTTGGCCAAGGAAGTCATTCGTGATTTAATTAGGGTCATGGCATCCAAATTGGTTAGCCAGATTGTACACTAGCATGTGCAGGCTAATCCAATTCCTAACCCAATTGGATTGGGTCCGGTTGCATGCTAATTGGGCTAACCTAACTAAGAAAAACCTTAATTAGGCTGAGTCCTAAGTGGGGCTAATTAAATCAGAGCTTTATCTGATTTTATATTGACCTATTGATCGATTTATGGAAGAGTCCCTAGGGCCAGGGACTCTTGGCGCCTCTTGGGGTGCACAAAAAAAATGTAAGGGCACAGAAGGACAAAAGTCCTTTTGCATATGAAACACTGAAGTGTTTCTAATCTGAAGCTCCTTCCCATGCCTCTTGGATAATATTTGACCGGTCAAGCTCATTGAAATGGCATGAAAAAGGTGTGGAAGAAAAAGCGTGCATGAAGAGACGCGTCTCTTCATTCGGCGCATGCCCTGAAGCAGAGTCCTTCTGCTATTAGGACTCTTCATATTCTTCGATGTTTGGAGACAGAAGAGGCACCTCTTGGCTTCCCAATGACTGGTACTTGCCATGTGGCATGTCACAGATTGTTCAGGAAAGTGGATGGATGCTGATATGTCCTTTGATGCATGAGAAGACATATTGGATATGATTTTTCAAGCCAGATAACCTCTCTTTGGTCTTAAAAAATTATATCTGATAACTTGTTGGAGGACATATCACATGCCCCTCTTAGAACTATAAATAGGGTTGGTGATATGAGTTTTAGATATCTTTTTCATCGTAAAGATATTCTGAGTGTTTCTCTATCTCTCCCTCCCTCCTCCATTCTTTAAGACAAGACTTGTCTTGTTAAGACAAAGTCTAATCTTTTAAGACAAGGCTTTATTTAAGGACATAAGCCTAAGGAGTCCTAAAGGAGGGTTTTTTTAAGACCAAGAGTGGTGTAGAACAGTGTTTTTAGTGCCCTACAGTAGGATAGGGTGTCCTACAGTGGTCAAAGGTCCAAAGGCTGCCCTAAGAGTTCTATTGAAGAAAGCAACCCCGGTAGGGATTCTTTCTCGGTACCATTCTCATGTGGATCACTGTTGGAGGGCTTGTACTTGTGAGCCTCGTGGAAAGGATTGGATTTTAGCGATCCAAGTATGTTTTTCTAACTCCATTAATGTTTCATTAATTGGTATTGCATAAGGGATTCCTGGGAATTAGGGTTTTCTAGCCAATTAGGGTTTCATGCATTGAATTTTTATTTTGAAATTCACTTCCGCATGCTGCATGATTCCCGACACCTTGGGAGAATTCCCATCAATGGTATCAGAGCCATCCTTGTGGCATAGTAGTTATGAACCATTTTTGGAGTTTTATGAAGTTCCACTACCGAGTCGCCCCGAACCCTATTCGAGTCAACCCAAACCCTATTCAAGCCGACCCGACTAGAGATCGAGCTGACCCAAACCCTATCGAGTCGACCTGACCAAATTCATATGCATGATTTCTGGTTTCTTTATGAAATGACACGATAATGCAATTGTATGAAATTTTGCATATTAAGGTAATATGTTTAATTTTTAGTTTTTTATGACATGCATCATATTATGTCAAGTATGAAATTATTCTTGTTGATTGAACCTAGTAACTGCTTTGGATTGGGTTAGTCACCATGACCATCCGGTCATAGGAGCCAAGTTGATGCGGCAAGCATATGATTAATGATTTGATTAGTGTATGTAGAGCAATGAAACCTAATTACATTAGCATTGTACTCATCATAATAAGTCTTAAGGATTACATGAAAAGAGACTTTTACTTGATTAGACATAATCCTAAATTAAGAAGGAAGAAGATCTAGATAATAGGGGCTAATGATTGTGGACTTACCGTGATGAGCTTTCCAACCTTCTTTTGATTCATACCTTGAAACTACCAACGCTCAGAACTGAAGAACCTTGGATAATAGAGATCAGAACCCTGGACTTGGGCTTCGGCTTGTTGGTTCCTTGTCAAGGAAGACCCTGCTTGCAACTCGAAAACCTCAAAGGACCCTGCACATAAAGAATAAGAGTTAAGGAAGAAGAAAGGCATGCATATGGAAGGGATGGAAAATTTGTGAGCAAAGAAAGAGATTTGAGATGGCTTGGCCGACTCCAAGGCCTTCTTTTTGACATAGGCGTTGGATGCTTGGAAGAGAGAATAGTTTGGTGTGGAAGAGGGGCTTAGAGACAATCACTCAAAATATAAAACTTCAATTCAACTTCAACTTTCATTAAATCTCCAAAAATCAAATCCCCTTTACAATGGGGCATCCAAGGCTTTTTAATAGACTTACAAAACTTTTGGAATTTGAAAACTCCCCAAATTGTGAAGGATTACAAGGGAGGTTGGAGGATATGGGGCCTTGTTACATGGGATAAGGAGAAATTCATGGAGATTCTCCCCAAATTATGGAGGATTACAAGGGAGGTTAGAGGATATGGGGCCTTGTTACATGGGATAAGAAGAAATTCATTGAGATTGGCCAGTTTCTTTGAATTTAAAATGCTTGGTCGATCTCTCCTTTAGACGCCCATTTGAAGGTGATGTGGCTGATGATCTGGCATCCCTGGTGGCTGCTTTGTTGGCATGGTGATGTGGAATTCCAGCTTGGTGGACCAAGGTCTTGATTTGGAAGCTCCAAGTGGTTTGGTGAACCTCAACTTGAAGTAGCTTGGACTTGATTTAAATAAACCTAATGGAACTCTAATTGAGTTCTTATTTGAACCCAGATTGAGACAGGACATAATTACAGGACTCGATTGGACATAATTACAAGATTCATGAAATTGAACTAAGAAATTACAGGACTCTTGAAAGTAAATTGTCCTTTACAAGAAAAATTTAACCCAGTGATCATCGATCCAAAGTGGAATCAGGTTATCCTTATTTGAGTGGGGTTTTATTCTGCTTTTGCTTCTGGTATCCACACCAATTCTCCTGGGGTGGGCAGAACTCGACCCAGTCGAGTATGGTTCAGTTTTGCCCTGGTAATGCTCGAACAAGTCTGGGTTAAGTCTTTGCAGGTCCTCTCGAGTAATCCAAGAGTTGTCGGACTCAGGTCGACCTTGCCATTGAACCAGGTATCGCTGATAGTCCTTATTCCTGGTAGTAATGGCCTTGTCATCCAGGATTCTCTCAATCCTCTCTCTCCACTCAGGTAGGGTTGGTGGTGGACACTCGGAAATATGTTCACTCTCAATGAAAGTTTCTGGCCCAAAAGGCTCACTAGGTATTAGTACTGGTTCTTTGTATTCTACTAGGTCTGAAACATTAAAGGTTGTACTGATACCCATATCAGGTGGAAGTTTCAAAACATATGCATTAGGCCCTATTTTCTTTAAGATCTTGAAAGGTCCCGCTCCGCGGGCATGCAGCTTCTTTATGGTTCTAGAGGGGAACCGTTCAGGGTTGAGCCTAATCATTGCATAATCCCCTTCACAGAATTCTTTAGCCCTCTTATGTGAATCAGCTAAATGTTTGTAAGTCTCATTGCTCAGTTTGATCTTATTACTGATTTCTTTATGCAAATTTGTGATGCTGTGTGAAAGATTCAGCAGACTCAGAAATTTACACAAGCACTTACAAAATGCAGACTGAACTAGACATCCTTATTGAGAGGAGTTTTATTGGACTTTCTAGGACCTAAACCTAACAGATTAATGACTCTCTAGGTTTGACCCTGGTCTGGTATGCACATGAGAATTTACCATGGGTTCCTAGCAAATGCCATAAGGTTTTCCAAAAGTAGGTAGCAAAAGGAATAGGCTTTAAAAGCTCATGCATCCTAGTAATCTCATCAAAATGAAACTTAATGGCTCTAAAATTATGATAAGACTCAGGGAAAGGCAGGAAATAGGAATCCGAGACTTGGGGTAATTTAGGGGAATCTTGAAACAGACCTTTGTTACTCATGATGACCTTAAGATTAGAATTTTGATCTACATGTGGGATGCTTCTAGGTAGTTGAAGGTCATCAGGAAAGTCTTCTAAAATAATGATTGGGTTCTTCTCAGGTACCTGAAGGAGTTCTTGTGTCGAAGCTAAAGTATTGGGTTCTTCTTGAGGGCATTGTCTTACGGGAACCAAGTCCTCACTAAATTTTGGTTGTTCTAACGTTTCAGGATTAGGCTCAATAATCTTTTCTTTACCAAAGGTTTCCTCAGGTAAGGTACTAAAGTTGCTCTCTTCACAGTCTTCCCCTTCATTTTCATTTATTAAACTTATGTCAGTCTCATACACATATTTACTAGGTTCAAATTTGCCTTCTTCCTTCCCTAGCCCTTCAGTTTGAGGATACCATAAGTCTTGAGTATTCATGAACTCAACTTGTACTTCAGGGTTCTTACTCCTATCATTCATATGAGCTAATGGGATAGTAGGAGTTGGTTGGTCTAAGGAAAATTGTTTAGCCAGCATTTGGTTCAATTGGGCCATTAGATCATTTAGGCCTCTCAGCATGGTTTCAAGATTCGGGTCCATGGCTACACTGGATTGGGTCTGGACTGGTGAATATGAGGCCCCTGATCTGGTTTTCATGCATGCAAGTAGACTCAAGCTCGAGCTAAGGTTTCCTAGACCTAGAGCACAAATTAGAGGTCTAATTAAGTGAACCAACTAGCTAGTAGTACTTATGGGACTTAGCCAGGTAGGTGGAGGGGAGTGAAAGTCCCTGATTGCCAACCTTAGACACCAATTTGAGATTGGCCAGGTAGGCAGACCAAATCACAAGCCCTGATGCACCAATCCTAGACACCAAGCCAGTAAGCACACACTAATTAGCTGACATAGTTAACTTGACCCTAACCTGAACCCAACTTGTTGGTGTCCCTAACCCAATAGGGCAATTAACGTTCTACTCAATTTTAATTAATGGGCTGGGATCGATATGCTGGTTGGTGATTTTTGGGCTAGGGACAGGTGATGAAACCCTGACCCTATGTCAAATTGATGCCCTTAATTTGATTTCTCATGAGATGAATGAAATGCAAAGGTGCTGCAGAAGTGTGTTGCAGTTTGAAAGTGGTATGGAAAACGTGATAAAAAAAATATCCAAAATTTCTAAAAAATTCACAGAGGATTCCTAACTTATATGTTTCAATGCAGATGAAAGAAATTTTAAAACTAAAATCTATACTACTCTAAGCAGATCCTACAAATGAATATAAATAAAAAGGACAGAACAGAACCCTAATGACAGTGTCGAACTGCAAAAATTTTCATTTTTTTTATATTTTTTCTCTGATGATGAAATTTAATATGGTGATAACTGACTTAAAATGGAACAAGAAAAAAATATTTTAACAAAAACTTAGTGACTTGCCTTTGGAGATGCAGACGGATTACAGTAAACAGATGCAAATTTTCAGAAAAACAGAACCTAATCAAACAAGTGCAATGGCTTACCCAAACTTCAATCTAAAAAAAAATTCATGTCCGGCCAGGGGCTCATTATTCCCATGGGTCGTGACAGTGTACTGGAGTACACCCGCTCAGGAGGCGTGAATTTTAGATCTTGCTTGGATTTAAAGAAAACTATTCTACCCTAATGCAACCATGCTCTGATACCAATTTGATGCGGCAAGCATATGATTAATGATTTGATTAGTGTATGTAAAGCAATAAAACCTAATTACATTAGCATTGTACTCATCATAATAAGTCTTAAGGATTACATGAAAAGGGACTTTTACTAGATTAGACATAATCCTAAATTAAGAAGGAAGAAGATCTAGATAATAGGGGCTAATGATTGTGGACTTACCGTGATGAGCTTTCCAACCTTCTTTGGATTCATACCTTGAAACTACCAACGCTCAAAACTGAAGAACCTTGGATAAGAGAGATCAGAACCCTGGACTTGGGCTTCAGCTTGTTGGTTTCTTGTCAAGGAAGACACTGCTTGCAACTCGAAAACCTCGAAGGACCCTGCACATAAAGAATAAGAGTTAAGGAAGAAGGAAGGCATGCATATGGAAGGGATGGAAAATTTGTGAACAAAGAAAAAGATTTGAGATGGCTTGGCCGACTCCAAGGCCTTCTTTTTGACTTGGGCGTTGGATGCTTGGAAGAGAGAATAGTTTGGTGTGGAAGAGGGGCTTAGAGACAATCACTCAAAACATAAAACTTCAATTCAACTTCAACTTTCATTAATCTCCAAAAATCAAATCCCCTTTACAATGGGGCATCCAAAGCTTTCTAATAGGCTTACAAAACTTTTGAAATTTGAAAACTCCCCAAATTGTGGAGGATTACAAGGGAGGTTGGAGGATATGGGGCCTTGTTACATGGGATAAGGAGAAATTCATTGAGATTGGCCGGTTTCTTTGAATTTAAAATGCTTGGTCGATCTCCCCTTTAGGATCCCATTTGAAGGTGACGTGGCTGATGATGTGGCATCCCTGGTGGCTGCTTTGTTGGCATGGTGATGTGGAACTCCAGCTTGGTGGACCAAGGTCTTGATTTGGATGCTCCAAGTGGTTTGGTGAACCTCAACTTGAAGTAGCTTGGACTTGATTTAAATAAATCTAATGGAACTCTAATTGAGTTCTTATTTGAACCTAGATTGAGACAGGACATAATTACAGGACTCGATTGGACATAATTACAGGATTCATGAAATTGAAACTAAGTAATTACAGGACTCTTGAAAGTAAATTGCCCTTTACAAGAAAAATTTAACCTTGTGATCTTCGATCCAAAGTGGAATCAGGTTATCCTTATTTGAGTGGGGTTTTATTCTGCTTCTGTTTCTAGTGTCCACACCACAAGTAGGGTTTAAAGGCCCTCTCCTTCTATTCAATGGGTCTCCTATGGCATGTAGGGGTGCCGCTGTGGCCATATCCCATTAACAAGTGAGGTGAAAGGTACTTTTATATATCTATCTTGCCTTGATTTGCATATTAGCTATAATATGCTTGTTTAACATAACATGTTATGTTATGATGATATGTTACATGTTTATATATATTATAAGCATAGTAATCATGATAATTTAGAATGTGTTTTGAGACCATCAAAAGCCCTCATCAAACTTATATTTAGTCATAGCAAAAAAATAGTCATGATGCAAAACCAATTAGGGTTTGATTAGCCGATTGGTGTCTAGGCAAGTGATTATGGGAAGGTAAAGGGAATGAGGTTTTTAATTGGTTCTATTGTCTGACTTGGCCAATCTAATTGGTGTCAAGGAAAGCAATGGAGGTATCCCCTCACCCCTCCCACTCACCTGGCCAATTTGGTCACATCTAAACCCTATTTTGGTAATGCTGATTGGTTAAGTAAGCTATAATATGCCTTCCTTCATGCTAAGATAGATTCATGTCAAGACTATAATAGGTTTGTTGTGTGACACAAGGCGTACTATAGGGTTTGATATGAAATTTGTCTTGGTGCACTTAGTGCTTTATGGCATGATTGGAGTTGTTGCTTTGTTGTGTGATACAAGGACAACAATGTTCAATCTTGGCTGTATAGAAATGAAGGGTTTGACTAAACTAAGACATAATAGTTTGTTGTGTGACACAAGGCTATACGTGTCTTAGAGGCAAAGATAATTGTTGAGAATTGCACGGGTTGCAATTCGAAAGGTTGTCCTACCTTTGAACTCATTAGTTTTTGTTATGTGACACAAGGCACTAATGAGGGATCAGGGTCTCAACCCCACTAAGAAAACTAGGAAGGTTTTTCGCTTATCATAGATGAGGGTTATGGTATTCGAAGAAAATAATGGGAGACATAATTAGATATAAAGCCCTTATCTAGTTATGAATGTCATCATTGAGTGGTCTGCTAATATTGTTCTTTAATTAAATGTAGGACATTTATTTTAATGGCTTCAAACTTATCACTAAGGGGCATCTTGGATGCCAACAATTTAACCGGTCTAAATTATATGGACTGGATGAGGAACCTGAGGATTGTTTTGACTCAAGAGAAGCTTTTATTATCTAGATCCAGTGGTGATCAGACACGATGCATCAGAGGAGAAAATTGCCATACACAGAATATGGCAAAATGATAGTACAACTATTTGGTGCATCATGTTGGCCTCGATGAGCAACAAGCTCCAAAAGCAATATGAAGGTATGGAACCTCAGTCCATATTGCTCAATCTAAAGGAGCTTTATGGAGAGCAAAGTAGGGCTGCCCGATATGAAATATCGAAGCAGTTGTTCCGAGCATGGATGAGTGAGGGTTCACCTGTGCAAACCCATGTGCTGAAAATGATTGACTTGATCACTCGATTGGGTCAGTTAGGATTTGTCATGGATGGTGAACTCAATCAGGACTTGATCCTACAGTCACTCCCTGATTCCTTCTCTCAGTTTGTTCTTAATTACCATATGAACAAATTGAATACTTCATTGCCAGAGCTGCTTAACATGATTAAGACAGCTGAGAGCCATTCTAAAGAAGATAAGGCTCAAGTGCTTCTTGTTGATAGAAAGAAGCAAGCAATGAAGAAGGGTATGAAGAGAAAACTCAACCCTAAGAAGAGCATCCAAAAGAAGAACAAGAAAGTTATGAAGGCTGATGGAGCCTGTTTCCATTGCGGCAAGACTGGGCATTGGAAGAAGAACTGCAAGGTTTACCTTGCAAATGTGAAGCAAGATGCAAGTGGTGCTTCTAAAGGTTTGTACATGATACGAACTAATTTATCATTGAGCGCTTCCATTTTGATGGGGGACACGAGTAGGATCGTTGGTGAGTCTAGAAGTCACCAAAATTAGGGTATCATATATTTTTTTTGGTATATATTTTTTTTTTAGGGATGGCAAATGAATAGTGGGGATGTAGGATAAGGATCAGGAACTCATGGACTTTAGGACTCACCCTAACGAAGAGACTTCTCACCTCTAGGTCATTATACCCTCCTCGATACTTGGAGGCGCTAGGATGGATCTCAAAGGTCACGAAGGGATAGAGAAGATGGAATGCGAAGGGGGATAACTAGAGCATCACGTCCATGCCCGAAGGCGAAGGCAAGAAGAATCACTCTTCTAAAAACTCAAAAAAAAATTTTCTCAAAAACTATTTTCTTACAAAGGACTGAGGGTGGTATTTATAGACCTGTCCGACCCTTATTTGAATTTGAATACAAGATAAAAAGATAGGAATGATTCAAATTCAAATACAAGATAGAATAAGATAAGCCTATCCATATCTAAATTCTAACCAACCAAATCCTAATTCAAATTTCAAATAAAATATAAATCTTAAATTTATTTTGGATATGTTCCGAGATTTGCATGGCTCCAAGATTCGTGCTTGCTCCGGGATTCATGCTGGTGAGGGCCCCATCATTCCCCTGAGGTGGGGAGAACTCGACTCCGTCGAGTCAGGCTAAGATCCAGCTAGCCATTAGATATCTCTGAAAGTCATGCATTTCTTAGATCCTTACTCTTTGAGATACGTTCAACTAAAATGTCCCAAGGCTCCTCGAATGCTCCACTTGGCCATAAAGAATAGTACCTTTCAATGGGTTCCAAAAGTTTGCCGTAAGCCAAGCAATAACTCATTAAAAGCAGGAGCCACCACATCTTCTAACAAAAGCCTGTTCCAAACCGAAGTTTCCCACCCGTGTCCATATCAGCTCCATACCATATGCTACATCTGTTAGAGGAGACTTCAAAGTAACCATTCACTTGCATAGGCAATCCCATTCTTACTGGCAGTAGAAGAAAACAGAATGCCAAGCCTTGTTTAAGAACACTATCCTCAGGCAAGCCAATAGATATACATGCTGCAACAGATGCCCAAGGCAGCAAATGAAGCTCATAGTCATTGGCAGTAGTGGCTGCAAATGAGCCAATTTTGCTCGATGCTGATGCCATTGCCTGTACTATGAAAAATGAGTCAATCCTCTTCCCTGAATTTGTCCCAGAGAAAGTCTCACTAAAAAAATCCAATGAGAAGGAGTCAGTCTGGCAATTAGAAGTTTTAGCTGTACTAGAAAACCTCGCAAGTGCCTGGTGATGCCATGCTGTATTCTCATTTGGCAACCTGACAGAGCAAGAATATAATTTTTTGTGGTTCCCTTGCACCAGTTTATGGACCTTGATCTCCCTCATCGAGTTCGATTGCCTCTCCAAAGCCATCACTGCAAACCCGGTGACGCTCTCTAGAGCAATGATGGGGGACAGGGGTAGGATCGTTGGTGAGCCTAGAAGTGACCTAAATTAGGGTACTATTTTTTTTAATATTGTTTTCTCTAGGGGTGGCGAAGGAATAGGGTGGCGAAGGAATAGTGGGGATATAGGATAGGGATCTGGATCTCATGGACTTTGGGACTCATCCTAACGAAGAGACCTCTCACCTCTAGGGCATTACACCCTCCTCGATACTTGGAGGTGCTAGGATGGATCTCAAAGGTCACGAGGGGATAAAGAAGATGGAATGGGAAGTGAAATAACTAGGGCATCACATCCATGCCCGAAGGCGAAGGCAAGAAGAATCACTCTTCCAAAAAACTCAAATTTTTTTTCTCCAAAAACTATTTTTTACAAAGGACTGAGGGTGGTATTTATAGATATGTCCAACCCTCATTTGAATTTGAATACAGAATAAAAAGATAGAGATGATTCAAATTCAAACACAAGATAGGGTAAGATAAGCCTATCTATATCTCAATCATAACCAACTAAATCATAGTTCAAATTTCAAATAAAAGATAAATCCTAAATTTATTCTAGATATGCTCCAAGATTCGTGCAGCTCCAAGATTCATGCTTGCTCTAGAATCCGTGCTGGTGAGGTCCCCATCATTCCCTTGAGATGGGAAAAACTTGACTCCGTCGAGTGTGGATCAGCAGGGACTATAGTGAACCGCATCCAATCAAAGAGGGCCACTCTGAAAATGGTGTAGCTTTGAGAGGGGTGCAGCTTTGAGAATTGTACACTTTGAAATCCATGTAGAGAAGAATTCAGCAACAAGGAACTGACTACTTTGAGGAACGTGCAGTGCATTCACGTTCGTGTGGGTCACTTCTTCTCCACGGGATGCTAAATGGTGGAACAGGGGGAAGGGGCTTCTGGCAAGCTTCGCTGACGGTGGTGCTGATGGAGATGGCATAACTGACGGGTCAATGGCCAGGTATAGGATCGGTCGTAGTTGATCCGGGGCTGGGCATTTCGGCTGCTGTGAATTTGGGTGGAAGAAGATCGGTGACATAAGACGAAGAGGAGGGTCAGCTTGCCGGTGGGGAGTCTGGAGGAAAGCAGGTGGGAGGCATCGCGCGGTGGCTGGCTACGTGGACTTCCATTGGCGATGGTGAGGGGTCTTCGATTAAGAGGAAGATGACTGTGGTGATGCTGATCTGATGAACTTCGGCCACAGAGGAAGACGATGGCTACTGGCAGAGAGCAGGAAGATGGTGTGGTGGTTGGAATGGAAGAAGGGTGAGTGGCGGAGTTTCTCAGTGTAGGCTGCTTTTAAAGACTCGGAGAGATGTGTCTTCTCCATGTGCCTTTTCTTTCATTTCATATATCCTACTCTGTTCTACCTCCAGCTTCATCGAATTCAACTTTTGCTCTATCATGGTTCAATAGCCAGGGACTCTAGCTCTCTGCTCTCTGCACCTTATTCCCTATTTCCCGTCGAGGCTCATCTCTCTTTATCGGTCATTCATCGAAGCCCACTTCCTCAGCATCTGCCTAGGAACTAGCAAGTCAGTCGGGTGATCGAATGACTGCCAAATTGATGCATTCTTCTGATCAAATAGCAGCAGATTCGCTGATGCCGTGATATTCATACCCAAGATGGATCAGCCTGACATTTAGGTGGACCAGACAACTCTACTGTCGGCATCTCGTAGGACCAAGTTTCCATCTTTGGTGAAGTGGATGGTGGCGTTCTCACGGATTGGGCAGTTCTGGTTGGCGGACCACATGACCTGTGGGTAGCCTCTCACAGCCTCGTAGAGCTCAGCACCATTGTCGGTGGAGATGATAAAGACAGCGAAGAGGAAGGCATCGCAGTCGGCGTTGCAGAAGAAGCCGGCAGTGAAGGAGTGGCCATCCACGGGGCGGTCGCTACGGAGGAGGATGGAACGGACCATGGAGCCGTCCACGTAGGTGAAGCTGTGCTTGAGGGAGAGGTTGTTGTTGGTCCAGAAGGTGGAGGGGGCGGTCGTGGGGTAGTCGAGGGGTTGGGCGACGAGGGAATGGAGGCATAGTTGGGTGGCGAGGAGGAGGAGGATGGGGGGGTAAAGGTGGGAAAGGTGGGTGCGCTGGCGGAGGAGGAGATGAGGGCGCAGTGGTAGCCGAAGGGCTCGTCGGACATCATATTGGCAGACGGAGAGAGATAACAGCGGGTTTAGGGGTTTAAAATTAGGGTTGGGGATAAGGTTCCAACAAAGAGAAGGTAGCACCACAAGAGGGAGGAGCGCATTGCTCGAGGAGTCGATTCGAACGCGGCGAAGTCGGGAATTGAGAATTTATAGAAAATTTTAGTGAAGAAGCGATGACGGAAGGAAGAAGAACGATGGTGGAATGGGTGGGAGGGATTGCCATTGGACTGGTGGCCAAGGAAGAATCTGGAGTGATGTGATTGGCACGGTGGTTAATTCGGAAGTCACGGTAGCTGTAGGTAGGGGAGAGAGAACATGGGAGAGAGAAAAAATGATGAAGTTGGAGGAAGAAAGGAAGATGAATAATATCCTAATTTTCTGGGCTCTGATACCAAAAATTGATGGGGGATAGGGGTAGGATTGTTGGTGAGCCTAGAAGTCACCTAAATTAGGGTACTATTTTTTTTTGATATTTTTCTCTCTAGGGGTGGTGATGGAATAGGGTGGCGAAGGAATAGTGGGGATGTAGGATAGGGATATGGATCTCATGGACTTTGGGACTCACCCTAACGAAGAGACCTCTCACCTCTAGGGCATTACACCCTCCTCGATACTTGGAGGTGCTAGGATGGATCTCAAAGGTCACGAGGGGATAAAGAAGATGGAATGAGAAAGAAAATAACTAGGGCATCATGCCCATGCCCAAAGGCGAAGGCAAGAAGAATCACTCTTCTAAAAAACTCAAATTTTTTTTCTCCAAAAACTATTTTTTACAAAGGATTGAGGGTGGTATTTATAGACCTATCCAACCGTCATTTGAATTTGAATACAAGATAAAATGATAGAGATGATTCAAATTCAAACACAAGATAGGATAAGATAAGCCTATCCATATCTCAATCCTAACCAACTAAATCATAGTTCAAATTTCAAATAAAAGATAAATCCTAAATTTATTTTAGATATGCTCCAAGATTCGTGCAGCTCCAAGACTCGTGCTTGCTCTAAAATCCATGCTGGTGAGGTCCCCATCAAGCAAGGGATGATGGCTCTCGGTGAAAAGTAGAGGGGCAAGTCGGGGGGGGGGGGGAATGTGGTGTGGTGGTGACGGTCTTCCGGTGGGCATGCTCGGTGGAGGTGACAGCATCACGGATGATGTTCTAAATGAAGATCTTGAGGACTCCACGGGTCTCCTCGTATATGAGACCGCTGATCCGCTTCATGCCACCGTGGTGGGCAAGGTGGCGAATAGCCGGCTTGGTGATGCCCTGGATATTATCGTGGAGGACCTTGCGGTGGCGCTTTGATCTCCGACCGTAAGTTGGGCGGACTCGGCCTGGGCAGGGAAGGCAGTAGCGGAGCGGATGGTGTCGTTGAAGAAGATGCCGGGGCTGTTGGGGCAAGGCCGTGGAGGGACTCATACCACCATTCATAGAGTGGGAGGCCGAGGTGGGGGACGGTGGATCTGGGCCGGGCGGATGTAGAGATCGCCGGTGTCGGAGGCCGTGTAGAAGGTTCGGATGGGGTTGATGATGCGGTAGATGGCAAAGAAGATGGTGGGTTGGGATTTGGCAGGCTCACTGGAGGGCTTACCAGAGACAGAGTTGCCAAAGGAGATGGTGTATGAGATTAAGAAGGTGTTGCAGGGGTGGAAGTGGACGCCGGACGATGAGGGCTGCTGCTCATCCGGCGGGCAAGGGGCCAGGATGAGTAGGGCTTCTGAGGAATTATTCCATTGGGGCTTTGATCTAGATGGGGTCATGGGGTGTTGTGCGATGATGGAACAGGTAGGAGGAATTGGTGTTGGATTGGATTATTTGGGAGTTGAAGTTTTCGGGATTGGAATACCGAGGGGAACAGAAAAGATTTCAGAAATCCAGAGAAATAGGAGAGCAGGGATAAAGAACAAAAGATGAAGATCCGAAAAGAAAAAAAAAATTATTGATGACCTGGATGAACGGGTTGGGAGATATTTTTTCTTTTCTTTTTTTTCTTTGTCTTTTTGGGTTGAATCTGGGAAGTGGGGGACAGCTGGTAGGAGGAAATTTGAAATAATATGAAGGTACCCTAATTTTTTTGGGCTCTGATACCAAAATTCATGGGGGACACGTGTAGGATCATTGGTGAGCCTAGAAGTCACCAAAATTAGGGTATCATATATATATATATATATATATATATATATATATATTTTCTAGGGATGGCGAAGGAATAGTGGGGATGTAGGATAAGGATCTGGAACTCATGGACTTTGGGACTCACCCTAACGAAGAGACCTCTCACCTCTAGGGCTTACACCCTCCTCGATACTTGGAGGTGCTAGGATGGATCTCAAAGGTCACGAGGGGATAGAGAAGATGGAATGGAAGGGGGATAACTAGGGCATCATGTCCATGCCCGAAGGCGAAGGCAAGAAGAATCACTCTTCTAAAAACTTAAATTTTTTTTTTTTCAAAAACTATTTTCTTACAAAGGACTGAGGGTGGTATTTATAGACCTGTCCAACCCTCATTTGAATTTGAATACAAGATAAAAAGATAGGAATGATTCAAATTCAAATACAAGATAGGATAAGATAAGCCTATCCATATCTAAATTCTAACCAACCAAATCCTAATTCAAATTTCAAATAAAAGATAATCCTAAATTTATTCTGGATATGTTCCGAGATTCGTGTGGCTCCAAGATTCGTGCTTGCTCCAGGATTCATGCTGGTGAGGTCCCCATCACATTTTTAATTCATGGGTATTGGATACTGCAGTGGATCTCACAAATGCAATTCATTGCAAGGACTCCACAGAATTAGAAGCCTAAAGAGGGGTGACTTCAAGCTGCATGGGGCTAGTGGTGAAGCCATACATGCTAAAGCTATGGGTACCTATCTTCTATTATTACCTTCGGGTAATGTTATAAAGCTAGAAGAATGCTTCTATATACCAGATATTGTTAGAAACATTATTTCCATACCCTTGTTATTACAACAGGGATATGAAATAAATGTAAAGAGCAGTGGCTGCTCTATTCTTTAAAATAATAAAGTATTTGGACATGGATGTTCTATAAATGTTCTAACTTTGCTGCTCAATGAAAAAAAAATTTTCTTATTGATGATAAGAAGAGGAAAAGAGAAAATGATAATGTTATATATCTTTGGCACTACCGATTGGGTCATATCAGTGAGTCAAGGATAAACAAGTTAGTCAAAGATAATTACTTTGACTCTAATGATTTCAATAATTAGTAACTTGTGAATCCTGTCTCAAAGGAAAAATGACCAAGTCTCCATTCACTGGACATAGAGAGAGGGCAACTGAATTGTTAGGTCTAATACATACTGATGTATGTGGACCTATGTCAACTCAGCCCAGAGGAGGATATTTTTATTTTATCACTTTTATTGATGATTTATCAAGGTTCGGTCATGTATATCTTTTAAAACACAAGTCCGAAGCCTTTGATAAGTTTAAAGAATATCAGAGTATGGTTGAAAAACAAAATGGATTTAGTATTAAAGCTGTTCGATCTGATCGAGGAGGTGAATACCTATCTGGTGAGTTTCTGAACCATCTCAAGGACAAAAGAATTATATCTAAATGGACCGCTCCTTGTACACCCCAGTTAAATGGAGTGGCAGAAAGGAGAAATCGTACCTTGCTAAAAATGATGAGGTCGATGATGAGCTTCACAGATCTTCCTACTTCCTTCTTGATAGGGATCCAGCCATCGTCCGAGTATTTTTTCCCAATTTTTTTTAATTTTCTCAAATTTTTTTATTTCCCTATTCCCGCTATTTCACCTATCCCCACTATTTTGGTTTTGTTCTTGGTTTATCCCCGAGTTATCCAAGCCTTATTCCATCTCCTCCATCCTTCTCCCATGATTTTTTTAAAAACTTTCGAACCCTAGCCGCTGCCCCCTCCGGCCCCAGATCCGAACCGCTTGACCCTCGGCCGCCCTCGTCGAACCGTCGCCGATGCTCGCCGGCCCCCGCCCTCGCTGGAGAAGCCGCCGCCCACGCCCGAGGGAAGATGAACGGATGCAGGAGGCATCCGTCCGCCCACCTGCGACCGTGCCGCCCTGCACCGCCGCCAGCTTGCTGCCCGTCGCCAATCTCGGTGCCTGCCGGCCCATGCCCGGCTGCTGGTGGGGTCCGCCCATGCCTGTGGGAAAATGAACGGAGGTGGGAGGCGTCCATCCGCCCCCGTGCATCCATGTGACGCCGCCTCCCGCCACCGGACACCACCGCCGCCACCCACCTGCCACCGTCCCGCCGCCCCGCCGTCTGCCGGAGGCCTCGCCGGCACCCAGGAGTTCCCATGCCATAGAAGTTCAAATGGCACGCACAGGCCATGCCGTGCCCCCCTGTGCCGCCTTGCCTGCAGCCCGCCACCGCCATCCGCCGCTCGCCGTCCGCCACCCGCTTCCCGGCCATCCACCGATGCCTCGCTGGAGTTGGTTCCCTCCCTGTCCAGGCCATGATTTGGAGTTTGCACGGATTTCAAAGCATCCCATTATTCAAAGCAGCATGCTTTCTGGAGCAGATCATCAAGCCGACATGCTTCTCAGAGCATATCAGCACCAATATTGATGTAGCACAGTTTTTGATGTAATTTATTTTCCTTTTTTTGGATTTTTTGTTGGCTTGGTAATTGAGGGTTTTGGTTTTTCTATATAAAGGCCCCCGCTCCCCCTGTAAAGTTTAAGATTTGTTATGAATTTTTGGGTTTTCCATTGGTTCTGGTTCTGGGCTGAGGCCCATCTTTCCTTCACCTGCGGGTGTCGAGGGGTGTGAGATCCCATTTCCTTCACTCACATGTGAGCGTCGAGGGGCGTGAGGCCCTAGTTATCCCCCTTTCCATTGAGTTCCCCTCTAGGTCTTAAGGATTTTTCTTTATGGCCCCAGGTAGCGATTTGGGTGGGACGCCCTAGGCTCCACGTGTAGTGAGATAGGTGGGACGCCCTAGACTACATGTAGTGGGGTGGGTGGGATGCCCTAGAGGTGCGACTCTCTCCGTGAAGGTGAGTCCCTGGTCCTAGAGTGTCCATATTTCCTATCCTCCAGCCCATGTTCCTCCACCCAGAAAATTGAAAACCCAAAAGAGTTCAGCAGTTTTAGGGTTTAGTGTCAGTTCGCCCTAGTCCCCGGAGGCTTCTTAGCCCTCCCACGGTCCTAGTTTGTTTAGGGGTTTTTCCCTGTATTCCGAATAAATCAGGTTACGTCTCAGCCATCCCACATCAGTTTGGTATCAGAATGTGTTGTGGATTAGGGTGTGCTCCATTTTTCGAACTCGACGGAGTTGAGTTCTTAGCAGTCGAGGAGAATGATGGGAATCCAGCCATCATCCGGGTACTTTTTACCAATTTTTTTTTAATTTTATTGTATTTTTTTTTATTTCTCTATTTCCGCTTTTTCACCTATACCCACTATTCTAGTTTTATTCTTGGTTTATCCCTGAGTTATCCCAGCCTTATTCCATCTCCTCCATCCTTCTCTCGTGATTTTTTTAAAAACTTCCGAACCCTAGCTGTCGTCCCCTCCGGCCCCAGATTTGGGCCGCCCGACCCCCAGCCGCCCCCGTCGGACCGTCGCCGACGCTTGCTGGCCCCCGCCCTCATCGGAGAAGCCACCGCCCATGCCCATGGGAAGATGAACAGATGCGGGAGGCGTTCGTCCGCCCACCTGTGGCCGTGCCGCCATGCTCCACCACCGGCCTGCTGCCCGTCGCTGTTCCCGCTGCCGCCGGCCCCCGCCCGGCTGCCGGTGGGGTCCGTCGCCACCCTCGCCCGTGGGAAGACGAACAGATGTAGGAGGCGTCTGTCCGCCAACGTGCATCCATGTGATGCCGTCGCCCGCCGCCACCACCGTCTCGCCACCCCACCGTCCATCGGCCAAGGCCCGGCCGCTGGAGGCCTTGCCAGTGCCCAGGAGTTCCCATGCCATGGAAGGCCGAACGTCATGCACAGGGTATGCCGTGGCCCCCCTATGCCACCTCGCTTGCAGCCAGCCACCAGCCGTCTGCCGCTCACCATCCGTCGGCCTTGTCTGTCGCCCGCTTCCCGGCCATCCACCGGTGCCTCGCTGGAGTTGGTTCCCTCCCTGTCCAGGCCATGATTTGAAGTTTGCATGGATTTTAGAGCATCCCAATATTCAAAGCAACACATTTTCTGGAGCATATCATCAAGCCGACATGCTTCTCAGAGCATATCAGCACCAATATTGATGCAGCATAATTTTTGATGTAATTTTGTTTTCCTTTTTTTGGATTTCTTGTTGGCTAAGTAATTGAGGGTTTTGGTTTTTCTATATAAAGGCCCCCTCTCCCCCTATAAAGTTTAAGATTTGTTATGAGTTTTTGGATTTTCCATTGGTTCCGGTTCTGGGCTGAGGCCCATCTTTCCTTCACCTGCGGGTGTCGAGAGGTGTGAGACCCCACTTCCTTCACTCGCATGCGAGCGTCGAGGGGCACAAGGCCCTAGTTATCCCCCTTTCCATCGAGTTCCCCTCTAGGTCTTAGAGATTTTTCTTTACGGCCCCAGGTAGCGATTTGGGTGGGATGCCCTAGGCTCCACATGTAATGAGATGGGTGGGACGCCCTAGAATACATGTAGTGGGGTGGGTGGGATGCCTTAGAGGTGCGACGTCTCTCCGTGAAGTTGAGTCCCTGGTCCTAGAGTGTCCATGTTTCCTATCCTCCATCCCATGTTCTTCCACCCAGAAAATTGAAAACCCAAAAGAGTTTATCAGTTTTAGGGTTTAGTGTCAGTTCGCCCTAGTCCCGAGAGGCTTCTTAGCCCTCTCACAGTCCTAGTTTGTTTAGGGGTTTTCTCCTATTTTTCTAATAAATCAGGTTACGTCTCAGCCGTCCCGCATCACTTCTAGGGACATGCCCTAGATACTGCTGTATATATATTAAACATGGTTCCATTTAAATTAGTGAAAAGCATTCTATATGAATTATAGAATGGCAAAAGACCAAATCTTAAGTATTTGAAGATTCGGGGTTACCATGCTTATGTCAAGAATACCTTTGGACATAAGCTAAGTGCAAGGGCTGATAAATACAGGTTTGTTGGTTATTCAAAAGAGGGTGTTGGATACCTCTTTTATAATACTGCTAAGCAAAAGATAATTGTCAGTAGGCATGCCACATTCTTGGAACAAGAGTTTATCTAAGAAGGATATAGTGATTCTTCACTTGAGTTATATGAAGAACAAAACCAACAATCCAGTGAACCTTCAAGTGAAGTTCCTCAACTAGAGATTTTTGTGGATCAAGAATAATCACAATACACACTTCCTCTTCGAAGGTTAGAGAGGGTGTGGGGAGCACCTCTTAGATAGGGTTTTGTTATCGGTGATGACAATGAAGCTAGTATCATACAGGATGATGATCATGTGACCTATTCGAAAGCTGTTATGAGTATAGACTCTGACAAGTAGCTTGGTGCCATGAAATCTAAAATGGACTCCATGTATTTCAATCAGGTTTGGACTTTGGTAGATCAACCTGAAGGAATTAACCTAATAGGGTGTAAATGGGTCTTCAAGAAAAAGATTGGAGCAGATGACCAAGTTGAGACCTACAAGGCTAGACTGGTAACAAAAGGTTTCAGACAAAGACATGGTGTAGACTATGATAAAACCTTTTCTCCAGTATCCATGCTCAAGTCCATTCAGATACTGCTTGCCATAGCAGCATACCATGACTATGAGATCTGGTAGATGGATGTAAAGACTGCTTTTCTTAATGGAAACCTTAAGGAAGAAGTCTATATGTCATAGCTAGAGGGTTTTGTCTCAAGTGGGAGACCAAATCAGGTATGCAAATTAAAGAAGTCCATTTATGGACTTAAGCAAGCATTGAGGAGTTGGAATATCTATTTTGATGAAATAATCAAAGGATTTGGTTTTGTCAAAAATGTGGATGAACCATGTGTGTACAAGAAGACAAGTGGGAGTGTACTTGTTTGCTTGGTTTTGTATATAGACGATATATTGATCATTGAAAATGATATCCCAATGTTGCAGTCGGTTAAAACATGGCTATCATCAAAGTTTTCCAAGAAAGATTTGAGAGAAGCATCCTATATACTAGGTATAAGGATCTATAAAGATAGGTCTAAAAGGATGCTAGGCTTATCCCAGTCTAGGTACATAGACTTAGTGTTGAAGAGATTTAACATGGATGCAAGTAAGAAAGGTTACTTGCCTGTAAGTCAAGGCATACATCTCTCTAAGAAAATGTCTCCTAAGATATCTGAAGAAAGAGAGAGAATGGCTATGATTCCTTATGCTTTGACTGTAGGATCAATTATGTATGCCATGTTATGTACCAGACCTGATGTCACTTATAACTTGGGCATAGTAAGCAGGTTTCAGGCAGATCCAGGAGAGGATCATTGGAAAGCTATGAAAAATATTCTTAAGTACCTGAGAAGGACTAAAGATACTTTTCTAGTATATGGAGGATCTGAGTTGAAACTAGAATGTTATATAGATTCTAGTTTTCAATCAGATCCATATGATAACAAATCCACATCAGGGTATATCTTTATCCTGAATGGTGGTGCAGTGTATTGGAAGAGTACAAAATAGCCAACAGTAGCTGACTCAGTCATTGAGGCAAAATACATAGCTACTAATGAAGCCACGAAGGATGCGTCTGGATGAAGAAATTCATCATGGAATTGGACGTGGTTCCTGATGTACAACAGCCAGTGCCATTATACTATGATAACATTAGGGCTGTTACACAAGCTAAGGAACCAAGGTCTCATCACAAGTTCAAGCACATTCTAAGACTGTTCCACCTCGTTCGAGAGATCATTGAAAGACAAGATGTTGCCATTGAACGAGTTGACACAAAAAACAATATAGCAGACCCATTCACTAAAGCATTAGCCAAGCAGCAGTTAGATCGTCACTTAGATTGTATGGGTATAAAATACAAGGGCGATTGGCTTTAGTGCAAGTGGAAGTTTCATAGAAAAGTGCCCTAAGAGCCAATTATTATGAGGGCCTTTTTGTAAACTTCCAGTTCATGTATTACATATTTTTCATATTAATAAAGGCATTTGATTCATCATATACTGTTGTGTCATGTTTTGTTGATTATGATGAACCCCATAGAGTAGGGCAATGGAATTAGGGTTATGATAAAATAATAGTGAGACCTAATTCCTATAAACCCTAATCTAGAATGTTCCTAGTCATTGGACCATCAATTCGGGGATCGATGAATTCAGAAAGACTAGCTTATCCTATGTATGCTCAGTTGATGAGGGTGGTTGATCTCACAACCACTTGTGTAGAGACACTAATACAAGGATAAGGGTGCTCATCAGGATATGAGTACACTGGACTGATCTACATCGGGACTATCTTATGAAAGTCTTACTGCTTGTCAAACAAAGATCCTAGAGTAGAAGTTGTGCATGTGATCTTTAGACCTGAGGTCACCATGGTTCCTTGTGCACACTAAGCCATACATTGGTTCATACTCATTCATGGCATTGAGTCATGTACGGGATATTCTGGGTATGGTGGAAGATGTACGAAGGATGTGAGTGGACCAACAAGGAATCGATCTTTCCTGATAAGAGGAATTGTTATCCCAAGTGATCTCTTTGATGAGTGACTCAAGGAGCCTTTGATCAAAGTAGGATGAGATTAGAAGTGGTTTCTAATCAGTCATCAGCTGAGTCCTCATGATCGAGATGAGATTCAATATGATTAAGTGTTAGGGTTTGACATATATCCATACCTATCACTTAATCAAGATAATAGGAAATTGAAAGATTGAATTGCACGGTAACTTACTACTGAAGGGTACTTTGGTAATTTCTATCAAATTTCTCATCTTCCGGGTAGGCATGATACATTGCTAGATACCAATCTTATCTTATAGGTTTTCATGAACTAATTGATTTAGTTTCTTGAGTCAATTCAATGTGTGATTCGAATTGGATAATTAGGTGAGCCAATTTGACCTAATTAGGTCAATCAAATTCGATCGGATCGAATCGGCTCAAACCTAAACCTACTGCTGACTAGATGTGGAACCCAATGGATCACACACAATAGAGAGTTGGCCAAGGAAGTCATTCATGATTTAATAAGGGTCATGGCATCCTAATTGGTTAGCCAGAGTGCATACTAGCATGTGCAGGCTAATCCAATTCCTAATCAAATTGGACTGGGTCCGATTGCTTGCTAATTGGGCTAACCTAATTAAGGAAAATCTTAATTAGGCTGAGTCTTAAGTGGGGATAATAAAATTAGAGCTTTATCTTATTTTATATTGACCTTTTGACCAATTTATGGAAGAGTCCCTGGGGCCAGGGACTCTTAGCACCTCTTGGCGCGCACAAAAAAAATGTAGGGGCATAGAAGGACAAAAGTCCTTATACAAATAAAACACTAAAGTATTCCTAATCTAAAGTGCCTTCTCATATTATCCCCATGCCTCTTGGATATTATTTGACCAGTCAAGCCCATTTGAAATGGCATGAAAATGGTGTGTAAGCAAAAGTGCACATGAAGAGATGCGTCTCTTCATTTGGCACGCCCCTGAAGCAGAGTCCTTCTGCTATCAAGACTCTTCATATTCTCTGATATTTGGAGATTGAAGAGGCACCTCTTGGCTTCCCAGTGACCGGTACTTGCCATGTGGCAAGTCACAAATTGTCTAGGAAAGTGGATGGATGCCGATATGTCCTTTGTTGCATGAGAAGACATATTGGATATGATTTTTCAAGCCAGATAACCTCTCTTTAGTCTTGAAAAATCATATCTGATAACCTGTTGGAGGACATATCACACACCCCTCTTAGAACTATAAATAGGGGCGGTGATATGAGTTTCAGATATCTTTTTCACTATAAAAATATTCTGAGTGTTTCTCTGTCTCTCCCTCCCTCCTCCATTCTTTAAGACAAGACTTATCTTATTAAGACAAGGTCTAATCTTTTAGGACAAGGTTTTGTTTAAGGACATAAGCCTAAGCAGTCCTAGAGGAGGGTTGTCCTAAGACCAAGAGTAGTGTAGGATAGTGTTCTTAGTGCCTTACAGTAGGATAGGGTGTCCTATAGTGGTCAAAGGTCCAAAGGCTGTCCTAAGAGTTCTGTTGAAGGAAACAACCCTGGTAGGGATTCTTCCTTGGTACCATTCTCGTGTGGATCACCATTGGAGGGCTTGCACTTGTGAGCCTCGTGGAAAGGATTGGATTTCAGTGATCGAAGTATGTTTTTCTGACTTCATTTATGTTTCATTAATTGGTATTGTAAAAGGGGTTCCTGAGAATTAGGGTTTTCTAGCCAATTAAGGTTTCATGCATTGAATTTTTATTTTGAAATTCACTTCCGCATGCTACATGATTCCCGACACCCTGGGAGAATTCCCATCAGACATGATGGCTGGTGCTATCATCTTTTCAAAGATAGATCTTAAGAGTGGCTATCATCAGGTTAGAATTAGGACAGGGGATGAATGGAAGACCACATTTAAGAATAAGGATGGCTTGTACGAGTGGATGGTGATGCCTTTTGGCTTATCGAACACACCTAGTACTTTTATGAGGATAATGACTCAAGTTTAAAATCATTTATTGAAAAATTTGTAGTAGTATATTTTGATGACATCCTCATATATAGTAAGAAAAAGGATCACTTAGACCATCTTCAGCAGGTTTGTCAGGTTCATAGAGGAGAATCTTTATGCAAATTTGAAGAAATATAGCTTCTTGATCCCAAGGATTATTTTCTTAGGTTTTGTAGTGACTGCTGAAGGAGTATCGGCAGACCCCGAAAAGGTAGAATCCATAGTTGAGTGGCATATCCCTAAGAATGTTCATGATGTACGAAGCTTTCATGGATTAGCTACTTTCTATAGGAGATTTATTTGATGGTTTAGTACAATTGTTGCACCTATTATAGACTGTATGAAAAAAGGAGATTTTTAATGGTCAAAAGATGCCAATAGGGCCTTTAATGACATTAAAGATAAGATGACTCAAGCCTTGATTCTCAGGCTACTCGATTTTTTGAATGTTTTCAAGATTACTTGTGATGTCTCTGGGGTAGGCATTGGAGGAGTCTTGAGTCAAGAGAATCACCCGGTTGCATTCTTTAGCAATAACTAAACGATGCTAAATCAAAATATTCTACTTATGATGAGGAATTGTATACGGTGGTTTAAGCACATAGATATTTGTGACACTATTTGCTACCGCAAGAGTTCATATTATATTCTGATCATGAAGCTTTTAGGTTCCTTAACTCGCAAAAGAAGTTGAATGCAATGCATGGAAATTGGGTTGAATACATACAAGCCTATACTTTTATTTTAAGATATCAATCAGGTACTGATAACAAAGTTGCTGATGCATTAAGTAGAAGGTTTATGCTCTTGAATTGTGTTAGCACTAGAGTAATCGAATTTGAGAAATTAAAAGATGAGTATGAGAATTGTGATGATTTTAGAGAAATTTATAAGGTAGTTATGCAAGGACCGACTTTCTCATATAGTGAGTACACTATTCAAGATGGTTACTTATTTAAGGACAGTAAACTATGTATTCCAAATACTTCATTTAGAGACTTCTTGATTTGGGAAACACATGCTAGAGGTTTAGCTGGACACTTCGGTAGAAATAAGATAATTTTAGCTCTAGAAGACCAATTCTATTGGCCAAATCTTAAGAGGAATGTTGCTCAAATAGTAGCTAGATATCGAACTTGTGCTGTTACAAAACAGCAAAAGCAGAACACTGACTTATACACCCCTCTTCATATACCGGATTGTCCATAGCAAGACCTTGGCATGGACTTTGTTCTTGGATTACAAAGACCCTAAGGAAGAATGATTCTATATTTGTAGTGGTCGACAGGTTTTCTAAGATGGCACATTTCCTGCCTTGTTCCTAAAATTATGATGCTTCTAAGGTAGCTAAGCTATTTCTGAATGAAGTAGTTAGACTGCATGGTTTACCTAGGACCATAGTATCAGACAGGGACTTACGGTTCACCATTTATTTCTAGAGGATGCTATGGCATTTATTAGGAACAAAACTTAAATTTTTTACAGCTTATCACCCTCAAACTGATGGCCAGACCGAGGTTATGAATCATAGTTTAGGAAACTTGTTAAGAAGTTTAGTGGGAGAACATACTGCCAATTGGGACCTATTACATGGGTACAAACCTAGAAAACCTCTAGATCTTATTCCTTTACCCATGCATGATCGCATCTCGGAATCTACTGAGTCATATGTGGTGCGGGCACCAGACTCAGAAGAAGACTTCAAAGCTCCATTTGGATCTCTGATTGACATTGCCCGAGAAATTAGGGTTTGTAATAAAGGTTGACCTGGTCAACCAGTTTATTTATTTTATTTATTTCTTGAGTCACCATTTAAATTTTGTTGAGTCATGTTGACTCAGTGCAAGTCCCAATGTGGTTTCAATTTGGTCCAAAATGGTGCCACATTTGTCTTCCAATCAAACCAAGGTCCAAGCAAGTGGAGGCCACACTCCAAGCCACACGCCCAGCCACACTCCGAGCACACGCCAGGGTCCAGGTGGCGCCACAGAGGCATCCCAGTGTCATGGTCCCCACACCCAAAGAAGAAAAAATCAAATTGGAAGCTAATTTAAAGGAGGCGCCCATACCTGCCTATTTTACCTAAGCAAAGAAGGAAGAAAACTTCTCTTGGAGAAGAAATCAAAGAAGGACATCCAATTGAAGTTCAAATCAAAATCAAAGAGCTTAACTTGGAGTGGAAGAAAAGAAGAAATGCCATAAGAAGAGGAGGACTCCAAATCCAAATCCAACTCCAAAGGAGGCGCCATAAAAATTCCAAAAAAAATTCCTTTATGGCCGTCCCAATTTTTTTTGAAGTCTTGGTCGACCAAGAGAGGGGGTTTTCTACCTAATCTAGAGGTTGGAAGAGTTTAGTCCCACATGGGAATTTGTACAAGCTAGGAGAAAATTTTAGGTCTATATAATAGACCTCTCTTTGTAACTTTGAAAATCAATGAAGAAAATTATTTTTTTGCTATTCTCTTGTGTTGAGTGACCTAGGTTTCTCTTCTTCCGCACTATTCTAAGTGTTGAGCTCCGTGAGGGGGTAATCCGGGTTCCATTGGAGCCTTGAGGAGGTGAGAGATCTCCATCTTTATCCAAAACCCTAGGTTAGCCACTTGAAATTCCAAAACCCTAGCCACCCTTCATTATTTTCAATCCATCAAAACCTAGATCCATCCATCTCCCACGGCCTCTCTCTCTCTACAAGTCCAGGCCGTCCACCTTCATCCAGATCCAGTCCGGCTACTTCAGATCCAGAGCAAGTTCCAAGGAAAATCACATCAGCTTCCAGGAGAATCCAGTTTTCAGCAATTTCAATCTTCAAGTTCATCAACCTGGTAAATTCTTTCCTTGACTCTCTGATTCCATCAATTGTTTTTCTTCTCTTCCAGATCTTGAGTTCAGGAGAAGCCAACCCGCCAAAGGACCAGTACTGGAGGATCCATTACGAAGAAATCTGAATCCGATGATCGAACAATCTGCTCGGGAGAGTTCTTCCACCAAAATCTGTGAAGATCATTGTCTGGTTAGGTAAACCATCTCTTCTCTTTATTTCTGTTCTGCTGAAAGTTCGGAGCGAAACCCTAGGTTTGGGAGTTTCTCAACCCCCAGCGATCCGTTGCTTCTGAACTACTCTGATACTTTAGTTTCCTTAAAATTGTGCTTTCAATTATCATATTAGTCTCTTTCAATGTTAGGTTAACTTTTCTTTGATTTGAAGCCAACTTCTACAAACATATAAAAACAACAAAAAAATTAGTTAATCTTAATCTACTTCCGCATCGCGTCCCTTTATTTGTTCTGCATCATTTTTGGTATCAGAGCCCAGTCTAGGGTTTCTGATTTGCTTGCTTGCTTTGATTGTTCTCTTTTTATTTTGTCTGCTCGAAGTAGACTCCCCAGGACGTCCGGTCCTAGGAACTAAGCAAGGCGCAAGCCTCCTCCTCCCATTCCACGGGGTGTTCCTAGGGCGTGTAGGGGATCCATTGGGTTATAACTTCGTAGCAGGGATTATAAACGGGGAAGACAATCTAGTTGCAGCCCGTAATTTCCCTGTTGTCTGAATTATTTCTCCCTGCATAAATCTCCGAATCGCATGATTTTTGCTTCGTTGAAACCAGTATAATTGAACCTATTTTCCATATTTTTTCTGTGATTTATTGGTTTCTGTAAAAATTATGAGAATTAAAATACAGCAACTCTATTTTTTGTGTTCTGCAATTCAATTCTTTTTTGGAGTGATCATCTCATAATTTACTTAAGGGCAATTGAGCATCTAAGATAAGGGGAGGAGTTGATTACCTCTCCTTAGCCCAAAACCACCATCCAATCATTCGAACCTAGACCTAATTTAAAATCAGTTAGACCTAATTTGCCCTAGTGGGCTAGGGACACCAATTGGTCGGGTCTAGGCTAGTGTTGAGTCAGTTTGCTGAGTTATTCTGTGTGTGCTTAGCACTCAGTGTCTAGAACGGTGGTTCAGGGACTACGTCCCGAAGGGCTTGTGTGCTGGTCCGCCTACCTGGCCAATCACTGATTGGTGTCTAGGATTGGCGATCAGGGACCTAACACTCCCCTTACACCTGCCTGGCTGAGTCCTGAGTTACTACAGGCTAGCTTGCCACTCTGATTGGGCATCTAGTTTGGACTCTAGGTCTAGTGATCCAGTAGTCGATTTAGTCTAGTCTCATTTTGTGTGCTTGCTTGAATCATCATGTCTACCAGAAACGGAGTGCCATATCAACCTGGTCAAACCCAACCTGATTTAGAGGCCATGATCAGAACTCTTACTGAAAGTATGGCTAAAATGAATCAGGATATGACAAACACTGTGGCCCAGTTTAGTGCACAAATTCATGAGGATCTTACCCAACTTAGGGACTGAGTCCAAGTACTTGAGAACCTAGACATCAGAATTGGACTCCTGACCCCGATTTTAATGTGCCTCAACCTCACCCACATCAGGAGCCTAGAAGGCCTTTATATAGAGATCCTGAACCTAATCATAGGAGGCCTGACCCAGAGCCTGAAGATAGAGATGATAGGTTCATCAGGAACATCAAATTAGATGCACCCACTTTTGATGGTAGTCTGAACCCTAAGGTGTATTCTGATTGGGAGGGTGAGATGGATCAATACTTTGAGTGGTATGCTATGTCTGAGGAGAGGAAATACAAGTTTGCCAAGATGAAATTAGTGCGTCAAGCTAGGTTATACTGGGGGAACATTGAGCTAACCACTAGGAGACGGAATGTTGAGCCCATAACCACTTGGCAGGGTATGAAAGAAAAACTGAGAGATAAATACCTACCCATTTCATACCAGCAAAACCTGTTAGACCAATGGCAAAACCTGAAACAAGGAAACCGATCTGTCTCAGACTACATAACTACTTTTGATGAATACCTAATGAGATGTGATGTGAGTGAAGCCCACGAAGTCACTTTGTCTAGATTTAGGGCTGGACTGAGGGAAGATATCAAGAGAGAACTATTTTTGAGAGAGGTTACTGATCTAGACCAAGCCTACCAGATTGCACTGAACACTGAGAAATTTCAGAAAGGACCTGTACCTTCTAGGGTTAGTGCCCCAATCCCAAGGAATGGACCTAGCCAAGTTATCCCTAGTAAACCTTTTCAGGGTACTTCTACCCCTAGACCCATGGACAAAGGTAAGGCACCTGACACCCAGAGAACCCCTAGTTCAAATATCACCTGTTTTAAGTGTCAGAAACCAGGTCACATTTCCAGTCAGTGTACTGCCATAGCCTGTTTCAAGTGTCATAAGGTAGGTCATGTTGCTAGCCAGTGCCCACGGAGATCCCTTTACATAGAAGAGGGAGAGAATGATAATTCCGAGCCCAGTGAGGAATTTGAAGAAGAAGTTTATGAGGCCGGAATGAATTTGGTTGAGGAGTATGAAGGAGAGGAGGAACCCAATGAATCTGACCAATTAGGAGTTGTAAGATGCATCCTATCCCAGAATCTAGTTCAAGAGGATTGGCGTAGGACTAACATCCTACAAACTTTTCTTAAATTAGGGGATAAGGTATGTAAGATCATCATAGATAGTGGGAGCTGTGTAAATGCCATCTCTACTAGCACTGTCAAGATGTTAGGCTTAATCCCAGTTCCCCATCCCAACCCCTATAAGGTTTCTTGGGTAGATTCTACCTCCATACCCATCCAATCTAGATGTCAAGTCCAAATCCAAATGCAATCTTATCACGAAAAGATTTGGTGCGATGTCTTACCCATGGGGGTGAGCAGTATAATTCTCGGAAGACCTTGGTTGTATGATCATGATGCCACCCTCTTAGGAAAATCCAATACCTGTGTCTTTAGTTTCAATGGGAAGAAGATTACGATCCATTCCGTTCCCCCTAAGGACAAGGTAACTAAAGGAGCTGGTAAGGTTAAGGAGATGAAAACTGGAGTGAACCTAATCAGTGCTAAGGATCTAGAACAAGAAATTCATAGTGGTTCACCCATCTGGATGTTGACTGCTAAGGAGCTTAGAACTTCGGAACCCTCAGAGCCTCCTCAAGAAGTTAAACCTGTGTTAAAAGAATTTGAGGATGTCTTTCCCGAGGATTTGCCAGACCACCTTCCACCTCTTAGGGATATCCAGCATGCCATAGATCTAATCCCAGGAGCAACTTTGCCCAACTTGCCCCATTACAGGATGAATCCATCTGAGCATGAAGAACTGCAAAAGCAGGTTGGAGAATTATTGAGGAAGGGGTTTATTAGAGAAAGTCTTAGCCCTTGTGCAGTCCCAGCCTTACTGACCCCAAAGAATGATGGCACGTGGAGGATGTGTGTTGACAGTCGTGCCATCAATAAAATTACAATCAAATATAGGTTTCCCATCCCTAGACTAGATGACATGCTTGATATGATGGCTGGTGCAATGGTTTTTTCTAAGATTGATCTCAAAAGCGGCTATCATCAGGTTAGGATTAGACCCGGGGATGAATGGAAAACTGCTTTCAAAACTAAGGATGGTCTTTATGAATGGGTTGTTATGCCTTTTGGGTTGTCCAATGCCCCTAGTACTTTCATGAGAATTATGACCCAGGTACTTAGAGCTTTCATAGGAAAATTTGTGGTGGTCTATTTTGATGACATCCTGATCTATAGTAAGACCCCAATAGATCACCTAGACCACCTTAGAGCAGTCTGCCAAGTTTTGAGGAATGAGAGACTCTACGGTAATCTTAAGAAGTGTGAATTCATGACTAGTAGAGTTATCTTTCTTGGTTTTGTAGTAACCCCTGACGGCGTGGCGGCCGATCCTGAGAAGATTAAGTCCATAGTAGACTGGCCAGAGCCAACCAATGTGCATGAAGTTAGAAGTTTCCATGGCTTGGCTACCTTCTATAGGCGATTCATCAAGGGGTTTAGTACTTTAGCTGCTCCAATCACTGATTGTATTAGGAAGGGAGAATTTCATTGGACTAAGTCAGCCCATAAAGCCTTCCTAGATCTTAAGGATAAAATAACCCAGGCACCCATTCTGAGATTACCCGATTTTTCTAAAGTATTTGAGGTTGCCTGTGATGCTTCAGGTGTAGGAATAGGTGGAGTCCTAAGCCAAGAGAATCATCCCATAGCATTCTTTAGTGAAAAACTTAATGATGCTAAGCTTAGGTATTCTACCTATGATAAGGAATTTTATGCGGTGGTGCAAGCTTTGCATTACTGGAGACATTATTTGCTACCGCAGGAATTTGTACTATTTTCGGACCATGAGGCTCTTAGATTTCTGAACTCCCAAAAGAAGCTTAACCCTAGGCATGCTAAGTGGGTAGAATATATCCAGTCCTATACTTTTGTCCTGAAACATAAGGCTGGAGTTGAGAATAAGGTAGCTGATGCCCTTAGTCGCCGATCTCTGTTATTAACTTCTGTTAGAACTGAGGTCATAGGGTTTGAGCAAGTCAAAGAGGAATATGAGTCTTGTCCGGATTTCACAACTGTGTATCAGGATCTAGTTCAAGGACCATCTAGTAATCACCAGGATTATACCCTTGTAGATGGTTTTTTGTTCTTCAAAAATAGGCTTTGCATCCCTAGAACTTCTCTTAGGGAATTTTTGATTTGGGAAATCCATGCTGGAGGTTTAGCCGGCCATTTTGGAAAAGACAAGACCATTCTAGCTATTGAAGACCACTTTTTCTGGCCTAGCTTGAAAAGGGATGTAGCTAATATTGTAGCTAGATGTCGAACCTGCGCTGTTGCCAAACAGCGAAAACAAAACACTGGCCTTTATACCCCACTCCCTGTCCCAGATCGTCCTTGGCAAGATGTGAGTATGGATTTTGTGTTAGGTTTACCTAAGACCCAGAGGAGACATGATTCTATCTGTGTCGTAGTCGACCGATTCTCTAAAATGGCCCACTTCTTGCCTTGTTCCCAAACCTTTGATGCGTCTAAGGTAGCCACGCTTTTCTTCAATGAGATAGTTAGACTCCATGGCCTACCTAAGACAATCATTTCAGATAGGGATGTCCGGTTCACCAGTTACTTTTGGAAGACCCTTTGGCATAAGTTAGGGACAAAACTTAAGTTTTCAACTACCTATCATCCCCAAACTGATGGCCAAACTGAAGTAGTGAACCGTAGCCTAGGAAATCTGCTGAGATGTCTTGTTGGTGAAAACACCAGAAATTGGGATTTATACCTACCAAGGGCAGAATTTGCGTACAATGACTCGGTCAATAGGTCTACGGGTAAGAGTCCATTTGAAATTGTACATGGGTACAAACCTCACACACCTCTTGACCTAGTCCCTTTACCTGTCCACACTCGAGTCTCCGAATCTGCTGAGAATTTTGCACAGCATGTAAAAGACTTGCATAAAGAAATTCATGCCAAAATAAATTTAAGTAATGAAACTTATAAGAGGTTGGCTGATACTCAAAGGCGAGTCAAATCTTTTGTTGAGGGAGACTATGTGATGATTAGGTTAAGGCCTGAACGGTTTCCTCCTGGAACCGTTAGAAAGTTACATGCTAGGGGAGCTGGACCATTTAGAGTGGTAAAGAGAGTAGGATCCAATGCCTATGTGCTCGAGTTGCCTCCAGAACTAGGCATTAGCTCTACTTTCAACATTACAGACTTAGTAGAGTACAGGGAGCCAGCTGTGATTCCTAGTGAGCCTTTTGAGCCTAACCCTATCGTTGAGAGTGATCCCGACCCTGTGTGTCCACCAACAAACTGGCCTGTGAGGAAAGAGCAGATTGAAAAGATCCTGGATGATCAGGTTATCTCTACTCGTAATCGAGGATACCAAAGGTACCTGGTCCGCTGGCAAGGAAGGTCAGATTCTGATGACTCTTGGATCTCCCGAGAAGAATTACAAGAATTGGACTCAGACCTCTTGGAGAGATACCAGAGCCAACTTGAGCCTTACTCGACAGGGTCGAGTTCCTCCCACCCTGGGAGAATTGGTGCGGGCACCAGACTCAGAAGAAGACTTCAGAGCTCCATTTGGATCTCTGATTGACATTGCCCGAGAAATTAGGGTTTGTAATAAAGGTTGACCTGGTCAACCAGTTTATTTATTTTATTTATTTCTTGAGTCACCATTTAAATTTTGTTGAGTCATGTTGACTCAGTGCAAGTCCCAATGTGGTTTCAATTTGGTCCAAAATGGTGCCACATTTGTCTTCCAATCAAACCAAGGTCCAAGCAAGTGGAGGCCACACTCCAAGCCACATGCCCAGCCACACTCCGAGCACATGCCAGGGTCCAGGTGGCGCCACAGAGGCATCCCAGTGTCATGGTCCCCACACCCAAAGAAGAAAAAATCAAATTGGAAGCTAATTTAAAGGAGGCGCCCATACCTGCCTATTTTACCTAAGCAAAGAAGGAAGAAAACTTCTCTTGGAGAAGAAATCAAAGAAGGACATCCAATTGAAGTTCAAATCAAAATCAAAGAGCTTAACTTGGAGTGGAAGAAAAGAAGAAATGCCATAAGAAGAGGAGGACTCCAAATCCAAATCCAACTCCAAAGGAGGCGCCATAAAAATTCCAAAAAAAATTCCTTTATGGCCGTCCCAATTTTTTTTGAAGTCTTGGTCGACCAAGAGAGGGGGTTTTCTACCTAATCTAGAGGTTGGAAGAGTTTAGTCCCACATGGGAATTTGTACAAGCTAGGAGAAAATTTTAGGTCTATATAATAGACCTCTCTTTGTAACTTTGAAAATCAATGAAGAAAATTATTTTTTTGCTATTCTCTTGTGTTGAGTGACCTAGGTTTCTCTTCTTCCGTACTATTCTAAGTGTTGAGCTCCGTGAGGGGGTAATCCGGGTTCCATTGGAGCCTTGAGGAGGTGAGAGATCTCCATCTTTATCCAAAACCCTAGGTTAGCCACTTGAAATTCCAAAACCCTAGCCACCCTTCATTATTTTCAATCCATCAAACCCTAGATCCATCCATCTCCCACGGCCTCTCTCTCTCTACAAGTCCAGGCCGTCCACCTTCATCCAGATCCAGTCCGGCTACTTCAGATCCAGAGCAAGTTCCAAGGAAAATCACATCAGCTTCCAGGAGAATCCAGTTTTCAGCAATTTCAATCTTCAAGTTCATCAACCTGGTAAATTCTTTCCTTGACTCTCTGATTCCATCAATTGTTTTTCTTCTCTTCCAGATCTTGAGTTCAGGAGAAGCCTACCCGCCAAAGGACCAGTACTGGAGGATCCATTACGAAGAAATCTGAATCCGATGATCCAACAATCTGCTCGGGAGAGTTCTTCCACCAAAATCTGTGAAGATCATTGTCTGGTTAGGTAAACCATCTCTTCTCTTTATTTCTGTTCTGCTGAAAGTTCGGAGCGAAACCCTAGGTCTGGGAGATTCTCAACCCCCAGCGATCCGTTGCTTCTGAACTACTCTGATACTTTAGTTTCCTTAAAATTGTGCTTTCAATTATCATATTAGTCTCTTTCAATGTTAGGTTAACTTTTCTTTGATTTGAAGCCAACTTCTACAAACATATAAAAACAACAAAAAAATTAGTTAATCTTAATCTACTTCCGCATCGCGTCCCTTTATTTGTTCTGCATCAATATGCTAAACATGTTAAAGAGTTGCATAAAGAAATAAGTCAAAAAATTAATGAAAGCAATGAAACTTATAAACATATGACTAACACAAAAAGGAGACTCAAAGAATACACTGAAAGAGACTTTGTTATTGTTTGACTATAACCTGAATGATTCCCACCTAGAACCATGAAAAAATTGCATGCCCGTTGTAGTAGACCATACAAAGTAATTAAGAAAATTAGATCTAATGCCTATGTGATCGAGTTGCCACCTGAACTAGGAATTAGCTCTACTTTCAACGTTTCAGACCTTATCAAGTATAGGGAGCCAACATTATTTCCAAGTGAGCCATTTGAGCCTAATCCTGTCCTTGAGAGTGAACCAACCCAAGTGTGTCCAACTGCCATACCACCAGCCCGAAGAGACAAGATTGAACGGATCTTGGACAACAAGATTATCGCTACTCGGGATAAAGATTACCAGCGATATCTGGTTCGTTGGCAAGGATGACATGAGTCTGATGATTCTTGGATCACTAGAGAAGACTTGTTGAGAGTTGACCCGGACTTGCTAGAGTGCTATCATAGTGATGTTGATCCATACTCAACAGGGTCGAGTTTCTCCCACCCGGGGAGAATTGGTGTGGACAGCAGGGCCAGAAAATATCGACAGGCTGAACCCACATCTCTATGGATCACCTACGAATAATGCCCTAGACCCAATCCATTTTTTCATGTAAATATTTTATTTTAAATTCTATTATTTTGGTTTAGCTAGGGTTAGCCCTTTTTACCAACTGTAATTAGAGTTTTATTTTTTTGGCCTTTAGGGCCAAACCCCTTTTACCAAGTTGAATCACTTATTTACATGTCTTGCCTTCTGATCAAATTGGAATCCAATTGATCAAGTAGGGCTTTAGTTATTTGGTTCTGAGTCTTGTAAAAATTAGTTATTGAGTCCTATAACACAAGGGGGACCCAATTGAAGACCCAAGTGACTCAAATCAAGACCCATGTGCTAGCTCAAGATAAGCCCATGTTACTCCATGTGCTAGCACAAGTTTCTTGCCACATGTCATCCTATTTGGCACCACCTTTGCAAGACTTCTGGACAACACCTGCCACATCACCAGGGGACATCAACACATGGCATGTCACTTATGTTTGGACATGCAACAAGATTAAGACATCACCACATGACAACACCCTTTGGTCCACCACTTAAGAAGGAGTTAGCACCTCTTATTTTTTTAAGAGGAGTAAAGCAGAAGGAGATCTCCAAATTGGTGCCCTCCCACTCCATTCCTTCATGCCAACTTATTTTAAGATGAGTATTTAAGAAGGATCTTCCAAGTTGGCGCCCCATCTCAATATTCCATGCTCAACATTCTAAGAAGTTGGCCAAGCATTCCAACGCCAATATTCAAGGAGTTCCATATCATCTAAAGTGGAGAAGGTTGGAAGGTTTTCTTACTTCAAGAGTTTTGATAAAATAGGTTGGAAGCTGCTTAAGTTCCTAGGACTCAAGGGTCTCACCAAAACTCTTGAGTCTTCTTCAATCCAAACTGAAGAGTCCACTCACATATAGAAGTCCAGATCAGCCCAACAAGCAAGAGTCCAAGATGCCTAGAAGTAGGATTCTAGGAGTTGTATTCCAAGGGAGCACAAGTCTAGTCTTTGTGTCCCTTACAACACTGGTTACAGGTCTATAAATATACCATAAACCCCCCTTGTAATTTATGCAATTATTATTGAAATACAAAGAAATTTTGCCAAATATTTTTTCCTTTGCTATGTGCATCGCGGGGTGTGAGGCCCTTCCTTTGTTCCTTTGGAGCATCACAGGGTGTGAGGCCCTACTTATCCAGCTAAAAAGAAGATCCATCCACTACTTCTAACCCTTCCCTTCTTTCCTTTTCCTTTCTTACTACTTTCTAACCCAAGATACCTTTGTTGAGTGTTTTGCAGGTGACCAAGAACCTAGATCTGGTGTTCTTTCCTCGAAACTGGCATAGTGCGAAAGATCGGAGCCCGGAAGCGAGATCTTGAAACCCTATCGCTACGATCTTGAGAGTCCTACCAGATCTACATCGAGAGAGCGATCTTCATCGATACAACTGAACCTATTCCCTTCTCATTATTTTCTGAATTATTGAAATAAATCCTAGTTTTGGTGGTTTCTTAACCACCAGGTCCTGCTTTTTAATTGCTTTGTAGGTTTACTTGTGCGAGTAATTGACTTGATTAGTTTCCTTTACTATCTCCTTTGAGTCTTCCTTTAAAATCTAAAAATATAAAAAAAATATTAATTGCTATTTTTCATTCTTATTTATTTGTCCTGCATCATATTCTCCTCCTCTATCAGAATGAAGAATTTTAATACTATGTCCAGTTTGTTTCTCATCCATGCTTTGATACTCTTTAAACTTATCAAAGGCATCGGACTTGTGTTTCATTAGATACACATAACCAAACCTAGATAAGTTATTGATAAATATGATGAAATAAGAGTATCCACCTCTGGCCTGAGTTGTCATAGGCCCACACACATCAGTATGCACAAGACCTAATAACTCAGTTGCCCAGTCTCCATGCCCAGTGAATGAAGACTTGGTCATTTTTCCTTTGAGGCAAGACTCATAAGTTCCTAATGATTGAAAATCATAAGGGTTAAGGTAATTATCTTTGACAAACTTGTTTATCCTTGACTCACTTATATGACCTAACCGGCAATGCCAGAGAAATGTGACATTGACATTATCTCTCTTTCTCTTCTTGTTATTAACAAGTAATATTTCATCATTGAGTTCTAAAATTAGAAGACCATTAATAAAATAACCATATCCAAATATTTTATTACTACGAAGAATAGAGCAGCCACTGCTCTTTACACTTATTTCATATCCTTGTTGTAATAACAAGGGTATTGAATTAATGTTTCTTAAAATATTTAGTACATAGAAACATTCTTCCAACTTTAAAATATTACCCGAAGGTAATAACAGAACATAGGTGCCTACGGCTTCAGCATACATGGCTTCACCACTTGCGCCATATAGCTTGAAGTCACCTTTCTTCAAGCTTCTAATCCTATAGAGTCCCTACAATGACTTGCAAATATGAGACCCACATGCGGTATCCAATACCCATGAATTAGAAATGGAAGCACTCAATGGTAAATTTGTTTGTATCATGTACAAACCTTTAGTTGCTCCTCTGGCATCTTGCTTCACACTTGCAAGATATAACTTGCAATTTTTCTTCCAATGCCCTTGCTTGTCGAAGTGGAAACAAGCTCCATCATTACCAGCCTTCTACATCTTCTTCTTCTTCTGGATGCTCTTCTTAGGATTGAATTTTCTTTTCAAATCCTTTTTCAATGCCTATTTTTTCTTCCCATCAATGAGAAGAAGATGAGCCTTATCTTCTTTAGAATGGCTCTCAGCTATCTTAAGTATGTTCAGTAGTTTAGCTAAAGAAATATTTAGTTTGTTCATATGATAATTTAGAACAAACTGAGAAAAGAAATCTGGGAGTGATTGCAGGATCAAGTCCTCGCTGAGTTCACCATCCAATACAAACCCTAATTGACCTAATCGAGCGATTAAGTTAATGATGCGGGATGACCCTAAGATTGCTAATCATGTAGGAAAAATAGTAAAATAATTTTTTTATAATTTTTATAATTTAGGTTTGTAAGCTAAATTCCAAAGTTAAGTAAAGAACTAGCAGAATGACTGGCAATGCAAAGAATGATCGTATCGCAAAGAACTCATGCAAGATAATAAGTAGCCAGGACTCGAGAATTGAGAAACTCCTGGTTTAGGATAGCTTATTTTCATCAAAATAGATATCAAGAGAAGGGAAGGTTTCTTACCAGTCAAAGATTAAAAACTTTGCAGTGGAAAGGATCACTCATTGTTGCCCAGATATGGTGCCCAAGAGGGGGGGGTGAATTGGGTATTTAAAAAATTTAAGGCAATATATATGTGCTATCAGGTTTTAAGGTGAAGAGTGATAGTGCTTTAATAATTGTGCAATGGAAGCAACGAAATAAAATGACAATTAACGAGCTAAAGAAGTTAAAGAGCAAACCAATGCAAACACACAAGAAATATAGTGGTTCGGTGCACCCAGCACCTACATCCACTCCCCAAGTTCCACTTGGGAATTTCCACTATAATCTTTAGATTACAGCCGACTTGTTTTACCAGGCTCACAAGTCAAAACCTTACACACTTGTTTTGGCTTCGGGCTAACAAGCAACCCTAGTTAGTTTTATCAATTGGCTCACCAACAAACCTCACTCACTTGTTTTGGCTTCGGGCTTACAAGCAACCCTAGTTGGTTTTATCAATTGGCTCACCAACAAACCTCACTCTAGTTTCAAATTCCCTTGAAACTAGCTAAAGATAAAAGAGTATGAATACAAGTAATGAAAACTAAACAAACTCCTTTTGAGCAAAAATAAATTCGTTGAAGCTCTTGATGGAGACTCTTCAAGCCTTTTGTCTTGAAATCTTGGACCTCACTAAATGCCAAACACTTGAATGTTGAATTCCTCAAAAAATGGAAAGCTTTTGGGAAGGGAATCTCTTGGTTTTCTCACACTTTTTGGCTTTGGAAGTGATTGAAGGCTTTGTACTTTGAACCTATACTTTTTCACTTTGTCTCCTTGTCTTTTTTTGAAGTTTGGTGGAGGTTAAATACCTCATTCATGCTGAAAAAACTCCACAAGACCGTTAGATTCAAAAATATGGCCGTTTATGGCCGTTAGAAATCAAATCAGAAGTTCAGAAAAACTAGCCGTTATGCCATGAGTCGACCTCATGAGTCGACCTCTGGATTAAGTGTCGACCTCATGAGTCGACCTCCAGTATATTTTAGGCAAAAGTTCAGAGTACCATAGTTCTGCCCATTTTGAGTTCTCAGGCTATGAGTCGACCTCTGGTGTCGACCTCTGGACAGGTGTTGACCTCTGGTGGTCGACCTCTGGAGCGTGCCACTGAGATTTTGCCGTGCCGGCCATGCTGAACTTTTCTTCTCCTCATGAGTCGACCTCTGGTGGTCGACCTTTGACAAGGTGTCGACCTCTGGTGGTCGACCTCTGATCTGAATTTTTCTGAAACTCTTTGAGATGTGCGTGCCATGCTTGAGTTTCTCTAAGCCTTTGTTTCTTTTGTCAATAATTTCTCAACAAGAAGGTCCAATTTGAGTATTTTGATCTTGTCCAAGGTAGAAGAGCTCTTTTCCAAATCAGGTAAACTTAGTTTCATCAATGTACTTTTGATACTCTTTTTGAATAACCTAAGTCCTGAAACTTTTATCTAGAGATGAAACATTAGTCCAAACATATACTCAACCTTTTGTTAATCATCAAAACTAAGGAGTCAAAGCCAACAATCTCCCCCTTTTTGATGATGACAAAACCTTGAGTATATATGCAATTAAGTCCAAGAGCAAAATATAGCAATAATAAAAATTTTCAAAGTATCCTTTCATGCAAGAGTGTATCATAAAAATTTTGTAAAAATATTCTCAAGAGTCAAAAAGATTTTACTTTTCATTTATTTCTTTCTTTTTGTGAAAACATTCTCATAAGTCAAAAAGATAAGAATCATATAAACTTTACTACTCATAAGATGGAGTCTCATAAATACATATATACTTTTCTACTCCCCCTTTTTGTCAAGAATCAAAAAGTCATTTTTGTAGTGAAAGATATATTAATGAAACTTATGTTGAATTACAATAAAGTATAAAAATATATGCTCCCCCTCAATTTGTGCATACAACAAAATATTCTAACTTGAGGGTTTAAGAAGATAGATGCTAAGAGCTGGTATCAGATAAAATGGCACAATATAGATAAAAGCAAATGTATTCAGTTACAAAATTGCTTACAAGGTAGGCACAAAACACTGATACAACAAACCATACAAAGCAAACTAAATACAACAAGTAAATCTATGAGGCTACTCCTCATCAGAAGGTATGTCAAAAGATACAGGAGCCATGATCCTAGATGAGGATTTTGGAGTCCTATGAGAGGAACTCCGAGTCCTCAAAGAGGGACCAGACCTAGGGGTAGTCCTACGAGATCTATAAGTCCTAGGTAAGGGCTCCACAGAAGTCGAGACAGAGGCAGTAGCTGAAGGAGTGGACGGATCAGCATGCTGAGTAGACTGAGCTGGAGTCTGCCTGCTGACTAGCTCATAAGCTGTGGGATCATCGATGTCTGTCTCTCTATGCTCATCTATGTCATCCGGAATCCCAGTGATAGTCTCAAATAGTGACTCTGTAGGCTCAATATCAACTGGCACAGCTGTGGCTGGAGGATCTGAACTCTGAAAATCAGTGGAAGGAAGATCAGCTGAAGGGGGAATCTCTGGAATCGGCTCTGCAGGTGGAACATCAGATCTACCTGCTCCAGGCTGATCTCCATCACTGTCACTGTATCCACTAGAGTCATCAGCATCATCATCACCATCATCATCATCATCATCATCATGTGGAGGAGATACTGTCGGATCTGCAGTCCCTGATGGCAGTGCTAATCTCAATAAGCTGAGGATCTGTCTGAATCCTGTATCCATACTAGTTGAGAGAGCACTAATGCGTGTGTCTGTGTGTATCCGCAGATCATGAATCTCCTACCGTACACCAGTGATCTCTGTCCGGACCTCTGAAATCTGATCTGTCACTCGCTGCTCGAAGTCCGATATCCTCACTGAAGTCCTCCGTGGTGTAGCAGTAGGTACCGGAGCTGATGAAGGTGGTGGCGTGAATGGCTCAAGCTCCGTAGTCTCTGTCTCCGGTGCTAGGCGAGGAGGTGTACCATGATCAGTAGGTCCTGAAGGCCCTGCCTCAGCAGCTCGGATCTCATCCTCCTCATCTGGCTCCTGGCCAGACTCTCGTCGTACCCATCGGTCGCCAATCAGTCGAAATCCCATTCTATGTAGGGATTTCTCTCCATAAGTATCTGAGTGCTGTAGCTGACTAAAGGGTATGCCGTCGAATGAGACACCATGCTCTCTGAATATTTGAGTCAGTCCCATCCCGTACGGCTGCACAAGTCTCCTGTGAGAAGCTGCCTCACCCATCTGCTGAAGCATGATCCTGGGAAGGTTGATGGGAGTCCGCTGGCTCAGGGACACCATCAACACTAGCTCACGCTCAGTGATAAAATCAAATCTCCCGCTCTTCGGAATCAAGATACGGGCGATGATGTGATGCAACACTCTCATCTCCAGTGAAAGCTGGTTAGCGGACACTATGGAAATGCCGCTAACATCCTCACGCTCTAGGATACACCTGAAGGCGTGCTCTCTGTCGCTGATCGTAGTGGCAGCAGTGCCATGAAGTGGAATCCTCCAGATGCGACTGATGACCTCAGGTGTCACTGGAATCTCAATCCCTCGAACTGTAGCGGACCATCCAATGCCATCAGTGGCCATGGATCCATAAAACTCTCTGATGAGGTCTGGGTAGTATCTCTCGGACATGGTACAAAAATGAACCAGACCTGCATCTCTCAGTACATCTCCAATGAAGAAGTGATGCTGATCCCAGAATGGAATATCTACGCGCCTGCCACTAGCAATGCTCTTTCGGACTAGGCTGGCTGGCACTGGTGCAGGTGGCTCTGGGGTCGGCTCACGCTCATGTCTTACTTTCCTTCGCCGCTCAGTACTACCCTGCCCCTGTTCCAATCTCCTTTTCCTTACTGCCTGGTGTTTTCTCGGACCCATGTGTGAGGATGAGGGGTAACTTAGGGAGTAAGGCTAAGAGAGGTTCACTAATTGGGAAAAAGAGGAGAATGTGAAATAGTGAAATAGGGTTTGTGAGATTGGAGGAAATCGAGAGTAAATGAGGAAAAGGTAAGAAACGGACGAAAGAAATACGTGTTTTCAATTGAAAAACAGCCGAGATTTGAGGGTAGGAAGATTCGAGGGCTTTCGGTTGTCCAAAATCAAGAAAACGGTCAAATAGATGGTTGATTCCAAGAAAAGCAAGAGAGGAGGTGAGGATTTCCCAAAAAGATCGAGGATAGGGGTGGAAATCCACTATTTGGAGGTTTAGGGAAGTTGTAGGGGGACCACACGAAGAAGAGGTAAAGAAAACAATGGGAAAAAAGCTTGCGGACGGGTTTTTTAAAAAGCAGGTTTTCGTTCAAGTGTCGACCTCTGAGAATTTTCAGGGGTCGACCTCAAGTGTCGACCTCCAAAACTTAAGTGTCGACCTCAAGTGTCGACCTCCGAAAATATCAAGTGTCGACCTCCTACACTAAATCACCCAAAATAAAATTCTATAAAATTTTAAAAAAATTGATAAAATTTTGAAAAATAACCTTTAAACATATTTGAGAGTTTATAAATCATTTTTGAAGAATTTTGATGAAAATTGAAGAGTTTCAAGCAAAAGGATCAATGACTCCTAGTTCTCTTCTAATCATACAAAATCTTTCTTCATTCAATGGTTTTGTGAATATATCAGCCAATTGATAATCAGTACATATAAATTCTAACAATACATTAGAGTTTTGATTGTGATCTCTTATGAAGTGATGTCTTATTTCAATATGTTTGCTTCTTGAATGTTGAACAGGATTTTTCGTTAAATTGATTGCACTAGTATTATCACATCTTATAGGTGTCTTAGTTAGTTTGATGCCAAAGTCCTCGAGTTGTTGTTTGATCCATAAAACCTGAGCACAACAGCTTCCAGCTGCTATATATTCGGCTTCTGCCATAGATAGAGCAACCGAATTCTGTTTCTTACTGCTCCATGAAATCAAATTAACTCCTAGGAATTGACAAGTTCCACTAGTACTTTTTCGATCAAGTTTACACCCAGCAAAATCAGCATCAGAATATGCAATTAATTCATATGATGACTCCCTAGAGTACTAAAGACCAATTTCGATTGACCCAGATAAGTATCTAAGTATACGTTTTACAGCTAAGAGATGTGATTCTTTAGGAGCAGACTGAAAACGTGCACACATACAAACACTAAACATTATATCTGGTCTACTGGCAGTTAAATATAGCAAAGAACCAATCATGCCTCTATATAATTTTTGGTCTACTGATTTACCACATTCATCTTTGTCTAATTTACATGAAGAGCTCATAGGGGTACCTATTGGTTTTGTGGTCTCCATCCCAAACTTTTTCAAAATTTCCCTTGTGTACTTGGCTTGGTTGATGGAGATCCCCTCTTTGGTTTGCTTAATTTGGAGTCCGAGGAAGAAATTGAGTTCTCCCATCATGCTCATTTCGAACTCACTCTGCATTAACTTCGCAAATTCTTGACAAAGACATTCGTTAGTAGCACCAAAAATAATATCATCTACATATATTTGTACTACTAAGAGATCATCATTTTTCTTTTTCAAAAATAATGTATTATCTACATTACCTCTAGAAAAATCATTTTTCATCAAAAATGAACTTAATCTATCATACCAAGCTCTAGGAGCTTGCTTTAAACCATACAATGCTTTATGCAATTTAAAGACATGATTAGGAAATTCATGATTTTCAAAACCAGGAGGTTGTTCAACATAAACTTCCTCTTCAATAAATCCATTTAAAAAGGCACTCTTTACATCCATTTGAAATAACTTGAAATCCATAAAACAAGCAAAAGCAAGTAAAAGTCTAATTGCTTCTAGCCTAGCAACAGGAGCAAAGGTTTCATCGAAGTCGATTCCTTCTTCCTGGTTGTAGCCTTTAGCAACAAGTCTAGCTTTGTTCCTAATTACAATACCATGTTCATCAAGTTTATTTCTAAAAACCCATTTTGTGCCAATTACAGAAACATTAAGGGGTCTTTCAGTTAAAGTCCAAACATTATTTCTTTTAAATTGATTTAATTCATCTTGCATAGCATTAATCCAATTACAATCTTTTTCAGCTTCTTCTATTGACTTAGGCTCTATCTGAGATACAAAAGCTAAATAATCACAAACATTTCTAATAGAAGAGCGTGTACTTACCCCCTTTGATGGATCACCTATTATTAGCTCTTTAGGGTGTCCATGTGCATACCTCCATTCTTTAGGTAATGGTTTTGGTGAAGTTGCATTGATTTCTTGAATTTGATCTTGACTTTCTTGATCATCATCTCCTTTGGGCTCATCTTCATTGATTGTCAATTGTTCAAGTTTCTTTGTACCTGTTTCAACATCAATAGAATCTTCTTTTCTAGAAGGTTTTTCGTTAGATTCATCAAACACTACATGAATTGATTCTTCAACCAGAAGTGTTCTTCTGTTGAAGACCCTGTATGCCTTGCTAGAAGTAGAGTATCCTAAAAAGATACCTTCATCTGACTTGGCATCAAATTTACTGATATTGTCTTTGCCATTGTTTAATATGAAACAGCGGCAACCAAACACACGAAAATACTTGAGATTAGGTTTTCGATTTTTCCAAAGCTCATATGGTGTTTTCTTCAAAATAGGTCGAATTAAAACATGATTTAAAATGTAGCAGGAAGTATTAATGGCTTCTGCCCAAAAATATCTAGGTAAATCGTTTTCGCAAAGCATTGTGCGTGCCATTTCTTCAAGTGTCCTATTCTTTCTTTCTACCACCCCATTTTGTTGAGGTGTCCTAGGTGCAGAGAAATTATGACTAATACCATTTTCATTACAAAAAGCTTCAAAATCATGATTTTCAAATTCAGTTCCATGATCACTACGCAAAGAAACAATAGTGAGATCTTTTTCATTTGAAACCCTTTTATGAAATTTAACAAAAGCTGAAAATGTTTCATCTTTATGAGCTAAAAACATTATCCAAGTAAATCGTGAGTAATCATCTACAATTACTAGCCCATATTTTTTACCTCCCAAACTAGTTGTTCTGGTTGGTCCAAAGAGGTCCATATGCAGTAATTCAAGGGGTCTAGTAGTAGATACTACTCCTTTAGGTTTGAAAGTAGATTTAGTTTGTTTTCCAAATTGACATGCAGCACAAATTTTATCTTTTTCAAAAGTGAGTTTTGGCAATTCTTTTACAAGATTCTTTTTGCTTAATTTTGAAATCAACTGCATACTAGCATGCCCTAGCCTACGGTGCCAAAGCCAACTAGTTTCACTTGCCTTGGCTTCCTTAGCCACTAGGCATTGACCACTTTCCATGGCTAGATCATCAAGATCAACCATGTAAATGTTTCCATGTCTAAGACCAGTGAACTTGATGCCATCGACATCTAGACTAGATACCATGCACAAAGATGATTCAAAAATTACTTTAAAACCTTTATCACAAAACTGATTAATGCTAAAAAGATTATGCTTCAATCCATCAACAAATAATACATTATCTACATAAGCATTAGGGGTGATATGGATTTTACCAATTCCGACGATTTTGCCTTTTCCATTATCACCAAAAGTGACATTTCAACCATCAATTGCAGCTAGTGATGAGAATTGCTTCACATCCCCAGTCATGTGCCTTGAGCAACCACTATCCAGATACCACATTCTTCTTTTATTTTTGGTTGCAAGGCACACCTGCAAAAAAATGATCAAGTTGAAACTTTAGGTACCCAAGTCATCTTGGGTCCTTTAGGGTTAGTCAAGTTGGTTCCTTTTGGAACCCAAATCTTTCTAAAGGTATTTGATTTTCTTCTGTTACAAACATATGATTTATGACCTACTTTACCACATGCATAGCAGGTAATATTAGAAGATGCAGGTATGAAAAAGTTTTTGTAAAGTTTTTGCTGATTGTGTGGTTTAAATCCAAGTCCAGCTTTATTAAACACTGCATGTTGGCTATTTAAAAGCATATTTAGTTTTTCTGAACTAAAGGTAAACTTTTCTACAAAGGGTTTTACTTTTTCTAACTCTTCCTTGTAATTCTTATTTTGAAGCAATAGTTCTTTATTTTGTTTTTCAATGTTCTCATTAGTTTTAAGACTTCTATTATTTTTTATAGAATTATTTTCTTTAAAAAGATTATCTTTATCATTTGTCAAAGTCTTTACATGTTCTTTTAATTTCTTGTTTTCTTGAGTTAAATTTTCAATTTCACTTGAAAACTTTTCTGAATTTTTGATAAGCTCAAAATTTTGCTTTCTTAAATTCTTATTTTTTAATTTTAATTTTTCATATTCCATTACTAAGTCATCAAAAGCATCATGCAGTTCATTGAAAGTAAATTCAGTTTCAGGTTCAGAATTTACCTCATTATCTTCATTGGCCATGAAACATAGGTTGGCGACTACCTGCTGCTCTTCTTCACTGCTGGAGTCCTCACTCTCACTCCAGGTAGCCATCATGGCCTTCTTTCTCAACATCCTTCTACTCTTTTTAAGCAAAGGGCAATCCGTTTTGTAATGTCCAGGCTTCTTGCACTCGAAGCAAATGGGTGGATCCCTTTCTTTCTCTTTCTCCTTCTCCTTGTTGTGATCACCTTTTTGTGGCCTTTTCTTGTAGAAGCCCTTCTTCTTTCTCATGAATCTTTTAAATTTTCTTGTAATTAGGGCTGTCTCATCATCATCATCTTCTTCTTCAGATTCATCACTTGACTCTTCTTTTGTAGTGGACTTGAAGGCTATGGCTTTCTTTTTCTTGTCATTGTCCACTATTTTCTGCTTTAGTGAAAGCTCGTAGGTCATCAGTGATCCAAGAAGCTGCTCGAGAGGTAGAGTGTTGACATCCTTGGCTTCTTCTATGGCTGTAACTTTCGCATCCCATGAAGCCGGAAGAGACCTGAGAAGTTTGTTAACCAGTTCACCATAGATATAATTTTTCCCAAACTCCTCATACCATTTACTATATTGGTAAATCTAGTATACATTTCACTTATGCTTTCAGTTGGTTCCATCCTGAACATCTCATACGTATGAATGAGCATGTTCACCTTAGTGGTCTTCACTTGGTGTGTACCCTCATGGGTAACCTCAAGTGTATCCCAAATTTCTTTGGCGGAAATACAATTTGATATTCTGTTGAATTCACTAGGATCAAGTGCACAGAATAACAAATTCATCGCCTTAGCATTTAACTCAGCTTGTTTGATGTCATTGTCATCCCATTCTTCTTCAGATTTTGGGGTGATAATGCCATTAACCAAGTGAGTGGGCTGATGAGGCCCTTTAGTGATTACTCTCCAAATATGATAATCTACAGCTTGTAAATAAATACGCATACGAGTTTTCCAATAAGTGTAGTTTGTGCCATTAAAGAAAGGAGGACGATTTGATGCTTGTCCTTCAACTATACCCATTCCAATTGGGGCGGCCATGATCTTTCACTCAAGATCGTTGGACCTACAAGAGAGTACCGGTGCTCTGATACCACTTGTTGCCCAGATATGGTGCCCAAGAGGGGGGGGGGTGAATTGGGTATTTAAAAAATTTAAGGCAATATATATGTGCTATCAGGTTTTAAGGTGAAGAGTGATAGTGCTTTAATAATTGTGCAACGGAAGCAACGAAATAAAATGATAATTAACGAGCTAAAGAAGTTAAAGAGCAAACCAATGCAAACACACAAGAAATATAGTGGTTCGGTGCACCCAGCACCTACATCCACTCCCCAAGTTCCACTTGGGAATTTCCACTATAATCTTTAGATTACAGCCGACTTGTTTTACCAGGCTCACAAGTCAAAACCTTACACACTTGTTTTGGCTTCGGGCTAACAAGCAACCCTAGTTGGTTTTATCAATTGGCTCACCAACAAACCTCACTCACTTGTTTTGGCTTCGGGCTTACAAGCAACCCTAGTTGGTTTTATCAATTGGCTCACCAACAAACCTCACTCTAGTTTCAAATTCCCTTGAAACTAGCTAAAGACAAAAGAGTATGAATACAAGTAATGAAAACTAAACAAACTATTTTTGAGCAAAAATAAATTCGTTGAAGCTCTTGATGGAGACTCTTCAAGCCTTTTGTCTTGAAATCTTGGACCTCACTAAATGCCAAACACTTGAATGTTGGATTCCTCAAAAAATGGAAAGCTTTTGGGAAGGGAATCTCTTGGTTTTCTCATACTTTTTGGCTTTGGAAGTGATTGAAGGCTTTGTACTTTGAACCTATACTTTTTCACTTTGTCTCCTTGTCTTTTTTTGAAGTTTGGTGGAGGTTAAATACCTCATTCATGCTGAAAAAACTCCACAAGACCGTTAGATTCAAAAATATGGCCGTTTATGGCCGTTAGAAATCAAATCAGAAGTTCAGAAAAACTAGCCGTTATGCCATGAGTCGACCTCATGAGTCGACCTCTGGATTAAGTGTCGACCTCATGAGTCGACCTCCAGTATATTTTAGGCAAAAGTTCAGAGTACCATAGTTCTGCCCATTTTGAGTTCTCAGGCTATGAGTCGACCTCTGGTGTCGACCTCTGGACAGGTGTTGACCTCTGGTGGTCGACCTCTGGAGCGTGCCACTGAGATTTTGCCGTGCCGGCCATGCTGAACTTTTCTTCTCCTCATGAGTCGACCTCTGGTGGTCGACCTTTGACAAGGTGTCGACCTCTGGTGGTCGACCTCTGATCTGAATTTTTCTGAAACTCTTTGAGATGTGCGTGCCATGCTTGAGTTTCTCTAAGCCTTTATTTCTTTTGTCAATAATTTCTCAACAAGAAGGTCTAATTTGAGTATTTTGATCTTGTCCAAGGTAGAAGAGCTCTTTTCCAAATCAGGTAAACTTAGTTTCATCAATGTACTTTTGATACTCTTTTTGAATAACCTAAGTCCTGAAATTTTTATCTAGAGATGAAACATTAGTCCAAACATATACTCAACCTTTTGTTAATCATCAAAACTAAGGAGTCAAAGCTAACACTCATACTCTGATTGGAGCCTAGATGAAGAAGCCTCGGTTTCATTGAATATGATGGCTGATCTGGGTGGTCCTGGAAGCAATGAAGGCCTTCTCAAGGGAGGTGAAGCACCTCGGGGATCCTGCAAGCATCAGGATCAATCAAAATAGCAAATAAAAAAAAATAAAAGGAACTAGGGTTTTGAAGGAATTGGGATTAGGGTTAGGAGATGGCAGCTGGGAAGGAAGAAGCTCCTTGTCTTGGATGGTAGCTAGGGCTTCCTTTGCTTGGGCATGGCTGATCTCCAAGGATGCAAAAGGATGCTAGGGCAGCAGGGATTCAGCTAGGACACACAAGAAGAGCACTCAATGTAAAGAACCAAAATAAAGACACCAATCATAAGGCAATAACATAAAATTTCAGCAAGTTGTATTCATAGAAAAGAGATGATTACAAGAGGTGAAGGGGTGGGGTATTTATAGAGTTTCCATGCCCTATCCTAACTAGGGTTGCACATAGGTTAACAATCCTTTTCCTAGTTAGATTACATGTCCTTTCCTAGCTAGGTTAGGATTACAAAGCTTAAACTAACTAGGAATCCTAACTAGGTTAGACTAGTCTTCTCCTTCTCACTTAAGGACACCTCCCTTTGAGCTTTGACTTGGTCAACCCTTCAAGGATGCCTAAGGAGGCATGTTGGGCCTCTAGGAGCAACAAGGGGCTGGCCCAAAGGGGCTTGGGTGCATGAGCTTGGGCCTTTAGAAGCTTGGGTGGCCTGGTAGCATGGTAGCAGAAATATTCCATAGAATCTTGCTTTTTTAGGGCTTGGGCTTGGCACCTGGGCTTGATTTCCTTGGACTGGGATGCAGGTGGACCTTTGAAATCATGGATGCCCTAGTTTAGGAATATGCTCTAGCATCTGGAAGGGAATTTGGATATCTGGAGGGCATCTGGAAGGAATCACGGTCTCTGGAAGGCATCTTGGATCCTATGGTGTCATACAAAATCCAATAATCTGATGTAGTGGCCTCTAACTCCTGGATGAGGTCTGGTAAAACTCCAAAATAGTGAAACCTCCTCTATTGTATAAAAATTGGGCTCATACTAGACTCATAATTGATGTACAAGACTCAAAATACTGAATAAGTTGAGGGTTGAGATAAATCAACTAACCTCAACTTATTACAGGACTCGATCTTAATTGATTACAAAATTTTTAAAACTTTCACACATGACTAATTAAACCATATGGGATCCAGTGATCAGTGTCTAATCTTGGTGTCCCCACCAATTCTCTCAGGGTGGGAAGAACTCGATCCCGTCGAGTAAAAGTCAATTTGGCTCTCATAGTGCTCGGGTAGGTCTGGGTTGAGGCATTATAGATCCTCACGAGTGATTCACGAGTCCTTAGATTTTGGCCAACCTTGCCACCGGACCAAATATCGCTGACAATCTCTATTCCAAGTGCTGGTAGCTTAATCATCTAGAGTTCTCTCAATCTTTATCTCACTAAAAGGCCAAATTATATGTGGTCGCTCTAGGATAGGTTCACTCACAAAGAAAGGGAGTGGCTTAAGGGGCTCGCTAGGTATCACTGTTGGCACCCTAGACTCTATAAGATTTGAGATGATGAAGGTGGAGCTAATACTTAAATCAGGTGATATCTCAGGTACATAGGCATTGGTTCCATTACTCTTCATTATCTTGGATGGACCAGCTTCGCGAGCATGAAAATTTCCTTATAATTACAAAATCCTCTGTAAAAATACTTTCTCTCTCTTTTGGGAATTAGCCAAGTTGTTATTTAGTTCATTAGTTATGTTCAGCTTTTTGACTAATTTCCATATGCATATGCTGTGCAAAGGGTAGTGCAGGTGCAGAGATGTAATTTAAGCTGTGCGTTTATTGGACTCAACTAATACCTAATAGACTCGACTAGACATCCCTATCAAATGACATTTTATTGAACTCTACATGACAAAATCTAACAGACTATAAACTTTCTACATTTGATCCTAGCATGGCATGCACATGAAAATTTACTATGGACTCCTAGCAAATGCCCTAGGGTTTTCTAGAAGTAAAATGCAAACATGAGATGCTCAATGAATGAATGTAACATACAAACTCATATAAAATGTAACCTAATAGTAAAAAAAATAAAAGAAGTTTTAGGAAAGGGTAGAAAATAAGAAGTGGGTTCAGGATTAGTCTGGTAAGATGAGAAATAAGGAGATGGTTCAGGGTTAACCAGAAAGAGTAGAATACTAGAAAGGGTTTTAGGGATGAGTCCTAGACTAATGAGATTGACCTTATGGGTTTGAGGTAGTCCCACAGGATTTATAGTATGGAAGGGTGGGTCACTAATCTCAAGGAAGAGATCATTAATGAGAACTATAGGATGGGATTCTTCCTGAGGGTACTGATAAGCCAAATCCTTAATAAAGTCATCGGGTTCAAGAAATTTAGGACTGGGCTCCATACTTGGGCTTTCGTCTAGTGGCTCCTCAGGTAAAACTCTAATAGCAGTATCAGGGTTCTCTTCCTCAAACTACTCTTCCACTACAGGTTTAGCTTGGGTGCAGTCAGGTTCAACTAATGTTGGGTGGTCTTCTATGTGGGTATGGTCGGGGTTAACTGATTCTAGGGTAGCTTCTACCTATGTATCTATTGATTCAACTAACTCTATGTCTTCTATGGGGAACTCCTCTTCTTCCTCATACCCGTTCGCTAGGCTCTCATTAGCTTCATATATTTCTTCTTCTAGGACATCTTGGTGAACCAATGGGGTGGTAAGAGAGGTTTGGCTAATGGAAAATTTACTAGGGTCTGGGGTAACAGGGGTAGGTAAACTAAGGGTTATGGGTTCATAGGTTATGGGTTTAAAGGTTATGGGTTTAAATCCAGGGGTATCAATCCTATAGGGTTCAGGTTGACTGAGGGATAGTAGATTACTACTGGGTTCATATCTAGGGACTATGGGTTCCTGGGGTTCAACTCTATGGGTTCCTGGGGTTCAACTCTATGGGTCTTGCCTAGGGAACCTAATTGGTTGAATCTTTGGTTCATTTGGTCAAGCTTAGTATCGGATTGGTCAAACCTATGGTCTATTTGGACAAGTTGGGCTTGGGTATTGGGTTGGTCAAATCTACAATTCATTTGGGAGATAATCTGATCACTCATGGCCTTCATCATGGCCTCAAAATTAAAATCCATAGTTGGGCTGGGCTAAGGTTTGGACCTTTGGTATTGGGTTCCTAATCTAGTGGTCATGTAACAAATCAAACAATCAAAGTGGAATGATGCAGCCAAGCATGCAAAAGAGAAAAAAAAAAGGCTAGTATAATCTAGGGTTTCCTAGACCTAGAGCCAAAACTGGGTGGGTCAGCTCAACTTACACCTAACCCAGTAGCTAATCTTTCCACTGGCCAGGTAGGGGGTGGGAGTGTGGGAGGCCCCCCCTGCTTTCGCAGTGATCCAATTAAAAACCATAACACCACTTAGGTCGTTTGACTCTAGACCCCTAGCCTTAGACACCAGCTTTCAGTAATAGCTAAAGGATTAAATGCACTAGTTGGCCCACACAGTTCGGACCCGACCTGTTGGGTGTCACCCAGCCCACTAGGGCAAATTAAGTCTAATTAATTTTAATTAAGGCTTGGGTGGAAATGCTGGGTAGTTGTTTTGGGCCCAGGACAGGTTATGACCTCCTGCCCTGATGTTATATTGATTGCCATTAAGATTAGATTAAAAGATGATGAACATTCAATGGTCCTGATGCAATCTAAAACAATCAAAAAATAAAATAATTTTTAATTAATTTATGAGATGTCAAGTTAAGTTTAAGTTAAGTGGGGTTATCAAACAAAGTTTGGCTTGGGATTGGGGTTGCGGTGGGTGGAAGTTGATTAGGTTAGGTTGAGTTAAGTATGTAGAGATAGCAGAAATCAGAGAATTAGGGTTTCAAATTATGAAGAATTTGACATAGTTACTATGCAGAAAAAAATGAAAAAAATTCTATAACTAGCCATTATATGGCTGTAACTGCCATTCGAGTCAGCTCGGATTACTCGAGTTGGCTCAGATCCTTAGAGTTGTTCTGGTTGAGTCGATTCTCTTCAATCCAGTTGGCTCGCTTGCACATTATCCTGATTTCTCACTCTATAAGTGTCGGCTCACCTTGATTCTAGTCAACTCGGATCCTTAGGCCTTTAACATGTCAGTCTGGACGAGTAGGCTATCTTCCATTCTAGTCAACTCGGTTGGCTATTGTTCTTAGAACATATTTTCTGGACTCTGGAGGAGTCAGCTCGATCTTCTGAAGAGTCAGCTAAGATATCTATCAATATGATAGAGTCGGCTCGGACTCCCCTTGGGTCAGCTCGCTTGTCTGATTTAGGAATTAGTACTCTGGACAAGTCGGCTCGAGTCCCTTAGAGTCAGCTCGGATCTTTGCATGCTAGAATCCTCATGTGTGCCATGTTCCAGAGTCGGCTCTCTTCTCTTCGAGTCAGCTCAGATGAATGTTTCAAAGATTTTTCAGTCTATCTCCAGAATTCATCCAGCATGTCTTCAAGCTTCAAGATGTCTTCAAACTCAACATATTTCTAAGAAAATAAAAGCTTAAAACACATTTAAAAGTAACCCAATTTTATGATATTTCTTAAATTTTTTCTTCGGGTTCTTCTTTACAATATTCAATTACAACACAACTCAATACAAGAAATGAAAATGTAGTTGATATAGAGCAATGAATTCATCCTACAAAAACTTGTAAATGACTTGAAGAGTTGTTAGTAAAACAAATGCATGCACTAATGTTTGGTTATCATCAAAATCACTTATGGGGTCAATAGAAGGACTCTAGGTCCTTTTCTATGCACCAACAGTGAAGAGTCGCAACTCATCTCTTTTGCACACCAACTTTCTCCACGCCATTTCATATATTTGACCTAGTCAAAGACTATGCAAAATGGGTATCAAATGAAAGAGAATTTAATCTAGTTTATCACTGTATCTGTGATTATCAGGTAGAAGGACTCTTGGTCCTTCTGCATCCTTTTATTTGCGAGCACCCATTTTGGCACCAAGAGTCCCATGCCATTGGGACTCTTGATATATGGCACATAAAATGTCCAAAAAATATCAGATAAAATCTGATAATTTTGTTCCACTCAAGATGCAACCCAGTTTTAGAGCTAAAATTTAGAGCAATTAGAGCAAAATGTAGGTTTTGAGCAAAAGCCATTTGTTTTTTACAAAGAATTTCTCTCCCTTTCTATAGTTCTTAAATTGTGAAACATTTAAGCTTAATCTAAACACAATCATTTATACTCTCTGCCTTTTTCATTCTTTTCATGCACTTATGAACACTCTCCCTTTTTGAATTTTTTCCAATGCATGAAACTAGTTGTAGATATTTTTCAGGTAAGCTCAAAGTTCTCCTTTCAGCTCAAATTTTTCATGTCAACTCAAAGTTCTCCCCCTTTTTGGCAAAAAATCAAAAAGGTATTAAAATAAAGCTTGATTTTTGAAATAGAATGAGAAAGTTTTTAATATTTGTTTGAGATAATTTTACTTTCTCAATTTTATTTTGATATTCTAATTAAAATTCATCACATTAGCATTGTAATCATTGCATAAGCTCAAAATAATATAAGACAGTGCTAGTAGATACCAAAATAACTTTCATTTCATTTAAAATGATCAATACAAATTACAAAACATGAAAGGAAGTATAATTAATCACTGTCTATATCTAATCTAATGCTAGTGGAATATCCAGGAATCTTAATGCTAGGATGCATAGATGCTATAGGATCTGGATCTAGTATATCAGAAGGTATAAAAGTAGGATGAGATCCCTGAGGCCAAAGGTGTGGAGCTTGCTGTCTAGGGTGTGCAGACTCACCAGTAAAGGGAGTGGACTGTGGCCTAGGTGTAGACTTTGGAGTAGGTCCATGTACAGATGTGGGAGCAGGTCTATGCTGTGGATCTACAAATGCTGCAATCACTCTGTTTGACAGTTGGTCTAGCTTGAATTGCATAGTATCAATTTCTTCATCCAATTTCTTTATGTCCTTGTGCAATTGAACTAGTTCAGATGCTTGTGCATTGGCAAATGCCTCTGCAGATCCCCTTAACCTTTCAAACTCTGCTCTCAAGATTCTAATGCCCTTAGTATAGTCCTCTTCCATCCTTCTTCCTTCTTCCAATGAACCCATTTTAAATCTAAGATCATTCAATTCAGTTCTGAATTCTTTAAGTGTATGATTGATAGAGTTCTTAATAGATTCAGAACCTGATGACACCATATCAACAATGGGTTGAAGATCAGGCTGTGATACTCCATTGGAGGTCTCAAGAATGCCTACTCTACTGCGCAGTTCCCTTATTTCCCCTCCAAATTGGTCCAGCCTTGTTTCTATTGACTGGTGAAGCTCGCCAAACATATTAGATAGAGTGCATGTCAGAGTGTCAGTTAGAGTGCTCAACTGCCGAGTGATAAAATACTACAAAACTGATGGATCAACTGAAGGTGCAGGTGGTCTAGGAGTAGTAGGTGCTAATGGAGATGCAGGTAAAGAAGTCTCAAGGTGTACTATCCCCATGGCTCAAATGAAGTATGCTTAGACCTAGTAAATGCAAACTCAGTCTCAGCTAGCTCAAAAATATGCTCAGTAGAAGTGCCAACCTCACCAATAGAAATGTCAAATATCTGCTCTGAGCTGGGAATAGTCTCCTCAGGTGCTGATAGACCTATAATGGAGATCTCTCTAGGTAGAACTTCACTCTTGTCTTCTGAGCTGCTGTTGCTGCTTGAGGAGGCTACAATTGCCCTTTCATTGGTCCCCTTTTTCTTCCTATTGGGAATTATGTCCCAAAGCCAATCGCCTGGGCTGTAGGCGGTTGAGCTGAGTATTATACTCTTTGTATGAATTAATAAATATTATTTTGGTAGCTCATCACATTCTGACATTTTTCTTTAATGAACTCTTTTTCATGTGATGAAGTCCTTAGGACAACATTGACTTCGATATAGAGAGGGTATATCGAGTGGTCCTTAAACCAGGTTCATGACCAAAGGATACATTATACTGGACAGTAATGTATCAAGTGTAGGTTGTTATGGTTCACATCGTTTGGTTGTCCTCTTGACCAAAGGAGTGTGGTGACACTGATGTGATCTGTAAGTGGGATATATGATATCTCATTGAACGTGACTCCGTGTAGCCCCTTTCTACCAAAGGGATACTCACGATTGGATATGGGTATATGTGTCCCTCCGACCTGAGATCATCATGCTAGCTTGCAAGAAACTCCTTGTGCTTTGGTGCTGGACTACCCGAATTTCTAATCCGATGACGGAAGGTTTCTGGGTACAGGCAAGTACTTGTGGAGCAGTGGTAGACCAAGATGGAATTGACCTGTCCAAATAGTTTGGATTGAATGTCTTGCAGTGTCTCAATTTAGCAAATCCTCGGTCGGGGTAGTCCTAGTGAGGAGTCACTGGACTTGCGAGGTTGAGACATGTTGTGGATTGACTCGGCTAGGGTTAGTAGTCTAACCTGGGTCATCCTGAGCATTGGAGGTCAAAGGGATGGTAACCATATGCCAGAGGTTTGATTGATTGCTCTCGCATCTTCGACCTATCCGGACGCCGGGACCCATTGCTAGATGGTATCTTGTGCTGGTATTGGAATTGTTCCAATGCTACCGCCTAGGTTCGAACCAATGATGTCACATGCCACAGAGGATTTCTCCCTGATCCAGGTACCAATTTATGATTGGAAATCACTTCGGTAACAGTTTGATTGAGCACATTGGATTGACTCGATTTTGGGTCGATCGGTATTTGTTCGGGTCCACTGGGAATTGTTCCTGGGTGACCAGAACTTGACCAACCCTTTTATCTATTAGATTTTGATCTAATTAGATGGTGAACTGGTTTGGAACAGGTTTGGGATTTTTTGAACCGATTGTGAACCGGGTTTGAACCATCCACACGGTGTCTAAGGCTTGGGTGAACAGGGGTTTATTAGCATCTCTTACTCTCCTGTTACATTGGTTTTGGGTGGTATTAAACCTCCACTTAATGGTTGTTAATTTCTTCATTGTGAACGAATTTAATTGATTCCCAAAACCTGCTGCCACTTCGTATTCCCAGCTGGTCCCTTTGGCTCCCTTTGCACCATTTTGAATGGTTCAACGCTGTTATAAATTTCTGGGCGGTGTAAAAGAAAGTGGCTGAAAAATGTTGAAGAGTCTTCTTCCCTTTGAGAGTTCCTACCTTTCTTTCCACTAGGATTTTGGGGTTGCTGTTTAAGTGAGAGATTGGGAGTGAAATTGTCTCTTGATTCCCTGTTCTTGCTAGTGCTCATTGGAAGGAAGAAATGTTGTTTTGGAGAAAATGAAATTCAGAACAGAGTGTTATGTTTGTCTTCCTTCCTCCCACCATTTCATGGTCTTCCGGCGACTAGCATCGTGCGAGAGCCAGATTTGAGGAGCCCCCGGTGTGTCCCCCCTCTAGAGGGTGTATCCATGAGCACCTGAGAGCTGTTGGAACCTCCATTGCTGCTGTGCTTTTCCTTGCTCTATTTTGGTTGCAGGATTGCTGAAAATTCTGCAACTAAGGGACTTCCTCAATGTTGGATGAACGATCCAAAGCCTCTATGTTGGCATGGAGTCCCTGTATCGGCTGGTCAGAGCTGCTGCACCACAGGACCGCTCCCTGGTTAACCTGCAAAATAGGTCCCTTGTCGGAGTCGTTCTGGTAAGGGACACTCCGATGCCTAAGTCAAAAGAGAATCCCAGCCACTGAATGGGGAAAAATGTTGGGAACGAGAGGGAAAGGCTCTTAGAGAATGTGTAAGTGTATGAGTATGTGTGTCTGCATATACCTCTCAAGCAATTCCTCTTACCGTTATTTAAAAGGAGACGTCCGACCTGCGGCCCCGCTCTTTTTCGACCGATTATGGGGAGTTAATTTCTCTCCATGATTGGCGATCGTGGGTTGTCAATGAGCGGTTCTGGCCAGACCGGAGGCATGGCAGCTGGAGTTATGCACCATGATCGTGGCATGGAGATTGTCAACAGTAACCGTTGGTTACTGTTGCCTATCTGGGCCAGATTGTGGTCCCATCTTCAGATTTCTCCTATTTATGGAGATTCTCGGTCGAAGATTTCATCCTTTGCATGGGTCGAAGACTTGGTGTCTACCCAAAGCCGGAGATTGCATCTTCAGCAAGGACTGAAGAGCATGTCTTCGGAAGAAGCTTGGTCTTCAGATAGGGCCGAAGACATCACCCGAAGTTCTGGCCTTTGGATATCATAGATCGGTGAGAAGCCTTGGGTTGCCTGTAGTTGGCTTGACCTCTCTTGGTTCGAAGCCAGTGGTCCGGAGAAAAGGTCTTCGGCAAACCTAACTAGCAGTTGGTTCGTACGTGGACCGGGATACCCCAACAGTTGCCCCCCTACTCTCAGTTTTTGAAGCGAAGGTTTGCCTCGAGAAGTGAGAGTACTAATACTTTATCATTTTCCTTCTAGGGAATGGCATAGTGGATGATTATGGGATCTCTGATTGGACTGCCCATCATGGCTGCCAGGCGATTTGGGAATCAAGTGGTGGACAGCTGTCACTCCCTGGTTGGGGGAGAGAGAGAGAGCGGGCAACCCTGGGACCGTCTCTCTTTTTTCTTTCGCGTGATGGTTCAACCAATCTTTTGGTTGAGATTTGAATGGTTGTGGCATCTTCTCCCTGTCCATTGGATGATGGACGCACTCAATCCTGGTGGTTAGTTGAACCCGAGTTACCTCCCTGGGTAACCTTTGCTCAAATCAACCTGGCAGGGCTTCAGAGATCCCTGTTTTCCTCTTGGGAAAGGGAGAAGGTCCGGCTAAAGAAGCTTCTTCAACCTTGTCTCATCCTTCACTCAGCTTTCCCTGTTCTGGACTACCAGTCTATTCCGTAGGTAGAATCTTCCTTCTGCCTCTTTGCTTCATTCTTTTATCATGGAAGAAACTATAGAAAGCCAGGGGAAATAAGTAGGGCCCTCGGGGGCCGGCGACGTAGTAGGTCCGGAGTCAATCTCTAGTTCGGTTTCTCAGGGGAAGATGGCTTTTCTTCGGGAACGCTATCAATCCCCTGAGGGGTTCCCTTTTGTCCTTCCTAAACCCGAGGAATAGGTGAACAATCCTCCCCCCGGGTGCCTAGCCGTGTACGAAGATCATCTGAAGGCTGGCCTTCGATTTTCCTGCACCCTTTCTTCATCAAAATCTTCTGCCTGTACCAAGTGGTGCCGGTGTAGTTGACCCCGAACAGCATCTGGAACATATGCGGGCTCCTGGTCTTGTGCAGCATTGCAAACATAAAATCTAGGACCAATTTATTCACGGCCCTTTTTGTACTCAAGTGGGATTTCCATAGCAATGGATGGTGGGTGATTGGCCCTCGACCAAGCCGCAAGGTCATCAGGACATGCCCAGCGCCATCCACGGGTGGAAACCCATTTTTGTGTTCATACTGTCCTTCGATCCATGGGGCTTCGACACTGTTTGGAAGAAGCCTCTCTTAATCGCCAATGATGGGAAGAAGGTCTTAGCAGCTGATCAGTCGGACTACGATCTCCTGGTTAATTCGGAAGTCGCCCCTATCCGGGAGTTGTTGGAGGAGAGAAATCTCCATCTTGCGGGAATTAGAAAATTCCCTGCGTTAGGTATAGTGACAGAAATTTCTGCTCCCTTTCATCTGGTTTTGTTGTAGCTCAGTCGACTGAAAGGAGTTTTTCTTCTTGTAGGTGGTAGAATGAAGCCTGGTGTGAGCTAGCTCCGTCAGACTTCTGAGAAGAGGGTAGCACAAGCCCATCTCACTAGGTCGACGGTTCGGAAGAAGGCTCGAAGGGACGGTCCTGAGGGGGACCGGAGCACTTCATCTTCCCGGGGAACCTCAGGGGAAGATGTGGCACCCACGGAAGGGGCCCCGTCAAGACCTTGTCCAGTCAAAACTCCATCGATGGCTACTTCCCCGGTTCGCACAACGGGGAGTCCGCCTCAGGCAGTGGATGTGCCACCGTTTTGCCCCCCTACGGTTGATAGGAGCAAAGCACGGCAAGTTGTGGGAGAGTTCGTTCACGGGGCTTCCCCAACTGGAAGTTGTTCAGCAAATTCTTCAGAGCTTTCACCTACAGGGGGACTGCTGGTCCCCGCTGTAGCTAGGCAGGCGCTGAAGAGCACGCTACTGCCTCATGACTTGGCAATTCTTCAAAATCGAAACCTTACCAGGGTGTCCGATTCTGCCTTCTCCACCCTGCAACAGGTATGGTCATTGCCGTCTCCTTTGTTTTGAGAATTACTCGATCCATGACTCCATGTTTTTGATGCAGTTGGTCTATGACATTACCTTTATGGAGGAGGGCCTGGGAAATGTTGACGGCCTCATCCATGGTCTCAAGGAGGAGCTCCATGCTGCCAAGGCTGCAAAAGAATTAGCCGAAGAGTTGAGACAGTCTATGGAGGACCGCCTTGTCCAGGTGAATGACGAGGTTCATGACCTGAAGGGCGAATTAAAGAATACCCATCTGATAATAGCGAAGCAAGGGGTAGGGTGGATGAAATGTAGGAAACAAATTGACTCCTTGGAGCAAGCTACCAGGGAGAATCAGGAGAAGATAGAAAGTTTGACCAAGGCAGTGGAGGAGGTTGCCAGGAGGGCCGAAGAGGCAATTCTGGAGTTCGAAGTGGCCAAGTGAGAGTCCGTATCCCTGAGAAAGCAGGTGGACGATGCTATAGCAGACTTTAAGAAGTCTTCACAATTCCAAGAGGAAATGAATGAAGCATCTTTGCACGGCTACCAGCATGGCTTTAATGACGGACTTTCCAAGGTAAGGGAGGCCTTCCCCCACCTTGATCTTTCTGGTATCCCTCCCTTTGACATAGCCGAAGAAAAAGAAGAGAAAGAAGAGGAGGCCGAAGTTGTAGTAGAGACCGAAGAGGTGCCATGCCTGGGTGAGGAGGCCTCTGCATCAGTCAAAGATCTGGGGACGACCCCAACTCCGATCCCAGTTCAGGAGGAGGTTCAGGCTAGGGGAGTCCAAGCCAAAGGTTCTCCGGCCCCGGCCCAAATTGATGAGATCCTTTCTGCACAAGTTGACAGGTTGCTTCAGTCATGTGGTGTCGGGTCTCCTCCTGTTGATGTTGAATAATCAGAGTAGCTTTAGATGCATTTTCTTCCTTTCCTATTTTGTACTATCAATGGCTTTTGCATGACAACTTTTCCAAATTTTAAAGTGGCTTCTTCTCCTCCTGTATATGATGTATTGTGTTTTTAGACGTATCCTGAATAAGTTTCACTTGTTCTTCTTTGGCTTAGTTGAACGGTCATGGCTGAAGGCTGTTTGATCGATAGTTAATGAAGTTGAACTCCGGAACAGGTCTGAACTCCATTGCCGAAGACCATCTACAATTGATTAGGCTGGTGTCACACTCCTTTTGATACTAAATCTATCCGTTGGGGTAGATAGGCGTCAACTCCCCATCATGTGGTGATTAGGGAAGTTTGATCATGTTTCTCGTTATCCACACGGCATATCGATACTCGTACAGTCATGATTTCTTGCGCCTTTTATGCCGCCAGGTCTCCTTTTTCCAAAAAAGAGCCATTAATATTGCCGTCGCACGATGGGGATTTCCCCGGATTCGAAGTGCCGGCAGTTGTTTTCCTAGGAATGACCCCCGAGCGGCCTTCTGGTTCTCGAAGTGTCACTCGGACACGTGGCACTCTCTGACGTGGCTATGAAAAGACATGGAGTATGCCTCCTCGTAGTCGGTCGTGGGTGCAGGGTCTCTATAAATAGGACCTTGCCTTCTGCTGTCAAGGGCCACTACTCTCGTAGACTCCTTCCAATTGAAAATGAGGTTCAGCACTTTCGAGCTTCATCAGGCCACGAAGAGAAGGGATATCGACCCAAAGAGGAAAAAGAGTCCAGAGTTCTTTGAGCCAGGGGATGACGATGAGCCTCTCGTGGACTGTCTAGAGAAGAAGGTTCGCCTGTTGGAGGCCCAACTGAGGGAGGCCAGGGCCCAAGTCGTGGCGGCAGTTGCAGAGGTCGAGGAGGCCAAGAAGGAGTCAAAAATGCCATCTCAGACTTCAGGGCGTCTATTGCCTTCAAAGAGGAAGTCACCGAGGTGGCTCTGGACTCCTTCCATCAGGGGTTCCGGGAATGCATGAGGAAAGCCTTCAAGTTCTATGACTTGAAGGGCTTGGACAACATCAAGCCCACTGTTCCCTTTCCTAGGCATGAATTTGATTCCGACTCCGATGAGGGGTCGGATTCTGGTTCGGATGGAAATCCTGGGGCCCCTTCGTCGTCCCTCTAGATCTCCCCTCGCCGGTACGGGAAAAATCCGATGGGAGGTTATTAAAAATTTCCCACAACCTCTCTGCTATTGCCCTTTTTTTTTTTTTTTTTGAGAGTCTCTTTTTTTTGTTCTCTCTTTATGAGAGTTTTTTCTCTTTTTTTTTGTAAAAATCTAAAAATGAAATGAAATATCCTTCTCTTACCTCTTCCCATGTGTTATATCATGTTTTGTCTGGAATGTAAATTTCTCGGACCATTTTCGGTCTATAGGGAAGAAATGATGTCAGTTGGACCATTCTTGGAATGTCTGTTGTCGACTGAAAGGACGACAGTGATCCTTTTAGGCACATTTTCGGATTTACCATAGGGTAGGGTATTTACACCGTCCCTGTGCACTTATATCGTGATCAAGGTAGGCTGTTCAGGCCCATCCCGGCGCGTCTTTGGATTTACCATCGGGTAGGTTACAAAAACCATCCCTGCGCCTTTGATCTTCTTGGTGGCCTAACTGGGCCATCTGTTGCGCTCGTCGAGCATACCGATAAGGTGAGTGGATCAGACTCTCCTTTATGTAGTTGACCGATTTTTCAGATTGGGCCGCTTAGGCTGTTGTCGTTCAGTCGATGCAACAAGCCATTCAGAGTTGAGTAGGATTGAGCAATTTTGTACAGAAAATTTAGGAACTCGTTTATTGATAATACTCACGAAGGTTTTGTACATTCCATGACCGGGACAGAGTCTTCCCATCCAAGGTCTTGAGTCGATATGCTCCTGGTCGCATAACTTCTTCGACTTGACATGGACCTTCCTAGTTAGGGGATAGTTTACCCTATTCCACTAGCCTAGATACTTCCATCCTTCGCAATACCATGTCCCCTGTGTGGAAAGTTTTCTCCTTCACTCTTGAGTTGTAGTATTTGGTGACCTTTTGTTGGTATGCCGCCATTCTTGTCTGGGCCTGAAGTCTGGCGCTTGGCAGCAGATCCAGGTCGATCCTTCTATAATCGGAGTTCCTAGGTTCTTCTTAGTTATCAATTCTCAGGGACTGCAAGGAGACTTCCATAGCTAGTACAGCTTCGGTACCGTATGCTAGATTAAACGGGGACTCACTGGTGGCCGTTCTCGGGGTAGTTTGGTATGCCTAGAGAATGGAAGTCAGTTCTTTGGTCCAAAGCCCTTTGGCGGTGTTCAACCTCGTCTTCACACCATGAAGAATGGTCCGATCAGTGGCTTCGGCTTCTCCGTTGGACTGGGGGTGGGCAACGGAGGTCAGCCGATGCTGAACATGATACCGAGCGCAGAAGTCCTTAAACTTCGGATTGTCGAACTGTCTCCCATTGTCCGTGATTATGACATATGGGATGTTGAACCTGAATATGATGAAATTTTTTACAAAATTCTCCACCTTCCCCTCCATTATCTGGACCAATGGTTCAGCTTCTACCCACTTTGTAAAGTAGTCGATGGCCATAAGAAGGAACTTTCTTTGTCCTGATGCTAGCGGGAATGGGCCAAGGATGTCCATTCCCCACTGGGCAAAAGGCCATGGGGCTACCAGTTGGGTCAGGTGACTTGCAGGCTGTCTCTGAACATTGGCTACCTCTGGTACTGGTCACACCTTCGCACAAAGTCAGCCAAATCCTTCTGGATGGATGGCCAGTAATACCCTTGCCGAATGATCTTGTATGCTAGAGACCTACCTCCTAATTGATCATCGCATATGCCCTCGTGGACCTCTCTCAGGGCATAATCCGCATCTATCAATCCCAAGCATTTTAGCAGCAGTTGAGAGAATGATTTCTTATAAAGGGTCCCATCTAAGATGACATACTGGGATGCTATCCAGCGGATTTTCTTTGCCTCCACCTTGTCTTCTGGCAGTACACCCTCATTTAGGAATTTGACGATAGGATCCATCCAACTTGGCTCGGCGTCGATCTGGCACACCTCCATAGCCTCTTCGGCTATGCTTGGAGTTTCAAGATGTTCAACAAAGGTGCGCCCGAGAGATTATGGTGTTGTAGTTGCCAGTCGAGATAGTCCGTCCACCTGGAAATTCTTTTATTGCGGGACATGGATGATCTCAAAATGTTCCAGTTGAGAGGATAAGGTCTGTACCTTCTCTAGGTACTGCACCATGGTTGGATCCTTGGCTGCATATTCTCCTTTGACTTGATTTACGACTAGCTGGGAGTCTAAAAAGGCCCGAAGTTGCCGAACTCTCAAAGTTTTAGTGATCCGAAGTCTGGCGAGCAAGGCTTCGTATTCGGCGTGGTTGTTAGAAGCATTGAAGGAGAACCGAAGTGCATATTCTATGTTATGGCCATCAGGTTCGGCCAGCATAAGTCTAGCCCCGCATCCAATAGCATTAGAAGCTCTGTCGACATGAAGCACCCAAACAGACTTCGTCTCCTTCGGGACTTCATCTTCTACCGAAGATGCTTCATCTTCGGACCTCCAAGTGCATTCAGCCAAGAAACCAGAAAGCACCTGGGCCTTCATAGCCGGTCAGGGCTGAAAGCTGATGTCGAATTTACTTAACTTTATAGCCCACTTGGCTATCCTTCCAGAGGTGTCCGGAGATCGGAGAACGGCCTTGAGGGGCTGATCAGTCAGCACCACAATAGCGTGGGCATGGAAATACAGTCGTAGTCACTTCGTCGCAATCACTAGAGAGTATATCAGCTTCTGCATCCTCACATATCCGTTTTGGCATCATGCAAAACTTTGCTGATATAGTAGATCGGCTTGTGGGATCCGTCTTCATCTCTCTGGACAAGTACCGAGCTAATTGCTTCATCTGAAACAGAGAGGTATAGGTAGAGTACCTCGCTTTCTTGTGGTTTGGAGAGTAGTGGCAGGGTTTCCAGGTACTTCTTCAACTCTTCAAAGGCAGTGCGACAGTCTTCGAACATTCAAAGCCCTTTGACTACCGAAGTACCTTGAAGAATGGGAGGCATTTCTCGGTTGACCAACAAATGAATCTGCATAGGGAGGCGATCCTCCCTGTTAACTGCTAGACTTCCTTTTCATAGGAGGGATTTCTAATATCCTTTAGGGCTTGGATCTTCTCAAGATTTGCCTCAATCCCTTGTTTGGTGACAAGAAACCTAAGAACTTGCCCGAAGTGACCCCAAAGGCATACTTTGCCGGGTTTAGCTTCATGCGGTAGCGCCATAGAGTGCTGAATGACTCTTCCAAGTCATGGATGTGATCTTTTCGGAGGAGGCTTTTGACGATCATGTCATCAACGTAGGCCTCCATGTTTCTCCCCAGTTACTTTTCTAACACCTTGTTGATTAACCTTTGAAATGTTGCCCCGGCATTCTTGAGGCCGAATGGCATCATCTTGTAGTAGTAGAGACCTTTGTTGGTGACGAAGGCCATCTTTTCCTCATCTTGCGGATCCATTCTAATCTGGTTATAGCCGAAAAAATCATCCATGAAGCTTAGCAACTGGTGGCCGGCAGTTGCGTCGACTAGCTAATCAATCTTCGGAAGAGGGAAGCTATCTTTTGGGCAAGCCTTGTCGAGGTCTGTGTAATCGATGTAGATCCTCCACTTGCCGCTAGCTTTCTTCACCATTACCACATTGGCTAGCCATTCGGGGTAGTGAACCTCTCGGATGAACCCTGCTTTAAGGAGTTTGCCGACTTATTCGTCCATGGCTTTCTGTCTTTCAGGAGCGAAGCTCCTTTTCTTCTGCCGCACTGGTTGTATCCAAGGGTAACTTCCAGTCGATGAGTGATCACTTCAGTAGGAATCCCTGGCATATCCGAAGCTGATCAGGAAAAGACATCGGCATTGTCTCTAAGGAAATGGATCAGCTTTGTTCTGGTTTCCTTATCAAGGATACTCCCGATCTGCACAACTCTAGTGGGGTCTTCTTTTGTCAAAGGTACCAGGATAGTTTTCTCCATGGGTTCACCGGAGCTTATAGTTGTACCCCTTAGATCTAGTAGGTCCGGGGTTGCAGAGTCATTGTAGTGCCTGTCTTGAATCATCAGACGCTGTCGTGCTACTCTCTTGTCTCCTCTAGCTTCTCCGACACCGTTCTTGGTGGGGAAGCATACCAGGAGATAATGAGAGGAGATCACGATTTGAAACTTGTTCAAGGCAGGCCACCCCAGAATGATGTTGTATGTTGAGGGGATCCGGACCATCGTGAAGTTGATCGGTAGTGTCTTTTATCGAGGTTCAGTGCCAAGGGTTACAGGTAACACTATTTCTCCCTCGGCATGAACTTGATTGCCCCAAAAACTAGTGAACGGTATGGGGGATCTTCGTAGTTGATGTTTAGGCAAATATATTTTAGAGAATGCATCGTAAATCAAGACATCAGTCGAACTTCCATTATCAACAAAGATTCACTGCACATCATAGTTGGCCATAATGGCCGAGATTACAAGGAGATCATCATGCGGGAACCGAACTCCCATAAGGTCATCGTTGAAGAAGAGAATGGCATTATTGTCCTTGAGTCACTTTGGGGCATCATCCTCGTCCCTTCTCCAATCGGTAGGCCAGTGTATCATCCCTACACCTCCATTGGTGGGCCTTTGATTTGGCAGTTCGGCCTCTTTGGGAGGTGGCTGGGGAACAGTTGCTTCCAACCGAGGTCCTTGGCGACCAATATACCGTCCCAAATATCCTCTCTTGATGAGATCCTCAATCGCATCCTTCACCTGGATGCACTCTTCAGTGTTATGGACGTGGTCCCGGTGGAATCGGCAATACTTGTTTCTATTCCTTATGGAAGAGGAGGCCTTCATGGGATGGGGCCGTTGGAGATAATTTTCTTTCTCTATCTCCATGAGGATCTTATCTCTAGGGAGGTTGAGGGGGGTGTAGGAGTCGAATCTTCCTCCCGATGCTCTAGGCCTGGGAGGACTTCTTCTACGGTCTGTATATTTGCCGTTGTTATTATTAGAAATTGGGGGACCTTGTCCCCTGTTGTTCTTCTTTTTTGAAGGGGCCTTCCCTTCGATCAGTTGTCCGTTAGCCACCTGCTCTTCAGCATCGGCATATTTCTGAGCCCTTGACAAGAGCTCAGCATAGCTTTTAGGGAACTTCTTATCCAGGGAAAAGGTAAGCCTGGATGTACGAAGCCCCTTCTTTAGCACAGACATGGCCACATGCTCGTTGAGATCGGGGATCTCGAGTGTGGCTGCATTGAACCTGGAGATGTAGTCTCGCAGGCTTTCTCCTTCATTCTGATGAAGGAGGAACAGCGTGTCTATATTTCGGGGAGTCTTGCGTCTGGTCCTAAAATGCAAGACAAACAATTTTCTAACTCGAAAAAAGAATCAATGGTACCTGGGCACAGGCTCAAGTACCATATCCAAGCAGCTTTTTTCAAGGTAGCCAGGAATGCGAGGTAGTACATCACGTCCGAAGCTCTATGGATCATCATATGGGCCTTGAAACTGCTCAGGTGGTCGAGGGAATTGGAGGTGCCGTCGTAGGATTCCATCTGGGAAATCCTGAAGTGCCGAGGAATGACTTCGGCCATGATACGGTTGGTGTAGGGTGGGAGTAGATCATCCACAATCAAATCATCGGGATCCTTCAGATCCCGCATTCTCTGCTCCCGCGCCCTCGCCATTTTCGATTCAATGGCTCTAAATCTCCCGTCATAGTCGGGAGTCTGCTTCGATGCCATCTCTACGGAAGTAGAGTCTTCAGAGGAGGGTGAGGGAGTTCGCCTAGGCCTTTTCCCTTTCTGTGGGGAATCGACGGACCTAGGCAGTCTCAAAGTTTGGCCTTCAGGAGAGGGCCGAGAACGGGGGAAGAGATGTGTGGGATCCTCCCGTGGGGCTCTCTTCCTTTGGTATCGAGAGTTATGTCTAGAGGCAGCTGGTGGATTTCCCACCGGAAAAGCTCTATTCTGAAGTCCTAAACCATGGCCGTGAGGTTGGTGACCTGGTTCACAAGGGCTTCGAATTGCTATAATCCCACAATAACTATGGGAGGTGGGGTGACGTTCGCCCCCGGGGGCGTGCCCCCTTGGGACGGAGCACGACTTTGACTTGTGGAGGCTATCTAAGTCTTTTCTCTCGCCATCAGGAATTCTTACTTCCCCTTGTTTAGGAGGGAGCCTAAAGAGTGTTGTGTCACTCCCCTACTTGGCGTGCCAATCTGTTGGAGTGGAGTCCCTGTATCGGCCGGTCGGAGCTACTGCATCACAGGACTACTCCCTGGTTCACCTGCAAAACAAGTCCCTTACCGTAGTCGTTCTAGCGGGGGACACTCTGATGCCTAAGTCAGAGGCGGATCCCAACCACAGAATAAGGAAGAATGTTGGGAACGAGAGGAAAAGGCTCTTAGAGAATGCGCAAGTGTATGAGTATGTGTATCTGGGTGTACCTCTCGAGCAATTCCTCTTACCGTTATTTAAAAGGAGACATCCGACCTGCGGCCCCACTCTTTATTCGACGATTATGGGGAGTTAATTTCTCTCCATGATTGGCAATTGTTGATTGTCATTGAGCGATCCCGGCCAGACCGGAGGTGTGGTAGCTCGAGTTACGTGCCATGATCGTGGCATGGAGATTGTCAACAATAACTGTTGGTTATTGTTGCCTATCTGGGCCAGATTGTGGTCCCATCTTCAGATTTCCCCTGTTATGGAGATTCTCAGTTGGAGATTTCATCCTCTGCATGGGTTGAAGACTTGGTGTCTACCCAGAGCCGGAGATTGCATCTTTGACAGGGACTGAAGAGCGTGTCTTCGGAAGAAGCTTGGTCTTCGATTAGGGCCGAAGACATCATCCGAAGTTCTGGTCTTCGGATATCATAGACTAGTGAGAAGCCTTGGGTTGCCTGTAGTTGGCCTGACCTCTCTTGGTCCGAAGCCAGTGGTCCGGAGAAAAGGTCTTCAGCGAACCAAACTAGCGTTCGGTTCGTACCTGGACTGGGATACCCCAACACTCTCCATTGAAGGAACTTCTATCAAAAGGTTCCCTTGCTGTTGGTGAAGGTGAAGAGATCAAGGATTTGCTGCTTTGGTTTGGGATTTGTTGCTGTTGAAGCAAAGAAGAAATCCACATTTCAAGAGGTTGCTGAAGAAGACTGGAATTACTTTATTCCAGTTATCCCAGCAATTCCAGCATTATCCCATAGTTATTCAAGGTGGGAATAAGGTAAATATTTCTTATTTTATTTTTCATGCATGTCTTGATCTGGGTTTATAAAATTGTTTATAAATATTACATGCCAATGTTATGCCATGTTTTGCCTATACATGCATCTTGAATATGTTAGATCCTGTGCGGAGTGGGTTTCTTCCGCTGTTATTTTAAAAATATTTTAAAATACATACCTGCTCCCTGCTATTGCATGCTTATTGTAGGAACCTGCAACCCTATGTTTACTTTCAGTGGTATCAGAGCCAGGTTCAAGAATAACATATCTTGATTGCATGTATAGTAGATTAAACTATTTAATCTTTTGATATGTATCTGTTTCTTAATCATAGGGATGATTAGAGAGTACTTTTAGGAACCTAATTGAGACCTTCACCATGGCTGTGTGTCTTTGGCACGATGTGGTTCATCTATGTTGGCCTTTTCAGAAGGATCCTTTAAGGAAATTAAAGGAATTTAAATTATTTTAATTCAGATACATTTTGGCATGTAATATTTATAAAAGAATAACTAGATATGATGCATGATGTTATATGTAAAAGGAGTTTTACATGTTTTAATTAAAATTATTTTAATTAAAATTTTGGCTTATTTTCAAACAATTTTGAATTGTCTGATTAAGTTAAATGACAAGTTATCTTAGGGTTTATGAAACCTAATATCATTTAAATAAGCCAATTGGGTTAATTGGGTTAGCTGTCTAATTGGGTCCATTATTGGGTTAGACCTATGTTTAGTTGAATTGGATAATAAGAAGACTAATCAAAAGTTAATTAAGTTAGTCCATTCATCTAAAATGGATCTAATTAGTGGCTCCGTTGAAGCCCGAGTTTTTAGGCTAGTATGATCGAGTCTAGTAAATCGATTGGTGTCGAGGTAGGTTTGGCATTGTTATCATGGTTGTATGAGGCTACCTCTTTCCTGGCCAACTTGGTTGGTGTCTAGGAAAGATGGTTAATGGCAGATACTCACCCATGATCTCACCTACCTGGCCAGTCGAGTCGACCAGAACTGATTAGAAAAGCTCATTGACTCGAGTTAACTCATGTCACCCAGGTTGATCAGTCTGACTGATCGGTTAGGTGCCCATGGATCAATTGTTGAATTGGTTCAACCCTCTTGAAAACTGATTAGTTCAGTGGGAGGATGATCCATGTTCTTGTCTTATTCTTCTATCATAATCTAAAATCCTCTAAAATTATTAGGTCCTGAAAAAGACTAAGTCAAGGAGTTGATGGTGTCTTAGCCTCCCATTAAGTGAGTTAGTAATGTGTCCTTTAACTTGGTGTTCATCGGCAGTTCCATAGAACGGGTGTGCATCTGGTTACTAGAATTGCTCTCTCATGGATGATGGGTCAGTGCAACCTTCTTGACGGTGATCAGGTGAGCCAGCCATAGTCGGGCTTGGTCATTCGTTGGCTGGAAGTATTGGATTTATCATGTTAATGGTTGGACCTAACCGGAGACCCGCAATAAGAGGCCCCTAGGCCGATTGGTGTGCTCTCTGGGGCAAAATAATCACTATAAGTTGCTTAGGGAAGCAATTGGTTGGTGAACCTACCTTTAGGCACGTATGGATGAGCTGGCCATAGTCAGGTGGTGGGGGCACTAGGATCAGACACAGATTACTGGGCCCTATTTGGTTTACCTAGCCACGTGTCAATTTTTTTAATCAACTAGAATTGAGTCCAGTAATAAGTTGAGGTTAGTTGATTTATCTCAACCCTCAACCTAGTCAAGTACATTGAGTCCTGTATACCAGTATGAGTCTAGTGTGAGTTCACTTCTTGTACAAGAGAGGAGGCTACACTATTTTGGAGTTCCACCATACCTCATTCTGAAGCCAGAAGCAGTTACACCAGCTTAGGGGACCTCAATCGACACCCAGGTGCCCTGATTTTCCCTAGGTGCCATTTCAGATGACAAATTCCCACCAGATGCTTTCGGGATATTCCATATGCTAGGAGCCCATGTTTTCTAGGCTATTCCAGTACTCCATGCATTAAAATCAAGCCCAGGGGCCAAGCCCAAGTCCTTAAGAAGCAAGATTCCAGCCAGATTCCCTGGAATATGCCAGCCCATGCGCCCAACCCCTGGAAGCCAACCTGGACCCCTCATGTTTTCATCCAAGCCCATGAAGGAGGCATCCTTGCTGCTGCCCCAAGTTCCAAAAATAAATTTGAGGAGTTTGACCAAGTCCAAGCCAAGTGGGGAGAGGAAAGAAGAGAAGACTAGGTCAAAATTCTAACCTAGTTGGGATTTCTTGTCCTTTTGAAATTTTGTAATTCTAACCTAGTTAGGAAAGGACTTGTATTCCAATTGGGAAGAGGATTTGTAACCCAAGTATAACCATGGTTAGTGAGGGCATGAGAACTCTATAAATACCCCACCCCTCCCCCTTTTGTAAACATCTCTTTCTTATGAATACAACTTGCTGAAATTTTGAGTTATTACTTTATGTTGGTGTTTTGTTTTGGTTCTTTAGGTTGTGCTTTTGTGTTTGGACGAATTCCTTGCTGCCCTAGCATCCTTCCACACCCTAAATCACTGCCATCCAAGCCTTCGCACATCCAAGGAGGAGTGCCCTAGGCCACCAAGCAGGGAGATCTTCAACAAGCTTCAAACAACCTAGCTTCTAAACCATAACCTGGTTCCTTCTAAACCTAATTCCTTTTTTTTACTTACTTGCTGTTTTGATTGATCCTTGATGCTTGTAGGATCCCCGAGGTACTTCCCCTTTCCTAAGGAGGCCTTCTTTGCTGCCCAGACCGCCCAGATCAGCCATCAGATTCGAGGGAAACAAGGCTTCTTCTTCCAGGCTCCGATCAGAGTTGTGACTTCTGCTATTGAATTTCAATCTCTGACTGGTATGAAACCTTTGCAACTCTTATTTTCTGATTTGATGAAGATAAACTATCTTAAACTGGGAGTTTTTCAACTCTCGGGTCCTGGCTACTTATTATCTTGCATGAGTTCTTTGCGATCATGATGATTCTATGCTTGCTACTCCTTATGCTAGTTCTTTACTTTGCTTTGAGAAATTAGCCAACAAACCTAAATCAAAAAATCACTAAAAAAAATTAGTTTACTATTTTTTTCTGAATATTTAGTATTCTTAGAGTCATCCCGCATCAGTTTGGTATCAGAGCAGGTTTAGGATAGTTTTTAATTTGCTTTGCATTCACGAACCCAAATTCTGCATTCTGTCCACTGCATTAGGTGTCTAGTTTTCATCTGATTTCAGCATCATAAACACTTTAGTTTTCTATGAGATTTTCACTGCATGTCCTTTGTTATTTTCTAGTAATTATCAGAATTTTTAATTATTTTTACTGAAAACCTAAATCTTTGAAATTTTGCATAATAGGAACCTTAACAGAATCCTGATAATTTCTGTGGCAGTCCAGAAAACCCTAGGTTTGTATTGTCATCTGATCTTTTTTCTACATGAAATTTGGTAGGATTTATCAAAACCATCCATCCTATGTTCCATATTTTTTTTGGATTTTTTATGCATTGGGATCTATGTCAAACTCTGCAACAACTAAAATCCTAATTCACTAATTTCTGCTACATTCTGCATCTTGACTCAAGCTAACCTAATCAACTTCCACACACCCCAATCCCAAGCCAAACTTTATTTGATAACCCCAGTTAACTTAAACCTAACTTGACATCTCATAAATTAATTAAAAAATTATTTTATTTTTTGATTGTTTTAGATTGCATCAGGACCATTGAATGTTCATCATCTTTTAATCTAATCTTAAGGGCATTCAATATAACATCAGGGTAGGAGGTCATAACCTGACCTGGGCCCAAAACAACCATCCACCATTTCCACCCAAGCCTTAATTAAAATTGATTAGACTTAATTTGCCCTAGAGGGCTAGGAGACATCAACAGGTCGGGTCCGAGCTGTGTGGGCCAACTAGCGCATTTAACCTTTTAGCTATCACTAAAAGCTGGTGTCTAAGGCTAGGGGTCCAGAGTCAAATGACCTAAGTGGTGTTGTGGTTTTTAATTGGATCCTTGCAAAAGCAGGGGAGGCCTCCCACATTCACACCCCCTACCTGGCCAGTGGAAGGACTAGCTATTGAGTTAGGTGTAAGTTAAGCTAACCCACCCAGTTTCTGGCTCTAGGTCTAGGAAACCCTAGATTATACTAGCCTTTTCTTTCTCTTTTGCACGCTTGGTTGCATCATTTCATTTTGATTGTTTGATTTGTTGCATGACCACTAGATTAGGAACTCAATACTAGTAGACTTAATCCAACCCAACTAGTGTGACCATGAAGTCCAACCCTAGGAGAGCCCAATACTCTGATCCATATAGGGAGCCCAACCCTAGGAGAACCCCATACCATGACCCATACTTGGAGCCCAATCCTAGGAGAACCCAATACTTTGACCCTTACTAGAAGTCCAACTATAGGAAGCCCAATTATCAAGTACCCACCTTCAGTGGCACCTCAAATCCTGAGGATTACATAGACTGGGAAAAAGACATTGAACAATATCTTGAATGGTATGGCTTGAGTGATATGAAAAAGTGTCAATTTGTCCAGCTCAGGCTAACTGATCAAGCTAGATTATATTGGGACCAAGTAGAAAGACTCAATAATCAGATAGGCAACCTATCCATTACCACCTGGGAAGCCATGAAGTTGAAGCTTAGGGCTAAGTATGTTCCCCCATACTATCGACAGTGCCTTCTAGACCAATGGAATAGGTTATATCAAGGAAATAGGTCTGTATCAGAGTATATAGCCCAATTTGAAGAATGTGCCCTTAGGTGTTGCCTAGATGAACCCAAATCAGTGACCTTATCCAGGTTTGAGACTGGCCTTTGTGAAGACATCCAGTGGAAACTATATCATTGGAAAATTCAGAACTTAGAGAAAGCCTATAACATATCTTTGGAATATGAGTCAATCCTTAGAATAGAATCCATAACCTATGAACCCATAATCCTTAGGCAGCTTGAACCCCATAGGATCAGCATGCCAGACCCTAGCCAGTTTTCCTTTAGCCAAACCCCTCCTACTATCCCATTGGTTCACCAAGATGACCTAGAAGAAGAGATATATGAGGTTGACCCAAGTTTAGTAGAGGAGTATGAAGATGATGAGTCTATTGTAGATCTAGAGGAAGAAACACATATAAAAGACCCAGAAGTAGTTGACTATAACCAAACCCCAATAAAAACCAATCCAAAATTAGTTGAGTCTGAATCTAACCCAGTTCAACCATGGAGTCCAATCTAGAAACCCTCAAGGCCCTAATTGAACAATGGGCCCAAAAAATTAACCAATTCCAAACCCAGTTTACCCAATTCACCACCCTAGAATCAGTTGACCCTGACCAAACCTAGGTAGAAGCCAATCTAATATTAGTTGATCCAGTAGAAACCCAGGTAGAAGCCAATCCAGTGTTAGTTGATCCAGTAGATACCCAGGTTGAAGCCACTCTAGAGTTAGTTGACTTTAACCACACCCAATCTGTAGTGGAAGAACCTTTAAAGGAAGAAGATCATGAGGAATCCAATCCCACTATTAGAGCTTTACTTGAGGAGCCACTAGAAGAAAGCCCAATTAGAGAGCCCAATCCTTTGATTTGTGAACCAGAAGAGTTTATTAAGGACTTAATCTCTTTAGATCAATGCCCTCAAGATGAACTCACCTCTTTGACACCACTTAATCTTTTTCCTGAAATCAATGATCCCTTCTTCCATTATGCAGACCCTTTAGATATGCCTCAAACCCATAAGGTAAATCTCATTAGTCTAGGACTCATCCTTGAAACCCCTTCTAATATTCTACTCTTTCTAATTAACCCTGAACCATCTCCTTATTTCTCATCTTGCCAGACCAACCCTGAACCAACCTCTTATTTTCTACTATTGTTGGAAACTTCTTCTGCTTTCTTTACTATTAAGTTGCATTTTATAGGAGTTTGCATGTTGCATTCACTCATTATTCATGTCATGTTTTCATCTTACTTTAGAAGAACCCTATGGAACCTAGTAGGAGTACATAGTAAGTTCTCATGTGCATGTCATGCAAGGATCAAACCTAAAGAGTTTATAGTCTATTAGGTTTTGTCCCTTAGAGTCCAATAAAACATCCTTTGATAGGGATGTCTAGTCGAGTCTATTAGGTATTAGTTGAGTTCAATAAATGCACTACCCTTTGCACAGCATATGCATATGGAAATTAGTCAAAAGCTGAACATAACTAATGAATTAACTAACAACTTTGCTAATTCCCAAAAGAGAGATAAATAATTTTGCAGGGGATTTTGTAGTTGTAAAGAGTTTTTTGCTCGCGAAGCTGGCCCATCCAAGATAATGAATATCGATGGACCCAATGCCTATGTGCATGAGATACTACCTGATTTAGGTATTAGCTCCACCTTGATCATCTCAGATTTTATAGAGTCTAGGGAGCTAGCAGTGATACCTAGTGAGCACCTTGAGCCTATCCCTCCCTTTGAGAGAGAACCCACCCTAGAGTGTCACCAACCAATTGGCCAAATGGTGAGGAAAAGATCAAGAGAATCCTAGATGATCAAGCCATATGTACCTGGAATCGTGGCCATTAGAGGTACTTGGTCCGGTGGCAAGGTCGGCCAGAATCTGAGGACTCGTGGATCACCCATGAGGATATGCAGCGCCTCAACTCAGACCTACTCGAGCACTATGAGAGCCAAGTTATCCCATACTCGACGGGGTCGAGTTCCTCCAATCCCGGGAGAATTGGTGGGGGCACCAGGATCAGACACAGATTATTGGGCCCTATTTGGTTTACCTAGCCATGTGTCAAATTTTGTAATCAACTAGAATTGAGTCCTGTAATAAGTTGAGGTTAGTTGATTTATCTCAACCCTCAACCTAGTCCAGTACATTGAGTCCTGTATACCAGTATGAGTCTAGTGTGAGTTCACTTCTTGCACAAGAGAGGAGTCTACGCTATTTTTGAGTTCCACCATATCTCATTCTGAAGCCAGAAGTAGTTACACCAGCTTAGGGGAGCTCAATCGACACCCAGGTGCCCTGATTGTGCCCTGATTTTCCCCGGGTGCCATTTCAGATGCCAAATTCCCTCCAAATGCTTTTAGGATATTCCATATGCTAGGAGCCCATGTTTTCTAGGTTATTCCAGCACTCCAAGCCTTAAAATCATGCCTAGGGGCCAAGCCCAAGCCCTTAAGAAGAAAGATTCCGACCAGATTCCCTAGAATATGCCAGCCCATGAGCCAAACCCCTGGAGGCCCACCTGGACCCCTCAAATTTTCATCCAAGCCCATGAAGGAGGCATCCTTGCTGCTTCCCCAAGGTCCAAAAATGAATTTGAGGAGTTTGACCAAGTCCAAGCCAAGTGGGGAGAAGAAAGAAGAGAAGACTAGGTCAAAATTCTAACTTAGTTGGGATTTCAAGTCCTTTTGAAACTTTGCAATTCTAACCTAGCTAGGAAAGGACTTATATTCCAATTGGGAAGAGGATTTGTAACCCAAGTATAACCATAGTTAGTGAGGGCATCGGAAATCTATAAATACCCCACCCCTCCCTCTCTTGTAACCATCTCATTCTTGTGAATACAACTTGCTGAAATTTTGAGTTATTACCTTGTGTTAGTGTTTTGTTTTGGTTCTTTAGGTTGTGTTTTTTGAAAGGGATATGCCCTACAAGCCAATCTATGTTATATCTCCCAAACCATTGTAATTGACAATTTTCTAAATAAAGGCATTATTTTTCATCATACGCTGTGTTTATATTATATGATGAACCCCATAGATTAGGGCTATGATTTTAGGGTTATGATGAGATCATACCAGTGAGACCTAAAATCTTAAAACATTAATCTAAAGTATTCATAGTCAAAGGAACCCTGAGTAGGGGATCAGGGTTTTTTCGATAAGACTAGCACATCCCGGGTATACTGGAAAGGGTGACTGCTCTCACAGTCACTTGTGTATGACACTAATACTGGGATGTGGGTGCTCATTGGAGAATGAGTTCACTGATATGATCCAACTTGAGAACATCTAATGGAGTCTTAGCTACATGTCAATAGAAGGTTCTCATAGTGGGAGTGGTACAAGTAATCTTTTGACCTGAGACTGCCATAAGTACCTTATGTACATGAACCCATTCTTTGGTTCAATCCTAATCATGACACTGAGCCATGCACAGGATTGATACTGGGAATGGTGAATTGGATATGAAGGTAATGAGTAGGTCAACATGGAATCGATCACTCTTAGTAAGAGGAGATTGCATCCAGCTAGTCAACAATCGCATGATGATTCAGGAAATCTTTGATCAAAGTAAAGATATTAGAGATGGTTTCTAATATCAAGATAATCGAATCATCATTATAAGATTGAGCTAGAAATAAATATAATATTGGATTTGACATATATCCATATCCATAGTTATATTTTGGGTGCAGGCTGATAGAAAGATTTAATTGTACGGTAACTCTCTACTGAAGGGTAATTTTGGTATTTCACCAGAATTTTCATATCTTCCGGGTAGACATGACACGTTGCTAGACGTCAATCTTGTCTTGTGGGTTGATCAAGTTCAAAGATCACATGTTAGGAAGAGTCCTAATTGATCGAATCGGGTAAGCCCGGTTTGACCTAAATCGATTAGAAAGAGTTCTAATCAAATTAGGTCAACTTGTATTCGAACCCACTGCTGGCTAGATGTGGAACCCAATGGGTCACACACTTAAGAGGATTGATAAAGAGTTTAATTTGGAATTAAATCATCATTGCAGGATAACACTCTAGCAGGTGTTGCAAACCCTAACTTCTATTCGAATCAGATTCGAATTAGGGTTCCGGATTGGTTCAAATTGGGTTCTAATTGGACCTAATTAGATCCTAATTGAGAAAATAGGAATATGGCTAACCCTGTTGGCTAGCCATGTAGCTTGGCTAGCCTCCCCACCCGCCCCATTTGTTTTTCCATGCCAAATGCCAAGAGTCCATGCGCTTATGGACTCTTGGCGCGCCATTAGGAAGAGTCCATGGCGCATGGACTCTTGGCGCGCCCCAAATATTTCTCCGATGATTTTATTTGGGGTGGCCTCCTTGCTTACTCATTAGCACCTTAAATACCTTCATTTGGATGGGAATCCAATGGCTAGAAGTCCTTTAAGAAAGACAAAAGTCGCTGTTTCCTCCCGGGCGCGCGAAATAACATCTCTTCGGAGATGAAAAGTCGCGACCCTTTTCCTTTTTAAACACCGCAGTTTTTCCTTTAAGAAAAGCCATGGGATTTAATCTGGAAGGCCGTGAGATGGGAGGATGGGGCATGAGAAATTGAGAAGGGTGTGAGAAAGTGATTACGGAGAGGTGTGTAGGCGCCTATCTGATTTCTAATTAAAGGGTCGGAAAAGTCAGAACATTTATTATTTTTTCCTTTCTTCCTCTCCTAAAGACTCTTTTATTTTTTCTTGCTCTTGCATTGTTTCCTTTACAGAGTAAACCTCTGTCGAAACTCTGCTACTGAATAAGAATAAAAGTAAAAGTCTCCGACGGTAAAGGAAAGAAAGGAGTTCTGATTTGTTCCTTTCTTTCTTACATTAAGACATCATTGTCTTAATTTCTCCTCTAGCTTAAGACAAGCCTATGTCCTCTTAGGACAAGGTCTTTTCTTCAAGACAAGGGTGTCTAAAGGGCCAAGGTCTTTGTGGAAGGAGGAGAAGGGGTCAAGGAAAGGGAAGCAAGCTTTTGTGTGGAGGAATTCAAGCCATAGTCCAAGCAATTGAGTTATAGGAAGAAGAACTCAATAGAAGGAACCTTTGAAAAGAAGATAGAGTTATCTTGATCACTGCTCTGTGTGGATCACCATCGGAGGGCGGACACTTGGATGCCTGGTGAATTCAATTAGCCCCTTCAATATCAACTTTGTTGGAATTAGCGATTACAGGTTGGTACTCTAATTCTAACAATGTATGTTTAAATGTTCAATATATGTTTTAATCCTGAATAAGGAGATTTTGGCTAAGGGATTATGATGCAAATTTCATCATTTTGAAATTATACTTCTGCTGCGGTGCACCGGAATCCCCAACAGTGGTATCAGAGCCACCCTTATTACAGTTAAAACATATGAAAATTTTCATGTGGTTTTGATGTAGTGTTGCATGTTAGGGTTTTTTAAATCCTTGAATCCTGATAATACTTAGCATATTTTTGTTGCAAATATGTTTTGGTGTATGCCACTAGTTAGGGTTTTTCCACTCAAACCCTAATTATTATAGAGATATGATTAGTTTTGAAGTCATCATACTGAAATAAGGTTGCCCTGGCATAATGGTGGATCCATTATGTGGTAAATGGTTGTCCTAGTATGATGACACACTTAGCACATATTTGTTTTTATCTATGTGATATCTTCTATAAGAATGTGCTGGCAAATTTTATAAAGCCCTCTTCTTAAAATTATATTAAGTCATAGTATATTTAACTAATAAGCATCACTAGTCATGATGAACAATTGATCATTCGGTGTCTAGAAAGGTGGTTTTGGGAAGGTAAAGAGAATCGTGGTTTTTAATTGGTTCTGTTAACTGACCTGGCTAATTTTTATTGGTGTCTAGGAAAGCAACGGGGGGACTCCCACATCTCTTCCACTTGCCTGGCCGATTTGATTATATTTAAATCTTGACTTAAATGCTTAGTGTTAAAAAAATGCTATATGTTGGCCTTCCTTCATGCTGGATCATTACTGTGTTATGAACGACATTAGGTTTGTTGTGTTATCTGCAAGACCTAATAGGGTGATTGTCATAATATTGGTCTAGTGCAAAGATATGCTTACAGTATATTCAGTATAATGCCTTGTTGTGTTATCTGCAAGGGCATTATATTTGAATACTGACTGTATAGAAATGAAAGGGTCTTGACTTAACTTGAACATTATGGTTTGTTGTGTTTTCTGCAAGACTTATAATGTTCTAGAGGCCAAGTTATTTTTGAGAATTATATGAGATATAATTGGAAGAGTTTCCTACCTTTGAGCATATAAAAGATTTGTTATGTTATCTGCAAGATCTTTTATAAGTTATAAGGATCTCAATCTCACTAAAAAAACCGATCAGGGTTCTTCTCGATTATCATAGTGAGGGCTATGATTTTTGATAAAATAGTGGGAGACATAATTAAATTGAAGACCTAATTTAATTATGTAAGTCATTTCATGGTTGTTTGGTTATGTATTGTTCTTTATTAAATGTAGATAAATGGCATCTTCATTATCACTGAGAAGCATCTTAGATACCAACAAATTGACTGGTCCAAACTATGTAGACTGGTTGAGAAACTTAAAGATTGTACTAAGTTCAGAAAAACTTTCTTATATTCTTGATACCCCTAGTCTTAATCCACTAGGGGATGATGCCACATAGAAAGATATGGCCACATACAAAATGTGGCAGAATGACTCCCTCACTATCAAGTGTATCATACTGGCCTCTATGACCAATGAGTTACAGAGGCAGCATGAAAGCATGGATACTCAATCCATAATGCTCAATTTAAAGGAGCTTTATGGAGAACAAAGCAGAACTGCTAGATACGAAATATCTAAGCAGTTATTCCGTGCTAGAATGACAGAGGGTACATCCATTCAGGATCATGTCCTGAAGGTAATTGACTTAATCACCAGATTGGGTCAATTAGGATTTATTACGGATGGGGAGCTGAATCAGGATTTAATCCTGCAATCACTCTCGGAGTCATTTTCTCAGTTTGTCTTGAATTATCACATGAACAAACTGAACACTTCCTTGCCTGAGCTGTTAAATATGTTAAAAATAGCAGAGAGCCATGTTAAGAGAGAAAAGGCTCCACTTCTTCTTGTTGATAAGACCAATAAGAAGAAATCAGGCAAAAAGTGTTTTAGTAGGAGGCTAAACCCTAAGGGTGGCATCAATAAGAACAAGAAAGGAAAGAAGGCCTCAAAATAGTCAACCTGTTTCTTTTGCGGCAAAGCGGGACATTGGAAAAGGAATTGCAAGGCTTACCTTGCAATTGTGAAGCCTGGTGCGGCAGATGCACCAAAAGGTATGTATGAGATACATACTATATTGACATTAAATTCGTCTATATCAAATACTTGGGTATTGGATACCGCTTTTGGTTACCATATATGCAAATCTTTACAGGACCTCGACAAGCTTAAAGTATTGAAGGAAGGCGACTTCAATCTCTACGGTGCTGGTGGTGATATCATCCAAGCAGAAGCTGTAGGGACATATATTCTGAAGTTGCCTTCAGGGAAGATCATGGAGTTAGAAAATTGTTACTATATGCCAAAGATTATTAGGAACATTATATCTATTCCTTTGTTATTAAAACAAGGATATGTAATGGATGTAACGAGCACTGGTTGCTCGATAATGTTATCTAATAAAATTATTTGTTCTGGCATATTTAGCAATGGGCTCTTAACTCTTTCTTCCAATGATAGTATTTTTCATGTCAATACTAAAAGGAAAAGAAAAGACTTTAATGATACTTTACTTTGGCATCATAGACTTGGTCATGTTAATGAGTCTAGGATTAGCAAGTTATACAAGGAAAAATTCCTTGATCCTTATGAGTATGAATCATTAGGAACTTGCGAATCATGTCTCATGGGTAAGATGACAAAAACTCCATTCACTGGACATGGGGAAAGGTCAACTGAGTTATTAGGACTTATACATACTGATGTATGTGGTCCAATGACAACTCAGGCCAGAGAAGGATACTCATATTTTATCACTTTTACAGATGATTTATCTAGGTTCGGATATGTGTATCTTATGAAACACAAATCTGAAGCCTTTGATAAATTTAAGGAGTATCAAAGTATGGTCGAAAAACAAACCGGGAAAAGTATTAAAGTTCTTCGTTCTGATCGAGGAGGAGAATACTTATCCACGGAGTTTTTAGACTATCTTAAAGTTAATGGAATCCTTTCTGAATGGACCCCTCCTTATACACCACAGCTAAATGGTATAGCTGAATGGAGGAATCGTACCTTATTAGATATGGTACGATCCATGATGTGCTTCATAAATTTACCCATTTCCTTTTGGGATCATGCCCTAGAAACTGCTGTTTACATTCTGAACAAGGTACCTTCTAAATCTGTTGTTAGTACTCCATATGAAATTTGGAGTGGAAAGAAACCATATCTTAAATATTTCAAGGTATGGGGATGTCTAGCTTATGTTAAAAGAAATTTTGGACAAAAGTTGGAACCTAGAGCGGATAAATGTCTATTTGTAGGATATCCTAAAGAAGGTAGAGGATATCTATTCTACCATCCTACTGAATAAGGGGGTGGTGAATTTAGTGGGAGGTTCTAGAGGTCGTCGTCCCTTTAAGAAAGGGAAGGATAAAAAAAAGGGAAAGAATGTGTTGAATGCTCCTAGCTCGAGTCAAACCAGGAAAGTGAGAGCTGACCAGTCTTTTGCAGAGTGCTTCTATTGTAAGAATCGGGGACACTGGAATAGGAGCTGTCCTTTTTACCAAGCATCCCTAGATTCGAACAGGCCAAGGAAGGGAAAGCAGCAGATTGCTAGACAAGGTATTTATATGATAAAACATTGTAATTTCTCTATTTGTGATACTGCTAACTGGGTATTGGATACCGGTAGTCCTATTCATATTTGTAATTCATTACAGGGACTACAAGTTAGCAAGAGATTCAAGGATGGGGAACAGTTTCTGAGCGTCGGGAATGGAAATTGTGTTCCAATACTGGTGATCAGAGTTCTGAGTCTTGTCTTTGAGTCCTGTACTGTCGAGTTAGTCGACTGCCATTACTGTCCTAGTTTCATTATGTGCATTATCTCTGTAGGCCTTTTGGCCAATTGTGGTTATGAACTATCAATAAAAGGAGATATTTGCCAAGTTATTTTGAATAACTCTGTGATAATGAAAGCTAAGTTAAATAATGGCATTTATATACTGTCACGGCCTGTTAGTGTAATGTACACATCTAGCAAACACCCAAGGTTAAAAAATATCAGTGATCTGTATCTTTGGCACTGTAGGCTAGGTCATGTTAACCAGAATAGGATAAACATGATGTGACAAGAAGGTCTCCTCAAGGTCAGTGATTCTGAATCACTGCCCACTTGTGAATCCTATTTACTTGGTAAAATGACCAAGTCACCTTTTACTGAAAAAGGTGAACGAGCTACAGAACTTTTGAGACTCATACATACTGATCTATGTGGACCCATGACAGTTAGTGCCAAAGGTGGATACAGATATTTCAACATTTATAGATGACCTTTCGAGATTCGGTTATCTTTTTTTGATGAGACATAAATCTGAGTCATTTGAAATGTTCAAACGATATCGTAATGAAGTAGAGAAACAAACTGGAAAAAGTATTAAAACTCTTCGATCTGATCGAGACGGTGAATACCTATCTGGTGAGTTTTTGACATACCTTAAGGAGAATGGGATTCTCTCTCAGTGGACACCTCCAAGAACACTACAGTTGAATGGTGTGTCCGAAAGGAGGAATCGAACCCTGTTGGACATGGTTCGATCCATGATGGGCTTTGCAACTCTGCCACTATCCTTTTGGGGATTGCACTTGAGACAGCTTGTCACTTGTTAAATAATGTTCCGAGTAGTCTGTTGTCTCCACTCCATATGAGATGTGGACTGGACGTAAGCCTTCAATCTCATACCTTCGGGTCTAGGGTTGTCCAGCTTATGTAAAGCGTTTAGACTCAGATAAACATGGTCCTAGGTCTGATCGGTGCCTGTTTATTGGTTACCCTAAGAAAACTAAAGGGTATTTCTTCTACTTGGAAGATGAACATAAAGTGTTCATCACTCTTAGGGCTATCTTTTTGGAAAAGGAGTTCCTTGGAGAAGGGACTGTAGTCTCTAAGATTGAACTTGGTGAAGTTCAGCCACTAAAAGATCCTGCACACTCTAAGGACATCATAGAACCTACTGCGATTGGATCACACCCAGAACCCATTGTTAGGAGATCCGGTAGAGTACCGCGTTAGCCAGATAGATACTATGGTTTCTTGGTCTGGGATGGCGATCCTATTGAGTTCAACGAGAACAATGAGGATCCGATCACCTATATGGATGAGGATCCGATCACCTAGACAGGGGGAGCTTAATGAATATTGCATACCTTTTCTGCTGAAGTGTTCAAATAAATGATAAAGGGGGAGAAATTTCACATTGATTAGAAATTGTATAAAAAGGGGGAGAAATACATGTTTAATTTGCTTCAATGATTACTATTCTGCTCTCTACTTATTACATCTAACTGTCAATGCTTAATGTTGCTTAATACACTCGAGCACTTATTCTCTGACACTTACATTTTATAGAATTGGCTTTGTGTATAACTGTATAGCATACATTGATACTCATTTGAGAATACAGTTAATATTGTGATACGTCGAATAAGTGTAAATGCTTACTATGATATACATCTATGCTTGTGAATAGAATAGATTTTTTCATGCCCAGTATTTTGTCATCATCAAAAAGGGGGAGATTGTTGACCCTTGAAGTGATTTTGATGATAACAAAATATTAGAGTATGTATTTGGTTATCTAACAACTCTTCAAATGGTTGACAAGTTTTTGTAGGATGACTACTTTGACATATTTTTTAAATCCTACAACCTTTATTTCTTTGTGTTGGGTTGTAAGTAATTAGAATCTTGTAAAGAAGAGCCCAACAAAATTTTTTCTATTTAAATCAAAGATAAAGGGTTGCTTCTACTAGTTTTCAAGCTTTAATTTCTCTTGATATTGTTGTAAGAAGATCTTAAGGAAGTCTTCAAAGCTTGGCATGTACGTTCTGGAGAATGAAAATTGGTCTGGCTGAAGAACCAATCTCAAGCCGACTGGATGGAGGAACCAGCTGACTCTGGCACTGGCACAAGAAAGAAAATCTCTGGCACGTAGAACCAGCTGACTGGCACCAAGTCCCAGCTGACTCGTCCAAAACTTGGTTGAAAATGTTCTGAGAACCTCAGGGATCCGAGCCGACTGGATTTCAGCCTAGCCGACTCGTCCAGAGTGAACTATTTTCTCGACTATGAAACCTAGCCAACTAGTATTCAACCTAGCTGACCCGAACCTGATCCGAGCCGACTCAAAGATGTCCGAGCCGATTGGAATGTCAGAATCTCTTCCCAACGGCTAGTTCCAGATTTTTTATTTTGAATCCCAAAAGTGCTCCAACGGTAACCTATCACTTCCCAACGGTCTACAACATTCAAAATCAATGGAAGGCAGTTGAAGTCTCTATAAATGAGGTGTGAGAACATCCTTAGAGAGATTAATGAGTTGTTGAATATTTATTGAATATTTATTGAAGTAAGAAGTGAGAGCACTTAAGCTTTGAAGTCAGCCTTCAAGCCTTCACCAACTCTTATCAGAAGCTTGAAGCAACTTTTGAGGAAAGCAAGAAAGCCATTGAAGTGCATTGAAGGGCATTCAATTCAGCTTCACTAGAGCTGCATTGGCAACCACTAGAAAACTTAGTTTATCATTTCGTTGCTTTTCATTCTACTCTTAGAATACTTGGGTTATTGGTGAACCCGGTTGTAAAAACCAAATAGGTTTCTTTGGTGAGCCTACTTAAAACCAAAGTGTAGAGGTTCTAGGTGAGCTTGTGAAAACCTAGTGTTGGGTTTCTTTGGTGATCCCTTTCAAAACCAAAGTGTAGAGGTTGGGATTATGATCCTGAAAAATAATCCGACTGTATTCCGGTTTGGAGGATATAGTAAAAATCCCGAGTGGTGAACTTGGATAGTGGACGTAGGAGCTGGGTTGCTCCGAACCACTCTAAACTTATTTTGTTTGTGTTGTGCTTTACTTACTTTTCAACTTCTGCACTTAATTCTGATTAACACAACACTCAACCACTAAAAGGAATTACTTATGCACATATTTGTAAGAAATTTTGTAATTCCCAATTCACCCCCCTCTTGGGAAAAGCCACCTGGACAACAGCTGGTATCAGAGCAGTGTTTCTGATTACTTGAGTAAAGTTTGATGGCTCATCCCATGAGTACATCCTTGGCCGAAGGCCAGTCAACAAATAGACCTCCACTATTCACATGTACTAATTACTCTTATTGGAAAGCACGAATGAAAATTTACATTCAAGCTATTGATTTTAAATTATGGAAGGTCATCTTAAAAGGGCCACACATTCTCATGATCAAAGTTGATGGCGTGGACATCCCTAAGCCTGAAGAGGACTGGGATGATCATGACATGAAAATGTGGGAATTGAATGCCAAAGCAATGAACTTACAATACTGTGCTTTGGATGCAAATGAGTTCAACCGAATTTCCACTTGCTCTTCAGCAAAGGAAATCTGGGACAAACTCAAAGTGACCCATGAGAGAACTTCCCAAGTGAAAACCTCAAAGATAAATCTTTTAGTTCACAACTATGAACTGTTTAAAATGGAACCTTCTGAAATAATGTTCTCTAGATTTACAGATATTATTAATGGTTTGAAGAGTCTTGGCAGGGTATACTCAAATGCTGATCTAGTTCAGAAGATACTCCGATCTTTACCTGACAAGTGGGATCCCAAAGTGACAGCAATCCAGCAGGCCAAAGATCTCAACACATTACTATTGGATGAACTACTGGGACCACTCATCACCTACGAGCTAACTATGCAGCACAGAAATGAAGACAAACAGAAGAAAAAAAAAACTATAGCCTTCAGAGCTGCTACTGAATCAAAGAGGGATGATGAAGAGTCTGAAGAAGAAAGCACCTCCTCCAATGATGACCTAGAAGACAATGATATCGCAATGGTTGTGAGAAGATTTAGAAAGTTCATGGAAAGAAAGAAAGGAAGATTCAACCGGAAATTCCATAGGAAGGATTACGGAAAAGAAAAATAAAAGGACAGAGAGAAAGATAAAGAAGTAGTCCCCACATGCTATGAATGCAAGAAGTCGGGCACATTCGTCCAGACTGTCCTCTATGAAGAAATCCTTCAAATTAAAAAAGAAGAAGAAAGCCATGGTTGCCACATGGACCAATAGTGAAGAATCATCTTTGTCTGAAGAAGAGACCACCAAGGCTGCAAATCTGTGTTTAATGGGTCTCGAAGATGAGGAATGTCTTGCAGCCCAAAAATTGAAGAAAATGTGGTACTTAGACAATGGCTGCTCAAGATATATGATGGTGACAAGGACCAGTTTATCACCCTTGAAATGAAAGGAGGCATGATCACCTTTAGAGACAATGGCAAATGGAGAATAATCGGTATTGGCAAGATCAAAATAACTCCCTTCACTTTTATTGAAAATGTTTTGCTAGTAGACAAGTTGAAGCATAATCTTTTAAGCATAAATCAATTATGTGATAAAGGCTTCAAGGTTGTCTTTGAATCTTCTATGTGTATAGTAACTAACACTTTAGATTCTAGCAATAAGTTCATTGGACATAGACTTGGGAATATCTATGTGGTAGATCTTAATGATCTTGCCATGTCAAGTAGCCCCAGTCTAGTTGCAATGAATGCTAAGACCAAAGAGTCGTGTTTACTATGGCATAGACGACTAGGTCATGCTAGCATGCATACTATTGCCAAATTGATTTCTAAAGATCTTGATAGAGGCATGCCTAAGTTCAAAGTTGGTTTTGATCATGTTTGTGATGCATGTCAAATGAGTAAACAAACTAGGGGGAGTTTTAAATAAAAAAATATAGTTTCTATAACAAGACCACTTGAACTACTTCACATGGACCTTTTCGGACCTACTAGGACCACAAGCCTAGGAGGTATGAAATATGCTCTTGTGATAGTAGATGATTTTTCAAGATTTACTTGGATTTTGTTTATTACTTCAAAAGATGAAACCTTTCATGTTTTCAGAAAATTCCATAAAAAGGTTTCAAATCAAAAGAACTTATCTTTAATTTCAATTAGAAGTGATCATGGAAATGAATTTGAAAATCAATTTTTTGAAGATTATTGTACAGAATTTGGCATTGATCACAACCTCTCCGCTCCTAGAACACCTCAACAAAATGGTGTTGTGGAGAGAAAAAATAGGACATTGGAAGAAATGGCTCGCACAATGTTGTGCGAAGGCAATCTTCCAAAGTACTTTTAGGCAGAAGCGATGAACACTGCATGCTATATTTTAAACCACATTTTGATCCGTCCTATTTTAAAGAAAACCCCTTATGAGCTTTGGAATGATAGAAAATCCAATATCAATTATTTTCATGTGTTTGGATGCAAATGCTTTGTGCATAACAATGGAAAAGATAATTTAGAAAAATTTGATTCTAAAGCTGATGATACAATTTTTCTAGGTTATTCATTACATAGCAAAGCATATCGGGTTTTTAATAAAAGGACTCTTACTGTTGAAGAGTCAATACATGTTGTATTTATTGAAACTAACCCTACACCTTCTAGACTAGAAGAGTGCATAGATAATGATGCAGGTACATTGCAAAAAGGAATGGAGGACTTGAACATTCAAGATAAAGACACTCAAGACGGAGAAGAAATGGTAAGTAAGGATCACACCGATCTACCGAGTGACTGGAGGTATGTTACATCTCATCCTAAAGAATTAATCATAGAAGATCCTTCACATGGTGTTAGGACTAAGTTTGCACATAAGGATGCACATGATTACCTAGCCTTTGTATCACAAATAGAACCCCATAGCCTAGAAGAAGCTGAGACTGACCCAAACTGGATGATGGCAATGCTTGATGAATTAAACTAGTTTGAAAGGAATAGGGTATGGACACTAGTAGATAGACCTACTGACCATCCAATAATAGGAACCAAATGGGTCTATAAAAATAAATTAGATGAACAAGGAAATATAATAAGAAACGAAGCTAGACTAGTGGCTAAGGGATATAACCAAGAAGAAGGTATTGATTTTGATGAAACTTTTGCACCTGTAACAAGACTAGAAGCCATTAGATTACTACTTGCATTTGCTTGCTACATGAATTTCAAACTTTTTCAAATGGATGTAAAGAGTGCATTTCTTAATGGTTTTATCTCTGAACAAGTTTTTGTGGAACAAACACCAGGTTTTGAAAATCACACATTTCCAAACCACGTATTTAAATTAAACAAAGCATTGTATGGTTTGAAACAAGCACCTAGAGCCTGGTATGATAGACTTAGTACTTTCTTAATTGAAAATTATTTTTCTTGAGAAAAATTTAGATAAAACCTTATTTATCAAAAGAAGAGTATTGATATCTTAGTTGTACAAATATATGTTGATGATATCATTTTAGGTGCAACTAACGAATCTCTATATAAAGAATTTGCTAAGCTTATGCAGGGAGAATTTGAAATGAGCTTAATGGGCGAACTAAACTACTTTCTTGGACTTCAAGTAAAACAAACAAAGGAAGGCATCTTCATCAACCAAGCCAAATACATTAAAAAAATCATCAAAAAGTTTGGTATGGAGAGTAGCAAATCAATGAGCACACCCATGAGCCCAGCTTACAAATTGGACCAAGATAAAAATGGATCCAATGTTGACCAAAAGCTATATAGAGGTATGATCAGATCCCTATTGTATTTGACTACAAGTAGACCTGACATATTATATAGTGTATGTGTATGTGCTAGATTTCAGTCATCACCAAAAGAAACACATATGCTTGCTGTTAAGAGAATAATTAAATACTAGAAAGTAACAAGTAATTTAGGAATTTGGTATTCTAAAATTCTATCCTGAATTTGATTGGATTCTCTGATGCTGACTATGCTGGTTGTAAAATAGATAGAAAAAGCACTAGCGGTACATGCCAATTTCTAGGGTTGAATTTAATTTCATGGCACTATAAGAAATAAAACTCCGTAGCCTTGTCCACTACGAGGCTGAGTACGTGGCTGCTGGTAGTTGTTATGCTCAAGTGTTATGGATTAAACAACAACTAGAAGACTTTGGTGAATCACAATCTAAAATTCTAATTAAATATGATAATACAAGTGCTATCAATTTGACAAAGAATCCAATTCAATACTCTAGAACCAAGCACATTAAAATTAGACATCATTTTATTAGAGATCATGTTTCAAATGGTGATATAGTGCTTGATTTTGTTCCTACTGAAGATCAATTAGCTGATATATTTACTAATCCACTTAATCAAGATAGATTTGAACTAATTAGAAGTGAATTAGGACTTTGTGATCCTTTTTAAATTCTCTAATCTAATTCCTTCAAATTTAAGGAAACATTATCTAGAGAACCTCCTGATTTCATTCTCTATCATAGAGCCTAAATTTTCTTAGAAATTTTCTCCAAAAATCTCTCAAGTTTGTGATTGAATTTTCCAAAACCTGATTTCTCTGTTCGAGTCGACTGGTTCTTAAACCGAGTCGACTAGATTCTCTGTGTTTTAGGTGAGTTCTGGCCTAGCCGTCTCAAACCTTTCTAGGGCTTTTTCGAGTCGACTGGATTATCGCGCTTGAGTTTTTTTTATTTGGGATGAAAACCCCATTCCGAGCCTTCTAACCTCCATCTCATCCTTCTAATCGTCTGTTCCTCTCCTAATCCTATTCCAAATATTCCTCTCTCCTTTCTAAGCTCTCCATTCTCTCATCTCTTCCTCTTTCCTAGCAATGGCTCCTAAACATGCAACCGGGAAACGCTCTTTACGGGCCACTCCATCCGTGGAAAGGGAAAGAAGAACGAAGAGGCATCAAGAAGAGCCGACTGCCATTGTTCATCATGAAGAACTTATGGAAGAACCTGCAAGGGCTGCTCCAATTGCTCCAAGTCAAATCCCTTCAATGTCCACAAGACCGGTAACTTCTGGCCATCGTATCATCTTTGAATTTATTAAGGAAATAGGGTTGAAGATTGGTGATTTGTTTGAGGATTAGGGCTGGAGGAAATTTTGCTCTCTAAATGAAAGAACCTACCCCTCACTTGTTAAGAAATTTATGAAAATTTGAGAGTAGGTACAGATCATGTAGAGTCTACAATTAAAGGAAGAAGAGTTTTTATCAATGAAGAAGTTCTGCACAACCTACTGGATTTTCCTACTGATGGGGTGAAATACCTAGTAATTAAGGATAGAGAAAAGGCCTTGAGAACTATCCTAAACAAGGAAGATGTCAGTGGGATTGGAACTGTCTTTGCCAATACTTTATCACTTGAAATGAGGTTATTGCATAATTTCATTAGTAGGATCTTTTTGCAAAGGACTGGAAGGTTTGATTGGGTAAGTGAGAAGGACCTGTGCCTTATGGAACATATCATGGAAAAGACTCTTGTGAATTTATCTCATATTATCATTGTGCAAATAAAGGAGACTATTAGAAAGGCTAAGGCATGCTTACCTTATGGAATGATGTTAACCCTGCTATTCAAATCCCAAAGAGTGAATTTAGAAAGTGAGGATGGAGTTGATTTGCACCATACTGACATCTACACCTCCAAGTCACTAGAAACATTGGGTTACATTCAAGTTGAAGGTGTTTGGAGAAAGAAAGGAACTAATATCAAGGCAATTTGTAGTTCAAGCAGTGAAAAAGAAGAAGAAAATGAAGAAACTGCCGGTACTGCTACTGCTGAAGCTGGAACCTCTACTGTACCTGAACCAGAATCTCTCATTCATGAACCTGCTACCACTTTTGAAGAGACTGATGCACCTTTCCCTGAATTTGATATGCCTGCACCTGAGTTCATGAAAGCTGATATACCTTTACCAAACTTTACTCCTACAGCTTCACATCCTCCAAATATCCAAGGTCAAATTGAAGATCAGATAAAGACTTTTGATATAGGATGCCAATCGATGTAACCTGGTTATTTGGAAAATAGGGAAAAACACCTAACAAACTAGGACCATGGGAGGGCTAAGAAGCCTCCCGAGACTAGGGCATAATGACACTAAAATCCTAAGACAGCTGATCTCTTTTGTTTTCAATTTTTTGGGTGGATGTGGCAAAGGAAGGATGAAGATGGGGGATCGGGAAGTGGAACTCATGGCCCTAAGACTCACTCTAGTGGGGGACGCACAGAGAAAGTCAGGGGTCAAAGCCTAAAGCTATCCTCCTAAGGGATCACAGCACCAGCTACCATGAGCACTCATCGAACCCATAATGCATATAGCAGGGCTCTCACATAGATGCGCTAGGATGACTCTCAAAGGACACGAGGGAATAAAGAAGACGAGATAGGAGATTACAAGGGTGCTCACCGAACCCATAATGCACACAGCAGGGAACGCCTCACACCCCTCATCGAACCCATAATGCATACAGCATGGAACAAAGGAAAACGGGCCTCAGCCTAGAACCAGAACTGGAACCAATGGAAAACCCAAAAATCTATATCAAATCTCTCTGATTATTGCAGGGAAAGAGGGGGCCTTTATATAGAAAAACCAAAACCCTCAGTTTCTTAGCCTCTAAGAAAACTAAAAAGGAAAGTAAATTACATCAAAATTCGTGTTGCATCAAAAATTATGCTGATCTGCTCTGAGAAGCATGTCGGCTTGATAATCTACTCAAGAAAGTGAGCTGCTCTAAAAATGGGACTGCACTGAAATCCATGCAATCTCATCTCACGGTCGTGCGGAGGATTGATCTACCGACGAAGCACACGCCCGGTGATTGAGAAGCCGGCGGTGGATGGGGCCGGCGGCCGGTCGGTGGTGGGCTGCAGGCGAGGTAGCACAGGGAAAATGGCACGGCACGCCCAGCGTGTCGTTTGGTTTCCCACGGCCGTGGGAGACCTCCTAAGCGCTGGCATGGCCGGTGGACGATCGGGAAGGCCGGGACGGCGAGAAGGTGGCCGGCGGACAAGCGGGCGGCGACGACAGGCGGCCACTGTGGACGATAGCACAGGGGCGGCACGGCATGCATGGCCATGCCATTTGGGCTTCCCACGACCGTGGGGCCCAAGGGCGTCGGCGGGGGCCCTCCAGCAGCCGGGCATGAGCCGGCGGGCGGCGGGTTGGCGGTCGGTGGCAGGCCAGCAGCGGCAGGCGACGACGGCGGCCATGGGACGTGGGCGACGATTGGTCTTCCCACGGCCATTCGTCCTCCATGGGCGAGGGCGGGGGACGGCGAGCTGCAGCGGCGGTTCGGCGGGGGAGGCCGGTGGTCGGGCGGCCTGAATCTGGGGCCGAAGGGGGCGGCGAATAGGGTTTTCAATTTTTTTAAAATCACGAGAAGAAGATGGAATAAGGGTGGAATAAGGTAAGAATAATATTGGGATAAAGCTGGAATAGAGGGAATAGGTGGAATAGCAGGAATAGGTAAAAATAAAAAAATGCAAGAAAATAAGAAAAAAATAGAAAAATACCCAGACCTGCCCTGGATCCCCATCATTCTCCTCGACCGTGAAGAACTCGACTCCGTCGAGATCGAAAAATGGAGCACACCCTAATCCACAACTCGCTCTAATACCAAAATTGATGCGTGACGAAAATCGATGTAACCTGGTTATTTGGAAAACAGGGAAAAACACCTAACAAACTAGGACCGTGGGAGGGCTAAGAAGCCTCCTGGGACTAGGGCATACTGACACTAAAATCCAAAGATAGCTGATCTCTTTTGTTTTCATTTTCTGGGTGGATGTGGCGAAGGAAGGATGAAGATGGGGGACCGGGAAGTGGAACTCATGGCCCTGAGACTCACTCTAGCGGGGGACGCACACAGAAAGTCAGGGGTCAAAGCCTAAAGCTACCCTCCTAAGGGATCATAGCACCAGCTACCCTGAGCACTCATCGAACCCATAATGCACATAGCAGGGCTCTTACTTAGATGCGCTAGGATGACTCTCAAAGGACACGAGGGAATAAAGAAGACAAGATAGGGGATAACTAGGGTGCTCACCGAACCCATTATACACATAGCCGGGAATGCCTCACACCCCTCATCGAACCCATAATGCACACAGCAGGGAACGAAAGAAAATGGGCCTCAGCCCAGAACCAGAACTAGAACCAATGGAAAACCCAAAAATCTATATCAAATCTCTCTGATTATTACAGGGGAAGAGGGGGCCTTTATATAGAAAAACCAAAACCCTCAGTTTCTTAGCCTCTAAGAAAACTAAAAAGGAAAATAAATTACATCAAAATTCATGTTGCATCAAAAATGGTGCTGATCTGCTCTAAGAAGCATGTCGGCTTGATGATCTGCTCCAGAAAGCATGCTGCTCTGAAAATGGGACTACTCTGAAATCCATGCAATCTCATCTCACGGCCGTGCGAAGGATCGATTTACCGACAGAGCACACGGCCGGTGACCGGGAAGCAGGCAGCGAACGGGGCTGGCGGACGACGAGCGGCGGCCAGCCGGTGGTGGGCTGCAGGCGCAGCGACACAAGGGAAATAGCACGGCATGCCTAGCGTGTCGTTTGGTCTCCCACGGCCGTGGGAGACCTCTTGGGCGCCGGCGTGGCCGGTGGACGGTGAGGAAGGCCGGGAATGGCGGGAAGGTGGCCGGCGGACAGGCGGGTGGCGACGGCAGGTAGCCACGGTGGGCGGCGGCGTAGGGGCGGCACGGCATGCACGGCCGTGCTGTTTGGGCTTCCCACGGTCGTGGGGCCCAAGGGCACCAGCAAGGGCCCTCCGACGACCAGGCATGAGCCGGCTGGTGGCGAGCGGCGGCCGGTGGTAGGCCGACGGCGGCAGCCCACGATGGCGGCCGTGGGGCGTGGGCGACGGTTGGTCTTCCCATGGCCGTTCGTCTTCCACGGGCGAGGGCGGCGGTGGCGGCGGCTCCTCCGGCGAGGGCGGGGGCCGGCGAGCGGCGGCGGTGGTCCGGTGTGGGCGGCCAGGGGTTGGGCGGCCCGAATATGGGGTCGGAAGGGGCGGCAACTAGGGTCTTGAAATTTTTTAAAATCACGAGAAGAAGATGGAATAAGGCTAGAATAAGGTAGGAATAATGTTGGGATAAAGCTGGAATAGAGGGAATAGGTGGAATAGCGGGAATAGGTAAAAATAAAAAAATGCGAGAAAATAAGAAAAAAATAGAAAAATATCCGGACCTACCCTGGATCCCCATCAACTTTGACTGATTCACTGATAGGGACTATCACTTCACTTTTTGGTGATCTAAAATAGTCGGTGGATAGTAGACTATCTCAACTTGAAGAACATGTTACAAGTTTGCAAGGAAAAGTTGAAGCAATAGAAACTTCGAGATATGCACCTCAAGTGAAACTTCAACCTATCCTAGACTTTATTTCTTCTAGTTCTGTAGCCATAAAGAAATCTGTTGATGCAACCTTAAATGAGTATAGTTGAGATAGTAGACTATCTCAACTTGAAGAACATGTTACAAGTTTGCAAGGAAAAGTTGAAGCAATAGAAACTTCGAGATCTACACCTCAAGTGGAACTTCAACCTATCCTAGACTTTATTTCTTCTAGTTCTGAAGCCATAAAGAAATCAGTTGATGCTACCTTAAATGAGTATAGTTGAGATAGTAGACTATCTCAACTTGAAGAACATGTTACAAGTTTGCAATGAAAAGTTGAAGCAATAGAAACTTCGAGATCTGCACCTCAAGTGGAACTTCAACCTATCCTAGACTTTATTTCTTCTAGTTCTGAAGCCATAAAGAAATCAGTTGATGCAACCTTAAATGAGTATAGAACTAAGTTGAATGAAATTAGATGCACTATGGGAACAATTGCAGAAACAAGACAAATGGCAAATGACTACACACAAGGCATTGGAATTATCAGATCAAAACATGGAAGACTAAGAGGATCTGCTGAAGCTTTTGCTAATGTCCAAGCTTCTGAACTTTTGTCAATGCAAATGGAAATTGGTGAAGTCAAAGAGGCTATGAACAAGGTACCTACAAGCCTCAAGGACATGGAAAATCAACTTGGTGCAATCTGGATGGAGATTGTTCCACTCTGTGGCACTGTTAGGACTTTGGAGATCACTGCTAGGACTAGACCTTTACATGATCCTCCTCCTATTTCTTCTAGGGGTCCTACCACTTCTCACCATCCTAGAGCACCTCCACCTCATGCATCTTCCAGTAGACCTCCTAGACCTGCTTCTTAGTATGGTGCAAGTATGCCTATCAATGTACCTAAGGAAGAATCTGATAATGAGTATGTCTTTGGTAATTTCTGTACTTTCTGGAAACATTTTGAAGATTATGTAATGTTTAATGTACTGAAAATTTTAATGGAAATACAATGAATATCCTTTTGGATACATGTGTGTACTTCTTTTATCTTGTTAACACTCTCTAATATTTTTTAATAGGATTCTCTCTCTAAATTGAGAAGGTTAAATTATCTCAAACAAATCTTAATACAATCTCAATCTACTTAAAATCTGAGCATAATTGTATAACTTTTTGATTTGATGACAAAAAGGAGGAGAACTATTATACAATAAAGTGAGTGAAAGAAGAAACTTAATAGAATTGGAATAGAACTGCTAAAGTTAACTAGACAGGGAGAGCTTAATGAATATTGCATACCTTTTCTGCTGAAGTGTTCAAATAAATGATAAAGGGGGAGAAATTTCACATTGATTAGAAATTGTATAAAAAGGGGAGAAATACATGTTTAATTTACTTCAATGATTACTATTCTGCTCTCTACTAATTACATCTAACTGTCAATGCTTAATGTTGCTTAATACACTCAAGCACTTATTCTCTGACACTTACATTTTATAGAATTGGCTTTGTGTATAACTGTATAGAATACATTGATACTCATTTGAGAATATAGTTAATATTGTGATACGTCAAACAAGTGTAAATGCTTACTATGATATACATCTATACTTGTGAATAGAATAGATTTTTTCATGCCCAGTGTTTTGTCATCATCAAAATGGGAGAGATTGTTGACCCTTGAAGTGATTTTGATGATAACAAAACATTGGAACATTTATTTGGTTATCTAACAACTCTTTAAATGGTTGACAAGTTTTTGTAGGACGACTACTTTGACATATTTTTTAAACCCTACAACCTTTATTTCTTTGTGTTAAGTTGTAAGTAATTAAAATCTTGTAAAGAAGAGCCCAACAAAAATTTCCCTATTTAAATCAAAGATAAAGGGTTGCTTCTACTAGTTTTCAAGCTTTAATTTCTCTTGATATTGTTGTAAGAAGATCTTAAGGAAGTCTTCAAATCTTGGCATGTGAGTTCTGGATAATAGAAATTGGTCTAGCTGACCAACCAATCTCGAGCCGACTAGATGAAGGAACCAGCCGACTCTGGCACTAGCACAAGAAAAAAAATCTCTGGCACGCAGAACCAACCGACTGGCACCAAGTCCCAGCTGACTCATCCAGAACTTGGTTGAAAATGTTCTGAGAACCTCAGGGATCCAAGCCGACTGGATTTCAGCCTAGCCGACTCATCCAGAGTGAACTATATTCTCGATTGTGAAACCTAGCCAACTGGTATTCAACCCAGCCGACCCGAACTTGATCCGAGCTGACTCGAAGATGTCCAAGCCGACTAGAATGTCGGGGTCTCTTCGCAACGACTAGTTCCAGATTTCTGATTTTGAATTCCAAAAGTGCTCCAACGGTAACCTGTCACTTCCCAACGGTCTACAACGTTCAAAATCAAGGGAAGGCGGTTGAAGTCTCTATAAATAAGGTATGAGAACATCCTTAGATAGACTAATGAGTTGCTGAACATTTATTGAAGTAAGAAGTGAGAGCACTTGAGCTTTGAAGTCAGCCTTCAAGCCTTCACCAACTCTTATCAGAAGCTTGAAGCAACATTTAAGGAAAGCAAGGAAGCCATTGAAGGGCATTCAATTGAGCTTCACTAGAGCTGCATTGGCAACTACCTGACAACTTAGTTTGTCATTTATGTTGCTTTTCATTCTACTCTTAGAATACTTGGGTTATTGGTGAACCCGGTTGTAAAAACCAAATAGGTTTCTTTGGTGAGCCTACTTAAAACCAAAGTGTAGAGGTTCTAGGTGAGCCTGTGAAAACCTAGTGTTGGGCTTTTTTGGTGATCCCTTTCAAAATCAAAGTATAGAGGTTGGGATTGTGAGCCTGAAAAACAATCCGACTGTATTCCGGTTTGGAGGATATAGTGGAAATCCCGAGTGGTGAACTTGGGTAGTGGACGTAGGAGCTGGGTTGCTCCGAACCACTCTAAACTTGTTTTGTTTGTGTTGTGCTTTACTTTTCAGCTTTCATACTTAATTCTGATTAACACAACACTCAACCACTAAAAGGAATTACTTGTGCACATATTTGTAAGAAATTTTGTAATTCCCAATTCACCCCCCCCTCTTAGAAAAAGCCACGTAGGCAATAGGATTTCTTCCAATGTTATTTTTAAAATATTTTAAAATACATACCTGCTCCCTGCTATTGCATGCTTAGTGTAGGCATTTGCAACCCTGTGTTTACTTTCACATCCATACTCCTTCAATACAAATATAGCCCATTCTCAACAGTGACTTGGAGGTGTATATATCAGTATGGTGCAGGGGCTTACCAACTTCTCCTTCAAGGCTTCTTCTTGAGGCTTGAAATAGTAGAGTTAAGACTATTCCATAAGGAATACAAGCTTTTACCTTTCGGACTGCCACTTTCATCTGCATGATCATTATGAAGGGTAGGTTAAGTGACTCTCCTTAAATAACATTTTCCATAAAGCTCAAGTCTCTTTCACTGACCCAATCAAATCTCCCTATTCTTGGGAGAAATATCCTACTTATAAAATTGTGTAGTAATCTCATTTCCAATGACAATGTGGTGGCCATCACAGTACCTATTCCACCAACATCTTCTCTGCCAAGAACTGTTTGAAGGGTCCTTTCTGTATCCTTTAAAACTAAAAGCTTAATTCCATTAGCAAGCATTTCTAGCAGATTACTCAGCCCATCTTCAGTTACTATAACCCTCTTTCCTTTCATAGTTGATTCAATGTGATTGGGCTCTAATCTGAGGTTTTCATAAAAGGTCCTAACAAGTGTTGGATAGGTGGTGATATTCAAGGAACAAAACTTCATCCAACCTTGTACTTCAATCAGATTTCCGATATTCAAACCAATCTCTTCCAGAAAATTAAATAGAATTCTCCTGCTGCTAGTCACAGGTCTATTTGACATAGAGACTACCTATCTCGAGGATGGAGCTGCGGCCATTGGTTCTCTTTCTTCTTCTTCTTCTTCTACTGCTCGAGTCAGCTCTTCCTACCGACTCTTTGTTCTTCTTTCTATCTCTGTGGAGGGTGCCATCCATTTGGATCTCTTTCCCACAGTAGTTTTAGGAGCCATTGCAAGAATTTGGCAAGTAGGAAGAATTTGAGGCTTTGGAAAAGGATTTAGGAGGATTGGAGATAGTTTCAAGAAGAGTGTTATGGTTTGGAGAGAAAATGACAAGTATAAAAAGTTAGAAAAAGATACTCGACTCTATTGAAAAACTGTAAATCCGACATCCGAGTCGGCTCGGTTAGCCCTAAAATCATCCGAGTCGGCTCGTCCAGAGCAAACTCTGAAGAAACAGGAAATTGAGTCGGATAGGCAAACCCTAATTTGACCTAGTCGGCTTGTCCAGAGCAAGATTAGAAAAATCAGAGATTCGAGCCAGCTCGACTAGAGCAAAATTGCCCTAGTTGACTCAAACAAAAACTTTCCACAAAGGTTAAAATGATTCAAAAATTAAAAGTAATTCAATAATATCTCAAGAAAAGTTGTTTAAAGATCTTGAATTGATGTAGGTGGTTTTCTAAATAATCTTTTATTAAGTTTTGAAGGAATTAGGTTAGGAAAATCTAGAATGGATCACAAAGAATTAATTCACCTCTAAGCATTTCAAATCTATCCTAATTGAGTGGCTTAGTGAAAATGTCAGCTAGTTGGTTTTCAGTTGGGATAAATTCTAGTTCAATGTCACCATTCAAAATATGTTCTCTAATAAAATAGTGTCTAATTTCTATATGCTTAGTTCTAGAATGCTGAATTGGATTTTTTATCAAATTTATAGCACTTGTGTTATCACATTTGATAGGAATTTTAAATTATATAATACCAAAGTCTTCTGGTTGTTGTTTTATCCATAACACTTGTGCACAATAACTTCCTACAGCAACATACTCTGCCTCAGTAGTAGAAAGTGTTACCAAGTTTTGTTTCTTACAGTGCCATGAGATTAAATTCAATCCTAGAAATTGGCATGTGCCGCTAGTGCTTTATCTATTAATTCTACAATTAGCATAATCAACATCCGAAAATCCAATTAAATTTAATGAAGAATGTTTTGAAAACCAAAGACCTGGATTACTTGTACCTTTCAAATATTTGATAATCCTTTTAACAGCAAGCATATATGATTCTTTAGGATTAGATTGGAATCTAGCACATACACATACTCTATACAAGATATCAGGTCTACTTGCAATTAAGTATAATAAGCAACTGATCGTACCTCTATAGAGCTTTTGGTCAATATTGGATCCATTTTCATCTTTGTCCAATCTGCAAGATGGGCTCATGGGTGTATTCATTTGTTTGCTTGACTCCATACCAAACTTTTTGATTATTTCTTTGGTGTACCTGGCTTGATTGATGAAGATTCCTTCCTTTGTTTGTTTCACTTGAAGTTCAAGGAAGTAGTTAAGTTCACCCATTAGGCTCATTTCAAATTCTCCCTGCATTAACTTAGCAAATTATCTACAAAGAGTTTCATTAGTTGCACCAAATATAATATCATCAACATAAATTTGTACAACTAATATATCATTATTTTCTTCTTGATGAAAAGAGTTTTATCAACATTTTCTCTTGAAAAATTATTTTCATTCAAGAAAGTGCTAAGTCTATCATACCAGGATCTAGGTGCTTGTTTCAAACCATATAAAGCTTTGTTTAATTTAAACACATGGTTTGGAAAGACATAATCTTCAAATCCTGGTGGTTGTTCTACAAATACTTGTTCAGAGATAAAACCATTCAGAAATACACTTTTCACATCCATTTGAAAATGTTTAAAATTCATGTAGCAAGCAAATGCAAGAAGTAATATAATGTCTTCTAGTCTTGCTATAGGTGTATATGTTTCATCAAAATCAATGACGTCTTCTTGGTTATATCCCTTAGCCACTAATCTAGCTTTGTTTTTACAACATTTCCTTGTTCATCTAACTTGTTTCTATAGACCCATTTGGTTCCTACGATTGGATGGTCGAAAGGTCTATCAACTAATATCCATACCTTATTTCTTTCAAACTGGTTTAATTCTTCATGCATGGCCATCATCTAGTTTGAGTCATTTTTAGCTTCTTCTAAGGTATGAGGTTCTATTGTGATACAAAGGCTAAGTAATCATGAGCATCTCTATGTGAAGACCTAGTTCTAATGCCTTGTGAAGGATCTAGGTTGAGAGGTTACGTACCTCCATTCCCTTGGTAGATCAATATGATCCTTACTTATCGTTTCTTCTCCTTCTTCAGATTGTCTTTCTTGTATTCTCAAATCTTTCATTTTCTTTTGAATTGTACCTGCATCATTGTCTATGTACTCTTCTTTCTTAAAAGATGAAGGATTAGTTTCATCAAAAATAACATGCATGGACTCTTCTATAGTAAGAGTTCTTTTATTAAATACTCTATATGTTTTGCTATGTAATGAATAACCAAGGAAAATTGCTTCATTAGATTTAGCATCAAATTTTCCTAGATTACTTTATCATTGTTAAACACAAAGCATTTACATCCAAAAACATGAAAATAATTAATATTGGATTTCTTATCATTCCAAAGCTCATAGGGGATTTTCTTCAAAATAGGATGAATCAGAATGTGGTTTAAATTATAACAAGTAGTGTTCACTACTTCTACCCAAAAGTACCTTGGAAGATTGCCTTCACATAACATTGTTCGGGACATTTCTTCCAAAGTCCTATTTTTTCTCTCTACAACACTATTTTGTTATGGTGTTCTACGAGCGGAGAAGTTGTGATCAATGTCATTTTCAGTGCAATAATCATCGAAAAATTGATTTTCAAATTTGGTGCTGTGATCACTTCTAATAGAAATTATTGAAAGATTTTTCTGATTTGAAACCTTTTTGTAAAATTTTTGAAATACTTTAAAGGTTTCATCTTTATGAGTAATAAACAAAATCCAAGTAAATCTAGAGAAATCATCTACAATCACAAGGGCATATTTCATACCTCCTAAACTTGCGGCCCTAGTTGGTCCAAATAAGTCTATGTGAAGTAGCTCAAGAGGTCTAGTAGTTGAAATCATATTTTTGGGTTTAAAACTCTTCCTAGTTTGTTTACCCATTTGGCATGCATTACAAACATGATCTACTTTAAACTTAGGTATGCCTCTAACAAGGTTTTTAAAAGTTAACTTGGCAATTGTATGCATGTTAGCATGACCTAATCATCTATGTCAAGATAAGCAAGACTCCTTGGTCTTAGCATTCATTGCAACTAGACTAGAACTACTTGTCATGGAAAGATCATTAAGGTCTACCACATAAATATTTCCAAGTCTATGTCCAAAGAACATACTGCTAGAATCAAGAGAGTTTGTTACAATACACATAGATGATTTAAAGATAAGCTTGAAGCCTTTATCACATAATTGATTGATACTTAACAAATTATGCTTCAATTTATCTACTAGCAATACATTTTCAATAAAAGTATAGGGGGTTATCTTGACCTTATCGATTTCGATTATTTTTCCCTTACCATTATCTCCAAAAGTAACCGTACCTCCATCTTTCATTTCTAGGGTGATAAATTGATCCTTGTCACCCATCATATGCCTTGAACAGCCACTGTCAAGATACCATCTTTTCTTCAATTTTTAGGATGCAAGACATTCCTGAAAGACAATCAAGAAGTTCTTTTAGTACCCAAGATAACTTGGGTCCTTGCAGGATAGCAGAGATGGTTCCTTTGAAAATTCAAATCTTTCTTATCTTACTTTTGACATTTCTAAAGATATTGCATTCAAAAGCTTTATGTCCTAACCCTTTACATGCAAAACATTCAACTCTAGAATTCTGAAAAGATGCAAATTTTGAAGTTTTAGATGTTGATGCATGAGATGCAGATATATAAAATTTTCTATTTGAGCTCTTTTGAACATACAATGTAGTTTTAGAAGTAGAAGCAGAAGTAGAAGCATTCGGTACAAAATCTTTTGGTATCACAAAAGTAGTAGCTGAAATTCCCTTTGAATTTGAAGAATTAAAATTGATTTCAACTTTATTTCCAAAATTCTTTGATCTTTTAAAATCAGCTCAAGCTTGTTAGAAGATAATGTAAGTTTTTCAACAAGTGGCTTGAGTTTTTCAACCTCCATTTTCAAATTAATATTTTCATTTGTCAAAGCTTTGTTTTTGTCTAGACATGCATTATTTTCAATTTTCAAAGCTTTGTACTTTTTAGAAAAGATATGTAAATCTTTTTGTAATAAGTTATTCTTTTTGAAATCTCATCTTTTTCTCTTAGTAAAGAGTCATTGATATTCTTTAAACATTTAATCTTTACTCCAGCCTTTTTGAATTCACATAATAAGTCATGAAAAGCAAAATTCAATTCATCAAATGTAAATTCAATTTGACCATTGGGGGATGTTACCTCGTCTTCGAGACCCATTAGACATAAGTTTGCTATTTTCATGATCTCTTCCTCTTCAGATGAAGTGGATTGTTCGCTATCGCTCCATGTGGCAACCATCACCTTCTTCTTCTTTTTCTTGAAGAATTTCTTTAGTAGTGGATAATCTGGATGAATGTGCCTTGGTTTCTTATATTCATAGCATGTGGGCACTTGATCTTTATCTTTTTCTTTATCCTTGTCCTTGTCCTTAGAGTGCTCTACTCGTTTATGAAATTTTCTGAAATATCTTCATTTCTTCTTTCCATAAACTTTCTAAATCTTCTCATGACCATTGCGATATCTTCATCTTCTAGATCATCTTCGGAGGAGGTAGAGTCATCTTCTGATTCCTCATCTTTCTTCGAGTCCAATGTAGCTTTGAAGGCAATTGTCTTCTTCTTCTTTTGATCATCATCAGTTCTATGCTACATGGCCAATTCATGAGAGATGAGAGAACCCATTAATTCATCCAAAGATAAGGTATTTAGATCTTTCGCTTCCTGGATGGCAGTCACTTTGGGGTCCCATTTGTCTGGAAGTGATCTTAAGATCTTTTGTACTAAGTCAGCATTTGAGTAAACCCTACAAAGACTTTTCAAACCATTAATAATATCTGTAAATCGAGTAAACATGGCAGATATGGTTTCAGTAGATTCCATTTTAAATAATTTATAACTGGGTACAAGAAGATTTATTTTCGAAGTCTTCACTTAGGAAGTTCCTTCGTGGGTCACTTTGAGTTTATCCCAAATTTCCTTTGTTGAGGAGCAAGTGAAAATTTGATTAAACTCATTGGCATCCAAAGTACAGTATAATAGATTCATTGCTTTGGCATTTAATTCCTCTAACTTCATGTCGTGTTCATCCCAGACCTCTTCAGACTTTGGGACATCCATGCCATTAATTTTAATCATGGAAATATGTGGCCCTTTTAGAATGACCTTCCATAATTAAAAATCGATAGCTTGTATATAGATTTTCATTCGAGCTTTCCAGTAAGAATAATTAGTGCTAGTGAAGAGTGGAGGTCTATTAGTAGATTGGTCTTCGACCAATGATGTACTCATGGGATGAGCCATCAATCTTTACTTTAAATGTATTCAGAGACACTGTTCTGATACCAATTGTTGCCCAAGTGGCTTTCCCAAAAGGGGGGTGAATTGAGAATTAAAAGTTTATGCAATAATGTGCTCTTTGAAATCCCTTTTAAGGTGTTGAGTGTAGTGATAAAATATTTAAATACAGAAGCAAAATCAGATCAGAAAAGCATAACACAAACACACAACAATTATAGTGGTTCGGAGTAACCCAGCTCCCACGTCCACTACCCAAGATTATCACTTGGGATTTTCACTATATCCCCCATCGGAATATAGTCGGATTGTTTTCACAGGCTCACAATCCAAACCTCTATACTTTAGTTTTATCGGGATCACCAAAGAAATCCAACTTGGTTTTACCAAGATCATCATGAACCTAACTTGGTTTTAACACAGGATCACCATGAACATAACACTTGGTTTTAACAAAGGCTAACTAAGAACCTATTTGGTTTTTCAACCGGGCTCACCAATAACCCAACAATTCAAAATGAATTGGAAAGAAAAGAAACAAAATGATAAACAAATTTTTATTGAATGGTTGCTGATGTAGCTCGAGAGAAGCCCACTTGAATGCACTTCAATGTACTTTAATGGCTTCTATAGCTTCTTTACTCAGTGCTTCAAGCTTTATAAGAGAGTTGGTAAAGGCTTGAAGGCTATCGTGAATGCTCTTAGTACTCTCCTGCTTGTTGACTTGGTTGGATATTCAATAATGCATTAACTCTCTCTAAAACCTCTTTCAAATAGTTCAAATCTCTCAAATATATGTATTGTACCTTTCTTAGATGATTTTGATTGTTGTAGACCATTGGGATGTGATATTTAACCGTTGAGCACTTTTTGGATTCAAATTCTAAATTCTAGAACTAGCCATTATATACTTGTAACTGCCATTCGAGTCAGCTCGGATTACTCTAGTCGGCTCAAATCCTTAGAGTTGTTCTGGTTGAGTCGACTCTCTTCAATCCAGTTGGCTCGCTTGCACAGTATCCTGATTTCTCACTTAGTAAGAGTCGGCTCATCTTGATTCTAGTCAACTCGGATCCTTAGGCCTTTAACATGTCAATCTAGATGAGTCGGCTATCTTCCATTCTAGTCGACTCGATTGGTTGTTGTTCTCAGAACATATTTTCTGGACTCTAGAGGAGTCGACTCCATCTGAAGAGTCAGCTCAGATATCTGTCAATATGATAGAGTCGGCTAGGACTCCCATTGGGTCGGCTCGCCTGTCTGATTCAAGAATTAGTACTATGGATAAGTCGGCTCGGGTCCCTTAGAGTCGGCTCGAATCTTTGCATGCCAGAATCCTTATGTGTGCCATGTGCCAGAGTCAGCTCTCTTCTCTTTGAGTCGACTTGGATGAATGTTTCAATGATTTTTCAGTCTATCTCCAGAATTCATCTAGCATGTCTTCAAGCTTCAAGATGTCTTCAAACTCAACATATCTTTAATAAATTAAAAGCTTGAAACATATTTAGAAGCAACCCAATTTTATGATATTTCTTAACTATTTTATTTGGGTTCTTCTTTACAATATTCAATTACAACACAACTCAAAACAAGAAATGAAAATGTAGGAGTTGAAATAGAGCAATGATTTCAACCTACAAAAACTTGTAAACCACTTGAAGAGTTGTTAGTAAAACAAATGCATGCACCAATGTTTGGTTATCATCAAAATCACTTATGGGGTCAACAGTATACACTAATAGTGAAGAGTGGCGACTCTTCTCTTTTGCACGCCACCTTTCTCCATGCCATTTCATATATTTGACCTAGTCAAAGACTATGCAAAATGGGTGTAAAATGAAAGCAAATTTAATCTACTTTATCACTGTATCAGTGATTATCAGGTAGAAGGACTCTTGGTCCTTCTGCATCCCTTTATTTGCCGAGCACCCACTTTGGCGCCAAGAGACCATGCCATTGGGACTCTTGATATATGGCACATAAAATGTCCAAAAAATATCAGATAAAATCTGATAATTTTGTCCCACTCAGGATGCAACCCAGTTTAGGTTTCCCATAAATCGGTTAGTCAATTTAGCAACTGATACGGGTACCAGGGCTAGAAAAAATCGATAGGTTGAACCCACATCCCTGTCGATCACCTATGAATGAAGCCCTGAACGCAAACCTCTTTTACCATGTAAACATTCTATCTTAAATTCTATCATTTTGGCTTAGTTAGGGTTAGCCTTTTTTACCAACTTTAATTGGGTTTTTATTTGTAAGCCTAATTAAATATGGTTGGTTATTTAGTTGGTTAAGCCATGTGATTAATTATTGAGTCCATGTAATTAGTTAAGTCATGTGATTAGTTGAGTCCTGTAATACAAGAGGGGATCCAAGTCAACATCCTATGTGCACTCAAGTCAAAGCCTATGTGACCCCAAGTGCCAACCAAGTCAGCTTGTTCTTGATGCCACATGACATCCTACTTGGCGCCACCTTTCCAAGATTTTTGGACATCACCTGCCATATCAACAAGGGACATCAACACATGTCATGTTTGGACAGGTTATGCCATTTTGTTTTGGGACAACACACTCCATGCCTTACACTTTGGTCATCCCATATGAAAGGAATTAACGGCCACATGCGAGAAATAATTGGCACCCTCCTTTTAAGATAAGTAAATAAGAAGGAGTCTCATCCTTTGCGCCCTCTCACCTCAACTTAATTCATGCCAATCAAAGGAGTCGGCCAACATGTTTTCCAATGCCAACTTCCAAGAGTTTCATGTTATCTAGTCAAATAAAGTGGAGAAGGTTGGAAGGTTGCTTTGCTTCAAGAGTGTGGATCAAATAGATTCCAAGCTGCTTAAGTTTCCAGGACTCAAGAGTCTCACCAAAACTTTTGAGTCTTCTTCTATCCTGACAAAAGAGTCTACTTGCCTACAAGAGCCCACATCATCCAGACTTAGAGTCCAGCAATCAAGGCAAAGTGATGGAGCCATCTTGATGCTACATCATGACAACTCACCTTATCCTTATCTTGGCACCCAAATGAGATGAGAGCCCCATGTTATCACCCATGTTAGAGAGAGGTCCATATTAGCCCAGAGACAAGAGTCTAGGATGCCCAGAGCAAGGATTCCAGGAGTTGTAGTCCAAGGAAAAACAAGTCTAGTCTTTGTATCCCTTACACCACTGGTTGAGGGTTTATAAATACCCCATAAACCCCCCTTGTATTATTATTATTCATTCATCAATAAAGGCATTATTTTGTCCAATCCTTTCCTGTGTGCATCGCTTGGTGTGACGCCCTTTCCTTTGTTTTATGGAGCATTGCAGGGTGTGAGGCCCTATCTATCCAGCAATCAAAAAATCCTAGCCACCACTTATAACCCTTCTCTTCCATTATTCTTTCCTTCCTTACTACTTTCTAATTTGATCATTCTTTGCTAAGTGTTTGTAGGTGATCTGGAATCAAAGTCAAGTGTTCTTACCTTGGAACTAGCATCATGGGAGATCGGAGACCAAGGATCAAGATCTTGAAACCCTGCCACAGAATCTTGAGAGTCCAGTTAGATCTGCATCAAAGAGATGGTTCTTCATTGGTAACACTTAAATCTTCTTCTCTTCTCTTTGATCTCTGAATAGTTGAAAATAGACCCTAGTTTATGGTGGTTTCTTAGCCACAAAATCCTGATTTTTTTGCTTACTTATTAGGTTTACTTGCGGGTAGTTAACTAGAACTAGTTTACTTTATTATTACCTTTGAATCTTCTTAAAAATATAAAAAAATATTAAAAAAATAATATTTATTTTTCTCTGATAATTATGACTTATTAATAGTGATTTAGTTTTAATTATTGTCCCGCATCATTTTGGTATCAGAACGAAGGTTAAACTAGGGTTTAACTACTAGTTCTAAAATTTCTACATACCTAGAACTAGGCTGAAATTAAATTGCATGAAAACCACCCTAAAAAAAATTCAAAAAATTAATAATAATTTTTTTGTTAATTCTCTGTTAATCATCTACTAATCACAAAAAAATCAGATAAAAATAATTTTTTATTGCTATTTTTTGGTGGAAGAATATCACACCTTTTAACTGGGTATATGCAAGTATACTGTCATGACCCATGGCAATAATGAGCTACGGCCTGACATGATATCCTGAGATTGGATCAGACCTAAAATTTAATTTTGAGATTAAAAAAATTATTTTTATTTTTCTGATATTTTTAATTTTTTTATTGCTTTATTGCATATTAGGGTTTGATCTTGTGTGTGCATCATCAAGTAACCAAATCTTATGGGAACTTGAGCATCTCAGATCAGGGCATGATTTCATCACCTATTCTGGGCCCACAATAACCTTCTTTTGTATCCGAGCCCAGCCTAATTAAAATCAATTAGACTTGATTTGCTCTAGTGAGCTAGGGACACCAGCAAGTCAGGTTCCATGTGTTGTGTGAAAGCTAGTGCCCCCAATCCTTTGATTATCACTTGAACCTGGTGTCTAAGGCTTGATGTCCAGAGGCAAATGCCCTAAATAGACTCAAGGTTTTTAATTAGGACCTTGCATGAGCAGGGAGAGCCTCCCATGATCCCACCTTTTACCTGGCCAGTGGACAGGGTAATTACTGAATTGGTTGTAAATTCAACAGACCCATTCTACTTGAGCTCTAAGTCTAGGAGACCCTAGTCCAAGTCTTGTGTGTGCATTGCATGACAACTAGATTAGGTACACCCTATCAGCTTAATCAAACCCAACCCAATTCATCCATGGACCCTAACATGGAGGCTTGGTTCACTGAAAAATTTAGGCGACTTACTACTAGGCTAGATCAGGATGGATGAGAGAATAGGTAACATTAAGAAAACCCATGCGAGTCAATCAGATTGAAACACCTAGACCCATTCACCCAGGTCAATGTTCTGAAATCCCTAGACCCACTCCCCCAGGTCAAAGTTCTGAGACACCTAGACCCATTCCCCCAGGTCCAAGAGCCCAACATAGGGAAGTTATCCCAGATCCTATTCCTAGTTACCAAACTCCTAATGTGAATGACTAGGAAGAAAGGATCCTTAAGAGTATTCGATTAGATGCACCCACATTTGAGGGTAGTTTAGATCCTAAGGTCTATATAGATTGGAAGAGTGATATGGACCAGTACCTTGAATGATACGAGATGTCAGAGGAGAAGAAAATTTAAATTTGCTAAGCTTAGGCTAGTCCGACAAGCTAGATGTACTGAGAAAATATGGAGCGACTAAACCGACAGAGAGGTAACTTACCTATAGACACATGGCGAGCAATGAAGGTAAATCTTAGGGAGAAATACCTACCATTCTCATATGAAAAAAAATTGTTAGATCAATGGCAAAAATTGACTCAAGAAAATAAATCTATGGCTGACTATATAGCCAGATTTGATGGGTTCGTTATGAGGTATAGTGTAGTCAAATCAGAAGCTATTACCTTATCGAGATTTAGAGATAGCCTACATGAAGATATCCAGAGGGAGCTATTCTTGAGAGAGGTTAGTGACTTAGATCAGGCTTACCAGATTGCTAGGGATTGCGAATGATTTTAGAGGAGACCTGTTACCAATTGACCTGAGCCAAATAGGTTCAATACCTTTGGGAGTAGACCTAACCTTAGTCGATTTCCACCTAGCTGACCCAATCCTACCTCCCAACTAGCTCGTAGGGATGATAAAAAAAAGGCACCAATAGTCCAAAGAGATAGGAACCAAAACACAATATATTTTAGGTGTCAAGAAATAGGCCATTTTGCTGCTGATTGCCTAGTGAGGACCTTACATATAGGTGAGTGCGAAGAAGAGAATCTAGAAAATTTAGAAGAATTTGAGGAGGAAATTTATGAAGTTGAGGAAGACTTGGTAGAAGAGTACGAAGGTGATGAAGAGCCCTTAGAGTCATCTAACCTACTAGGTGTAGTTAGGTGTATTCTAGCTCAAACTAAAAAGAATGAGGACTAGCGTAGGATAAATATTTTACAAACCTTCATTAAGCTAAGAGTTAAAGTGTGTAAAATTATTTTAGATAGTGAAAGTTGTGTGAATGCCATATCTACCAATGCTATTAAGAGTTTAGGCTTACACATAGTACCACTTCCTAGGCCATATAAGGTATCCTGGATTGACGCGACATCCATTCCTATTAGGTTATAATGCCAGGTCCCAATCTAAATTCAATCTTACCAGGAGAAAGTATGGTATGATGTAATTCCAATGGGGGTTAGTAGTATCATACTAGGCAGACCATGGTTATATGATCATGATGCGACTCTCTTTGGCCGGACTAACTCATGTTCATTTACACACCATGAGAAGAAAATTGTGATAAATTCAACCACACCCAAAGACAATATCAAAAGAGTGTCTAGTCATTTGAGAGAAAAAGAACCCGGATTGAACCTAATTACTGCCAAAGAATTAGAACACGAGATCACTGGAGGATCAACAGTCTGGATTCTAAACACTAAGGAAATAGATAGAATAGACCCAGAGTTAGTTGACCCTAATCGTACCCTAACTGAAAACTTACTGGAAGGACCATTAGAAAAAGAGAACCATGACGAACCTAACCCTACTGCTGAGACTTTACCTAAGGAAAAATTAGAAGAGAACCAAATCCTAGAACCTAGTCCTAAAATTCATGAACCTAAAGTAATCAGTGAGGACTTGATCTTTTCAATCTAGCACCCTCAGGTTGAATTCACCCCTTTAGTCCTAGTTGAGTATCTCTTTCATAAAATTCTTGATTCATCCTTTTTTTAGGCTAACCCTTTATTATCTATGGACATAATTCAGTGTCCAAACCTTAAGGTCGACCCCATTAGTCAGGGATTGTTCTATGAACCCTTTTCTTATGTCCTACCCCACTAGGCCAGTCCTAAATCCACTTCTTATTTCCTACCCTGGTCTGACATTTCCACTCTTTCTAGGGCCACCCGATTGCATTTTGTTTAAATCAATAGGTTGTATAAGTTCTTTAAGCACATTCAATTTGCATCCTATTTTTGGAAAACACTATGGCATCTATTTGGAATTCATGCTAAATTTTCATCAACATGTTATACATTAACCAAGGATAATTCTAAGAAAAGACTCAAAGAATACAATGAAGGGGACTTTGTCATGGTTAGACTACGACCTGAATGGTTCCCACCTGGAACCATGAAAAAGTTACATGCCCATAGTAGTGGACCATACAAAGTAATTAGAAAAATTAGACCTAATGCCTATATGCTTGAGTTGCCACCTGAACTAGGTATTAGTCCTACTTTCAGCATTTCAGACCTTATTGAGTATATGGAGCCAACGTTGATTCCTAGTGAGCCTTTTGGGACTGATCCAATCCTTGAGAGTGAGCCAACCCATGTGTGTCCGCCTTCCATACCACCAGCCCGGAGAGAGAATCGAGCAGATATTGGATGACAAGATTATCGCTACTCGGGGCAAAGATTATCAGCGATATCTGATTCATTGGCAAGGATGACCCGAGACTGATGATTCTTGGGTCACCAGAGAGGACTTGCATAGAGTTGACCTTGACTTACTATAGCATTATAATAGTGGAGTTGACCCATACTCAATGGGGTCAAGTTCCTCCCACCCGAGGATAATTAGTACGGCACCAGGGCCAGAAGAAATTGACAGGTTGAACCCACATCTCTATGGATCACCTGTGAATGAAGTCCTGAACCCAAACCCCTTTTACATTGTAAGTATTTTATCTTAAATTCTATCATTTTGGCTTAGTTAGGGTTAGCCTTTTTTACCAACTTTAATTGGGTTTTTACTTGCAATCCTAATTAAGTATGGTTAGTTATTTAGTTGGTTAAACCATGTGATTAATTATTGAGTCCATGTAATTAGTTAAGTTATGTGATTAGTTGAGTTCTATAATACAAGAGGGGACCCAAGTCAACATCCCATGTACACTCAAGTCAAGGCCCATGTGACCCCATGTGCCAACCAAGTCAGCTTGTTCTTGGTGCCACATGTAATCCTACTTGGCGCCACCTTTTCAAGATTGTTGGACATCACCTACCAAATCATTAGGGGACATCAACACATGTCATGTTTGGACATGTCATGCCATTTTATTTTGGGACAACACACTCCATGCCTTACACTTTGGCCAGCCCATATGAAAGGAATTAACGGCAACATGTGAGAAATAATTGGCACCCTCTTTTTAAGATAAGTAAATGAGGAGTCTCATCCTTGGCACCCTCTCACCTCAAATTAATTCATGCCAATCCAAGGAGTTGGCCAACATGTTTTCCAATGCCAACTTCTTAGAGTTTCATGTTATCTAGTCAAATAAAGTAGAGAAGGTTGGAAGGTGGCTTTGCTTCAAGAGTTTGGATCAAACAGGTTCTAAGCTGCTTAAGTTTCCAGAACTCAAGAGTCTCACCAAAACTCTTGAATCATCTTCTATCCAGAATGGAGAGTCCACTTACCTGCAAGAGCCCACATCATCTAGACTCTAGAGTCCAGCAATCAAGGCCAAGCGATAGACCCATCTTGACCTTATATCATGACAACTCATCTTATCCTCATCTTGGTGCCCAAATGAGATGAGAGCCCCATGTTATCGCCTACCTTGGAGAGAGGTCCAGATTAGCTTAGAGACAAGAGTCCAGGATCCCTAGAGAAAGGATTTCAGGAGTTTTAGTCCAAGGAAAAAAAAGTCTAGTCTTTGTATCCCTTACACCACTAGTTGAGGGTCTATAAATACCCCATCAACCCCCCCTTATATTATTATAATTCATTCATCAATAAAGATATTATATTGTCAAATTCCTTTGCTATGTGCATTGCGGGGTATGAGGCCCTTTCCTTTGTTCTACGGAGCATCGCGGGGTGTGAGGCCCTACCTAACAAGCAATCAAGAAACCCTAGCCACCACTTCTAACCCTTCTCTTCCATTATTCTTTCATTTCTTACTACTTTCTAATTTGATATTTCCTTGATGAGTGTTTGTAGGTGATCTGGAATCAAAGTCTGGTGTTCTTACCTCGGAACCAGCATCACGGGAGATCGGAGCCCGAGGATCTAGATCTTGAAACCCTGCCGCAGAATCTTGAGAGTCCAGTCAGATCTGCATCAAAGAAATGAATCTTCATTGGTAACACTTAAAACCTCTGCCCTTCTCTTTGATCTCTGAATAGTTGAAAGTAAACCCTAGTTTACAGTTGTTTCTTAGCCACCAAATCTTGATTTTCTTGCTTACTTGTTAGGTTTACTTGCAGGTAGTTAACTAGAACTAGTTTACTTTATTGTTACCTTTGAGTCTTCTTAAAAATCAAAAAAAATATTAAAAAATTAATCTCTATTTTTCTTTGATAATTAAGACTTATTAACAGTAATTTAGTTTTAATTATTATCCCCCATCAGCAACCTTTTAGACCTAATTCAATTGGGTTAGGAGATTTGGTTAGCCTACACATGCTGGTGTGCAATCTAGCTGACCAATTAGGATCCCATGATCCTAATTAAATGTCAATTGACTTCCTAGGTCAATTTCCTAATATGTGTGACCCTTTTAGTTCCACATCTCACTAGAAGTATGTCTAGGACCAAGCTAATTCGATCCAATCGAACCCGATTGACCTGATTAGGTTAAATTAAGCTGACCTAAGTTGCCAATTCGAACTAGCTTTCGAATTGACTCATGAATTCAATCCAATTGATTCATGAAAACCCACAAGACATGATTGACGTCTAGGAATGTGTCATGCCTACCTGAAAGATGTGGAATTTGATAAAAAGTACCAAATATACCCTTCTATTGAAAGTTACCGTGCAATTCAATCTTTCATCTTCCATTCTCCCGATTAAGTTTTGGGCATGGATAAATGTCAAACCCTAATACTTAATCATTTTGAATCTCTATTTGATAATGAAGACTCTGTAGATGACTGATTGAAAGCTCTTCTAATCTCATCTTGCCTTGATCAAAGACTCCCAGAGTCATCAGTCGAAAAGATTACTTGGGATAACAATTTCTCTTACTAGGAATGATCTATTCCTTATTGGTCCACTCACATCCTTCATACACCTTCCACCATATTCGAGAACACCTCGTACATGACTAAATGTCATGAATGGGTATGAACCAAAACATGGATTACTGTGCATAAGGAACCATGGTGACCTCAGGTCTAAAGATCACTTACACAACTCCCACAATGAGAACTATCTTTTGACAAGTAGTAAGACTTCCATAAGATAGTCTCGGTGTAGATCAGTTCAATGAACTCATACCCTAATGAGCACCCTTATCCTTGTATTAATGTCTCTACACAAGTGGCTGTGAGACCAACCACCCTCTCCATCGAGCATACATAGGATAAGCTAGTCTTTTCAAAAACATCGATCTCCGAATCAATGATCCAATAACTAGGAACATTTTAGATTAGGGTTTATAGAAACTAAGGTCTCACAGTTATGACCTCCATCATAATTTTAATTCCTTTTCCCTAACCTATGGGATTCATCAAAATCATTAAATAAGACACAGCAGTGTTATGAAACAAAAATATCTTTAATTCATATAATAATATCATATAAGAGTTGGAAGATTACAAAAATGCCCTTACAAAGATTATCTTTTAGGGCACTTTTTCATGACCTTCCCTCAGTGTTCTACTTCTTTGCAGACCCCGCATTGAAGTAAATATATGAGCACTAGAGCCAAAGTCCAAAACCCAACTAGAAATAGATGAAACTGTTAGGTTAGATTCAATAACGAGTATGGACTTACCTTCAGAAGGTGTATCCACCTTTTGTTTCTTTAACTTTCTAGGTATAGTGGATAATTTCTTCTCTAGTGGCCATCTGTATTGCAGTGAAAATATTTTTCTTTGCTGACCTTGGCTTTCTTGGGAGTGTCCTTCTACTTTTGCTTCTTTGTAGGTTTCTTCTTCTTCCAAGTAGACTTTCTTTTGGAGGAAGCCTGCTCCACAGAGAAAATAGAGCCCCTTGAACTCTTCAAGGTCCCCTCATTGCTTACCAACATGTTCAATAATTCAGGTAGGGTGTAATTCAACTTGTTCATATTATAGTTCATAATGAACTGAGCATATGAACTATTCTATATCCTTGATCATTGTCAAACAATGATCATAGATAGATTGCCCTTCACACATCTTGTTATTGAAAATCCTTTTCAACACCTAAAAGCGTGCAATATGACTTTGTTCACCATACAACTCTTATAGGTGAGTCAAAATCGATTTAGCAGTTGGCATGTCCTCATGTTGGCTCTACAATTCATTTGACATTGAGGCCAACATGTAACACCTAACCTTATTATCATCATCAATCTATATTTCAAATGCAGTCTTTTGACGAGCATTTGGATGGTCAGGTAAAATAGGGAGTTCCTGGTCAAGCACATAACCCAACTTCTCAGAACTCAAAACAATGTTGATGTTCCTCAACCAGTCTTTGAAATTAGGGTCTACAAGTTGGTTTGCCTCTAAAATGAGGGCTAAGGGATTTGAAGTAGACATTGTTAATTGCAAGAGCAGAAGATTCTAATTAGATGCTTTATGCTTAATTATAAATATTGTTCTAGGGTCTTTAAGAAATAATTTTAGAACTCCCACTATTTTCTCAGATCTCTCACACTTTCTAGTGGAGATGTGGAAACCCTAACACGACTCTAGGTTCCTAGTGGGTGCTACGGTCCTATTGATGTGCGGCACCTAACCATGCCCGGTTATTGCTAACAAGCTACACCAATAAGTGGACAACCCTTGTCCAATGTATCTAATACAAGTTGTAGCAACTTGGTCTCTAAATCATGGAGGTTCAACATGACTGTTTATTAGCCCAATCATTAGTTAAGTCAGACCCACCATTATACTAGACAAAGCCATCACTGAGTCCTTCAACGTGACCATTTATTGGGCCCAACCCCATCAGTGCCTAGGTACATCTCATGCTTAATAGGGTGGTTGTGTCTTTCCATTGCAACTGAACCACTGTAACCAGCCGAGAACAATCAACACCAGTAGGACAACCGCACACCTACAATGGTGGATGACTTTAGACTTAATATTTATGGGGATATTAGGTTCAGGTCTCTTTTAAATTGATCAGCCAAATCATGGATGACCAATTAAATTTAGTCAGCACAATCTCATGTCCGACTTAAAATAGCTAGCATAGGTAATCTCAAATCAAAAGTGACCCTTTTGAAAACTTAATCAACCAAATTGGCCAGGTCAGTGTGATGCATGGGAGGGTTCTACCATATACCCTCTTTTCACCAACCGAGTTGAGTTAGTTAGAAAATGGTTAGCCCCAATTAAAAATCATGATGGAAACTTTCCTTAGACACCAATTGGTTAAGATTCAATTAGGTCAATCTAGTGATTTGTGCTCATCATTGAGCCAAATTAGGTCTTAACTTATCGATTCACAATTATGAATCGATCTAACCAGACTACATCTAAAATCAATTTTGAGCATACTTGACCTAACCCTAATCATCATTTAATTAGGTTAAGTCACTTGCTCAAAATCGAATTAGGGTTACTAGTTGATCTAATCAAGCCCTAATAATGCAGCCCAATCTCTAGACCTAATTTGTTCAACCCAAACCCTCATGCACCTAATTTAATTTTCTAATTTCAAATAAATTTTAAATTATGTTCAAGTGCATGATATTTAATGGCTTATGATCTTGAATCAAATTTAAGATCTAAACCTAATTTGGTGCATCATATACATCAACATTTTAGATCATATGATTAAACTACATCTAATGTAATTAACTAGATCTAAAACATACTTAATAACACATCACATGTGTAATTAAGATCATAAATCGATCAAAATCCTTTTGAAAACTTTTTTTCAAAATAGGTTTGCATCGAAGTAGGACAACCTTTGCACTATAGTGGGTAAACCCTATAGTAGGACAATCTTATTTATTCACTTTGTGTAACCTTTGATCAATTAATTTTTAGATCATGATATAAATTAAAAATTAATTCATAATAATTAATTTCATATCTATAAGTTATGATTTGAACTTTTAAAAATAATTTTCAAAACAAATCAAATCTATGCTAGAACAACCTTTGCACTATAGGGGGTAAACTCTATAGCAAGACATCCTTATAATCACCATAGATTTGATGAAAACACAATCTGACTTTCAGATCTGAACATATTTTAGATATGATCCTAATCCACACATGTTAGAGAAAGGGAGAACTGTGGCTTTGATACCACTTTTGGTTCTTCGAACAGGATCACTGCAAGCAAGTCAGGGTTCAAAGCCAGATGCAGCAGAAGATAACATAAAAGATAATTTTATATCTAAGCATGCAGTTTACAAATAAATCTAATTTATTTATAATAAACTTTTAAAGATGCTAGAATTAATCGAATATAATTTATATCTGAATATAAAATTATTCTGAACGAGAAATACATACATGGATCGCTATCCTGGCTTGCTTTAAGAACTATGTTGATCCAGATCTGAACCGAATACCGGATTCTCAGGGTTTTGCTTGAGCCGTGCAATTGCCCGACCTCTACAGGTTTCCACATAGAGCCAGTGTAACTAAATCATAGAGAGCACCTGACTGCTAGATCCTTGCAGCCCTCTCCTCTTTCAGCAAATCAGGACCTTTCTTCTTCTTGAATGGTTTCTATCTTGTGAATCGGATTCACAATATATTGGACATCTCTCTTTTGATTTTTTTTTTTTAATCTCTCTTTTCTTTTCCTCCCTTTTTTTTTTGAGATTTTGAAGACCTTCTCTAAGGTTTTTGGGTGAAAAGAAAGGTAAAGAAGAAGAGGAAAAACAATACTATATGTTACGATGATTTTCTTCTCACCTATACACTCCTTAAATAACCCATGCCTAATAATAGAGTCCAGGCACTTATTATTCTAAGATTTTTATGGACCTTAATCAGGATTAGGATAAGAGAGAGTCCTAATTAAATCCATAATTAATTAGATAGAGTTTTGGTGGAGAAGGTTACTTAATGCAGAAGGACTCTTCCTTCATATTTGTGCCATAAAGTTTTCACGCAAAAATCCTCCATGCCTTAAGTGTTTTGTGCCACATTTCTTTGCTGGATTAAGGTGGGTCCCATCTAGATTAATATTAGATAATAGTCCTAAATTAATCTATATTCTATGGGATAGAGTTTGGGATGAATTAAGAGTCCCAAAATAGAAGGACTCTTCTCTTCTTGTGCCAACTTATTCCTTGCCGCACAAAATATTGTGCCATTCTCATTTTTGGCATGCAGAGAGGAGAGAGAGTCCCAATCAAATGGGATACAAAGTTATAGGTCAAATTAAAATGATTTGACAGTCAAATCGAAGCCAATTTCAAGCACGATCAAACCTATTTCAAAAAGCTGTTGACCTAATTCAATTAGGATTAGTTAATCGAGTCAAATTCGAATAACTAACCTAATTAAAATCAAATTAATTAAATTGAATCTGATTTAATTCAATTAATGACTGATCCTTAAATATAAATTATAACACTTATAATTATGTCCAAATGTACTAAAATTGGCAGGTTCCAAATTTAGCAACATTTTGATTTGCTGATTAGTTAGTTGAGCTCCTAATATCTGTGACCCCTCAAGTCCTACCCTATTTGGTAATGAGATATGCTATTATCTCTATTATACATCATCAAAACTCTTTTTGATGGGCTGAAACAATTTCAGCTCAACCCTAATTAGGATCGTCGATCTGTAAACGATCCTAATGGGCTCTCACAATCTACCAGTGACACCTAGCAATATGTAGTGGCAACCTAGCAGAAAAAGATTGGAACCCCTAGGTGTAGTTACCGTGTTATTCGGTTCCTCTATCAAAAATCCTGACATGATGCAGGTCATGGAAACTTGTCAAACCCATCAGTCATATGCTTAACTTAACCAACTCGAGTCCGAATGTGATACTAATGAAAACACTTTTTCATTATCACTCTGCTATGGCCATAAACTTATAGACTCAATCTTACTAAGCTGCATGAGATTATTCCATACTACTGAGACTGATAGATTCCTATAAGTGTGCACCCACTTCGATAATAAACTTACTATAATCAGTGAATACCGCAAGGTCCCGAATGGACAGGAACCATGTTTATGTGCTGTCAAACTACAGCAACCTTACTGTGAGTAGCTGAGACACCCTAGGTCAAAGAACTATTCACATAACTATAGCATTAGGAAGTTATTGACGAGTAAGTAGTTGATGGGGACATCATCCTGCACGAATCCTGAAGCAGCACAAATTCTGGAGAAATAAATAAATTTAAATTTGAAGATTAGTTATTTAGGATTTATCTTTTATTTGAAATTTGAATTAGGATTTAATTAGTTATGATTGAGATATGGATAGGCTTATCTTATCCTATTTTGTATTTGAATTTGAATCATCTCTATCTTTTTATCTTGTATTTAAATTCAAATGAGGGTTGGACAGGTCTATAAATACAACCCTCAGTCCTTCGTAAAAGAATTCAGTGAATGAAAATGAGTTTTAGAAAAGAGTAGTTTTTTTATTTCACTCCGTAAGGAGAGGGTGTGAGGCTCAATCCCAGGACATGATGTAAGGTCATGCCCAGTTATTCCCCTTCCCATTCCATCTTCTTTATCCCCTCATGACCTTTGAGATTCATCCTAGCGCCTCCAAGTATCGAGGAGGGTGTAATACCTTAGAGGTGAGAGGTCTCTTTGTTAGGGTGAGTCCCAAAGTCCATGAGATCCATATCCCTGTCCTCATCCCCACTATTCCTTCGCTACAAAAAATATCAAAAAAAAAAAAAAAATAGGATACCCTAATTTTGGTGACTTCTAGGCTCACCAACAGTCCTACTCATTTGTTCCTTATCAATTTGGTATCAGAGCCTAGGAAAATTAGCGTACCTTAGTATCTTTCCAAATTTTCTCTAACCAACCATCCCCCACTTCCCGAATTCGACCAAAAAAAAAAAAAATCATTTATCCAAGTCACCAGCAATTTTCTTCATCCCCTCCTTCCGATCCCATTGTTGAGCAGCTCTATGCCAGCACCCCACCTTCCCCTCCCGTGACTCCACTCTTCGCCACCTCCACCACCAAATGAAAATCCCATCACCGCCAAACCCATCACAGGACCCACCTCCACATTGCTCATTGCTTTACCTCCTTCCCCACCCTAGAGCCGAGATCTCCTCTTCTCTCTTCATGATCTCATCCATGGTCAAAGCACTAGCCCTAAACTAATTTTCTTCTTCAAGATTGGTGAACGATATAGAGAGAATGCCGGATTCTTGGAGTCGATGATGCCCCGGGCAATGAGTTCCCGGCATGCCGTGGAGTCGTGCACGCTCCAGCTCAACGTCTGGAAGCCCTTCCAACTCCAAACTCTCAGCGTCGAGCCCCCCTCCTCCATGCCCTACTCCTTCCATGATAAGAAGCGCTGCTTCACCGACCGCTCCACCATCGCCGGTGATGCCCTCGAACTCTCCCACCTCAGCCTCTTCGACGATCCCCTCCCCACCACCGGGAGGAGAGGTTCCGGTGGCTCGCCGAGAAGCACCGCTGCCGGGGGTCCCGGTCGGTGTCCGGCCGGAGTAGCGACCGAAGCAGGACCCGTCGATGGGTAAGCATGTCGGCGGCATATGCAACTTGCTCGGATTTCCCCCTCGCGCTCGGTGGCACGGACTCAAGCAGGAAGCCATTCATGAATGGGGACTGGAGATATGGGTGGGACATTAATGAGCTATGAATCTGGAGGAAGAGAGAGCTCGGTCCCCCATCTCGATCATCGTTCTCCCCCACGGATGCACCACCCCATCTTATGTCACCTTCACAGACACAGAGCGGCTCATCGGTGATGCCACCAAGAACCAGATTGCCATGAACCCTACCAATACCGTCTCCGCCACTCTCTGGTGTGCCCACTCGCCAGATGGCTCGAAGGACCTCCCTGCTCCCGCCTTAGCTGGCACCGCCACCGATCCCATCCCGGACAAGGCACTGGAGCCCGTGGAGATCCCCGATGAGGACCTTAAGAAGCTTCTGCCAGCGATGGCGGCTCTAGCGCCAACTCCCACCTTGGAGGAGTTCCCTCTCCTAACCTCCTTCACCATGGATAACCAGAACCACACCTATATCTCACCGCCTCCATCCTCACCGCCACCTCCCCGACCTAGATCACCGTCGCTTGCTTCGCGGTCGATGCCTTCCTCCGCCGCCACGCCTCCAACCAGTCACGTGCCTTCTTCTCCATCGCCCCCCACCCTCCTCGATGCGAAGCGTTTGATTGGCAAACATTTCAGCGACCCCTCTGTCCAGAGTGACATGAAGTTATGGCTGTTCAAGGTCATCGCAAGCCCTGGTGATAAGCCCATGATCGTGGTCCAGTAGAAGGGTGACGAGAAGATGTTTTCCACCGAGAAGATTTCATCCATGGTCCTCATGAAGAAGAAGGAGAAGCCCCATCGCTGAGCTGCCCTCATCTTCTTCCCCGAGTTGCCGTCCTCCTCCCCAGCACCGTCGTCGGAGGGCCCGCCGGCGAAAATCCCCCTTTTCCTGGTTCGGTCTATGAAGGAGAAGGAGAAGCTGGTACACAAACGTGAACGCAAACCCAGCATTCTCCTTTGCATGCTTCTCAAAGCAAGCCAGTTCCTGTTGCCGACTTCAAGTTGCTATTACCAATTTCAAGTCCCCTTTATCGATTTCAAAGTGCACGGTTCTCAAAGCTGCACCACTCTCAAAGCTACACCATTTTCAGAGTGGCCCTCTTTTGATTGGATGCAGTTCACTAGAGTCCCTACTAATCCACACTCGATGGAGTCGAGTTTTCCCCACCTCAGGGGAATGATGGGGACATCAACTTGCATGAATCTTGGAGCAGCATGGATTTCAGAGCAATAAATAAATTTAAATTTGAAGATTAGTTATTTAGGATTTATCTTTTGTTTAAAATTTGAATTAGGATTTAGTTGGTTAGGATTGAGATATGGATAGGCTTATCTTATCCTATTTTGTATTTAAATTTGAATCATCTTTATCTTTTTATCTTGTATTCAAATTCAAATGAGGGTTGGACAGGTTTGTAAATACAACCCTCAGTCCTTTGTAAAAGAATTCAGTGAATGAAAATGAGTTTTAGAAAAGAGTGGTCTTTTTATTTCACTCCGTAAGGAGAGGGTGTAAGGCCCAACCCCAGGACATGATGTGAGGTCATGCCCAGTTATTCTCCTTTCCATTCCATCTTCTTTATCCCCTCGTGACCTTTGAGATTCATCCTAGCACCTCCAAGTATCGAGGAGGGTGTAATGCTTTAGAGGTGAGAGGTCTCTTCGTTAGGGTGAGTCCCAAAGTCCATGAGACCCATATCCCTGTCCTCATCCCCACTATTTCTTTGCCACCCCTACAAAAAATATCAAAAAAAAAATAGGATACCCTAATTTTGGTGACTTCTAGGCTCACTAACGGTCCTACTCATCTGTCCCTCATCAGTAGTCATCCGTATTACTTCTTGTACTTGGTCACGCTTAATACCATTGATCTCTATCAACTACATGCACTCTCAATCCAGTGTCACCACACTATAGTGTAGAGATTCATCTATCGATAAAGAGAAGTAATTTGTGCACTGATTTTAATGGATCAATCACCATCCTCATGATGTTCCAATGATTGGGAGCTTTTAAGCGTAAACCTATAAAGACACATGCCTCGGATTATCAACTCTTGAGAATATGTGTCATTGTCCATTAACTCCATGGATGATTCATAGACACACTAATATGAATGAAGTAAATGAAAGGGATATGCCCTATAAGCCAATCAATATTGTATCTCCCAAATCAATGTAATTGACAATATTCTAATAAAGGCATTATTTTTCATCTTACATTGTGTTTTTATTATGATGAAACCCATAGATTAGGGCTATGATTTTAGGGTTATGATGAGATCATACCAGTGAGACCTAAAGTCTTAAAACCTTAATCTAAAATATTCCTAGTCAAAGGAACCCTGAGTAAGGGATCAGGGTTTTTCTGGTAAGACTAGCACATCTCATGTATACTGGAAAGGGTGACTGCTCTCACAGTCACTTGTGTATGACACTAATACTAGGATGTGGGTGCTCATTAGTGAATGAGTTCACTGATATGATCCAACTTGAGAACATCTAATGGAGTCTTAGCTACATGTCAATAGAAGGTTCTCATAGTGGGAGTGGTACAAGTAATCCTTTGACCTGAGACTGCCATAAGTACCTTATGTACATGAACCCATCCTTTGGTTCAATCCTAATCCTGACATTGAGTCATGCACAGGATTGATACTGGGAATGGTGAATTGTATATGAAGGTAATGAGTAGGTCAACAAGGAATCGTTCACTCTTAGTAAGAGGAGATTGCATCCAGCTAGTTATCAATCGAATGATGATTCAGGGAATCTTTGATCAAAGTAAAGATATTAGAGATGGTTTCTAATATCAAGATAATTGAATCATCAATATAAGATTGAGCTAGAAATAAATATAATATTGGATTTGACATATATCCATATCCATAATTATATTTTGGGTGAAGGCTGATCGAAAGATTTAATTATATGGTAACTTTCTACTGAAGGGTGGTTTTGGTATTTCACCAGAATTTCCATATCTTCTGGGTAGACATGACACGTTGCTAGACGTCAATCTTGTCTTGTGGGTTGATCAAATTTAAAGATCACTTATTAGGAAGAGTCCTAATTGATCAAGTCGGGTAAGCTCGATTTGACCTAAATCGATTAGAAAGAGTTCTAATCAAGTTAGGTCAACTTGTACTCAGACCTACAGCCGGTTGGATATGGAACCCAATGGGTCACACACTTAAGAGGATTGATCAAGAGTTTAATTTGTAATTAAATCATCTTTGCAGGATAACAATCTAGCAGGTGTTGCAAGCCCTTGCTTCTATTCGAATTGGATTCGAATTAGGGTTCCGAATTGGATCAATTTGGGTTCTAATTGGACATAATTAGACCCTAATTGAATATATAGGACTTTGGGCTAATCCATGGCTAAGACTACATCTTAATTAACACCCAAGCCCATCCATATTGGCCGCCCAAGATTTTGTGCGCGTGGATAAGAGGAAAGACTCCACGCGCGCATGGACTCTTCATGCGCGCATGAAGTCTTCTTATTTCATCACATTTTTTTTCTTCTTGGCCAGTTATTCCCTATTAGCGCATCTCCTAATGACCATTAGATGGTCATCTAACGGTTTGGGGAATTTTGAGAAAGAAAGAAGGTGCTGACTCTTCCCGGTTGTGCGAAATAACGTCTCTTCGGAGATCGAAACATCGCGACTTCCTTCTTCTTAAAACTTCATGACTTTTCTTTTAGGAAGAGCCATGAGTTTGAATCTGAAGGGCCGTGAGAAGGAAGGAGAAGGCATGAGAAATGTGGAAAGTTGGGAGAAATAGTTTACGGAGAGTTGTGAAGACATCTTTTTGTAGTCTATTTAAGGAACAGAGGCTTCGAGTGTTTTTCTGATGTATGACAGAAGTCTTTTTATTTTTGTTTCCTTTCCAGGAGACTGATTTCTCCTTAGCTTGTTTAGGACACAAAAGTTTCCCTTTTACAGAGTTCTCTTCTCTATTGAAACTCAAGTCTAAAACAAGAGATAGGAAGAATCTCTCGAACGGTAAAAGAAAAGAATATCTACTCTATTTCTATTTCCTTTTACATTAAGATATTAGTGTCTTAAATCCTCCTCCTCCTTCAAGACAAGAGAGTATTCTTAGGACAAGGTCTTAAGAAAGGGAGAGGAAGAAGAAAGAAAGGAAGTAAGAAGTCCCTGTCGTGGTGTTTTTCAGCCATAGTCCTCTTGAGTTCTAGGAGAAGAATTCAAGTGAAGGAACTTTTGAAGAAGTAAGCATCTTGATCAATTTCTTGTGGATCACCATTGGAGGGTGGACATTTGGATGCCTGGTGAATTCAAAAGGGTCATTCAACATCAAGTTTTGATTCTACATCAAAATTGGATTTAGCGATAACAGGTTGGTGCCCTAATTCTAATAGTGTAGTTTTGCATGTTTCTCATATGTTTTAATCCTGAATAAGGAGATCCTGGCTAAGGGTTTTTGGTATAAATTTCATCATTTTAAAATTATCCTTTCACTGTGGTGCACTGGAATCCTTTCAGTAAATGCCCTTTTTATTAATGAGAATAATTAAGTATAAAATTCATGCCCTATAAATATAATGTGTCAAACCAACTTGGCTTTTACGGTATACATCTAATAATTTGTAGATTGGCCTTCGATCAAAGAGGTAGTCATAGGGCTTGCCATTAATCTTTTCTCAAAAATATAAATTTCAGAGACACTACTCTGGTACCAGTTTTTGCCTAGTTGGCTAACTCGAGAGGGGGGGTGAATTAAGTATTTAAAACTTTTTCATAAGTATATGCTCTTTAGAAACTTAGTGTGGTGAGTGATGTGATTTAAGTATAAAATGTAGAATGAAGTAAAGAACACAATCAACATAAGCACAAACACCAACAATTTATAGTGGTTTGGAGCAATCTAGCTCCTACGTCCACTACCCAAGGTACCACTTAGGATTTTCACTATATTCATAATGGAATACAGCCAGTTTGTTTTACATCAGGATCACAAACCAAAACCCAATCTTGGTTTTATACTAGAATCATCAAGAACCCAATGCAATGTTAGTTTTCCCAAGCTAACTAACAAACCAAACTTGGTTTTCAAGGCTCACCAAAAAACTTAAACAATAACCAAGTTATAGCCTGATGCAAGACTAATTAGCAAGAAAGGAGATTTTCATGGATTTAGCATTAAGTTAAAATTTTAATTTCCAAATTTTAAGTCAAATAGATAAAAGGGTGATCCTATAGAAATTCTAGATCGCAAGCATGCAAAAAAGTCCCTCAAAAGAGATAAAAATAGGACCGCCAAGCTAAGAAACGCCGGTAGAGCTAGCTTTTCTACAATATCAAGATCTAGAGGGCTAGGGGGTGTGTACTAGGCAATGTTTGCTGCTTCTTCTGTGAAGGGATCACTCCTCACTCCTGGATGCGGCCTGGTAGGTCAAGCCATAAACCCACGAATCCAGCGACTTTCTATCCACTGGCCTGAAAGCTAGGCAAACGAACTCTGATTCGTGCAAGGGATCTGCAAAACACCTAAAGAGTGTTAGAAAATGATAGAAAAGATGGCTAGATGGTTGAAGGAAATGTGGAAGAGAGAGGAAGTAGGTGGTGGCAAGGATGGGTTGATGTTGGGCACTTGGGCTGGAAGAAACAGGGCTGCTAGGGTTTGATGACTAGGGCCTCACACCCATCGATGCTCAAAGAGCAAAGGCACGGGTCTCACATCCACTCTTACAAAGGACAAAACACAAAGCAAATAACTCAAGAAGACTTTGATTTCATGAATAAGATGATGAAAATTTTCATACAAACAGGTCCCTAATATAGAGTCATGAGTCTTAGGGCCCAAGCAAATAAAAATAAGAACAATAAGGGGTGCCCACTTTCTTCCTAAAGTGTGGGACTGAATACATGGAAGAAAACACTCTCATTCCATACAAAATCCCTCCAAACAAGGTAAGTAGTGGGTAGCTAAGAGGGGACCATGAGGGGTGCCAAATAGCTTCCATCTTGGGCTTGGTGTTGTCCACAACATTCCTAAGCAAGCATCCATGAATATAGGGATTAAAGTATATCCATTGGCATGTAGACTTGGTATGCTTGGGGCATTGAAGGGGAATGCTCGTGTGTGGACATCAACTCCTTATGCATGGGGCTGACTTCATGATCCTCCAAGTAGTCCTAGGGTGGTGCAATCTAGGGTGTGACTGGGACTCCACGCGGCTACTGAGGTGGCACACTTGGTGTGGTCCTTTACATGCTTGAGCCTTCTCAGACTAGACTTAACTTTATAAACTGGACATGACTACAAGACTCAAAATGATAAATGGCTCAACATGAGCTGACTTGATCAACTAAGCTCGAATGAGCTAAACATACCCAAAACATGACTCATAAACCCTAATGGTATGAGTCGACTCTAGATACATGACTTAAGTGTAACAAGGCTTGAAAAACAAAACTCAAGGCCCAAATACAGGACTCAAAGATATCAAAATAAGACTCAAACCCTAATCTGGGCCTAAATGGGCCATGCCTTCATTACAGGACTCAAAGTAAATGAAAACCCTAATCACAGGACACAACTAGGTTTTCATGACTTAACCCTTATTACAAGACTCTAGATGACTTCATTGACTCAAGCCCTACTTACAGGATTCAAAGGATTAACAGGACTTGATTATTGGACTCAAAGATAAAATTTAAAAAATGGATAAGGGACTCAAAATTTAGGGACCCATAGTGAACTAGGATTGACCTGATATCCCCATCATAGCCCTTGCTGTACTTGGAATAACTAAATAAAAGAGTTAAAAAACAAAGCAATACTAATGATAAACCAAACTTTGTCGGATGGTTGGAGTTGATGCTCTTGAGAAGCCTTCTTAATTGCTCCTTCAATGGTCTTTAAGGCTTCCAAACTTCTCCAGTAAATGACTCAAGAGAATGATTGTAGTTTGGTGAAGTCTTCAGTTCTTCCTTGAATGCTCTTCTTGAATATTCAATGCCCTCTTATAAGTTTTTCCTCTTTTAAAAGTTCTTTCTTCAAAAGTTCTTCAAAACATGTTTAAATCCTTCATTTATAGTCTCTAGAATTGATCCCAGGTGAAAATAGCTGTTGTAGTGCCTTGGGAATCGAGATATAGCTGTTGGAGCACTTTTGGGATTCAAAAAGTCAATTCTGGAACTAGCCATTACGCACCTGAAACTGAGATGAAAGGAATATGCCCTATAAGCCAATTTAAATTGTATTCTAATAGGATATTCTTATATCTTCCAGACCAATGTATTGACAGTTTTATCAATAAAGGCATTATTTTATCATTCATTGTGTCTTAATTATAAATTAGGAAATGATAAACCCCATAGATTAAGGCTATGATTTTAGGGTTATGATGTGATCATACCAGTGAGACCTAAAACCTTGAAACCTTAATCTAAAATATTCCTGGTCGGTGGAATTTTGAGTAGGGGATCAATGTTTCCGGAAAGACCAGCACATTCTATGTATATTTGGGTGACTGATCTCACTGTCACAGGTGTAGGACACTAATACTAGAATATGGGTGCTTATTAGGTAATAAGTTCACTGAATGGATCCAACCTAAGAATCTCTAATGGAGCCTTATATGCTTGTCAATAGAATATTCTCATAGTAGAAAGTTATACATATAATCCTTTGACCTGAGATTACCATGGAACCTTGTATCCATGAAACCATGTTTTGGTTCATACTCATTCATGACTAAGTCATGTACGGAATGTTCTGGATATGGTGGATTGAATATGAAGGTTGTGAGTAGATCAATATGGAAACGATCACTCCTAGTAAGAGGAGATTGCATCCTACTTGTTTTTTATTACTTGATGGTTCGGGAGCTTTGATCAAAGCATAATGAATATTAGAAATGGTTTCTAATATTGCATTAAGTTTGAATCATCATTATCAAATTGAAACAAATATGAATATGATATTGAATTTGACATAATTCCATCTTCAGAGTCATATTCGGGATGTTTGGTGATCGCAGGATTGAATTGTATAGTAGCTTTCCACTGAAGGGTATTTTTGGTATTTCCATCAAAAATTCCATGTCTTCCGGGTAGGCATGAAATGTTGCTAGACATCAATCATGTCTTGTAGGTTGATCAAATTAAATAGTTTTAATTAGATCATGAATTAAAATGAGTTCTAATTTTCAATCGGGATAGTTCGGTTTGACCTAAATCGGTTAGAAATAGTTCTAATCAGGTTAGGTCAAGTTGCACTCGAACCTACTGCTGGCTAGATATGGAACCCAATGGGTCACACGTGAAAGAGGATTGATCAAGGATTTAATTTGGATTAAATCATGTTTGCAGGACAAACACACTAGCATGTGTTGCAAAGCCTAGCTCGAAATCAAATCAGATTTGAGTTTATGGTTCTGAATTAGCCTTAATTGGGTTCTAATTGAGCCTAATTGAAGACTAATTAAGTAAATTGGGTTTTGGGATAATCCATGGCTAACCCAATTGGCTAAGCAAACACCCAAATCAGCCCCTCCACCCGCCCATTTTATTTTGTGCGCCAAATGAGAAGAGTCCATGCGCGCATGGACTCTTCACATCTTAGCACAAAAAACTCCGTGAAGAGTTTTGGGGCGGCCTCCTTTCTCAAATTAGCGCCCCTTTTGTTGATCATTGGATGGCCATCAAATGGTGGGAATTTAATCTGGATTTTAAGAAAGGCGTGGTTGCTTCTCGGTTGCGTGAAATGACGTCTCTTCGGAGATTTAAGTTCGCAACTTCTTCCTTTTTAATTCATCATGAATTTTCCTTTAAGAAAAGCCATGAGATTAAATATGGAAGGCCATGAGAAATTAAGAAAGGGCGTGAGAAGAGTTTTGCAGAGGGATGTGATCTTCGGATTGACATCTATACGTAAACTATTTAAGGAGTGGTATTACGGGTGTTTTGTTTACTGGTTTTCTTCCTCTCCTGAATATTGTTTCCCTCTTTTCTTGTTTAAGAAGAGTTTCCTTTAATGAGTTAGAACTCTGTCAAAATTCTAATATATAACAAGAGTAACAGTGAAACTCTTGAAAGGCAAAGGAAAGAAATAGAAAACTTTTTCCTTCTCTCTTGTTTAAAGAGAATAGTTATCTTAGTAGTTTCTCTTTAAGACACAATTTATTCATTTAGGACATTCTTCTTTCTTCAAGAAAGTAGTGTTCTTTTGAATAAGTGTTTAAGGGAAGACAAGGACAAGGCTAGGAAGAAGGAAGTGCAAAGGAAGAGGGACCATTTCCTAGAAGAGTTAGTGTCTTGATTGCTTCTCTTGTGGATCACCGTTGGAGGGTGGACGTTTGGACACCTGGTGGAGTGATCAAGTTTGCATGCCAGAAACTTCTGTGCCGTGCCAAAGCAATGAGTTGGCTCTATCCCTTCGATTCAGCTTGAGTGAACTTCATCTAAAAGCTTCCAAACTTCTTCAAAAATTTCTAACTTTCAAAGACTTTCAAAATTCTTCAAAAATTACATAAGAATGCCCTTTTTATAGGAATACTTAATTAAGTTTTCTTGGGATGTTCAATACGTGAAACTTTATCAAAAATAAACTTGACATGCTACATTAATTTTAGAATAGTAGGAAGAGTGGTTATTCATTTGAATCATCCTACAAAAACTTCCAAAACAATTGAAAATTGTTAGTATCAAATACTTACTCCAATGTTTTGTTATCATCAAAATCATTCTAGGGGTTAACAGGATTTATCCTCATTTTATAGCCTTTATCCATGTTTTAAACCAAGAATCCCAAAGGCTTGGGACTCTTAGCACCATTATTGGCGTGCGCACAGATTAAGGGGCATAAAAGGACCAAGAGTCCTTCTATAATTAAATCACCTTTTTGGTGATAAACTTTAGCCCTTATCCTCTCTAATACATGCCCAACTAGACTAGATTTGACTGGTCAAATTAAGAAATTATGGGCATGATTTCAAAAAGGGATGTGACACTTGGAATATACGGTGTATAGGATGGGCTAGAGTCCTTCTGCTTATCAATCACCTTTTCTAGATAAGCCTCTCTAGTTTATACACCTATTAGGGATGTTGGACCAAGTCTTTAATTCTAAAATTAAAGATTAATTATCAGATTTTTCTTGAAGAGCTACGATGAGCAACTCTTGGCACAAAATAATAGTGAAACAACACTTCACTTTACACCTTTTTGCCTAGAGACTCCTTCTACTTGAAGTGTTTTATCAAATATGTTAAATATTAGATTAGGGGCTGATGAAAGGATATTTTAAGTGCCGATAAAAGGATGTTTTAAGTGCCTCCTCTCTTCCTATTAAAAGGCTTCGGTGATTGAAACCAAAGCATCCGAAGTTTGTCCTGATTACTCTCTTCTTTTTCTTATTAGGATAATTCTTTTATTTTAAGACAAGTCTACTATTTTAATACAAGGGTATGGAAAGAGAATTAGAAAGGATAATAGATAATAAAAAAGTTTTTGGAGAGGTTTTGAGATATTCTTCAAAAGGAAAAAGGTCCTAGAAGAGAAAAAAGGCAGCTGAAGGAAGAAAGGCTGCCGGAAGGAGTCGAGCAAAAGAGGAGTGCTTCCTTGATCAAGATCCTATGTGGATCACCTCTACAGGGCATACACAAGCATGCCTAATGGAATAAAAGATATTAGCATTGCAAGTATTCTTCTATTTCTTAATATTTTGTCCTGTGTTAGTTGATATGATCAAGGGAGTCCTGGGTCTCGGGTTTCGGTTTACCAGGATTTTAAGGATTACAATTTTGAAATTCAATCTTCTACTGCACAACCATAATCCAATAGTGGTATCAAATCCACCTTGATTCATTCAATTGGGAGACCAAACCAAGTATGCAAGCTTAAGAAATCAATTTTTAGATTAAAGTAAACATCAAGGAGTTGGAACATCTAATTTGATGAAACAATCAAGAAATTTTGTTTTATCAAAAATGATGATGAACCATGTGTGTGTAAGAAGACAAATGGGAGTGCCATTGTCTTCATAACATTATATGTTGATGACATACTTATCATTGGAAATGTTATTCCATTGTAGCAATCAGTTAAAGCTTAGCTATCTAAATAGTTTTTCATGAAGGATTTGAGAGAAGCATCCTATATACTAGGTATAAAGATCTATAGAGATAGATCTAAGAGGATGCTCATCTTATCTCAATCCAAGTACATTATCTTAGTATTGAAAAGATTCAGTATGGAGGGAAGTAAAAGGGGTTACTTGTCCATGTGTTAAGGCATAAATCTTTTTAAAAAGATGTCTCCTAAGATACCTGAAGAGAGACAAAGGATGAATAAGATTCCTTATGCTTTGGCTGTAGGATCAATCATATATACCATGTTATGTACCAAGCCTGATGTTGCTTTTGCCTTAGGAATAGCAAGCATATTCCAGGCCAATCCAAGGGAGGATCATCAAAAAGCTATGAAAAATATTCTTAAGTACCTTGAAAGACTAAAGATAATTTTCTAATATATGAAGGATCAGATTTAAAACTCGAATGTTATACTGACTTTAGTTTTCAATCAAATCTATATGATAGTAAATTTATATCAAGGTATGTCTTTACTGTATATGGAGGTACAGTGAGTTGGAAAAGTACCAAGTAGCAAACTTTAGCTAACTTAGTCACTAAGGCTAAATACATAGCTACTAGTAAAGCCGCTAAGGAAGCTATTTAGATAAAAAAAGTTCATCTTGAAATTGGGTGTTGTTCCTATGATATAATAATCGGTGCCACTTTATTATGATAACACTGGAGCTATTGTACAAGCTAAGGAACCAAGATCTTATTAAAAATCCAAGTACATCCTAAGGCACTTCCATCTCATTCGTGAAATCATTGAAACACAAGACATGATTTTAAAATGAGTAGATACAAAGAACAACATAGCAGACCCATTCACTAAGGCTATTCCTCAATAGCAATTTGATTTCTATTTAGATTGTATAGGAATTAAATACAAGGGTGATTGGCTTTAGTCATAGGATTATCGAGTATGGGATCGATGTTTCCAGAGAGACTAGCACATCCTATGTATACTTGATGAAGACACTAATATAAGGATGTGGGTGCTCATCAGGGTATGAGTTCACTGAATTGATCCATCATGAGAACATCTTATGGAAGTTGTACGTACTTGTCAAAAGATGATTCTCTTAGTGGAAGTTATGCAAGTGATCCTTAGACCTGAGATTATCGTGGTATCTTGTACACATGAATCAATATTTTGGTTCATACTCATTCATGACTTAGTCATATATAAGAGGTTCATGGATATGATGAATTATGTATGAAGGTTATGAGTAGGTCAACAAGGAATCGATCACTTCTAGTAAAATGAGTATTTATCCCATGTAATCTCATCAAATGATGACTTAAGAAGTCTTTGATCAAAGCAGGATGAAATTAGAAAAGGATTTCTAATCTACCATCAATCAAGTCTTCATTGGTGATTTAAGACTTGAATGAATAAAGTTTGAGGGTTTGATAATTTTCCACACCCATCACTTATTCCGGATAAAGGAAGATCGAAGATTTGAATTGCATGGTAACTTGCCATTAAAAGGTATTTTGGTAATTTTTATAAAATTTTTTACCTTTTGGGTAGGCATGATATATTGCTAGATGTTAGTCATGTCTTGTAGCTTATCATGAATTAAATTGATTGAATTCATGAGTCAATTTGAAAGATGGTTCAAATTGGTAGCTTGGGTTAGCTTGATTTGACCTAATTTGGTTAGTTGATTTTTAATTGAATTAAATCGACATAACCTAGACCTACTACTAGGTAGATGAGAAGCTCAAAGGATTACACACATCGAGGAATTGATCAAGAAAGTTATTTATATTTTTATTAGGGTCATAGGATCCTAATTGGCTAGCTAATTAATATACTAGTATATGCTGGCTAGCCTAACTTCTAACCTAATTTGAGTGGGGTTATATGCTTGCTATGATAGAAAAGTGCCCTAAGATCTAATCATTATGAGGGCTTTTTTGTAAACTTCCAGCTCATGTATGACATACTTTCATATTAATAAAGGCATTTGATTCATCATATACTACTGTGTCATATTTTCTTATTGATTATGATGAACCTCATAAATTAGGACAATGGAGTTAGGGTTATGATGGAGTTCATAACAGTGAGACCTAATTCCTATAAACCCTAATCTAGAATATTCCTAGTCGTAGGACCATAGATTCGGGAATCGATGAATCCGGAAAGACTAGCTTATCCTATGTATGCTCAATTGATGAGGGTGGTTGATCTCACAACCACTTGTGTAGAGATACTAATACAAGGATAAGGTTGCGCATCGAGGTATGAGTACAGTGAACTGATCCACACCCGGATTATCTTATGGATGTCTTACCACTTGTCAAAAGATAGATCCTAGAGTAAAAGTTGTGCATGTGATCTTTAGACCTGAGGTCACCATGGTTCCTTGTGTAGACTAAGCCATATTTTGGTTCATACTCATTCATGCCATTGTGGCATGTACGGGGTGTTCTGGGTATGGTGGAAGGTGTACGAAAGATGTCAGTGGACCAACAAGGAATCGATCATTCCTAGTAAGAGGAATTGTTATCCCATGCAATCTCTTCGATGAGTGACTCAAGGAGCCTTTGATCAAAGTACGATGAGATTAGTGGAATCTAATTAGTCATCAGTTGAGTCCTTATGATCGAGCTGAGATTCGATATGATTAAGTGTTAGGGTTTGACATATATCCATACCTATCACTTAATCAGGATAATGGGAGATCGAAAGATTGAATTGCACGGTAACTTAGTATTGAAGGGTATTTTGATATTTTTCACCAAATTTTTCATCTTCCGGGTAGGCATGACATGTTGCTAGATATCAATTTTGTCTTGTAGGTTTTCATTAACCAATGGGTCTAGTTTCATGAGTAAATTCGATGTGTGATTCGAATTGGACAATTAGGTGAGCCAATTTGACCTAATTAGGTCAATCAAGTTCGATCGGATCGAATCGGCCAAACCTAAACCTACTGCTAGCTAGATGTGGAACCCAATGGATCACACACAATAGAGACTTGGCCAAAAAAGTCATTCATGATTTAATTAGGATCATAGGATCCTAATTGGTTAGCCATATTGCATAATAGCATATGTAGGCTAACCTAATTCCTAACCCAATTGGATTGGGTTCGGTTGCTTGCTAATTGGGCTAACCTAATTATGGGAAACCTAAATTAGGTTGAGTCCTGAGTGGGGCTAGCCAAATCAGAGCTTAATATGATTTTAATTTGGATTTAAGGGCATTTTAGGCACCATATATGAAGAGTCCCAATGGCATGGGACTCTTGGTACCTAAATGATATCTTAACTTCAAAAAGGCACAGAAGGGCCTACAGACCTCTGATTTGAAAATAAAAGATATTGTCAGAAAGCTTATTTGATACCCTTTCCAATGACACCCATATTGCATATGTTTGACCAAGTCAATTTGATGCTTTGGGCAGACTAAATGGAAAGGAAAAGACTACTGGTGCCTTTTGGCGCACCCGGGAGTCCTTTTGTAGATGAGACTAAGAGTTTCATCAAGAAGGCGCCTCTTCATTTTATCCCCACGGTCTTGACAAGTCAAAAGACTGGTTTAAAGTTTGAATGGGATAGTTTGAAGAGGAGTGAAAAGGTGGCACACACATGAAGAGTCGCGCCTCTTCATATGCGCGCACACAACATAGGGCAGAGTCCTTTTGCCTCTGAAACTCTTCAAGCCTCGCATTACTTTGGATTAGAAGAGGTACCTCCCTATCTCAAAAATCAGTTTTTGATACATGGCATGATGGGGATTGATCTGGTAAGTGAAAGAACACATATATGACTCTCCATTCTCGAAGAGTCTTATCAGATATGATGTTTCATATCTGATAAGTGTTGTCGGGATGCTTTTCACGCCCCATCTGAGATTATAAATTGGGGGTATGATGAAATGAGAAATACTACTACTTCTTTTTCTTCGGTCTTTTGAGATCAGTGTTTTTATTTTCCTGAGAGTCTGTCTGAGAGTCTTCCACTTTCTCCCTCCCTTCTTGTTTTAGGACAAGACTTGTCTTGTTAAGACAAGTTCTTCTACACTAGGACAAGGCTTTATTTTAGGACATAAGCCTGTAGGGTCCTAGAGGAGGGTAGTCCTAGAACATAAAGTAGTTTAGGATAGTGTCTTGAGTGCCCTTCAGTAGGATAGGGTGTCCTACAGTGGTCAATAGACCAAAGGCTATCAAAAGAGTTCCACTTCTCCAAGCAACATGAAGAAGGAGTTCTTCCTTGGTCCGAGTTTCATGTGGATCACCGTTGGAGGGTTTGCGCTTGTGAACTTTATGGATAAGTTGGGTTTCAGTGATCCAGGTATTTTTCTTGACTCTATTTTATGATTCATTAGTTGATAGTGCACAAGGGGTTCCTAGGAATTAGGGTTTTCTATACATGTTATACATGTTAGGGTATCATGCTATGAAATTTTATTTTGAAAGTCAATTCCGCATGCTGCATGATCCCCGGCACCCTGGGAGAATTCCCATCATGCTATTTGGGCTAACTAATTTGAGTAGGACATAAATTTGGTTGAGTCTTAAGTGGAACAATCAAACTAGAATTTATCTTTATTTTATAGCCTTTATCCATGTTTTGAACTAAGAGTCCCAAGGGCTTAGGACTCTTGGTGCTAATATTGGCATGTACATATATTAAGGGACACAGAATGACTAAGAGTCCTATAATTAAATCATCTTTTTGTTAATAAACTTTAGCATGTATCCTCTCTAATATGCACCCATTTGGACTAGATTTGACTGGCCAAATTATGTAATTAGGGGCATGATATCATGAAGGGATGCGATGCTTAGAATATATGGTGCATGGGGTGGGCTAGAGTCGTTCTACTTATCAATTATCTTTTTCTAGATAAGCTTCTCTAGTTTATACTCCTATTGGGATGTTGGACCAAGTCTTTAACTCCTAAATTAAAGACTAATTATCTATTTATTTTTTGAATAGTCATGATAAGCAACTCTTGACACAAAATAGTAATGAAATAATGTTTCACTTTGCACCTTTCTACCTAGAGACCCCTACATGAAAGGTCTTATCTGATATGTTAAATATCAGATTAGGGGCTGATGAAAGGATGTTTTAGACATCTCCTCTCTTCCTATTTAAAGGCTTCGATGATTGAAAACAAAGCATCTAAAGTTTGTCTTGACAACTCTCTTCCTTTTCTTTGTAGGATAAGTCTACCATTTTAAGAAAGGGCTTAGGAAGATAATTAGTAAGGACAATAGAATAGTAAGAGAGTTTTCAAAAAAGATTTGAGAAATTCTTCTAAAGGAAAAAGGTCCTAGAAGAGGAAAAAGGCTGATGAAGGAAGAAAGGCTGACGGAAGGAGTCGAGCAAGAAAGAGTGCTACCTTGATCCAGTTTCTATGTGGATCACCTCTGAAGGGCATACACTTATGTGACTAGTAGAATAAAGGAGATTAGTATTATAGGTGTTTTTCTATTTCCTAACATTTTGCCCTGTAATTTGATATAATCAAAGGAATCCTGAATCTAGGATTTCGATTGACTAGGATTTCAAGGATTAAAATTTTGAAATCTAGTCTTCCACAGTACAACTATAATCCAACAATACTTATACCTAGAGTTCCATACCCAAGTGCCCTAGAAAAACCTCTACCTTCAAATAATATTGAGGTCAAGATGAATGAAATTCTTGAATTATTCAAATAACTCCATATCAATCTTCCACTTTTAGATGCCATTAAGTAGGTCCAGACCTATGCCAAGTTTTTAAAAGATATGTGCATCTAAAAATATAGATCTCAATCATACAACCCAATAAAAGTTCACCTTATTGAGCAAGCTAGCTCAGTTTTTAAATTTGCAACCCCACACAAGCTCAAAGTGTGAGGAAATGTAATGTAGGCAATAATCATGCAACTTTAAAATTTCTTTTCAACCTTGCATCATAGCGGAAGACTAAATTAATCATATTAATCAAAATATAATATTAGAACATTTCTAATATAGGCCTACAAATAGGATCATGTATGAATATTAACATGCAAAAAAAAAAAACATAAGCACACAAAGTCGTGCATCATATAGAACCACTCTATGTTTGATGCACGTGCTAAAGCACACTTCTTTAGTAAACTCACCAAGAACCTTACCTTTAATCTGATGCGACACTCACCAGGATGAGGAAAAGCACACCAAGGAAGATAATCTCTCTTGAAGCTGCACACGTGTCCGGCCTCTATAGGTAATCCACACCGAAGTTCTTCCTTAACCTTCTTCCTTTGAAGTTCTAGCTTTGTCAGAACGAAATGGCTTATGGACTCTTCTTCTTCTTCATCTTTGCTAGAACATTCCAGGAGATGAAGAAGTACTAGGGAGGATTTAGGAAGTGCACTCAAGAACCCTTCCCAAGACACTCTTCCCAAGCCTAGAACACTAGGCAGCACACACCCAAACACAAACCTTTCTTCCCTACACAAAGGTCTCAAAATTTCTAACCTTTTCTCTCCCTTTTAAAAATTTTTATTTCAGAAAAAGCTTTCAAAAATCTCTCTTCTCCATGTCCTCATTCAGCCCCCAAATATAGAGATAAGTGGAAAGAGAATAAAAGGAGAGAGTTACAAAATAAAGGGGATTACATAAGTTATGGGATTACATAATTATGGGGGGTTACATGACATTCAAGGCCATGGAAGTTACATCCTTTTTAAATTCAAACTAAATTTTGAATTAAAATGCCAAATCAAAATTGGAATTCATAATTCAAACTTAAATCTGAAATGGGATGCAATGATTTAGCCCAATCACATTGGACCTAACCTGAGCCCAAACAGAATCACATTCGGTTTGACCCAAACTTAATTGCTCAATCAAATTGAGTTAATCAAGCAATCACATTGCCACTAACCCTCCATATAATTACCAACATTTGTAACATGATGTGTCAATACTTGACAAATCATCAAATCCCTATAACTGAGTCAACTCATGACTCTAGTCGACTCTGAAATGTAGATGGACAATCAAATTGTCCAAAGAGTCCAAAAAAATAATTTCCAATCATTCAATATCCATTAGTTCAATCAAAAACCCCTATGGTGTGTGACCCCATAGATTTGAACACTAAGTCGGTGGTATTGGAACACTTTTGGTACCAGCCAAAGTTGCTATCTAGCAATAATACCTGGCGTCCGGATATGTCGAAGGTTGTAGAGCAACTATCAAGAACCAAATGGATATGATAATCATATAATACATTCCTTTAACCCTCAATGCTCCAAAGACATAGGGTTTATCTGCCCAACCCTAGAATAGTCCATCATAATATATCTCAATACTCAAAATCCCTGTAACTACTTACAAAGATTATCTTGGCCAAGGTTTTACTCAATTGAGACATAATGAGTCATTCACTCCAAACTCTTTTGGAGGAGTTAATCCCATCTTGATCCAACCACTGCTACACAAGTACTTGGCTGTACCCAGCAACCTTTTATCACTGGATTAGAAATTCAAGTAGTCTGGCACCTAAGCACAGTGAGTTTCTTGTAAGCTACCATGGTGATCTCAAGTCAGAGGAACACTTATATCCATATCCTAATGCGAACTACTCTTTTGTAGAAGGAGTGTTCTATAGATGGGTCACTTCTAGTGAAGTGTCATACACAACACCTGCATTGTTGGAAATTGTGTCCAAAAGCCAATCGCCTGGGTTGTAGGCAGTTGAGCTAAGTATTGTATTCTTTCTTTGAATTAGTAAAATATTATTTTTGGCAGCTCATCACATTTTATATTTCCCTGAAATGAACTCTTTCTATGTGATGAAGTCCTTAGGACTACACTGACTTCGATACAGAGAGGATGTATCGAGTGGTCCTTAAACCCTGTTCACAACCAAAAGATATATTATACTGGACGGCAATATATCAAGTATAGGTTGTTGTAGTTCACATCGTTTGGTTGTTCTCTTGACCAAATGAGTGTGGTGACAATGATGTGATCTGCAAGTGGGATATGTGATATCTTATTGAACGTGACTCTGTGCAGCCCCTTTCTGCCAAAGGGATACTCACGATTGGATATGGGTATATGTGTCCCTTTGACCTGAGGTCATCATGATAGCTTGCAAGCAACTCCCTGTGCTTTGGTGACAGACTACCCGGATTTTTAATCCGGTGATGAAAGGTTTCTGGGTACAGGCAAGTACTTGTGGAGCAATGATGGACCAAGATGGAATTGACCTATCCAAACAGTTTGGATTGAATGTCTTGCAGTATCTCAATTTAGCAAATCCTCGGTCGGGGTAGCCCTAGTGAAGAGTCACTGGGCTTGCAAGGTTGAGACACGTAGTCGATTGACTCAGTCTGGGTTGGCAGCCCAATCTCAATCATCCTGAGCATTAGAGGTCAAAGGGATGAATTATATAGTAACCATATGCCAGAGGTTCGATAGTTTGCTCCCGCATCTTCGACCTATCCGGACGCCGGGACCCATTGCTAGATGGTTTTCTGTGCTGGTAATAGAATTGTTCTAGTGATACTGTTTAGGTCCGAACCTATGAGGTCACACACCACAGAGGACTACTCTCTGATCCGGATACCGATTACGATTGGAAATCATCTCGATTATATGGTCACAGTTTTTTTTTTTTTTTGAGCACTCTTTTCCCTGTCTTACCCTTGTCTGTGTCAACCGGAAATTGTTTTGGGTTAACCAGGACTGCACCAGGTTTTTTCTGAATCAGTTTTGAACTGATTCGGAGTTCATTTTGGCCTTCTATTGGTTGTGAACCAATTTTAATCCCATGAACCAATTTAATTGGGCTTGAACCAATTCAATTGAATTGAACTCCTTTTTAATGGACCGGTTATTTAAACCAATGGGATTGGACCGGTTTTATTTGAACCGGTATTTTCTTTGGACCGGTTTCCATGTTTTGTTGCTGCTAGAAGGCCAAACGACCGAAGAGGCCTATCGACGCTGGGCGGGCATCCTTTCTTCTCCCTCCACCGGATGCTTTAACCTGTTGTTATTGCTGGTTAAATGGGTGATTAGCAACCGATGCCTCTTGGCCTCCCAATCTCTCCATCTCCCTCTCCATTGCTGCTTATATATACACCGTGCAATAGCAGCTCTGTTTCGTTATTGTGACACCATGTGAAGAGCTGAAAAATAGCAGTCTCCATTGAGTGTTTGAGAGATCATTCCTTTCATCCATTGCATACTCCTGGGCTGGTTTTTTGTAGAGTGTGAGGGAGAGAAACAAAGCCCTTTTCCTATTGTTTCTTGTGCTCAAACTCGGACTGCAGCAAAGGTGTTGCTGCCATCAACCAGTGACCGTGTGTCTCCTTCCAGCGGCTAGCACCGCACGTGAAGGTGGATCGGAGGGCCCCCGGCATGTCTCCCCTCTAGAGGGAGTACTTTTCTATTCCTAGGAGCAAGCTATGCGAGCCGGGTTCGCCGCTGCAGCTCCAAACGTGAAGATCAACCTGCTGTCCTGTTATGCTGCAGTTTTCTGGTAGCAGACTTTTGGGGATTTTATACACCTGTTTTATATTATTTCTATTGGCTCCACCCAGTGATTTTGATGAATAACAAAATATTGAGTGCATATTGTGTTCTAATGAGGATTTCATGTTGTGAGTTTCCAAGAAGAAAGCACCTCAAAATTCCAAAAATTTATGGTGTATGGCACGTAATGGCATGGAGCAATTCTCACATATCCGGGCATCCTCTTCATTGAAAAAGGGCATATAATTATTTAACTATTATGTGTTTATGTATTCATGAATTTTATTTTTGTTTTTGAGGTATTTACACTTGAATCTGAATGTTTTCAGTCTCAAGTGTCGACACCTGGACAGTCAAGTGTCGACACTTCAGCATTTGGCACGGACAAAAATCCTTGGCACACTAAGTGTCGACACCTATATTCAAGTGTCGACACCAAGTGTCGATACTTAGGTTCCATGTGTCGACTCAAGGCCTGAGATTTTTGAAAATACAAAACTTTATGGTTTTGAGAATTTTTGTGTCAAGTGTCGACACATGTGTATCAAGTGTCGACACTTGAATGTTCAAGTGTCGACACCCAGAAATCAAGTGTCGACACCTGACAGCCAAGTGTCGACACTTGCATCCTGATAGCTTTAACGGATCTATTTTTCTAGCTTGCAGAACTTGGTTTTCATGCTCCAAACGGCTATTTCCAATGCACCAACGATCACAAACCATTTTTAGAAGGTTTTTGGTGTATTTAAGATCCACCAACCTCATTTTAAAGTAAGAGAAAGCATGAGAGAAGTGAAGAGAAGTCTATTCAAGAGCATTCAAGTCCACTCAAAAGCTATAAAGCCAATATTCTCTCCAAACTTTAAATCAAAAAGTCTCTTCTAGCTTGATTCCACTGAAAAGCCTACAAGCTCATCCTTACTTCATTCCAAAAAGAGGCACCTTGAAGAAGAGTGAAGATAAAGCATCCTTTTGAGCTTCAAAGATTCCAATCTACTCTTGAAGAGAGTTTGTTGTAGCTTTTAAATTTCATATCTATTTTTATTGTGATTTGACCTTGCTTTCAAGGGTGTCTTGAAAGAAGGTTATTGTGGTTTGTTGGTGAGCCAAAGGGACAAAACCAACTAGGGTTAACTTGTGAGCCCGAAGACAAAACAAGTATTTAGGTTTGTTGGTAAGCCTAGGTGACAAAACCAACTTAGGTTTTGACTTCTGAGCCTTGTGAAAAACAAGTCGACTGTAATCTAGTGTGGATTATAGTAGAATTTCCAATGGTGGCTTGGAGAGTGGATGTGGGTGCTAGGTTTGCACCGAACCACTATAAACTTTGTGTTTGTGTATGATTGCTCTTTTCCTCTCGTACTCTTTAATTATTGCTATCATCCTGCATCAAATTTATTATTGCTCACAAGCACCACTGGACCTTCATTTTATTATGTTAAATTTTTAAAAGACCCAATTCACCCCCCCTCTTGGGCTCCATTTCTGGGCAACAAGTGGTATCAGAGCACCAGTACTCTCTTGTAGGTCCAAGGATCTTGAGTAAAAGATCATGGCAGCCCCAATAGGCATGGGTATTGTAGAAGGTCAAGCTTCAAACCGATCCCCACTTTTTAATGGCATAAATTACACATACTGGAAGACACGCATGCGCATATTTATACAAGCTCTTGATTATAATTTGTGGAAAACAATTGTAAAAGGTCCTCATCAGCCTACAATGTTAATTAATGGCATTCTCACTCCAAAAATGGAAGATGATTGGGATGAGAATGACATTAAGCAAATTGAGCTTAATGCTAAGGCAATGAACCTTTTATTTTGCTCTCTTGATCCTAGTGAGTTTAATAGAATATCAAACTGTCTCTCGCAAAGGAGATTTGGGATACACTTGAGGTTACCCATGAGTGTACACACCAAGTGAAAACCACCAAGGTTAACATGCTAATTCACACATATAAAATGTTTAAAATGGAACCTACTAAGTCTATCAGTGAGATGTATACTAGGTTCACAAACATTGTGAATGGCATGAGAAGTCTAGGAAAAATAATTTCTAACGGTGAACTTGTGAATAAACTTCTCAGGTCTCTACCAGCTTCATGAGATGCAAAGGTCACTACAATTGAAGAAGCTAAAGATGTCAGCACTCTCCCGCTGGAACAACTATTGGGTTCCTTGATGACTTATGAGCTATCCCTCAAACAAAAGAACAGAGAGGTGGATAAAAAGAAGAAGGATATCACGTTCAAATCTACTACTAGAGAGGACACAAGATAAGAGTCTGAAGAGGATGACAAAGAAGATGAAACGGCTCTGTTAGCAAGAAAATTCAGAAGGTTTATGAGGAAGAAAAAGTTCAACTACAAAAAGAAACCTCTGAAAGGTGAGCTGAGTAAGGAAAAAGACAAGGAAAAGGAGAAGGAGCAGCCCACATGTTTTGAGTGTAAGAAACCTGGGCATTTCAAGGTAGACTGCCCCTTGTTAAAGAAAAGCAGAAGAAAGCTGAGAAAGAAAGCCATGATTGCAACCTGGAGTGAAAGTGAAGACTCCAGCTCTGAGGAAGAACAGCAGGAGGTAGCAAACTTCTATCTGATGGCCGATCAAGAAGAGGTATGTTCTGAAACCGAAAATGAATTTACTTTTGATGAGCTTCATGAGATTTTTGATGAACTAGTCATAGAATTTCAAAAATTAAATTCAAAACATAAAGACTTAAAGAAGCAAAATTTGGATCTAGCTACAACAAACAACAACCTTTCAAATGAAAATGAATACCTTCTAATACAAAATAAAATTTAAATGATAAGATTATGGCTCTTGAAAAATAAAAGGATATCTTTGAAAAGAAAAGTGACTTACTTTCAAATAAAAAATTGTCAAGACAAAGCAAAGAAATTTTAATAGAAAACAAAAGATATAAAGAAGAAATCAAAAAACTAAAACCTTTTGTTGAAAAATTTACTTACAGTTCTGAAAAATTAAATTTACTATTAAATAACCAAATAGCAGTATTTGACAAAGCTGGATTAGGATTCAGAACTCACAAGAAACAGAAACTCTTTAAAAATTTCTTTGTGCCTGCATCTTCATCCATTACATGCTATACTTGTGGTATTAAAGAACATAAATCTTATATGTGCAACAAAAGAAAATTAAATAATACCAAGAAAGTTTGGGTTCCAAAAGGAACCAATGCCACTAACCAAAAAGGACCCAAGATGGCTTGGGTACCTAAAGTCTCCACTTGATCTTTATTGCAGGTATGCCTTGCAACCAACAAGAAAAGAATGTGGTACCTTGATAGCGGTTGCTCAAGGCATATGACAGGAGATGTGGAGCAGTTCTCATCACTCACATATCAAAATGGTGGCAATGTAACTTTTGGTGATAATGGAAAGGGCAAAATTATCGGTATTGGTAAAATCCATATCATCCCTACCTCTTATATTGATAATGTTTTATATGTTGATGGATTAAAACATAACTTGCTTAGCATTAGTCAATTTTGTGACAAAAATTTTAAAGTTATTTTTGAATCTTCTTTGTGCATTGTTTCTAGTCTAGATGACAATGGCATTAAGTTCATCGGTCATAGGCATGGCAATATTTATATGGTTGATCTTGATGATCTCCCTATTCAGAAAGGTCAATGTCTAGTGGCAATGGAAGCCAAGATTGATGAAACTAGTTGGCTTTGGCATCGTAGACTAGGACATGCAAGCATGCATTTAATTTCAAAACTTAGCAAAAAAAATTAGTAAAAGATTTGCCTAAACTCAATTTTGAAAAAGATAAGATTTGTAGTGCATGTCAACTTGGAAAACAAAAAAAATCTTCTTCCAAACCAAAAGGAGTAATCTCTACATCTAGACCTTTGGAATTGCTTCATATGGACCTCTTTGGGCCTACTAGAACATCTAGTTTGGGAGGTAAGAAGTTTGGTCTAGTCATTGTAGATGATTTCTCACGTTTTACTTGGGTCATGTTTTTAGCACATAAAGATGAAATGTTTTCTGAATTTATTAGATTTCACAAAAGAGTTTTAAATGAAAAAGATGTTTCAGTAGTATCTTTAAGAAGTGATCATGGAACTGAATTTGAAAACGCCAATTTTAATAAATTCTATATTGAAAATAAAATTCATCACAATTTTTCTGCACCTAGGACACCTCAACAAAATGGGGTAGTAGAAAGAAAAAATAGAACTCTTTAAGAAATGGCACGCACCATGCTTTGTGAAAATGATTTACCTAGATACTTTTGGGCGGAAGCCATAAATACTGCATGCTATATTTTAAATCGAGTTTTAATTCGACCGATTTTAAAGAAAACCCCTTATGAGCTTTGGAAGAGTAGAAAACCTTAAATCCGTTATTTTCATGTTTTTGGATGCTGTTGTTTCATCTTAAACAATGGTAAAGATAATCTAAGTAAATTTGATGCCAAATCAGATGAGGGAGTCTTTCTAGGCTACTCCACATCTAGTAAGGCATACAAGGTCTTCAATAGAAGGACACTTGTTGTTGAAGAATCCATACATGTGGTATTTGATGAAACTAACCAAAAATCTTCAAGAAAAGAAGATGTGCTTTTTGATGAAACAGGTAGCAAGAAAACTGAAGAAATAAACAACAATGAAGGACTTACCAAGGAACAGAACGATGATCAAAACACTGACAGAGATCAAGCACAAGGTGATGAAAATACATCAATTGTTGATCCATTACCAAAAGAATGGAGGTATGCTCATGGACACCCAAAAGAACCAATTATAGGTGATCCATCTAAAGGTGTAAGTACTCGATCATCTCTTAGAAATATTTGTGATTACTTAGCTTTTGTGTCTCAAATTGAACCTAAAACTATTGAGGAAGCTGAATGTGATAGTAATTGGATAAATGCTATGCAAGATGAACTTAATCAATTTAAAAGGAACAATGTTTGGACACTAGTGGATAGGCCTTCAAACACATCAATTATTGGCACAAAATGGGTTTTTCGAAATAAACTTGATGAAAATGGAATAGTAATTAGAAATAAAGCTAGACTAGTTGCCAAAGGATATAATCAGAAGGAAGGGATAGATTTTGATGAAACCTTTGCTCCTGTGGCTAGACTTGAGGCAATTAGGCTATTGTTGGATTTTTCTTGCTTCATGAATTTTAAACTATATCAAATGAATGTTAAAAGTGCCTTTTTAAATGAATTAATTGAAGAAGAAGTTTATGTTGAACAACCTCCTGGTTTTGAAAATTCTGAATTTCCAAATCATGTTTATAAACTTCATAAAGCTTTATATGGATTAAAACAAGCTCCAAGAGCTTGGTATGATCGTTTAAGCTCCTTTTTGCTGAAAAATGATTTTACTAGAGGTAATGTAGATAAAACTTTGTTTTTAAAGAAAAAGAATGATGATCTCTTAGTAGTACAAATCTATGTTGATGATATAACATTTGGTGCTACTAATGAATCTCTTTGTCAAGATTTTGCAAGATTAATGCAGGGTGAGTTCGAGATGAGCATGATGGAAGAACTGAATTTCTTCTTCGGACTCCAGATAAGGCAAACCAAAGAGGTGATCTTCATCAACCAAACAAAATATACAAGAGAAATACTCAAGAAGTTTGGGATGGAGAACACTAAGCCGTTAGGTACCCCTATGAGCTCTACATGTAGACTTGACAAGGACGAATCAGGTAAGTCTATAGACCAAAAATTATATCGTGGCATGATTGGTTCATTGTTATATCTTACTGCCAGTAGGCCAGATATCATGTTTAGTGTCTGTATGTGTGCTAGATATCAGTCCAATCCTAAAGAATCTCATCTTTTGGCTGTTAAACGCATACTTAAGTATCTATCTGGCTCAATTGAAATTGCTTTATGGTACTCTAGAGATTTTTATTTGATTTAATTGCTTATTCTGATGCTGACTTTGCTGGGTGTAATTTTGATCGTAAAAGTACTAGTGGAACCTGTCAGTTTCTTGGAGTAAATTTGATCTCTTGGAGTAGCAAGAAACAGAACTCAGTTGCTCTATCTATGGCAGAAGTCGAATATATAGCAGCTGGGAGCTGTTGTGCTCAAATCATCTGGATCAAACAACAACTCGAAGATTTTGGCATTAAACTAACTAAGACACCCATAAGATGTGACAATACTAGTGCAATCAACCTATCTAAAAATCCTGTGCAACATTCAAGAAGTAAACACATTGAAATAAGACATCATTTCATAAGAGATCATGTACAAAACTCTAATGTAATTCTTGATTTTGTTTGTACTAATGATCAGTTAGCTGATGTGTTTACAAAGCCTTTGAGTGAGGATAGGTTCTGTCTGATTACAAAAGAGTTAGGTGTCATTGAACCATTCTCCTAGAACTCTCTTAGTATCATTTTTACCTAAATCCTAAAGCTCAAAACCTATTGATTAAAATCCCAAAACTTTGTCAAAATTTTTCCTATTTTTTCTGGATTTTCTTGAATTTTTTGGCCAAGTGTCGACACTTGGAAAGTGTCAAGTGTTGACACCTGACCAAGTGTCGACACTTGACATATCCGAAGTGTCGACACTTGTGAATCTGAAACTGTTTTTAAACGGACCGAACGATGGTTTTTTGAAATTTTCTTCCCCCCTGATTTCTTGGAACAGTGGTCCCCTCTGTCCAAATCCATCCTTTCACCCTTCAATCCTTCACAAATCAGGTATTTCTGCTTTCTAATTTCATTTTATTTTTCTTTGTTTTTAATTTTGTTGTTTTCGAACCAAACAACCGTGTTTTGGGTTTTCCGAATATTTTTCTTGAATCTAACCGAATTTTTGCGTGTTTTAATAGATTTCTAAAACTCCATTTGAGGGAATAATGTTTTAAACTTGTTTTTCTCGGATTTCCCTCTTCTTTTGGCCATTTTCATCCCTTTTTCGCAAAAATCACTATTTCATTAATTTTGGGCAAAATAAATTGGGTTTTCATCTAAATTAAATTTACTAAATTTATTTATTGACTATTTGAAAAGGTTTTTCATGATACATTTGTGACATTTTCGCATATTTGCTAAAACCCTAAGTGTTTAGACCTAAATCCCATGTTTTTTTTTGATTTTTAGACCTTACAAAAATTATTTTTCCAAAGATTCAAATGTGTTCTACCTAACAAAAATTTTTCCTACAAATTTTGTTCGAAAGTTTGTCATTTGATCAAAATATATTTTCTACAAATATTATTTTTCAAACATTGTTGATTCTGGTTTTTGAAACCTATCTGAACCTTTTTTTCCTAATCTCAACCTATGGCCAGTCCCTTGTTCTAAACCTTTCTTCCTTTTTCCTGGTCAGTTGGCTGTAATGGGTCTTAGGAAGAGACTTGCAGTTAGGGAGAGGCCCAGTCATGGTATTGAGAGGAGATCGAAGGCCAGATTTGATCCTACACAGTCGAGCAGTACAGCCACACCGAGCTCCCCCCTGCAGAGAGGATGGCAGGGAAGTTTGTAGCTTCAGGGAGGAGAGTTGACTCGCAGTGCTTCGACAGGCACCACTTTGGTATTAGGCAGATACTCACTGATGCAGGACTAGTACACTTCTGCACCATGCAGGAGAGGTACCATCCTCACCTAGTGAGGGAGTTCTACGGTGCACTGGACTGTCGACGACTACTGTGGACGACATCTGTCAGGGGTATTCAGATCTCTTTGACTGATGAGCTTCTGAGCCGTGTATGGGAGATACCCCAAAGAGGAGTCTGTGCTTTTTTAGTGGATGATAGAGAGGCGGCATTTAGGTGCATCCTTGAGAGAGAAGATGTTCGCGGTATTTTAGTGGTTACCGCGAACCAGTTATCATTAGAGATGCGCCTGCTGCACCATATTACTACACGGATCCTACTACCGAAGACTGGCAGATTCGACTTCATCACCGAGAGGGAGTTGAGGTGATAACCAGTCTGATTGAGAGGAGACAGATAGATCTACCCACTCTGATGCTGTCATAGATGTATGATGCTGCCACTCAGCGCCGAGACTGTTTGCCATACGGCATGGCACTGACCCGACTTTTCAGAGCTTGTGGAGTATCATTGGAGGGGGAGATCCCCAAGGAGATACTGCACACGGATGTGTACGATGAGAGGTCATTGCACCGGATGGGATATAGGATAGTTGGAGGTCGATGGGTTCACAGAGAGTCTGGCCAGGAGCTAGATGAGGAGGACAAGTTTCGAGAGGCTGAGGCTGGACCATCTGAGCCAGCAGTTCTTCCTCCAGTAGATGTACCATCGACACAGGCAGAGCACCTGTCTCCTGACACTTCAGCTCCTCCACCACCATCTACACGACTATCTTTTGAGGAGTATGCCAGAGCACAGTTCTCAGAGATCAGAGGTGAGGTGACTCAGCTGCATAGCGAGGTCGAGCTTCTACGAGCACATACTACCTCGGAGCATGCTGAGATTTGTAGATCCATGGAGGAGGGATTTACTCGCATTGAGAGTCTGTTGAGATCATTTATACCTCCTGCAGCCCCTGCACTTGCACGATCTGACGTTGATGACAATGATGATGATGATGGCGACGATCACTAGAGCGACCATGCTGATTATGCTGAGGGTGGTGATCAGGATGTTGACAGAGCTACAGAGGTAGTGGGCAGTGACAACGACAGTGTGGGCGGTGCCGATGCTTATGAGGTGGTCAGTCGAGATCCTCCTACTACACCAGCTCCTGCTACTGCCTTGGTTGACTCCATACCAGACCTTATTATGCCAGCTGATCATCTTACACATCCTTCCACTAGATCTTCTAAGGTTGTACCCACCTTTGGTCCTTCCGGCCGCACTAGGAGTCGTAGAGCTTTAGCACCTCCTAGGGCATTAGCCACCAGATCTAGGATCAGTGCTCCTTTCAGTTTTGATGTTCCATCTGATGAAGATTAGCCTCACAGATGTCTGTTTTAGCTCTTATTTTATATATTTGATACATGTTTGACTCTGATGATTTATAGATGTTTCAGCTCTTGCTGATGTCTCAGCAAATTTTGTACTGAAAACTTATCTTATATATATATGTTTCTGTTCAGTACTCTGTTATCTTGGCAAATTTTGTGCTTCACTAAATCAGTTTACTATTCTTTGGCTCTGATACTCCTTTATCTTGGTATATTTTAGCTCTGATACTCTTTGATATTAGCATAATTTCAGCTCTGATATCTATGTTATTTGTTTCTCTACTATCTTTTTGTATCCATGCTCATTATGAGGGGGAGGTTATTCCCGTTTCTTATGATTGGCAAAAAGGGGGAGAACATGTATTGATTTTGATTTTATTGAGAAAAAGGTGTATTATATTGATTATATTGATTTCACCTTGCAAGAATCTTTGAAGTTTACCTTAATAAGAAGTATCTAATTAAGGGAAAGATTGTTTCCTCCTATCTATAAAGTTTTTTCCTCTATTATGACTAAAATTCATATTTATAAATTAAATGGTTAAAGTTTGAACTATATTGCCTCTTTTTCTCAAGGTTTTGTCATCATCAAAAAGGGGGAGATTGTTGGCTCCACCCAGTGATTTTGATGAATAACAAAACATTGAGTTCATATTGTATTCTAATGAGGATTTCAAGTTGTGAGTTTTCAGGAAAAAAGTACCTCAAAATTCCAAAAACTTATGGTGTATGGCACGTAATGGCACGGAGCAATTCTCAAATATCCGGGCATCCTCTTCATTGAAAAAGGGAATATAATTGTTTAACTATTATGTGTTAATGTATTCATGAATTTTATTTTTGTTTTCGAGGCATTTACACTTGAATCTAAACTTTTTCAGTCTTAAGTGTCGACACCTGGACAGTCAAGTGTCGACACTTCAATATTTGGCACGGACAAAAATCCTTGGCACACCAAGTGTCGACACCTATATTCAAGTGTCGACACCAAGTGTCGATACTTAGGTTCCAAGTATCGACTCAAGGCCTGAGATTTTTGAAAATACAAAACTTTGTGATTTTGAGGATTTTCGTGTCAAGTGTCGACACCTGTGCATCAAGTGTCGACACTTGAATGTTCAAGTGTCAACACCCAGAAATCAAGTGTCGACACCTGACAGCCAAGTGTCGACACCTGACAGCCAAGTGTCGACACTTGTAGCCTGACAGCTCTAACGGATCTATTTTTCTAGCTTGCAGAACTTGGTTTTCAAGCTCCAAACGGCTATTTCCATTGTACCAATGGTCATAAACCATTTTTAGAAGGTTTTTGGTGTATTTAAGCTCCACCAACCTCATTTTAAAGTAAGAGAAAGCAAGAGAGAAGTGAAGAGAAGTCTATTCAAGAGCATTCAAGTCCACTCAAAAGCCATAAAGCCAATATTCTCTCCAAACTTCAAATCAAAAAGTCTCTTCTAGCTTGATTCCACTGAAATGCCTACAAGCTCATCCTTACTTCATTCCAAAAAGAGGCACCTTGAAGAAGAGTGAAGACAAAGCATCCTTTTGAGCTTCAAAGATTCCAATCTACTCTTGAAGAGAGTTTGTTGTAGCTTTTAAATTTCATATATGTTTTTATTGTGATTTGACCTTGCTTTCAAGGGTGTCTTGAAAGAAGGTTATTGTGGTTTGTTGGTGAGCCAAAGGGACAAAACCAACTAGGGTTAACTTGTGAGCCCGAAGACAAAACAAGTATTTAGGTTTGTTGGTAAGCCTAGGTGACAAAACCAACTTAGGTTTTGACTTGTGAGCCTTGTGAAAAACAAGTCGACTGTAATCTGGTGTGGATTATAGTGGAATTCCCAAGGGTGGCTTGGGGAGTGGATGTAGGTGCTAGGTTTGCACCGAACCACTATAAACTTTGTGTTTGTGTGTGATTGCTCTTTTCCTCTCGTACTCTTTAATTATTGCTATCATCCTGCATCAAATTTATTATTGCTCACAAGCACCACTGGACCTTCATTTTATTGTGTTAAATTTTTAAAAGACCCAATTCACCCCCCCTCTTGGGCTCCATTTATGGGCAACAATTTCGATTGCAGATATCAGTGGCAAATCGAAGTAGATTTGTCCACCTTGCCGCTGCTGAAGTTTGGGAGCAAACGAAGGGAAGGTGGCGTTTGGATGACGTTTTCAAACCTCAAAATAGGACATCCCACGGTTCCAAGGAAGAAGAAGGCTGGAATAGTTTTATTCCAGCTATTCCAGCCTATTCCAGGTTTATTCCAGAGTTATTCCGGGTGGAATAAAGGTATGGAAAATTATTTTTTTAATCATGCATAAATAGATTTATTTGTTTAATTTTTGCAAATATTTTTTATATCATGATACATGCCTACATGCAACATGAATAGATTAGGTTCTAGGCGGAGCAGTTTTCCGTTGCATGAATTTTTAAAAAAGTTTTAAAATCCATTCTGCTCCCGCAGCTGTTTGCATGCCTAGTATAGGATCATGTCAAACCACCTGCACCATTTTCTTTCATGCATGCCATACTAGTGTCTTCATACTTGTTGATTAAGAGAACAACCAACGACTATGACATACAATGACCTACATTTCATACACTATCGTCCTATAACAATGTATTGTTTGGTCATTAACCAATTTAAGAACTAGATGATATATCCTCTCTATATCACATCAAAGTAGTCCTAAGGACTTTATCATACAAGAGTTCATTATAGGAAGATGTAAAATGTGATGAACAGCTTAAATAAACATTTTACTCAATATAATTTATATACAATCACAACAATAGTTCAACCATCTACAAGCTGGATGATTGGCTTTGGGACATATCCCAACAACTCCCACTTGGAAGAAAGCCAATCAAAATAGGATCATATTCCCATCTCCCATTTAGAATCGTTGAACTTTTGAACTCCAATGGCTTTATTGAAGGGGTCGGCCAGATTCTCTTTTCCGTCGATCTTTAAAAGTTCGATGTCACCTCATTCCATGATCTCTCGTGCAAGGTAGTAGCGATGCAGAATATGCTTGGTACGCTAATCGGACTTTGGCTTTTTGGCTTGAGCAATGGCTCTAGTGCTATCATAATACATCAAAAGAGGACCATCTAGGGAAGGTGCCACTCCTAGCTCATTTAGGAACTTCCACAACCACACAGCCTCCTTTGCGGCATCTGATGTTGCAATATACTCTACTTCACATACTGAGTCTACCACTGTATGTTGCTTGGAATATTTCCAGCATATAGCTCTTCTATTTAGGGTAAACTCAAATCCCGATACACTCTTGCTATCATCTCTATCTGACTGAAAACTGGAATCAGTATGCCCCACAAGTTTTAAGTTAGGTTCTCAATAAATTAGCCATTGGTCTTTAGTATTTTGCAAATACTTAAGGATAGTCTTTACTACCTTCCAATATGCCTCACCTGGGTCAGACTGGTATCTACTCACTACCCTTAGTGAGTATGCCATGTCCGATCTAGTACATGTCATGGTGTACATGATAGAACCCACTGTCGAAATATATGGAATCCTACTCATACGCTCTCTCTCCTTAAAAGTTGTCATACAATCCTTCTTCAAAAGAGTAATTCCATGGCCTATTGAAAGATAGCCTTTCATGGAATTTTTCATGCTAAACCGTTTCATCATAGTGGCTATGTATATAGATTGAGACAATCCCAAAAGCTTCCTAGATCTATCTCTATAGATTTTCAAACCAAGTATGTAGGAATCTTCACCCAAGTCCATAGAAAATAGAGATGACAACCAGACCTTTCTTTCCTGTAATGTAGGAATGTCATTCCCGACTAAGAGAATGTCATCTACATACAAAACAAGAAATACAACTATAGAACTATTAGCCCATTTATATATGCAGGGTTCTTCTCCGTTCCTAACGAAGCCATACATCTTGATACATTTATTAAAATGCTTGTTCCAACTCCAAGATGCCTGCTTTAGTCCATAAATGGACATCTATAGCTTGCACATCTTGGACTCATTTATGGTTATGAACCCTTCAGGTTGCATAATATACACCTTCTCTTCCAGCTCACCAATTAGAAAACCTATTTAAACATCCATTTGCTAGATTTCATAATCTAGATATGCTGCCAGAGCAAGCATAATCCGAATAGACTTGACCATTACCACAGGAGAAAATGTCTTGTCATCATCTATACGATAACATTGTGATATCCCTTAGCAACTAGATGGGCTTTATAGGTCTCCACCTGCCCGTCTATGCCTGTCTTCCTTTTGAAGATCCCCTTGTACCCAATGGATTGTATCCCTTCAGGTGGATCAACCAATGTCCATATATTGTTGATTTTCATGGACTTTATTTTGGATTTCATGGCCTCAAGCCATTTCTCAGAGTTAGACCTCTGCATTGCATCCATATAGGTGATTGGATCCTTATTGTTCTCATCAAGCTCAATAGGATGACCATCCCAAACAAAAAAATTATAGTATCTATCCAGCTGATGCAGTATTCTACCGGATATCCTTAATGGTTGGATAATAGGCTTAAATCTTATCAAATCTAGTTCTATAGCAGTCCTAGAATGTGTTGTTTCCTCTACCTATTGAACTTCCCCAAGTTTAACCTCAGCAGCTTGAGTGCCTTCAATAAGCTACTCCCCTTCCAAAAAGGTAGCCCTAACATTGAGAACACTCCATGTTCTTCAGGCAGATAGAAGAAATACCCTTTAGACTACTTTGGATACCCAACAAAGAGGCACCTATCAGACCTAGGTCCAAGTTTATCCATCTATAAATGTTTGACATAAGTCGGACACCCACAAACCCAAAGATGTGAAAGTGTTGGCTTACACCCAGTCCATATCTCATACGGAGTTTTGTCAATGGATTTACTAGGAACCCTAATCAGAAGATAACACACTGACTCAAGAGCATATCCCCAAAAGGATATAGGTAGAGTGGCTAAGCCCATCATGGATTGGACCATATCTAATAGAGTCTGATTCCTCCTTTCAGACACGCTATTTAACTGAGATGTCCCTAGAGGAGTCCATTGAGAAAAAATCCCATTCTCCTCAAGATAAGTCAAAAACTCATCAGAAAGATACTCACCACCTCGATCTGATTGAAGGGTTTTAATAAACTACCCAGTTTATTTTTCTACTTCATTACGATATTATTTGAGCATTTTAAATGACTCAGATTTATGTTTCATCAAGAAGATATAACCATACCTAGATAGTGAAATAAAAGTGCCCTAAAAATCAATCTTTGTAAGGGTATTTTTGTAATCTTCCATGATGCAAGACAAATAATTAAAGCCAAATTAACAAAGATTAGTAGAGAATAATTTTTTTATTTTTTTATTTTTTTTCAGATTTTAAGGAGACTCAAAGGAGACAATAAAGGAAATTAGTTTAACTAACTATCTGCACAAGTAAACCTAACAAAATAACTAGAAAAGCAAGATCTGGTGGCTAAGAAACCACCAAAACTAGGGTTTACTTTCAACTAATCAGAAATTGGGAATAAGTTTTCAATTTATCAACGAAAATCACTCCTTTGAAATAGATCTGGCAGGACTCTTATGATTATCATGGCAGGGTTTCAAGAACTCGTTCCTGGGCTCCGATCTTCCACGCGATGCTGGTTCCAAGGCAAGAATACCTGTCTTTGATTCCAGATCACCTGCAAACACTCAATAAAGAAAACTAAAGTTAAGAAGCAGTAAAGGAAAGAAAATAAATGAAAGGGAAGGGTTAGAAGAAGTGGTTAGGTTTTCTTGTCGGCTGGATAGGTAGCATAACTAGGGCCTCGCACCCCGCGATGTTTCGAAGAACAAAGAAAAAGGACCTCCACCCCACGATGTTTCAAAGAACAAAGAAAAAGAGCCTTAGACCCCGCAATGCACATAGCAAAGGAAATTTGATAGCATGTCTTTATTGATGAATCATAATTACAACTACAAGGGGGTTGATAGGGTATTTATAGACCCTCAACTAGTGGTGTAAGGGATTCAAACACTAGACTTTTTCTCCCTTGGACTACAACTCCTAGAATTCTGGCTCTAGACATCCTGGACTCTTATCTTCGGATAGAAGATGACTGAAGAGTTTTAGTGAGACTCTTGAGTTCTGGAAACTTAAACAGCTCTGAACCTATTTGATCCAAACATCTGCGGTAGAGAACCATTGAACATCCTTCGTTTGGGTGATCAAATATTTTAGAACTCCTTGGAAGTTGGCATGAAAAAAATGCTTGGCCGACTCTTAGAATTTTTTGGCATGAAATTCTTGAGTGGAGGTGCCAATTTTTCTTTCATTTGGCAGACCAAAAATAAAAAAAACATGGCATGTGGGATGTCCAAATAAAAGTGACATGGCATGTGTTCTTGTCCCAAAATGAAATGGCATGACATGTCCAAACATGACATGTGTTGATGTCCCCTGATGATGTGGCAGGTGTTGTCCAATTTTCTTAAAAAGATGGCACCAAGAAAAGGGTTGCACATGCTAAGTGACTTGGGCTAGCACATAGAGTCACATGGCTCGTCTTAGGCTAGCACATGGCTTGTCTTGGACTAGCACAAGGGTCTTCAATTTGGTGTACATGAAGTCACATGGGTCTTCAATTGGGTCCCCCTTATATTACAAGACTCAATAACTAATTATTACAAGACTCAAAATTAAATAACTAAGCCCCATTTGATCAATTGATCAAAATGTATAACCTTATGTAACAAAAAAGAATAAATTAGTAAACAAGGTTTGGCCCAATCAAGTTTGACACAACCGATAAATAGGGTTTTTGCATAATGTGGTAAATAACCAAACCCTAATTACAGTTGGTAAAAAGAGCTAACCCTAACTAATCCAAAATAACAAAAATTAAAATAACATATTTACATGGTAAATGGGGTTGGGTTCGGGGCTTTATTCACAGGTGATCCACAAGAATGTGGGTTCAATCTGTTGATATTTTCTAGCCCTGGTGTCCACACCAATTCTCCCCGGGTGGGAGGAACTCGATCCCATCGAGTACGGGTCAATGTCGCTATGATAGCGCTCTAGCAAGTCTGGGTCAACTCTCTGCAAGTCCTTTCTGGTGATCCAAGAATCATCAATCTCGAGTCATCCTTGCCAATGAACTAGATATCACTGGTAATCTTTGCTCTGAGTAGCAATGATCTTGTCATCCAAGATCCACTTTATCTTGTCTCTCCAGGCTGGTGGTATGGCAGGTGGACACACTTGGGTTGGTTCACTCTCAAGGACTGGATTAGGCCCAAAAGGCTCACTAGGAATCAACATTGGCTCCCTATACTCAATAAGGTCTGAATGTTGAAAGTAGAACTAATGCCTAGTTCTGGTGATAACTTAAGCACGTAGGTATTAGATCCGATTTTTCTAATTACTTTGTATGGTCCACTACTACGGGCATATAACTTTTTCATGGTTCCAAGTGGGAACCGTTCAGGTCATGGTTTAACCATAACAAAGTCTCCTTTATTGTATTCTTTGAGTCTTCTTTTTTTTTCTTGAAAATATTCATTGCTTTCATTAATTAATTTTTTTTTTATTATTGACATGCATGTAAACCCTTAACTACAACTGAGTTTGACCCTTGGTTGGTGGGTGACATGCAAATGAGAATGGTGCATGGACTCCCACTAAATGCCATAGGGTTTTCCAGAAGTAAGTGACAAACCTAATATGCTCAAAGGATGTATGTAACTTGCTAACCTCTATAAAATACAAACTAATGGTCCTAGAAATGCTGGAAGCTTCAGGAAAGGGTAGAAAATAAGAAGTAGATTCGGGGGTGACTTGGTAGGATAGGAAATAAGAAAAGGGCTCATAGAACAATCCTTGACTAATGGGGTTGACCTTAAGGTTTGGACACTGAATTATGTCCACAGGAAATAAAGGGTTAGCTAGAAAAAAGGATGAATCAAGAATTTTAGGAAAGAGATACTCAATTGGGACTAATGGGGTGAACTCTTCCTGAGGGTGCTGGTTTAGGAAAATCAAGTCCTCATCGATTACTTTAGGTTCGTGATTTTCAGGACCAGGCACTATGATTTGGCTATCTTCTTATTTCTCCTCAGGCAAAGTTTTAGCAGTAGGGTTAGGTTCCTCATGGTTCTCTTTGTCAGTGGTCCTTCCCGTATAGTTTCAGTCAGGGTAAGATCAGGGTCAACTAATTCTGGGCTAGCTTCAGCCTGGGTTTTTACCGGGCCATCTAATTCTGGTTTAGCTATATGTATTTCCTCTTCTCCCTCGTACTCATCCACTAAGTTTACATCAGCTTCATACATTTCCACTTCAATGTTATCTTTGTAAACCAATGGGATAGTAGGAGTAGGTCGACTAAGGAAAAATTGGCTAGGATCTAGACCAGTAGGGTTAGGTTGGCTCAGATTAAGGTTGTGTCAGCTTGAGTGAGAATTGGGTCAACTCTATTTAGGAATGGGTTGACTCGGGTGGATTTGACTAGATCCTAATTTTTGATAAGGTGCATTGATCCTAGTGGGTTCAGGTTGGTTAAGGGGAACCTAACTAACATTTGGCTGATACTTAGGGGTTATGGGTTTCTTGGGTTCATAGGATATGGGCTCAGATCTATAGGTCATGGATCTGGGTTTGTATGAGCTAGGTTCAAAGGATTTGGGTGTATAGGAACTAGGTTCATATGATCTGGGTAGGTACTTTTTCCTAAGTTTAAGTTTCATATCACTCCAGGTAGTTATGGGTATATCTCTTCTTCATCTGATCATTCTTTCAACATCATCCCAATAAATTCTAGCCTGGCGTACTAACTTAAGCTTAGCAAATTTAAACTTTCTTTCATCAGATATTAGTTCCCTCTCAAAATACAAATCCATACCTTCTTCCCAATCAATATAATCTTCAAGATCAAGATCACCACCAAATATAGGTGCTTCTAACCTAAAATTCCTAATGGCTCTCTATTCCTGGTCTATAAAATCATAATTGGGTCTCCTATGGTTACTCTCCCAGGTTGGGTCAGGGTGTGGGGGTCTCCTAGGATTGGGAGGTGTGGAGAAAGGTGTCTCAAGTTTAGGTTCAGGATAGGTCTTATGATTTTTCTCTATGTTACCTAGTCGGTCATCTAGTTAGTCAAACCTATTGTTTATTTGGGTACATTGTTCAATAAAGGTCTTTAGTAAGGTTTCGATAGTCGACTCCATGGTCAAACCAGACTAGGTTAGATTTGAGGCTACAAGTATTGGTCTCTTAATTTAGGGGTTATGCAATGCAAACACATCAGGACTCGACTTGGACTAGGATTTCCTAGACCTAGAGCTCATGTATATTGGGTTAGCTCAATTTATAGCCAATTCAATAATTACCGTGTCTGCTGGCCAAGTAAGAGGTGGGGTCGTGGGAGGCTCCCCCTACTCTCGCAAGATCCTAATTAAAAACCACGAAACTGCTTTGGGCGTTTGCCTCTAGACCTCTAGCCTTAGACACTAGATTCAAGTGATAATCACAGGATTGGGTGCACTAGCTTAAACACAATACTTGGATCCCGACCTGTTGGTGTCCCTAGGCTACTAGAGCAATTAAGTGTAATTGATTTTAATTTAGGTTAGGATCGATGTAAAAGTGGTGGTTGTGGGACAAGGAAGGGTGATGAAATCTCTCCATTATCTGAGATGCTTAAGTGCCCTTAAGATTAGGTTTGAATGATGATAGCAAGCATATGAAGATGGAATTAGGGTTTCCAAGTTTTTTTTTTAGCAAAGATATATTTTGGAAAAAAGTACCTAATATGCAGGAAATATGCATAAACTTAAAATATGCAAAATTTATGCAAAAAGAACCCTAAACTTGAATTGCTGAAAATTCAGGGCAGAACTATTCTCAGGCAGTAAATCAAAGATTTAGATAACTTAAAATCTGAATAAAGTTTTAAAGAAATTCTAATAAATACTACCAATTATGAGGAATCCAAAAAATAAAAATCAAAATTTTTCTGATCTTCCTATATTCAGAAACAATTAAAATAACAAAGTATATATTGGGATAGATGTGATGCAGAAAATTAACCGTAAAGGTGCCATCCCTTTGTTTTCTTCTTCAAGGGTCAATCACAACGGCACCCCTACATGAAATAGGAAATCCCTTTTGAATGGGATGTGAGGGTCTTGCAGCCCTACTTTTCCATATGACCGGATGGTCATGGTGAAGCACCCGATCCGAGTACTTAAAGAGAAACTAAGTCCTAACCTAGTATGCAAAAATTTTAGCACAAGAGTGAATAAACCCGAGTTTAACCTGCTCTGACACCAAAACTGATGCGGGACAAATAATTAAAGCCTAACTAACAAAGATTAGTAGAGAATAAGTTTTTTATATTTTTTTTTAAATTTTAAGGAGACTTAAAGAAGATACTAAAAAAAACTAGTTTAATTAACTACCCGCACAAGTAAACCTAACAAAATAACTAGGAAAGTAGGATCTGGTGGCTAAGAAACCACTGAAACTAGGATTTACTTTCAACTAATCAGAAATTAAAGAGAAGGGAATAAGTTTTCAGTTTTACCAATGAAAATCTCCCCTTTGAAACAGATATGGCAGAACTCTCAAGATTGTCGTGGCAGGGTTTCAAGAACTCGTTCCTGGGCTCCGATCTTTCATGCGATGCTGGTTCCGAGGCAAGAATACCTATCTTTGATTCTAGATCACCTGCAAACACTTAACAAACAAAACTAAAGTTAAGAAGTAGTAAAGGAAAGAAAATAAATGAAAAGGAAGGGTTAGAAGAAGTGGCTAGGTTTTCTTATCGGTTTGATAGGTAGGATAACTAGGGCCTCGCATCCCGCGATGTTTCAAAGAACAAAGGAAAAGTACCTCACACCCCATGATATTCCAAAAAACAAAGGAAAAGAGCCTCATACCCCGTAATGCACATAGCAAAGGAAATTCGACAATATGTCTTTATTGATGAATCATAATTATAATTACAAGGGGATTGATGGGGTATTTATAGACCCTTAACCAGCGGTGTAAGAGATTCAAACACTAGACTTTTTCTCCCTTGGACTACAACTCCTAGAATTTTGGCTTTGGGCATCCTGGACTCTTGTCTCTAGATAAAAGAGGACTCAAGAGTTTTGGTGAGACTCTTGAGTTCTGGAAACTTAAGCAGCTCTGAACCTATTTGATCCAAACATCTACGGTAGAGAACCATTAAACCTCCTCCATTTGAGTGATCAAATATTTTAGAACTCCTTGGAAGTTGGCATGAAAAAAATGCTTGGTCGACTCTTGGAATTTTTTGGCATGAAATTCTTGAGTGGAGGCACCAATTTTGCTTTCATTTGACCGACCAAAAATAAAAAAAAAAACATGGCATGTGGGATGTCCAAATAAAGGTGACATGGCATGTGTTCTTGTCCCAAAATGAAATGGCATGACATGTCCAAACATGACATGTGTTGATGTCCCGTGATGATGTGACAGCTGTTGCCCAATTTTTTTAAAAAGGTGGTGCTAAGAAAAGGGTTGCACATGCTAAGTGACTTGGGCTAGCACATGGAGTTACATGGCTTGCCTTGGACTAGCATATGACTTGTCTTGGGCTAGCACATGGGTCTTCAATTTGGTGCACATGAAGTCACATGGGTCTTCAATTGGGTCCCCCTTGTATTAGAGGACTCAATAACTAATTATTAATAGACTCAAAATTAAATAATTAAGCCACGTTTGATCAATTGATCAAAAGGCATAACCTCATGTAATAAAAAAAAAAAATTGGTAGATAGGATTTGGCCTAATAGGGTTTGACACTATCGATAAATGGGATTTTTACACAATGTGGTAAAAAGGATTTAACCCAAAAGGCTAAATAACAAAATCTTAATTACAGTTGGTAAAAAAAACTAACCCTAACTAATCCAAAATAACAAAAATTAAAATAAAATATTTACATGGTAAATGTGATTGGGTTCAGGGCTTTATTCATAGGTGATCCACAAGGATGTGGGTTCAACCTGCCGATATTTTTTGGCCCTGGTGTCCACACCATTCCACCCTTGTATGACATTATTATATTAATTAAAGGTATTTTTGTTTCATCATACTGCTGTGTCTTATTTAAAGATTATGATGAACCCCATAGGTTAGGGCAAAGGAATTAAGGTTATGATGGGATCATAACGGTGAGACCTAAGTTTCTATAAACCCTAATCTAAAATGTTCCTTGTCGTTGGATCATCGATTCGGAGATTGATGCTTCTGGAAAGACTAGCTTATCCTATGTATGCTCGATGGAGAGGGTGGTTGGTCTCACAGCCACTTGTGTAGAGACACTAATACAAGGATAAGGGTGCTCATTAGGGTATGAGTTCACTGAACTAATCCACACCAAGACTATCTCAGGGAAGTCTTAATACTTGTCAAAAGATAATTCTCATTGTGGGAGTTGTGCAAGTGATCATTAGACCAAAGGTCACCATGGTTCCTTATGCACACCAATCCATGTTTTGGTTCATACTCATTCATGACATTGAGTCATGTATAGGGTGTTCTCGGATATGGTGGAAGGTATACGAAGGATGTGAGTGGACCAACAAGGAATCGACCATTCCTAGTAAGAGAAATTGTTGTCCCAAGTAATTTCTTCGATTGATAACTTAGGGAGTCTTTGATCAAAGTAGGATGAGATTAGAAGTGGTTTCTAATCAATCATCAGTAGAGTCTTCATTATCAAATAGAGATTTGAAATGATTAAGTATTAAGGTTTGACATTTATCCATGCCCATTACTTAATCGGGATAATGGGAGATCGAAAAACTAAATTGCACGGTAACTTTTCACTAAAGGATTTTTTGGTACTTTCCACCAAATTCATAATTTTTTGGGTAGGAATGATATGTTTCTAGATATCAATCATGTCTTGTGGGTTTCCATGAATCAATTGAATTGAATTCATGAGTCAATTCGAAAGCTAGTTCAAATTGGCAACTTAGGTCAGCTTTATTTGACCTAATTAGGTCAATCGGGTTCGATTGGATCGAATCAGCTCATATCTAGATCTACTGCTGGCTAGATATGGAATTCAAAGGATCACATACATTAGAAAATTGACCTAGAAAGTCAATTGACATTTAATTAGGGTCATGGGATCCTAATTGGTCAGCTAGATTGCACACTAGCATGTGCAGGCTAACCTAATCTTCTAACCTAATTGATTTGGGTCTAAAAGGCTACTAAATGGACAAACCAATTTATGGAAAACCTAAATTGGGTTGTGTCCTAAGTGGGACAAAATTATCAAATTTTATCTGATATTTTTTGGATATTTTATGTGCCATATATCAAGAGTCCCAATGGCATGGGACTCTTGATGCCAAAATGGGTGCTTGGCAAATAAAGGGACACAGAAGGACCAAGAGTCCTTCTGCCTAATTATCAATAATATAATGATAAAGTAGATTAAATTTCCTTTCATTTGACACCCATTTTCCACATTCTTTGACTAGGTCAAATGTATGAAATGGCATGGAGAAAGGTGGCGCACAAAATAGAAGAGTTGTGACTCTTCACTATTGGCACGTAGAAAAGGACCTAGAGTCCTTCTATTTGTTATTCACCAAAGCCAGATAAAGTCCAAGGGACTTTATCCTTATCTCCATGCCCTCTCATGTAGGCTTTGATTGGTTAACAAGAGGAAGAAATTGGTAGAAGAAAGTTGGCGCACATGAAGAGTTGCGACTCTTCATGTTTGGTGCTAATTCTAAGATGCAGAGTCATTCTGCTATAAGAGATTTCAAATCACCGATGCTTCTAAATAAAAGGCCACATCCCTTGACTTCTTTGTAACCTTAAAATGACAAGTGGCAGATGGAGAAGTCGATGAATTAGTGAAGGGACTTGAATAAGGCAATTGGTGCAGAACAGTCATGACTTTTCACTTATAAGACTCCTACTCTTTGAAGGGTGTTATTTGATATGTTGGTTGACATATCAAAGGCTGATAAGAGGCCCTATCTGGTGCCTTCCCCTCTCTTATAAATAGCCATCGATGTTTAGGCTGATGGTATTACAAAAATTCTTTCTTTCCTATATTCTTATACTCACACTCTTCCACACTCTCCTTTTGTCTCTTCCTCCCTTGTCTTGTCTCAAAACAAGTACTTCATTTTAAGACAAGGCTTTTAGGAAGTAAATTAGGAAGTGTAAGTGAAAGTGAAGAGTGTTTTTGAAAGGGCTTAGAGTGCTCTACTGAAGGGCAAAGGTCCGAGCAAGAAAGGAGTGGCTGCCAAAGGAAGAAGGGCTATATGAAGAGTCCCAATGGCTTAAGCAACCTACTAAGGAGAGCTTCCTGTTGGGAATTGTGTCCAAAAGCCAATCGCTTAGGTTGTAAGCGGTTGTGCTCAGTATTTTAATTTGTATATGAATTAATAAAATTTTATTTTGGTAGCTCATCACATTATTCATTTCTGTGTAATGAACTCTGTTTTTGTGATGAAGTCCTTAGGACTGCATTGACTTCGATATAGAAGATATATCGAGTGGTCCTTTAAAATGCTCACAACCAAAGGATACATTGTACAGGATGGCAATGTATCAAGTGTAGGTTGTTATGGTTTACATCGTTTGGTTATCCTCTTGACCAAAGGAGTGTGGTGACACTGATGTGATCTGCAAGTGGGATGTGTGACATCTCATTAAACGTGACTCTGTGGAGCTCCTTTTTGCCAAAGGATTGTTCACGATTGGATATGGATATATGTGTCCCTCCGACTTGAGGTTACCATAATAGCTTGCAAGCAACTCTCTGTGATTTGGTGCTGGACTATCCAGATTTTTAATCCGGTGATGGAAGGTTTCTGAGTACAGGCAAGTACTTATGGAGTAGTTGTGGACCAAGATGGAATTGACCTATCCAAGTTGTTTGGATTGAATGTCTCGCAGTATCTCAATTTAGCAAATCCTCGACCAGGGTAGTCCTAGTGAGGAGTCACTAGACTTGCGAGGTTGAGACATGATGTGGATTGACTCAGTTAGGGTTGGCAGTCTAATCCTAGGTTATCTTGAGCATTGGAGGTCAAAGGGATGAATTATACGATAACCATATGCCAGAGGTTCGATAGATTACTCTTGCATCTTCAGCCTATCCGGATGACGGGATCCATTGCTAGATGGTATCTTGTGCTGGTATTAGAAGTATTCCAGTGCTACTGTTTAGGTTCGAACCTATGGGTCACACGCTATAGAGAATTTATTCCTGATTCGGGAACCGATCAACAATTGTGAAACATTTCGGTTTTAAGGTCAAACGGTCTAATTGAGCATATATTAGATTTTTTTGATCTATTTGGATCGACCAGGATTGGTTTGGGTCAACCAAGAATTATTCTTGGTAGATCAAGACTGGACCCGTTTTTCTTATTGATCGAGTTTGATCGGACTGGGGTTTCTTTTATTGTACTGGTTTAATATTTAGCTCGTTTACATGGTTTTACTTCCTCTTCCCTTGCTCGCGGTTACCATGTTTTTACTGTGTGAATGGATATGGTATGCTGTTGATCGGATGCCGCATGGATTTGAACTGCATCTTGATCGGTTGGGGATATGAGATTTGATCATTGGCACCATGAACTTGAAGAAGTCTCTAGGTGGTTTTTTTTCTCCCGACGTATTTCCCCACTCGATATTTTTTTGTCTTCACGGTGTATGGGTTTTCTTCCAGTGTTTCCCTTTTTTTCTCCACTGATCAAGAGTCCTTCAGATGGAGTTTGGTTTGATTAGCCTTCTCTCACGGGATTTCTCAGTCGGTGATTCATGTTATTTGAAGGCCGTGTGAAATGGAGAGGAAAACAACTGGGGCCATCCGTGAAATCCTCGCAGCCTTCACAGGTTTCATCTCCCTTCTCTCACAAGGTCTTCCGAGAGCTTCATAAATCTTTTTCACTGCATTGCAGATCTTGGTTGAAGGTTGTAGGCCGTGCGATGGAGAGAGGAAGGAAGAGGGCTGGCGGTGATTTCCAAGGCTACATGGGTTTTCTCTGATTGTATTTCTTGGTGGATGGCTGCAGGCCGTGAGATATAAATATGAGAAGAAAACAGAGCAAGGGCCTTCACGGTTTCTTCAATGCCATTTTATTTTTGGTTGAAGGCCGCATAAGAGGGAGAGGGGAAGAACAGGGTATGTAATATCGAGAGAGCTCATTGGGATGGAAAATCTGAGTGATGAAAATTTGTTGGGCATCCGTGTATTCCTTCCAAGACCTTTCTTTCTGTGTGCGCTCTTCGTGGAGTTTGGACAGTCTTGGAGAAAACCGTCGATGGGGATTTGTTCAGATTTCCCTGCTCCCCCTAGCCGTAACCTGTTATTCAAATTCCTGGAGGACTAGCATCCTTCCTGGAGGTTGGATCAGCCAAAGCCCATACATGGATACTCAAGAGGGTGGACATTTGGATACCTCGAGAGATTGGATCGATCTTTTCTTCTTGCTATTGCAGATCTGATTTGCTATTGAAGAAGTTCAACCGGCTGATTTGATTTGCTGCTAATCTATTCTGAAGACTGAGGGAGTCAGCTTCCTCCTGCTTCGATCAGGTATATTATTTACTTTTTGTTATCATGCTGCTTAGATCTAGATTATATCATGTTATTTATGATTATTGCAATTGCCTATACATGCCTATGTTTCAGTTTCATGCATCATGTTATGTTAGATCTTGTGGATGAGTAAGTTTTTCTGTATGCATGCTTAAAAAGTTTAATTATGCAATACCTACTCCCTTTTGTAGCATGCCTAGGATAGGAATCCGGTGCACTAGTTTCCCTTCAGTGGTATCAGAGCCACAGGTTCCTGTGTAGTATATCATGATTGCATGTATTAGGGATTACTTTTAAGAACATAGTTGAGACCTTCATCATGGCCATGTGTCCATATTAATCAGGGTTTAAAGCCCCTATGTTTCTATGGCACGAGGTGGATCATCTGTGTTGGTCTTTTCAGAAGGATCCTTAAAGGAAACCTATGGTATTAAAAATGTTTTAATCCTGATACATATACATTGGCATGTCTAAAATGTTTAAGGCTTGTAATATTATAAATAATATGATAGGACTAGATATGATGCATGAAAGATGTAAAAGGGTTTTACATGAATTTAATTAAAAATGTTTTAATTAAAAGTTGGCTTATAATCTAACAATTATGAATTGAAAGATTAATTAAATGACAAGCCAGATTAGGGTTTATGAAACCTAATGTCATTTGAATAAGCCATCTGGGTTAATTGGGTTAGCTGTCTGATTGGGTCCATTTATTGGGTTAGACCTAAGGTTAGTTGAATTGGACTTAAGAGAACTAATCAAATGTTGATTAAGGACCTTCTTTTAAGTATCTATCTAATAGTTAGATGGGTTAGTCCATTCATCTAAAATGGATCTAATTAGTGGCTCTATGGTAAGCCCGAGTTCTTAGGCTGGTCTAATCAAGTATGGTAAACCGATTGGTGTCTAGGCAGGTTTTGCATTTTGATCATGGTTGCATGAGGCTACCTCTTTCCTGGCCAACTTGGTTGGTGTCTAGGAAAGATGGTTAATGGCGGTTACTCACCCATGATTTCATCTACCTAGCCAATCTGGTCAACCAGAACTGATTAGAAAAGTTTATTGATTCGAGTTAACCCATATCATCCAAGTTGATCAACCTGTCAGATCTTTAGGTGCCCATAGACCAACTTGTTGAATTTAATTCAACCCTTCTGAGAATTGATTTGATTAGTGGGAGGTTGATCCATGTTCTCTCTCTATTCTTCTGTCACAATTTAATTAAAATTCTCTAAAATTATTAGGTCCTGAAAAAGACTAAGTCAATGAGTTGATGGTGCCTTAGCCTCCCATTGAGTGGGTTAGTAATGAGTCCTTTAGCTTGATGTACATTGGCAATTTCATAGAACGGGTGTACATCCGATTACTGGAATTACTCTCTCATAGATGATGATTAAGTGCAACCTTCTTAATAGTGATCAGGTGGGCCGGCCATAGTCGAGCTTGGTCATTCGTTATTGGATTTGTCATATTGATGGTTGGACCTAACCAGAGACCCGCAATAGGAGGCCCCTAGGCTGACTGGGGTTTCTGTGGGGCAAAAATTTATTATTGAAAATTGTTTAGGGAAGCAATTGGTTAGAGAACCTACCTTTAAGCGTGTATGGGTGAGTCGGCCATAGTCGGGCTCATACGTGGTCTATTGGATTTTAGTACCCACAATGAAATGATGATTTCACGGATTAGAGTTAGAGGCTCCCAATCTGAAAATTAGTGGGAGGGACCTTTAGATTAAAGTTCAAGTCTTTTGTTTTAATAGATTAATTCATATACTAATTTGGTCTTAATTTTCTTTCATATGTCTTCAAACCTTTCGCTCCGGTCACTTCTCGATAGCGAGAAGTTAAAGGGTCCCAATTTCAATAGCTAGTATCAAAAATTGAGAATAGTCCTGGAGCATGAGCAGATCCTTTATATGATAACGGATCCAGCACCCGAAATCCCTCCTGCCAATGCTTGGAGTTCGATCAGGGACACTTATTTGAAGTGGGTTTATGATCGGACTACTATCCGATTCATAATGTTGGCGGTGATGAACGACGAGTTCAGTCGCAAATTCAAAGAGGCCCAGCTAGACGAGATTCTTCAAAAGTTAAAGGAATCTTTCGGCATGCTAGATGATGTGGAGCGGTACAAAGTGTCTTGTGCCATCTACAATGCCAAAATGCAGAATGACGGTTCGGTTACTGATCATGTATTGTACATGATCGAGATGATTGAACGATTGGGCAAGCTCGGATGTCCCTTGCTTGAGCAACTCGACAAGGATGCGATCATGAATTCTCTACCCTCCTCCTATCTTGACTTTCTCAAACATTATAGAATGAATAAGCCTTAGTCAATTACCATGGTTTGACAGGATTGCTGTAGACTTACAAGAAGGACCACCAACTGAGTAAGGGGGTGGTGAATTTAGTGGAAGGTTTTAGAGGTCGTCGCCCCTTTAAGAAAAGAAAGAAGAAAGGTAAGGGAAAGAAGGTGCAGAGCGCTCCTGGCCCAGGTTAGGCCAAGAAAGTGAAAGTTGATCAAGCTAGTGCAGAGTGCTTCTATTGTAAGAAGCAGGGACACTGGAAGAGGAACTTTCCTCTTTATCAGGCATCCATAGACCCGAACAGCTCAAGGATGGAAAATGTCAGTGACTTATATCTATGGCATTGTAGGCTAGGTGATGTTAACCAGTATAGGATAAATAAGTTGCGAGGAGATGGCCTCCTCGAGGTTAGTGATTCTGACTCACTGCCCACTTGTGAATCCTGTTTGCTTGGGAAAATGACCAAGTCACCTTTTACTGGAAAAGGTGAATGAGCTACAAAACTTCTGAGTCTCATCCATACTGATGTATGCAGATCCATGATAGTTAGTGCCAGATATGGATACAGATATTTCATTACATTTACAGATGACCTTTCCAAGTATGGTTATGTTTTCTTGGTGAGACATAAATCTGAGTCGTTTGAAATGTTCAAACAATATCGTAATGAGGTGGAGAAACAAACTGAAAAGAGTATTAAAATACTTCGATCTGATCGAGGCGATGAATACCTATCCGGTGAGTTCATGACATATCTTGAAGAGAATGGAATTCTCTCTCAGTGGACTCCTCTAGGAACACCCCAGTTAATTGGTGTGCCCGAAAGGAGAAATCGAACCCTGTTAGACATGGTTTGATCCATGATGGGCTTCGTAACTTTGCCGCTATCCTTCTAAGGATATGCACTTAAGACAGCTTGTTACTTGCTGAATAATGTTCCGAGTAAGTCTGTTGTCTCCACTCCATATGAGTTATGGACTGGACATAAGCCCTCAATTTCACACGTTTGGGTATGTGGTTGTCCGACTTATGTAAAGCATTTAGATTCAGATAAACTTGGTCCTAGGTCTGATCGATGCCTGTTTATTGGATACCCTAAGAAAATAAAAGGGTATTTCCTCTACTTGGAGGATGAACAGAAAGTGTTCGTTGCTCTTAGGGCTATCTTTTTGGAAAAGGAGTTCGTTGGAGAAGGAACTATAGCCTCTAAGATTGAACTTGGTAAATTTCAACTAATGGAAGAACCTGCACACTCCAAGAACATTATAGAAAAGTCTATGATTAGATCACACCCGGAACCCATTATTAGGAGATCTGGTAGAGTACTGTGTTAGTCAGACAGATACTACGGTTTCTTGGTCCAGGACAGTGATCCCATTGAGCTCGATGAGAACGATGAGGATCCGATCACCTATATGGATGCACTTTAAAGATCTAACTCTTAGGCATGGCTTGGAGCCATGCGATCTGAGATGGAGTCCATAGATTCAATAATGTAAGGACATTGGTTGATCCACCTAAAGGGATAAAACCCATCAGGTGCAAGTGGATTTTCAAGAGAAAAATGGGCACAGATGGGAAGGTGGAGACCTGTAATGCCCATCTGGTTGACAAGGGATATTGTCAGCGATATGGTATCGATTATGACGAGACGTTCTCTCCTGTGGCAATGCTTAAGTCCATTCAGATCATGCTTGCTTTGGCAGCACATTTTGACTATGAGATTTGGCAGATGGATGTCCGAACCACTTTCCTGAATGGGGAGCTGGATGAGGAGGTGTATTGATACAACCTGAAGGGTTCGCATCCATAGACGAGTCAAAAGTGTGCAAATGGCAGAGGTCCATTTATGGACTCAAGCAAACATCTTGAAGTTGGAACATGCAATTTGATAGGTGTATCAAATTGTATGTCTTCGTTAGGAATGGAGAGGAACCCTGCATCTATAAGTGGTTTAATGGTTCTGTGATTGTATTCCTGGTACTGTATGTTGATAACATTCTCTTAATCAGGAATGACATTGCAACATTGCAAGGAATAAAGGTCTGGTTATCATCTCAGTTCTCCATGAAAGATTTGGGTGAAGCTTCTTACATACTGGGTATGAAGATCTATAGAGATAGATCTAAAAGGCATCTGGGATTATCCCCATCTACGTACATTGATACCATGTTGAAATAGTTTAGCATAGAGAATTCCAAGAAAGGCTATCTCCCGATAGGTTCTCGAATTACTCTTTCCAAGAAGGATTGTGCAACAACTCCTGAGGAAAGAGAGCCATGAGTACAGTTTCTTATGCTTCTGCAGTGGGCTCTATTATGTATGCTATGACCTGTACTAGACCATACATGGCATACTCACTAGGAGTAGTGAGTAGATACCAATCTGACCCAGGTGAGGCACATTGGAAGGTGATTAAAACCATCTTGAAGTATTTGAGAAATACTAAGGACCAATGGCTAATTTATGGAGAACCTGACTTGAAACCTGTTGGGTATACTAACTCCAGTTTCCAGTTAGATAGAGATGATACTAAGAGTGTGTCAGGATTTGTGTTTACCCTGAATGAAGGAGCGATCTACTGAAAGAGTTCCAAGTAGGCAATAGTTGCAGACTCGATTTGCGAAGCATAGTACATTGCAGCATCAGATGCAGTAATGGAAGCCATGTGGTTGCGGAAGTTCCTTGGAGAGCTAGGGGTGGCACCTTTCCTAGATGGTCCTGTTCTAGTGTATTGTGATAGCATAGGGCCATTGCTCAAGCTATGGAGCCAAAGTCTCATCATCGTACCAAGCACATTCTGCGGTGCTATCAACTCGAGCGAGAGATCGTGGAACGAGGTGACATCAATCTTATGAAGATCGATGGAAAGGAGAATCTGGCTGACCCATTCACTAAAGCCCTCGGAATCAAAGAGTTCGACTATTGTAAAAGGGAAATGGGTATTAGATACTATTCTGATTGGCTTTAGTAGAAGTGGGAGTTATTAGGAATTGTGTCCCAAAGCCAATCATTTAGGCTGTAAGCGGTTGTGCTCAATATTTTAATTTATATATGAATTAATAAAATTTTATTTTGGCAGTTCATCACATTTTTCATTTTCCTATAATGAACTCTGTTTATGTGATGAAGTCCTTAGGACTGCACTGACTTCGATATAGAGAAGATATATCGAGTGGTCCTTTAAAATGTTCACAACCAAAGGATACATTGTAGAGGATGACAATGTATGAAGTGTAAGTTGTTATGGTTTACATCGTTTGGTTGTCCTCTTGACCAAAGGAGTGTGGTGACACTAATGTGATCTGCAAGTGGGATATGTGACATTTTATTAAACGTAACTCCATGGAGCTCCTTTTTGCTAAAGGATTGCTCGTGATTGGATATGGGTATATGTGTCCCTCCGACTTGAGGTCACCATGGTAGCTTGCAAGCAACTCCCTGTGCTTTGGTGTCGAACTATCCAGATTTCTAATGCAGTGATGGAAGGTCTCTAGGTACAGGCAAGTACTTATGGAGCAGTGGTGACCAAGATGGAATTGGCATGTCCAAGTTGTTTGGATTGAATGTCTCACAATGTCTTAATTTAGCAAATCCTCGATCGGGGTAGTCATAGTGAGGAGTCACTGGACTTGCGAGGTTGAGACATGTTGTAGATTGACTTAGTTAGAGTTGGCAATCTAACCCTAGGTCATCTCGAGCATTAGAGGTCAAAGGGATGAATTATATGGTAACCATATGCCAGAGGTTCGATAGATTGCTCTCGCATCTTGAGCCTATCCAGATGTCGGGACCCACTGCTAGATGGTATCTTGTGCTGGTACTGGAAGTGTTCTAGTGCTACCATTTAGGTTCGAACCTATGAGGTCACATACCATAGAGGATTTCTTCCTGATCCGGGAACCGATCAACGATTGGAAATCATTTCGATATTAAGGTCAAATGGTCTAATTGAGCATACATTGGATTTTTTTAGTCCATTTGGTCTGATTTGGATCGACCAGGATTGGTTTGGGTCAACCAGGAATTGTTCCTGGTAGACAAGGATTGAACCCGTTTTTCTTATTGATCGGGTTTGGTCGGACTGGGGTTTCTTTTATTGAACTAGTTTAATATTTGGCTCATTTACACGGTTTTACTAACTCTTACCCTACTCCCGGTTACCATGTTTTTACCGTGTGAATGGATATGGCCTGCTGTTGATCGGATGCCGCATGGATTTGAACTGTATGTTGATCGGTTGGGGATATGAGATTTGATCATTGAAACTGTGAACTTGAAGAAGTCTTTAGGTGGTTTTTTTTCTCCTGACATCTTTCCCCTCTCGGTATTTTTTTGGACTTTATGGTGTATGGGTTTTCTTCTAGTGTTTCCCTCTTTCTCTCCACCGATCAAGAGTCCTTCAGATGGAGTTTGGTTTGATCGGCCTTCTCTTACGGGATTTCTTAACCGGTGACTCATGTTATTAGAAGGCCATGTGAAATGGAGAGGAAAACAACTGGGGGCGTCCATGAAATCCTCCCAGCCTTCACGGGTTTCATCTCCCTTCTCTCACGAGGTCTTCCGAGAGCTTCATGGGTTTTTTTCACTGCATTGCAGATCTTGGTTGAAGGTTGCAGGCCGTGCGATGGAGAGAGGAAGGAAGAGGGCATGCGGTGATTTCCAGGGCTACACGGGTTTTCTCTGATTGTATTTCTTGGTGGAAGGCTGCAGGCCGTGAGATATATATATGAGAAGAAAACATAGCAAGGGCCTTCACGGTTTCTTCTATGCCATTTTATTTTTGGTTGAAGGCCGCATGAGAGGGAGAGGGGAGGAATAGGGTATGTAATATCGAGAGAGCTCTTTGGGACGAAAAATCTGAGTGCTAAAAATTTGTTGGGCATCCGTGTATTCCTTCCCAGACCTTTCTTTCTCTATGTGCTCTTCGTGGAGTTTGGATGGTCTTGGAGAAGACCGTCGATGGGGATTTGTTCGGATTTCCCTGTTCCACCTAGCCATGATCTGTTATTTGGATTCCTAGAGGACTAGCATCCTTCCAGATGATGGATCAGCGAGAGCACGTATATGGATACTCTAGAGGGTGGACATTTGGATACCTTGAGAGATTGGATCGATCTCTTCTTCTTGATGTTGCAAATCTGATTTACTGTTGAAGGAGTTCAACCGGCTGATTTGATTTGCTGCTGATCTATTCTGAAGACTAAGGAAGCAGCTTCCTTCTGCTTCGATCAGGTATATTATTTACTTTTTGTTATCTTGCATGCTTAGATCTAGATTATATCATGTTATTTATGATTATTGCAATTGCCTATACATGCCTATATTTCAGTTTCATGCATCATATTATGTTAGACCCTGTGCATGTGTAGGTTTTTTTATATGCATGCTTAAAAAGTTTAATTATGCAATACCTACTCCCTTGTATTGCATGCCTAGGGTAGGTGTCTGGTGCACTAGTTTCCCTTCACTTCCTAGTTTGATTCCTATGTGGATCACCTCTAGAGGGCTTGCATTTGTCAGCCTAGTAGAAAGTAAAAGGAATTAGCATTCCAGGTATTCTTCATAACCCTAATTTAATGATTTATTGATTGCAATGAATAAGAGATCTTAGGCTTTGGGTTTTCTAGTTATAGGGTTTTCAAGAATGAAATTTTGAAAATCCATTATTACGCTGTGCCATCGAAATCCTAGAAACCCAATAGTGGTATCAGAGCCCTCTTATTTCATTCAATTAATGGTCAATTGAATTATGGCATGCTATGTGATAGTAGGAAAATATGATCATATGCTATGTTATCATATTTCTGATGCATGATTTAGTTTAAAGACATAAATATGATATGTTATATCTTAATAATAGCTTCGGATTGTGTTAGTCACCGTAGCCATCCAGTCATAGAAGGAAAGTAGGGTTTAAAAGCCCTTTCTTCCCATTCCATGGGATCTTCTATGGCGTGTGGGGATACCGCTGTGGCCATATCCCATGAACAAGTGATGTGAACAGATGTTTAAAATAATCATGTTATGTTATGCATATTAGGGCTAATATGCTTGGTTGCTAGTTTTATTATCATGTTGTCATGATTAGTTAGGATGTGTTTTGAGACCACTAAAAGCCCTCATAATCAAAATATTTAGACATAGTGCAAGTTAGTCATGAGGCAATTTTATTTAGGGTTACATGATTAGTCAATTGTGTTGGGAATTGTGTCCCAAAGCCAATCATCTAGGCTGTAGATGGTTGTGCGACTCATGTATATGTATATGAATTATTGAATTGAATAAAAAGTTTATTCTAGTTATTTATCACATGTCATCTTCCTAATTGAACTATTGTGTGATGATGTCCTTTGAGCTACCTTATATGTGATATAGAGATGATGCATCATGTAGTTCATAAATTGGTTCACGATCAAAGGATATGCTATTTCAAGATGGTATATCGAGAGCAGGTCATTGATGTCATATCTGTTGGTTGTCCTCTTAACCAAATAGCATGAAGATGCTGGTATGACATCAGGTATTGTGTTGGACACTTCACTAAACTTGACTCTCATACAAGATTCTCTTTCTGCCGAAGAGGAGTCTTGCATTAGAATGTGGACATGAATTATTCTTCTGACTTGAGATCATTATGGTAGCTGGTAAGCAACTCACTGTGCTTAGATGCCGAACTACCCAGATTTCTAATCCGGTGATGGAAGGTTGCTGGGTACAGTTAAGTACTTGTGTAGCTGTAGTAGGATTAAGATAGGATTGATCTTTCCAAATGGTTTGGATTGAATACTTAATATGCCTCAATTGAGAAAGTCCTTGGCCAGGTTATTCCTTGTAAGGAGTTACAAGGATTCTTTGTTTGAGATATATTGAGATGGACTGATTAGTATTGGACAATTTAACCCTAAGCCATCCGGAGCATTAGGAGATTAAAGAAATAAGTTCCCTGATATTCCATATTCGACAGGTTCATGTTGCTCTGCAACCTTCAACCTATCCAGATGCCTGGTGTCATTGCTAGATGGCAACTTTGGTTGGTACTAGAAATGTTCCTGTGCTACCGGTTTAGTATTATAACCTATGGGGTCACATATCGAGGGTTTCTCCTTGCTTTGTTGGCATGAAAATGATTGGGAATCGTTCTGGACTGGTTTGACAAAGTGTTGTCAAACCTGTGTTCAAGCTGACTTATTTGGATGAGTCGACTCGAATGGTCTAGTTGACTTGTCTGTTGGACTGATGTAAACCGAAAACTGCTCCATTTAATTCTGCAATTGTTGTGGCCATTTAATGGATGCATTTATGGGTTTTATGATCTGTTGTTACTGAATTTCAAAGGACTTAATAACCTCCCTGGAATCTAAAGAGACCCCAAAACTGCTCATTAATCTCTCATTTTATCCTCTTAATTGTTTTGAGGGCTGCTATTATAAAAGACTGGCTGAAGAAGGTGAATGGTTCACATTCAACATTCCATACTCTAGATTTTGATCAAAGTTGAGACTCTACCCAAAAAATTTCTGAGATAGAGATCTTGCTGAATCTTTGAGAGATTGCGAGATTTGATCTCTAGGATAGAGTGAGCTTGGGTTTTGGGATTCCTATGTGTATACCTTCTACTGAAGGTTTACGACAGAGCATTAGGAAAGGGTTCTCAAGCATCTTCATTCCAGCACCACTGCAGTAACAGTCCTTCAAGGAGTTGAAGGAGTGCGCACATCTTTAAGGAGTTGAAGAAGGAGTCGCTACTGCCATCATTGTTTCCAGTGAGGCTAGCACCTCGAAGGAAGGAGAAGAAATTGCACTACATGGTATGAACCACCCGTAGAGGTGGTATGCATGTGCTGCTTGCAGAGTAGGAGTTTTTTCTACAGGTTGGAGTCGCCCTTGGGATTGCAACTGAGAGTCAAGGATTTTGTTGCAACCTGTGGTGAACATCACTAAGGTATGTCTTTATTTTATGTATGACATAATAATCATTACTGCATCATTGTATGATTTCTAGAATGGTTCTGATTTTCATACAATGTTTGCATGATTTCATATTTACATTACTCTAGATGCATCAAGATCCTGGTAGGGGCTTATGTTAACTAGATTAACATCTATAGATAAAATGGTTTTATCATTTTTTGCTGCTGCATGTCTTTAGAAAAATTTTAAAATGCATGTATCGCCCCTTAAGAATAGTTCCTTACAAATTGGTGTCTAGGCAAGTTGTTCTGGGAAGGTAAAGGGAATGAGATTTTTAATTGGTTCCATTGTCTGACCTGGTCAATTATTTTGGTGTCTAAGGAAAGCAATGGGGGGAACCCCTCATCTCTTCCACTTACCTGGCCAATTTGGCTATACCTGGACCTTATATTGAATATGCCAAAATTGACTTAACACACTATAGTTTGCCTTCATGCTAAGCATAGTTCATATTAACAACTATAGTAGGTTTGTTGTGTGACACCAGGCCTGCTCTAGGGTTAAGTATGAATTGTCTTAGTGCATGTTATGCTTTATAGTATGTTTGGTAGTATTGCTTTGTTGTGTAACACAAGGACAATATTATTTGAACATGTCTATATGGAAATGAAGGGTCTGACTAAACTAAGACATTATAGTTTGTTGTGTAACACAGATTATAAGTGTCTTAGAGGTAGTTCATTTATTGAGAACTGCATGGGTTGCAATTGGAAAGGAATTCCTACCTTTGAACTCTTAAGTGTTTGTTGTGTAACATAAGGCACTCATGAGTAATTGGGATCTCAACACCACTACCTGGTAAGGTTTCTCGCTTACCAAAGGTGAGGGTTATGGTATTCGAATAAAATAGCTGAAGACATAATTAGATATAATGTCCTTATCTAGTTATGAATGTCATCTTGAGTGGTCTACTTATATTGTTCTTTAAATTAATGTAGGATTAAATATGGCTTCAAATTTATCATTGCGGGCATCTTAGATGCCAATAAGTTGACCGATCCCAATTATGTGGACTGGTTGAGGAACTTGATGATATATTGACTCAGGAGAAGCTTTCATATATTCTTGATTCTCCGGATCCAGAGCCGATCAGAGAGGACGCTTCTGAGGAGGAAAGGGTCACACATAAAATGTGACAAAATGATAGCACAACTGTTAGGTGTATCATGTAAGCCTCGATGAGCAATGAGCTTCAGAGGCAACATGAAGGGATGGAACCTCAGTCCATATTGCTTAATCTAAAGGAGCTCTATGGAGAGCAGGTAGGGCTGCTCGATATGAGATATTGAAGCAGTTGTTCCATGCATAAATAAGTGAGGGTTCATTAGTAAAAACCCATGTTTTAAAAATGATTGACTTAATCACCCAATTAGGTCAATTAGGATTTGTAATGGATGGTGAACTCAACCAAGACTTGATCCTGCAATCACTTCCAGATTCCTTCTCTCAGTTTGCTCTAAATTATCATATGAACAAATTGAATATTTCTTTGCCTGAATAGCTGAACATGCTTAAGACAGCAAAGAGCCATTCTAAAGGATATAAGTCTCATCTTCTTCTCAATGATGGGAAGAAGAAACAGGCAACGAAAAAGGGTTTGAAAAGAAAATTCAACCCTAAGAAGAGCATCCAGAAGAAGAAGAAGGTGAAGAAGGCTGGTAATGATGGAGCCTATTTCCACTGCAGCAAGCAAGGGCATTGGAAGAAAAATTGCAAGTTATATCTTGCAAGTGTGAAGCAAGATGCCGGAGGAGCATCTAAAGATTTGTACATGATACAAACAAATATATCATTGAGTGCTTCCATTTATAATTCTTGGGTATTGGATACAGCATGTGTGTCTCATATCTGCAAATCATTGCAGAGACTCCACAAGATTAGAAGCTTGAAGAAAGGTGACTTCAAGCTATATGGCGCAAGTGTTGAAGTCATGTATGCTGAAACCGTGGGCACCTATATTATGTTATTACTTTCAGGTAATATTTTAAAGTTGGAAGAATGTTACTATGTACCAAATATTGTAAAAAACATTAATTCAATACCCTTTTTATTACAACAAGGATATGAAATAAGTGTAAAGAGCAGTGGCTACTCTATTCTTCGTAGTAATAAAATATTTGGACATAGTTATTTTATTAATGGTCTTCTAACATTAGAACTCAATGATGAAATATTATTTGTTGATAACATGAAGAGAAAGAGAGATAATGTCTATATCATATTTCTCTGGCATTGCCGGTTAGGTCATATAAGTGAGTCAAGGATAAACAAGTTAGTCAAAGATAATTACTTTGATCCTTATGATTTTCAATCATTAGGAACTTATGAGTCTTGCCTCAAAGGAAAAATGACCAAGTCTCCATTCACTGGGCATGGAGACAAGCAACTGAGTTATTAGGTTCTGTGCATACTGATGTGTGTGGACCTATGACAACTCATGCCAAAGGTGGATACTCTTATTTCATCATATTTATCGATGACTTATCTAGGTTTGGTCAAGTATATCTAATGAAACACAAGTCCAATGTCTTCGATAAATTTAAAGAGTATCAAATCATGGTTGAGAAACAAACTAGACATAGTATTAAAATTCTTCATTCTGATCGAGGAGGAGAATACTTGTCTTGTGAGTTTCTAAACCATCTTAAAGATAAAGGCATAATCTCTGAATGGACTCCTCCTTATACATCCCAATTAAATGGTGTGCCAGAAAAGAGAAATCGCACCTTGCTAGACATGGTGAGGTCAATGATGAGCTTCATTGATCTTTCTATTTCCTTCTAGGGATATGCCCTGAAAATTGCTACCTATATTTTGAACAGGGAACCATCAAAGTCAGTGACTAGCATTCCATATGAGTTATGGAATGGCAAAAGACCAAATCTTAAATACTTGAAGATTTGGGGTTGCTATGCTTATGTCAATAATAATTTTGGACATAAGTTAAGTGCTAGGGCTGACAAATGAAGGTTCGTTGGTTAACCTAAAGAGGGTGTTGGATACCTCTTTTATCATTCTACTGAACAAAAGATATTTGTCATTAGACATGCTACATTCTTGAAGGAAGAATTTCTCCAAGAAAGAAGTAGTGAAATAACACTTGAACTAAGTGAAGTTCAAAACCAACAACCAATTCTTGAAGAGTCTTCAAATGAAATTCCTCAACCAGAGGTTCTTGTAGATCAGGAATAGCCACAACACACCTCCTCTTCGAAGGTCAGAGAGAGTGCGGGGTGCACCTCTCAGATATGTCTTTATCATCGAGAATGACAATGAAGCCAGTATCATACAGGATGTTGATCCTGTGACCTATACGGAAGCTATCAAGAGTAAAGACTTCGACAAATGGCTAGATGCCATGAAGTCTGAAATGGACTCCATGTATTCAAATCAGGTTTGAACTTTGGTAGATCCATTGAAGGAATTAACCGAATAGGGTGTAAATGGGTCTTCAAGAAGAAGATAGAAGTAGAAGGTCAAGTAGAGACCTACAAGGCTAGGCTGGTTGCAAAAGGTTTTAGACAAAAACATGGCATTGACTATGATGAAACCTTTTCACCAGTAGTCATGCTCAAGTTCATTCGGATATTGCTTGCTATAGTAGCATACCATGATTATGAAATCTGACAGATGGATGTAAAGACTGCTTTCCTTAATAAAAATCTTGAGGAAGAAGTCTCTATGGCACAGCCAAAGGGTTTTGTCTTAAGAGGGAGACCAAACCAAGTATATAGGCTAAAAAAGTCCATTTATGGAATAAAGCAAGCATCGAGGAGTTGGAACATCCGCTTTGATAAAATAATCAAGGAGTTTGGTTTTATCAAGAATGTGGATGTACCATGTGTGTACAAGAAGACAAGTGAGAGTGCACTTGTTTTCTTGGTCTTGTATGTTGATGACATACTTATCATTGGAAATGATATCCTAATGTTACAATCGGTCAAAACTTGACTATCATCAAAGTTTTCCATTAAGGATTTGGGAGAGGAATCCTATATACTAGGTATAAAGATCTATAGAGTTAGATCTAAGAGAATGCTAGGCTTATCCCAATCCAAGTATATTGACTTAGTGTTGAAGGGATTCAACATGGATAGAAGTAAGAGGGGTTACTTACCTATGAGTCAAGGCATACATCTCTCTAAGAAAATATCTCCTAAGATATCGGAAGAAAGAGAGAGGATGGCTATGATTCCTTATGCTTCGTTGTAGGATTGATTATGTATGTCATGTTATGTACCAGACCTGATGTTGCTTATGCCTTAGGCATAGTAAGCAGATTCCAGGAAGATCTAGGAGAGGATCATTGAAAAGCTATGAAAATATTCTTAAGTACCTCAGAAGGACTAAAGATATTTTTTTTATATATGGTGGATCAGAGTTGAAACTAGAAGGATATATAGATTCTAGTTTTCAATCAGATCCAGATGATAGCAAATTCATATCAAGGTATGTCTTCACCCTATATGGAGGTGCAGTGAGTTGGAAGAGTACAAAGTAGCCAATCGTAGCTGACTCAGTCATTGAGGTAGAATACATAGTTACAAGTGAAGCCATGAAGGAAGCTGCCTGGATGAAGAAATTTATCATGGAATTGGGCATGGTTCCTAAAATATAACAACCAGTATCACTATATTGTGATAACACTGGAGCTGTTGCACAAGCAAAGGAACCAAGGTCTCATCACAAGTCCAAGAACATCCTAAGATGTTTCCACCTCATTCGGGAAATCAAAGAAAGATAAAATGTTATCATCGAATGAGTTGATACTAAGAATAATATAGCAGACCCATTCACTAAAGCACTATCTCAACAGCAGTTTGATCGCCACTTAGATTGTATGGGTTAAAATACAAGGGCGATTGGCTTTAGTGCAAGTGGGATATTGAAAGAAAAGTGCCATAAAAACCAATTTTTGTAATCTTTCAACTCTTGTATGACATTATTATATTAATTAAAGGCATTTTTGTTTCATCATACTACTATGTCTTATTTAAAGATTATAATGAACCCCATAGGTTAAGGCAATAAAATTAGGGTTATGATGGAGATTATAACGGTGAGACCTAAGTTCCTATAAACCTAATAAAAAGTGTTCCTAGTCATTGGATCATCGATACAGGGATCGATGCTTCTGGAAAGACTAGCTTATCCTATGTATGCTTGATGGAGAGGGTGGTTGGTCTCACATCCACTTGTGTAGAGATACTAATACAAGGATAAGGGTGCTTATAGGGTATGAATTCACTGAACTGATCTGCAACGAGACTAATTCATGGAAGTCTTACTACTTGTCAAAAGATAGTTCTCATAGTCGGAGTTATGCAAGTGATCTTTAGACCTGAGGTCACCATGGTTCCTTATGCACACTGTTAGGATATCTCGATCCAAGTATGAACCAGCCGCTGGTTCGATCGGTTGAAGACATCTCTTCCGAACCACAAACTTTGGACCAAGGTATTCGGAAAAAACCAGGCAACCTATGGGCAAGCCAAAGCTCTTGATGGGCCTACTGCACCCGAAGACAAGTTCTTCGAATCATGACTTCAGCCTTCGTCGAAGACAAAGTTCTACGGCACCTAAAGACAGGATCTTTAGCCTGAATTGAGGAGTGACCTTCACCAACTCCCGAAGACATGGTCTCTGGTTTACGCCGAAGACATAGTCTTCGGCCTATGACAAAGGTCAAGTCCTCAATCTATGCCAAAGACAGGTTCTATGATTTGTCTTGAGAGGATCCGAGGACGAAGACATTCCCAGATTCAATCATGGAAATCTCCCTAAAAGGGAAGTCTGAAGACGGGCTCTTGACCTGTTTCAAGTCTATACGAACAGGACAAGCAACGGTTATCATCGATTATTTTCAAAATATAATTATGGCATGTAACTCTAGCGGCAATGCCTCCGGCCTGGCCGCCAGAACCGCCCATTAACTATCCACGATTCCAGATTGTGGGAAAGAAATTAACTTCCCCATCGTAATCACTAGAGGAAGAGGAGAATCGCAGGCTGGACAACTCTTTATAAATAACGATAAGGGGGAATGTTCGAGGTAAAGCAGAAGATACCCTTGAAAATCCCAGAGTATTTACCTTCTCCATTGAGTCACCCTCAGAATCTTCCCCATTCTGTGGTAGGAGCCCGCCTTTGACTTAGGCATCGGAGTGTCCCCCGCCGAAGCAACTCCGGCTAGGGATTTGTTTTGCAGGTGAACTAGGGAGCGGGCCTACAATCTAGTAGCTCTGCCCAGTCAGAAAAGGGACTCTGCACCAATAGATTGGCATGCCAGGAAGGGGAACATCCTGTGCATTGTTAAGATCCCCTCCTTAACCAAGGACAAATAAGAAATTTTTAATGGCGAGAGGGAAGACTCAGATCGCCTCAACAAGTCAAAATCGTGCTCCATCCCAGGGGGTGCACCCCCGATAGAGAACGACATTCTACCTTCCATAATTGTCATGGGACAGCAGCAGCTTGAAGCCCTTTTGAACTAGGTCACTAACCTCATGGCTATGGTTCAAGACTTTCACAATAGAGATTTTCAGGTGGGGCATCCGCCAGCTACCTCTAAACATAGCTCTCAGTCCCGGAGGAAGAGAGCCCATCGAGAGGGGTCCACACATCTCTCCCCCTATCCTCGGTCCTCTCTTGAAGGCCAAAGCTCGAGAATGCCTAGGCCCACTAATTCCCCGCAGAGAGGGAAAAGACCTAGGCAAACATCCTCACCCTCTTCTGAAGACTTTACTCCTGTAGAGAAAGCACCAAAGCAGGCTCTCCCTAACTACGATGGAAAATTTAAGGCCATCGAATCAGAGATGAAGAAAATGCGGAAGCAAAGAGATTACAATGATTTGGCGATGTGTGATCTGCGCCCGCCCTACACCGACCATGTCCTGGCCGAAGTCATCCCTCGACATTTCAGGGTTCCCCAGATGGAACCCTATGCAGTACCTCTGATCCTCTTGACTATCTAGGCAGTTTTAAGGCCCATATGATGATCCAGGGAGCTTTGGACGCAATGTACTGCCTCGCATTCCCAGCTACCTTAAAGAAAGCTGCTCGATGTGGTACTCGAGCATATGACTAGGTACCATCGATTCTCTTTTTGAGTTAGAAAAATTGTTTATCTTGCATTTCAAGACTTACCGCAAGACCCCCTGGAATATGGACACACTGTTCCTCCTTCACCAAAATGAAGGAGAAAGCCTGCGAGATCACATCTGCAGGTTTAATACAGCCATGCTCAAGATCCCTGATCTCAACGAGCATGTGGCCATGTCTGCACTGAAGAAGGAACTTCGTACATCCAGGCTCACCTTTTCTCTGGATAAGAAGTTTTCCAAAAGCTATGCTGAGCTCCTATTGAGGGCTCAGAAATATGCCAATGCTGAAGAGCAGGCGGCAAATTGATGACTAATCGAAGGGAAACCCCCTTCAAAGAAGAAAAACAACAAGGGACAAGGCCCCCCTATTTCCAACAACAACAACAAATATGCTGACCACCGAAGAAGTCCTCCCAGGCCTAGAGCATCGGGCAAGAGATTCGACTCCTATACCCCCCTCTACCTCCCTCATGAGAAGATTCTCTTGGAGATAGAAAAAGAAAACTACCTCCAGCGGCCATGTCCCATGAAGGCATTCTCTTCCGTAAGGAACAGGAACCAATACTGCCAATTCTACCGAGACCACGGCCACAATACTGAAGAATGCATCCAACTGAGAGATGCGATTTAGGATCTCATCAAGATAGGGTATTTGGGGTGATACATTGGTCACTAAGGACCTCGATCAGAAGCTACTGTTCCCCAATCGGCTCCTGAAAAAGTTGAACTACCAAATCAATGGCCCACCAGTGGAGGCATGGGGATGATACATCGACCTGTCAACTGGAGAAGAGACGAAGACGATGTCCTAAAGTGACTCAAGGATAACAATGCCATTCTCTTCTCCAACGATGACCTTGCGGGAGTCCGGCTCCCGCACGATGACCTTATTGTAATTTTGGCCATTGTGGCCAATTATGATGTACAACAAATCCTAGTTGATAATGGAAGTTTGACTGATGTCTTGATCTATGATGCATTCTCTTGGATGTGTTTACCTAGAAACAAGCTATGAAGGTCCCCTATACCACTTACAGGCTTTGGAGGGAATCAGGTTGTTGCCGAGGGAGAAATAATACTACATGTAACCCTCAGTACCAAATCTCGACAAAAGACACCACCGATCAATTTCACGGTAGTCCTAACCCCTTCAGCCTACAACATCATTTTGGGATGACCTGCCCTAAATAGATTCTGGACTGTAGTGTCATTTTACTACCTCCTGGTGCACTTTTCCATTAGAAATGGTGTTGGAGAAGTAAGAGGAGACCAAAGAGTGGCACGATAATGCTTGATGATCCAAGACAAGCACTCTAATGATCCCACCACTTGGGATTAGCTAGATCTAAGGGACTCGACTATAGATTCTGGCGAGCCTATGGAGAGAACAATCTCGGTACCCTTAACTAAAGAGGACCTCACCAAGGTTGTGCAGATCAGAAGTATGCTTAATGAAAAAACCATAATGGAGCTGATCTACTTGCTCAGGGATAATGTTGATGTCTTCACCTGGTCGACTTTGGACATGCCAGGAATTCCCGCTGAATTAATCACTCATCGGCTGGAAGTTGCCCTTGGGAATAAACTAGTCCGGCAAAAGAAGAGAAGCTTCTTCCCTGAAAGACAAAAAGCAATAGATGAAGAAGTGAGCAAGCTCCTCAAGGCAGGGTTCATCCGAGAAGTCCACTACCCTGAGTGGTTGGCTAATGTGGTAATGGTAAAGAAAGCTAGTGGCAAGTGGAGGATCTGTATCGACTACACAGACCTCAATAAGGCTTGCCCAAAGGACAGCTTTTCTCTTCCAAAAATTGACCAACTAGTGAACGTCATTGCCGGCCACCAATTATTAAGCTTCATGGATACTTTTTCTGGCTACAATCAGATCCAAATGGACCCCCGAGATGAACAGAAGATGGCCTTCATCACTAACAAAGGTCTGTATTGCTACAAGATGATGCCATTTGGGCTCAAGAGTGCTGGAGCAACCTTTCAGAGGTTGATAAACAAGGTGTTCAAGGAGCAGTTGGGGAGAAATCTGGAGGCCTATGTCGATGACATGATCATCAAAAGCCTCCTTAAAAAAGACCACATCCAGGATCTGAGGGAATCATTCAGTGCCCTACGGCATCATCGAATGAAGCTAAACCAGATGAAGTGTACCTTAGGGATTACTTCAGGCAAGTTTCTAGGTTTTCTCGTTACCAAGCAAGGGATTGAAGCAAATCCTGAGAAAATTCAGGCCTTCAAAGACATGAGACATCCATCCTTTAAGATGGAAGTCTAGTAGCTGACAGGGAGGATCGCCTCTTTAAGTAGGTCATCTCTCACTCAGCCGAGAAATGTCTTCCATTTTTCAAGGTACTTCAGCAATCTTGAGATTTTCAATGGATCGAAGACTACCGTACTACCTTTGAAGAGTTGAAGAAGTACTTGGAGACCCCACCTTTACTTTCCAAACCTTAAGAGGGGGAGGTGCTCTATTTATACCTTTTCACTTCGAATGAGGCAGTCAGTTCAGTCCTTATTTGAAGAGAAGAAGATGGCTCCCACAAGCTGATCTACTACATCAGCAAAGTTTTGTATGATGCTGAAACAAGATATTCAAAGATGCAGAATCTGATCTACTCTCTGATAATTGCAAGAAAGTGACTACGGCCATACTTCCACGCCCATGCCATCGTGGTGCTGACCGATCAACCCCTCAAAGCCGTTCTCTGATGCCTTAATATCTCTGGAAGGATAGCTAAGTGAGCTGTGAAACTAAGCGAGTTTGACATTAGCTTCCAGCCTCGATCGGCTATGAAGGCCCAAGTGCTCTCAGATTTCTTGGCTGAGTGCACCTGGAAGTCCGAAGATGAGGTGCCTCCCGTAGAAGAAGGAGACTCAAAGAATACGATATCTGATTGGGTGCTTCATGTAGACGGAGCTTCCAATTCCGCTGGATGCAAAGCCGGCCTCATATTGGCTGAGCCCAACGGCAACACGGTGGAGTACGCACTCCGGTTCTCCTTCCGTGCTTCAAATAATCAGGCCGAATATGAAGCCCTACTTACAGGGCTTCGGATCGCCAAAAGTTTAGGAGTTCGAAGACTCCAGGCTTTTTCAGATTCCCAGTTGGTGATAAATCAAGTTAAAGGAGAATATGAAGCCAGAGATCCCACCATGGTATAGTACCTAGAGGAAGTACAAATCTTATCTTCTCAATTGGAATACTTCGAAATCATTCATGTTCCCTAATCGGAGAACTCTCGAGCAGATACGTTGTCTCTACTTGCTACCACCATCCCAGAATCTCTCGGTCGCACCTTCGTTGAGCACCTTGAAGCCCCAAGTATAGCTGAAGAAGCTATGGAGGTGCACCAAATTGAGATCAAGCCAAGCTGGATGGATCCCATTGTCAAATTCTTAAACAAAGGTGTATTACCGGAAGACAAGACAGAAACCAAAAAGATCCGCTGGATGGCATCTCAATATGTCATCTTGGATGGAGCTCTTTACAAAAGGTCATTCTCTCAGGCCCTGTTGAAATGCTTAGGACCATTAGATGCTGACTATGCCTTGAAAGAGGTCCACGAGGGGATATGTGGCGATCATTTGGGAGGCAGGTCCTTAGCATATAAAATTATATGCTAAGGCTACTATTGGCCCTCCATCCAAAAGGACTCGATCGACTTCATGCAAAGATGTGATCAATGCCAGAGATATGCCAACATTCAAAGGCAACCAGCGAGCCACTTGACCCAACTTACAGCCCCCTAGGCTTTTGCTTAATGGAGAATGGATATTCTTGGCCCATTTCCATCCGCATCTGGGCAAAGGAAATTCCTCCTTATGGCTATTGACTACTTCACAAAATGGGTCAAAGCCGAACTACTAGCCTAAATCACGGAGGGCAAGGTTGAGAACTTTGTAAGAAACTCCATCATATTTCGGTTCGAGATTCCACACACAATAATTACTGACAATGGGAGGCAATTCGACAATCCAAAGTTCAAAGACTTCTGTGCTTAGTACCATGTGCGACACAGGCTAACTTCTATTGCCCACCCATAGTCCAACGGAGAAGCTAAAGTAACTAATTGGACCATTCTCCATGGTTTGAGGATGAGGTTGAACGCTGCCAATGGACTTTAGGCAGAAGAGCTAACCTTCGTCCTCTAGGCATATAGAACTACCCCAAGAATGACCACCGGCGAGTCTCCGTTCAACCTGGCATACAGTACTAAAGCCATTCTTCCTATTGAAGTCTCCCTCCAATCTTTATGAATCGATAAGTATGAAGAGCCTAGAAATTTCGATCACCGAAGAGTCGACCTTGATCTATTGCAAAGCACCAGACTCTAGGCCCAGATGAAAATGGTGATGTATTAACAAAAGGTCACCAAATACTACAACACCAGGGTAAAGGAACAGATTTTTCACACGGGGGACATGGTATTGCGAAGAGCTGAAGTATCTAGGCCAACTGAACAAGGCAAGCTTTCTCCCAACTAGGAAGGACCGTACCAAGTTGAAGAAGTCATACATCCGGGAACGTATCGACTCAAAACCTTGGATGATAAAATGCTGTCCCGGTCATGGAATGTGCAAAATCTTCGCAAGTATTATCAATAAAATCCCTAGAATTTTTTGTGCAAATCTGCCCAACTTAAATGACTTACAACAGCAGGATGGCAGTGGATTTTTCAACTTGATCGAAGAGATCGGCTAATGGTGCAAGGGAGAGTCTGATCCACTCACCTTATCTGTATGTCCGATGAGTGCAATGGACAGCCCAATCAGGCTACCAAAATGATTGAAGGAACGAGGATGGTTCATATAACCTGCCTTACGAAAAACCCAAGAACGTGCCGGGGCAGGCCTAACCAGCCTACCTTATGCTAAAAAGGTGCAGTGATGGTTTTTATAACATACCCTACAAAAAACCCGAAGACGCGCCAGGGCGAGCCTGAACAGCCTACCTTAACCATGGCAGAGACACACAGGGGTAGCATAGATTCTATACCCTACAGAAAATTTGAAAACGTGCAGGAATGATTTCACATCACTCACTCTGCTAACATCAAGCTTTTGAGTTCACACTTCATGGGATTCAAAGAAGTATCATTCACAGAAAAAAAAAAAAGTAGGAAGAAAATTAGTGCCTTCATTTCTTTTGCATTCTTACAAAAAAAAAAAAAAAGATTGCAGGAAATGGGAAAGCACATCTAGTAACCACCCGCCGGCCCTTTCCCATGCCGGTGGGGGGTGTCCTACGAGGAGGATGAAGGGGCCCCGGGGTTCCCATCTGGATCAGAATCCGACTCCTCCTTAAAGTCAGAATTGAACTCATGTCCAGGAAAGGGAACGGAGAGTTTGATATTGCCAAGGCCCTTCTAGTTATAATACTTGAAGGCCTTATCCCTACACTCCCAGAACTCCTGGTGATAAGAATCCAGAGCTGCCTCGGCGACCTCTTCTTTGAAAGCAGAAGATGCCTTGAAGTCCGAGATGGCATCTACCACCTTTTTCTTGACCTCTACCACCTCCGCGACGGCCACCTCAACCTGAGCCCTGGCCTACTCTAGTTGAGCCTCCAGGACATGAACTTTTCTCTTCAAGCGATCGACGACTGGGTTGTCATCATCGCTCAGCCCGAGGAATCATGGGCTGCCCCTTGCTCCGACACCGATGGCTCTCTTCTTCGCCACCCTTCGAAGCTCGGGAATGCTGCACTTCATTTCACCGGGATGCTAGAGAAAGAAGAGAAATTTCTAAAATAGGAGTCTAGGATTGTGATGGCCTTCGGCAGGGGGGACAGGGTCCCATTTATAAGGACCTTACACCCATGACTGGCCACAAGGAAACGTGCTCTATGCCCTTTCCCAGACGCACCGAAAGATGCCACATGTCAGAGCGATGCCTCGAGACCCAGGTGACCGCTCGGGAGTAGTACAATCACCAATAACAACTCTTAGAATGACGACTGCTGATACTTCAAATCCAGAAGAATCTCCATCATGTGGCTATGGAATTAATGGCTCCTTTTTAGAAAGAAAGGATATGGCAGCACCCAGGGCACACGAAAATGTGACTGTTCGAATATCGATACACTCATTACGGGCAACGAGAATCATAATCAATGTTCCTCGATCATCGGTCAACAGGAAAATGACACCTGTCCGTTGTATCCATTCCTGGACGGGTAGATTAATTATGGAAAAAGGCTGACATCAGCCTAGTTTGATCATGTGTGGTCTTCGATAATGGCATTCCAATTTACTTCGGAACTCGTCTTCATCGTCAGCCACGAGTCGAACGGTCTTCGGCTCTGACTCCTTGACCAAGAAAGAAAAAGGAGCAGTGAAATTCGAGTCATCACCAAAGCCAAAAACCTTATGCAAAATGTATTCAAAAATAAGGCATAACATGTACAAAGGGAGAAAGTCACTTGGAAATTCAAAATAGTTCGCTGCTTACATTTCAGAGAGAAACAAAGAAGAGATACAATGCCTAAAGATACACATATCCTTAAGCATCGGCTGGAGGAGACTCAGCATCGCAAGATTGGAGTAGTTTGTCGATTTGCATGGAGAGGGTTTCCTGAAATTGGGTTGAGTCCAAAGGGTCTTCAACCTGGACCTCCTCAGCTCGAGCTCCCTCTTGGGCCGGGATCGGGATCACATCCATGTCTTTGGCTACGACAGGAGTTTTTCCCTCCAAGCCGGCACTTCTTCGGCCTCCTCAACCTGGGCCGAAACTATGCCGAGAATATCCTCCCTTGGACTTGGCACCCCTATGATCTCCTCTTCAGCTTCGGCTTCTTCTTCTTCTTCTTCTTCCATAATGTTAAAGCCGGGGATGGCAGAAAGGTCCAGGTTAAGGAAAGCCTTACTAACCTTGGCGAGTCCATCGTTAAAACTGTGCTGGTAGCTGTACAAGGTCGCCTCATTCATTTCCTGCTGGAACTGTGAGGACCTCCTAAAATTTGCTACAGCTCTACCTGCCAACTCTTTCAGGACTTCAAACTCTCTCCTGGCAGCTTCAGATTCCAAGGCCACCTCTTTGGCCCTTAAAGATGCCTCTCTGCATGAACTAGATGATTCTCTATAGACTGCTTCAATTCCTTGGCCACCTCGTTTTCAGCCCTGGCCATATGGAGCTCCTTCTTAAGGCCATGGATGAGGCTGTCGACGTTCCCTAGGCCCTCCTCCATGAAGGTGATGTCATAGACCAGCTACGTCGATAAAGTGAGGTTATGAACCAAACAATCCTTTGGGTAAAGGAGATACAATGAGGGTCTCACCTGTTGCAGGGAGGAAAAGGCAGAGTCGGATATTCTAGCAAGACTTCGACTTCAGATAATTTCCAAATCATGAGGTAGCAGTGTATCCTTGAGCGCCCGCCTAGCCACAGCGGGGACCAACAATCACCCATTGGGGAAAAGCTCCGAAGAGCCCACGGGATGGCTCCCAGCTAGAGAAGCCTCACGAACGGACTCTCTCTCGACTTGTGGAGCCTTGCCCCTATCAATTGTAGGGGGGCAAGGTGGTGGCACATCAACCGTCAGAGGTGGACTCTTCCTTAAGTGAACTGGAGAGGTAACCACCAATGAAGGCTCAATTAGCTGAGCCCCTGTGGGGGCCCCCATCATTGGCTCCGCATTCCCTTCAAAGGCTCCTCTAGAGGACGAAGTGCTCCCACTCCTTTTAGGACCATCCTTTCGAGCTTTCTTTCGAACTGCTGACCTTGTAGGAGGGGCATAAGCTGCCCTCTTCTCAAAAGATTGGCGGAGCCAGCTCAAGTTAGGCTTCATTTCGCTGCCTATAAACAAAAAAGAAAACTCTCTAAGTCAACTGAACTGCAACAAGAATGGGAGAGAAGAGATAGAAATTTCCACCATTTATACCTAATGCATGGAACTTGCTAATCCCTGCAAGATGAAGATTCCTCTCATCCAACAACTCGCGGATAGGAATGGCCTCCGAATCAGTCAATAAATCATAATCGGACTGATCGGCCACCAAAATCATTTTTCCATCATTGGCAGTTAAACATGGCTCTTTCCAATCACTACCAAAGCCCCATGGGTCAATAGGCAACACAAAGACAAAAATAGGTTTCCACTCGTGGATGGCGCTGGGTATATCCTTGATGATCTTGCAGCCTAGTCGAGGATCGATCACCCACCATCTGTTGCTGTGGAAATCCCTCTTGAGCACAAAGAGGGCAGTAAACAAATTGGTCCTAGGCTCTATGTTAGCTATGCGACACAAAACCAAGAACCCATAGATGTTCCGAGTGCTATTCAGAGTCAACTGCGCAAGCACCACTTGGTACAGATAAAAGACTTTGATGAAGAAAGGATGCAGGGGAAATTGAAGGCCAGCCTTCAAATGGTCTTCGTAGATAGCCAAACACCCGGGAGGAGGTTTGTTAACCCGTTCCTTAGATGCGGGAAGAATTAAAGGAAACCCCTCAGGAATGTGATAGTGTTCTCACAGATGAGCAACCTTTCCTGGTGAAATAGAGCTGGGACCAGCTCCAGACTCACTACGTTACCAGCCCCCGAAGGCCCAACTTGTTCCCCGTAGCATCCTACAGACTGAGCCATGATAAAAGGACAAGGCAAAGAAGCAGAAGGAAGATTCTACCTGCAGAAGGGACAGATGGCCAAGAACAGGGAAAGCTGAGCCAAAACTGATAGTATGAGGTTGAAGAAGCTTCCTCAGCCGGCCTCTTTTCTCCTTCTCAAAAAGAAACGAAAAGACCCCAAAGCAATCCCAAGCTGATTTGATATAGAATAGACCAAAGGTCGTAATCCATTTGAATCAATGGCCAAGATGAAACACATTCATCATCCAACAGGCAGGAAGGAACCACGATAACCGCTTAAATCTCAATCAAAAGATTTGTTAAACCGTCGCACAACAAAAAAAGGAGAGGCAGTCCCTGACCCGCCCATTCCTTTTTCACCCCTCAATCAGGGAATGACAACTGTCCGTCGCCTGATTCTCAAATCAGCCGGCAGTTATGATAGATGATCTAATCAAAGATTTTGTAATCACCCACTACACCTTCCCTTAGAAGGAAAATGACAAACCAGCATTACTCTCACTCTTCGAGGCAAATCTTCGCTTCAAAAACTGAGAGTAGGGGGACAACTGTTATGATATCTCGATCCAAGTACGAACCAGCCATCGGTTCGACCGATTGAAGACATCTCTTCCGAACCACAAACTTTGGACCAAGGTATTTAGGAAAACCAGGCAACCTATGGGCAAGCCAAAGCTCTTGATGGGTCTACGGCACCCGAAGACAAGGTCTTTGGATCACAACTTCAACCTTCGTCGAAGACCAAGTCCTACGGCACCTAAAGACAGGATCTTCAGCCTGAATTGAGGAGTGACCTTCACCAACTCCCGAAGACATGGTCTCTGGTTTACATCGAAGACATAGTCTTCGACCTATGACAAAGGTCAAGTCCTCGATCTATGCCGACGATAAGTTCTACGATCTATCTCGAGAGGATCCGAGAACGAAGACATTCCCTGATTCAATCATGGAAATCTCTCTAAAAGGGAAGTCTGAAGACGGGCTCTCACCTATTTTAAGTCTCTATGAACAGGACAAGCAACGGTTATCATCGACTATTTCTGGAATATAATTATGGCACATAACTCCAGTGGCAACGCCTCCGGCCTAGCCGTCGGAACTGCCCATTAACTATCCATAATTCCAGATTGTGGGAAAGAAATTAACTCCTCCATCGTAACCGCTGGAGGAAGAGGGGAATCGCAAGCTGGACAACTCTTTATAAATAACGATAAGGGGGAATGTTCGAGGTAAGGCCAAAGATACCCTTGAAAATTCCAGAGTCTTTACCTTCTCCATTGAGTCCTCCTCAGAATCTTCCTCATTTTGTGGCTAGAGCCCGTCTTTGACTTAGGCATCGGAGTGTCCCCCACTAGAGCAACTCCGGTCAGGGATTTGTTTTGTAGGTGAACCAGGGAGCGAGCCTGCGATCCAATAGCTCCGTCCGATCGAAAAAGGGACTCTACGCCCACACACACTAATCCATGTTTTGGTTCATACTCATTCATGACATTGAGTCATGTATGGGGTGTTCTTGGATATGGTGGAAGGTGTATGATGGATGTGAGTGGATGAACAAGGAATCGATCATTTCTAGTAAGAGAAATTGTTATCCTAAGTAATCTCTTCGATTGATGACTCATGGAGTCTTTGATCAAAGCAGGATGAGATTAGAAGTAGTTTCTAATCAGTCATCAGTAGAGTCTTCATTATCAAATAGAGATTTGAAATGATTAAATGTTAGGATTTGACATTTATCCATGCCCATCACTTAATCGGGATAATGGGAGATTGAAAGATTGAATTGCATGGTAACTTTCCACTAAAGGATATTTTTGATACTTTTCATCAAATTCCTCATCTTCTGGGTAGGCATGACATGTTGCTAGACGTCAATCATGTCTTGTGGATTTTCATGAATCAATTGAATTGAATTCATGAGTCAATTCGAATACTAGTTCGAATTGGCAACTTAGGTCAGCTCAATTTAACCTAATTAGGTCAATCAGGTTCAATTGGATCGAATTAGCTTGGACCAAAATCTATTGCTAGCTAGATGTGGAACCCAAAGGGTCACACACATGAGGGAATTGGCCTAGCAAGTCAATTGACATTTAATTAGGATCATGGGATCCTAATTGGTCAGCTAGATTGCATACTAGCATGTGTAGGCTGACCTAATCTCCTAACCCAATTGAATTGGGTCTAAAAGGTTGCTAAATAGCCTAACCAATTTATAGGAAACCTAAATTGGGTGGTGTCCTAAGTGGAACAAAATTATCAGATTTTATCTAATATTTTTTGGACATTTAATGTGCCGTATATCAAGAGTCCCAATGGCATGGGACTCTTGACACCAAAATGGGTGCTTGGCATATAAAGGGATGCAGAAGGACTAGGAGTCCTTTTGCTTGATAATCACTGATACAATGATAAAGTAGATTAAATTCCCTTTCATTTGGCACCCATTTTGCATAGTCTTTGACTAGGTCAAATATATGAAATGGCATGGAAAAGGTGGCACGCAAAAGAGAAGAGTTGCGACTCTTCACTATTGGCATGCAGAAAAGGACCTAGAGTCCTTCTATCTGTCATTCACCAAAGCCAGATAAAGTCCATGGGACTTTATCCTTATCTCCATGCCCTCTCACATGGGCTTTGATTGGTTAACAAGCGGAAGAAATCAGTGGAATGAAGTTGGCTCACATGAAGAGTTGCGACTCTTCATGTTTGGCACTAATTCTAAGAAGCAGATTCCTTCTGGTCTAAGGAATTTCAAATCACCGATGCTTATAAATAAAAGGTCACGTCCCTGACTTCTCTATAACCTAAAAATGACAAGTGGTAGATGATGAAGTCAGATGAATTAGTGAAGGAACTTGAAAAAGGCAGTTGGCGCAGAAGAGTCATGACTTTTCACTTATAAGACTCCTCTTTGAAGTGTCTTATTTGATCTGTTGGTTGACTGATCAAAGGCTGATGAGAAGCCATATCTGGCACCTTCCCCTCTTCTATAAATAGCCATCGGTGTTTAGGCCGATGGTATCACAAAAATTCTTTCTTTCCAGTATTCTTACACTCACACTCTGCCACACTCTCCTTTGGTCTCTTCCTCCCTTGTCTTGTCTTATGACAAGTACATTTTAAGACAAGAATTTTAGGAAGTGAATTAGGAATTGTAAGTGAAAGTGAAGAGTATTTAAGAAAGGGCTCAGAGTGCACTACTGGAGGGAGAGGTCTGAGCAAGAAAGGAGAGGTTGCTAATGGAAGAAGGGCCATTGGAAGAGTCCTAGTGGCTTAAGCAACCTACTAAGAAGAGTTTCCTAGTTTAATTCCTGTGTTGATGACCTCTAGAGGGCTTGCATTTATGAGCCTAGTGGAAAGAAGAAGGAATTAGCATTCCAGGTATTCTTCATAACCCTAATTTAATGACTTATTGATTGTAGTGAATAAGAGATCTTGGACTTAGGGTTTTGGTGCAGACACCAGGGCCAGAAGAAATCGACTGGTCAAACCACATCCATGTGGATCACCTGTGAATGAAGCCCTAAGCCCAAACCCTAGATCACTTATAAATAGTTATCTTAAATTATGTTATTTTAGCTTAGTTGGGTTTAGCCCTAAATCCTAAAATTGAGTCATCTATAAAAATCCCTGGACCCAAAATTGAGTGTGTAAAAAAATCCCAATTTCAATTGGGTCATAAATTCTATTATAATGGTCCAATATTATTTAGCCCTTTTTATTAACTTTAATTAGGGTTTTGTATTTGCAAGCCTAATTAAGTATGGTATGGTTTAATTATGAGTCAGTATACCTTTTGATCAAATTGGATTCCAATTGATCAAGTTGGGATTGAAATTAGTTACAATTGAATCTTTGTAATTAATTAGTTGGTTGAGTCTTGTAATTATTTGTTGAGTCCTGTAATAGAAGAGGGGACCCAATTAAAGACCCCATGTGATACCATGTGCCAACCTAAGTCAACCCATTCTTGGCACCACATGACAACCACCTCTTGGCGCCACCTCTTCAAGTTTTGGACATCATTTGCCAAATCATCCAGAACATCATCACATGACATGTTTGGACATCATTTGCCACATTATCCTGGACAACAACACATGCCATGTCACTTGTGTTGGTCGGCCACATGAAGAATGAAATTAGTACCATTTTTTAAGATGGGTAAAGTAGAAGGAGTCAAAGCCTTAGCACCATCCATCCTCCTTTTTTTGTTGCCAAATCCAAGAAGTATTCGGCCAAGAATTCCTTCTCCAAGGGACATCCAAAAGAGGATCAAGATAATTTCTTCAAGGTTCCAATCTAAGGAGTTCCATTTCAAATTCAAATGGGAGTTATCTTCTAATACCAAGGGGATTCATGCCAAAGAAGAGTTGATGCCATCTTATTTTATCGCCCCATCCATTCAAACAATCGCCAAAACTAAGATGAGTAAAAGAGAAGGACTTCTCATCTCACCCACTCTTTGTTGCCCATATCCAAGAGCATCTCAATCCTATCTTGGTCGCCCAAATTAGAGAAGTTCAAGGGAATTTCTTACATCAAGAGACCAAAAACCCTAGAGTCCCTTTTAAAATAAAGCATTTGAATTTCAAAAGAGGAGGAAGAGATGCCATCCACATCTCAATAGTCGCCAAAATTAGGAAGTGGTTCGCTGATTTTAAGAGGAGTGAGTGAGAAGGATTCTATATCTTATTTTGGCACCCCAAATGAATGAAATTTCCATGTTGTCACCCACCTTAAGGAAGCTCGTCTCAAGTTGTCACCCAAGCTAGTTGAAGTCCAAGGAGAGCTCAAAGACAGGAGTCCAAGATGCCCAAGAAGAAATTCAAGGAGTTGCTACCCGAGAAGAATTAACTCTACTCTTTGTAACCCATACAACTCTTGTTGGCAGTTTATAAATACCACTATTAATCCCTCTTGTAAATGAATTATTATTGATGAAATAAAGCCGACATTCTGTCAATTCCTTTGTTGTGTCAAGCATTGCGGGGTGTGAGGCCCTATTCCTTTATTTTTCGGAGCATTGTGGGGTGTGAGGCCCAATTCCTTTATTCTTCGGAGCATCACGGGGTGTGAGGCCCTAGTTATCCTATATCTATCCCACCATCAGAAACTCCAGCTGCCTACAAGCTTCTTCCTCCCCTTTCCTTTCCTTTTTTCCATTGAAATTCCTTCTTCCTTCCATGTTTACTTTTGAGTGTTTGACTGATTGCAGGTGATCGAGATCGAAGTGATGGTTATCTTTGCCTTGGAACCGGTCGAGTTGAAGATCGGAGCCCGAGGATCGATAATCTTGAAGTGCTGCCGCAAGATCGTAGAGAGTCCCATCAGATCTACATCAAGAGGGTTATCATCTTCATTGGTAAAGTATTAACAATCCCTTACTCTTAATTTCTGATCCTTTGATAAGTAGAACCCTAGTTTAAGGTGGTTTCTTAATCACCATATCCTTCTTTCCTAAATAGTTTTGTTAGTTCGATATTGCGGGCAAAAACTAGCTGGCTAGTCTTGTTTATTTAATTGCTTTGAGTCTTTATTTTAAAAAATCCAGGAGAAAAATAATCTTTTATTAATCTCTGAAATTAGACTTAAAATCAGTAATTTATTTTTGCATATTGTCTCGCATCAGGTTTTCTAGTTGTAGGGCTTTCAAGAATGAAATTTTGAAAATCCATTGTTCCGCTATGCCATCAAAATCCTAGAAACCCAACAGATAGGTCATCTGTAAATGTAATGAAATAGTTATACCCATCCTTGGCACTGATATTCATTGGTCCACATATATTAGTATGTACCAGACTAAGAATATCATTGGCTCGCTCACCTTTTTTAGAAAAAGGTGACTTTGTTATTTTACCAAGAAGACAAGATTCACAAGTTGGCAGTGATTCACAATCACTAATATTCAGGAGACCTTCTCCAACTAACTTGTTGATCCTGTTCTTGTTAATATAACCTAGTCTATTGTGCCAGAGATAAATATATCTGACAATAGCTATCCAAGGGCGTTTGTAAGAAGTAGTCATAACTGTAATAGGTCATGATAGTAAGTATATGCCATTACTTAAAAATCCATCCATAAGTTTCACACCATTCACAATGATAGAAAAATTATCATTCTTTATTGAAAATTCATAATTTTTATTAGCCAACTGGCCTACAGAAATGACATTCATAAGAAAAGATGGACAGTAATGACAGTCATTTAAAATGACATTACAAGACTCGAAAACTAGCTTGATAACTCCCAATGTCAGGACTGGAACTTGGTTTCCATTTTGATGTGGGACGATCCTAAGACTACCATGATTGTAGGAAAACTAAAACTATTTTTTTATTATTTTTAGAATTTTAATTTGTAGGATAGAAACCCGAAATCAAGTAAAGAATCAACAGGCAACTATGTAATGAAAGAAAACATCATACCCGCATATGAACTCATGCCAAAATAATAAAAGAAAGGATCTTGGAGATTGAGAAAATCTTGGCTAGGATAGCATACCTTCAACAAATCAGAAATTAGGAGGGGGAAGGATTTCTACCAAGCACCGATTCAAAGATCCTGTCGATGAAGGGGTCACACAACACTCGGGATCATCGCCTGGAAGACAAGCCTTTAGTTCCTCGATTCGGGTAGCTATTTGGGATTAGTCCTGGAGGAAAAGAGGGCCTCCTCCTTGGAGGGGAACACTAGGGGATCCTGCAAGCATCAGAGGTCAGCAAGTAAACAAGTTAGAAAGCAAAAGAAGCGAACTAGGATTTAGGAAAAATGAAATTAGGGTTTCAGAAGCTAGCGATTAGAGGAGGAAGATGGCCACTTGCTGATGGACGGCTTAGGGATTCTTCTCCTTGGCATGTTAGGGTTTGGATGAGAGTGCTTTGGGATGGCTAGGGCTTGGATGAATTAGGGCTCACAAACAAAACTCACATACCTCAATACAAGAACACAAGAACACAACTTAACACAAAATATCAGCAGGGTTTTGATTCATGAATAAAATATTGATGGGGACATCAAAACCCATCCAGGTTTTTTCTTTTTTCTCCCAAAGTTTTTTTATTTTATTTAAATTTTTTATCCCAGCTATTCCACTTATCCTCACTATTCTTATTTTATTTCATACTTATCCCTGACTTATCCCTATGTTATTCCTATCATCTTCTTCTACCCAGCCCCAAACCGTCTTCTTCCAGGATCCACCGCTCGCGACCTCCCATGGCCGCTGCACGCCCACAGCCGCCCAACCCGTCCAATCGAAGCTGCCCAACCCACCATCCGCTAGTTATCCCCACCGGCTGCCGTCTTATCTCCACACCATATTGGACTTGGACAATCTTATTGAGATCCACTGCCTCACTGATCTGGAGCCTACCCACCAATTGCTCCTAGGGCTACGGCTTCCTCCTTTTCCGCCACCGTCGCTCCGTCCACAGTGCCATCCTCCAACCCCAAGAACAGGCGCATCCTTGAAGCCAACATCCGCAATCAGATCAAGGCCGTCGATGCCCTGCTGGATCTTCACAACACCCCCCATCGGCAGCCCGTTCCAGCCACTGGCTGCGCCACCGCCTTCCTTAGCACTAATGCCGATGAAGCCTCCCCGCAAGCCCTTCTTCCCCATCTACCATTCCCTCTATTCCACGGTCATAGGAAAAAACCTGCACATATCTTAAAGCAGAACAACTTTGCACGGATCTCAAAGCGACATGCTTCTTAGAGCATGAATTTTTTTGCACAGTTATCAGGCCTGCATAGATTTCAAAGCAATTCAGCACGGATCCTGATTACGAACTTTTTTATAGGCACAGATCTTGTTGAATTTGGAATATATTTTATTTATTTTAATTTTTTTAAAATCTGGATGTATTGATTAGTATGAAGCTGTTTTAATTTAAAGTTTGTTTTAGATTAGGATTATTAATTTGAAGTATGTTCGGATTGAGATAGGTTTCATCTTTAACTTGTAAGAGGGTTGGAAAGTCTATAAATACCACCCTCGGTCCTTTGTAAAAAAATTAGTGAATAAAGATGAGTTTTTAGAAGAGTAATTCTTCTGCCTCCGAAAGGAGTGGGTGTGAGGCCCGTTTTTCCTTCATCTTTGGGCATCGAGGGGTGTGAGACCCTATGCCTTCACTTTCGAGCATTGAGGGGTGTGAGACCCTATTCCTTCACTTTCGAGCATCGAGGGGAGTGAGGCCCTAGTTTTCTTTTGCGTTTTGGAACATCGCGGGTTGTGAGGTCCTTTTTCTTTGTTCTTCGAAACATCATGGAGCATGAGGCCCTAGTTATCCCTTCTTGACCCTAATCCCAGGAGACTTCTCAGCTCTCCAATAATCCTCCTAGCCTTGTCCCATATCATTTTTGGTATTAGAGGGGAGAGGATTTGATGTAGAACGAAGGACACGAAGAAAACCTATTGTTATTTTGAAAAAGAGGAAAAACACCTAAAGCAAATCAAGGATCATGGGAGGGCTAAGAAGCCTCCGGGACTAGGATAGAACGACCCCTGAAAATCCTAAAATGACTGGGCTCTTTTGGTTTTTTTTTTTTTTTTTCAAATTTTCTTGGCGGAGATGGCGAAGGAACAATGGGGATGGGAGGCTGGGATGGGAACTCCTAGACCTTGGGACTCATCCTAACGAAGAGACCGTCCACCTCTAAGACATTATGCCCTCCTCAATACTTAGAGGCGCTAGGATGGATCTCAAGGTCACGAAGGACGGGGGTGGGGGAGAACTCCTAGACCTTGGGACTCATCCTAACGAAGAGACCGTCCACCTCTAAGGCATTACGCCCTCCTCAATACTTAGAGGCGCTAGGATGGATCTCAAGGTCACGAAGGACGAGGGTGGGGGAGAACTCATGGATCTTGGGACTCACCCTAACGAAGAGACCATCCACCTCTAAGGCATTACGCCCTCCTCGGTACTTAGAGGCGCTAGGATGGTTCTCAAGGCCACGAGGGGAAGACACGAAGGTGGGAGGGAGAAAGGAGATACTTGGGGCCTCACACCCCTCGACGTCCCGAAGGATGAAGGAAAAAGGGCCTCAGCCCAGAACCACACACTGGAAGAACACTCAAAAATTTCATTCAACTATTTTTTTACAAGAGGAGTATGGGTATTTATAGATGCCCATATCCCTTTTGAAATTCAAAAATAAATCCCCTGAAATCCTCCCTTGATTTTGAAATCAAATTCAAAATCAAAATCCCAAATTTCCTAAATTACATTCATTAAAAAAATTACCAAATAAATCCCGTTTATTTGAATTTTGAAATCCCCTCCGCTCTGAAACTCGTGCTACTCCAAAAATCATGCAAAACAACTCTTCTTCCACTGCTTTGAGAAGCATGTAGAAGCTTCATTTGGTTGCTCTGAAAAATGTGCAGAAACTCCTTCACGGTCGAGCAACAGGGGGCACCTGGATCTTCGACACCCGGCCGAGCGGGCGACGGCGGGGCGGCCTGGTGGTGCACCGGCCGGCGGACGGCGGCGGCGGGGCGGCACGACGGTGGCGGCGGCCGTGGATGACCGTTGGTCTTCCATGGACCGTGGGTCTTCCCACGGGCATGAGGCCTAGGGATGCCGGCGACGGGGCGGCCTGGTGGCGCGTCGATGGGCGGACGGCGGCGGCGGGGCAGCACGACGGCGGTGGCGAAACGGCGGCGGCGGCCGTGGGCGACCGTTGGTCTTCCACGGACCGCGGGCCTTCCCACGAGCATGAAGCCCCAGGGATGCCGGTGGGGCGGCAGGGCGGCGGATCGGCGGAGCGCCGGCGGGCGGGCGGCAGTGGCGGGGGTCGGGCACGGCCGATCGCGGACCAGTGGGGCAAAAAATCGGAATAAAAAGGCCTCTGTGATTTTTTTCTGGAGGTTGAAGGAGATAGGAATAGCCTGGAATAAAGTTGGAATAACATCGGGATAACATCGGAATAAAGGGAATAGGTGGAATGGCGGGAATAACTAAAATACAAAAATTCTAAAATTTTTTTAAAAATTTTTAAAAAAATAAAAGATGAAACCCGGATAGGTTTCGGGTCCCCCATCAAGATTAGGGTTAGAGAAAAAAGAAAAAAAGAAAAAAAAAAAGTTGCAGCATCAAGCCTGACTCGATGAATCGAGTTTTTCCCGCCCCAGGGGAATGATGGGGACACCAAAACCCATCCGGGTTTTTTCCTTTTTCTCCCAGAATTTTTTTATTTTATTTTATATTTTTTATCCTAGCTATTCCACTTATCCTTGCTATTCCCATTTTATTCCACACTTATCCCCGAATTCTCACTCTAGTATTCCTGTCATCTTCTTCCATCCAGGCCCAAACCGTCTTCTTCCCGGATCCACCGCTCGTGACCTCACATGGCTGCCAGATGCCAACAGCCGCCGAACTTGTCTAATCAGAGCTACCCAACCTGCCATCCGCCAGTCATCCCCACCTACCACCGTCCCATCTCCACACCAGCTCGGACCCGGACAATCTCACCAAGATGCACCACCTCGCCGATCTGGAGCCTGCCCACCGGTCACTACCAGGGCTACGACTTCTTCCTTTTCCACCACCACCGCTCCGCCCGCAGTGCCATCCTCCAACCCCAAGAACGGGTGCAGCCTTGAAGCCAACGCCGCTGTTAGATCAAGGCCACTGACGCCCTGCCAGATCTTCACACCACTCCTCGTTGGTCACCCATTCCAGCCACCAGCCATGCCGCCGCCTTCCTTAGCACTGACGTCGGCGAAGCCTTCCCGCAAGCCCTTCTTCCTCGTTTGCCATTCGCTCTATTCCATGATCACAAGAGAAAACCTGCACAGATCTCAAAGAAGAATAGCTTTGCATGGATCTCAAAGCTACACGCTTCTCAAAGCAAGAACTTTTTTGCATATTTATCAGACCTGCCTAGATTTTAGAGCAATTCAACACAGATCCTGATACGAACTTTTTTTAGGAACAGATCTTGATGAATTTGGAATATATTTTATTTATTTTATTTTTTTAAAAAATTTAGATATATTGATTAGTATGAATATGTTTTAATTTAAAGTTTGTTTTAGATTAAGATTATTAGTTTGAAGTCTATTAGGATTGAGATAGGTTTTCTTCTTTATCTTGTAAGAGGGTTGGAAAGTCTATAAATACCACCCTCGGTTCTTTGTAAAAAAATTAGTGAATAAAGATGAGTTTTTAGAAGAGTGATTCTTTTGCCTCCAAAAGGAGTGGGTGTGAGGCTCATTTTTCCTTTGCCTTTGGGCATCGAGGGGTGTGAGACCTTATGCCTTCGCTTTCGAACATCGAGGGATGTGAGACCATATTTCTTTGCTTTCGAGTGTCGAGGGGTGTGAGACCCTATTCCTTAACTTTCGACCGTCGAGGGGCATGAGGCCCTTGTTTTCCTTTATTTTTTCAAAACATCACGGGGTGTGAGGCCCTTTTCCTTTGTTCTTCGGAGCATCATGGGGTGTGAGGCCCCAGTTATCCCTTCTTGACCCTGATCCCAGGAGACTTCTTAGCTCTCCAACGATCATCCTAGCCTTGTTCTACATCAAAGATGCTTACAAGAGGGGGAGGGGTGGGGTATTTATAGATGTTCCCCAAGTCCTCTCCTAGTTAGGATAGGATTACAAAGTTGAGTGGGAGAGGGCTTACAAGTTTGCTTAAAATTAGGAGAATACTATTTGAGTGAAAATAAAACTAGATCTCCTTGAATTTCTCCCTTCCTTGGACTTAGTCAAAGGCACCTTGGGCTTGGTCTCTTGGGCTTGGTCACCTAAAATAGAGTTGGGCTTGGCTTTAGGGCAGTAAGGGGCATCCTCCATTGGTTTGGCGCATAGGCTTATGCGCCTTGGAAGCTGGGGCGCCCTGGTATTAGCATATTCCTTGGAATCTTGGTTGTGGGGCTCATGGGCTTGACTCAAAGCTTAGAATCTCTTGGCCTAGGGTCCTGGCATATTTCTGGAATCATGAGGCACCCTGGTCTGAGAACATTCTTTGGCATATGGAGGGTATCAAGGCATCTCGAAGGCATCTAGAGGGCATCTGGGGCATCTAGAAGGAATCTTGGACCTTAGGGTGGCAAACAAGGCCCAATAAGCTGATGTGAAGGCCTCTAGCTCCTGGATGAGGCCTGATGAAACTCCAAAACTGTGTAACCTCTTCTCTTGTACAAAATTGGACTGGAACTGAACTAATACACAAGTACAAGCTCAATGACTGGACTAGGGTTGAGACAAATCAACTAGCCTCAACTTATTACAAGACTCAATCTTACTTGATTACAAAACTTTGACACATGGCTAAGTAAACAAGATAGGGCCCAGTAATCTGTGTTAGATCTTGGTGCCCCCACCAATTCTCCCGGGGCGGGAGGAACTTGACCCTGTTGAGTAAGGGTCAATGTGGCTCTCATACAGCTCAAGAAGGTCTGGGTTGAGGCGCTACAGATCCTCACGGGTCATCCACGAGTCCTTAGATTTCAGCCAACCTTACCAACAGACCAAATATTGTTGATAGCTTGTGTTCTGGGTATTGATGGCTTGGTCATCTAGGATGCGCTCAATCCTTTTCTCACTATTAGGCACATTTGTAAGTGGACTCTATCAGGTGGGTTCACTCTCAAGGGAAGGAATTGGTTCAAAATGCTCACTAGGTATCGCTGCTAGCTCCTGATACTTTATAAGGTCTGAAGTGCTGAAAGTGGAACTAATACCTAATCCAGGTGGCAACTCGAGCACATAGGCATTGGATCCAACTCTCTTCATTATTTTGAATGGTCCAGCTTTGTGAGCATGCAATTTCTTTATGGTCCCTAGAGGGAACCACTTAGGTCAAAGCCTGATCATCACATAATCCCCTACAGAAAACTCTTTAACTTGTTTTTGGGAATTAGCTAAGTTTTTATATAGTTCATTATTTATGTTTAACTTTTGACTAAATTCCTGATGCAAATGCTGTGCAGAGGTTAGTGTAGGTATAGACAGATAGATTAGGTTTGTGGACTGATTGGGCTCTTGGGACCTAAACCTAACAGACTATAGGCTCTCTAGGTTTGACTCTAGTTTGGCACGCACATGAAAATTTAACAGGAACCCTTAATAGATATCAAAGGGTTTTTCAAAAGTATAATGCAAACATGACATGTGTAATGAATGAATGCATTATGCAAACTTTTACAAAATGCAATCTAGTAGTTAGAGAAACATGAAAAGCTTCAAAAAAGGGTAGAAAATAAGAGGTAGGTTCAGAGTTAGCTTGGTAGGGTAGAAAGTAAGAAAAAGGTTTGGGGTTGATTGCATAGAATAGGATACAAGAAGGAGTGTCAGGGATTAGTCCTAGACTAATGAGGTTAACCATATGGGGTTGAGGTTTACCTACAGGGCCTATAGTATGGAAGAATGGGTCATTAATTTCAGGGAATATATTTTCAATGGAAACTACAGGAGGAGATTTATCCTGAGGGTACTGATAAGCCAAATCTGCAATAAAGTCTTCTGGTTCATGAAATTTAGGACTTGGTTCTATAATTGGACTTTCTTCTAAAGTCTCCTCAGGTATAATTCTATCAGTAGTATCTGGGTTCTCTTCCTTTAACTAGTCTTCCACTACAGGTTCAATTTGGGTGTGGTTAGGGTCAGCTAACTTTGGGTTGGCTTTTATCTGGGTTTGGTCAGGGTTAACTAATTATGGGTTGGCTTCCATCGGGGTATGGTTAGGGTTACTAACTCTGGGTTAGTCTCATTATGGGTACCTACTTGGTCAACTAATTCTAGATCTTCTATGGGTAACTTTTCTTCTTCTTCTTCATATTCATCCACTAAGCTCATATCAGCTTCATACACTTCCTCTTCAAGGTCATCCTTATGAACTAGTGGGATGGTAAGAGGGGTTTGGCTAAGGAAAAATTGACTAGTGGCTGGGATAGTAAAGGTGGGTCAACTAAGGGTTATGGGTTCATAGATTATGGGTTCATAGGTTATGGGCTCAGATCTATAAGTCAAATAGTCAAACTTATAGGTTGCTTGGGTATTTGATTGGGTCATTTGGTTGATTTGAGTGGTCAACTAGGCAAGCTGGTTTTGGGTTTGGGTATTGGATTGATTTATTTGGGTGGTTAATTGGGTATTGGATTGGTTTATTTGGGTGGTTAATTGGGTATTCATTTGGATCATCTGTTCACTTATGGCTTTTGTGAGAGCTTCAAGATTGGACTCCATGGCTGAACTGGGTTTGGATTTGGACTGACTGTACTGGACCCTTGACCTGGTGGTCATACAAACAAGCAAATAATCAAGGTAAAATGATGCAGCCAAGCATGCAAGGGTTAGTACAAGCTTGGGTTTCCTAGACCTATAGCCAAAACTGAGTGGGTCGACTCAACTTACACCCAATCAACAACTAATCCTTCCTCTGGCTAGGTAGGGGGTGGGAGTGTGGGAGGCCACCACTGCTTTCATAAGGACCCAATTAAAAACCACAACACCACTTAGGTCGTTTGTCTCTGGACCCCCAGCCTTAGACACCAGATTCCAATAATAGTTGGAGAATTGAATGCACTAGTTGGCTCACACAATTTGGACCTAACCTGTTGGTGTAACCTAGCCCACTAGGGCAAATTAAGTCTGATTAGTTTTAATTAAGGCTTAGGTTAGAATGATGGTGGTTGTTTTGGGCCCAGGACAGGTGATGAAATCCTGCCCTGATCTGAGATAGTGAATTGCCCATAAAGGTATAGGCTTGGATGTATTCTACCCACTTAGCATGCCTAGGATTTAATCTTTTCTGAGATTTTAGGTATCGAAGTGCTTCATGGTCAGAATAAAGAACGAATTCCTAGGGTAGCAAGTAATGTCTCCAGTACCTAATTGCTTGTACGACTATATAAAACTCCTTATCATAGGCAGAGTATTTAGTTTTGGCCTCATTGAGCTTCTCGCTAAAGAAGGCCACAGGGTGATTTTCTTGGCTAAGTACCCCTCCTATGCCTACTCCTGAAGCATCACAAGCAATCTCAAAGACTTTGGAAAAATTAGGTAATCTTAGGATAGGTGCTTATGTTATCTTATCCTTGATCCCTACGAAGGCTTTATCGGCAACTCTGGTGATGCAGGACCTATGTAAGCAAGAAATTATATTTTTGTAGGTTTTTAATTTAAGTTGTGAAACTAAATCCTGAAGAGCAGATCATGTATTTAAGAAAGAAAAACTATGCAAGAAAGAAACTAAAAGCATATAAATAGGACCTAAGAGCATCAGAAAGAGAAGGACCGCCGAGGCTGAGAAGCCTCGGTTGGGCTAGTTCTTCTACAATAATACTACTGGTGGCAGAGGGAGTGTACCTGGCAATGTTTGATGTGCCTGGTAAAGCTCGCAGCAAAGAGATCACTCGTCCTCAATGGATGCGGCCTGGAAAACCAATCCAGAGACCTGCAAATAGCCAGCTTTCTGCTCGATGATCCGATTGAGGCATGTCTGGAGTCGTCGGATTCGTTGGAGTCGAGGGACCTGCAAACGACCTGTCAGGGGTTAGAAAACTCAGAGGAGATGAAGAAACAAGAAGAAAATAGCAAGGGATGAAGTGTTTTTGGAGTGGTCGGCCAGGGATCTGGAGGATTGGATGGCGGCTGGAATCAGTTGCAACACCGGGAAGAAGATAGCTCTCAGGTGATCCCTTAATGCACATAGCAGGGAGGCACACAGCAATTGGAGACTCAATAATATTTCAGATATCAAAATTAGCTCTCATACAAGAGACTAGGGTCCTTTAAATAGACCCATAGTCTTGGGCTCCAAGTAAGGATACAAAAGTAATTACATAGGAGTTTTATTCCCACCCAAACCCTAGCTAGAAAATAAGGAAACATTAGGTAGGAAAAATCCCTAAAAATTCTCCCTCTCTCCTTGCCTTGGTCAGCCAAGAGGGTGACTCTAAGTGGCTGACCAAGGGGTGGTCACCTTAAGCTCTTGGCACCCTAGCTCCCTCCTGGGCCTGGGCTGGCCCAATTTGCTTCTGGCTGGTCCAGCTAGGGCTTTAGGGTTTCTGATTTTTCCTCCTGAGGTCTTCAAATCTTCAAGCTGTGTTGGACTTAGGCTACTCTTCCATATCTTTAATCTAGTTGGACTTGGTCTTCACTTGTATGATGTGGTCTTGAGTCTTCAGTGTGCTTGGACAGGACTCAAAAAAATAAAATTAAAATTAGTTCGACATGAGCTGACTAGCACTGGACTGGACTAGCTCAACATGAGCTAACTAATACATGACTCAAATAAAGACAACTTAGATGAACTAAAATTTATTACAATGGACTTGAATTTAGCTAAGTGATCCACAGAGGATTGAGAAGCCTCTGTCTTATTCTAGAGCCTCTGGTGTCCGCACCAATTCTCCCGGGGTGGGAGGAACTAGACCCTGTCGAGTGAAAATCAAGTTGGCTCACATATCTCTCGAAGAGGTCTGGGTTGAGGCATTGCAAGTCCTCTCAAGAAATCCACGAATCGTCCAACTCTGGCTGGCCTTGCCATCGACCAGGAAGCATTGATAACCGCAACCTTGGGTTGTTAAGGCTTGATCGTCCAAGATACGCTCGTTCTGTTCTCCTCTCTCAGGCCAATTAATTGGTGGACACTCTAGGCTAGGGTTGCTCTCAATGGAAGGAATAGGTCCAAAGGCCTCACTAGATATCACTGCCGGTTTCCTGTACTCAACCAGGTCTGCAATATTGAAGATAGAACTAATGCTCAGATCTGAAGGCAAATCTAACACATAGGCATTTGGTCCAACCCTCTCTATCACTCTAAAAGGTCTGGCTTTGCGAGCATGAAGTTTCTTAACGGTCTCGGGAGGGAACCGCTCAGGCCTAAGCCTAATCATGACAAATCCCCTACATCAAATTCCTTGGCCCTTCTTCGGGAATTAGCCAGTTTGTTTCAAAATTAGTGCAGGTGGTGAACATGCTGGGCATATGCAGACTCCTAACAGGTGATGCAAAGGACTCATACTAACACCTAATAGACTTAACTATGCATTCTTATTGAAGAAAATTTTATTGACCTCTTTTGGACCTAAACCTAAGAGATTATAGGTTCTCTGGTTTGATCCTAGCTTGACATGCACATGAAAACTTACAATGGGCTCCTAGAAAATTTCATAGGGTATGCCAGAAGTATAATGCAAACATAACATGCGTAATGAATGCATGCAATATGCTAATATCAACTAAATGCAATCTAATGATCCTAGAAATGCTGGAGGTGTTTGGAAGGGGCAGAAAATAGGAAGTGGGTTTAGAATTAGTTTGGTAGGGTATGGAAAAAGGTTCCGGGTTAGTTAGATAAAGTACGATATAAGAAGACATGTCAGGAACTAATCCTAGACTAATGAGGCTAACCTTACGGGGTTGCGGTATATCTATGGGGTCTGCATAATGAAAGGATGGGTTATTAATCTCAGGGAAGAGGTCTTTAATGGAAACTATAGGAGGGGGCTCATCCTGAGGATGCTGATTCAAAGAGATCAGGTCCTTAATAAATTCTTCTGGTTCCTGTATTTTAGGACTAGACTCTATAATTGGCTCTCCTCTATGGTTTCCTCAGGTAAGGCTCTAACAGCAGTACCTAGGTTCTCTTCCTTTAATTATTCTTCCACTATAATTATAGGCTGGGTATAATCAAGGACAACTAACTCTAGCTTGGCTTCTACCTGGGTACCTACGGGGTCAACTAATTCTAGGTCTTCTAAAGGTGTCTCCTTGTTTCCCTCATACTCATCCACTAAGTTCACATCAGCTTCATACACTTCCGCATTAAGGTAAGCCTTGTGAATATGAGTAGTAGGAGAAGGTAGGCTAAGGGAAAATTGGCTAGGTCCTGGTTTCTGACTATGGGCAATAATCCTAGTAGGTTCAGGTTGCCTAAGGGGTAGTGGCTTACTACTGGTCTCATATCTAGGGGTACTAACCTTATCGGGTTTAGGTCGATGGCCTAGGGGTTCATTCTACTCATAGATCATGGGTTCAGATCTATAGGTCATGGGCCTACTAGGCTTATAAGGAGTAGGTGCATAGGATCTATGTTCATAGATTTTGGGTACATAGGTTCTAGGTTCATATAATTTGGATAGTGTGGGTAAAGGTGTTTTAGATTTAGATCTAGTCTGATTTGGGTAGTGTGGGTAAAGGTGGCTCAGGTTTAGATCTAGTCTGGGTCCTACGGGTTTTCTCTAGGGTCCCTATCCTATTCTCCATCTGGTCAAACCTCTGATTCAGTTGAGTAAAGGATTGGGCTAGTTGATTAGTAAGGGCTTTCATTTGGGCTTCAAAGTTATCCATGGGTTCAGCCAAAAGTGGAGATGGTGGATGATATGATGCTCCTGATCTAGTGCTCATGCAAGACTCGATCAGACCGACTACAGCTCCCTAGATCTAGAGTACAAAACTAGATGCTCAATCAAGGTGGCAAACTAGCCTATAGTAATCCTGTACTCAGCTAGAAAGGTGTAAGGGGAGTGTTAGGTCCCTGATTGCCAATCCTAGACACCAATCAAAGATTGGCCAGGTAGGCAGACCAGTACACAAGCCCTTCAGGACTAAATCCCTGAACCACCGTTCTAGATACTAAGCACAAGGCACACACAGGTTATCCTGACATAGTGATCTGACACTTAGCCCAGACCCGACCAGTTGGTGTCTCTAGCCCACTAGGGCAAATTAAGTCTAATTAATTTTATGTTTTGCTTGAAACCGAATGCAAGGGATGTGGTTTTGGGCTAAGGAGAGGTCATCAACTCCTTCCCTTATATGGCATAGCAAGAGTGCCCTTAAAGGTAGTTTATGCAATGATGGCAGGCAGATGAGAATGCAAATTAGGGTTTAGTTGTTTTCTGGAGTTTTTGATTATATGTATTTTTTTTTTTGGTTCTTTTGCAAAAATATGGTTTTCAGCTAATGACCTAATATGATAGAAACATGCTAAAAATAAAATATATGCAAGGAGATGCTAACCAAAACCCTAAATCTTCCAAAATTTTCTTGCTAAAAAAATAGAGCCAAAAATTTAAAGGTTGTATTTTGGCTTGAAGAAACAGCACAGACTGAAATAAAATCTGTAAAAATTTTGTAAAATACTTTGAATTAAGATGAATCCAGAAAAATAAAAATCAGAATTTTTAAATTTCTGAGCAGGGAGAAACAATTAAAAGAACAGAGTATATTTAAAAAGGGCCAAAAATGAAAACCCTAAGAACTCCTTATGTTCTTCTTCACGAGCCAATTCACAGCGGCACCCCTACTGTCATAGGAGATCCCGTTGATTGGGAAAGAAGGTTTCAAAGACCTAATAATCACCTATGACCGGACAGCCATGGTGAAGCACCCGACCCGAGTATCCAAAGAGAACAGAGCCTAAATAGGCTCTGGTACCAAATTGATGCGGGACCTATGTATGCAAGCAATTATATTTTTGTAGGTTTTTAATTCAAGTTGTGAAACTAAATCCTGAAGAGCAGATCAAGTATTTAAGCAAGGAGAACTATGCAAGAAAGAAACTAAAAGCATGCAAATAGGACCTAAGAGCATCAGAAAGAGAAGGACCGCCGAGGCTAAGAAGCCTCGGTTGGGCTTGTTCTTCTACAATAACGCTACTGGTGGCAGAGGGGGTGTACCTGGCAACGTCTGATGCACCTGGTGAAGCTTGTAGCAAAGAGATCACTTGTCCTCGATGGATGCAACCTGGAAAACTAAACCAAAGACCCACGGATACCCGGCTTTCTGCTCGATGATTCGATTGAGGCCTAGCTGGAGTCGTTGGATTCGTTGGAGTCGTCAAATTCGTTGGAGTCGAGGGACCTACAAACAACCTATTAGGGGTGTTGGGAATTGTGTCCCAAAGCCAATCACCTGGGTTGTAGGCGGTTGTGCTGAGTATTGTATTCATTTTATGAATTAATAAAATTATTATTTTTGGCAGCTCATCACATATTGAATTTCCTTAAAAATGAACTCTTTCCATGTGATGAAATCCTTAGGGCTACACTGTCTTCGATACAGAGAGGATGTATCGATTGGTCCTTAAATCCTGTTCACAACCAAAGGATATATTGTACTGGACGGTAATATATCAAGTATAGGTTATTGCAGTTCACATCATTTGGTTGTCCTCTTGACCAAATGAGTGTGATGACACTGATGTGATCTGCAAGTGGGATATATGATATCTCATTGAACGTGACTCCGTGAAGCCCTTTTATGCCAAAGGGATACTCACGATAGGATATGGGTATATGTGTCCCTCTGACCTGAGGTCATCACGGTAGCTTGCAAGCAACTCCCTGTGCTTTGGTGCCGGACTACCCGGAATTTTAATCTGGTGACAGAAGGTTTCTGGGTACAGGCAAGTACTTGTGGAGCAGTGATGGACCAAGATGGAATTGACCTGTCCGAACAGTTTGGATTGAATGTCTCGCAGTATCTCAATTTAGCAAATCCTCGGCTGGGGTAGTCCTAGTGAAGAGTCACTGGGCTTGCAAGGTTGAGACACATTGTCGACTGACACAGTCTGGGTTGGCAGCCCAACCTCAGTCGTCCTGAGCATTAGAGGTCAAAGGGATGAACTATACGGTAACCATATGCCTGAGGTTCGACAGTTTGCTCCCGCTTCTTCGACCTATCCGGACACCGGGACCCATTGCTAGATGGTTTCTTGTGCTGGTACTAGAATTGTTCCAGTGCTACCGTTTAGGTTCGAACCTATGAGTTCACACATCACAGAGGATTACTCTCTGATCCGGATACTGATTACGATTGAGAATCATTTCGATTTTATGGTCACGGTATTTCTTGAGCACACTTTCCTTTCTTCTATTTTTGCACGTCTTGCCCTTGTCTTTGTTAACCGAAAATTGTTCCGGGCTGACCGGGACTGAACCAGGATTTTATTGAATCTATTTTGAACTGATTCGGAGCTCGTTTCGGTCTTCAATTGGTTGTGAACTAATTTTTATCTTTGAACCAGTTTTGAACCGTTTAGGATTGGGTTGGAAAATCCTAGAACCAATTTTTAAACCGATGGGATTGAATGGACCGGTTTTTGAACCGGTGTTTGTTTTATTTCAGCCTCACCATTTTACACGTTAGATGAATTCCAAGCGCCCTGTGACCGAACAGACGCCTCCTCCTCTCCTTCTACCTGCTGCCATTCCTCTCTTTTTATTGCTGTTTTATTTGGAGAACAACAACCTACTCTTTGATCCACTTCGTCTCCCTGCCTCTCCCTTTTTCCCTCTGCTATTTATAAATACAGCAGGCTCTGCTCTTTGGAAAAGACAACATTTTTTTTGGCTGGGAGTTGCTGTTTTGGGCTGAAAAACAACGAGAGTTCTTCACTTATTCCTTCAATCCATCGGGTGCTGTTGGGGCTGAGGTTTGGAGAGATTTAGGGAGAGAAACAAGACTTGATCCTTGTTGATTGTAGTGCTCAAATCGATTGATTGCAGCAAACCAGAGTTGCTGCCATCAACCGTGACCAAGTTCCTTTCTGCGGCTAGCACCGTGCAAGGGAGAGGATCCGTGAGCCCCAGGCGATTCTCCCATCTAGAGGGAGTATCTCTTTACTCCTGGGAGCAAGTGAGTGGAACCAAATTTGCTGTTGCTACTCCAAATCCAAAGAACCAACTTGCTGTTTTTCCTGCAGCAGAAATTTTTTTTCAGCAAGTTTTGGTTGATTTGGCAGATCCTTTTTGGTGCTTTTCCTTTGTAGATTTTGGTTGAAGATCAAAGAACATCTTCCCCCTTTGCTGCTGCTTCGATTTGGGAGGAAAAGGAGGTCCTATTGCCACCTTTTGGTTACTGTTTTGAAGGAGAAAAACAGTCTTCAACGTGCTGGAGGTTGAAGACAACGGGAATAAAGTTATTCCCGCTATTCTTGCAATACCAGGTCTATTCCAGACTTATTCCAGGAGGGAATAAGGTATTGTTTTTTTTTTTTTTTTTCATGCATATGTAGATCTGGATTTGTAAAATATTTTATAAATATTCCATACCCATTACATGACATGTTTTTATCTGTACATGCTTCCGGATCATGTTAGATCCTGTGCGGAGCAAGTTTTTCTGTTTTGTATTTTAAAATTATTTTAAAATACTTACCTGTTCCATGCGCTCTTGCATGCTTAGTGTAGGCATCTGCAAATGAACCTTTTAACTTTCAAGGGGTTAGAAAACTCAGAGGAGATGAAGAAACAAGAATAAAATAGCAAAGGATGAAGTGTTTTTGGAGTGGTCGGTCAGGGCTCTGGAGGATTGGATGGCGGCTGGAATCAGATGCAACACCAGGAAGAAGACAGCTCTCAGATGATCCCTTAATGCACACAGCAGGGAGGCACACAGCAGGGAGGCACATAGCAATTGGAGACTCAATAATATTTCATATATCAAAATTAGCTCTCATATAAGAGACTATGGTCCTTTAAATAGACCCATAGTCTTGGGCTCCAAGTAAGGATACAAAAGTAATTACATAGGAGTTTTATTCCCACCCAAACCCTAGCTAGAAAATAAGGAAACATTAGGTAGAAAACATCACTAAAAATTCTTCCTCTCTCCTTGCCTTGGTCAGCGAAGAGGGTGACTCTAAGTGGCTGACCAAGGGGTGGTCACCTTAAGCTCTTGGCGCCCTAGCTCCCTCCTGGGCCTAGGTTGGTCCAATTTGCTTCCGGCTGGTCCAGGGCTTCAGGATTTCTGATTTCTCCTCCTGGGGTCTTCAAATCTTCAAGCTAGGTTGGACTTAGGCTACTCTTCCATGTCTTCAATCTAGTTGGACTTGGTCTTCACTTGTATGATGTGGTCTTGAGTCTTCAGTGTGCTTAGACAGGACTCAAAAAAATAAAATTAAAATTAGCTCAACATGAGCTGACTAGCACTAGACTGGACTAGCTCAACATGAGCTGACTAATACAGGACTCAAATAAAGACAACTTAGATAAACTAAGCTTTATTACAATGGACTTGAATGTAGTTAAGTGATCCACAGAGGATTGAGAAGCCTCTGTCTTATTCTGGTGCCTCTGGTGTCCGCACCATCTGGGCCATTCAAAATTTCCCTTCTTAATACAATCGGTGATGGGTGCCATGACAGAACTAAATCCCTGAATAAATCTCCTGTAGAACGTGGCTAGGCCATGAAAACTATGGATATCATGGACAGTAGTAAGGACTGGCCACTCAGCTATAGCTTTAACCTTCTCAAGGTTAGCTGAGACTCCTTTAGGGCTGACTACAAAACCTAGGAAGAAAACCCTATATGTCATGAACTCGCACTTCTTAGGATTGGCATAAAGGCTATTCTCCCACAGCGTCTGATAGATTAACTTGAGGTGGTTGGGGTGGTCTTCCTTAGTCTTTCTGTATATCAAAATGTCATCGAAGTAAACCACTAAAAATTTTCCAGTGAACTCTTTCCGGACTTGGGTCACGACCCTCATAAATGTGCTAGGTGCATTTGATAGCCCAAATGGCATTACTACCCATTTGAATACACCATCCTTAGTCTTAAACGCGGTCTTCCACTCATCCCCGGGCCTAATCCTAATTTGATGATAGCCACTCTTAAGGTCTGTCTTGGAAAAGAATGTGGCACCGGCCATCATGTCTAGCATGTCATTCAAACGGGGGATGGAAAACCTATATTTCATCGTGATTTTGTTGATGGCTCTGCTATCGACACACATTCTATAGGTTCCATCTTTCTTAGGGGTTAGTAGTGTAGGGACTGCATTGGGACTTAAGCTCTCCCTAAGGAAACCTTTCTTAAGCAAATCTCCCACTTGTTTCTATAGTTCTTGGTGTTCGGTTGGGTTCATCCTATGGTGAGGAAGGTTTGGTAAAGTGGCTCCTAGGAACAAGTCTATAGCATGCTGGATGTCCCTAAGGGGTGGTAGTTGATCAGGTAACTCATTGGGAAAAATATCGTCAAATTCTTTCAGAGCCTCAACTACTTCTTGGGGATGTTCTCTTTGGGTTGGCTCATGAATCTCTTTAGTGGCCAAGATCCAAACAGGGGTTCCCTCAGCAATCTTTTTCTCTTACTCCTTGGCCTTGATCAGGTTTACTCCTGGTTTATTTTCTTTTAGGCTACTAGATCCTCTTTTAGCCTGATCCTTAGGTTGAGTTTGATTGATTACAAATTTCTTCCCATGGTGACTAAAGGCACAGGTATTAGTCAGACCAAAAAGGGTGGCATCAAGATCGTAAAGCCAGGATCATCTTAGGATAATGCTACTGACTCCTATGGAAAGGACATCACACCAAATCTTCTCCTCATATGATTGCAATTTGATCAAGACTTCGCATCTAGACTTGATAGGTATGGAAGTTGAATCTATCCATGAGACCTTATAGGGGTTGGGAAGGGGAACTGGGGTCAATCCTAGTGACTTGACAGTACTTAATGAGATGGCATTGATACAGCTCCCACTATCTACTATGATCTTGCACACCTTATCCCCTAACTTGACAAAGGTTTGTAGGATGCTAGTCCTATGCCAATCATCTTGCACTATGTTCTGGGTTAGGATGCACTTAACAACTCCTAACAGGTCATCAGACTCGTGCAGTTCTTCCTCTCCCTCATACTCATCTAATAATTGATCCTCAGCTTCATAAACTTCTCCTTTCAGTTCAGTAGTGGGTTCTAACTCATCTTCAGCTGGCTCTTCTCTGAGTAGGGCTTTGGATGTACATTGGCTAGCATAATGCCCTGGTTTAAGGCATCTAAAGCACGTGTTGTGAGGATTGGGGCTTCTCTGGACTTCAATTGACTTACCTTTATCCTCTCTATTAAAACTGGATCGACTTGGGTCGGGTCGGCTCGGACTGGGTCAGCTCGGGTTGGGTTAACTCGGGTAGACTTGATTAGATCCTAGGGTTTGGCTAGGGTTCTTAAAGGGTTCAGGTCTACGATAAGTGGGTGTCCTTTGGAAATGCTCATAATTCTTAGTAATTTGGTAAGCCTGCTCTAAGTCTTGGACTTCTATAAAATAAAGCTCCCTTTGGATATCCTCATATAGGCCAGCCCTAAACCTAGATAGGGTCACAGATTCAGATTCATTGATGTTACATCGCATGACATACTTATCAAACTTTGTGATGTACTCGACCACGCTCTCGTTCCCTTGATTCAATTTTTTCCATTGATCCAATAACTTCTAGTGAAAGGACAATGGGAGGTACTTATCTCTAAGCCTAGTTTTCATGGCCCCCCAGGTTACTATGGGCTCTTCTCCTCTTCGCCCGATCATCCTCTAAATACTATTCCAATATAACCTAGCCTGGCGAACCAACCTAAGTTTGGCAAATTTGAACTTCGTCCCTTCCGACATCGTATACCACTTGAAGTATTGTTCCATGTCTTCCTCCCAATCTATGTAAACTTTAGGATCTAGACTGCCATCGAAGGTAGGTGCCTCTAACTTGATGTTTCAGATGGCTCTCTCTTCCTATCCACGAACTCCTGATTGGGTCTCCTAGGGTGAACCTCTTGGGCTGGGTTAGGATGCGGGACTCTTCTGGGTTAGCCTCTAAGGAGAGATCACGTCGAGGGAATCTCCTAGGGTTGGGAGGTGACTCAGATTCTGATTCAGTGTGTGGCTCCCGGGTCCTCTCTAAAGTTCCTAGCCTTGTTTCAAACCCATCAAATCTTTGGTTCATCTGGACAATCTACTCAGTGAGGATCCTAATTTGATTTTTGAGGTTATCCATGGGTTCACCTGACTGAGAGTGATATGGGTGATACTGGACTCCTAACCTAGTTGACATGTAACACACAAACGAAGGTACTGTGATTTTGCTAGACCTATGAGCTCAAAAAGAATGGGTTAACTTAGATTACACACAGCATAACAACTAGCCCTTTCACTAGCTAAGTAAGAGGTGGGAGCCTAGGAGGCCCCCCCAATATTCACAGGGACCCAATTAAGGAACCACAACACCACTTAGGTCGTTTGACACTAGACCTCTTGCCTTAGATACTAGTTTCCTAGTGCTAATTGAAGGGTTGTATGTACTAGTTTCCCACAATGGTTAAACCCGACTCGTTGATGTCCCTAAGCTATTAGGTTACTAATAGATTTTAAGTTAGGCTTAGGTTTGAAATGCAAAGGTGGTGATTTTTGGGCCAAGGAAAGGTAATGACCTCCTTCCCTTATCTTATGATATTGTCGCCCTTAAAGTAAGTTATGTATATGAGGGCATACACATGAAATCTAATGAAGTGCAAAAGTTAAGCTATATAGAAATCATGTAATTAACTCCTAAGTATGCTGAAATTAGACTTGCTAGAATTTTAGGATAGACTTATTCTTAAGTAGAAATTAGGCATGCAGAAGTTCTACAGAACGAAGTAAATTTTGAGGAAATTCATAAAAATACTACCAATTACAAGGAATCTAGCAAAATAAGAATCAACAATTTTTGAATTTTCTACATGCAGAAATAATTAAAATAACAGACCATGTACTAGGTTGGACATGATGCAGAATTTTATGATGCAGAAATCTAATGTTGCTGAATTTAATTATGTAGAAATTTTCTTTAGGACCTAAGATACCTACTATCTTTTTGTTTTCTTCTTCAAGGATCAATCATATCGGCACACGTACATGCCATAGGAAATCCCCTTTGAATGGGATATGAGGGTCTTGCAGCCCTACTTTTTTCTATGACCAGACGGCCATGGTGAAGCACCCGATCTAAGTACTTAAAGAGAAACTAAGTCTTAACCATGCTCTGATATCAAAAATGATGCGGGACCTGGGATGATATGCATGTGAGTGATTTTCTTTTGTTGTTTTATGTTTTAATGGATTGATCGATTCCCGAAATCAAGCTAAGAATGGATCTAGAGATTTGCATAAGGACAAGAAACTCTTAGCATGCAAACATAGCCCCTAAATAGTGATAAAGAAAGGACCCTGGGATTGAGAAACCCCGGTAGGACTTAGCTCTAAATCAATACCCTACTTAAGAGGCTAAAGAGTGCAAACCTCTCAAAGCTCTGAAGCACCCGATGCCGAGTTCGCTCACACTCAAGGATGTGGCCTGGAAGATCAAGCCCACGATCCTGTGGATTCGTTGGCTTTCTGTCAGATGGTCCTGAAGGCAAGGAAGGCTGACTTCTTTGTCCATGGTACCTGAAGGACCTACGAGCAACCTAGAGACGAGTTAGAAAACAGCAAGAAGGAAGGGGAAGGCAATGAAATAAGGGAGGGTAAAGAGAAGGTGGTGGTCAAGGAAGGCTTTTCTTATTGGGTGTCTAAGAGGATCTTCCAGGGGTCATCCAAGCTTGGGAAGAAAGTATGGTGGCTTGCGTAGGGAGAAGGTAACCAGGGCCTCTCACCCCTCAATGTCCCGAAGGACAAAGGCACACTCTCTCACATAGTTCCAAGTCTCAAGGCAAGGGCTATGATGAAAATTTCAGAATTTTTTCATTTATCAAAATTGATTTACAAGAGGGTTAGGGCCCTTTTTATAAGTACCCAAGTCCTCATTTTGAACATTTGAATTCAAATTTGAAAGAGGGGGTTACAAGACTTGATTTGGGGAGGAAAAAGGGATGGGTTGTCTTCATGAATCAAGGGGCGCCCATTTGAAATTTAAATTCCTCCTTCATGAAACCTTGGCCGACCTTGACTTGGCTTGTTCTTTGGTGGAATGGCTTGATTTGGGGGAGTGGAGTGTGGATGTGGTTGGCTTGGATCAAGGGGATTTTAATGGGCGTTAACATGGAATTTGAATTCGAACATTTCCATCTTATCTTGGCTGCCCAATGTAGCTTGGTGAAGTGGCACCTCCCCATGCCATGTGGCACTAATGATGTGGCACTCCTCATGAGTTGGCACTCCTAACTTGGTGTGGAGAGGTGGCTTGACTCATCTTCAATTGGGCAGGACTTGATTGCCCACTTGTGAACCCATCTTCAAACTAGCTTGAGCCCATCTTCAAATTGACTTGAGCTTGTGGAACAACTTGGCTAATTATAGGACCAGTTGACCCTAACTTGACCAAATTGGCCAAATTACAAGACTAAACCAAAAATTGAAACCAACTAGATACTAATTACATTACTCAAAAGCAAATTCTCCAGGCTTTAAGCCTTATTATAGGATCCAAAAGATTAAAACCCTAATTAGAGATCCATAGAGGGTTAAGGAGCCTCTGTCTAATCATGGTGCCTGCACCACTAACCACATGTTTGACACTAGGGTGGTTTACAGGCACTAGTTCTAGAGTAGGCTGGATGTCCATTAATGGTGGAAGGTCATCAGGAAGGTCTTCAAAAAGCTTCTCTCGAAAGTATTCTAGAATAATGTCTACTTCCTAGGGTTGTTCTTTAGGGACTTGTTCCTGGACCTCCTCTATGGATAACCCTTGTGAACCCTCACATTCATCAACTATGTTTGAACCTGGCTTAGTCACTTCCTCTTCAAATTCTATAGTGGGTTTTGGATCTTTTTTTATTAGGTCCTCAATGGATTCACTCTCTAGTTTTTCTTCTTCGGGTTCCTTTATTGGACTCAACTTATTAATGTCTTCTTTAGATTCATCAATAGGCTAAGGAGTGATGCGGGATGATAATTAAAACTAAATTACTGATATTAAGATCTAATTAGCAAAGAAATCAAAGATTAATTTTTTTTAATTTTTTTTTCAAATTTTAAAGAAGACTCAAAGGAGATAGTAAAGTAAACTAGTTCTAGTTAATTACCCACAAGTAAACCTACAAAGTAACTAGAAAAGCAGGATTTGGTGGTGGAGAAACCATGGTAAACTAGGGTCTACTTATCAACTATTCAGAGATCAAAGAGAAGGGAAAAGGTTTTATGTTTTACCAACGTAGAACCATCTCTTTGATGCAGATCTGGCTGGATTCTCAAGATTCTGTGGCATGATTTCAAGATCTCGATCTTGGGCTCCGATCTTCCATGCGATGCCGGTTTCGAGGCAAGAACACCTATCTTTGATTTCAGATCACCTGCAAATACTCAACAAAGAAAACTCAAGTTAGGAAGAAACAAAGGAAGGAAAAGGAATGGAAGGGAAGGGTTAAAAGAGGTGGTTAGGATTTCTTGTCGGCTAGATAGGTAGGATAACTAGGGCCTCGTATCCCGCGATGCTCTGAAGAACAAAGGAAAAGGGCGTCACACCCCGCAATGCACATAGTAAAGGAAGAAATTTGATAGAGTGTCTTTATTGATGAATGAATTATAATCAATTACAAGGGGGGTTGATGGGATATTTATAGACCCTCAACTAGTGGTGTAAGGGATTCAAAGACTAGACTTTTTCTTCCTTGGATTACAACTCCTAGAATCCTGCTCTTGGTGGCATGGACTCTTGCTTGTTGGGCTGATCTAGACTCCTATCCAAAGTGGGCAACAATCATGAAGTTCTTATCTCATTGGGGTGCCAAGATGAGGGTCGGTGAGGTGGCTTGATGTAGGGTCAAGATGCTCCATCACTTGGCCATGGTTGTTGGAATCTGGAGTCACGATGTTGTAGACTTCTGCAGGTAAGTAGACTCTTCAGTCTGGATAGAAGATGACTCAAGAGTTTTGGTGGGACTCTTGAGTTCTAGAAACTTAAGCAGCTCTGAACCTGTTTGATTTAAATGCTTGTTGTAAAAATCCTTGGACTTCCAACACTTTGAATAAATAATTTTGCTTGAACTCTTTGGAAGATGGCATCAAGGATGAGGCTAGAATGCTTTGGCCGACTTCTTTTGTTTTGGCATGAATTAACTTGAGTGGATGGGTGCCAAGGATGAGACTCCTTCTCATTTACTTATCTTAAAAAAGGAGGGTGCAAATTAATTCTTCTCACATGGGCCGACCAAGGTATAACATGAAGTGACGTGGCAAGTGTGTTGTCCCAATGGAAAGCAATTTTCAGACATGTCATGTGTTCTTGTCCTGGATGAAGTGCCAAGTGGTGTTGTCCAAATAAAGTGTCATGATATATCCAAACATGACATATGTTGATGTCCAAAAGTCTTGAAAAGGTGGCACCAAGAACACGCTGACTTGGGCTAGCACATGGAACCACATGGTTTGTCTTGAGCTAGCACATGGGATCTTCAATTGGGTGCACATGAAGTTACATGGGTCTTCAATTGGATCCCCCCTATATTATAGGACTCAATAACTAATTATTACAAGACTCAAAATTAAACCAACCAAATAACTAAGCCCCACTTGATCAATTGATCAAAAGGCATAACCTCATGCAATAAAAAAGAATAAATTTGGTAAACAGGGTTTGGCCCAATAGGGTTTGACACAACCAATAAATAGGATTTTGACTCAATGTGGTAAAAAGGGTTTAGCCAAAAATGCTAAATAACAAAACCCTAATTACAGTAGTAAAAAGGGCTAATCCTAACTAAGCCAAAATAATATAATTTAAAATAAAATATTTACATGGTAAATTGGGTTTGGGTTCAGGGCTTCATTCACAGGTGATCCACAGGGATGTGGGTTCAACCTATCGAATTCTTCTGGCCCTGGTGCCCGCACCAATTCTTCCCGGGTGGAAAGAACTCAACCCTATCGAGTATGGCTCAATGTCGCTATGATAGCGCTCTAGTAAGTCTGGGTCAACTCTCTGCAAGTCCTCTCTGGTGATCCAAGAATCATCAGTCTTAGGTTGTCCTTGCCAACGAACCAGATATCGCTGGTAATCTTTGCTCCGGGTAGCAATGACCTTATCATCCAAGATCCGCTCGATCTTGTCTCTTTGAGCTGGTGTTATGGTAGGTAGACACACTTGGGTTGGTTCACTCTCAAGGACTGGATTTGGCCCAAATGGCTCACTAGAAATCAACATTGGCTCTCTATACTTAATAATGTCTGAAATATTGAAAGTTGGACTAATACTTAATTTTGGTGGTAACTCGAGCACATAGGCATTAGACCCAATTTTCCTATTCACTTTGTATAGTCCACTACTACGGGCATGTAACTTTTTCATGGTTCTAGGTGGGAACCGTCCAAGTCATGGTCTAACCATGACAAAGTCCCCTCCATTGAATTCTTTGAGTCTGTCTTAGAATTACCCTTGGTTAATGTATGACATATCAATGAAAATTTAGCATGAATTCCTAATAGATGCCATAATGTTTTCCAAAAATAGTATGCAAATTGAATGTGCTTAAAGAACTTATGCAACCTACTGATTTCAACAAAATGCAATCGGGTGGCTCTATAAAGAGTGGAAACTTCAAGCCAGGGTAAGAAATAAGAAATGGATTCGGGGCTAGCCTAGTGGCGTAGGACATAAGAAAAGGGCTCATAGAATAATCCTTGACTAATTGGGTTGACCTTATGGTTTGGACACTGAATTATGTCCACAGGTAATAAAGGGTCAGCCTAAAAAAAGAATGAATCAAGAATTTCAGGAAAAGGATACTCAATTGGGACTAATGGGGTGAACTCTTCCTGAGGGTGCTGGTTTGGAAAAATCAAGTCCTCACTGATTACTTTAAGTTCATGATTTTTAGGACCAGGCTCTATGATTTGGCTCTCTTCTTATTTCTCCTCAAGCAAAGTCTCAGCAGTAGGGTTAGGTTCCTCTTGGATCTCTTTTTCTAAGGGTCCTACCAATATAGTTTCAGTCAGGGTACAATTAGGGTCAACTAATTATGGGCTGGCTTTAGCCTTGGTGCTGACCGAGTCAACTAATTTTGGGTTGGCCTTAGTTTGGGTATGGTCAGGATTATCTATCTCTGGGTCTACCTCCTGTATCTCCTCATCTACATACTCATCTACTAAGCTCACATCAACTTCATAAACTTCCACTACAATGGCAGCTTGGTGAACCAATGGGGTAATAGAGATGGGTCGATTAAGGGGAGATGGACTAATTTTGAGGTTCTGACTAGGTGTACTGATCCTAATGGGATCGGGTCGATGGGTTAAGGGGCCAAGGGAAGTTGGTCTCGGAGAACCAGGGTTAGTATGAATCTTATGGATTCTTTCTAGATTTTCGAATCGCTCATCTATTCGGTCACATTTATTGTTCATTAGGGCAAACTGATCATTCATGAACCTCATAAAGGTTTCAAGGTTGTATTCCATGGTCACAATAGGTTGGGGTGAGACTACTGGTTAGGTCAGACTTCTAACCTATTGGTTATGCAATGCAGACACACAGAACTCGACTCGGACTAGGGTTTCCACGACCTAGAGCTCAAGTAGAATGGGTCAGCTCAAATTATAGCCAATTCAGCAATTACCCTATCCACTGGCTAGGTAAGATGTGGGGTCATGGGAGGCTTTCCTTGCTCTTGTAGGGTCCTAATTAAAAACCACGAAATCACTTAGGATGTTTGCTTCTGGACCTCTAGCCTTAGACACTAGATTCAAGTGATAATCAAAAGATTGGGTGCACTAGCTTACACACAATACTTGGAACCTGACCTGTTGGTGTCCCTAGCTCACTAGAGAAAATTAAGTCTAATTAATTTTAATTAGGCTAGGATCAATGCAAAAGGTGGTGGTTGTGGGCCAAGGAATGGTGATGAAATCTCTTCCTTATGTAGATATTGAGTGCCCTTAAGATTAGGTTTGAATGATGCAATCACACAAATATGAAACCTTAGATGCAATCAAACTAAAATAATTAAAAATAATAGAAAAATAATAATTAATTATTTGTTGTATTATCAGTAAACTAAGTTTTGGATCAGATTAATTTTAGATTTCTGATCTCAGGATTTCACGTCCAGCCATAGCTCATTACTCCCATGGGTCATAAGTATACTTTCGTATACCCGCTCAGGAGGTGTGATTTCCTTCCACTACAAAATAGCAAATAAAAATATTTTTTAATCTGATTTTTTTGTGATTAGCAAAGGATTAATAGAGGATTAACAAAAAATTTATTACTATTTTTTTTCATTTTTTTTAAGGTGGTTTTCATGTAATTTAATTTCAGCCTAGTTCTATATATGCAGAAATTTTAGAACTAGCAGTTAAACCCTAGTTTAACCTCGCTCTGATACTAAAAATGATGCGAGATGATAATTAAAAATAAATTACTGATATTAAGATCTAATTAGAAAAGAAAATAGAGATTAATATATATATATATATATATTGACATGCATGTAAACCCTAAACTACAACTGAGTTTGACCCAAAACTCTTAAGATTCTATGGCAGGGTTTCAAGATCTCGATCTCGGGCTCCGATCTTCTGTGTGATGCCGGTTCCAAGGCAAGAACACTTTTCTTTGATTTTAGATCACCTGCAAACACTCAACAAACAAAACTCAAGTTAGGAAGCAGCAAAGGAAGGAAAAAGAATGGAAGGGAAGGGTTAGAAGAGGTGGCTAGGATTTCTTGTCGGCTGGATAGGTAGGATAACTAGGGCCTCGCATCCCATGATTCTCCAAAGAACAAAGGAAAAGGGCCTCACACCTCGCAATATTCTGAAGAACAAAGAAAAAGGGCCTCATACCCTGTGATGCACATAGCAAAAGAAGAAATTTGACAGAGTGTCTTTATTGATGAATGAATTATAATCAACTACAAGGGGTAGGGTTGATGGGGTATTTATAGACCCTCAACTAGTGGTGTAAGGGATTCAAAGACTAGACTTTTTCTCCCTTGGACTACAACTCCTAGAATCCTACTCTGGGCGGCCTGGACTCTTACTTGTTGGGCTGATCTAGACTCGAATCCAAAGTGGGCGACAATCAAGAAGTTCTCATCTCATTTAGGCACCAAGATGAGGGTTGGTGAGGTGGCTTGATGTAGGGTCAAGATGCTCCATCACTTGGCCATGGTTGTTGGACTCTAGAGTCTTGATGTTGTAGGCTTCTGCAGGTAAGTGGACTCTTCAGTCTGGACTCTGGATAGAAGAGGACTCAAGAGTTTTGGTGAGACTCTTGAGTTCTGAAAACTTAAGCAGCTCTGAACCTGTTTGATTGAAATGCTTGAAGTAGAAACCCTTGGACTTCCAACACTTTGAATGAATAATTTGGCTTGAACTCTTTAAAAGATGGCATCTAGGAAGAGGCTAGAATGCTTTGGCTGACTTGTTTTGTTTTGGCATGAATTAGCTTGAGCGGAGGGGTGCCAAGGATGAGACTCCTTCTCATTTTCTTATCTTAAAAAAGGAAGGCGCCAATTAATTCTTCTCACATGGGCCGACCAAGGTGTAACATGAAGTGATGTGGCAAGTGTGTTGTCCCAATGGCAATCAATTTTCAAACATGCCATGTGTTCTTGCCTGGATGAAATGTCAAGTAGTGTTGTCCCAATAAAGTGTCATGACATGTCCAAATATGACATGTGTTCATGTCCAAAAGTCTTGAAATGGTGGTGCCAAGAACAAGCTAACTTGGGCTAGCACATGGAACCACATGGTTTATCTTGAGCTAGCACATGGGATCTTCAATTGGGTGCACATGAAGTCACATGGGTCTTCAATTGGGTCCCCCTTGTATTACAGGACTCAATAACTAATTATTACATGACTCAAAATTAAACCAACCAAATAACTAAGTCCCACTTGATCAATTGATCAAAAGGTATAACCTCATGCAACAAAATAGAATAAATTTGGTAAACAGGGTTTGGCCCAATAGGGTTTGACACAACCGATAAATAGGATTTTGACTCAATATAGTAAAAAGGTTTAGCCCAAAAGGCTAAATGATAAAATCCTAATTACAGTTGGTAAAAAGGGTTAAACCTAACTAAACCAAAATAATATAATTTAAAATAAAATATTTACATGGTAAAAGAGGTTTGGGTTCAGGGCTTCATTCACAGGTGATCCACAGGGATGTGGATTTAACCTGTCGATTTCTTCTGGCCCTTGTGCCCACACCAAGGAGTTTCTTCCTCTAAATCTTCAATAGGCTCATCATTTTCATACACCTCTACCAGACTTGGATCAGCCTCATATACCTTTTCTTTAGGCTCAACATTGGGTTTAGAATCATCTTCATCTAGCTCACGTAGGTGTAGGGCGCTAACTGGACACTGGCTAACAAAATGGCCTGGTTTGAAGCATCTAAAACACACTCTCAAGTGATTGGAACTCCTCTGAACCTATATAGACTTGCCTTTATCTTCCCTATGGGCCATAGTGGTACTGGGCTGGGGTTGGCTCGGATTGGGCTGGTTAGGATCTGGTCCTAGGCTAGGGGCACTAGTCCTAAAGGGTTTAGGTTGACAAAAGGAAAGTGGACTAACACTAGTCTCTTATCTAGGGGTACTGATCTTATGGGATTCAGGTTGACTAGGGGAAACCTGACTAGTACTAGGCTGATACCTAGAGGTTATGGATTCCTTGAGCTTATAGGATATGGGCTCATAGGATATGGGTTCATAGTGTATGGGCTCATAGGATATGGGTTCATAGTGTATGGGTCTCCTAGGATATGGGTTCATAGTGTATGGGGGACTAATTAGTATGCAAGGGGATTTTCATGGATTTAGCATTAAGTTAGGGTTTCAATTCCCGAATTTCAAAGCAAATGGATAAAAGAGTAATCCTATAGAAACTCTAACTATAGGTATGCAAAAAAGACCCTCAAAAGAGATAAAAATAGGATCGCCGGGGCTAAGAAACCCCAATAGGACTAGCACTTCTGCAATAACCTAATCTAGAGGGTTTGGGTGAGCATACCTAGCAATGATTACTGCTGCTTCCTTGAAGAGATCGCTCTACGTTCTCGGATGCGGCCTGGAAAGTCAAGCCAAAAATTTGCGGATCCGTTGGCTTTTCATCCGCTGACCTGATGGCTAGGCAAACATAACCCTATCATCATGAATTTGAGGGACCGAAAAAATACCCAAGGAGGGTTAGAAAAATAAGGAAAAAAAGGGATGAATCACTGAAGAAGGAAGGAAGAGAGAGAGTAGCAGGGGCGGTCAGGATGAGGCTTGATTGTTGGGTGTTCAAGGTGGAAGAAGGATAGGGCTTTGATAAACAGGATCTCAAACCCCTCGATGCTCACAGAGCAAAGGCAGCACTCCCTCACAGAGCTCGATGTTCATAAGAACAAAGGCATAGTAGAAGAAAGAATACCCATCATTCATCAAAACTCACACATTTATTCATTCAAGTAATCAATCAATTATCACAAGAGGGTGCAAGGGTGGGGTATTTGTAGATGTTCCCATGCCCTCTCCTAGTTAGGATAAGAATACAAAATTTGATAGGGAGAAGGATTATAAAGTTGCTTAGAACTAGGAGTACACAATTTGAGTAGAAATAAAATAAGATCTCCTTGTTAGAAGTGGACTTCTCTCCTTCTTTGACTTGGTCAAAGGGCTCCCTCTTGGGCTTGGATGCCAACTTGGATTGGGCATGGGCTTTGGGCAGCAAGGGGCGCATGGGCCTCCTGATGGGTTAGAAACCCTGGGCTGGGTGCTTGGAAGAATATTCCTGGAATCTTCTTGTGTGGAGCTTTATAGACTTGGGCTTGCTTTGTTCTGGGAGGGCCTGGTGAAGGCTTTGGCTGGTGTTCCTCCTCTTGTATAAAACTGGACTTGTACTGGACTAACATAAACTTACAGGACTTAATTAGATTGGACTGAGGTTTGACAACTCAACTTATTACAGGACTCAATTGACAAAAGGCTCACAATGAGCTGACTTAATCAACTAAGCTCGAATGAGCTAAACATAATCCAAAGCTTGACTCATGTACCCTAATGGCACGAGTCAATTCTAAATACAAGACTTAAGTGTACAAAGCTCAAGTCCCAAATACAGGACTTAATGGACACAATCGGGTTTAAATGAAGAAAACCCTAATTATCGAACATAAAGGGTTGCATTGGGTTCATATGATAAATCCCTTATTACAGGACTTCAAATGACTCAACTGACTTAAGCCCTACTTACAAGACATAAAGTGCTAACAGGACTTGATTATTGGACTCAAAGATAAAATCTGGAAAATGGATAAGGGACTCAAAAGTCAGGGACCCATAATGAACTAGAGTTGATCCAGATGTCCCCATCACATGGCTCGACAAATTTATTTCATAACCTTGTTTTAACAACAAAGGTACAGAAATAATATACTTTATAATGTTGGGTACAAAATAATAATCTTTTAATTTTAAAATATTGCCCGATTGCAATAATGGTAAATAGGTGCCGACAACTTCAACTTGAATGGGATCACCACTCGCACCAAACAGCTCGAAGTCACCCTTCTTCAAGCTTCTAGGTTTCATAACCCCTGCAATGACTTGCATATATGAGACCCACATGCAGTATCCAATACCCATGTATCATAAGCTGAAGAACTCAATGACAAGTTTGTTTGTATCATGTACAAACTTTTCGATGCATCACCAGCATCCTACTTCTAACTTACAAAATATAACTTGCAATTCTTCTTCTAGTGCCCTTGCTTTCCATAGTGATAGCAGGTTCCACCAGCAAAGGGCTTCCTTGCCTTTTCCCTTTTCTGGAAGCTACACTTAGGGTTCCTTTTTCTCTTTGAACCCTTCTTAGTAGCATCCTCTCCTAATAGATCTAGGTCAGGATTATCAAGGATATAGGCAATTTTCTCCTAAGCTAGTACAATTCTTAGGTTCCTCAACTAACCCACATAATTTAGATCGTTCACCTTATTGGCATCTAGGATGCCCCACAGTGAAAAAGTAGAAACCATAATATAACAATCTACATTAAGGAATAACTATAAGCAGACCACTCATGATGATATTCATAATTAGATAAGGACTTTTTCATCTAATTATGTCTCCCACTATTTTCTATCGAATACCATAACCCTCAACTATGGTAAGCGAGAAACCATCCCAGGGATTCCTTAGTAGGGTTGAGATCCTAATTTCTCGTGAATGCCTTGTGTTAAGCACAACAAACATCCATGAGTTCAAGGGTAGGAAAATCCCTTTCTAATTGCAACCCATGCAATTCTCAATGTAACAACTGTCTCTAAGACACTTATAGCCTTGTGTTAATCATAACAAACTATAATGTCTTAGTTTAGTTGGACCCTTCATTTCCATACAGCCATGTTTTGATAAATGTTGCCCTTATGCCAATCACAACAAAGCAACACCACCAATCATGCCATAAAGCATAAAATTGCACTAAGACAAATATCATATCAAATCCTAGAGTAGGCCTTGTGTCAATCACAACAAAACTACTATAATTTTTGACATGGATTTGGCTTAGCATGAAGAAAGGCAATGTGTAGTGTGCTTAATCACTTAGCATTTCCAATTTAGGGTTTAGATATGACCAAATTGGCTAGGTAAGTGGAAGAGATGAGGGGGTCCCCTTATTGCTTTCCTTAGAAACCAATTAAATTAGCTAGGTAAGACAACGGAACCAATTAAAAATCTCATTCCCTTTACCTTCCTAGAACCACTTGCCTAGACACCAATTAACTGATCAAACCCTAATCGGATTTACATCATGATTAACGTACACTATGACTAAATATAATTTTTATGAGGGCTTTGATGGTCTCTAACACATCCTAATATAGACTTAATCATGTCATCCTAACATTCATGACATCATAAAACCTAACATTCATGACATCATAATGTATTCATAACCATACACATATGACATGATATTTATTCCATCATTCGAGCATATTAACCCTAATATGCATACTACAAGCATGATTGTAATATAAATCCATTCACCATATTTGTTCATGGGATATGGCCACAACGGCACCCCTGCATGCCATAGGAGACCCAATTGAATGAGATGAGAGGGCCATGAAACCCTAAGTAACTCCTATGATCTGACGGCGATGGTGACTAACCTAATCCGAAGCAGTTACTAGGATTTAACATATATCATATGTAATTTAAAACAATCATGCATCACTTCATAGCATAATAAGCAATCATTAGTAATTACATTCATCATACATGATAATATTCACTATCATATACTCTTTCAATAGTTTGCATCATACTATGATTCATAAACATGATCATATTATCATTCACTATATAAGTGAACCCTAATTAATGGCATGCATCAAATTACCATATATGATCATCTTCACTATCATATAAGAATATTCAATTGACCATTAATTGAATGAAATAAGAGGGCTCTGATACCACTATTGGATTTTGGTGATGCAACAAAAGCATGGATTTCAAAAATTTTCATTTTGAAACTCCAAACAACTTGAAACCCTGAGCCCAAGATCACTTATTTCAACACAATTAACAAGTCATTCAATTAGGGTTTGGAAAAATACCTAGAATGCTAATTCTTTCTTCTTTCCATTAGGCATACAAGTGCATGCTCTCCAGAGGTGATCCACATAGGAAATGAACCTAGGAAGCACTCCTTAGTAGGTTGCTTAAGCCACTGGGACTCTTCTGATGGCCTTTCTTCCTTTGGCAACCTCTCATTCCTTGCTCAAACCCTTGCCCTCTAGTAGAGCACTCTGAGCACCCTCCAAAACCTCTCTTCACTCTCTTTTCCACTTTCTAAATCTCTTCCTAAACCCTTGTCTTAAAATGGTGAACTTGTCTTAAGACAAGACCTAAACTCTAACAAGGGAGGGAGGAGACAAGGATAGTGTGGCAGAGTGTAAGTGCAAGAAAGAAAGGAATCAAATTCATATCTCTTTGGCCTAAACATCGAAGGCAATTTATAGGAGATGGGGAGGTGCCAATGATGGCTCTTCATCAGCCTTTGATCTGTTAATCAACAGATCAAATAAGACCCTTCATTAGGAAGGAGTCTTATCTTAAAACATCATGACTCTTCCTATGCCAAAAGCCATGACACTTCCTGTGCCAAATGCCTTTTCTCCTCATTCCATGTGGCACTTAACTAGCTGATAGGGGTCTTAAGATGGCATGGAGGCATTGTGATTTATCCAAGAGTCATGTTCCTTCATTGAGAAGGACTCTTGGATTTAAATCATCTGCGATTAACATGAAGGGACGCAACCCTTCATGTGTGCACCGCCCAAGCTTTCTTTCACCGTTAATTAGCCATGACATTAGGACCTGGGATAAGGCTAGGGATGCCTTGTTTCATCTAGAAACCAAGTCCCCAAAGCAGAAGGACTTTAGGTCCTTTTCTGCGTGCCAATAGTGAAGAGTCGCTACTCTTCACTTGTCGGTCAACTTTCTCCATGCCATATGCTACCTTTGACCAGTCAAAGTATATCCAATATGGGTGTCAAATGAAAGGGGATTAAATGTACTTTATCACCATATAAGTGACTATCAAGCAAAAGGACTCTTGGTCCTTTTGCACCCCTTTAATTGTCGACCACTTCTTTTGGCACCAAGAGTCCCAGACCATTGGGACTCTTAATATATGGCACATAAAATATCCAAATATTATCAAATAAATTATGATAATTTTGCCTCACTTAGGACTTAACCAAATTTAGGTCTTCTATAAATTGGTTAGTCCATTTAGCAACCTTTTAGATCCAATTCAATTGGGTTAGGAGTTAGGTTAGCATACACATACTAGTACGAAATCTAGCTAACCAATTAGGATCCCATGACCCTAATAAAATGCCAATTGACTTTCTAAGCCAATTCCCTAATGTTTGTGACCCTTTGGGTTTCACATCTATCCAGTAGTAGGTCTAGGTCCAAACCAATTCGATCCAATCAAAATCAATTTGACCAAATTAGGTCAAATTGAGCTGATCTAAGTTGCCAATTCGAACTAGCTTTCGAATTGACTCATGAATCCAATCAAACTGATTCATGAAAACCTACAAAACATGATTGACATCTAGAAATGTATTATGCCTACCTGAAAGATGAGGAATTTGGTAGAAAGTACCAAAATATCCTTTAATGGAAAGTTATCAAACAATTTAATCCTTCGATCTCCCTGTATCCTGATTAAGTGATGGGCATGGATAAATGTCAAACCCTAGCACTTAATCCTTTTGAATCTCAATTCAATAATGAAGACTCGATCAATGAAAGATTAGAAACTCTATCTAATCCCATCTTGCTTTGATCAAAGACTTCATGACTCATCATTCGAAGAGATCACACGGGATAACTTCTCCTCTTACTAGGAGTGATCAATTCCTTGTTGACCTACTCATTACCTTCATACACAATCCACCATATTAAGAAATACCCCGTACATGACTTAATTTCCATGAGTGAGTATGCACCAAAACATAGGTTCATGTGCATAAGATACTATGGTAGTCTCAAATCTAAGGATCACATACATAACTCCCACTAAGAGAATATTCTTTTGACAAGTAAGTAAGACATCCATTTGATGTTTACTTATCGGGTCAGTTCAGTGGACTCATAACCTAATGAGCACCCACATCTTTATATTAGTATCTCTACACATGTGGTTGTGAGACCAACCATCCTCTCCATTAAGCATACATAGGATGTGCTAGTCTTTCCATATTCATCGATCCTCGAATCTATTATCCAATGACTAAGAATATTTTAGATTAAGGTTTATAGGAGCTTAGATCCCACCATTATGATCTCCATCATAATCCTAATTCTATTATCCTAACCTATGGGGTTCATCATAATCTTTATAAGATGCAGCAGTATGATGAATGAAAAGATACCTTTTTATTGATAAATAATATCATACATGAGTTGGAAGAATATAGAAATGCCCTTACAATGATTGGTTTTAGGGCACCATTCTTTTTGGAGCTTTGGTGACTAATCCTGTAATGTACATGATCGAGTTATTTAAGCGTTTAGGCAAATTCGGATGTCCTTTGCATGAGTAGCTTGGCAAGGACGCAATCCTGAATTCTCTGCTCCCTTCCTACCAGGTCTTTCTTAATAATTTCAAAATGAATAGGCCTGTAGTAAACTATCATGAGATGTTAAGGTTACTACACACTTATGAGAGAGACCACAATCTCAATAAGGGGTTGGTGAATCTGGTGGGAGGTTCTTGATGGGGACATCAGGTCAACTCTGTTCACTATGGATCCCTGAGTTTTGAGTCCCTTAGCCATGAATCCAATTGTGTCTTTGAGTCCAATAATCAAGTCCTGTTAGCCCTTTAAGTCTTGTAAGTAGGTCTTAAGTCAGTTGAGTCACTTGAAGTCCTGTAGTTTTGATCAGTTAAGGTCGATTGTGCCCATTGAGTCCTATATTTAGGTCGTGAGTTTTATTTTTCAGGCCTTGTTACACTTGAGTCCTATATTTAGAGTTTACTCACACCATTAGGATTTTGTGTCAAGTTTGGGTTATGTTCGACTCAGTTGAACTAAGTTGGTTGAGTCAATTCATTATGAGTGAACTAAGTTGGTTGAGTCGGTTCATTATGAGTGTTTGTCATTTTGAGGTTTTGTGTCAATTTAAGTTCTGTAATAATGTGAGTCGATTAGATTCACTAAGTTCAATTGAGCCCATTTGTATTATTCGGCCTACTTTGAGTCTTGTCAATTAGGCCCCTTTGAGTCCTGTAATTAATTTCATTCAAGTCATATTCAAGAGGAGGACCATTGGACCCACACTCAAGTCACCAGCCCAGCATCTGGACTTCAAGCTGCCCAAGTCCTCTAGGAGAAGCACCCCAGCATACCATGTTTCCCAGTAAGCAACCCAAAAGTGGGGGTGAATTGGATTTCTAAAAATAAAATATTTACTTGCTCTTGTGCCAAATGCAATAAACAATTATGAGTGCTAGTGTGAGATGAATTAGAATGCTCTTAATGAGTATGTAGCGGAAATATAAATATAATAAATAAAAGAGCAAGAGAAAGATAATCAATCCATAAACACAATCAAGATATAGTGGTTTGGTGCTTTCCAATGCACCTACATTCACTCTCCAGGATCCCCTTGGGAATTCACTATAATCTTAACCGATTATAGCCGATTAGTTTTCCGGGCTCACTAATCAAAACCTAACTTGTTTTCACAAGGCTCACAAGTCAAAACCTCCCTTGGTTTTATGGGCTAACCTAGAACCTAATTGATTTTAAGGATCACCAATAACCTCCCTTAGTTTTACGGGCTAACCAAGAATCTAATTGACTTTCAAGGCTCACCAATAACCTCCTTGGTTTTCAAGGCTAACCAATAACCTTTACAACAAGAGATAAGGTTTAAGTAAAGTAACAATAAAAGCTTTCTAAAGTAAAGCTGATTTCTCTTTGAAGCTCGATGAAATTGCTTGTCTTGAGCTTGATGAAGCCTCAATCAATGATCAAAAGTTGAGCTTGAATGCTTCTTGAAGGCTTTGAATACTTGGAGACTTTTTTTTGCTTGATAGTTGTTGATCACAATGAATGGGAGTGAATGCACTTACTTTTTCTCTTCTTTTCTTTTTTTCCTCTTATTTTTTTTCTTCCTCTTTTGTTTTGATTTAATTTGAACCACTTAAATACAATTCCAAGGCCTCAGAACCAGTTTATAGTCATTAGATATGAAAAACTAGCCATTGGGAGGTTAGAGGGCCGAGTTCTCATTTGAAAAACTAGCCATTACTATTCCCAAAAATCTAAGAGTCAACACTTCAACCTTATGAGTCGACACTTAGGGTCGACACTTGCATTCCATGAGTCAACATCAAGTTCAAATTTCTTCAATGAAGCTTTCTGGAATTCTCAGATGAGTCGATACTTCTTCGGGTGAGTCGACACTTGAGTCGATACTTAACAACCATGAGTCGACACTTCAGGCAAGTCTTCAATTTCAGTAAGTTCTGTATCCAAAAACTCTCAGGCGATGAGCCAATCCTTGAGTTGACACTTGACTAGCATGAGTCGATACTTCAGCCATGTCATCTGAAACACTTTCTACATGCTGGCTTGAGTTGACACTTCCACTGTCACAAGTCAACACTTGAGTTGTAAGTCGACACTTGACTAAGATTTCTTCAAAAATATTGAACATCTACTGAAATCAAGTTGTGCTTCACTATTCAAGTCCTTTCAAGCAAATTTCAAGTTCTTAAGTCTATTAAAAGCTAGTCTTTCAATCATGGAAGGGACTTCTTCATTCTTTAACAAGCAAACAAAACTTATTGAATTTTGTGAGTACCTTTTTTTATAATCATACTTTAAAGAAACAGTTAGTACTCAACTTATACTTAGGTATTTTATTTATCATCAAAATCAATAACGAAGTCAACAATCTCCCCCTTTTTGATGATGACAAAACCTTTAAGTATAAATCACGTGATAAGCTTTTAAAAAGAAATTTTCAATATGCATAAAGCTTATTGCAGTAGGTATTCAAATAGAGAAAGAAAGTTTAAAAGCCCATTCGAATTAGAATTGTACTAAGAGTATCAGAGCAAAGAAAGAGAAATGAAATCGATGTATCATGATACTCTAAAAGGAACATGCTCAATGATAATAAATTCAGCAATGATACCATGTGAGTATAAATACTCTCCCTTAAGAGGAGATTTAATGAAAATTTATTTTCAAAGAGCTTTGCAAGTAATTGAGCAAAACATATTTCGCAAATTAAAGGAATGATTACTCCCACTCACTTAATGTACAAAATAATTTTTCAAAGATCTTTCTCAAACACAGATACATATCACTTTCCTCTTTTATACTTTACTTCAAAACTTATCTTCTAGCATAAGAAACATAAATGATATTTTAATTTCATCTTATATACTTACTTACCTTTATCTTATAACTTTCATTTTATCTTTTATACTTCTCCCCATTTTTGTCAATCATTAAAAAGGAAAAGATAAATAAAAGCACTGAAATAAAGTAATGCAATTCATTCATTCAGAGAAGATATTAAATCATTCATTCAAAGAAATAGATATGAACTAGAAGATTTCAACCATTCAAAATGTTTCATACATTGATACAAATTTGATACATAACATGGAGCAAATAAAAACATAAGTGCAAACTAGCTAAACATAAAAACTATCCTAAGCACTATCTTCATCATCTGAGGATCCAATCTCAATCGGTCCTATATCAATAGAAGTATGAGATCGAGGCCACATAGAGCGAAGATCATGAAGATGGGTCCTGGTCTGTCTCAATGGAACATCACGATGACCACGTCCTCTGCATCTAATGTAAGTCCTACCTCTAGCTGGTGTAGAAGAGGTAGAAGCTATGTCAGCAATAGGAACAGCATTGACTGGAATGGCCAAAAGAGGAGGGGTATGATCAAAGATAGGACTAGAGTCAAGATGATGGAAACCAGGAGTATAGAAGCCTAGTTCCTGAATAAAAGAAGACGTATGCAATGATGAAGAGTGAATAACATGTGTATCAAAAGATGTATCAGATGATGGAATAACAGGAGTATTAATAAATAAGGGTACAATAGGTGTAGGTACAGGAATGGAAGTGTGAACATCAGGTCTAGAGAGAGGAGTGGGTAGAATAGGAGTCTGAAAGGATGAACTAGATGGATCATGAATGGGACTCCTAGGAGGGTCAGCTATTGTCCCCAGAACTGGCTCTGTCATCAAATCTGCGATGTCAAATCATCAAAGTCAGTCTCATCCAAATCTGGTCCTAGTGCCGGTGGTACTGGAACTGAATCATCTAGACCAGAAGTATCAGGAGCACTTCTCGAAGAGGGTCTACTCAAAATGGACAGAATGGCAGAGATCCCATCTCTCAGTCCTCAATGGCTCTCTCTCATCTCCATATGAAATGAGTTGATTTGCTGATGAATGATAATCAACTCAGTCTCAATGCAAGTGACCCTATCCTCTAGACTCAAAAACTCCAGGGATATCATACCATGCTGACTCAGGCTGAGGAGCTGGCTCTGGCTGTGCTACAGGCTTGGGCTGAACTGATAGCTCAGGTTGTGCCTCATATGTCTCTCTATGAATCTTAGAAGGCCCTGCCTCACCCAAAAAGATACGCTCCTCTTCCACTGCATCCTCATCTCTGTCAGTAGCCTGTTTAGATTTGCACCGTCTCCACTGACCTCTGACAAGATGATACCCCATCTGGTGAAGGGATTTAATGTCATAAAGATCAGTGTGCAGTAGCTGCCGGTAGGGCTCACCATCCATTACTACACCATAAGCTCTAAAAAGTAGAGTCAAGCCCATCCCATCGTGCAAACATAGTCTTTGGCTAGTAGATGCCTCCGTCAACTGATGTACTGTTGGCTTTGGCTCCTTAGTTTTGATGATTAACAAAAGGTTGAGTATATGTTTGGACTAATGTTTCATTTCAAGATAAAGTTTTAGACCATAGGTTATTCAAAAAGAGTATCAAGAGTACAATGATGAAACCAAGCTTGCTTGATTTTCGAAAGAGCTTTCCTACCTTAAACAAGATCAAATTTCTCATATTGGACCTTCTTATTAAGAAGTAATTGACAAAAGAAATAAAGGCTTAGAGAAACTCAAGCATGGCACGCACCTCTCCAGAGTTTCAGAAAATTTCAGACCAGAGGTCGACCCCCAAAGGTCGACACCTTGCCAAAGGTCGACCACCAGAGGTCGACTCATGAAGAAAAGAAAGGTTCAGCAAGGCCGGCATGGCAAAATTTCAGTGGCACGCTCCAGAGGTCGACCACCAGAGGTCGACACCTGTCCAGAGGTCGACACCAGAGGTCAACTCATCGCTTGAGAATTCAATCTGGGCAGAACTATGGTTTTCTAGATTTTTGCCTAAGATAAACTGGAAGTCGACTCATGAGGTCGACACTTGATCCAGAGGTCGACTCATGGCATAATGGCTAGTTTTTCTGAACTTTTGATTTGATTTCTAACGGCCATAAACGGCCATATTTTTGATTCTAACGGTCTTGTGGAGTTGTTTCAGCTTGAATAAGATATTTAACCTCCACCTAACTTCAAAAAAGTGAAGAAGACAAAGAGAAAAAGGAGAGAGTAAAAGTACAAAGCCTACAATCAATCCTAAGCCAAAAAGAGTGAAAATCCAAGAGATTCCTTAGCCAAAAGTTTTTCATTTTTGAGGAATCCAGCTTTCAAGTGTTTGGCATTTAGTGAGGTCCAAGATTCCAAGAGGAAGACTTGAACAGTCTCCAACAAGAGCTACATCGAATTATTTTTGCTCAAAAAGGAGTTTGTCTTATTTTATTCATTGTATTCATACTCTATTTTTGCTAGCCTAGTTTCAAGTGAATTTGAAACTAGTGTGTGAGGTTTGTTGGTGAGCCAATTGATAAAACCAACTAGGGTTGCTTGTAAGCCCGAAGCCAAAACAAGTGTGTAAGGTTTGTTGGTGAGCCTAGGTAACAAAACCAACTTAGGTTTTAACTTGTGAGCCTTGTAAAACAAGTCGACTGTAATCTAGAGAAGATTATAGTGGAAATTCCCAAGTGGAGCTTGGGGAGTGGATGTAGGTGCTAGGTGCACCGAACCACTATACGTTTTGTGTGTTTGCATTGCTTTACTCTCTATCTTCTTTTGCTCTTTAATTGTTGTTATCTTTCATTGCTTCCGTTGCACAATTACTTGAGCACTATCACTCTTCACTTTTGAACTTGATAGCACATATATTGCTTTAATTTTTAAAAGACCCAATTCACCCCCCCTCTTGGGCACCATATCTGGGCAACAAGTGGTATCAGAGCACCGGTACTCTCTTGTTGGTCCAACGATCTTGAGTGAAAGATCATGGCCGCCCCAATTGGAATGGGTGTAGTTGAAGGTCAAGCATCAAATCGCCCTCCTTTCTTTAATGGCACAAACTACACTTACTGGAAAACTCGTATGCGCATTTATTTACAAGTTGTAGATTATAATATATGGAGAGTAATTACTAAAGGGCCTCATCAGCCCACTCACTTGGTTAATGGCATTATCACCTCAAAATCTAAAGAAGAATGGGATGACAATGACATCAAACAAGCTGAGTTAAATGCTAAGGTGATGAATTTGCTATTCTGTGCACTTGACCCAAGTGAATTTAACAGAATATCAAATTGTATTTCCGCTAAAAAAATTTGGGATACACTTGAGGTTACCCATGAGGGTACACACCAAGTGAAGACAACAAAGGTGAACATGCTCATTCATACGTATGAGATGTTCAGGATGGAACCAACTGAAAGTATTAGTGAAATGTATACTAGATTTACCAATATAGTAAATGGTATGAGGAGTTTGGAAAAGATTATATCTAATGGTGAACTTGTTAACAAACTTCTCAGGTCTCTTCCGGCTTCATGGGATGTGAAAGTAACGGCCATAGAAGAAGCCAAGGATGTCAATACTCTACCTCTTGAGCAACTTCTTGGATCACTGATGACTTATGAACTTTCACTAAGATAGAAGACAGTGGACAATGACAAGAAAAAGAAAGCCATAGCCTTCAAGTCCACTACAAAGGAAGAGTCAAGTGATGAATCAGAAGAAGAAGCTGATGATGATGAGAGAGCCCTTATTACAAGAAAATTCAAAAGATTCATGAGAAAGAAGGGCTTCTACAAGAAAAGGCCACAAAAAGGTGATCACAATAAAGATAAAGAGAAAGAAAAAGAAAGGGATCCACCCATCTGCTTCGAGTGCAAGAAGCCTGGACATTATAAAATGGATTGCCCTTTGCTTAAAAAGAGTCGAAGGACGTTGAGAAAGAAAGCCATGATGGCTACCTGGAGTGAGAGTGAAGACTCCAGCAGTGATGAAGAGCAGTAGGAAGTCGCCAACCTGTGTTTCATGGCCAATGAAGATGATGAGGTAAATTCTGAACCTGAAAATGAATTTACTTTTAATGAATTAATGATGCTTTTGATGATTTAGTTATGGAGTATGAAAAACTAAAACTGAAAAATAAGAAATTAAGAAAGCAAAATCAAGAGCTTACCAAAAGTTCAAACAAGTTTTCAACTGAAATTGAAGATTTAATTCAAGAAAACAAGAAATTAACTGAACATGTAAAGATCTTGAAAAATGATAAGGACAATCTTTTAAAAGAAAAGGATTCTTTGAAAAATAATAGAAGTTTTGAAACTAATGAAAAAATTGAAAAACAAAACAAAGAACTGTTGCTTCAAAACAAGAATTACAAAGAAGAGTTAGAAAAAGTAAAACCTTTTGTAGAAAAGTTTACTTATAGTTCAGAAAAATTAAGTATGCTTTTAAACAGTCAACATGCAGTTTTTAACAAAGCTGGACTTGGATTTAAGCCACAGAATCAGCAAAAACTTTACAAAAAATTTTTCATACCTGCATCTTCTAATATTACCTGCTATGCATGTGGTAAGTTAGGACATAAATCATATATTTGTAATAGAAGAAAATTAAATACCTTTGGAAAGATTTGGGTTCCAAAAGGAACCAATTTGACTAACCCTAAAGGACCCAAGATGACTTGGGTACCTAAAGTTTCAACTTGATCAATTTATGCAGGTGTGTCTTGCAACCAAAAATAAAAGAAGAATGTGGTATCTGGACAGTGGTTGCTCAAGGCACATGACTGGGGATGTGAAGCAATTCTCATCACTAGTAGCTATAGATGGTGGAAACGTTACTTTTGGTGATAATGGAAAAGGCAAAATCGTCGGAATTGATAAAATCCATATCACCCCTAATGCTTATGTAGATAATGTATTATTTGTTGATGGCTTAAAACATAATCTTTTTAGAATTAGTCAGTTTTGTGATAAGGGTTTTAAAGTAATTTTTGAATCATCTTTGTGCATGGTGTCTAGTCTAGATGTCGATGGCATCAAGTTCACTAGTCATAGGCATGAAAACATTTACATGGTTGATCTTGATGATCTAGCCATGGAAAGTGGTCAATGCCTAGTGGCTAGGGAAGCCAAGGTGAGTGAAACTAGTTGGCTTTGGCATCGCAGGCTAGGGCATGCTAGTATGCATTTGATTTCAAAATTAAGCAAAAAGGATATTGTAAAAGAATTGTCAAAACTCATATTTGAAAAAGATAAGATTTGTGCTGCATGTCGATTTGGAAAACAAACTAAATCTACTTTCAAACCTAAAGGAGTAGTATCTACTACTAGACCCCTTGAATTATTGCATATGGACCTCTTTGGACCAACCAGAACAACTAGTTTGGGAGGTAAGAAATATGGGCTAGTAATTGTAGATGATTACTCACGATTTACTTGGGTAATGTTTTTAGCTCATAAAGATGAAACATTTTCAGCTTTTGTTAAATTTCATAAAAGGGTTTCAAATGAAAAAGATCTCACTATTATTTCTTTGCGTAGTGATCATGGAACTGAATTTGACAATCATAATTTTGAAGCTTTTTGTAATGATAATGGCATTAGTCATAATTTTTCTGTACCTAGGACACCTCAACAAAATGGGATGGTAGAAAGAAAAAACAAGACTCTTGAAGAAATGGCACGCACAATGCTTTGGAAAAATGATTTACCTAGATATTTTTGGGCAGAAGCCATTAATACTTCCTGTTACATTTTAAATCATGTTTTAATTCAACCTATTTTGAAGAAATCACCATATGAGCTTTGGAAAAATCGAAAACATAATCTTAAGTATTTTCGTGTATTTGGTTGCTGCTGTTTCATATTAAACAATGGCAAAGATAATATCAGTAAATTTGATGCCAAATCAGATGAGGGTATCTTCTTAGGATACTCTACTTCTAGCAAGGCATACAGGGTCTTCAACAGAAGAACTCTTCTAGTTGAAGAATCAATTCATGTAGTGTTTGATGAAACTAACGAAAAATCTTCTAGAAAAGAAGATCCTATTGATGATGAAATAGGTACAAAGAAGCTTGAACAATTGACAATCAATGAAGATGCGCCCAAAGGAAATGATGATCAAGAAAATGAAGATCAAATTCAAGAGATCAATGCAACTTCACCAAAACCTTTACCTAAAGAGTGGAGGTATGCACACGGACACCCCAAAGAGCTAATTATTGGTGATCCGTCAAAGGGAGTAAGTACACGCTCTTCTATCAGAAATGTTTGTGATTATTTAGCTTTTGTTTCTCAAATAGAGCCTAAGTCAATTGAAGAAGCTGAAAAGGATTGTAACTAGATTAATGCCATGTAAGATGAACTAAATCAATTTAAAAGAAATAACGTTTGGACTTTAACTGAAAGACCCCCTAATGTTTCTATAATTGGCACAAAATGGGTTTTTAGAAATAAACTTGATGAACATGGTATTGTAACTAGAAACAAAGCTAGACTTGTTGCTAAAGGCTACAACCAGGAAGAAGGGATTGACTTTGATGAAACCTTTGCTCCTGTTGCTAGGTTGGAAGCAATTAGACTTTTACTTGCTTTTGCTTGTTTTATGGATTTCAAGTTATTTCAAATGGATGTTAAAAGTGCTTTTTTAAATGGATTTATTGAAGAGGAAGTTTATGTTGAACAACCTCCTGGTTTTGAAAATCATGAATTTTCTAACCATGTTTTTAAATTGCATAAAGCATTGTATGGTTTAAAGCAAGCTCCTAGAGCTTGGTATGATAGATTAAGTTCATTTTTTATGAAGAATGATTTTTCTAGAGGTAATGTAGATAATACATTATTTTTGAAAAAGAAAAATGATGATCTCTTAGTAGTACAAATCTATGTAGATGATATCATTTTTGGTGCTACTAACGAATGTCTTTGTCAAGAGTTTGCAAAGTTAATGCAGAGTGAGTTCGAGATGAGCATGATGGATGAACTCAACTTCTTCCTCGGACTCCAAATTAAGCAAACCAAAGAGGGGATCTTCATCAACCAAGCAAAGTACACAAAGGAAATATTGAAAAAGTTTGGGATGGAGACTACCAAACCAATAGGTACCCCTATGAGCTCCTCATGTAAATTAGACAAAGATGAATGTTTTAAATCAGTAGACCAAAAATTATATAGAGGCATGATTGGTTCATTGCTATATCTAACTGCCAGTAGACCAGATATAATGTTTAGTGTTTGTATGTGTGCACGTTTTCAGTCTGCTCCTAAAGAATCACATCTCTTAGCTGTAAAACGTATATTTAGATACTTATCTGGGGCAATTGAAATTGGTCTTTGGTACTCTAAAGAGTCATCATATGAATTGATTGCTTATTCTGATACTGATTTACCTGGGTGTAAACTTGATCGTAAAAGTACCAGTGGAACTTGTCAATTCCTAGGAGTTAATTTGATTTCATGGAGCAGCAAGAAACAGAATTCGGTTGCTCTATCTACGGCAGAAGCCGAATATATAGCAGCTGGAAGCTGTTGTGCTCAGATTCTATGGATCAAACAACAACTCGAGGACTTTGGCATCAAACTAACTAAGACACCCATAAGATGTGATAATACTAGTGCAATCAATTTAACGAAAAATCCTGTACAACATTCAAGAAGCAAACATATTGAAATAAGACATCACTTCATAAGAGATCATGTTCAAAACTCTAATGTGTTGTTAGAACTCATTTGTACTGATTATCAATTGGCTGATATATTTACAAAACCATTGAATGAAGATAGATTTTGCATGATCAGAAGAGAATTGGGAGTCATTGACCCTTTTGCTTGAAACTCTTCAATTTCCTTCAAAATTCCTCAAAAAATGATTTATAAATTCTCAAAAATATTTAAAGCCTCTCTAAGAATTCATTTTAAATTTTTTAATTTTTTTCAAATTTTATTTTGACAAATTTATTTTCGGAGGTCGACACTTAGAATTTCGGAGGTCGACACTTGAGGTCGACCCCTGAAATTTCTTAGAGGTCGACACTTGAACGGAAAATCTATTTTTTAAAACCCATCCGCAAGCCCTTTTTTCTTCCATTTCTTTCCTTTTCTCCTTCGTGTGGTCCCCCTCCATCACTCCTAAAGCTCTAAACAGTGGATTTCCAACCCTCTCCTTCCTCTTTTTGGGTAATCTTCTCCTCTCCTCTTGTTTTCATTTGAACCAAACCGTTTTGATCGTGTTCTTTATTTTTGGACAATCGAAAGCTTTTGCCTCTATCTACCCTTTAATATTGGTTGATATTCGATTGAAAACACTCATTTCTTCCCTCCATTTCGTGCATTTCCTCTATTTGCTCTCCTTTCTTCTCAATTTCACAAACCCTCACTTACCTTTGCAAGGTTCCTTCATTCGCCCAACTGTGAAATCCTTTTCTCCTCTCCAAGATTCTTGGTTCTCCTCTTTCTTAGCACTACATTATCCTACTTCCCCCTAATTTATCCCTCTTCCATCCATATGGGTCCAAGGAAGCATTTGGCAGTAAGGAAAAGGAGATTGGAACAAGGCCAGGGTAGTACTGAGCGACGAAGAAAGACCAGACATGAGCGTGAGCCGTCCCTAGAGGTACCTGCACCAGTGCCAGCCAGCTTAGTATGGAAGAGCATCACGAGCGGGAGACGTGTGGACATACCCTTCTGGGATCAGCATGACTTTTTTATTGGAGATGTACTGAGAGATGCAGGTTTGGTTCACTTCTACACGATGATTGAGAGATTCTACCCAGACCTCATCAGGGAGTTCTATGCATCCATGGCCACTGATGGCATCGGATGGTCTGCTATTGTTTGTGGGATCGAGATTCCAGTGACACCGGAGGTCATTAGTCATGTTTGGAGGATTCCACTTCATGGCACAGTCGCCACTTCTATCAGCGACAGAGAGTGCGCCTTCAGATGTATCTTAGAGCACGAGGATGTTAGCGACATTTCCATAGTAGCCGCTAACCAGCTATCATTGGAGATGGGAGTGCTGCATCATATCATCGCCCGCATCTTGATTCCAAAGAGCAGGAGATTCGACTTTATTACTGAGCGTGAGCTGGTGTTGATGGTGTCCCTGAGACAGCGGACTCCCATCAGCCTTCCCAGGATCATGCTTCAGCAGATGGGTGAGGCAGCATCTCACAGGAGACTAGTTCAGCCATATGGCATGGGGCTGACACAGTTATTCAGGGAGTATGGAGTCTCATTTGTTGGCATACCCTTCAGTCAGCTGCAGCATACTAACACATATGGAGAGAAATCCCTGTATAGGATGGGATTTCGACTGATTGGTGATCGATGGGTGCAACGTGAGTCTGGCCAGGAGCCAGATGAGGAGGATAAGATTCGAGCTACTGAGGTAGGGCCTTCAGAGCCTACTGATCATGGTACACCTCCTCGCCCAGCACCAGAGTCAGAGACTGTGGAGCCTGAGCCATTCACGCCACCACCCTCATCAGCTCCAGCACCTTCTATTACTGCTACACCACGGAGGACTACAGCGAGCATATCGGACTTTGAGCAAAGAGTGACTGATCACATTTCAGAGATCCGGACAGAGATTGCTGGTGTACGACAGGAACTACATGGTCTGAGGATCCACACAGACATGCGCATTGGAGCTCTATCAGCTACTGTCGATATAGGATTCTGACAGATCCTCAACTTACTGAGATTGGCATTGCCACCAGGGACTGTAGATCCGACAGTGCCTCCTCCACATTCTGATGATGATGCTGATGATGATGATGATGATGACTCCAGTGGCTATAGTGACAGTGATGGAGATCAGCCTGGAGCAGGTAGCTCTGATATTCCACCTGCTGATCCGATTCCAGAGATTCCCCCTTCTACAGATCCTCCTTCTACTAATCTTCCTAGTACAGATCCTCTAGCTGTAGACATGCCTGTAGATACTGAGATTACTGAGTCACTCTTTAAGACTATTACAGGCATTCCAGATGATAGAGTGGAGCACACAGAGACTGATATTAATGATCCCACTGCTTATGAGCTCGTCACAGGCACACTCCAGCTCAGTCTACTCAGCATACTGATCCACCTACTCCTACTGCTACTACTTCTGTTAGGACACCTTCGGAGTCTTTTCCACGGACCTATAGATCTCGTAGGACTACCCCTAGGTCTGGTCCCTCTCTGAGGACTCGGAGTCTCACTCATAGGACTCCAAAATCCTCATCTAGGATCTCAGCTCCTATCTCTTTTGATATACCTTCTGATGAAGAGTAGCCTCATATTTTTGCTTGATGTATGATGTACTAGTTTGCTTTGTATGTTCTATTGTATCAGTGTTTTGTGCTCACTATATAAGCAATTTTGTAACTGAATACATTTATATATTTATCTACATTGTGGTATTTTAACTGTCTGATGCCAACTCTTAGCTTTTATCCTTTTAAACCCTCAAGTTAGAATGTCTTTGCTATATCGAATGCACAAATTGAGGGGGAGCATATATTTTATGCAACTAAGTACTTCATTGCTATGGAACATAATTTTCTTTAATATATCTTTTACTACAAAGAATGCACTTTTTGATTCTTGACAAAAAGGGAGAGTATAATAAAGTTTGTAAAGTATATATGGTAAAGTATAGTAAAGTATATATGGTTCTTATGACTCTTTCATAGAGTAGAGTAAAGCTATTATGGTTCTTATCTTTTTGACTCATGAGAATGTTTTCACAAAAAGAAAGAAGTAGATGAAAAGTAAAATTTTTATGATATACTCATGTATGTGAGGTTTCTTTGAAAATTTTTTAATGCTATATTTTGCTTTTGGACTTAATTGCATATATACTCAAGGTTTTGTCATCATCAAAAAGGGGGAGATTGTTGGCTTTGGCTCCTTAGTTTTGATGATTAACAAAAGGTTGAGTATATGTTTGGACTAATGTTTCATTTCAAGATAAAGTTTCAGGCCATAGGTTATTCAAAAAGAGTATCAAGAGTACAATGATGAAACCAAGCTTGCTTGATTTTAGAAAGAGCTTTCCTACCTTGAACAAGATCAAATTTCTCATATTGGACCTTCTTATTAAGAAGTAATTGACAAAAGAAACAAAGGCTTAGAGAAACTCAAGCATGGAACGCACCTCTCCAGAGTTTCAGAAAGTTTCAAACCAGAGGTCGACCCTCAGAGGTCGACACCTTGCCAAAGGTCGACCAGCAGAGGTAGACTCATGAAGAAAAGAAAAGTTCAGCAAGGCCGGCATGGCAAAATTTCAGTGGCACGCCCCAGAGGTCGACCACCAGAGGTCGACACCTGTCCAGAGGTCGGCACCAGAGGTCGACTCATCGCCTGAGAATTCAAACTGGGCAGAACTATGGTTTTCTAGATTTTTGCCTATGATAAACTAGAGGTCGACTCATGAGGTCGATACTTGATCCAGAGGTCGACTCATGAGGTCAACTCATGGCATAACGGCTAGTTTTTCTGAACTTTTGATTTGATTTCTAAGTGCCATAAACGACCATATTTTTTATTCTAACGGTCTTGTGGAGTTGTTTAAGCTTGAATGAGGTATTTAACCTCCACCTAACTTCAAAAAAGTGAAGGAGACAAAGAGAAAAAGGAGAGAGTAAAAGTACAAAGCCTACAATCAATCCTAAGCCAAAAAGAGTGAAAATCCGAGAGATTTCTTAGCCAAAAGCTTTCCATTTTTTAGGAATCCAGCTTTCAAGTGTTTGGCATTTAGTGAGGTCCAAGATTCCAAGAGGAAGACTTGAAGAGTCTCCAACAAGAGCTACATCGAATTATTTTTGCACAAAAAGGAGTTTGTCTTGTTTTATTCATTGTATTCATACTCTATTTTTGCTAGCCTAGTTTCAAGGGAATTTGAAACTAGTGTGTGAGGTTTGTTGGTGAGCCAATTGATAAAACCAACTAGGTTTGCTTGTAAGCCCGAAGCCAAAACAAGTGTGTAAGGTTTGTTGGTGAGCCTAGGTAACAAAACCAACTTAGGTTTTGACTTGTGAGCCTTGTAAAACAAGTCGGCTGTAATCTAGAGAAGATTATAGTGGAAATTCCCAAGTGGAGCTTGGGGAGTGGATGTAGGTGCTAGGTGCACCGAACCACTATACGTTTTATGTGTTTGCATTGCTTTACTCTCTATCTTCTTTTGCTCTTTAATTGTTGTTATCTTTCAATGCTTCCGTTGTACAATTACTTGAGCACTATCACTCTTCACTTTTGAACTTGATAGCACATATATTGCTTTAATTTTTAAAAGACCCAATTCATCCCCCCTCTTGGGCACCATATCTGGGCAACATGTACCATGAGTACCGGTAGGCATACAAGAGTGTGCTATACCAGAGAAACCATCATCAACAGCTCTCACTCTGTGATGAAGTCAAAATAGTCGGTCTTCGATAGAAGGATCCGAGCAACAATGTGATGTAGCAACCTCATCTTAGCTGACAGTCTCGAAGCTACCACAGTGGCTCCCTTAGGTAAGTCATCTATCTCGAAGATATAATGGAGACTACTGAATCTATCCACTAGACTGTCTACAATAGAACTTGTCATGGGTATATCCCATACTTTGCTCAAAATCTCTGCTATTACTGGGACATCTCTGCCTCGCACCTGGGCTACCCATCCATCACTACCTTGAGCCAATGAACCATATAACTCTCGAATCAAACCCGGGTAAAATCTCTCAGTCAAAGAACAAAATGGCACCAAGCCAGCATCTCTAAGCCATTGACGTATCCTGAATTGCTGCTGATCAATGAGCTGGAAGTCCACGCGACGTCCTCTGACGATGGTCTTCAATCCCATCCGACTAGCTGTAGGAAAGAGAGGTCTAGCAGTGACATTGGGTGCATCTACAGCTCTGGCTTCATGCCTAGCCTTTATTCTTCTTTCTTCTTCTTGATTGGATGGTCTTGGATGACGGACAACTTGTTTCATAGGCCCCATTCCAAAGATACAAGGTTGGATTGAATAGAGGGTAGAAACCTAGGGTTTCTATGGTTCAAATCAAAATAAATGAAGAAACCAAAGCAAAACCATCCAAAACACAAATTTGAGATGATTGGAGGTTCGATTTGGAGGGAAGAAGTGAAAGGAATAGTTTAGGAGATGAGTCAACTCGATTTGGAAGAAAAATGGAGAAGAAAACACTTCATTTTTTGATTTTATTTCGGTCTGTCACCGTTCAAGTGTCGACTCACGACACAGAGTCAACTGTTGACACTTCCAGGTGTTGACACTTCCAAGTGTCGACACTTTGACTTAAAACTGAAAAAAAATAAAAATGAAACATTGATCAAGATTGAATAGAATTTTAATGGAATTCAAGGAGATTTAACATAATCATCAATGAATTTGATCAATCAAGGGTCAATATAAATAAAAAGATAGAAGTTTTCAATTAAAAGGATTGATGATTCCAAGTTCTCTTCTAATCATACAGAACCGATCCTCTTGGAGAGGCTTAGTCAAAATGTCAGCTAATTGCATTTCAGTACTAACAAATTTAAGTACAATATTATTTTCAACATGATTTCTAATGAAATGATGCCTAATTTCAATATGCTTACTTCTAGAATGTTGAACAAGATTTTTAGTTAAGCAGATAGCACTAGTATTATCACATTTTGTGGGTGTCTTAGTTAGTTTGATTCCAAAATCTTCAAGTTGTTGCTTAATCCACAAGATTTGAGCATAACAACTTCTTGCTACAATATACTCAGCCTTAGCTGTAGATAGTGCAACCGAAGTTTGTTTCTTGCTAAACTAAGAGATTAAGTTAACTCCAAAAAATTGGCAAGTTTCACTAGTACTTTTTCTATCAAGTTTACACCCAGTAAAATCAGCAACAGAAAATCTGATTAAATCAATAAAAGAATTTCTAGAAAACCACAGACCAATATCAATTATACTAGATAAGTATCTAAATATGTGCTTAACAACCAATAGATGAGACTCTTTAGGATCAAACTGATATCTAGCATATATACAGATACTAAACATAATATCAGGTCTACTAGCAGTCAAATATAATAAAGAGCCAATCATCTCTCTATATAATTTTTGATCAACAGATTTACCATACTTATCTTTATCAAGTTTACAAGAGGGGCTCATAAGAGTACCTATTGACTTAGTAGACTCAATCCCAAACTTTTTAAGATTTTTCTTGTGTACTTAGCTTGGTTGATGAAGATTCCATCCTTGGTTTGCTTAATTTGGAGTCTGAGAAAAAAATTGAGTTCTCCCATCATGCTCATTTCGAACTCACTTTGCATTAGTTTAGCAAACTCTTGATAAAGAATTTCATTAGTAGCACCGAATATAATATCATCAATATAAATTTGCACTACTAATAAGTCATCATTTTTCTTCTTTAAAAATAAGGTAGTATCAACATGGCCTCTAGAAAATTTATTTTTAATCAGAAACTTGCTGAGTCGATCATACAATGCTCAGGATGCTTGCTTTAAACCATAAAGTGCTTTGTACAATTTATAAACATGATCAGGATATGCATGATTTTCAAAACCAGATGGTTGTTCAACAAAATCTTCTTCAGTTATAAAACCATTTAGAAAAAGCACTCTTGACATTCATTTAAAAAAGTATAAAGTTTATAAAACAAGTAATTATTAATAGTAGTCTAATTGCCTCAAGTCTAGCAATAGGAGCAAAAGTTTCATCAAAATCAATTCCTTCCTCCTGATTGTAGCCTTTGGCAAATAGCCTAGCTTTATTTCTAGTAACAATACTATTTTCATCCAATTTATTTCTAAATACACATTTCAAGCCAATAATATAAATGTTAGATGGTCTTTCTATTAATGTCCAAATATTATTTCTTTCAAATTGAATTAGTTCATCTTGCATTTATCCAGTTAGGATCTTTTTTAGCATCTTCAAAATATTTTGGCTCTATTTGAGAAACAAAAGTAATATAATTACATTCATTTCTAATTGATGATTGAGTTCTTACCCCTTTAGATGAATCATCTAGGATTAACTCGTTAGGATGTCCATGAGCATACCTCCACTCCTTAGGTAGATCTTGATGCTTTGATGAGGATTGTATGACTTCTTCTCCTTCACATTTGTCATGATCTTCTTCACTTTGTTGCGAGGGTTGATCTTCTAATGTTAGCTTCTTTAGCTTTTCAGCACATGCACATACATCAGATGTATCCTCTTTCCTAAAGGATTTGTTAGTAGACTATTCAAAAACTATATGTATAGATCCTCTACTGCTAAGGTTCTTTTGTTAAAAATTCTGTATGCCCTGCTTGTGTAGAATATCCTAGAAAGATACCTTCATTAGATTTGGTATCAAATTTTTCAAGATTATCTTTACCATTATTCAAAATAAAACATGTATAACCAAAAACTCAAAAATATTTTAAAGTTGGTTTTCTTTGATTCCAATGCTCATAAGGTGTTTTCTTTAAAATAGGATTAATTAAAATATTATTTAAAATATAACAAGCAGTATTAATTGCTTTAGCCCAAAAATATCTTGGTAAATCATTTTAACAAAGCATAGTGCATGCCATTTCTTCTAATGTATGATTTTTTCTTTCTACTATTCCATTCTGTTAAGGTATCCTAGGTGCAGAAAAATTATATTCAATACCTTTTTCATTACAAAAATTTTTGAAATCTTGATTTTTGAATTCAGAACCATGATCACTATGTATGAAAATAACTGAAGTACCCTTTTCATTAGAAAAATTATATTCAATACCTTTTTCATTACAGAAAAATTATATTCAATACCATGATCACTACGTAGGTGCAGAAAAATTATATTCAATACCTTTTTCATTACAAAAATTTTTGAAATCTTGATTTTTGAATTCAGAACCATGATCACTACATATGCAAATAACTGAAGTACCCTTTTCATTAGAAACCTTTCAGTAAAACTTTATAAATACTGAAAATGATTCATCTTTATGAGTAAGAAAGAAAATCCAAGTAAACCTTGAAAAGTCATCTACTATAACTAATCCATATCTCTTACCTCCTAGGCTAGATGTCCTAGTTGGTCCAAAAAGATCCATATGGAGTAGTTCTAATAGCCTAGTAGTTGTAACAAAATTTTTAGGTTTGAAAAATGTTTTTACTTGTTTTCCAAATTGGCAAGCTTGGCAAATTTTATCCTTTTCAAAACTAAGTTTTGGCAAATCTCTTACTAAATCTTTTTTACAAAGCTTTGAAAGTAAATACATACTAGCATATCCTAGTCTACGATGCCAAAGCTCACTAGTCTCAATTATAATAGAATTCATTGCAACTAGGCATTTTCTATTAGGCAAAGATAGATTGTCCAAATCTACTAGATAAATATTTCCATGCCTTTTTTCAATGAATCTTACTCCATTTTTATTAGGACTAGCTATCATGTAATATGATGATTTGAAAACAACTTGAAAACCTTTGTTATAAAATTGACTAATACTTAAAAGATTATACTTTAAACCATCAACTAAAAATACATTATTAATATAAGTAGAAGGGGAGATGTGAACCTTACCAATACCAATAATTTTACTTTTATCATTATCACCGAAGGTCACACTCCCTCCATTTATTTCCTCAAGAGTGGTAAATTGCTTCACATTTCCTATCATGTGTCTTGAACAACCACTATCAAGATACCATAGCCTTTTATTTTCCTTGGTTTTAAGACACACCTATAAAACAAATCAAGTTTTGTTTTTAGGTACCCAAGCCAACTTGGGTTCTTTAGGGTTAGTGCTTAATTTGGTTCCATTTGGAACCCAAATCTTTCCAAAATCATTGATTTTTCTCAAGTTTCATTGAAAATCTTTATGTCCTAGTTTTTTGCATGAAAAATATGTAATGCTTGATGATGCAGGTATAAAAGTTTTTTTGAAATACCTTTGCTATTTTTGAGATTTATATCCTAATCTTGCTTTGTTAAAAATAGCTCTTTGATTATTCAAAAGAAGGCTTAATTTTTTAGAACTATAAGTAAACTTTTTAACAAGGGGTTTTATTTTATCAAGTTCTTCTTTATAATTTTCGTTCTCTATTTCTATGTCTTTGTTTTTTTTCAAAAGATCACCATTTGAAACAATAACTTTAGGGCTTTTTAAAACTTTATTTTTCATTATTAAAGCTTTGTTTTTCTTTTCCAAAACATCAAACTTATTTTTCAAATTACTAACTTCATTTAAAAGAGAATTATTTTCATGTAAAAAACTATTTGCATGCTTTATTAATTTTCTATTTTTAGATAAAATTAATTTATAATCATACATCAAGTCATCAAATGCATTTTTCAATTCATCAAAAATAAAGTCCACTTCAGAGTTTGAAATTTTCTCTTCTTAGTCTTCTTGTTGTGCCATGAGACATAAATTAGCAACTTCAGTTTGTTCTTTATCCGAGCTTGAATCTTCACTGTCACTCCAGATTGCCATCATAGCTTTCTTTCTAAGCTTCTTTCTTGATTTTTTAGGAGAGGACAGTCAAACTTGTAATGTCTAGGCTTCTTGCATTCGAAGCATGTAGGCACCTCCATCTCCTTTTCTTTTTCTTTGTCTTTACTTGTTTGGAATCTTTTCTTGTAAAGGAACTTTCTTCTTTTCATAAATTTTCTAAATTTCTTTGCTAAGAGAGCTTCCTCACTCTCAGCATATTCTTCTTCTTTCGATTCTTCATTTGAGGATTCTTCTTGAATTGTTGATTTTAAGGCTATCCCCTTTTTCTTTTTGTCCAAGTCCATGGATTTCTGCTTTAGATTCAGCTCATAAGTCATGAAGATCCCACTAGCTGCTCCAAGTGTAATTTGTCAATATCCTTAGCTTCTTGTATGGTGGTCACCTTTGGATCCCATGAAGTTGGAAGTGACCTGATACACTTGACAGTGAGGGAGTCATTCTGCCACATTTTGTATGTGGCCATATCTTCCTGTGTGGCATCATCCCCTAGTGGATTAAGACTAGGGGTATCAAGAATATAAGAAAGTTTTTCTGAACTCAGTACAATCTTTAAATTTTTCAACCAGTCCACATAGTTTGGACCAGTCAGTTTGTTGGTATCTAAGATACTTCGTAGTGATAATGAAGATGCCATTTATCTACATTTAATAAATAACAATATATAAGCAAACAACCATGAAATGACTTACATAATTAAATTAGGTCTTCAATTTAATTATGTCTCCCACTATTTTATCAAAAATCATAGCCCTCACTATGATAATCGAGAAGAACCCTAATTCGGTTTTTCTTAGTGAGATTGAGATCCTAATAACTTATAAAAGATCTTGCAGATAACACAACAAATCTTTTACAAGCTCAAAGGTAGGAAACTCTTCCAATTATATCTCATATAATTCTCAAGAAGTAACTTGGCCTCTAGAACATTATTAGTCTTGCAGAAAACACAACAAACCATAATGTTCTAGTTAAGTCAAGACCCTTTCATTTCAATACAGTCAGTACTCAAATATAATGCCCTTGCAGATAACACAACAAAGCATTATACTGAATATATTGTAAGCATATCTATGCACTAGACTAGTATTATGTCAATCACCATATTAGGTCTTGCAGATAACACAACAAACCTAATGTGGTTCATAACACAATAATGATCAAGCATGAAGGAAGGCCAATATATAGTATTTTTAACACTAAGCATTTTAGTCAAGATTTAAATATAATCAAATCGGCCTGGCAAGTGGAAGAGATGTGGGAGTCCCCCCGTTGCTTTCCTAGACACCAATAAAAATTGGCCAGGTCAGTCAACGGAACCAATTAAAAACCATAATTCTCTTTACCTTCCCAGAACCACCTTTCTAGACACCGAATGATCAATTGTTCATCATGATTAGTGATGCTTATTAGTTAAATATACTATGAGTTAATATAATTTTTTAAGAGGAGGGTTTTATAAAATTGCCAGCACGTTCTTATAGAACATATCATAATCAAAAGAAATATGTGCTAAGTGTGTCATCATACTAGGACAACCATTTACCACATAATGGATCCACCATTATGCCAGGGCAACCTTATTTCAATATGATGACTTCAAAACTAAACATATCTCTATAATAATTAGGGTTTGAGTGAAAAACCCTAATTAGTGACACACATATATAACATAAATTATCATACATGCATCCCATAAATATGCTAAGTGTATCAGCATTCAAGGGTTTAAAACCCTAACATGCGACACTACAACAAAAACACATATAAATAATTTTCAAATGTTTTAACTGTAATAAGGGTGGCTCTGATACCACTGTTGGGAATCCGGTGCACCATTGTAAAAAATAATTTCAAAAATGATGAAATTTGCACCAAAATCCTTAGCCAGGATCTCCTTAAACAGGATTAAAACATATGAGAAACATGCAAACCTACACTATTAGAATTAGGGCACCAACCTGTTATCGCTAAACCCAATTTTGGTGTAGGATCAAAACTTGATGTTGAATGCCCCTTTTGAATTCACCAGGCGTCCAAATGTCCACCCTCCAATGGTGATCCACAAGAAGATTGATCAAGATGCTAGCTTCTTCAAAATTCCTTCACTTGAATTCTTATCCTAGAACTCAAGAGGACTATGGCTTTAAAACTCCATGGTAGGGACTCCTTACTTCCTTTCTTTCTTCTTCCTCTCCCTTTCTTAAGACCTTGTCCTAAGAATAAAACTCTTGTCTTAAAGGAGGAGGAGGATTTAAGACACTAATGTCTTAATGTAAAAGGAAATAGAAACAGAGTAGTAATTCTTTTCTTTTACCGATCGAGAGATTCTTCCTATCTCTTGTTTTAGACTTGAGTTTCAACAAAGAAGAGAACTCTGTAAAAGGGAAACTCTCTGTGTCCTAAACAAGCTAAGGAGGAATCAGTCTCCTGGAAAGAAAAGAAAAATAAAACCTCTGTCGTACATTAGTCAATCACCCGAAGTCTCTGTTCCTTAAATAGATTACAAAAAGGTGCCTTTTCAAAAGAACACAACTCTCCGTAAAACATTTCTCACGGTCTTCCATATTTCTCACGCCCCCTTCCCTCCTTCTCATGCCCTTCTAGATTAAAACTCATGCCTTTTCCTAAAAGAAAAGTCATGAAATTCCAGAAGAAAGGAATCGCGATGTTTCGGTCTCCGAAGAGACGTTATTTCGCGCAACCAGGAAGAGTCAGCGCTTTCCTTCTTTCTTAAAAACCCATCAGCCGTTGGATTCCCATCCAAGGGGGGACAAGTGAAGCGCTGACTCTAAGAAAGGAGGCCGCCCCATCTTAATTGATCGGAGAATTAAGTGGGGCGCGCCAAGAGTCCATAAGCACATGGACTCTTCCAAATGGCGCGCCAAGAGTCCATAAGCACATGGACTCTTGGCATTTTGGCATGAAAAAGCAAAGGGGCGGGTGGGGAGGCTAGCCTAGTTACATGGATAGCCAATAGGGTTAGCCATAATCCCTATAAAGTCAATTAGGGTCTAATTAGATTCAATTAGAACCTAAACTGAACCAATCTAGAACCCTAATTCGAATCCGATTCGAATAGAAGCTAGGGTTTGCAACACCTGCTAGAGTGTTATCCTGCAAAGATGATTTAATCACAAGTTAAACTCTTGATCAATCCTCTTAAGTGTGTGACCCATTGGGTTCCGCATCTAGCCAGCAGTGGGTTCGAATACAAGTTGACCTAATTTGATTAGAACTCTTTCTAATCGATTTAGGTCAAACCGGGCTTACCCGATTTGATCAATTAGGTCTCTTCCTAATAAGTGATCTTTGAATTTGATCAACCCACAAGATAATATTGACGTCTAGCAACGTGTCATGTCTACCCGGAAGATATGGAAATTCTGGTGAAATACCAAAACTACCCTTCAATAGAGAGTTACCGTACAATTAAATCTTTCGATCAGCCTGCATCCAAAATATAACTATGGATATGGATATATGTCAAATCCAATATTATATTTATTTCTAGCTCAATCTTATATTGATGATTCAATTATCTTGATATTAGAAACCATCTCTAATATCTTTACTTTGATCAAAGATTCCCTGAATCATCATCCGATTGTTTAACTAGCTGGATGCTATCTCCTCTTACTAAGAGTGATTAATTCCTTGTTGACCTACTCATTACCTTCATATCCAATTCACCATTTCCAGTATCAATCATGTGCATGACTCAGTGTCATGATTAGGATTGAACCAAAGCATGGGTTCATGTACATAAGGTACTTATGGCAGTCTCAGGTCAAAAGATTACTTGTACCACTCCCACTATGAGAACCTTCTATTGACATGTAGCTAAGACTCCATTAGATATTCTCAAGTTGGATCATATCAGTGAACTCATTCTCCAATGAGCACCCACATCCCAGTATTAGTGTCATACACAAGTGACTGTGAGAGCAGTCACCCTCTCCAGTATACATGGGATGTGCTAGTCTTACCGGAAAACCTTGATCCCCTACTCAGGGTTCCTTTGACTAGGAATATTCTATATTAAGGTTTTAAGACTTTAGGTCTCACTGATATGATCTCATCATAACCCTAAAATCATAGTCCTAATCTATGGGGTTCATCATATAATAATAAACACAGCGTATGATGAAAAATATTGCCTTTATTAGAATTTTTGTCAATTACAATGGTTTGGGAGATACAACACAGATTGGCTTATAGGGCATATCCCTTTCACTGTTGAGTTAAGTGTAAGTTGAGTAGACCCATTCAATTTTGGCTCTAGGTCTAGCAAGCTATAGTCCATTTTAAATTTGTGTACTTGACTGCATCCTACCACCTTGTTTGATTGATTGCAAGATCATCGAGTCAAGAGTCTAGTACAACTAGTCTAAAGCCCAAACCTAGTTCAACCATGGAACCCAATCTTGAAACTCTTCTAAAAGCCATGAATAAATAGATGGTTGCCCAATTAACCACCCAGATTAACCAGTCCAACACCAAATCCCAAAACCAGTTTGCCCAGATGGACTTCAAGTTTGACCAATCCAATACCCAGATAAATCATAGACTTGACCAATTGATCCAATCGACTACCCAAACAACCCATAGGTTTGACCAGGTAGGTGACCAATTAGAAAACATAGAGAAAACCCCTAAGCCCTATACCAGATCTAAGCCTGAGCCTGACCTTAGGATCCATGCTGAGTTGAATCCTAGGAGAACCACATACTCTGACCCATACCACGAGCCTAACCCTAGGAAATCCAATCAGGATTTTATTGATCAAGATAAAAGAGCCACGACCTATAAATCTGAGCCTGAAGCCTATGACTCTAGAACCTATGCACCCACCTTCTATGAGCCCAATAAACTCAAGATCCATAGAGCTGAACCCTTATCCTATGAACCCAAGGAAACCCTAATCCCTAGGTATCAGCCTAGTACCAGTCAGGTTTTCCCTTGTCAACCTGAACCCCATAGAATTAGTATCCTTAGATATGAGCCTAGTGTTAGTCCATTTCCCTTTAATCAACCTAAACCCTTTAGGACTAGTGCCCCTAGCCCAAGACCAAATCCTAAGCAGGCCAACATGAGCCAATCCCAACCCAGTACCACTACGGCTTGTAGGAAAGATAGAAACAAGTTTGTAAAGGTTCAGAAGAGTTCCAATCCCCTGAGAGTGTATTTTAGATGTCGCAAACCAGGCCATTTTGTTAGCCAGTGTTCAGTCAGTGCCCTACACTTAGGTGAGCTAGATGATGATGAGTCTGAACCCATTGTTGAGCCTGAAGAAGAGGTATATGAGGCCAATCCAAGTTTGGTAGATGAGTATGAAGATGATAAACTTATTGAAGATTTAGAGGAAAAAACTCCTAAGCCCATTGATGAACCTAAAGGAGACATTAATGAGTTAAGTCCAGTAGAGATACCTATAAAAGACCTAGAATTAGTTGACCCAGTAGATATCCAGGTAGAAGCCAACCCAAAGTTAGTTAACCCTAACCATACCCTGATAGAAGTCAACCGAAAGGTAGTTGACCCAAACCACACCCAGATTGAACCTGTAGTGGAAGACCCGCTAGAGGAAGAGAACCTGATACTACTACTAGAATTCTACCTGAGGAGATACTAGAAGAGAATCCAATTATAGAGCCTAGTCCTAAAAGCCAAGTAAAAATTATTGAGGATATGGTCTCTTTAATTCGGTACCCTCAAGAGGAGTTCACCCCTTCAATCCCGGTTCAAGATCTCTTCCTAGAAGTTGTTGACCCATCCTTCCATAGCAAGGACCTTTTCTTGCCCATAGACATAGCTTAATGTTCATACATTAAGGTCAGTCTCCTTAGCCCAGAACCAGTCCCTGAATCCCCTCCCTATTTTTTATCCTTTCCAAATTCTTCTCATGTTTCTAGAACCAATAGATTGCATTTTGTAGAAGTAAGCATAATGCATACATTCATTGTGCATGTTAGATTTGCATCTTACTTTTGGTATACCTTATGGCATTTGCTAGGAGTCCATTATAAATTTAAATGTGCATGTCAAACCAAGGTCAAACCTAGAGAGCCTAAATTCTGTTAGGTTTAGACCCAAAGAGTATAATAAATTTCCTTCGATAGGAATGCTTAGTCACGTCTATTAAGTGTTGGTTTTGAGTTCAATAAGTCCCCAGTCCTAATTCATCTGTCCACACCTGTACTAACCTCTGTATAGCATTTGCATCAGGACATTAGCCAAAAGAATAATTTAAGTAATGAAATCTATAAAAACTGGCTAATTCCCGAAAGAAAGCCAAGGAATTTAATGTAGGAAATTCTATTGTGAAGCTTCATGCTCGCAGAGTTGAACCCTTTAGAGTGATAAAGAAAGTGGAACCCAATGCCTATGTGCATGATCTGACCTTAGATTTAGGCATTAGCTCTACCTTCAATATCACAAACTTGGTTGAGTATAGGGAACCGGCAGTGATTTCCAGTAAGATTTTTGGACCTCACCCATCCTTTGAGAGAGAAACCTTACCTGAGTGTCCACTAAATTTGCCTAAGAGAGGAATACGGATCGAGCATATCCTAGACGATGAAGCTATCATGACCCGGAGCCGTGGCTATCAACGCTACCTGGCCTGTTAGCAAGGTCGACCAGAATCTGACGATTCGTGGATTACTTGAGAGGACTTGCAATGCATCAACCCTGACCTCCATGAGTGATACCGGAGCCAGAGTGACCCTTACTCGATGGAGTCGAGTTCCTCCCTCCTTGGGAGAATTGATGGGGACATCAGGTCAACCCTAGTTCACTATGGGTCCCTGAGTTTTAAGTCCCTTAGCCATGATTTCAATTTTATTTTTGAGTCCAATAATTAAGTCCTGATAGCCCTTTGAGTCTTGTAAGTAAGGCTTAAGTCAGTTGAGTCACTTGAAGTCCTATAATTAGGGTTTTGATCAGTTAAGCCCGTTGTGCCCATTGAGTCCTGTATTTGGACCTTGAGTTTTATTTTTTAGGCCTTGTTACACTTGAGTCCTGTATTTAGAGTCAACTCACACCATTAGGATTTTGAGTCAAGTTTGGGTTAAGTTTGGCTCAGTTGAACTAAGTTGGTTGAGTTAGTTCATTGTGAGTGTTTGTCATTTTGAGGTTTTATGTCAATTTGAGTCATGTAATAATATGAGTCGATTAGATTCACTAGGTACAATTGAGTCCATTTGTATTAGTCAGCCTACTTTGAGTCTTGTCAATTAGGCCCCTTTGAGTCCTGTAAATACTTTAATTCAAGTTATATTCAAGAGGAAGACCATTGGATCGACACTCAAGTCACCAGCCCAGCATCTGGACTTCCTTCATGCTACCCAAGTCCTCTAGGAGAAGCACCTCAGCATACCAGCCCACAAGAATTCAAGAAGTGGCACCCCAGGCCCAAGTCCAAGTCCCTGGCATCCTCATTCCATCAGGCCATGATGCCCTCAGGCCTATTCTTACCTTTGGCACCCCTCCAAGCCCAGTCCAACAAGGTTGGTGCCTAAGTCCAAGCCCAATAGGGAGTGGAAAAGTCAAAGTAGCTCAAGAGAATTTCATCCTAGCCCAAGCCCATAAGAAGAACCCTTGACCAATTCAAAGAAGGAGAAGAATCCACTTCTAACTAGGAGATTTTGTTTTATTTCTACTTAAATTGTGTACTCCTAGTTCTAGGCCACTTTGTAATCCTTCTCCCTATCAAATTTTGTATTCATATCCTAACTAGGAGGGGGCACGGGAACATCTATAAATACCCCACCCCACCACCCTCTTGTAACTAATGATTGAATTATTATGAATGAATTTCTCTTAAGTTTTTCTTAAAATTCTAAGTGAATTTCTATGTGATTAAGGGTATCTATATGATCCCTCAGGGTTTCTATGTGAAACCTGCACCCTGCCTCCAAGCCGCCAGCCCTCTTCATCTCTGAGACACCTTCTTCAAACTTCTTCCTTTATTCTTCTTTCAGCAATCTAACCCTTTTATTGCTTGTTTTCTAACCCATGTTAGGTGATTTGTAGGTCCCTCAGAGTTCACAAATCCAAGGATTCCATTTAACCAGCTTTCGTGTTACCGGATTGAAAGCCGTGAATCTGCAGGATCGATAGCTTCTTTTTCAACGCCGCATCCGAGAGTGTAGAGCAATACTTCATTGATTGATCTACAAATCTCTACCAGGTATACCCCCTAGATTCCTCTGGTAGCAGTATTGCAGAAGAGCTAGTCCTAACCAGGGCTTCTTAGACTTGGCGGTCCTGTTTCTTCACTTTTAGGGTTTGTTTCTGCATGTCTATGCTTCAGGTTTTCTGTAGAATTCCCTACTTAATATATTGGCTTGAAATTTGAGATACAAACTCCTAACTTAATGCCTAATAACAAAAAATTAATTGGCATGCATAAATAGTCCCGCATCAGTTCTGGAGCAAGGCATCGTCCCTTTTGGAAAGGGAAGAAGAAGAAAAATAAAAAGGTGCAAAGTGCTAGGCTTAGTCAGACTAGGAGGGTGAAGGCTGACAAGAGTAAGGTAGAGTGCTTCTTCTGTAAGAAGCTAGGACACTAGAAGTGGAACTATTCTGCTTACTTTGCTACTCTAGACCCAAACAGGCCAAGGTAGGGAAAGCAGCAAGCTATTTCTAGTCAAGGTATTTATATGATAAATCCTTGTAGTTTCTCTATTTGTGGCACTACTAGCTGGTTATTAGATACCGGAAGTCTTTATCAAATTTGCAATTCTTTGTAGGGACTTCAAGTAATGTAGGAGATTCGAAAGCGATAAAAGTTTTCTGAACATTATGAATGAAAGTCAAGCTCTAGTTCTAATGTTGGGAACCATTTCTTTGTATTTTGAGTCTTGTATAATCATTCTTAATGATTGTCATTTTTGTCCCTGATTTTTGGTGAATATCATTTCTGTAGGCTTGATGGCCAAAGATGGTTATGAATTATCTATAAAGAATGATATTTGCAAAATCACATTGAATGATTCTAATGTGATATTTGGACAAGTGAAAATGGCATATATGTACTGTCACAACCTGTTAGTGTATTGTACACTACTAATAAATGACCTAGGTTAGATAAAGTCAATGATATTTATCTTTGGCACTGTAGGCTAGGTCATATAAACAAGAATAGGATAAATAAGTTGGCAAGAGAAGGTCTCCTAGATATCATTGAGAGTGAATCTTTATCAACTTGTGAATCTTGTCTTCTTGGAAAAATGACCAAGTCACCTTTTACTGGAAAAGGTGAAAGAGCCAGTAATATTCTAAGTCTGGTACATACTGATGTATGTGGACCTATGAATATCCGTGCAAGAGGTGGATATAGTTATTTTATTATGTTTACAGACAATCTTTCGAGATACGGTTATGTCTACTTGATGAGACATAAATCTGACTCATTTGAAATGTTCAAACACTATCATAATGAAGTTGAAAAATAAACTGGAAAGTTTATTAAAACCCTTCGATCAGATTGAGGTGGTGAATATCTCTCTAGTTAGTTCCTGACTTATCTTGAGGAGAATGTGATTCTCTCTCAATGGACTCCTCTAGGGACACCTCAGTTAAACGGTGTGTCTGAAAGGAGGAATCGAACTCTATTGGAATTGGTTCGATCCATGATGGGCTTAGCAAGTCTGCCTATATCTTTTTGGAGATATGCTCTTGAGTCAGCATCTTACCTTCTGAATAGGGTTCCAAGTAAGTCCGTTGATAAAACACCACATGAGATATGAACTATGCGCAAGCTAACTCTCTCTCACCTTCGGGTTTGTGGGTATCCAGCTTATGTCAGATGTTTGGAGACTGATAAACTAGGACCTAAGTCTAATAAGTATCTTTTTGTTGGGTATCCTAAAGAATCCAAAGGATATTATTTCTATCTGCCTGAGAAACAAAAGTTGCTCGTTAGACTTAGAGCATCCTTTTTAGAAAGGGAGTACCTTGGTGAAGGCACTTAAGCTACTGAGGTTGAACTTGGGAAAGTTCAACAGATAGAAGAACATTCTCACTTTAAGGCCATTATAGAACCATATTGGATTAGATCAGATCTAGAGCCCATAGTGCAACCATTAAGGAGATCTAGTAGAGTACCATGCCAACCAGATAGATACTATGGTTTTTTGGTCCAGGGCGATGATCCTGTTGAACTCGATGAGAACAACGAGGATTCGATCACCTATATGGATGCAATTTCAAGGTCCGATTCTGAGTCATGGCTAGGAGCCATGAAATCTGAAATGGAATCTATGTAAATTAACAATTATGGACATTGGTTGATCCACCTGAAAGGATAAAATCCATTGGGTGCAAGTGGATCTTCAAGAGGAAGCGGGGTGCAGATGGGTAGGTGGAGACCTATAAAGCCTGTTTAGTTACCAAAGGGTATCATCAACATTATGGTATTGACTATGATGAGATGTTTTCTCTTATGATAATGCTCAAGTCCATTCGGATTATGCTTGCTATAGCAGCACGTTTAGATTATGAAATCTAGCAAATGAAATCCGAACAGCTTTCTTAAATGGTAAGCTAGAAGAGGAGGTGCATATGATGCAACTTGAAGGGTTCACATCCATAGATGAGTCTAAAGTGTGCAAGCTATAAAGGTCCATTTATGGACTGAAGTAGGATTCTTGGAGTGGAACATGCACTTTTATAAGTATATCAAGACATATGGCTTTGTTAAGAATAGGGAGGAACCTTGTATATATAAATGGGCAAATGGTTCTATAGTTGTATTCTTATTTTGTATGTGGATGACATTCTCCTAATTGGGAATGACATTCCAGCATTACAAGGAATAAAGGTCTGGCTTTCATCTCAATTTTCTATGAAAGAGTTGGGTAAAGCCTCATTCATACTAGGTATAAAGATCTATAGAGATAAATCTAAGAGGCTTCTTGGACTGTCCCAATCTACGTACATAGACACTGTGTTGAAGTGGTTTAGCATAGAGAATTCCAAAAGTGGCTATCTTTCAATAGGTCATAGAATTACTCTTTCCAAGAAGGATTGTGTGACAACTTCTGAGGATAGAGAGCATATGAGTAGGATTCTATATGCTTCGACAGTATATTCTATTATGTATGCTATGCTATGTACTAGACCAGACATGGCATACTCACTGGGGGTAGTGAGTAGATACCAGTCTAATCTAGGTGAAGTTCATTGGAAAGTTGTTAAGAACATCCTTAAGTATTTGAGAAATACCAAGGACCAATGGCTTATTTGTGGAGATTTTGACTTAAGGCTTGTCGAGTACACTGACTCCAATTTTTAGTTAGATAGAGATGATAGTAATAGTGTGTCTAGTTTTGTGTTTACCCTTAATGGTGGAGAATCTGCTAGAAAAGTTTCAAGTAGCATATAGTGGCTGATTCTGTTTGGGAGGCAGAATATATTGCAGCAAAGGAGGCTATGTGGTTGAAAAAGTTTCTGGATGAGCTTGGAGTGGCACCCTCATTGGATGGTCCTATTCCAGTGTATTGTGACAGCACTAGAGCCATAGCTCAAGCCAAAGAGCCGAAATCACACTAGCAGACCAAGCATATTCTTCACTATTATCACCTTGCCGGGAGATTATTGAACAAGGTGACATCAACCTTCTGAAGATCGATGGTAAGGAGAACTTGGCCAACCCCTTCACTAAAGCCATTGGAATACAAGAGTTCGATGATTGCAAATAGAAGATGGGAATCAGATTCTATTCTGATTGGCTTTAGTCTAGGTGGGATTTATTTGGAAATCTATCCCAAAGCTAATCATCTAGGCTGTAGATAGTTATGCGACTCGTGTATATGTATATAAATTATTGAATTGAATAAAAAGTTTATTCTGGTGTTCATCATATGTCATCTTCCTAATTGAACTCTTGTGTGATGATGCCCTTTGAGCTACCTTGTATGCGATGTAGAGAGGATGCATCGTGTAGTTCATAAATTGATTCATGATTAAAGGATACGCTATTTCAGGATAATGGTGTATCAAGAGTAAGTCATTGATGTCATATCTATTCGTTGTCCTCTTAACCAAGTAGCATGGATGATGGGGGACGAGATGGGGATGGATTGCTGGCGAGCCTAGAAGTCACCAAGATTAGGGTACAAATAGTTTTTTTTCAATTTTTATTTGTAGGGAGGTAATGAAGGAATAATTGGAGATGGAAGGCAAGAAAATTGGACTCTCATGGACTTGGGACTTACATTCATGGAGAGACCTCTCACCTCTAGGGCATCTCACCCACCCCACTACATGTAGCCTAGGGCATCCCACCCATCTTACTGCATACGGAGCCTAGGGCATCTCACCTAAATCGCTACCTAGGGTCGTGAAGGAAAATCTCTAAGACCATAGAGAGAACTCGATGAGAAAGGGAATAACTAAGGCCTCATACCCCTCGATGCTCAAAAGCAAAGGCATAGGGTCTCACACCCCTCGATGCCCGAAGGAGAAGGCAAGATGGGCCTCACGCCCACTCCTTTATGGAGGTAGAACGAAGAAACACTCTTTTCTAAAAACTCATCTTTTCAACCCTCATTTGAATTTGAATACAAGATAGAAAGATAAGGATGGTTCAAATTCAAATACAAGATAAGGTCTCTCCATACTAGATAACTTAATTCTAACCAAACTAATCCTAAATCAAATTTCAAAATAATTGATTAAGATAAATCCCAAACTAATTTATTCTGGTACTGGATATGCATTGAAATTCATGCTGCTTCGAGATTCATGCTGCTTCGAAATTCATGCTGCTGAAGTCTCCATCATTCTCTTGAGGTGGGGAGAACTCGACTCCATCGAGTTTGGGTCAGCGGGGATTTTGGTGAACCACATCTAAGCAAAAGAGGCTCTATGAGATCTATGCAGCTTTGAAACTGGTGTGGCTTTGAACTCCGTGCAACTTTGAAACTCGTGCAACTCTAAGAACTATGCAGTTTGAAGTCGCCAGCAGGAACATGAATTGCTTTCATGTTTGTGTGCTACTTCTACTTCTCCACGGGTGGAGGAAGGGCGAAACGGGGGAAAGGGATGTCCGGTATGCTTTGCCGACGATGATGCTGGGTGGAGATGGTGGAACGGATGGGTCGACAGCCAAGTAGAGGCTCGATCACAATGGATCCAGTGCTGAGGATGATGGTGGCTTCTTCATGGACCATTACAGGGTGGAGTAGGGGAGGATGTCTAGTGGGGCACGTGCGGATCTGGGCTGTGTCGGACCGATGGGAGGAGGAGGCCAGGTGGGAACTTCGACCATGGAAGGATCTTCCGGATTGGTGTCAGTGGTGCAAGGCTTTGGATTTGGTGCAGCGAGCATGGAGACGAGCGCTTAGGGGAGTCTGGCTCGGAGGTGATGCAGGCAACGGCAAGTCCCTTATTGAGGGCAGAGTCGAAGTCCGCCTTGGAGAGGACGGTGGCGGGGTCATCGGCGTGGCCAAAGGCATAGACCCAGACTCGGGAGATGCAGCTACAGACGTGGTGGTCGACGATCTTGAAGTGGTGGGGAGGTCGAAGGAGGGAAGGATGGTGATCATGGAGGGAGGAGAGGCGTCGAGCATTGCGGCACAGATGTAGGGAGAGGTGGTGCAGTGGAGGTCGACTCTGTTGAGGGTGACTCCGAGCGGAAGGGAGGGGCAGACATGATCTAGGGCTAAGCACGATGAGGTTCATCGGTGTTTGGAAGGTCTGGCGGTAATGGTCCGATCGAAAGTGACCATCGAGTGGATCTGGGGCTTCTCTCAGTCCTATAGATGGGGAGGGCGGCACGGGATCTAGTTTGCAGTGGTCGGATCTGAAATGGTGTGGGCGAGTCGAGATAGCAGCAAGGCAATGGCTTCAGCAGTAGTGGTGGGAGGTCCATGGCCACAAGCAGTGGCGGCGGAAGGGATCCATGGCCATGAAGATAGTGGTGCCGGTACTGACGGTGGAAGGAGAAGAAGTGAAGAACAGGGATGGGAAGGTTTATGATGGGCAATCTGGGGTGATTCGGGAAGATGAGACATACCCTAATCCTCTGGGCTCTGATACCAAATTGATGGGGGACGAGATGGGGATGGATTGCTGGCGAGCCTAGAAGTCACCAAGAATAGGGTACCACTAGTTTTTTTTTTATTTTTTTTGTAGGGAGATGGTGAAGGAATGATGATGATGGAAGGTAAGAAAATTGGAAAAAATAGAACTCTTGAAGAAATGTCATGTACCATGCTTTACAAAAATGATTTGCCTAGATATTTTTCGATGGAAGCCATAAACATTTCTTGCTATGTTTTAAATCATATTTTAATCCGACCTATTTTAAAGAAAACACCTTATGAGCTTTCGAAAGGTAGAAAACCTTTAATTAAGTATTTTTATGTTTTTGGATGCCATTGTTTCATCTTAAACAATGGCAAGGATAATCTAAGCAAATTTATCAGCCAAGTTAGATGAAGGTGTCTTTTTAGGTTATTCTACATCTAGCAAGGCATACAAGGTCTTCAACAGAAGGACACTTGTTGTTGAAGAATCCATCCATGTTGTGTTTGATGAAACTAATCAAAGATCTTCTAGAAAAGAAGATATTCTTGATGATGATACAGGTATCAAAAGAAATGAAGAAGTGAACAACAATGAAAAACCCACCAAGGTGCAAGATGACAATCAAAACAATGAAAGAGATCAAATATAAGGAGGTGAAAACACATCTACACCTAATCCTCTACCTAAAGAATGGACGTATGCTCATGGTCATCCCAAAGAATTTATCATTGGTGATCTATCAAAAAGAGTAAGTACTCGTTCATCTCTTAGAAATGTATGTGATTATTTAGCTTTTGTTTCTCAAGTAGAACCTAAATCTATTGAAGAAGCTGAAAATGATTGTAATTGGATTAATGCTATGCAAGATGAACTAAATCAATTTAAAAGAAATAATATTTGGACTTTGGTTGATAGACCTACTAATATTTCAATAATTGGCACAAAATGGGTTTTTAGAAATAAGCTTGATAAAAATGGAATAATTACTAAAAATAAAGCTAGGCTAGTTTCCAAATGATACAATCAAGAGGAAGGGATTGATTTTGATGAAACCTTTGCTCCTGTTGCTAGACTTGAGGCAATTAGGCTATTATTGGATTTGCATGTTTTATGGATTTTAAATTATTTCAAATGGATGTTAAAAGTGCCTTTTTGAATGGTTTTATTGAAGAAGAAGTTTATGTCGAACAACCCCCCAGTTTTGAAAATCATGAGTTTCCAAATCATGTTTTTAACTTCATAAAGCTTTGTATGGTTTGAAACAAGCTCCAAGAGCTTGGTATGATATATTGAGTTCTTTCTTGGTTAAAAATGATTCTTCTAGAAGTAATGTTGACACTACTTTGTTTTTGAAAAAGAAGAATGATGATCTCTTAGTAGTACAAGTTTATGTGAATGATATCATATTCGGTGCTACTAATGAATGTCTTTGTCAAGAGTTTGCAAAGTTAATGCAGGGTGAGTTCGAGATGAGCATGATGGGAGAGCTTAACTTCTTCCTTAGACTCCAGATAAAGCAAACAAAATAAGGGATCTTCATCAACCAAACCAAGTACATGAAAGAAATATTAAAGAAGTTTGGAATGGAGAATACCAAGCCATTAGGTATGCCTATGAGCTCCTCTTGTAAGCTTGACAAAGATGAATCAGGTAAATCTGTTAACCAAAAGTTATATAGAAGAATGATTGGTTCATTACTATATCTAACTGCTAGTAGGCCAGATATTATGATTAGTGTTTGTATGTGTACAAGATATAGAAGGGTCCATAAGTGGGCAATCGAGTCAAGCCCAATTATAGGTGATTCAAGCCACCTCTCCATGCCAAGTTAGGAGCGCCACTTCAGCTCATGGAATGCCACATCACCAGTGCCATGTGGCATGAGGAGGCGCCACTTCACCAAGCTCCTTTGGGCGGCCAAGACAAGATAGATTTTTTTCAAAGTCAAGCCATGTTGGATGCCCCATTAAACCTCCCCTTGATCCAAGCCAACAACATCCCCACCTCACTCCACATATCAAGCCACGCTAGCAAGGATCAAGGTCAGCTAAGGTGTCACGAAGGAGGATTTCAAATCTCAAAATGGGCACTCCTTGATTCATGAAGACAACATCCTCCCTTCCCTCCACATATCAAACCTTTCTCCAAATATCATGGTCAGCCAAGGAAGAAATCTAAAGTCAAATGGGCACCCCCTTGAGTCATGAACAAAACATCCTCCTTTCCCTCCCCGAATTAAGCCTTTCCATTAAACCTCCCCTTGATCCAAGCCAACAACATCCCCACCTCACTCCACATATCAAGCCACGCTAGCAAGGATCAAGGTCAGCTAAGGTGTCATGAAGGAGGATTTCAAATCTCAAAATGGGCACTCCTTGATTCATGAAGACAACATCCTCCCTTCCCTCCACATATCAAACCTTTCTCCAAATATCATGGTCAGCCAAGGAAGAAATCTAAAGTCAAATGGGCACCCCCTTGAGTCATGAACACAACATCCTCCTTTCCCTCCCCGAATCAAGCCTTTCCACTAAGTCAAGGTCGGCCAAGCTTCAAGAGAATTTCAAATTTCAAGAGTTCAAATTTAGATTTTTGGGCGCCCCCTTGAATGATGTTTTATAACTCCTCTCATTTGAATTCAAATGGGACTTTGGTGCTTATAAAAAGCGCCCTAACCCTCTTGTAAAAATTTTGATGAATGAAAAAAAAAATTCTGAAATTTCTTCTTCCTAGCCCTTGTCTTTGCTTGGAACTCTGTGAGAGAGTGTGCCTTTGTCATTCGGGACATCGAGGGGTGAGAAGTCCTGGGTTACCTTCTTCCCACGCAAGCCACCAACCTTTCTTCCCAAGCTTAGACACCCCCTAGAAGATCTTCTGGGGTGCTCAACAAGAAGAGCCTTCCTCAATCGCCACCTCTTCACCCTCTCTTATTTCATTGCCTTCCTATTCTTACTTGCTATTTTCTAACTCGTCTCTAGGTTGCTCATAGGTCCTTCAGGTACCACGGACAAAGGAGTCAGCTTTCCTTACCTTCAGGACCATCTGACGAAAAGCCGACGAATCCACAAGGTCGAGGGCTTGATCTTCCAGGCCGCATCCATGAGTGTGAGCAATCTCGGCATCGACTACTTCAGAGCTTTGAGAGGTTTGCACTGCCTAGTCTCTTAAGTAGAATATTGATTTAGAGCTAAGTCCTACCGGGGTTTCTCAATCCTAGGGTCCTTTCTTTATCACTATTTAGCGGTTATGTTTGCATGCTAAGAGTTTCTTGTCCTTATGCAAATCTCTAGATTCATTCTTAGCTGATGGGGACATCTCAAGCACGGATCTTGGAGCAAGCATAATTCTTGGAGTGGCACAGATCTTGAAGCATTTTTGGAATAAATTTATTTAGGATTTATCTTTTGTTTAAAATTTGAATTAGGATTTGGTTGGTTAGGATTGATATATGGATAGGCTTATCTTATCCTATCTTATATTTGAATTTGATTCATTCTTATCTTTTTATCTTGTATTCAAATTCAAATGAGGGTTGGAAAATCTATAAATACCATCCTCAGCCTTTTGTAATAGGAGGATGGATGAATAAAATTTCTATTGTTTTGTGTGAAGGATCTGTGTGATCCTAGGGTATCTATATGATCCCTTCTCCATCTTCCCAGGGTTTCTGTGTGATCCCTGATTTTGGGCATCTGTGTGAGCCCAGGGCATTTATGTGAGCCCCTTTGCTATGTGCTTGTTCTTCTAGGGCATCTGTGTGAGCCCCTTTGCTATGTGCTTGTTCTTCTTGGGGAATCTATGTGAACCCCAGTATTTTTCTTTACCTTGCACCCTCTTCTTTCCTCATTCTTTGCAAATCCTAATCTCTGGTGACTTTCATGCTCGCCAGTGATCCAGTCCAATCTCTGTCCCGCATCAAATGGTATCAGAGCTAAAGGATTAGGATTTTTCTGCTTCATCACCGGCCCACTATTCTCTTTCTTCCCTGTTTCAAATCTCGTCCATGGATCCTTCCCCAACATCGACGTCGGATCATTCTCCCCCCAGCCGTCCTCAACCCCAGCTCTCAGCCACTCCGTGAAAGACTCTGGTCCGCCGACCTCACCGGAGGGATCACCTCCGAGCCCACCGGCGGTCGTCTTCTTCTCTCCATCAATGACATCTCCCCTGCCTATAGCCGGCCAGCCCCAACACCTGATTCATCATCGCCCTCAAGCTTCAGATCGAATGCTCCACCGGATCACCTCAGTGCTCTCCATTGGCTAGCCGCGTTCCTCCGCCATGGCCGCCACCGTCATCAACCTCGCTCAGCATCGGAGTCCTTTTTGATTGGTTTCAGTTCCATCAACCTCGCTCAGCCTGATTCGACGGAGTCGAGTTCACCCCACCATAGGAGAATGATGGGGACATCTCAAGCACGGATCTTGGAGCAAGCATAATTCTTGGAGTGGCACAGATCTTGAAGCATTTTTGGAATAAATTTATTTAGGATTTATCTTTTGTTTAAAATTTGAATTAGGATTTGGTTGGTTAGGATTGATATATGGATAGGCTTATCTTATCCTATCTTATATTTGAATTTGATTCATTCTTATCTTTTTATCTTGTATTCAAATTCAAATGAGAGTTGGAAAATCTATAAATACCACCCTCAGCCTTTTGTAATAGGAGGATGGATGAATAAAATTTCTATTGTTTTGTGTGAAGGATCTATGTGATCCTAGGGTATCTATATGATCCCTTCTCCATCTTCCCAGGGTTTCTGTGTGATCCCTGATTTTGGGCATCTGTGTGAGCCCAGGGCATCTATGTGAGCCCCTTTGCTATGTGCTTATTCTTCTAGGGCATCTGTGTGAGCCCCTTTGCTATGTGCTTGTTCTTCTTGGGGAATCTTTGTGAACCCCAGTTTTTTTCTTTACCTTGCACCCTCTTCTTTCCTCCTTCTTTGCAAATCCTAATCTCTGGTGACTTTCATGCTCGCCAGTGATCCAGTCCAATCTCTGTCCCGCATCATTAGCTTGATTTTGGGAATCGATCAATCCAATTAAACATAAAAATAAAAAGAAATCACCTGCATGTATCCTATATCTGCAGGCTAAAGTCTCTTGTTATTACTCAAATCCCTAGGTTTACTCTTAGCTTCATTTCGGGAAATAATCAATCCCTTAAAATATAAAAACAATAAAAAGAAAATCACCTGCATATTATTTTAGTTGGTAGTCCTGCATCATGTTTGGTATCAGAGTATGGTTAGGACTTAGTTTCTCTTTAAGTACTTGGATCGGGTGTTCTACTATGGCCGTTTGGTCATAGGAAAAAGTAGGGCTGCAAGACCCTCCCATCCCATTCAAAGGGGATTTCCTATGGCGTGTAAGGGTGCCAATATGATTGACCCTTGAAGAAGAAAACAAGGAGATAAATATCTTAGGTCCTAAAGAAAATTTAAAATTACTAATTTCAGCATCATTAAATTTCTGCATCTTGTCCAACCAGTATATGGTATGTTATTTTGATTGTTCCTATATGTAGGAGTCTCAGAATCTACTAATTCTTATTATTCTGGATTCCACATATTTGATAGTATTTTTCTGAATCTTCTCAAAATTTATTTCAGTCTGTAGGTTCTCTACATGCCTGATTACTACCTGAGAATAAATCTATCCTAAAATTCCAGCAAGTCCAATTTCTGCATACTTTCAAAGTTTAATTTTTGTACATAGGTTCATCTCATTTAATTTTCAGTAACTCATATTTCTGCCTATACATATCAAAACACAAAAAAACTTTAGTTCACTTCATTAGACATCATGTGTATGCCATCATATGCATAATTGACTTAAGGGTGATAATATCATAAGATAAGGGAAGGAGGTCGTTACCTTTCCTTGGCCCAAAAACAACCATCCTTGCATTTCGAACCTAAGCCTAACTTAAAACTAATTAGCAACCTAATAGCTTAGGGATATCAACGAGTCGGGTTTAACCATTGTGGAAAAACTGGTGCATACAACCCTGCAATTAGTATCGGGAAGCTGGTGTCTAAGACAAGAGGTCTAGTGTCAAACGACCTAAGTGGTGTTGTGGTTCCTTAATTGGGTCCCTGCGAATAGCAGGGGGGCCTCCCACACTCCCACCTCTTACCTGGCAGTGAGAGGGCTGGTTGTTGTGCTGTGTGTAGTCTAAGTTAACCCATTCTATTTAAACTCATAGGTATAGCATAACCATTGTACATTCATTTGTGTGTTGCATGTCAACTAGGTCCGGAGTCCAATATCACCCACATCACTCTCAATCAGGTGAACCCATGGATAACCTTGAAAATCAGATTAGGATCCTCACTGAGCAAATTGCCAAGTTGACCCAAAGAGCTGATAGATTTGAAACAAGACTAGAAACCCTGGAGAGGGCTCGGGAGCCTCATACCGAACTAGAGTTTGAATCACCTCCCCACCCTAGGAGATTCCTTCAACATGATCTCTCCTTAGAGGCTGAGCCCAGATGAGTCCCACACCCTAACTCAGCCCAAGAGGTTCACCCTAGGAGTCCCAATCAGGAGTTCATGGACCAGGTTAAAAGAGGATCTAGTAGCCTAAAGGAAAGGGAGCCAGGAGTTAACATGATCAAGGCCAAGGAGATAGAGAAGGAGATTACTGAGGGAACCCCTGCCACTAAAGAGATTCATGAACCAACCCAAAGAGAACACCCTCAAGAAATAGTTGAAGCTCTGCAAGAAATTGAGGATGTATTTCTCGATGAATTACCTAATCAACTACCACCCAATGAGATTACTAAGGGAACCCTTGCCACTAAAGAGATTCATGAATTGACCCAAAGAGAACACCCTCAAGAAGTAGTTGAAGCTCTGAAAGAATTTGAGGATGTATTTCCTGATGAGTTATCTAATCAACTACCATCCCTTAGGGACATCCAGCATGCTTTAAGCTTGGTCTCAGGATCCTCATTACCAAACCTTCCTCACTATGGGGTGAACCCCACCGAGCCCCAAGAACTACAGAAACAAGTGGACCATATGACACCCATAGATCAATGTTCAAATCTTAAAGTCATCCCAAGTAACCAAGGTTTGTTTCATGCTTCCAATAGATTGTCCCAAGACTCTGATTCCTATTTCCTATCATATCCTAAGGCTTCCAATATTTTCCAAACTTTCAAATCACATTGTGTTGAGGTCATTTGATTGCACCAATTCTTTGAGTATGTTAAGTTTGCGACCTACTTTTGGAAGACCTTATGGCATTTGCTAGGAATCCATTATAAATTTTCATGTGCATGCCAAACCAGGGTCAAACCTAGAGAGTCTATAGTCTATTAGGTTTAGGCCCAAAGAGTCTAATAAAATTCCTCTCAATAGGAATGCATAGTTGAGTTTGCATTTTGTTAGGTGTCAGTATGAGTCTTAGAGTCCGCAGAATCATTCGCATAACATGCATAAAGAGATTAGCCAAAATCAATCCAAGTAATAGTACATACAAGAAATTGGCTGATTTCCGAAAGTGAGCCAAAGAATTCAAAATAGGGGATTCTATAATGATTAGGCTTAGGCCTGAACAGTTTCCACCAGGGATCGTTAAGAAACTTCATACTCGTGGAGCTTGTCCCTTTAAAGTGACAAGGAGAGTTATGATGGGAGACGAAAATAAAATGATGAATGGAGAGTTTTAGAAAGCTAACCAGCAAACAAACTTGAGCAATTAATTATTAAATAAATGGGCTAAATTAATCCAAGAAAAGAATTTTCATAAGGAGACTAGTTAATCTAATTTTTAAGACCCGCAATGTAGATCTAGTTCAAAATAAGGATTAGGATCTTCATGGCAAGGAAACCATTACTACTAGGGCATGTTAACCTTCAAATGATCAGATCTAATAAAGCTTAGAAGAGTTTTCCTACAAACAATGATGGCTAATTATTTGATGGAAGAAGGAGCTCTCATCACTCAAGGATTGAGGCCTAGAAGTCAAGATTGGCACTCTCTACTTTGAGACTCACCTTAGCCTTGATCCATGGCGTGGAGACCTTCATTCTTGACCTAGGAACCTGAGAGAACCTGCAAAAAAACTTGGGATTAGACATGGAAGAAGAATTGGAGTTGGAATGGAAACAAAGAAAAAAAGGAATAAAAAGAAAGTGGTTGGCAGCTTGGGACTTGGAGCTTGATCATAGATCCATCAATGGGCATCCCATCCTTTACTCCTTGCAAAATCACTTTTCACTCTCAAACTCAAACTTAGAAAACTCTCATTCTCTCCTTGGATAAGGATCTACATACTCAAACTAGCTAGAAAACTTTCACTCCAAACAAGAACTCAAAAAAACTAAAACACAAGAAAACAATCCTTTCATTAATTCAAATCATAGCATAGAATAAATACAATGAGAGCCTAGGGGCCCTATTTATAGGATTTAATGCTAGGAATTTCATCCAAGGGTGGAGAGGAGGGGATAAGGATGGCTTAGTTGGCTTCAACAATTTTTAGGTAAGTGGTTTTAACTAAAAATAAATTATTAATAGAAAGTTACAACCACTTTGACATGTGGCATCCAGAAGATCCTAATGTGGCTTCCAAATGCTGATGTGGAGTCTTAGGTATCATAAGTCGTGGCATCCCACATATCAAATATTATTGGAATAGTGGAAGGAATCTCTATGTTCCCCATAAAACTCTTGATGTAGTATAATTCCTTCTCCCCCAAGGTTGTTTGATGAGTTGTTCTCCCAAGTGCTTCAAATCTTAGCATGAATTGGGCTTGGGCTTGGTCTTGAAGAGGCTTGAGTGGTTAGTCTTGGACATGAAGAGGACGCCCTCCATCATGCTTTGGGCTTGAGTCGAATGGGCTTCTTCCATGTGTTGGCTTATGAGCCAAATCATGCTTCAAGAAAATTTGGCTTATGAACATGCTTCAAGAAAATTAATGGGCTTCTTCCATGTGTTGGTTTATGAGCCAAATCATGCTTCAAGAAAATTTGGCTTATGAACATGTTTCAAAAAAATTTATAACTTACTTCAAAAACTTTATTGACTATAGCTGCAAAAACAAAGTGAGTTAATCAAAGTATATATTCTTATTATGGATGTCCCCATCAAGTTGGTCCTAATGCCTATGTGCTTAAGCTTCTCCTAGATTTTGGCATTAGCTTAACTTTCAATGTCTCAGACTTAGTCGAGTATAGGGAGCTGGAAACAATACCCAGCGAGCCATTTGGGCCCGACCTATCCTTTGAGAGTGAACCCAACCCTGAGTGTCCACCTCCTATTTTACTTGAGAGAGGAGAACAGATCGAGCTGTCTTGGATGATCAAGCTATCACAACCTGGGGCAAAGGCTATCAGTGTTACTTGGTCCATTTGCAAGGCCAACCAGAGTCTGATGATTCGAGGATTACTCGAGAGGACTTGCAGTGCATCGACCCCGACCTTCTTAAGAAATACCAAAGCCAAATCAACCCTTACTCGACTGGATTGAGTTCTTCCCACCCCAAGAGAATTGGTGCGGGCACCAGGATTAGACAGAGGCTCCTCAACCCTCTATGGATCTCTGATTAGGGTTTTAATCTTTTGGATCCTATAATAAAGCTTAAAGATTGAAAAATTTGCTTCCGAATCATGTAATTATTATCCATTCGGTTTCAATTTTTGGATTTAGTCTTGTAATTTTGGCCAATTTGGTCAAGTGAGGGTCAACTGGTCCTTTAATTAGCCGAATTGGTTCATACGCTCTAGTCAATTTGAAGATGGGCTCAAGCTAGTTGAAGAAGGGTCCACAAGTGGGTAATCCCCAATTATAGGAGATTCAAGCCACCTATCCATTCCAAGTTAGGAGCGCCACTTCAGCTCATGGAATGCCACATCACTAGTGCCATGTGACATGAGGAGGTGCCACTTCACCAAGCTCCTTTGGGCGGCCAAGACAAGATAGATTTTTTTCAAAGTCAAGCCATGTTGGATGCCCCATTAAACCTCCCCTTGATCCAAGCCAACAACATCCCCACCTCACTCCACATATCAAGCCACACTAGCAAGGATCAAGGTTGGCCAAGGTGTCATGAAGGAGGATTTCAAATCTCAAAAAGGGTGCCCCTTGATTCATGAAGACAACATCCTCCCTTCCCTCCACATATCAAGCCTTTCTCCAAATATCATGGTTGGCCAAGGAAGAAATCTAAAGTCAAATGGGTGCCCCCTTGAGTCATGAAGACAACATCCTCCTTTCCCACTCCAAATCAAGCCTTTCCACTAAGTCAAGGTCGGCCAAGCTTCAAGAGAATTTCAAATTTCAAGAGTTCAAATTCAGATTTTTGGGTGCCCCCTTGAATGATGTTTTGTAACTCCTCTCATTTGAATTCAAATGGGACTTTGGTGCTTATAAAAAGGGCCCTAACACTCTTGTAAAAATAATTGATGAATGAAAAAAAATTTCTGAAGTTTCTTCTTCCTAGCCCTTGTCTTTGACTTGGAACTTTGTGAGAGAGTGTGCCTTTGTCCTTTGGGACATCGAGGGGTGAGAGGCCCTGGGTTACCTTCTTCCTATGCAAGTCACCAACCTTTCTTCCCAAGCTTGGACAACCCTAGAAGATCCTCATGGACGCCCAACAAGAAGAGCCTTCCTTGATCGCCACCTTATCTTCACCCTCCCTTATTTTATTTCCTTCCCCTTCTTTCTTGCTATTTTCTAACTCGTCTCTAGGTTGCTTATAAGTCCTTCAGGTACCACGGATAAAGGATTCGGCCTTCCTTGCCTTCAGGACCATCTGACGAAAAGCCAGCGAATCCACAGGATTGAGGGCTTGATCTTCCAAGCCGCATCCATAAGTGTGAGCAAACTTGGCATGCTTTAGAGCTTTGAGAGGTTTGCACTCCCTAGTCTCCTAAGTAGGGTATTGATTTAGAGTTAAGTCCTACTAGGATTTCTCAATCCTGCGATCCTTTCTTTATTACTATTTAGGATCCATGTTTGCATGCTTGAGTTCTTGTCATTATACCAATCTCTAGATCTATTTTTAGTTTGAGTTTGAGAATCAGTAAATCCTTTAAAACATAAAAATAAAAAGAAATCACCTACATGCATCCTAGGTCCAGCATCATGTTCATGGACACCTAAAATCAGTCAAAACTGATTAACCTTAGGTGACATGGGTTAACACGAGTCAGTGAGCTACCCAATCAATTATAATTGACCATATTGGCCAGGTAAGTGAGATCATGGGATGGTTTCCTGCATTAACCATCTTGCCTTAGACACCAACCGGGTTGGCCAGGTAAGAGGTAGCCCTATAGAACCATGATGAAATGCCAAACTTATCTTAGACACCAATTGGTTCATCAGACTCGATTAGACTAGCTTAAAGAGTCAGGCTGACCACTGAGCCACAAATCAGGTCCATTAAGATTTATGGACTAATCAATCTAGCTATTAGAGAGATCTATATAGAAGAAATCCTAACCCAACATTTGACTAGATTAGTTCTTTATTTGATCCATTCATCTAAACTTTGGTCTAACTCAATTAAGGACCTAATTGAAGCTAACCCATGACCCTTAAAGGTTATTGAAATGACTTAGAGTCTTTGAATCATATTCCTAGATCACTTTGTCATTCAAGGTAACTTAATTCTTAATTAAGTTCAACAATCTTCATAAATCAAAACAATTTCAATTTATATTGTAAAATAATTTTACAAGCATATAGAATTTGAATTCACTATTTCAGGATTTTCTGGTCGAGTTGACTCATGCAGAATGTGAGTCAGCTCATCTAGAACTAAAAACTGATAGATTGTTCTATCTGAGAGACCAGTCGGCTCGAGCAGGGGTCGAGTCAGCTCATCCAGAACATAGAACAGATAAACTGTTCTGTTTGTAGAAATGAGTCAGCTCGAGCAGGGGTTGAGTCGACTCGTCTGCCAAGGCAGAAAATAGTGACTTCAAATTTATGCATTTTACCTGAACTATTCAAAGTGTTTAGATCAAACATCCATAGACTAAAACTATTTTAACCTATCAAATCTCTCACTTTCTTCTTCATAAGATCCTGACATAGCGACATCCCTACACGCCATAAGAGAACCCAATTGAATGGGAAGTAATGGCCTTCAAACCATACTTTTCTCCTATAACTGGATGGCCATGGCGAATCCACCTTAATCCAAGTATTTTATGAGGAAAGCTAATAATATCTTAACATGCTACTATTATTATTCTACAGCAACTAGGCTCTGATACCAATGAAAGTTTAAAAGGCATAGCAGGCAAATAGACTATATTTTAAAACTATTGTAAAGTACAGTACAGCAGAAGACTTGGTAGATTGATCAAGCTTATCTACCAATCTGCCTGCAATAGGATTCGACATAATAAATGTGCATGTAGAGATATCAAGAGCAAAGAAAAGGAAAGGGTACGTTACCTTTAACCTTTAGATGTAGGTGATGAAGAGCCGCTGAGCCACACAAATGTCTGGCCTCTACAGGTAGTTCACACCAGGCCTCCATCCTAATCAACTCCCTTGAAGTGCTAGCTCCTCAGGATCCTTGAGGCTGATCTTTTCCTTCATTGGACCTACAAGACTTTCTTGAATCCGCCAAAATATTTGGTTGGGGAACAATGGGGAGAAGTAGAAGTGGAACCCTTCCCAACTAACTCTTTCTTCCCAAACCCTAGCTTGGTTGCTAGGTAAGCTCACACCCAAAACCCAAATCCTCTCAAAACCCAACTCTAAGGATACCTTCCCTCCCTCTCTTAGAAAAGCCCAGCAAAAGTCAACCTCAACTAACTCTGCTGCCCCTATAAAGACACCTATTTATAGTAGCAACAAAGAGGGAGAGAGATATGGAAGGAGGAGTGATTGGGGAAAAGGGTTAAGGGTTGAACCAAATTAGCTCTAGGTTTATATGAAAGAAAATCTGCATTCCAAATAATGCATTCCATAAAAAACCTTGGAGCCTATTTCAGCCAAGATTTGAATTTTGAATTCAAAATTCAAATTTGAATCTTTTAATGAAAAGTGAGCATGATAAATCAAATCTAATTTGATCCTAAGCCAAATCACATTTGGCTTGACCCATTAGATTGCAATCATACTGCAAATAAGTTCTCCAAAAATTTACTAATCAAATTAGTTAAAAGTCCTCGTCACGGCCAAGTGTCGACTTATAGAAGTGTCGATATTTGGGTCATGGTCAATCATATTGACCCCATAGTGATGCTAAAAGATTCTCAATCATCAATCAGCCTTTAGATCAGGTAGAAATCTCTATGGTGTGTGACCCCATAGGTTTGAACACTAAACCAGTAGCACTAGAATGTTTTCAGTACCAGTCAAAGTCATCATCTAGTAATGATACCCGACGTCCAATTAGATCGAAGATGCAAAGCAACTCTCTAGAACCTCTGGCATATGGTTACTACATAATTTATCCCTTTGACCTCAAAATGCTCAGGATGACCTAGGGTTTGACTGCTACCCTAATTTAGTATATCCAGATTGTGTCTTAACCTTACAAGTTCTGTGACTCCTCACAAGAACTACCCTGGCCAAGGTTTTGCTAAATTGAGACATAGTGAGTCATTCACTCCAAACCATTTGGAGGGGTCAATCCCATCTTGATCCACCACTACTCCATAAGTACTTGACTGTACTGAGAAATCTTCCATCACTAGATTAGAAATCAAGGTAGTCTGGTATCAAAGTATAGTGAGTTGCTTGCAAGCTACCATGGTGAGCTCAGGTCTGAGGGACACATATATCCATATCCTTTCATGATCAACCCTTTTACAGAAGGGAGCTCCACAAATGGTCACATTCAGTGAGACATCATATATTTCACCTGTATGTCATATCAGTGTCTCTACACTCTTTGGCTAAGAGCACAACCAACCAATGTGACATATAATAACCTATGCTTCATACATCGTCGTCCTATAACAATGTATCATTTGGTTGTGAACCAGTTTAAGAACTACTCGATACATTCTCTCTATATCAAATATAATGTAGTTCTAAGGACTCCATTACATAATAATTCTTTTCAGGAAAATACATATGTGATGAACACCTAAAAGAATAACTTTTATTCATTTAAAGAATTCATATACAATTACAAAATAGCATAACCATCTACACCCTAGAAGATTGACTTTGGGATACCATTTCCAGCAGTTGGCAAACTGGCGGGATAGCTTGGCCAGCCTTCACTCTTGCTCTTCTAGGCACTTCTCAGCCTGGCACCTAATAGCCTCATCGGTGGAACCTTCTACCAAGGCTGTCGGAGGAGATGGAGGCGACGATTAGGGAAGGTCGCACCGGGGAGCCTTGCCTTGATAGCGCTTGCAATGCCTAGCGATGATGTAGTCAGAGGTCAGGGACCGACTTTCTCGATCGACCAGCCCACTCCATTGCTCTTTCCTGGGGTCTGAAGGCTTCCCTAGTGATCAGATATGGCCTGCGAGTATGATGGCCTTCCCTAGAGGGAATGCATGCTACCTGGGGGGCCGGTGGCCTAAGCTACCAGGGTCCCTGGCTACTGCTGGGTGGCCAAGGACTGGTGCTGATGATGAAGCTGTCACACCATCACAGTCAAGGTCTATACCTGCTGGGCAAAAGCGATGAGCTGGAGGTCCATCGAAGGTAGCGATGGGGAGCGGGGAGCTCCCTCTCTGGACTATGTGGGCTTCCATGGAGGGAGGATCCCCTACACGGCTAGTGGAGGCTTTTTGTGCGTGTGTGACCACCATTTTACAGGCAAAACTGCTTCAGCGATGGGAGACTAGCTCAAACTGGGGACCGTGCCCCTTCTTGGCATGCCAATCTATTACCGCATGGATCGTCATGGCCTGTATCATCCACGTGGCATCGATTGGTAGCCCTACTATCCGGTGTCCAACGCTCATGTTTGGACCTGCAAAAGAAGGGAGACCCAGATCAGGGATCCCGGTAGGGACACTCCAACGATCAAGTCAGTGGATGATCTAAAGGAACAGATCCTACTCGATGGATCCCGGAGCGGTCTCCACTCTCAGAGGTTTCAGAAAAATGAAGAAGTAAAGGTTTCAGTTGAGAAGGAGGACATGAGCTGTGGTGGCTGTGACTATGGGAGTTTTCTTCAAGGGTTCTCTGGTGGTCTTGATGTGCATCGAGCCTTTTTGAATTGCTTGCCTTTCTCCTCGCTTACCTTCGTTAGAGGCCCCGCCTTGTTTTCTTATATATGAGTAGTACCTCCTGTGAGGTCTAGAATTCTATCCTTACCCCCCATCGCTTGGGGGTGAAGGGGAGTCTATGACTGGCCAGGTCAATAAGATGTGGAGTGTGTGTCTAACGAAGACATCAGGAGAAGACATGAAGTTCAAGGTTCAATGAAGATTTATAAGTCATGTGTTGGGAGAGTCAATCAAATTTTTTCAATGAATACTTTGAATCCTATAATAAAGTGAGCCAGTTGGGTTCACTAAGTCATTTGGAGTCCTTTTGTGTTCCAGTCCGGTCAAGTTGAGTCTATGTAAAGAAAAATGAGTTCATTTGTTTTTGGCCTATTTTGAGTCCTGTCAATTAGGCCCAGTTTGAGTCCTGTAAACATCATTTTCATTCAAGTCAAACACAAGAGGATAGCCACCAGACACCCACTGCGACCGGCTTCTTACACCAACCCCTAGACCCCATTCAGGGTGCCCAAGCCCACCAGAAGTTGGTGCCCTAGCCTACCATGAGATGGCACCCCAGCAGACTAGGCCTAGGTGCCCCAAGCCCACAAGCTTTCATGAAGATTGGCACCCAGTCCAAGTTCACCAAGGAAGTGGTGCCCAGATCCAAGCCCAAGCCCATGGCACCCTCCCTTCCCAGTCCAAGCTCAAATGGCGCCCCTAGCCCGAAGCCCATTCATGTTGGCACCCCTCCTAATGCTTGACCCAGTCCAAATAGCTAGCGCCTAGGCTTTGACCTAGTCCACAGTATTGGCACCCAAGGCTTTGACCAGTCAAAGAAGATGTCATCCCAGCCCAGCAAGGAGTCAACCAGTCCAAGCCCAGTCTAAGCCTAGCAAGAATTTCATACCAGTCCAGGTCCATGGAGAAAAGTCAAAGCTTCCAAGTTCAAGAATGAGTCGATGTCCAAGTCCTACAAGAATTTTAGTCTACCAATTCTATTCAAACTATGTACTCCTTATCCTACTCAACTTTATTCTCCTAATCCTATTCATACTGTGTACTCCTAGTTTAACAGGGAAAGGGCTGGTTGGTCTATAAATACCCCACCCCTCCACCCTCTTGTAAGATACTTTTGATGAATACAAATTTGAGTGAATTTCTTTGTCTACCCTTGCCTTCGTGAGGAGTGGGTGTAAGACCCGTTTGCCTTTGTTCTTCAGAACATCGAGGGGTGTGATGCCCTAGTTATCAAACAAACCCTAGCCCTAGCCGCCCTTCATCTACTCCATCCCTAGGCTACCCCACCCTTCTATCATCTAGGACATCCCATCCCTCCATCATCTTGGTCGCCCCCTTCCACCTTCACTTAGGCCGCCACCTCTCATCCTCCATCAAACCCTAACAAACAGAGCTTCTCTCTCCACTCCAGGCTGCCCTCCTCTAGCACCCAGGTGCCCTCTTCATCAACCCCTGGCCACCCTCTCCAGATCCAGATGCCCTAAGCTTCATCCAAGGCTACCAGCCCCCTGCAACCCCTCTTCCGCCATTCCGTTATCTTTTCTTCCTATTTCAGATTTTTCCCCTCTTCTACGTAACTAACCTTAGACGTTCACAGGATCCCGAAGGAGAAGCGACCTTCAGATGAAGTCTTCCTTGCATCCGAATGGATTTGATAAAAAGTCGATGGATCCGTGGATAAGCGACTTCTTCGTCCAGGCGCTGACCTGAGCGGAGCCAACTCTTCTACTATTTCAAAATCATCGTTTTTAGGTAAAACTAACCCATCCCATCTCACTTTTTCTATTTTATTGAAGTTTAGAGCATGTCCTATAGGTGTTTCTTAACCTTAGGATCCTTAGTTTTTTTATCTCTTTGATAGTTTCTAGCATGTGGATAGGATTCTAACCATCTTACAAAACCCTAACCTAGTCTAGTCTCCTTTTCGAGAATAACTAAATCAAAAATCTGAAAATACTTATTTATTTTAATCTGAGTTTTTTTATCCTTCTCATGTCATTCATCTGCATGCATCATGTTAGTATCCCATCCCTCATCAATTTTGGTATCAGAGCAGGATTAGGGCACGTTCTTGCATCATAGTTTAGATTTTGTGCATGTTATTTTCTGCATTAGGAGTCCAAACATAGGTCTAGATCCACATTAATTTCTTACTATTTTTTTCTGATTTTCATGTCATCTAATCTCTATTTTGTCCTCTATTTCTTTTTTTGATTTTTTTGTATTTTTTCTGATCTGAAATAGGGTGAAATCTGCATGAGAAAAACATCCTAACAAAAAATTCTGCACACTGAATTTTGCATACTAGTCCAAATCTAGGTCCAATTTTTTATTAAATTTTTATTGTTTTTCTCTGAGATTTACAGAACATCATACCTGTTGAGTCCTTTATTTTTTCTGCATTTTTGATAATTTTTCTGATCTAAAAACGTAAAAAATTCTGCATGAAACCAAAACCCTATATTGTTGAATTCTGCATGTTAACCTAGGGCTAAACCTAACTTACATCCAAACCCCCCCTCCCCCCCCCTAACCCAAGCCAATTTTGTTTGACCACCTAACCAACTTAAAATTAAGTCTGCCACCTCATAAAACCAAAAAAAAAAAAAATTATTCTCTACTTTTCTGATTTTAGACTATATTAGGGTTTCATCATGTGTGCATCATTTGCCTTAACCTAATCTTAAGGGCACTTTACTTTGTCAGATCAGAGCAGGATTTCATCACCTGTCCTGGGCCCAAAACAACCACCTGCATACTAACCCAAGCCTAAATAAAATCAACTAAGAACCTAACTGATTTAGGGAAACCAATAGGTCGGGTCTGAGTCTAGTGGGAAAACTAGTGCACTCAACCCTCCACTTATTACTGGAAGCTGGTGTCTAGGCTAGAGGTCCAGTGGCAAACACCCTAAGCAAACTAGTGGTTACTTAATTAAGACCATATGACAAGCAGGGGGAGCCTCCCACCACCCCACCTCTTACCTGGCCAGTGGAAGGATTAAGTGTTGAGTTGGGTGTAAGTTGAGTTGCCCCACTCTACTTTGGCTCTAGGTCTAGTAAACCGTAGTCGATTTGTATCTAACCACATCAGTCTCACCCCAACCCAGTCTGACCATGGAGTCTATGTGTGTGTTTGTTTTCTTAACCATTAGATTAGGAGCCCAATACCAGTAGTCCCAACCTAACCCAGCGTGACCATGGAATCTGACGTAGGAACCTTCCTTAAGACCATTACTGAAAAACTAGCCCAGCTGAACCATAAGTATGACCAATTAACCCAGGCCCATACCCAAACTAACAATAGGCTTACCCACATAGAAGATCATCTAGGAAACGTAGACAGAACCCAAGAGTCCAACACTGAACCCAAGCCTGAGTCACCTCTCCCCACACCTCCCAACCCTAGGAGAGCCCAACACCATGGCCCATACTTGGAGCCCAACCCTAGGAAAGCCCCATACTTTAACCCATACTTGGAGCCCAATCCTAGGAGGACCCCATACCCTGACCCATACTCAGAGCCTAACCATAGGAGAACCCCATACCCTGTACCAATCTTGGATCTTAGTGTAGAGAGAACCAATTATAAATTCACAAGACCACCTACATTTGGTGGTGATCCTGAGTTTGAGGATTATCTTAATTGGAAAAGAAATATAGACCTATATTTTGAATGAAATATGGATCTGTATACTAAAAGAGATCAGTTCAAGTTTGCTAAATCTAAGTTAGTTCGCCAAGCTAAGATAGACTGGGATAAGTTTAAGAGAATGGCTAGACTAGAAGAAGAAATACCCATAACTACCTAGAGAGCCATGAAAAACAAACTTAGGGAAAAGTACCTACCCAGATTCTATGAACCTAGAACCTATGAACCTAGAACCTACGAACCCAGATCTTATGAACCCAGATCCTATGAACCCAGACCCTATGAACCTAGATCCATAACCCGTAGATCTGAGCCCATGTCCTATGAGCCAAAAGAACCCATAACCCATAGATCTGAGCCCACATCCTATGAGCCAAAGGAACCCATGACCCTTAGTCAGCGTGAACCCCATAAGATTAGTACCCCTAGATATGAGCCCAGTATTAGTCCACTTCCCCTTTGTCGACCCACCCCTGAGTGCAAGCCAAGTATTAATCAGGTATCTTTAGTCGACCTGAGCCCATTAGGACTAGTGCTCCTAACCCAAGACCAGGTCTTAGCCAAGCCTACCCAAGCCGACCTAACCCTAATCCAACCCGACCCAGCCATAGTACCCCACTAGCCCGTAGGGAAGACAAGGGTAAGGCAACTGAAACCCAGAGGAACCCGAGTCCCAACCTGAATACCTATTTTAGATGTCATATGATGGGACACTATGCTAGCCAATGCCCAATCTGGCCCATGCACATAGGAGAACTCGAAGAGGAGATACCTGAACTCAACCTAAAGTTAGTTGACCCTGACCATACTCAGACTGAAGCCAACCTAGAATTAGTTGACCTTGACCATACCCAGACTGAAACCAATCCAGAGTTAGTTGACCCTGACCACACCCAAGTTGTAGTGGGAGAATAGTTGAGGAAGAGAACCCAAATATTGCTATTAGAGTCCTACCTAACGAGACTTTAAAAGAGAACCCAATTGTAGAGCCTAGTCTTGAATTTCATGAGCCAGAAGAGTTTATTGAGGACTTGGCTTATTTAACCCAGTACCCTTAAGATGAAGTCACTTCTTTGATCCCAATTGAAGATCTCTTCCCTGAAATTAGTGACACATTCTTCCATAAGGCAGACTTGTAGATATACCTTAACCCTGTAAGGTCAACCTCATTAGTCTAGGACTAATCCCTGACATCCCTTCTTATATCTTACTCTATCCGACCAACCCCGAACCCTTTTTCCTATCCTACCAGACTAACCCTGAGTCCACCTCTTATTTCCTGCCCTTTCCAAAAGCTTCCAGCATTTTTAGGACCATTAGATTGTATTTTGTTGAGATTAGCATATTGCATACATTCATTAAGCATGTCATGTTTGCATCTTAATTTTGGAGGACCCTATGGCATATGTTAGGAGTGCATGCCAAGTTCTCATCTGCATGTCACCTACCTGACCAAGGGTCAAATCCACAGTTGTAGTTTAGGGTTTAATCGGGTCTACATATTAATAAGTGTTGGCATGAGTCGTTTGCCTGCATTAGGTGTTATGAGTTTTTGCATTGCATGATTAGAGATCTACATGAGGAAATTAACCATAAGATTATTGTGAACAATAATTTTTATAAGAACATGGTTAATCCCTGAAAAGAGTCTAAGAGTTTGTTAGGAAAATTATGTACCGATTAGGTTCCATACCCGTAGAGCTAGATCCATCAAAGTGATAAAGAATTTTGGACCTAGTGCTTAAGTTACCACCTAATTAGGCATTAAGCTCAACCTTCAATATCTCAGACTTAGTTGAGTATAGAGGGGCCAGCAATGATACCTAGTGAGCCTATTGAACCTAACCCATTCTTTAAGAGCAAACCCATCCCTGAGTGTCCATTAAATTAGCCTGGTTAAGGAAAAGATTAAGCGTATCCTAGATGACCAAGCCATTAGTACCCAAATCAAAGGCTTCCATATCACTTGGTTCATTGGCAAGGTCGACCGAGATCTGAGGATTCGTGGATCACTCGAGAGGATCTGCAACACCTCAACCCAGACCCACCAGAGCTAGATTGACCTTTACTTGACAAGGTCGAGTTTCTCCCATCCTAGGAGAATTGATGAGGATATCAGGAGCAGACATGAAGTTCAAGGTCCAATAAAGATCTTTAAGTCATGTGTTGGGAGAGTTAGTCAAATTTTTTCAATGAATACTTTGAGTCTTATAATAAAGTGATCTAGTTGGGTTCACTAAGTCATTTGGAGTCCTTTTATGTTCCAGTCCAGTTAAGTTGAGTCTATGTTAAGAAAAGTGAGTCCATTTGTTTTTGGCCTATTTTGAGTCATGTCAATTAGGCCCGGTTTAAGTCCTGTAAACTTCATTTTCATTCAAGTCAAATACAAAAGGATAGCCACCAGACCCCTACTGTGACCGACTTCTTACACCAACCCTTGGACCCCATTCAGGGTGCCCAAGCCCACCAGAAGTTGGTGCCTTAGCCTGCAAGGAGATGGTGCCCCAGTATACCAGGCCTAGGCACCCCAAGCCCACAAGCTTTCATGAAGATTGGCACCCAGTCCAAGTTCACCAAGGAAGTGGCACCCAGATCCAAGCCCATGGCACCCTCCGTTCTCGGTCCAAGCTTAAATGGCATCCCTGGCCCAAAGCCCATTGATGTTGGCACCACTCCCAAGTCCTTAACCCAGTCCAAATGTTGGCACCCAGGCTTTGACCCAGTCCACAGTATTGGCATCCAAGGCTTTGACCAATCAAAGAAGATGTCATCCCAGCCCAGCAAGGAGTCAATCAATCCAAGCTCTGTCTAAGCCCAGCAAGGATTTTATACCAATCCAAGCCCATAGAGAAAAGTCAAAGGTTCCAAGTTCAAGAAGGAATCGATGTCCAAGTCCTACAAGAATTTTAGTCTACTAATTCTATTCAAACTATGTACTCTTTAATCTACTCAACTTTATTCTCCTAATCTTATTCATACTGTGTACTCCTAGTTTGACAGGGAAAGGACTGGTTGTTCTATAAATATCCCACCCCTCCATCCTCTTGTAAGATACTTTTGATAAATAAAAATTTGAGTGAATTTCTTTGTCTACTATTGCCTCCATGAGGAGTGGGTGTGAGACCTGTTTGCCTTTGTTCTTCAAAAGATCAAGGGGTGTGAGGCCCTAGTTATCAAACAAATCCTTGCCCTAGCTGCCCCTCATCTACTCCATCCCAAGGCCACCCCACCCGTCTATCATCTAGGACATCCCTTCCCTCCATCATCTTAGCCACCCCCTTCCACCTTCACTTAGGCCCCCACCTCTCACCCTCCATCAAACCCTGACAACCAGAGTGTTGACTCTGGTCTTGATTTTGATGATTGACAAAATATTTAAGTGTATATGAGTACTAATTATATTTTAAGTATATTTTTTAGATCTTAGTACTCAACCATGTTGAATGAAGAAATGCTTGTATTTCAGTTGAAAATATCCTTAAATTAATGGAAAATCAAGTATATGGACTTTGGAATTAATATGGAAGGACTTGAAGAGGTTAAAGTTTCAATTTGAAGATGTTTCAGCAATGGCACAGGCAAGTGTCGACACTTGGAAGTGAAGTGTCGACACCTGAGGATCAAGTGTCGACACTTGAAGAGTGAAGTGTCGACTCAAGGCCTGAGACAAACAGAAAACTTCAGAAAGCTCTTTCAGTGAAGTGTCGACACCTGGAGCTGAAGTGTCGACACTTGGAAATGAAGTGTCGACACCTGGAAACTGAAGTGTCGACACTTGAAACTGAAGTGTTGACACCTGGAGGTGAAGTGTCGACACTTGAACAGTAATGGCTAGTTTTCCGGGCTGCAGAACTTCTCCAACTTGCTTCCAAATGGTTATATTTTCCTTCCTAATGGCTATAAACGGTCATTTAAGTGTTGGGAGGCTATATAAACATCAAAAATCAATTAGGGAAGTAATCCTTTGGTGAGATTTTTGAATATTCTTCAAGGATTCAAGAGTTGAGTGGTTCAAGCCTTCAAGCTTCCAAGTTTCAAAAAAAGCATCCAAAGTTCACATCCTCAAGCATCAATCAAAGGCTTCATCAACTTGAAGACAAGATCTTCATCAACTCTCAACGGGCTTCAAAGAGATATTTGCTTTATTTTAGAAAGCTTTTATTATATTCTTTTATACTTGCTCTTACATTGTTTTACATAAGATTTTTGGTGAGCCTTGGAAAACCAAAGAGGTTTTTGGTAAGCCTTGAAAACCAAAGTGGTTGTTGGTGAGCCTTGAAACCAACTAGGATTTTACTTGTGAGCCCGAAGCCAAAACAAGTTGTTTAGGTTCTTGGTCATCCCATAAAACCAAGAGTGGTTGTTGGTGAGCCTTGAAACCAACTAGGGTTTCACTTGTGAGCCCGAAGACAAAACAAGTTGTAAAGGTTGTTGGTGAGCCTAAGTTATAAAACCAAACTTAGTGGAATTCCCAAGGGATTCTTGGGGAGTGGATGTAGATGCTTGGTTGGCACCGAACCACTATAAATCTTTGTGTTTGTATGATTGTTCTCCTTGTGCTTTTATTTCTTTATTTCCGCTGCATTTATTTGAAATATACAAGCACTTAAATTGCATTAGCATATACTTGCTTTAGTTCATCTTTTAAATAGTACAAAAGTTTTATGAAACCCAATTCACCCCCTCTCTTGGGTTGCCTACATGGGCCTACACAAAGCTTCACTCTCCACTCCAGGCCGCCCTCCTCTAGCACCCAGGCACCCTCTTCATTAGCCCTAGATGCCCTCTCCAGATCCAGATGCCCCAAGCTTCATCCAAGGCCGCCAGCCCCCCTCCAACCCCTCTTTCACCATTCCATCATTTTTTCTTCCTGTTTCTGATTTTTCCCCTCTTCTACATAACTAACCTTAGACGTTCGTAAGATCCCTCAGGAAAAGTGACTTTCAGATGAAGTCTTTCTTGCCTCTGAATTGATTTGATAAAAAGTCGGTGGATCTATAGGAAAGCGACTTCTTCATCCAGGCACCGATCCGAGTGGAGTGAACCCTTCTACAGTTTCAAGATCATCGTTGCTAAGTAAAACTAACCCATCCCATCTCACTTTTTCTATTTTATTGAAGTTTATAGCATATCCTATAGGTGTTTCTTAACCCTAAGATCCTTAATTTTTTATCTCTTTAATAGTTTCTAACATATGGGTAGGATTCTAACCATCTCATGAAACCCTAACCTAGTCTAGTCTCCTTTCGAGAATAACTAAATTAAAAATTAAAAATCCTTGTTTATTTTAATATAATTTTTTTATTCTTTTCATGTCATTCATCTGCATGCATCATGTTAGAATCTCATCCCTCATCAGTGTCTTTTCATGGCAAGAAAATATGCCATGGATCCTAACACCTCGATAGGGCGCTGCTCCTTATTGGCACCATCCCACCATCTGAGGGTGGGACTTGGCAGAGCACCAATCCAGGGATAGATGCTACATGGTTTGAATCCCCTGATGAGACCTTCCTCTTTTGGGTGGTGCAGATGGTGGTTAGCAGAGCTCCCTTTCCCGGGTAGCACCAATAGTAGATTGGAAGTTCAGTTCCTCCAGCGAGATGCTCCCCCGCAGATCGGCGTGCCCTGGCAAAATGCCACTTCACAGGGGTGCAGTCGACATGCTCTGGAGGGGAGCCATTCTTTCAAATGTTCCAAGCAACGTGCTGTCGCCCGTCAAGCATGCCAGTCTCCCCATCTGTGCCAGGATAAGGGCGATGGAGCCACTTGCCGGCACCATCACTTGTCCGCCCTGGGGCAGTCGGGGAAGAGATAGCATCCACCTAAAATGTTTGTACCTATCCCTAGAGAAGAGGTTGACTTTGACCATGGGATCAACCTCGAGCAAGGAAGAAGACTTCTCTTGCAAGCACAAAGAAAGAGGGTGCGACCCTGGTCGGGGTTCGACCTCGTGGGAACAACATTGGCACGAGGTGTGCGAAGATCGAGGGCCTGACCTCGATCGGGACTCGACCTCGGGGGAGCCACTCCGGCACAAGGGGTGCGAAGAACGAGGACCTGACCTCGATCGAGGCTCGATCGGGGCTCGACTTCGGGGGAGCCAATCCAGCATGAGGGGCACAAAGAATGAGGGCCTGACCCCGATCGAGGCTCGACCTCAGGGGAGCCACTCCGGCATTAGGGGCATGAAGAATGAGGGCCTGATCCCGGTCTAGACTTGACCTCAAGGGTGCCACTCCGGCATGAGGGGTGTGAAGAACGAGGGCCTGACCCTGACCGGGGCTCGACCTCAAGGGAGCCACTCCGACACGAGGGGTGCAAAGAACGAGGGCATGACCCCGACCGGGGCTTGACCTTGGGGGAGCCACTCTAGCATGAGGGGAATGAAGAATGAGGGCCTGACCCCAACCAGGGCTCGACATCTGTTGCCCAGAAATGGAACCCAAGAGGGGGGGTGAATTGGGTCTTTTAAAAAATAAAACAAATATGTGAAGGCCATGTAGTATTTGTGGATAATGCACTTAAGTAAATATAGCGGAAAATAATAAATAAAGTGCAAGTAGAGAAAAGAGATAATCACAACACAAACATACTGTTTTATAGTGGTTCGGTATTCTCCAAACACCTACGTCCACTCCCCAAGCTCCCCTTGTGAATTTCCACTATAATCTCTTCAAAGATTACAGTCGACTTATTTTCCAAGGCTCACAAGTCAAAATCTAAGTTGGTTTTATCACTTAGGCTTACCAACAAACCTTTACACTTATTTTGGCTTTGGGCTCACAAGTCAATCCTAGTTGGTTTTGACTCACCAACAACCTTACAACCTACTTTCAAGAACCTTGAAATCTAGGTCAAACAGTAATAAATTTAGAATACAAGAATTTAACATAAACAAACTCTCTTCTTAGAGTGGATGAGGAATCTTTGATGCTCTTTGTTGCTGCCAAGATTGTCATGGCCCGTAGCTGCTGTCGGTGCCGGAGTGCGCTCCCTTCGCTGTCTCACTGTCCGGTGGTCCTAGACCTGCAAAATAGGGGTTAGTGACCCGAGCCAGGATTTCTGGTGGGGGCACTTCGACGGTCAAGTCAGTGACGATCCAGGGGAACAGATCCTCTTGGTCGAGCCCCTCTTAATGGACTCCATGCTGGGAGGAGTGAGTAGTGTGAGAGTGGGATGCAAGGGGGAAGAACGGCTTGTGTAGAGGGATTCTCTGTGTAGCCTTTCTGCCCGCCCTTGCTTAGATTTGCTTGTGGTGCTGTGCTCTTCTGGTTGAGCTTGCACTTGTGTTTGAGTGGTATTGCTTTTGTCTTGCTTGTTGTTTGTTGTTATTACCTCCGAGTTTTGTAGTCTAGGTTATCGTTGGGCGCTAGTCTTGGGATCTTCGCTGGGTCGTCAGGTGCATGCGGTGGTGTCCCGAGGTACCTTTCCCGATTCATGATAGGGAAAGATGTCACATATTCTGACATTCTCTCTGGTTGCCTCATTCCAAGAAACCTGGCAGTACCTCGATTGGTGGGCCGCCATCCCTGGGATTCAAAACTCCTAGTTGACTTCCTCTTTCAGGTGGTTCAAGTGGTTGGTGAGGAGCGTGGCACCTTGAACCATGGGTCTCTCCCCTTTCTGGTGTAACCGGTGGCTGCAGGCAGTCATTGCGATCTGGAAGATGTCTCAGTGAAGTCTTTGGGCGACTCACCGGTGTCCTGGGATGGCAGTGCTTATGCCTGAGCTGGAAAGGCAGGGCTTGACTCCGACCTAAGCATCCCGAGCTCACAAGATCACCTCGGTGGAGGAGGGCAGAGTGCGGGCCTGGTCTAGAGGGCTTGACCTCGAAGAGGCTCCATGTGGCGGAGGAGTGTTGAGCTCGACTCCGACCATGGGGCTCGATCTTTGAGGAGCTTGCTCTGGAGGGTAGAGTGCGGGCCCGGTCCAGAGGGCTCAACCTCAAAGAGGCTCCACATGGCAGTGGAGGGCTGAGCTCAACTCCGACCATGGGGGTCGATCTTCGAGGGGCTCACTCTAAAGGGCATAGCATGGGCCCGATCCAGAGGGCTCGACCTCGAAGAGGCTCCACGTGGTGGAGGGCTAAGCTCGACTCTGACCACGGGGCTCGATCCCCGAGGGGCTCGCTCTGGAGGGTAGAGCTCGGGCCTGGTCCAGAGGGCTCAACCTCGAAGAGGCTCCATGTGGTGGAGGAGGGCTGAGCTCGACTCCGACCATGGGTCTCGATTTTCGAGGGGCTCGCTCTGGAGGGCAAAGCACGGGTCCAGACCAGATGGCTCGACCTTTGAGGAGGGGCTCGATCTAGAGGGCACCGCTCGGCTCCGGCCTAGGCATCCCAGGCTCGCGGGTTCGACCTAGTGGAGGACGGAGCTCGGTTTCGATAGACGGTCCCTTGTCCTAGGGGAGCTCAGTTTGGCAAGGAAGTCCGAGCAAGGGAATTGACGTGGCGTCTGACACGGTGGCTTTCTTTGATGTGGCACTTGTCAGTTGCCCCATGTCAATGGTCTTGCCACATCATTTTCCCCTCACTCCCGAGGCTTGTTAGTGCACGGCACTCGGGCCGAAGGGAGTAATTGTGATGCTGATATGGAAAGGCGGAGATCTGGCATAATGATGGCCATGATTGCTGGCACTCCGTGGGATGGTCCTGCAGGCCAGTGTGGGGGAGCCACATGGCCATGTTCGAGGAGCAGTTAATATTGGCACAGAATTTAGAGCGGTAAGGATGCCTTTTTCACCGATGGGCAGCACGTGGCGTGAATGCATTGGTAGAGAGGTCGTAACGGTATGGATGCATCGGTCACTTCAAAATGAAAAGTTCTTACCCAAAATATCTGTTCTTTTGAATTCTCTGTATCTATTGCAATATCCGAGCCTTCTCCTTCCTCCCAGTTGCCTTAGATCTTCTAAAAAACCAGGTTAGTCCCCTCTTTCTTCCCCTTTCATCAGAGTAAGGTCCTTCCTCCAAGTCTAGGGTTTCCCTCGGGTCGAGTCCATCCTTTCGTCCTCTTCTTCGAGTCCTTTGCTTCATCTTTCTTTGAGGATGTCATGCTTTGGCTCGGGCTTCCACCTCTCTACCAACCAGGGCGAGGCTGGTCCTTCCGAGCGGAGGCCGGCGTCTCCTTCTTCTTTTGGTGAGTAGGAGGATGCGACTCGTTTCGAGTTCAGCAGGAGGCTCCCTCCTGGTCCAGTACTCATCAGGGAACCAGGGTCTGGTCCTCCTCATCATTCTCTTCCTCCTCCTTCTGAACTTGCTCCTAAGTCTGTCCAGTCCACAGGTCCTGCCGAGATCGCCTCGATGATCACCGTCGAGAAACTGGGGACCATTCGGGATGTATATGGCATCTCGCACTCTGTTCGGCTTTTGATCCCTCATCCGGGGGAACGGATCACTTCCAGTGGCCCAGGCCGTATTGCCTTTTATGAGGAGACCTTTTTCGGGGGGTCTTCGCTTTCCCTTCCATCCGTTCTTCATGTCCGTCTTGAATAACTACCATTTGGTCCCTGCTCAGTTAATACCAAACGCCATTAGAGTCATCTTTTTCTTTGTTATGCTTTGTCACCTTCACGGGTTTGTTACCTGGTTTTCTCTGTTCAGGGCTTTCTTTGCCCTGAAGTGCCACCCAACTAAGGATGGGTGGTGGTCCTTGTCCTCCCGCCCGAAGGGCATTAGGTTTGAGCTCCCCTCTTCCGTCAAGGGATGGAAGAGCAAGTTCTTTTTTGCTACAGTTAAGGGGGTCGATTGGGCCTGGAGTGACCTGGACCAGTCTCCCAACTAAAACTCTTTGGTCGATGTGGCTGACCAGGATGACTACGAGCAGCTCCGCACCGCCTAGGTACTTCGTCTTGAGATTTTGTTATCAGAGTAGAACCTCTCCGATGCCGGGGTCGACCCAACGAATGGGTTGGGTGAGTTTGACCTGAACATTTCTCTTCTTTTTTTTTTTGTACTCCTTACATTGCTTTCTACGGGCTCTGACTGTTGTATGGCTTGCATGTAGGCATGATCTTCACGGAGAGCGACCTACTGGCAATCACCCGGATGAGGCTGCCAACTAGGCTGGTCAAAGAGCCTGCATCGAGGCGATCTCGGGCGAGAGCGCATCTACGACCGCTCTCACCACGGTGGCCGACCTAAGTCGATCGACGACCGAGGCTGCTCCTGCTGCACCGACTGGCTAGAGTTAGGGGGTGACCAGAACTACCCCTTCACCAATGAAGAGGGTGACATCTGCGGTGTCGGGGCCAGTCCAGCGGGCAGTCCAGAAGATCCCGGAGCGGCACGGTCATTAGGGAGTGACCCCCGCCACGGAGCTCGAGGTAGTTGCCTGGGCAAGGGCCATAGCTGTTGCCACTGCGTCCCCCAGTCCTCCGAGTCTAGCTGTGATCGAGGTCGGGGACAATGAGTTTCGAGCCGGGGCTGAGACCGTGACCGAGGCACCGCCTGCCTGGGTGTCAGGTCCTCACCCTACCCCCGGGGGCCCTGCTACTGGTGGGGCAAGGCCTTCGATCCCCGGAGAGAGCAGGAGGGAGGAGGCACAGCACTGACTTCGTTACAAGATGGGGCCGGAGCGTTCTTTTCTTCGGAGCCCCTTGCTGGCCGAGCGAATGATGGATTTTTCAATCCAGCCATGCGATCGGCAGGAGATGGATGGGCTACGGCTGGATGATGTGCTTAGCGCCATCTTCCCCCAGCTCTATTCGATGAGTTGCTTCACTTTTCTTTCTCTTTTTCTCTATCTTTTTTTTTTGGCTAACCTTTTACATGGTACAGATCGGTGCCGAGGCCCTCTTCATCAGGGGCTGCTATCAAAACTGGGAGTGCAGCGAGCAGCAGCGGGTGGCCAAGATCGAGGTGCTAAAGGCCGATCTGAAGGAGAAGGCCGAGGTGAATGGAGCGATTGAGCAAAAGGTCAAGGACATGGAGAAGCAGCTCGCCGACACTGAGGGGTGAGCAAAGAAGCTGGTACGGACACCAGAGGCACCAAAATAAGGCAGAGTAGTGCAGGCACCAGACTCAGAAGAAGACTTCAGGGCTCCATCTGGATCTCTGATTGACCTTGCCCGAAGAATTAGGGTTTTCTGGTTTTGTAATAAGGGTTGACCTGATCAACTCAATTTTGAGTCTGTAACTTTGTCATTTCAATTTTTGTTGGGTCATGTTGACTCAGTCCAAGTCCAAGGCCCAGGTAGGTGTCATTCCCTTTGCAATAAGGCACCACATTTTCCAGCTACAAGTGGGTGCCACACTCCCTGCCACATCTCCATCTAGTGTACCTTGGTCCCCACGCCTCAAGTAAGCAGGTTCTTTTTTCTTGCACCACTTGGGGGAGAAATCCATCAAGATACCTCAATCCAAGGAGGAGCCAACTTCTTTCCAGATAAACCCAAGCCAGGATGGCAAGAATTTTTCTTGAAGAGAGGATCAAGGAGGTGCCCCACAATGTTCCATAAAAATCCAAGTTATAAAAGGGAAGAGAGCATGTCTTGGGGAGAAAATCAAGGAGGCACCCAAAAGTTTCCAAAAGTGCCAAAGCCATGAAAGGAAGAAGCCTAAACTTGTGGAGCAAGACTAGGAGGTGTCCAAAAGAGCCAAACCATGAAGGGAAAATCCTTGATTCATGGAGAGATACTAGGAGACACCCCCATAACCTGCCATTCGGAGCTGATTTTCAAGTTTTCTTGGAGTTTTTGGGCTACCCACTCATGGAAGGAGTCTTGGGAAGAGAATTTGATGCCTAAAGTGTGGGTTAGTCCTATTAGTCCCACATGGAAAATGTATAAAATTTTATTTCTTTGTTATGTCTATATATTCAACTCTATGTAACTCTTGAATGAAAAAATGATGAATGAAATCAATTTCTTTGTGAGCGACTTTGTGTTTCTCTCTTCCGCACTTGTATTCAGGTGTTGAGCTCCGTGAGGGAGTAAATCCGGGTTCCCTAGGAACCTTGAGGAGGTGTGAGATCTCCAACCCCAAAACCCTAGCTTAGTCCACCCATCTCTACTCCACCACCACCAAACCCTAATTTTCCATCTTCATCCCATGGCCCCTCTCTTCCACATCGAAGCCGGTCACCAGCATCCAGGTTCAGATTAACTGTTTCAACTACAGAGCCAATTCAAATGAGAGTCAGATCAGTATCAAGATCTCCGGAACTTCTACATCCAACAATCTTCATTAAGTCCTCAGGTCAGTGTCTTTCTTTGAGTTTATGGTTCTTCTTTTGTTCTTCTTCTTCCAGATCCTGAGTTCGAGAAGGAGGCCAACCTTGCCATAGGACTACAATCCGAGGATCCATTGCGAAGATACCCCATCTCCAAGGATCCTACAATCTGCTCGAGAGTGTCCTCCAATTGAAGCAACGAGAGATATCACTGCTAGGTAACAAGAACCTTCCCTTCTCACTTTGTCTGTTTCATTGAAACTCAGAGCAAACCCTAGATCTGGGGGTTTCACAATCCCCAGCGATCCTACTTTTGAGTTACTCTGATAATCCACTCCTTTTAATTGTGCTCTCTGTCATTTCTTAGTTTCTTTCAACATTAGTTTATCTTTCCTTTGAGTCAAAGTCGACTTCTGAAAATATATTAAAAAAAAAAAAACATTAATTTTAATTTTCTTCCGCATTCCACATATCTGTTCTGCATCATTTTGGTATCAAAGTAATCGTTCTGCATCAATTTTGGTATCAGAGCCCAGTCTAGGGTTTCTGTTTTGCTTGCTTGTTTTAAGTCTCTCTCCTTTTTACTTTGTCTGCTCGAAGTAGACTCCCCAGGACGTCCGGTCCTAGGATTGAAGCGAGGTGCAAACCTCCTCTTCCCATTCCACGGGGTGTTCCTAGGGCGTGTAGGGGATCCGTTGGGTTACAACTTCGTAGCAGGAATTGTAAACGGGGAAGCACCCTATTTTCAGTCTGTAACTATCCTGTTGTAAGAATTGTTTCTCATTGTAAGTAACTCCAAATTATGTGATTTTTATTTTTCTGGAACCAGTATAATTGAAACTATTTTACATAATTTTCCTATGATTTATTGGTTTCCGTGAAATTTCTGAGAATTAAATTACTGCAACTCTATTTCTGTGTTTCTGCAATTCAATTTTTTTTTTTGAGTGATCATCTCCTAATTCATCTTAAGGGCATTTGAGCATCTAAGATAAGGGGAGGAGTTAATAACCTCTCCTTAGCCCATAACCACCACCCCCTCATTCGATCCTAAGCCTAACTTTAAAATTTATTAGACTTAATTTGTCCTAGTGGGCTAGGGACATCAACAAGTCGGGTCAAGGCTAGTGTTGAGTCAGTTTGTCTAGTTACTCTGTGTGTGCTTTGTACTCAGTGTCTAGAATGGTGGTTCAGGGACTACGTCCCGAAGGGCTTGTGTGCTGGTCTGCCTACCTGGCCAATCACTGATTGGTGTCTAGGATTGGCAATTAGGGACCTAACACTCCCCTTACACCTGTCTGGCTGAGTCCCGAGTTACTACAGGCTAGCTTGCCAGTCTGATTGGGCATCTAGTTTGGGCTCTAGGTCTAGTTAGCCCGTAGTCAATTCAGTTGAGTCTCATTTTGTGTGTTTGCTTGCATCATCATGTCTACCCGGAATGGAGTACCCTACCAACCTGGTCAAACCCAACCTGATTTAGAGGCCATGGTTAGAGCTCTTACTGAAAGTATGAACAAATTGAGCCAGGATTTGACTGCTACTATTACCCAGTGTAAAGAACAAGTCCATGAGAATTTTACCCAGCTTAGGGATCAAGTCCAAGTACTTGAGAAACGTAGACATCAAAATTGGATCCCTGATCCAAAATTTAATAGGCCCCAACCTCATCCATGCCAGGAGCCTAGGAGGACCTTATACCGTGATCCCGAGCATAACCTTAGGAAGCCTAACCATGATATCTATAATATGGATCGTGTCTATGAGAGGTCCTTACAATATTCTAGACCAGTCACTCAACAACCCAAGTCTTCTAGATCAAACCATTTAGATCCACACCCATGCCCAAGTAAGGTCTCTACTAGCTTGAAACCCAGTGTGACCCAGGTTCCTATATCGCAAGAATGTTTGTTTTATGGAGAAAGAGGCCATAAATCTAGTCAGTGCCCATGCATAGGACTGATTTGTGCTCAGCTAAGTGGTAAGAATCCTAAGAATGACATTAATGAGGGAGAACCCAAGCCTACCAATGAGGAAGAAGGGTTAGGTATGACAAGCCCAGAATCAGTTGACCCGATTACCACTGACCAGAAACCCATTGAAGATGGCATCGAGGAAGTATATGATGCTGGCTTAAGTCTAGTTGATGAATATGAGGGGGAAGAACTTGAAGAATGTAACATCAATACTATTGGTTCCTTACCTGAGGAGACCTTGGAAAGCAACCAAGTGGTAGGACCTAGTTCAGAAATTCAAGAGATTTGTGAGAACAAGGTTCCTTTAGTCAAATACCCCCAGGAAGAACTCATAGTGTTAGCCCGAGATATCAGTGCGTATCCTCTAATGACAGTCATTCCCCAAGTACCAATTGAAGATCTTTGCACTAAACTGTTTAAGTTTGACCACCCTATGGTAGATCCTCTCCTTAGGATGACTGAATCAAGCCTCTTACAATTGGACCTTGTCCCATGCTCAGCCACTAAGGTCTCTCCTGTAATCTCAGTTGAACATCCTTTTCTTGAGCGGATTGATTCACCCAGTCCTGTAGAAGTCCTCCTTATGACCCCAGACCCCTTCCTTCGCATGACTGACCTACCCTTCTATAGAGTATACCTTTCCTCACCCATAGGTCAAATTTCAAGTCTTAAAGTCATCATCCATAGACCCTCCCATGAATCATTCTCTAATCCATTTGTTGAGAAAGTGGATCATTGTTTGCTTAGAGAACAAACTTTAACTATTGCAATCACATGTCCTAGGCTACTCCCCGAACCATCTCTTGATCCATTCCTAGGAGTAGCAAACTTTTTCTTTCGTAAGGATGACCAGTTGACACTCATAGATCACCATTCAAACCTTTAGGTCACCACCTTTAGCCAACAGGTAATTCGAGACTCCACCTCATATCTCCTCCCTTTCTCTAGGACTTCCAATGCTTCTTACACCATCCAAATATACTTTGTCGAAGCCTTTAGAGTGAACCACGTGTCAGAACCTATTAGGTTTGCCACCTACTTCTGGAAGACCTTATGGCACCTACTAGGCATCCATAATAAGTTTTCATGCTCTGCATGCCCTCCTCCGACCCAAGGTCAAGCCTAGAGAGCCTTAGTTTGTTAGGTTTAGACCTAGGGTTCCTTTGTAATAAAGTCCATTCTTTAGGAATGCGTCGTCAGTCTAGTTTAGTTTTTCTTGACCCTTTACTAGGCTTTGGCTCAGATTTTGGTTTGATTGAGAGCACCAGGAATTGGGATTTGTATTTTGTCCAGGGCTGAAATTGCATTCAATGTTTCAATCAATAGGTCTATAGGCTAGAGTCCCTTTGAAATTGTTCATGGATACAAGCCTCACACACCACTTGATCTGATTTCACTATTAGCCCACACACACAAGTCTCTTGATGCACTTGCATAGCATGTAAAGCACTTGCATTAATAAATTCATGCCAAAATAACTTTAAGTAATGAAACTTATAAGAAGTTGGTTGATTCTCAAAGACGAGTCAAAACTTTTGTTGAGAGAGACTATGTAATGATTAGGTTAAGGCCTGAGCGGTTTTTTCCTGGAACCGTTAGAAAGTTACATGCTAGAGGAGCTGGACCATTTAGAGTAGTGAAGAGAGTAGGACCCAATGCCTATGTGCTCGAGTTGCCTCCAGAACTAAGCAACAGCTCTACTTTCAACATTACAGACCTAGTAGAGTACAGGGAGCCAGCTGTGATTCCCAGTGAGCCTTTTGAACCTAATCCTGTTATTGAGAGTGATCCCGACCCTGTGTGTCCACCAACAAACTAGCCCGTGAGGAAAGAGCAGATTGAAAAGATCTTGGATGATCAGGTTATCTCTACTCGTAATCGAGGATACCAAAGATACCTGGTCCGCTGGCAAGGAAGGCCAGACTCTGATGACTCTTGGATCTCCCGAGAATAATTACAAGATTTGGATCCAGACCTCTTGGAGAGATACCAGAGCTAACTTGAGCCTTACTCGACAAGGTCGAGTTCCTCCCCCCCGGGAGAATTGGTGCGGGCACCAGACTCAGAAGAAGACTTCAGGGCTCCATCTGGATCTCTGATTGACCTTGCCCGAAGAATTAGGATTTTCTGGTTTTGTAATAAGGGTTGACCTGATCAACTCAATTTTGAGTCTGTAATTTTGTCATTTCAATTTTTGTTGGGTCATGTTGACTCAGTCCAAGTCCAAGGCCCAGGTAGGTGTCATTCCCTTTGCCATAGGGCACCACATTTTCCAGCTACAAGTGGGTGCCACACTCCCTGCCACATCTCCATCTAGTGTACCTTGGTCCCCACGCCTCAAGTAAGCAGGTTCTTTTTTCTTGCACCACTTGGGGGAGAAATCCATCAAGATACCTCAATCCAAGGAGGAGCCAACTTCTTTCCAGATAAACCCAAGCTAGGATGGCAAGAATTTTTCTTGAAGAGAGGATCAAGGAGGTGCCCCACAATGTTCCATAAAAATCCAAGTTATAAAAGGGAAGAGAGCATGTCTTGGGGAGAAAATCAAGGAGGCACCCAAAAGTTTCCAAAAGTGCCAAAGCCATGAAAGGAAGAAGCCTAAACTTGTGGAGCAAGACTAGGAGGTGTCCAAAAGAGCCAAACCATGAAGGAAAAATCCTTGATTCATGGAGAGATACTAGGAGACACCCCATAACCTGCCATTTGGAGCTGATTTTCAAGTTTTCTTGGAGTTTTTGGGCTGCCCACTCATGGAAGGAGTCTTGGGAAGAGAATTTGATGCCTAAAGTGTGGGTTAGTCCTATTAGTCCCACATGGGAAATGTATAAAATTTTATTTCTTTGTTATGTCTATATATTCAACTCTATGTAACTCTTGAATGAAAAAATGATGAATGAAATCAATTTCTTTGTGAGCAACTTTGTGTTTCTCTCTTCCGCACTTGTATTCAGGTGTTGAGCTCCGTGAGGGAGTAAATCCAGGTTCCCTAGGAACCTTAAGGAGGTGTGAGATCTCCAACCCCAAAACCCTAGCTTAGTCCACCCATCTCTACTCCACCACCACCAAACCCTAATTTTCCATCTTCATCCCACAGCCCCTCTCTTCCACATCGAAGCCGGTCACCAGCATCCAGGTTCAGATCAACTGTTTCAACTACAGAGCCAGTTCAAATGAGAGTCAGATCAGTATTAAGATCTCCGGAACTTCTACATCCAACTATCTTCATTAAGTCCTCAGGTCAGTGTCTTTCTATGAGTTTCTGGATCTTCTTTTGTTCTTCTTCTTCCAGATCCTGAGTTCGAGAAGGAGGCCAACCTTGCCATAGGACTACAATCCGAGGATCCATTGCGAAGATACCCCATCTCCAAGGATCCTACAATCTGCTCGAGAGTGTCCTCCAATTGAAGCAACGAGAGATATCACTGCTAGGTAACAAGAACCTTCCCTTCTCACTTTGTCTATTTTGTTGAAACTCAGAGCAAACCCTAGATCTGGGGGTTTCTCAATCCCCAGCAATCCTACTTTTGAGTTACTCTGATAATCCACTCCTTTTAATTGTGCTCTCTGTCATTTCTTAGTTTCTTTCAACATTAGTTTCTCTTTCCTTTGAGTCAAAGTCGACTTCTGAAAATATATTAAAAAAAAAAATACATTAATTTTAATTTACTTCTGCATCGCATCATCGCCTCTTTCGTTCTGCATCACAGAGGCTTCTCAACCCTCTATGGATCACTTAATGACATTTGAGTTCATTGTAATAAAGCTTATTCTAGCTAAGTTGAGTCCTGTATTAGTCATCTTATGTTGAGCTAGTTCAGTCCAGTATTGTCAGCTCATGTCGAGCTAATTTTATTTTTTTGAGTCCTGTCCAAGCAAATTGAAGACTAAAGACCACATCATACAAGTGAAGACCAAGTCCAACTTGATTAAAGACATGGAAGTTGAGCCCAAGTCCAACCCAGCTTGAAGACATGAAGATCCCAGGAGGAGAAAATGAAAACAAGAATAAACCTGAAGCCCTGGACCAGCCGGAAGCAAACTGGGCCAGCCCAGGCCCAAGAAGGAGATTAGGGTGCCATTCCTTATGTTGACCCTTCTCTTGGTCGGCCACTTATGGTGACCCCCTTGGCCAACCAAGACAAGGAGAGGTAGAGCAAAGATTAAGGGATTTTCTACCTATGTTACCTTATATTCCAAGTTAGGGTTTGAAAGGGAGAAGGAGTCCTATGTAAAGTCTAAAGTACCCTTATTTGGGGCCCAAGGTTAAGGGTCTATTTAAGGGACCCTAGTCTCTTGTATGAAGCAAAATTTTGATATATGATAGAATACTTGAGTTCTCTTCAACTTTGGTGTGTTACCCTGCTGTGTGCATAAAGGGGTTTGTGAGTTCTTCTTCCCGATGTTTGCAACTACATCCTACCGCCAGCCAATCCTCTAGAGCCTTGGCCGTCCACTCCAAATTTCCTTTCCCCTTTGCTGTTTTCCTTTATTTTCTTGATCTACTTTGAGTTTTCTAACCCCAAACAGGTCATTTGCAAGTCCCCGAGTTTCTACAAATCCAACAACTCCAGCCAAGCCTCAATCGGACCACCGAGCAGAAAGTCGGGTATCCACAGGTCTTTGGCTTGGTTTTCCAGGCCGCATCCATCGAGGAACAAGAGATCCCTTTCCTGCGATCTTCACTGGGCACTTCAGACATTGTCAGGTACACCCCCTCTACCTCCAGTAATTATATTGTACGAGAACTTGCCCTAACCGAGGCTTCTTAGCCCCGGCGATCCTTCTTTATTACTTTCTAGGTCCTAATCTTCATGCTTGACTTCAAAAGTTCATACATAATTCTCTACAACTTATTTTAATCTAAAACTCAGAATTTAATCACTTAACTCCACATATAAAATACACAAAAATAATTGCATGCATATTAGTCCCGCATCATTTGGTATCAGAGCTTAGATTGGGGCTTATTTTCTATAATTTTTCAGTACATATATACTCTATTATTTTAATTATTTCTCTCTGCTCAGAACTCTAAAAATTCTGAAAGTTATTTTTCTAGATTTATAATAATTCAATTTAATTTCAAGAATTTTTTAAAATTTTATTTCGATCTGTGAATTTTCTGCAAGCTGAAATACAGCCCATAAATTTTTGGCTCTGTTTTTTTTCAGCAAGACAAGTTTGGAAGTTTTAGGGTTTTGTTTAATATCTTTGCATATCTTTTATTTTTAGTATGTCTCCTACATATTAGGCCATAATTTGAAAGTTTTCTTCTATTTAAGAAAATACCAAAATATAAAACAAAAAAATTACATATTATCCAAAAACACCAAAAAAAATCTAAACCCTAATTTGCATCCTCACCTACCTGCCATCATTGCATAATTTACTTTTAAGGGCACTCTTGCTATATCAGATAAGGGGAGGATTTGATCACCTCTCCTTAGCCCAAAACCACATACCCTGCATTCGATCCCAAGGCTTAACCTAAAATTAACTAGACTTAATTTGCCCTAGTGGGCTAGGGACACCAACTGGTCGGGTCCGGGCTAGTGTTAGATCACTGTGTCAATTTAACCTGTGTGTGCCTTGTGCTCAGTGTCTAGAACGGTGGTTCAGGGATTCAATCCTGAAGGACTTGTATGCTGGTACGCCTACCTGGCCAATCTCTGATTGGTGTCTAGGATTGGCAATCAGGGACCTAACACTCCCCTTACACCTGCCTGGCTGAGTACAGGGTTACTATAGGCTAGTTTGCTACTCTGATGAGCCCTTAGTTTTGAACTCTAGGTCTAGTCAGCTGTAGTCGGTCTGATCAAGTCTTGCATGAGCACTAGATCAGGGGTTTCATATCACCCACCTCCTTCACAAATGGCTGAATCCATGGACCATTTTGATGCTAAAATTGATGCCCTTGGAGAAAGGTTAGCCTAAACCCTCAATCTTAGGCTTGAGCAAGCAAATGCCTAGTTGACCCAGAGGCTTGAACTAATAGATGCCCGACTAGGAACCCTAGAGGAAACACGTAGGACCCAGTCTGAGCCTGATCCTGAGTCCCCTCAGCCTAGGAGAACCCCTCGCCATGACCCTTATTATGATCCTGACCCGTACTATAATCCTGAACCTAGGAAGACCCGAAACCCTGATCCATACCATGAGGTTGAACCTAGGAGAGCCCCTCATCCTGACCCATACTATAATCCTGAACCTAGTAGGACCTAGACTAGATCCAAACCTAAGCCATCTTTAACCTATATACCCACAACCTATAGATCTTATGACTCCAAATCCTATGACTCTAGAACCTATGATCCCATATCCCATGAGCCCAGTAGACCCAAGACCCATAGAGCTGAACCTAAATCCTATGACCACAGATCCTATAATTCCATGACCCATAAATCTGCACCCTTGTCCTATAAGCCCAAAGAGCCCATAACCCCTAGGTATCAGCCTAGTACTAATCAGGTTTCTCCTAGCCAACTTGAACTCCATAGGATTAGTACCCCTAAATATGAACCAAGTAGTGAGCCACTACCCCTTAGGCAACCTGAACCTACTAGGAATATTGCCCATACTCAGAAACCAGGACCTAGCCAATTTTTCCTTAGCCGACCTTCCCCAACCATTCCTGAGATTCACAAGGCTTACATTAACGCAGAAATGTATGAAGCTGATGCGAGCTTGGTGGATGAGTATGAGGGAGAAGAGGAGACACCTTTAGTAGACCTCGAATTAGCAGACCTAGTAGATACCCAAGTAGAAACCAACCCAGAGCTAGTTGACCTTGACCACATCCAACCTAAAGCTATAGTGGAAGAACAAATAGAGGAAGAGAACCTAGGTACTACTGCTAGAGCCTTACCTGAGGAAACCATAGAGGAGAGCCAAATTATAGAGTATAATCCTAAAATACAAGAACCTGAAGAATTTATTAAGGACCTGATCTCTTTGAATCAGTACCCTCAGGATGAGCCTCCTCCTATAGTTCTCATGGAGGACCTCTTTCTTGAGATTAATAACCCATCCTTCCATTATGCAAACTCCATAGATATATCACAACCCCGTAAGGTTAGCCTCATTAGTCTAGGATTAGTCCCTGACGCCCCTTCTTTTATCCTACTTTATCCAACTAACCTTGAACCTTTTTTCCCACCCTACCAGACTAATTCTGAACCCTCTTCCTATTTTTTGCTCTTTCCAGATACCTCCAGCATTTCTAGGATCATTAGATTGCATTTAGTTAAGATTAGCATACTGCATGCATTCATTATGCATGTTAGGTTTGCATTATACTTCTAGCATACCCTTTGGAATTTGCTTGGAGCCCACTGTAAATTTTCATGTGCATGTCAAGCTAGGATCAAACCTAGAGAACCTATAATCTGTTAGGCTTAGATCCAAAGAGTTCAATAAAATTTCCTACTATAGGAATGCATAGTCGAGTCTGTTAGGTGTAGGTTTGAGTCCTTTGCATCATCTTGTTAGGAGTCTGCATGTGCCCAGCATGTTCACCACCTGCACTAATTTTGAAACAACTGGCTATTTCTCGAAGATGGACCAAAGAATTTGGTGTAGTGGATTCTATCCTGGTTAGGCTTAGGCCTAAAGAAGATTCAAGCTCGCAGAGCCGGACCTTTTAAAGTGATAGAGAAGGTTGGATCAAATGCCTAGGTGTTAGACTTGCCTTCGGATTTGGGCATTAGTTCTACCTTCAATATTACAGACCTGGTTGAGTACAGGGACCCGGCAGTGATACCTATTGAGGCCTTTGGACCTATCCCCTCCTGTTGTGAGTGACCCTAACCTAGAGTGTCCACTAATAAATTTGGCTTGAGAGAGGAGAACGGATTGAGCGTATCCTAGACGATCAAGCCATCATGACCCAGGACCACGGCTATCAATGCTTCCTGGTCCTATGGTAAGGCCGGCCAGAGTCAGATGATTCATGGATTTCTTGAAAGGATTTGCAGTGCCTCAGCCCAGACCTCCTCGAGAGATATGTGAGCCAGCTAGATCTTCACTCGACAGGGTCGAATTCCTCCCACCCTGGGAGAATTGGTGCGGACACCAGAGGCACCAGAATAAGGCAGAGGCTTCTCAACCCTCTATGGATCACTTAATGATATTCGAGTTCACTGTAATAAAGCTTAGTCCAGCTGAGTTGAGTCCTGTATTAGTCAGCTCATGTTGAGCTAGTTCAGTCCAGTATTAGTCAACTCATGTTGAGCTAATTTTATTTTTTTGAGTCCTGTCCAAGCAAATTGAAGACTCAAAACCATATCATACAAGTGAAGACCAAGTCCAACCTGATTGAAGACATGGAAGTTGAGCCCAAGTCCAACCCTGCTTGAAGACTTGAAGATCCCAAGAGGAGAAAATGAAAACAAGAACAAAGCTGAAGCCCTGGACCAGCCGAAAGAAAACTGGGCCAGCCCAGGCCCAGGAAGGAGATTAGGGTGCCATTCCTTATGGTGACCCTCCTCATGGTCGGCCACTTATGGTGACCCCCTTGGCCGACCAAGACAAGGAGAGGGAGAGCAAAGATTAAGGGATTTTCTACCTATGTTGCCTTATATTCCTAGTTAGGGTTTGAAAGGGAGAAGGAGTCCTATGTAAAGTCTAAAGTACCCTTATTTGGGGCCCAAGGTTAAGGGTCTATTTAAGGGACCCTAGTCTCTTGTATGAAGCAAAATTTTGATATATGATAGAATACTTGAGTTCTCTTCAACTTTGGTGTGTTACCTTGCTGTGTGCATAAAGGGGTTTGTGAGTTCTTCTTCCTGGTGTTTGCAACTACATCCTACCGCCAGCCAATTCTCCAGAGCCTTGGCTGTCCATTCCAAATTTTCTTTCCCCTTTGCTGTTTTCCTTTATTTTCTTGATCTTCTGTGAGTTTTCTAACCCCTAACAGGTTGTTTGCAGGTCCCCGAGTTTCTACGATTCCAACAACTCCAACCAAGCCTCAATCGGACCACCAAGCAGAAAGTCGGGTATCCGCAGGTCTTTGGCTCGATTTTCCAGGCTGCATCCATCGAGGAACGAGAGATCCCTTCACTGCGATCTTCACCAGGAACTTCAAACATTGTCAGGTACACCCCCTCTACCTCTAGTAATTATATTGTAGGAGAACTTGCCCTAACCGAAGCTTCTCAGTCCCGGTGATCCTTCTTTATTACTTTCTATGTCCTAATATGCATGCTTGACTTCAAAAATTCATACATAATTCCCTATAACTTATTTTGATCTGAAATTCGAGATTTAATCACTTAACTCCACATATAAAACACACAAAAATAATTGCATGCATATTAGTCCCACATCAGAAGCTCCTGGAATGTCTTGACCTGGAGATGAGCCGCTCGAGGAAGAGCACTGACGAGCTCTCTCTTGGTGAGAAGAAGCTAAGGTGGTACAATGCCGAGGTTAATCGGCATAAGGAGACCACCCAGTCTGCTCAAGCCGAGCTAGCGATAGAGAGGAAGAGGTTGGCCACAGCTGAGGGGGTGGCAAAGGTAGTGGCCAAGTTGGCGGAGGCGACCAGGATAGAGGCTACCGAGGCAAGGAAGGAGGCCATTAGGGCCAAGAAGGATGCTGAAGAGGCTGTCGCCAAGTACAAGGCCTCAGAGGAGTTCATCGTCAAGATTCACCAAATGGCATTGGACTCCTTCTATAAAGGTTTCATGTTCCTAAGTGTCTGGGTCGAGGCGTTCATTCCTGATGAGGGTCACGATCGCCTCAGGTATCCTTTGGCCTCAGACACGGAGCCTGGCTAGGAGGCAGTCATTGAAGAAGCTGTGGCCTCCGAGCCTTCACCGCCAGTCGAGGCCAAGACTGGGCCACCCAAAGCCGGAGCCGTTCAGCCATAGGTTCCCGAAAATGGGGCCTCTCAGCCTCATAACCCAGCTTGGGGGTCAGCCAGGGTAGAGTAGTTTTCCTTTTTGTTTTCTTTCTGTACTTGGTTGGGGTCACCTGGCATGTCGGGGACATGAAAAATGATGTTTGTAATTGACTTCTATCAATAAAATGTGAATTTTGCTGCTACCTATTCATTACCTGATATTTCCCTCTTATTCGCTTTCTTTCCTTCCCCTCTCTCTCTTTCTTCTTCCTTTTTTTTTTTGAGATGAGTGGGGAGATCAGAAAGGAGGGTCTCACCTTGCCTGGGATTTGGCTACCAGGTTTTGGTGTCGGCAAGTTGGGTGCAAGATTTTGGCAGTTATGAGCAGCTAGGCTCAAAGATTCCTTGGCTGGAGAGTTGGGCCCCGATCCAAGGTGCCTGAGGGCTGGGCTCAGGGCTTGAATGCCTTGGAGCTAGGCTCGAGGCCTTCTTGGCCAGAGAGCTGGGCCCCAATCCAAGGGTTGCCTGAGAGCTGGGCTGAGGTCTTTGGTACCTTGGAGCTAGGCTCAAGGCCTTCTTAGCCAAGGAGCTGGGTCCCGGTCCAAGGGTTGCCTGAGAGCTGAGCTCAGGTCTTTGGCACCTTGGAGCTAGGCTCGAGGCTTTTTCTTCTAGAGAGCTGGGCCCTGGGTCTTGGTCACCTGAGAGTTGGGCTCAGGTCTTAATGCCTTAGAGCTGGGCTCAAAGATGTTGATGATTGAGTAGCTTGGTTCAAAGGTCCCTTGGCCAGAGAGCTGAGTCTCGGTCTTGGATTGCTTGAGAACTGGGCTCAGGCTTGGTGTCTCGAAGCTGGGCTCGAAGATGTTGATGATTGAGAGTAGCTTGGCTCGAAGGTCCATTGGCCGGAGAGCTGAGTCCCGATCTTGGGTTGCCTGAGAGCTGGGCTTAGGTCTTGACGTCTCGGAGCTGGGCTCGAAGATGTTGATGATTGAGAATAGCTTGGCTCAAAGGTCCCTTGGCCGGAGAGCTGAGTCCCAATCTTGGGTTGCCTAAGAGCTGGGCTTAGGTCTTGATGTCTCGGAGCTGGGCTCGAAGATGTTGATGATTGAGAGTAGCTTAGCTCGAAGGTCCCTTGGCCGAAGAGCTGAGTCCCGGTCTTTGGTTGCCTGAGAGCTGGGCTTAGGTCTTGGCATCTCAGAGCTGGGCTCGAAGATGTTGATGATTGGAGAGCAGCTTGGCTCGAAGATCCCTTGGTCAAAGAGCTAGGCCCTGGTCTTGGGTTGCCTGAGTGCTGGACTCAGGTCTTGGCATCTCGGAGCTGGGCTCGAAGACTTTGATGACTTGAGAGCAGCTTGGCTCGAAGCTCCCTTGGCCGAAGAGCTGGGCACCAGTCTTGGGTTGCTTGAGAGCTGGGCTCAGGTCTTGGCATCTCAGAGTTGAGATCGAAGACATTGATGGTTGGAGAGTAGCTTGGCTCAAAGATCCCTTGGCTGGAGAGCTGGGCCCCGGTCTTGGATTGCCTGAGAGCTGGGCTCAGGTCTTGGTATCTCGGAGCTGGGCTCGAAGACATTGATGACTTGAGAGTAGCTTGGCTCGAAGATCCCTTGGCCGGAGAGCTGGGCACCGGTCTTGGGTTACCTGAGAGCTGGGCTCAGGTCTTGGCATCTCGGAGCTGGGCTCGAAGACGTTGATGACTTGAGAGCAGCTTGGCTCGAAGATCTCTTGGCCGAAGAGCTGGGCCCCAGTCTTGGGTTGCCTAAGAACTGGGCTCAAGTCTTGGCATCTCGGAGCTGGGCTCGAAGACATTGATGATTGGAGAGCAGCTTGGCTCGAAGATCCCTTGGCTGGAGAGCTGGGCCCCGGTCTTGGGTTACCTGAGAGCTAGGCTCAGGTCTTGGCATCTCGGAGCTGGTCTCGAAGATGTTGATGACTTGAGAGTAGCTTGGCTCGAAAATCCCTTGGCCGGAGAGCTGGGCCCCGGTCTTGGGTTGCCTGAGAGCTGGGCTCAGGTCTTGGCGTCTCAGAGCTGGGCTCAGAGATGTTGATGATTGGAGAGCAGCTTGGCTCGAAGATCCCTTGGCCAGAGAGCTGGGCCCCGGTCCAAGGTTGCCTGAGGGCTGGGCTCAGGTCTTGGCACCTTGGAGCTGGGCCTGAAGACGCTGATGATTGGAGAGCAGCTTGGCTCAAAGATCCCATGGCCGTAGAGCTGGGCCTCGGTCCAAGGTTGCCTGAGGGCTGGGCTCAGGTCTTGGCACCTTGGAGCTGGGCCCGAAGACGTTGATGATTGGAGAGCAGCTTGGCTCATAGATCTCTTGGCCGAAGAGCTGGGCCCCGATCTTGGGTTGCCTAAGAGCTGGGCTCAGGTCTTGACGTCTCGGAGTTGGGCTCGAAGACATTGATGATTGGAGAGTAGCTTAGCTCGAAGATCCCTTGGTCGGAGAGCTGGGCCCCGATCTAAGGTTGCTTGAGGGCTGGGCTTGGGTCTTGTCACCTTGGAGTTGGGCCCAAAGATGTTTATGATTGGAGAGCAGCTTGGCTCGAAGATCCCTTGGCCGGAGAGCTGGGCTCAAAGACATCTTGGAGATTTTTTTGCAAGGCAGATAGATACTCGCGCAAAGGAAAAACCATTTTTATTATTATTGGTGGGAAACCTTACATTATTGATAGTATCTTTGCATATTGCTGGCATTCCATGTTCGAGGGAACCTGACGCTATCGAGATCCTTGAGCTAATAGGCCCTCTATGAGAGGGCCTCTGCCACCTTGTAAGGGCCTTCCCAGTTCAGAGAGAGCTTGCCGCACTCCCGGGGTCAAGATGCTTGGTGCGGACACCAGAGGCACCAGAATAAGGCAGAGGCTTCTCAACCCTCCGTGGATCACTTAGTTAATATTTGAGTCCCCTGTAATAAGGGCTTAGCCCATCTGAGTCCTTTTTTTAGTTGTTGTTTGAGTCTTTTGAGTTGTTATTTCAGTTCTGTACTAGTTAGCTTATGTTGAGCTAGTTCAGTCCAATGCTAGTCAGCTCATGTTGAGCTAATTTTATTTTTTTGAGTCCTGTCCAAGCATACTGAAGACTCAAGACTATATCCTACAAGTGAAGACCAAGTCCAACTAGATTGAAGACATGGAAGTATAGCCCAAGTCCAACCCAGCTTGAAGATTTGAAGACCCTAGGAGGAAAATTCAGGAAAACCCTGATTTCTTGCAGATGCCCTCCAGATGCCCAGATTCCCTTCCAGATGCCAAAGTGTATTCATAGATAAGGGCATCCATGATTCCAAAGGTCCATCTGCATCCTAGCCCAAAAAAATCAAGCCCAGGTGCCAAGCCCAAGCCCCTAAGAAGCAAGATACCAGGGAATATTCCTGCTACCTGGCTATCAGGCCACCCCAGCTTCCAGAGGCCCAAACCCATGCACCCGAGCCCCTTTGGGCTGGCCTTTTGCTGCACCTAGAAGCCCAACATGCCACCCTATGCGTCCTTGGAGTGTTGGCCAAGTCAAGAGAATTTTTAGGGATTTTTCTACCTAATATTTCCTTATTTTCTAGCTAGGGTTTGAGAGGGAAAAGGATTCTTATGTAAAGACTTATGTGCCCTTACTTGGAGCCCAAGGTTAAGGGTCTATTTAAGGGACCCTAGCCTCTTGTATGAAACCTAATTTTTGATATGAATTAAAACCTTGAGTTCTTCTATTTAGTTGTGTGATACCCTGCTGTGTGCATAAAGGGGTTTGTGAGAGTTTTTCTTCCCAGTGCTGCAATCATCTTCCTGCTGCCAACAAGCATCTCAGATCCCTGGATGCCCACTCCAAAAGAAGCCTTCCCTTGCTATTTTCCCATTGTTTTCTTGTTCCTTTGTGAGTTTTCTAACCCTTGACAGGTCGTTTACAGGTCCCCGAGTTCCTACGAATCCAACGACTCCAGCCAAGCCTCAATCGGATCACCGAGCAGAAAGCCGGGTATCCGCGGGTCTTTGGCTCGGTTTTCCAGGCCACATCCGTCGAGGAACGAGAGACCCCTTGCTGCAATCTTCACAAACGTTGTCAGGTACACCCCTCTACCTCCAGTAGTTTTATTGTAGGAGAACTTGCCCTAACCGAGGCTTCTCAGCCCCGGCGATCCTTCTTTTCTACTTTTCTAGGTCCTAATCTGCATGCTGATCTTTTAAAATTCATATAAAATTCCCTAAAACTTATTTTAATCTAAAATTCAGGATTTAATCACTCAACCCCACATATAAAACGTACAAATAAAATTTCATGCATATTAGTTCCCCATCATTTGGTATCAGAGCTTAGATTAGGGCTTGTTTTCTGCAATTTTTCAGTCCATATATACTTTGTTATTTTAATTATTTCTCTCTTCTAATAACTCCAAAAATTCTAAAATTTATTTCTTTGGATTTATCATAATTAAAAGTAATTTTCATAATGTTTTCAGATTTTATTTCGGACTGTGAATTTTCTTCAAGCCGAAATACAGCCTGCAAATATTTGACTCTATTTTTTTTTTTTCAGCAAGACAAGTTTGGAAGTTTTAGGTTTTTGTTTAGCAATTTTTGCATATCTTTTAATTTTAGTATATTTCTAGTATATTAGGCCATAATTTGTAAGTTTTCTTCTATTTAAGAAAATACCAAAAAAAAAAAATTACATATTCTCCAAAAATACCAAAAACATCTAAACCCTAATTTGCATCCTCATCTGCCTGCCATCATTGCATAATTTACTTTTAAGGGCACTCTTGCTATATTAGATAAGGGGAGGAGTTGATAACCTCTCCTTAGCCTGAAACCACATCCCTTGCATTCGGTCCCAAGCCTTAACCTAAAATTAATTAGACTTAATTTGCCCTAGTGGGCTAGGGACACCAACTGGTCGGGTCCGGATTAGTGTTAGATCACTATGTCAATTTAACCTGTGTGTGCCTTGTGCTCAGTGTCTAGAACGGTGGTTTAGGGATTCAATCCCGAAGGGCTTGTGTGCTGGTCCGCCTACCTGGCCAATCTCTGATTGGTGTCTAGGATTGGCAATCAGGGACCTAACACTCCCCTTACACCTGCCTGGCTGAGTACAGGGTTACTATAGGCTAGTTTGCCACCCTGATTGAGCATCTAGTTTGGACTCTAGGTCTAGTCAGCTATAGTCGGTCTGATCGAGTCTTGCATGAGCACTAGATCAGGAGTTTCATATCACCCACCTCATTCACAAATGTCTGAACCCATGAAAAATTTACAAGCCCAAATAAAAGCCCTAGCTGATCAAATGGCCCAGATGGCTACCCAGATAACTACCCAGATGACCCAATTAACTCAGTCTGGTATTCAAACCAACGATAGAATTGACCATCTTGCCAGCAGTTTTGATCAGTTAGAAGTCCGGGTAGGGACCCCAGGAAAAACCCATGATTCACAGTCTGAGCCAGATCCTAATTCCCCTCAACCTAGGAGAACCCCAAACCCTAATCCATACCCTGAGGTCGAACCTAGGAAAGCCCCTCATCCTGACCCATACTATAACCCTCAGCCTAGGAGGACCCCAGACCCTGACCCATACCAAGAGGTCGAACCTAGGAGAGCCCCTCAACCTGACCCATACTACAATCCTGAGCCCAGGAGGACCCCGAACCCTGATCCATATCTTGAGGTTGAAACTAGAAGAGGCTATCATCCTGACCCAATCCATGAAGTTCGTCATAGAAGGCCTAATCAGGATTTTGTAGACCAGGAGGACCGATCCTATAGACATGTCAAGCTTGATGCTCCAACTTTTGATGGTTGTCTAGATCCTAAGGTCTATATAGATTCGGAGGGAGAGATGGATCAATATTTTGAATGGTATGATATGACAGAGGAGAGTAAATTTAGGTTTGCTAAGCTTAAGTTGATTCGGGAAGCCAGGTTACATTGGGCTAGTGTTGAGAGACCCTTAATCTAGGAGGGCGTGATCCTATAACCACCTGGTGGGCCATGAAGGGTAAGCTTAGGACAAGATACGTTCCAGCTTCATATCGTAGTGGGTTACTAGATCAATGGCAACGATTTAATCAGGGTAACAAGAGCATAGATGAGTACATTGCAGAATTTGATGAGTATTCCATGCGATGTGATTTGAGGGAGTCTAAGGATGTTGTCTTATCTAGGTTTAGGGCTGGATTAAGAGATGACATTAAGAAAGAGCTCTACATGAGAGAGGTTAGAGACCTGGACCATGCTTACCAGATTGCTAAGGATCATGAACGTTTCCATAGAGGGCCCGTTTACCATCGACCTGAGCCCACTAGATACCCTAGTCAGTATCCGGGAGCTAGCCAGCCCCTTCAGAGTCGACCCATACCCAGTCGACCCAGTCCTAGTCTACCAGGACCAAATCGACCCAGTCCTAGTCAGCCAGGTCCAAGTCGACCCCAGCCTAGTAATTCTTTGGCCCGCAAGGATGATCGAGGAAAATCTGTAGAAGCTAATAAGGGTTACACTCCCCAGAAGACCTGTTTTAGATGTCATAAGCCATGCCACTTTATGAATCAATGTCCAGTTAGTGCTTTACATCTAGGTGAATTACAAGAAGAAGAGCCTGAGTCTGTAGTCGAACCTGAGGGAGAAGTTTATGAGGCTGATGATCAATTAATAGAGGAGTACGAAGGTAAGGAGGAAGAACCTGAGTTTGAGAACCAATTAGGAGTGGTTAGGTGCATCCTAGCCCAAACCCCAGTTAAGGAAGATTGGCGTAGGACTAGCATCCTACAGACTTTTGTTAAGATAGGGGATAAGGTTCTTAAGATCATCATAGATAGTGGGAGTTGTGTCAATGCCATCTCTGCCAAGACAGTTAAATCTTTAGGATTGACCATAGTTCCTCATCCTAGCCCGTACAAAGTTTCTTGGGTAGATTCCACCTCCATCCAAATTCAAGTTAGGTTCCAAATCTTACTTAGATTGCAGACCTATGAGGAAAAGATTTGGTGTGATGTTATCCCCGTGGAAGTAAGTAGTATTATTTTAGGTCGACCTTGGCTATTTGATCATGATGCAACCTTGTATGGTCGAACCAATGTTTGTACCTTCAATTACCATGGGAATAAGTTTGTTATCAATCCAGCTCCCCCTAGGGACCCAGTTAAGAGGAGTTCTAGTAGCCTTAAGGACAAGAAACCTGGAGTTAACCTGATTAAGGCTAGGGAGTTAGAACAGGAGATTGTTGAGGGTAACCCTGTTTGGATCTTGACCTCCAAAGAAATATTAGAGCCAACCCAAAAGGAACACCCTAAAGAAATTGTTGAAGCTCTGAAAGAATTCGAGGATGTCTTCCCTGAGGATTTACCTGATCAATTGCCACCCCTTAGGAACATCCAGCATGCAATAGACTTAGTTCCAGGAGCCACTTTACCAAACCTTCCTCATTATAGACTGAATCCCAGTGAGCATCAAGAATTACAGAGACAAGTGGGAGAATTACTTAGGAAGGGTTTCATTAGGGAGAGCCTGAGTCCATGTGTAGTCCCTACTCTACTGACCCCTAAGAAGGATGGTACCTGGAGGATGTGTGTAGATAGTAGAGCTATCAACAAAATAACTGTGAAATATAGGTTTCCCATCCCCCGGTTGGATGATATGTTAGACATGATGGCCGGAGCCAGAGTTTTCTCCAAGATAGACCTTAAGAGCGGCTATCATCAGGTGAGAATTAGACCTGGGGATGAGTGGAAAACTGCTTTCAAGACTAAGGATGGCCTGTTTGAGTGGGTTGTAATGCCCTTTGGACTTTCCAATGCACCAAGTACCTTTATGAGGATTATGACCCAGGTCCTGAGAGAGTTTATCGGAAAATTCGTTGTGGTCTACTTTGACGATATTCTGATTTATAGTAGGACCAAGAAGGACCACCTTAGTCATCTAAGACTAGTATGCCAAACCCTTAGGGAGAATAACCTCTATGCCAACTTTAAGAAGTGTGATTTCATGACACATAGGGTCATCTTCCTAGGTTTTGTTGTCACCCCTGAGGGAGTTTTTGCAGATCCTGAAAAGGTTAGGGCGATTGTTGAGTGGCCTACACCCTCTAATGTCCATGATGTATGTAGTTTCCATGGCCTAGCAACCTTTTACAGGAGATTTATTAGGGGTTTTAGCACAATCATCGCACCTATCACTGATTGCATTAGGAAGGGTACATTTGAGTGGACCAAAGCAGCTGATAAGGCCTTCCTAGAGCTTAAGGATAAGATGACTCATGCACCCATCCTTAGATTACCTGACTTTACTAAGGTGTTTGAGGTCACTTGCGACGCCTCGGGAGTAGGAATAGGCGGGGTACTAAGTCAAGAGAACCACCCTATAGCCTTCTTCAGTGAAAAGCTGAATGAGGCTAAACTTAAGTACTCTACCTATGACAAGGAATTTTATGCGGTAGTCTAGGCCCTTAGATATTGGTGGCATTACTTACTACCACAGGAGTTTATTTTATTTTCTGACCATGAGGCACTTCGATTCCTAAACTCCCAAAAGAAACTGAATCCTCAGCATGGTAAATGGATTGAGTACATTCAGGTCTGCACTTTCATCCTGAAGCACCGTGCTAGCACTGAAAATAAGGTAACAGATGCCCTGAGCCATAGGTGTTTACTATTGGGATCAGTTAGCACCCAAGTCATAGGGTTTGATAGGTTAAAGGATGAATATGAAGCCTGCCCAGACTTTGGAGACATTTACCAGACCCTCATGCTAGGACCATCTAGTACCCATAGTGAGTATACCCTTCAGGATGGTTACCTTTTCCAGAATAATCGACTCTGTATACCCAAAACTTCCCTTAGAGAATTCCTAATCTGGGAAATCCATGCTGGAGGTTTAGCTGGTCATTTCGGTAGAAATAAGATGATCTTAGCAATAGAGGACCAGTTCTTTTGGCCATGATTGAAAAGGCATGTTGCATAGATGGTAGCCAGATGTTGAACTTGTGCTGTTGCCAAACAGCAAAAGCAAAACACTGGTCTTTACACACCTTTACCAGTGCCTGATCGTCCTTGGTAGGACCTAAGTATGGATTTCGTGCTAGGATTACTTAAGACCCAAAAGAAACATGACTCAATCTTTGTAGTGGTCGATAGGTTCTCTAAGATGGCTCACTTCATTCCCTGCTCCCAGACCTTTGATGCGTCTAGGATAGCCAAACTCTTCTTAGATCATGTGGTCAAACTCCATGGCCTACCCAAGACCATTATATCTGATAGGGATGTTAGGTTCACTAGTTATTTCTGGAAGACCTTATGGCACCTATTAGGGACCAAGCTTAAGTTTTCTACAGCCTACCACCCTCAAATAGATGGCCAAACTGAAGTAGTGAACCGAAGTTTAGGAAACCTTCTTAGATGCCTGGTAGGTGAACATGTTGGAACATGGGATTTGTTATTACCTAGAGCAGAGTTTGCCTACAACAGTTCAGTAAATAGGACAACGGGTAAGAGCCCTTTTGAGATAGTCCATGGGTACAAGCCTAATCGCCCCATTGATTTGATTCCTTTACCTATTCATGCACGAGTCTCAGAGTCCGTAGAGTCATTTGCATAGCATATTAGAGACTTGCATAAAGACATTAACCAAAAGATAAACTTAAGCAATGAAATTTATAAAAATTTGGTTAATTCCCGAAGAAGGATCAAAGAATTTGATGTAGGGGATTCTGTCATGATTAGGCTTAGGCCTGAACGGTTCCCACCTGGGACCGTTAAGAAGCTTCATGCTTGGGGAGCCGGACCTTTTAAAGTATTAAAGAAGGTTGGATCAAATGCCTATGTGCTAGACTTGCCTTCGGATATGGGCATTAGTTCTACATTCAATATTACAGACCTGGTAGAGTATAGGGAACCGGGAACGATACCCAGTGAGGCTTTTGGACCTATCCCTTCTGTTGAGAGTGATCCTTACCCAGAGTGTCCACCAATTAATTGGCCTGAGAGAGGAGAATGGATCGAGCGTATCCTGGACGATCAAGCCATTACGACCCGGGGCCGTGGTTATCAACGCTTCCTAGTCCAATGGCAAGGCTGGCCAGAGTCGGACGATTCATGGATTTCTTGAGAGGACTTGCAACGCCTCAACCCAGACCTTCTTGAGAGATATGTGAGCCAATCTGATCTTCACTCGACAGGGTCGAGTTCCTCCCACCCCGGGAGAATTGGTGCGGACACCAGAGGCACCAGAATAAGGCAGAGGCTTCTCAACCCTCTATGGATCACTTAGTTAATATTTGAGTCCCCTGTAATAAGGGCTTAGCCCATCTGAGTCCTTTTTTTAGTTGTTGTTTGAGTCTTTTGAGTTGTTATTTCAGTTCTGTACTAGTTAGCTTATGTTGAGCTAGTTCAGTCCAATGCTAGTCAGCTCATGTTGAGCTAATTTTATTTTTTTGAGTCCTATCCAAGCATACTGAAGACTCAAGACTATATCCTACAAGTGAAGACCAAGTCCAACTAGATTGAAGACATGGAAGTATAGCCCAAGTCCAACCCAGCTTGAAGATTTGAAGACCCCAGGAGGAAAATTCAAGAAAACCCTGATTTCTTGCAGATGCCCCCCAGATGCCCAGATTCCCTTCCAGATGCCAAAATATATTCATAGATAAGGGCATCCATGATTCCAGAGGTCCATCTGCATCCTAGCCCAAAGAAATCAAGCCCAGGTGCCAAGCCCAAGCCCCTAAGAAGCAATATACCAGGGAATATTCCTGCTACCTGGCTACCAGGCCACCCCAGCTTCCAAAGGCCCAAACCCATGCACCCGAGCCCCTTTGGGCCAGCCTTTTGCTGCACCTAGAAGCCCAACATGCCCCCCTCGGTGTCTTTGGAGTGTTGGCCAAGTCAAGAGAATTTTTAGGGATTTTTCTACCTAATATTTCCTTATTTTCTAGCTAGGGTTTGAGAGGGAAAAGGATTCTTATGTAAAGACTTATGTACCCTTACTTGGAGCCCAAGGTTAAGGGTCTATTTAAGGGACCCTAGCCTCTTGTATGAAACCTAATTTTTGATATGAATTAAAACCTTGAGTTCTTCTATTGAGTTGTGTGATACCCTACTGTGTGCATAAAGGGGTTTGTGAGAGTTTTTCTTCCCAGTGCTGCAATCATCTTCCTGCTGCCAACAAGCATCTCAGATCCCTGGATGCCCACTCCAAAAGAAGCCTTCCCTTGCTATTTTTCCATTGTTTTCTTGTTCCTTTGTGAGTTTTCTAACCCCTGACAGGTCGTTTACAGGTCCCCGAGTTCCTACGAATCCAACGACTCCAGCCAAGCCTCAATCGGATCACCGAGTAGAAAGTCGGGTATCCGTGGGTCTTTGGCTCGGTTTTCCAGGCCGCATCCATCGAGGAACGAGAGACCCCTTGCTGCGATCTTCACAGACGTTGTCAGGTACACCCCTCTACCTCCAGTAGTTTTATTGTAGGAGAACTTGCCCTAACCGAGGCTTCTCAGCCCCGGCGATCATTCTTTTCTACTTTTCTAGGTCCTAATCTGCATGCTGATCTTTTAAAATTCATATAAAATTCCCTACAACTTATTTTAATCTAAAATTCGGGAATTAATCACTCAACCCCACATATAAAACGTACAAAAAAAATTGCATGCATATTAGTTCCCCATCAATGCTTCTGCCTGACGTAGCACCAAGTCTCCGGGTCTGAAGGCTTTTGGCCTGACCCGGGCATTGAAGTACCGGGCTACTCGTTGCCGGTATGTCGCCATTCATAGTCGAGCTTTATCCCTTGTTTCTTCGAGGAGATCCAGGTTGAGCAGGAGATGTGCCAAGTTCCGTGCCTCATCATATTGCTACACTCGTAGCATGGGCACGCCGAGCTCAACCAAGATGACCGCCTCGGCACCGAAAACAAGGTTGAAAGGTGTCTCGTCGGTTGCCATTCTGGGTATTGTGTGGTAGGCCCACAGGAAGCTTGGGAGTTCTTTTGCCCACCTACCTTTGGCTTGGTCCAGCCTGGTTCTGAGTCCTTGAATGATGGTCCGATTAGTCACCTCAGCCTTCTCATTTATTTGAGGGTGAGCTATCGAGGTGAATCGATCATGGATGCCGTGCTCGGTGCATAACCCTTCGAACTCTCGATTGTCGAACTGTCACCCGTTGTCAGTGATGATACAATGGGGGAGTCTGAAGCAGCAAATAATTGACTTCCAAAAGAATTGGCGGACATTGGCTTTCGCGATTTAGGCTAGTGGCTCTGCCTCGACCCACTTGGTGAAGTAATCGATCGCCACTAGTAGGAATCTTCGCTATCCAGGTGCACGGGAAAATGGCGCCAAGATGTCCATTCCCCACTGGACAAAAGGCCAAGGGGCTGAGAGCCGGGAGATCGGTGCCACCGGCTAGCACTGTATGTTTGCATGGTGCTGGCATCTGTCGCACCTTTTAACGAAGTCGGTGGCGAACTCCCTCATGGTCTCCCAGAAGTACCCCTGGCGAAGGGCTTTTAAGCCAGTGTTCTCCCTCCTACATAGTTCCCATAGAGGCCTTCATGTATCTCTTGGAGTACAAAGGTTGCCTCTGCGATCCTGAGGTTCTTCAAGAGCGGGTAGGACTAAGATCGGCAGTAGAGCTGGCCCTCCATCAGAACGAACTGGGAGGCCTTCTTCTTGATGAGGGCCGCTTCTACACGGTCCTTGGGTAGGGAGCCATCGACAATGTACCTGACGCACTTGTCCATCCAGCTCGACTCAGGGGTGACTTGATGCACCTTCTCTAAGCCTTCGTAACTTGGACTTTCGAGGTACTCGATGTAAGTGCATCCCATTGATGAGTCCGGTAGGGTTGCGAGTCTAGATAGTGCATCCGTGCATGCATTCTCCCCATGGGGGATATGGAAGATGCTGGAGTGCCGGAAGCCCGTCATGCTCGAGCGGACCTACTCCAGGTACTTCATCATCTAGGTGTCCCTGGCTTCATACTCTTTGGAGACTTGTCCGGTAACCAGCTGGGAGTCGGTGAAGACTTTTAGATTCTGCACATCCAGCTTGTGGGAGACTCTTAGACCTGTGGTGCGGGCACCAGACTCAAAAGAAGACTTCAGGGCTCCATCTGGATCTCTGATTGACCTTGCCCAAAGAATTAAGATTTTCTGGTTTTGTAATAAGGGTTGACTTGGTCAACTCAATTTTAGTCTTGAGTCTGTATTTCCTTGCAATTTAAATTTTGTTGAGTCATGTTGACTCAGTACAAGTCCTAGTAGTGGTCTAGGTCTTCTCCAGGTTGGTGCCACTTTTTTATCAGTCAAGTCAAGGTCCAAGGTGCCACAATTTTTCTCCCAGGCCCAAGCAAGTGGGCGCCACACTCCCAGCCACACGCAAGAGTCCAGGAGGCGCCACATCTCCATCCAGTGTCTTTGGTCCCTACACCACAAGAAGTAAGTTCCTTTTTTTTTCTTGCACCACTTGGGAGAGAAATCCATTAAGATACCTCAATCTAAGGAGGAGCCAATTTCATTCCAGAAAAACCCAAGCCAAGATGGCAAGAATTTTTCTTGAAGAGAGGATCAAGGAGGTGCCCCACAATGTTCCATAAAAATCCAAGTTATAAAAGGGAAGAGAGCATGTCTTGGGGAGGAATTCAAGGAGGTTCCCAAAAGTTTCCAAAAGTGCCAAAGCCATGAAAGGAAGAAGCCTAAACTTGTGGAGCAAGACTAGGAGGTGTCCAAATGAGCCAAACCATGAAGGAAAAATCCTTGATTCATGGAGAGATACTAGGAAACACCCCCATAACCTGCCATTTGGAGCTGATTTTCAAGTTTTCTTGGAGATTTTGGGCTGCCCACTCATGGAAGGAGTCTTGGGAAGAGAATTTGATGCCTAAAGTGTGGGTTAGTCCTATTAGTCCCACATGGAAAATGTATAAAATTTTATTTCTTTGTTATGTCTATATATTCAACTCTATGTAACTCTTGAATTTACTAATGAATGAATTCAATTTCTGTGTGAGCAACTCTGTGTTTCTCTCTTCTGTACTTGTATTCAGGTGTTGAGCTCCGTGAGGGAGTAAATCCGGGTTCCCTAGGAACCTTGAGGAGGTGTGAGATCTCCAACCCCAAAACCCTAGGTTAGCCACTTAAATTCCAAACCCTAGCCACCATCATCTTCTTCACTCCACCAATCATCCAAACCCTAATCTACCTCATCATCTTACGGCCCCTCTCTTCCAAGTAGAGGCGACCACCAGCATCCAGGTCCAGATCAGCTACTTTGAATACAGAGCAAATCCCAGAGGAAGTCAGATCAGCATCCAGAAGAATCAGGATTTCAGCAACATCAATTTTTAAGTTCTTCTTATCTGGTAAATCCTTCCTTTAAGTATCTGGTTCCATAACTTGTTCTTCTTCTTTCCCAGATCCTGAGTTCAGGAGAAGCTAACTCTGCCAAAGGACCAGTATTGGAGGATCCATTGCGAAGATATCCGAATCCGAGGATCCAACAATCTGCTCAAGAGAGTTTTTCCACTAAACTCTGTGAAGATCACTGTCTGGTCCATAACCCTTCTCTTCTCTTTACTTCTGTCCTGTTGAAAGTTCAGAGCGAAACCCTAGGTCTGGGAGTTTCTCAACCCCCAGCAGTCCTTTACTTCTGAACTACTCTGATAATCTAGTTTCTTTGAATTGTGCTTTCAATTATTATATAGTTTCTTTCAACCTAGTTCAACTTTCCTTTGAGTCTAAGCCAACTTCTGAAAATAAAAAAAAAAAAAAGAATTAGACTTAATTTACTTCCGCATTGCATCATCTCTTTCGTTCTGCATCAATTTTGGTATCAGAGCTTTCTTTCTACATCATTTTTGGTATCAGAGCCCTATCTAGGGTTTCTGACTTGCTTGCATGTTTTGAGTGTCTCTCTTTTTTACTTTGTCTGCTCGAAGTAGACTCCCCAGGACGTCCGGTCCTAGGAACGAAGCAAGGTGCAAGCCTCCTCTTTGCATTCCATGGGGTGTTCCTAGGGCGTGTAGGGGATCCGCTGCGTTACAACTTCGTAGCAGGAATTGTAAACGGGGGAAGAATTCTATTTTCAGTCTGTAACTATCCTGTTGCAGGAATTGTCTATCATTGTAGGTAACTTCAAATTAGGTGATTTTTATTTTGCTGGAGCCAGTATAATTGAAACTATTTTACATAATTTTACTGTAATTTATTGGTTTCTGTGAAATTTCTGAGAGTTAAATTACAGCAATTCTGTTTCTGTGTTTCTGCAATTCAATTTTTTTTTTTGAGTGATCATCTCCTAATTCATCTTAAGGCAATTGAGCATCTAAGATAAGGGGAGGAGTTGATAACCTCTCCTTAGCCCAAAACCACCACCCATTCATTCGATCCTAAGCCTAATTTTTAAATTTATTAGACTTAATTTGCCCTAGTGGGCTAGGAACACCAACTGGTCAGGTCCAGCCTAGGGTTTAGTTAGTTTGTCTGGTTACTCTGTATGTGCTTTGTACTCAGTATCTAGAATGGTAATTCAGGGACTACGTCCCGAAGGGCTTGTGTGCCGGTCCGCCTACTTGGCCAATCACTGATTGGTGTCTAGGATTGGCAATTAGGGACCTAACACTCCCCTTACACCTGCCTGGCTGAGTCTCGAGTTACTACAGGCTAGCTTGCCACTCTGATTGGGCATCTAGTTTGGACTCTAGGTCTAGTGAGCCAGTAGTCACTTTAGTCTAGTCACATTCTGTGTGCTTGCTTGCATCATCATGTCCACCCGGAACGGACTACCCTCCCAACCTGGTCAAACCCAACCTGATTTAGAGGCCACGGTTAGAACTCTTACCGAAAGTATGAACAAATTGAGTCAGGATATGACTGCTACTGTTGCCCTGTTTAGGGAACAAGTCCATGAGGATCTTACCCAGCTTAGGGATCGAGTCCAAGTACTTGGGGAACCTAGACATCAGAATTGGACTCTTGACCCAGATTTTAATGTGCCTCAACCTCACCCACACCAGGAGCCTAGGAGGACCTTATACCGTGATCCCGAGCATAACCCTAGGAAGCCTAACCATGATATCTATAGTATGGATCGTGTCTATGAGAGGTCCTTACAATATTCTAGACCAGTCACTCAACAACCCAAGTCTTCTAGATCAAACCATTTAGATCCACACAGATGCCCAAGTAAGGTCTCTACTAGCTTGAAACCCAGTGTGACCCAGGTTCCTATATCGCAAGAATGTTGGTTTTGTGGAGAAAGAGGCCATAAATCTAGTCAGTGCCCATGCATAGGACTGGCTTGTGCACAGCTAAGTGGTAAGAATCCTAAGGATGACATTAATGAGGGAGAACCCAAGCCTACCAATGAGGAAGAAAGGTTAGGTATGACAAGCCCAGAATCAGTTGACCCGATTACCACTGACCCGAAACCCATTGAAGATGGCATCGAGGAAGTATATGATGCTGGCTTGAGTCTAGTTGATGAATATGAGGGGGAAGAACTTGAAGAATGTGACATCGATACTATTGGTTCATTACCTAAGGAGACCTTGGAGAGCAACCAAGTGGTAGGACCTAGTTCAGAAATTCAAGAGATTTGTGAGAACCAGGTTCCTTTAGTCAAATACCCCCAGGAAGAACTTATAGTGTTAGCCCGAGCTATCAGTTCGTATCCTCTAATGACAGTCATTCCCCAAGTACCAATTGAAGATCTTTGCGCTGAACTGTTTAAGTTTGCCCACCCTATGGTAGATCATCCCCTTAGGATGACTGAATCAAGCCTATTGAAAAAAAAGTATCAGAGCTTTCGTTCTGCATCATTTTCTGGCCTGTTGAAGACCACTTTTTCTGGCCTATCTTAAAAAGAGATGTAGCACACATTGTGGCTAGGTGTCGAACCTGCGCTGTTGCCAAACAGCGAAAACAGAACACCGGCCTTTATACCCCACTCCCTGTCCCAGATCGTCCTTGGCAAGATGTGAGTATGGACTTTGTGTTAGATTTGCCTAAGACCCAGAGGAGGCATGACTCTATCTATGTCGTAGTCGACCGATTTTCTAAGATGGTCCATTTCTTTCCTTGTTCCCAAACTTTTGATGCATCTAAGGTAGCCACCCTGTTCTTTAATGAGATAGTTCGACTCCATGGCCTACCTAAGATAATTGTTTCAGATAGGGATGTCCGGTTTACCAGCTATTTTTGGAAAACCCTTTGGCATAAGTTAGGGACAAAACATAAGTTTTCAACTGCCTATCATCCCCAAACTGATGGCCAAACCGAAGTAGTGAACCGTAGTTTAGGCAATCTGTTAAGGTGTCTTGTTGGTGAAAACATTAGGAACTGGGATTTGTATTTTGTCCAGGGCTGAAATTGCATTCGATGTTTCGATCAATAGGTCTATAGGCTAGAGTCCCTTTGAAATTGTTCATGGATACAAGCCTCACACACCACTTGATCTGATTTCACTATTAGCCCACACACATAAGTCTCTTGATGCACTTGCATAGCATGTAAAGGACTTGCATAAAGAAATTCATGCCAAAATAACATTAAGTAATGAAACTTATAAGAAGTTGGCTGATTCTCAAAGATGAGTCAAAACTTTTGTTGAGAGAGACTATGTAATGATTAGGTTAAGGCCTGAGCGGTTTTTTCCTGGAACCATTAAAAAGTTACATGCTAAAGGAGCTGGACCATTTAGAGTAGTGAAGAGAGTAGGATCCAATGCCTATGTGCTCGAGTTGTCTCCAGAACTAGGCAATAGCTCTACTTTCAACATTACAGACTTAGTAGAGTATAGGGAGCCAGCTGTGATTCCTAGTAAGCCTTTGAAACCTAATCCTATTATTGAGAGTGATCCTGATCCTGTGTGTCCACCAACAAACTGGCCTGTGAGGAAAGAGCAGATTGAAAAGATCCTGGATGATCAGGTTATCTCTACTCGTAATCGAGGATACCAAAGATACCTGGTCCGCTGGCAAGGAAGGCCAGATTCTAATGACTCTTGGATCTCCAGAGAAGAATTACAAGAATTGGACCCAAACCTCTTGGAGAGATACCAGAGCCAGCTTGATCCATACTCGACAGGGTCGAGTTCCTCCCACCCCAGAAGAATTGGTGCGGGCACTAGACACAAAAGAAGACTTCAGGGCTCCATCTGGATCTCTGATTGACCTTGCCCAAAGAATTAGGGTTTTCTGGTTTTGTAATAAGGGTTGACTTGGTCAACTCAATTTTAGTCTTGAGTCTGTATTTCCCTGTAATTTAAATTTGTTGAGTCATGTTAACTCAGTACAAGTCCTAGTAGTGGTCTAGGTCTTCTCCAGGTTGGTGCCACTTTTTTTTCAGTCAAGTCAAGGTCCAGGGTGCCACATTTTTTCTCCCAGGCCCAAGCAAGTGGGCGCCACACTCCCAGCCACACGCCAGAGTCCAGGAGGTGCCACATCTCCATCCAGTGTCTTTGGTCCCTACACCACAAGAAGTAAGTTCCTTTTTTTTCTTGCACCACTTGGGAGAGAAATCCATCAAGATACCTCAATCCAAGGAGGAGCCAATTTCATTCCAGATAAACCCAAGCCAGGATGGCAAGAATATTTCTTGAAGAGAGGATCAAGGAGGTGCCCCACAATGTTCCATAAAAATCCAAGTTATAAAAGGGAAGAGAGAATGTCTTGGGGAGGAATTCAAGGAGGTTCCCAAAAGTTTCCAAAAGTGCCAAAGCCATGAAAGGAAGAAGCCTAAACTTGTGGAGCAAGACTAGGAGGTGTCCAAATGAGCCAAACCATGAAGGGAAAAACCTTGATTCATGGAGAGATACTAGGAGACACCCCTATAACCTGCCATTTGGAGCTGATTTTCAAGTTTTCTTGGAGTTTTTGGGCTGCCCACTCATGGAAGGAGTCTTGGGAAGAGAATTTGATGCCTAAAGTATGGGTTAGTCCTATTAGTCCCACATGGGAAATGTATAAAATTTTATTTCTTTGTTATGTCTATATATTCAACTCTATGTAACTCTTGAATTTACTGATGAATGAATTCAATTTCTGTGTGAGCAACTCTGTGTTTCTCTCTTCCGCACATGTATTCAGGTGTTAAGCTCTGTGAGGGAGTAAATCCGGGTTCCCTAGGAACCTTGAGGAGGTGTGAGATCTCCAACCCCAAAACCCTAGGTTAGCCACTTAAATTCCAAACCCTAGCCGCCATCATCTTCTTCATTCCACCAATCATCCAAACCCTAATCTACCTCATCATCTTACGGCCCCTCTCTTCCAAGTAGAGGTCGACCACCAGCATCCAGGTCCAGATCGGCTACTTCGAATACAGAGCAAATCCTAGAGGAGGTCAGATCAGCATCCAGAAGAATCAGGATTTCAGCAGCATCAACTTTCAAGTTCTTCTTATCTGGTAAATCCTTCCTTTGAGTATCTGGTTCCATAACTTGTTCTTCTTCTTTCCCAGATCCTGAGTTCAGGAGAAGCCAACTCTACCAAAGGACCAGTATTGGAGGATCCATTGTGAAGATATCCGAATCCGAGGATCCAACAATCTGCTCAAGAGAGTCCTTCCACTAAACTCTGTGAAGATCACTGTCTGGTCCATAACCCTTCTCTTCTCTTTACTTCTGTCCTGTTGAAAGTTCAGAGCGAAACCCTAGGTCTGGGTGTTTCTCAACCCCCAGCGGTCCTTTACTTCTGAACTACTCTGATAATCTAATTTCTTTGAATTATGCTTTCAATTATTATATAGTTTCTTTCAACCTAGTTTAACTTTCCTTTGAGTCTAAGCCGACTTCTAAAAATATATAAAAAAAAAAAGAAAAAAAAAGAATTAGTCTTAATTTACTTCCGCATCGCATCATCTCTTTCGTTCTGTATCAACCTGGGATAGTGCCTCGTACTATGCTTGGTTGTTTGTTGCGGCGAATTTGAAATGGAGGGCACATTCTATCACAACTCCATCGCTGTTGGTGAGGATGAGGCCTGCTCTGCTCCCGCCGGAATTGGATGCGCTGTCCACATGGAGGATCCAAGGTTCCTCCCCTGGTCCGAGCTCCGTTATTGTCTGCTCTGGCTCCTCGGCGAACCTGGTGCACTTGACCACGAAGTTAGCTAGGACTTGGGCCTTCTACGAGGACCTCGGCCTGTACACTATGTCGAATTTGCTGAGCAGCAAGGACCACTTGGCCAACCTCCCGGAAGTCTCAGGATGGTTGAGTATGGTCCTCAATGGCTGGTCCATCATGACCACTATCGGGTGTGCTTGGAAGTAGGGCCTGAGATACTTAGCAGACATAATTAGTGCAAAAATGAGTTTCTTGGAGCGAGTATACCTGATCTCCGCATCGCAGAGGATTTTACTGGTGTAGTATACCAGCTTTTGAAATTTGTCCTCGTCTGCGCGGACGAGAACCGAGCTGACGGCTCCGAGTGTAATCGCCAGATAGAGCAGGAGCTCCTCCCCCTCTTCCGGCTGGAGAGCAATGGAGGAGAGGTGAAGAATTTCTTCAGCTCCTCAAAGGCTGTCCTGCACTCCTCCATCCAGGTGAAGTCGTGCATCTTGCGCAGCGCCCTGAAGAATGGAAGGCAACGGTCAGCCAACCTCGAGATGAACCTACTGAGAGCGGCAATATGCCCCGTTAGGTGCTGGACCTGCTTCTTGGAGGCCGAGTGCTCCATGTTGATGATTGCCTGGACCTTCTTTAGGTTTGCTTCGATGCTTCTCTAGGTAACCATAAAGCCGAGGAACTTTCTTGCCGCCACTCCGAAGGCGCACTTCACTGGATTCAGCTTCATCTGATGCTGCTGTAGGTTGTGGAAGGATTCAGCAAGGTCAGTGACATGGCTCGAGCTCGGCTTGCTCATGACGAGCATGTCATCCACATACACTTGCATGTTCCTGCCAATTTGGTCCTTGAAGACCTTATTGACCAGACGCTGGTACGTGGCTCCTGCATTCTTCAGACCAAAGGGTATCATCCTGTAGCAGTATGTCCCCTGGTCGGTGATGAAGGTGGTGTGCTCCTCGTCCTCTTGGTGCATGCGGATCTGGTTGTATTTGGAGAATGCATACATAAAGGAGAGAAGCCTGTGGCTAGGGGTGGCATCCACCAGCTAGTCAATCTTCAATAGAGGAAAGCTATCCTTCGGGCATGCTTTGTTGAGGTCGGTGTAGTCTACACAGATCCTCCACTTGCCTTTGTGCTTCCTTATCATCACCACGTTCGCCAGCCAGCTTGGATATTGGACCTCCCGAACGAAACCAGCGACTAGGAGTTTGTCAACTTCCTCCTTGATAGCTGCCTGCCCCTTCGAGGTGAAGCTTTTCTTCTTCTACCGAACTGGCCTGTGCTTTGGGTCAACACTCAATTTGTGAGTAATGATATCAGGAGGAATACCTGGCATGTCCACCACTGCCCAAGCGAATACATCCGTGCTTGCCCATAGAAATTCCAGTAGTTGAGCCCTCTCCTCCTCGGTAGCTGGGCTCCAATCTGCACCATCTTCGTGGGGTCATCTTCGAGCGGATAAGAGAGTAGGCACTCGACCGGGCCTCCCCGGGGGTCTTGGGCCCTTTGGTCGAGATCATCTGCCCTGGGATCATCCTTGGGGACCTTGGCCCTAGGGAGGGTTTGAAAGCAATGTTGCACTAGCTGGGGTGCTCCCCTCATTTCTCCGACATCATAGGGAGTAGGGAACTGCACAAGTAGCCTCTTGGTGGAGACCATGACGTCGAGCAAGTTGAGCCTGGATCGGCCCGGGATAACATTGTTGGCGGAAGGAAGCCTGACAACCGTGAAAGTCATCATAATGATGCTCTACCGAGGTAGGGTCCCAGCAGTGATCGGGAGAGTGATCTCTCCCTCTACCCTTACAGAATCACCTGTGAAACCTACAAGGGGCGTATGCACAGGTTTGAGTTAATCGGAAGAAAGGTTCATCCCGGAGAAGGCATCATAAAAATGCACATCTGTGGAGCTTCCACTATCAACCATGATGCATTTTATAGGATGCTTCGTGATCATCATCTCGATGACCATGGCATCATTATTTACATTTTTTCTCCCGTCTTTCCCTTCCCTCATAAAGGGGAGTACATTCTCAGGATCCCCTGCCCCCAGGGCCTTCTTAGGCATGCACGTGGCTCCCCAGGAGATCATGCCCACTGGCTTCTCGGTAGGGTGGTTGTCAATGGCTGGAGCTGGCAGGAGAGCGACGAGCGCCTGGGATTCCACCCGAGGTCTGCCCCCCATGAACCTTTTGAGGTAGCCCCTCTTGATGAGTTCTTTGATTTCCCACTTGAGGTTGCAGCATTCCTCAATGTCATGGCTATGGTCATGGTGAAAGTGACAGAACTTCATTTTATCATGGCCAGTGGAGGACTTCATTGGAGGCGGGCATCTCAGGTAGTCCTCGCCTTCAATCTCCATGAGGATTTTTATCCTCAAGGCGAGAAGGGGGGTATAACTCTCCTCGGGAGTGGGAGCGCCTTTCGGTCTTGTCCACGTATGGGAGTTCGAAACCTGAGGCACTGGCTTCCGGGTTTCGAGAGTCTCGGTGGGGGTCAGCTTCTTCAGTGGCTTCCCGTCGAGCTCCCATCTCGTACAATCATCCTCCTTAATGCGGATGTAATTTTGGGCTCGGAGGAGGAGCTCAGAATAAGTCTTGGGGGGCTTCTTGTCGAGCGAGTAGGTCAGGCGGGAGGTCCTGAGCCCTCGCTTTAGTGCCAACATGGCAACTGGCTCATCAAGATTGTAGATCTCCAACGTGGCAGCCTTGAAGTAGGCCACGTAGTCCTGCAGCGGCTCGTGGTCCTGCTACCAGATGGAGAAGAGGCTGTCTGCCTCTTGTGGCAACTTCCGACAGGCATCAAAGTAGGCCATGAACTTCTGCCCTAACTGGGCGAAAGAGTTGATGCTCTCCGGCTCCATGCGGGTGAACCACACCCGGGTTGCCTTCCAGAGAGTAGCAGGAAAGGTGACATAGAGGAGGGCATCAGTGGCCCCCTGGACCCTCATGAGAGCCCGATAGCTTTCCAGGTGGTCCAGGGGGTTGGTGGTCCCATCGTAAGGATCCACCTGCGGCATACAAAATCGACTCGAAATCAACTCCCCTTGGATTTCTTGGAAGAAAGAGGGACGGGCGTCGTAGCTCGCTGGATCGCTAGCTAAGCCCGGTAGATTGGCAAATCGGTGGGATAACTTTGCCAACTTGCAGTCAGGCTCCTCAAGGTGCTTCTCTGCCACGCACCTGATGGCTTCGTCAGTGGACCCCTCTTCCGAAGGAGACGGAGAAGGTGACATGGGTGCGTGGCACCCGTGCCGGGGGGTCTTACTTTTCCTACCTCGATGGGGCTTGGATGCTACCCACCCAAGGTTTGGTGAGTAGCTCTCCCTGCCGGCAGACCCAGCTCGTTGTCTTTTCACCGGAGTTTGATGGCTACCCCAGTTGTCAGTGATGGCCCATGGCTATGAAGGCCTTCCTTGGAAGGAATGCAAGTTATCACGGGGTGCTGCGACATGAGCCGCGGGAGTCCTTGGCTACTGGTGGGTAGCCAAGGACCGGTGTTGGTGCTGAAGCTGGCGCACTACTGTGACGAGGACCTGCATTTACTGGGTGAATGCGGCCAGATGAGACTCCACCGGAGGTGGTTGAACCGGAGCGGATGGCCCTGCCTCTGGGTTGCGCAGGTTCCCTTGGGAGGGGGAGTCCCCTACATAGTCGAGGCCTCTCGCACCCATGTCATCACCATCCTTCCATGGAACTTGCTTGTAGAAGAGAAAAAAGGGGGGGGCTTGAACTAGGTCAAGGACTGTTCACAGGGACACCCCCCTACCTGGTGCACCAATCTGTTGCAACCACGATCACCGTGGCCTGTAGCTGTTGTCGGTGCCAGAGTGCACTACCTTCACTTTCTCGTCGTCTAGTGATCTTGGACCAACAAAACAGGGGTAGTGACTTGGGCCGGGATTTCTGGAGGGGGCACTTCGACGGTCATGTCAATGATGATCCAGGGGAACAGATCCTCCTGGTCGATCCCCTCTTGATGGACTCCATGCTAGGAGGAGTAAGTAGTGTGAGAGTAGGATGCAAGGGGGAAGAATGACTTGTGTAGAGGGATTCTTTGTGTGGCCTTTCTGCCTGCCCTTGCTTAGATTTGCTTGTGGTGCTATGCTCTTCTGGTTGAGCTTGCACTTGTGTTTGAGTGGTATTGCTTATGTCTTGCTTGTTGTTTGTTATTGTTACCTCCGAGTTTTGTAGTCTAGGTTACCGTTGGGCGCTCGTCTTGGGATCTCCGCTGGGCTGTCAGGCACGTGCAGCGATGTCCCGAGATGCCTTTCTCAATTCGTGATAGGGAAAGTTGTCACGTATTCTAACATTCCCTCTGGTCGCCTCATATGGGAAAACCTGGCAATACCTCGATTGGTGGGCCACCACCCCTAGGATTCTAATCTCCTAGTTGACTTCCTCTTTCAGGTGGTTCAGGCAGTTGGTGAGGAGCATGGCACCTCGATCCATGGGTCTCTCCCCTTTCTGGTGTAACTAGTGGCTGCAGGCAGTCATTTTAGTCTGGCAGATGTCTTAGTGCAATCCTCGGGCGGCTCATTGGTGTCCTGGGATGGCGGTGCTTATGCCTGAGCTGGAGGCTGAGCTGGAAAGGTAGGGCTCAACTCTGACCTAAGCATGCCGAGCTCGCGGGATCGCCTCGGTGGAGGAGGGCAGAGTGCGGGCCCAGTCTAGAGGGCTTGACCTCGAAGATGCTCTACGTGGCGGAGGAGTGCTAAGCTCGACTCCGACCATGGGGCTCGATCTCTCAGGGGCTCGCTTTGGATAGTAGAGTGCAGGCCCGGTCTAGAGGGCTCGACCTCGAAGAGGCTCCACGTGGCGGAGGAGGGCTGAGCTCGACTCCGACCACGAGGCTCGATCTCCGAGGGGCTCGCTCTGGAGGGCAGAGCATGGGCCCGGTCCAGAGGGCTCGAGCTCGAAGAGGCTTCACGTGGCGGAGGAGGGCTGAGCTCGACTCCGACCACGGGGCTCGATCTCCGAGGGGCTCGCTCTGGAGGGCAGAGCGCAAGCCCGGTCCAGAGGGCTTGACCTCGAAGAGGCTCCACGTGGCGGAGGAGGGCTGAGCTCGACTCTGACCACGGGGCTCGATCTCTAAGGGGCTTGCTCTAGAGGGCAGAGCATGGGTCCGGACCTGATGGCTCAACCTCCGAGGAGGGGCTCGATCTGGAGGGCACCGCTCGGCTCCGACCTAGGCATCCCGGGCTCGCGGGTCCGACCTGGCAGAGGATGGAGCTCGATTTTGACAAGGCGATCCCGTTGTCCTGGCGGATCTCAGCCCGGCGAGGAAGTCCGAGCAGGGGAATTGATGCGGTGTCTGACACGGCGGCTTTCTTTGATGTGGCGCCTGTCAGCTACCCCACGTCAGCGATCTTGCCACATCACTCTTGAATGATTGCTTGATGTGACTTGACTTGGAATCTTTTCAAGAACACCTTTGGAAAGATGAAATGAAAGGCTTTTCAGTAGAATCTTTCCTTTTTTGCTTTTGGAAGTGGAGTTCTTGAAGAAGGGCTTTAACTCTTGGATATTTCTTTGTTTTCAACTTTTCTCTTTCTTTATAAGTGAGTTTGGTGAAGCTTAAATATATTAAAAACACCCAAAAAAACCATTTGTAGACCGTTAGGGATCAAAAGCTAGCCATTTAGAGCTAAAAACAATGATTTCAGGCTGTCAGAAAATAGATCCGTTGAGGCTGTCAGAACCCGAGTGTCGATACTTGGCTATCAAGTATCGACACTTGGCTATCAAGTGTCGACACTTGAACTTTCAAGTGTCGATACTTGACTCACAGGTGTCGACACTTGACACAAAAACTTCTCCATGGCCAAGTTATGAATTTTCAAAAAGTCTCAGGCCTTGAGTCGACACTTGGGAACTTAAGTGTCGACACTTGAGTTTTAGGTGTCAACACTTGAGTTATGAGTGTCGACACTTGGCATGCCATGGAAAATTTTTATGTGCCAAATGCTAAAGTATCGACACTTGGGCTCCCAGGAGTCGACACTTGGCTCAATAATTTTTAGAAATAAGTGCCAATCAAGCCAAAAATATAAAGATATTTCATGAAACTTAAATGCAACATATATAAATAATAATTAAACTTATTTGTGCCTTTTTTGGATGAAAAAGACTCCTCAAATTGTAAAAAATGCTTTGTGCCAAAGCATTCCATGATACTCTAAATTTGAGAATTTGAGGTGCTTGATTCATGAAAACTCATAACTCCAAATAAACATTAGTACAAAATATGTACTCAACGTTTTGTTATTCATCAAAATCACAAAGTAGAGCCAACAATCTCTCCCCTTTTGATGATGACAAAACCTTGAGTATTTAAACATTCAAATTCAATTTTCAGAAATGACACTTCATAAACATGATCCCAAGCTCATACAACACAAATTTAATGGATGAGAGGTATAATTTAAGTACAGAAACTACATTTACCCTCCCCTTTAGTAAGACATTTTGTGTTAGATCATTTTAGAGCATTTCATATCAGAGCAAGTATTGAAGTATAAAATTTGAAATTTGAAAAACTTTATATCCTACTCTCCCTTTTTGTCAATCATTAAACAGCAAAGGGAGTAAACTCCCCCTCAATAAATGCACTTAGACAAAGAAGGTATTAGAGCTCAGACAAGTTTAGATTTTCAAAGGTAAACAGGTATAAGAGCCTAATAGAAGGGTATCAAAGCCAATATAAACAGGTATCAAAATTTAAACAAGTGAATTCAAGCCATGTAAGCACGAAAGTGGAATATAAATATATATATGAAATATTTTTAGTACAAAACTTGTTGAATCAATCAACAACACTGAAACATACAACTAGAGTACATAAGCATGAAACATACATGATAAAAGATAACAACATAAAGAACATCTATGAGGCTAATCCTCATTAGATGGGAACTCAAAAGATTTAGGACCTGTGATCCTAGACCTAGGTACTAAGGCTTTAGGAGGTCCTTGGGCTAAAACCCTACGACTCCTAGTGCGGGTAGAAGGTCCAAGTGCGGGTACAACCCTAGAAGATCTAGTAGGGGGAAGGGGAAGAGTCTTAACATGTGTGATGAACACAAGTGCAGTAGAGATAGGCGTATCACATGGGTCAACTAGAGGAACTGCAGGAGTTTGTGGAACATGACTGACCATCTCATATCTGTCCGCACCACCATCACTATCGCTGTCACTGTTGTCATCAAAAGCTCTGTCCTCACTCCCATCATCATGATCACCACCATCAACAGTATCGTCATGTCCATCCGGGTGGTCATCATCGTCACCAACATCATCAACATGTGGGGCTATAGGAGCTGCTAGAGAAAGAAGGGATCTGAGCAAGTCCTCAATACGGGCGAATCCAGCCTCCACGATGCGACGCATCTCAGTATGCTCCAAAGTAGTATGGGCTCGAAGGCCCTCGATCTCGATGCGTAACTGAGTCATCCTGACACCAAGTCCAATAATCTCGCTCCTCGACTAAGTGAACTACTACCTGGCATGCTCCTCAAAGGATATATCAGTGGTAGACGGAGGAGGAGCCGAAGGAGTAGCAGCAGGAGTCACCGACTCTGTCTCTGATGCAGGACCAATGCGGGGAGGTGTATCAACTAGCCCTGATGGCCTGGCCTCTACCTCTCTTAGCTCATCCTCTTCATCTGGCTCCTGACCAGACTCTCTGCGAATCCATCGACCAGCGACCAATCTATAACCCATCCGATGTAGGGACCGCTCATCATAAACATCTGTGTGAAGTATCTCCTTAGAGGTCTCCCCCTCCAAAGGAACTCGGTAAGCTCAGAATAGATGAGTGAGTGCCATCCCGTATGGCAAACGGTGTCTCCTCTGTGTCACTGCGTCTCGTATCTGAGCCAACATAAGTGATGGGAGGTCTATCTAAGTCCTCTAGGTCAAGCTCACCATGAGCATCAGCTCCCGCTCCATAATAAAATCAAACCATCCAGTCTTCGAGAGTAGAATCCTCACTATGATATGATGGAGTAGGCGCATCTCGACCGATAGCTGGTTCACGGTGACCACTGTCACTCCATGAACATCCTCTCTCTCTAGGATGCACCAAAAGGCCTCCTCCCTATCCTCAATAGAAAAGATACAAATACCTCTGTGAGGGATCTCCTATACTTGACTCAAGACCTCCTCAGACAAAGAAATCTAAACACCTCTGATAGTAGTGCTCCACATCAGACGATGGCAATCCAGTCCTTCATAAAACTCCCATACCAAGTGAGGAGAGTATCTCTCCTGCATGGTGCAGAAGGGTACTAGTCCAGCCTCTGAAAGTGTCTGCTTGATCTGAAAATGCTGCCGGTCGAAGAAATCTAGAATAATCCACCTGCCGGTTGCCACTGCCTTCCCTGCCATCCTCTCTGTAGGAGAGATCCTGGAGCTGTCGAACTATTGGACTAACCAATGTCATGTCTGGCCTTAGATCTCCTCTCAACTGAGCTCTATCCGAACTTTCTCTTGATTGCCAATCTCTTCCTAGGACCCATGTCAATCAGGTTGAGGGAAGAAAGGGAAGGAAGAAAAAAGTAAATATAAAGAATTGGGATAGGTCTGAACAATGGTTTGGCCAAGAGTGTGACTGAAAGAGAGGGAAAATAGGTCTAAGTTTGATTGAAAAAAGTTACTAGTTTAAAGTAATAGCTAGGGTTTGTTTCAAAATGAAAATGAAATCAAAAAAAGCTTTAGGTTAGGAATTGACCGTAAAACATGAAATTGGAGGATAAAAAGTTTAGGAAAATAATTAAAACAGAGAAATCAAACAATGCCCAATGAAATTAACCTTTTGTTCGGTAGAAAAATCAGTTTAAATAAACATCAAAAGGTGGTTTTGCCCTAAAACTTCAATTCGATAATGAAATTAAGTGAAATCAGAGACAAAATAAAACATAAATTCCAAAAACAAACATATAATGCATTTAAATGAATGAAATCCAAGAAATCTGAACTTAAATCGAAGAAGAATTAGGGTTTTCGACCAAAATACTCAATACAACAGTAAAAGGGGTGAAAACGAACGATCACGGTGGGGAACCGGTCCAAAAACGAGAGGAAATCCAAGAAATATACGGACAAAAAGATTTCCCACCAATTAGAAACCCAAAAATGATGCAAAAACACAAAAAACCAAATTTAAATGAGATAAAATGGATAAAAATGAGAAAATCTAGGGTCTACGATTTGAATGTGAAGGAGGAGGGAGATGATTACCTGGATTTGAAGGGGAAAAGGGGGAAAACGACTGTTTCGGAGGTTAGAGGAGACTTGGTGACCACTACGGCACTTGAGAAAAGGGGGGAAATGAAATACAAAAGGGTTCAGTTCTGCCCTAAAAAACCTAAAATTTTTGCAAGTGTCGACACTTCAAATTTCTCATGTGTCGACACTTGGTCAGGTGTTAACACTTCACAAAATCCAAGTGTCGACACTTGGCCAAGAAATTTTTGAGAAAAAATCATAAAAATTCTCAAAAATCAGGGAATGTTTTTAAAAGGTTTTGAGAATCAATAAAAGTGATTTTGAGTAAAATAAATTGGGTAGGGTTGAATTTGAGAGAGTTCTAAGAGAATGGATCAATGACTCCTAACTCTCTTCTAATTATATAAAATCTCTCTTCACTCAAAGGTTTGGTAAATACATCAGCTAGTGATCATCAATACACACAAATTCAAGTATCATATTAGAGTTTTGTACATGATCTCTTATGAAATGATGTCTTATTTCAATGTATTTACTTTTTGAATGTTGCACAGGATTCTTAGTCAGATTGATTGTACTAGTATTATCACATCTTATGGGTATCTTAATTAGTTTAATACCAAAGTCTTTGAGTTGTTGTTTGATCCATAGGATTTGAGCATAACATCTTCCAACTGCTATATATTCGGCTTCTGTCATAAATAGAGCAACTGAATTCTATTTCTTGCTACTCCATGAGATCAAATTGACTTCAAGAAACTTACAGGTTCCACTAGTACTTTTACGATCAAGTTTACACCCAGCAAAGTCAGTATCAGAATAAGCAATCAACTCAAATAAAGAATCTCTAGAGTACCGAAGATCAATATCAATTGAGCTAGACAGATATCAAAGTATGCGTTTAACAGCCAAAAGATGAGACTCTTTAGGGGCAGACTGATATCTTGCACACATACAAACACTGAACATAATATCTGGCCTACTAGTAGTTAAATATAGCAATGAGCCTATCATTCCTCTATAAAGCTTTTGGTCAATAGATTTACCTGATTCATCTTTGTCAAGCTTACAAGAAGAGCTCATTGGTGTACCAAAAGGCTTAGTGTTCTCTATCCCAAACTTCTTCAGTATTTCCTTTGTGTACTTAGCTTGGTTGATGAAGATCCCCTCTTTGGTTTGCTTTATCTAGAGTCTGAGAAAGAAGTTAAGTTCTCCCATCATGCTCATCTCGAACTCACCCTGTATTAACTTTGCAAAGTCTTGACAGAGAGATTCGTTAATAGCACCGAATATAATGTTATCCACATACACTTGTACTACTAAGAGATCATCATTCTTCTTTTTCAAAAATAGAGTAATATCTACATTACCTCTAGTAAAATCATTTTTGAGCAAGAAAGAACTTAAACGATCATACCAAGCTCTTGGAGCTTGTTTCAAACCATACAAAGCTTTATGAAGTTTAAAAACATGATTTGGAAATTCAGGATTTTCAAAACCAGGAGGTTGTTCAACATAAACTTCTTCTTCGATAAAACCATTCAAAAAGGCACTTTTGACATCCATTTGAAATAATTTAAAATTCATAAAACAAGCAAAAGCCAATAATAGCCTAATTTTCTCAAGTCTAGCCATAGGAGCAAAGGTTTCATCAAAATCAATCCCTTCCTCCTGATTGTATCCTTTGGCAACTAGTCTAGCTTTATTTCTTGTAACAATTCCATTTTCATCAAGTTTATTTCTAAAAACCCATTTTATGCCAATAATTGAAACATTTGAAGGTCTATCTACTAAAGTCCAAACATTATTTCTTTTAAATTGATTAAGTTCATCTTGCATAGCATTAATCCAATTACAATCATTTTCAGCTTCTTCAATAATTTTAAGTTCTATTTGAGATACAAATGCTAAATAGTCACAAATATTTCTAAGAGATGATCAAGTACTTACACCTTTAGATGGATCACCAATGATAAGTTCTTTGGGGTGTCCATGAGCATACCTCCATTCTTTAGGTAAAGGATCAGGTAATGATGCATTTTTATTTTCTTGATCTTGTCCTCTTTCATTATTTTGATCATCTTCTTGTTCCTTAGTAGGCTCTTCATTGTTGTTCACCTCTTCAGTTCTTTTGATACCTGTTTCATCACAAAGCACATCTTCTTTTCTAGAAGATTTATGGTTAGATTCATTAAATACAACATGTATGGATTCTTCAACAACAAGTGTTCTTCTGTTGAAGACCCTGTATGCCTTGCTAGATGTAGAGTAGCCTCGAAAGACACCCTCATCTGACTTGGCATCAAATTTGCTTAAATTATCTTTACCATTGTTTAAGATGAAACAACGGCATCAAAAACACGAAAATATCTAATTGAAGGTTTTCTACCCTTCCAAAGCTCATACGGTGTTTTCTTTAAAATCGGTCGGATTAAAACATGGTTCAAAATATAGCATACAGTGTTTATGGCTTCCATCCAAAAATATCTAGGTAAGTCATTTTTGCAAAGCAAGGTGCGTGCCATTTCTTCAAGAGTTCTATTTTTCCTTTCTACCATCCTATTTTATTGAGGTGTCCTAGGTGCTGAAAAATTATGATGAATGCCATTTTCAATACAAAATCAGAGTTTTCTACCCTATTTTGTTGAGGTGTCCTCGCTGTCACTCCAGGTTGCCATCATGGCCTTCTTTCTTAGTCTTCTTCTGCTTTTCTTAAGTAGAGGGCAATCCACTTTTAAGTAGCCCAGTTTCTTGCATTCAAAGCATGTGGGCTGCTCCTTTTTCTCCTTCTCCTTCTCTTTGCTCATCTCTCCTTTTAGAGGTTTCTTCTTGAAGTTAAACTTTTTCTTCCTCATGAACCTTCTAAATTTTCTTGCCATAAGAGCCGTCTCATCTTCTTCATCTTCTTCTTTGGAGTCCTCACTTGAATCATCTTTATTTGTAGACTTGAAAGCAATCACTTTCTTTTTCTTGTCAACATCCACATTCTTTTGCTTCAATGAAAGCTCATATGTCATCAATGAGCCCAACAATTGCTCGAGTGGAAGAGTGTTGACATCCTTGGCTTCTTCTATAGCAGTTACCTTGGCATCCCATGAAGCCGAAAGAAACCTAAGAAGTTTGTTTACAAGTTCACCGTTAGATATAATCTTTCCTAAGCTTCTCATGCCATTCACAATATTTGTGAACCTTATATACATCTCACTTATAGATTTAGTAGGTTCCATTTTAAACATTTCATATGTGTGAATGAGCATGTTAACTTTAGTTATTTTCACTTGGTGAGTACCCTCATGGGTAACCTCAAGTGTGTCCCATATTTTCTTAGTAGAGAGACAGTTAGAGATTCTATTGAATTCACTCAGATCTAGTGAGCAAAACAATATATTCATAGCCTTAGCATTAAGCTCTATTTGCTTAATGTTATTCTCATCCCAATCATCTTTCATTTTTGGAGTGAGAATGCCATTAACTAACATAGTAGGCTGATGAGGACCTTTGATGATTGTCCTCCACAGATTATAATCAATGGCTTGAATGAATATGTGCATGCGAGTCTTCCAATACGTGTAATTTATGCCATTAAATAGTGAGGGACGGTTTGAAACTTGACCTTCAACAATACCCATACCTATTGGGACTGCCATGATCTTTTACTCAAGATCCTTGGACCTACAAGAGAGTACCGGGGCTCTGATACCACTTGTTGCCCAGAAATGGAGCCCAAGATGGGGGTGAATTGGGTCTTTTAAAAAATAAAATAAATATGTGAAGGCCGTGTAGTGTTTGTGGATAATGCACTTAAGTAAATGTAGCGAAAAACAATAATTAAAGTGCAGGAATTAAAGTGCAGGAATTAAAGTACAAATAGATAAAATAGATAATCACAACACAAACACAATGTTTTATAGTGGTTCGGTGTTCTCCAAACACCTACGTTCACTCCCCAAACTCCCCATAGGAATTTCCAATATAATCTCTTTAAAGATTACAGCCGATTTATTTTCCAAGGCTCACAAGTCAAAACCTAAGTTGGTTTTATCACCTAGGCTCACCAACAAACCTTTATACTTGTTTTGGCTTTGGGCTTACAAGTCAACCCTAGTTGGTTTTGGCTTACCAACAACCTTACAACCTACTTTCAAGAACCTTGAAAGCTAGGTCAAACAGCAATAAATTCAGAATACAAGAATTTAACACAAACAAACTCTCTTCTTAGAGTGGATGAGGAATCTTTGAAGCTCTTGAATGATTGCTTGATGTGACTTGACTTGGAATCTTCTCAAGAACACTTTTGGAAAGATAAAATGAAAGGCTTTTCAGTGGAATCTCTTCTTTTTTGCTTTTGGAAGTGGAGTTCTTGAAGAAGGGCTTTAACTCTTGGATATTTCTTTATTTTCAACTTTTCTCTTACTTCATAAGTGAGTTTGGTGAAGCTTAAATATATAAAAAACTCCTAAAAAACCATTTTAGACTGTTAGGGATCAAAAACTAGCCGTTTAAAGCTAAAAACAATGATTTCAGGCTGTCAGAAAATAGATCCGTTGATGCTGTCAGAACTCGAGTGTCGAGACTTGGCTGTCAGGTGTCGACACTTGGCTGTTAGGTATCGATACTTGACTTCCAGGTGTCAACACTTGATCTTTCAAGTGTCGACACTTGACTCACAGGTATCGACACTTAACACAAAAACTTCTCCATGGCTAAGTTCTGGATTTTCAAAAAGTCTCGGCCTTGAGTCGACACTTGGAAACTTTCAGGTGTCGATACTTGAGTTTTGAGTGTCGACACTTGGCGTGCCATGAAAAATTTTTGCGTGCCAAATGCTGAAGTGTCGACACTTGGGCTCCCAGATGTCGACACTTGGTTCTGCAATTTTCAGAAATAAGTACCAATCAAACCAAAAATATAAAGATATTTCATGAAACTTAAATGCAACATATATAAACAATAATTAAGCTTATTTATGCCCTTTTTGGATAGAAAAGACTCCTCAAATCATGAAAAATACTTTGGGCCAAAGCATGCCATGATACTCTAAATTTGAAAATTTGAGGTGCTTGATTCCTGAAAACTCATAACTCCAAATAAACATTAGAACAAAATATGTACTCAACATTTTGTTATTCGTCAAAATCACAAGGTAGAGCTAACAACCTCGGGGGAGCCACTCCAATACGAGGGGTGCGAAGAACGAGGGTTTGACCTCGACCTCGGGGGAACCACTTTGGCACAAGGGGTGCGAAGAATGAGGGCCTAACCCCGGTCTGGGCTCGACCTTGAGGTAGCCACTCCAGCACGGGGAGCATGAAGAACGAGGGCCTGACCTCGATCAGGGTTTGACCTCAGGGGAGCAGCTCCAGCATGAGGTGCCCAGATCAAAGGAGGTCCCACCAGAATCTTTGTTCGATTGGCACTGCCCACCAACATGGCCACCAGCTGGGTCTGAGATGGGCTTCAAGTCAGCGATCCTGCCGCATCAAATAGATTGAATGAAAATATGCATGCATGTTTTCCAATATGTGTAATTTGTGCAATTAAAAAAAGATGGTCTATTTATAGCATGTTCTATAGCAAAACAATCACCAAATTGGGCTGCCATTGATCTTTAACTCAAGATCATTGGACCTCTTCATTGAGTACCGAGCTCTGATACCAATTGTTGCCCAGTGAGGCTATCCAAGAGGGGGAGTGAATTGGGTTTTAAAAAACTTTAAACAAGGTATGTGCCAATTCAATTCAAGTGCTTGTGTTTTGCCAAAGTGTTTATATGCTCAATGATGATATGCAGTGAAAACAATAAAGTAAATGCAAATAGAATAAAAAGCAATCACAAACACAAAGATATATAGTAGTTCAGTGTACTCCAAGGCTCCTACATCCACTCTTCAAGTTTTTCTTGGGAATTTCACTATAATCACTAAGATTACAGTCAACTTGTTTTCACCGGGATCACAAGTCAAACCCAACTTGTATTCAATGGGCTCATAAGTCAAAATCCCTTGGTTTTCATTAGGCTTACCGAAAATCTTTTGGTTTTCAAAAGCTAATCAAAAACCTCTTGGTTTTCATGGGCTAACCAAAAATCTCGTTGGTTTTGTAACTTAGGCTTATCAACAACTTTGTTGGTTTTCACAAAAGGCTAACTAACAACCTTAGTTAGTTTTCACACAAAGTCTCACCAACAAATCTCAATACTAGTTTTAATCCACTTGAAACTAGTAGCAATAAAAGCTCAAAATATAAGTATGAGAATACAAAATAAAAGCTTTCTAAATAAAAGCAAATATCTCTTTGAAGCTCTTTGATGATGTTGAAGAAGCTTGTCTCCAAGTTGTTGAAGCCTTGAATGATGCTTGAAGATGTAGACTTTGAAGCTATGCTTGAATCTTGAAAGCTTGAAGGCTCAACACTCTTAAAATATGAATTTTCAAAGAAGTTTCAATTAGATATTCAAAAAAATTATCAATCAATCCAAAGAATCACTTTTTATTGAGTTTTGTGTTGTTTAAATAACCCTTCAAATCTTAAAAATTCATTTATGACCATTGGAGAGGAAAAACTAACCATTAGAAATAAATTTGGGAAGTTCCGTGCTTTAGAAAAACTAGTCGTTACTCCAAGTGTCGACACTTGATTTGTTCATGAGTCGACACTTTGGTCGACACTTGAGTCAGCACTTAGCAAAAATTTAGGAATGATACTGTTCTATCTTCATTTTGGTCTCAGGCCTTGAGTCGACACTTGACTGACCATGAGTCGACACTTGAGCGCGCTGATTAAATTTTTCTCTACGTGTCAGCCCAAGCCTCTGTGAGTCGACACCTTGAGTCGACACTTCACCTAACCAGTGCTGAAACTTGTCCAAATTAAAATTGTAAGCTCTTCAAGATTTTTCTCATGTTCCAAAGCTCATAAACTTGAAATTTCATGGCTTCTTCAACTGAATGACAATCCTTTCAATCTTTTAATATTAATGAGTACCTGAATTTGATAAACACTTTTAAGACACATTAGTACTTATATATACTTAAATATTTTGTCATTTATCAAAATCAAGACCAAAGTCAACAGAAGAAAATTATTTCTTTCAATTTGGCTTCCAACCTTTCTTGTTCCGGCATAAAAAAAAGTTTGCGCATTGATTTCTAGGGTTCCTTCTTCTTCTTGAAGAAGGGCGTCGATCCATTCATCGAAGTGAGTCCTACAAGGTGCTAGCGCTCTAGTGGCCTCGGTGTAGAGATTCCTAGGCACTAATACCACTTGGTGGGAGACCCGGATCAGTGCCTACGTAGTGGAAGCAACCTGTTCTTGAATTCAAGATTCACATAAAGAAACATAAGAGAGATATAAGGAGAAAAAGAGATATTGCTTTATTACTTTGGAGAAAAACCTTGTTACAAGACAAGACACAATACGCCGGCACCCCTTCTGACACCCAGAAGCTTCTCGCCATCACCCTTCTCAAAATCTAGAAGTCTCCACCTATAGATAATCCCTCATGCAGGTTCCCTTCTCCAAAACCCTGTGGAACAACCCACGGTCCAAGCCCTCCACATGAAACTCCACCACGTGCACCCTCTTGCAGCCCTTCTACCGTGGCCCTCTCTAAAACCAAGAGAGTCTCCCCACGATCACGCCCCCAAGGGGTGATCTCTCATGGTCCAAGACCATGAGAAGTCCTCACGGACTCCCCCTTTTATTTCATGCATGCCCCTCTGATTTTATAGCACATGGGGTGGTGGTCTTCTTGATCTTGGGTGTCTTGATCTTGGACTACATCTTCTTAGGCAGTTAGGACTTGGAAGGTACAATAACAAACCAGTTAGAACTCCTCAGGTGGTTGGGTTTCCTAATTGGTTACAACCAACTAACTAAGCTGATGTGGTGATGGTGGACACGAAGAAACTTGGGGTTATTCGGAAATGGGAAAAAAAATCTAAAGCAAACCAAGGATCATGGGAGGGCTAAGAAGCCTCCCGGGACTAGGATAGGACGACCCCGAAAGTCCTAAAATAGCCACACTCTTTTGAATTTCAGTTTTCTTGGTGGAGGTGGCGAAGGAAGGACGGGGATGGGAGATAGGGGACTGGAACTCATGGACCTTGGGACTCATCCTAATGAAGAGATCTCTCACCTCTAAGGCAATACGCCCTCCTCGATACTTGGAGGCGCTAGGATGAATCTCAAGGTCACGAGGGAAAATAGGGAGAGACATGAAAATAGGAGAAAAGAATGGGGATACCTGGGGCCTCACACCTCTCGACGTCCCGAAGGACGAAGGCAAACGGGCCTCAGCCCATAACCACACACAAGTGGAAAAACATTCTCAAAAATTCATTTTTTTCAACTAGTTTATTACAAGAGGAGTATGGATATTTATAGATGCCCATATCTCTTTTGAAATTCAAAAATAAAATCCCCTGAAATCCTTCCTAGATTTGAATTCAAATTCAAAATGATTTGAATTCAAATTCAAAACCCAAATCCCAAATTTCCATTTTAAACCCACATTACAATCCTGAAAAAATACCAAATAAATTCCTGTTATTTGAATTTTGAAATCTCCCTCTACTCTGGAATTGTGCAGCTCAAAAAATCATGCAAAACAGCCTTTCCTTGGGGTGCTTTGAGAAGCGTGCCAAAGCTTCTCTCAGCCAAGCCACAAGGGGGATCTCCGACGGCCGGCCCAGCGGGTAGCGGTGGGGCAGCACGGCGGCGCGCCAGTGGGCGGGCGGCGGTGGCGGGGCGGCACGGCGGCGGTGTCACACGGATGCACGAGCCGAACGGACGCCTCCCACTTCCGTTCGTCTTCCCACGGGCATGGGCGGCGGTGGGCCCCACCGACGGCCGAGCGAGGGCCTGCGAGCAGCGGGCAGCAGGCCGATGGCGGTGCAGGGCAGCATGGCGGCAGGTGGGCAAACGGGTGCCTCCCGCATCCGTTCGTCTTCCCATGGGCGTGGGCGGCAATGGCGACTTCTCCGGTGATGGCGGGGGCCAGCGAGCATCGGCGGCGGTCCGGCGATGGAGGCCGGGGGTCGGGCACGGCGGATCTGGGACCGATGGGGCAAAAAAATTGGAAAAATGAACTCTCTATGATTTCCTGGAGGTTGAAGAAGATAGGAATAGATCTGGAATAAGTTGGGAATAACATCGGGATAAGGTAAGGATAATGGGAATAAGAGGAATAGTTGGGATAAGTATTTTTAAACTAAAAAATAAAAAAAATCTAAAAAAAGAAAAAGAAAACCCAGATGAGTTTCGGGTCCCCCATCATCTCTGATACCAATTTGATGTGGTGATGGCGGACACGAAGAAACTTGGGGTTATTCAGAAATGGGAAAAAAAACCTAAAGCAAACCAAGGATTGTGGGAGGGCTAAGAAGCCTCCCGAGACTAGGAATGGACGACCCCGAAAGTCCTAAAATAGCCAGGCTCTTTTGATTTTCAGTTTTCTTGGCGGAGGTGGCGAACGAATGATGGGGATGTGATGCGGCTAGCATATGATTAATGTTTAGATTATGATTTGTAAGGCAATGAAACCTAATTACACTAGCATTGTACTCATCATAATAAGACTTAAGGATTACAAGAAATGGAACTTTTACTTGATTAGACACAATCCTAAACTAAGAAGGAAGAAGATCTAGATAATAGGGGCTAATGATTATGGACTTACCTTGATGAGCTTTCCAACCTTCTTTTGATTCATACCTTGAAACTACCAACGCTCTGGACTGGAGGACTTGGATAACAAAGATCAGAACTCTGGACTTGGACTTCAGTCTGTCGGTTCATTGTCAAGGGGGAACCCGGTTCTCAACTCAAAGACTTCGAAGGACCCTGCAATTAAAGATCAAAGGTTAAGGAAGAAAGAGATAAATGTAAAGAAAGGTTGGGAGGATTTGTGAACAAAGAAGAAATTGCAGAAGATCTGGCCGACTCCAATGCCTGCGTCTTGTACTGGAATGGTGAGTTGCTTGGAGAAAAAAATTGGCTTTGGCATGGAGGAAGAAACTTTCACACAAGAACACAAGACAATTTGCTTCAAAACTTCACTTGTATTTCATTCATCTTCAAAATCCCCTTTTTACAATAGACGTCCAAGGCTTTTAATAGCCTCACAAAGCTAGCTTTTGAAATTTAAAAACTCCCCAAATTGAGGAGGATTACAAGGGGGGTTGGAGGATTTGATGGAGGGTTTGGAGAGATGTGGGGGGAGTTGGAGGATTTGGTGGAGGGCTTGGAGGGATGTGGCCGACCTCCTTGAATTTGAATCTCCCTTGTTGGTGCCCAAAGGGTGATGAAGTGGCTGGTGAGGTGGCATCTCTGGCTGATGACATGGCATGGTGAGGTGGTCTTCTAATTTCAAGATGACATGTGGCGCCATGTGGTCCTAGTTGATGGTCCTTTTCTCTTGCTTGGTGGTGTGTCTTCTCTTCTTCATGGGGTCAAATTCTGGGGTCCAGAATTTGAGTCTTGTTGCTGGCTTTCATGGCTTTAAGACTTGAATAGACTTAACTCAACTGAATTAGACTTAACTCAACTGAACTAAACTCAACTGACCTAGACTTTAAAACTTGAAATGGACTTATAGGAAATGAAATTTTAAAAGTAATTACAGGACTCAATAAACACTCTTGATTTGAAACTCAAAATTAATTACAGGACTCTTAAAATGGAAATGACTCCCGAAAAGGAAATAAAACATTTTTGATCTAAAGGATACAAGGTAACCTAATTATCTTCGATCCAAATTGGGATAAGGCTAACCTTGTTGGAGTGAAGTCTCTTTCGGTTTCTGGTGTCCACACAAGGATGGAAGACAGGGGACTGGAACTCATGGACCTTGGGACTCATCCTAACGAAGAGACCTCTCACCTCTAAGGCATTACGCCCTCCTCGATACTTGGAGGCACTAGGATGAATCTCAAGGTCACGAGGAGAAACAGAAAGAGATATGAAGATGGGAGAAAAGAATGGGGATACCTGGGGCCTCACATCCCTCGACGTCCCGAAGGACGAAGGCCAACGGGCCTCAGCCCATAACCACACACAAGTGAAAAAATACTCTCAAAAATTCATTTTTTTCAACTAGTTTATTACAAGAGGAGTATTGGTATTTATAGATGCCCATATCTCTTTTGAAATTCAAAAATAAAATCCCCTGAAATCCTCCTTAGATCTCAATTCAAATTCAAAATGATTTGAATTCAAATTCAAAATCCAAATCCCAAATTTGCATTTTAAACCCACATTACAATCATGAAAAAGTACCAAATAAATACGGCGCGCCGGTGGGCGGGCGACGGTGGCGGGGCGGCATTGCGCGGCGTCACACGGACGCACGGGGCACACGGACACCTCCCGCGTCCGTTCGTCTTCCCATGGGCGTGGGCGGCGACGGACCCCACCGGTGACCGGGCGGGGGCCAGCGGGTGGCAGGCAGCAGGCCGGTGGCGGTGCAGGGCGGCACTGCCGTAGGTGGGTGGACGGACGCCTCCCGCGTCCGTTCATCTTCCCACGGCCATGGGCGGCGGTGGTGGGTTCTCCAGCGAGGGCTGGGGCCAGCGAGCATCGGCGGCGTTCCGGCGGGGGAGGCCGGGGGTTGGGCACGGTGGATCGGGGACCGGTGGGGAAAAAAAAATCGGAAAAATGAACTCTCTTTGAATTCCTGGAGGTTGAAGAAGATAGGAATATATTTGGAATAAGTTGGGAATAACATCGGGATAAGGTAAGGATAATGGGAATAAGAGGAATAGTTGGGATAAGTATTTTTAAACTAAAAAATAAAAAAAAAATCTAAAAAAAGAAAAAGAAAACCCAGATGGGTTTCGGGTCCCCCATCATAAGCTAACCACCTAACGAACCTGGACCCAACCCCATAACCCAATTGGGTTATGTTACAATCTTTCAAAAAACTCCTCTCTAACAAGTCAATTGAGAAAACCCTTAAACCTTGAGCCCATGTACATTCATGTCTCACAAGTTCTCTCAAACCCTAGGTCAAACCCCCTGACCCAACATGTCTCTGGGGCCCTTGGAATCTTATAAACCTAAGCTTCCCAAATATGTGCCTTCCCTGGAACACCTCTAGAAATCACTTAGCTTGCCTCCAAGCACCTAGGGATTACCTCGAACATCCTGATCATGGCCTCCTAAGTCTCTCTAAGGCTTGGAAGCACCATGCAAAATCCTACAATCTCCATCTTGGTGCCCCTAAGCCTTTGCAAACCTGGCAATATCCTCCTACACAACCTTGCTGTAACTGCATGTCCTGACAGCCTCTTGTACAGGTCTTCTTGCCTTTGCCAACATCCTTCAACTGCTAAGCACCCTTGGAGGCCTTTGGAATGACCACCTCCCTTGCTAAATATCCTTGCTTATATCCTGGCACCACCATTGTAGCCTTCTTTCTGCCTGGCAGCTACATTAGTCTTTTCCTTGGACTTCTCTAGAGAGACCACAGCGAACCTGAGCCGGTACTCACTATAACTGGAGCTATACCTGATACCATCTTCTCAGAGCCACACCAATCTCTACACACTCTGCTCCACCTAGCTAGGTACACCCCTAGCGCTCGTGCTAGGATCTGGCCAATATCCCCACACCTCTCGCTCTGAACTCGTGTCGAATCTTGCTCCACCCGTGAAGCCACTTCTCGGTGCTCCAACTAAGACTAAAGTCCACTTGATGCTATAGAAAGAAATCCCGATGGCAGCCACTCAATGCTACCCTACTAAGCCTGCCACTGCACCTCATACCCCATCGTTGCCTCCTCGGACCCTTTACAACCCGCAAACCTTTCCGAGACCATTTCGAATACATTGCACTCCATAGGCTCCTCCAAAACAATAAGCTCATCCAACTCTTCCTTTAACCTAACGACGAAACCTGAGAAAATCGGGCTTTTCCTTTCTCCATCCCTAACAAGCTCTGCAAGACTGTTTGCACCCATCCTGCTATCTCTAGAGCTGACATCTTTCCATCGAAGCCACCTCGCCTCCCTAGCTGGATCATCAACCCGTGCTCCACAACTCCTAAGACTCGTGCTCCACCGTACTCCTGACCTCAAATTGATATCTTCTTGCTCTGTCCTCATGATTGCAATACCAACCTGTGCTATCGCAACGCACCCAGATAGCTGTGCAACCTAATGCCAATGTCAGACTTCTTCTTTCTTGAATCCTCCTCTCCCACGTTCGAACCCCACTTCGATACCACTTGTAGAGATTTTTAGGCACTGATACCACTTGGTGGGAGATCCGGATTAGCATGTACATAGTAAAAGCAACCTGTTCTTGGATTCAAGATTCACACAAAAAAATAGAAGAGAGATATAAGGAGAAAAAGATATATTGCTTTATTCCTTTGGAGAAAAACATTGTTACAAGACAAGAGACAATACCTTGACACCCCTTCTGAAACCTAGAAGTTTCTCACCGTCATCCTTCTTAAAACTAAGTCTCCACTTGCAGACAATCCCTCACACAAGTTCCCTTCTCCAAAACCCCATGGAATAACCCACGGTCCAAGCCCTCCACGTGAAACTCCTCCATGTGCACCCTCTTGCAGCCTTTCGACCGTGGCCCTCTCTAAAACCAAGAGAGTCTCCCCACGATCACGCCCCCAAGGGGCGATCCCTCATAGTCCAAGAATGTGAGAAGTCCTCATGGACTCCACCCTTTTATTTCATACACGCCCCTCTAATTTTATAGCATATGGGGTGGTGGTCTTCTTAATCTTGGGCATCTTGATCTTGGACTACATCTTCTTGGTGGTTAGGACTTGGATGGTCCAATAACAAACCATTTAGAACTCCTTAGGTGGTTGGGTTTTCTAATTGGTTACAACCAACCAACTAAGCTAACCTCCTAACCAACCTGGACCCAACCCCATAACCCAATTGGGTTATGTTACAATCTCTCAAAAAACTAACCCCCTAACAAGTCAATTGAGAAAATCCTTAAATCCTGAGCCCATGTACACCCATATCTTACAAGTTCTCTCAAACCCTGGGTCAAACCCCCTAACCCAACATGACTCTGGGGCCCTTAGGAATTTATAAACCCAAGCCTCCCAAATCTATGCCTTCCTTGGAACACCTCCAGAAATCACTTGGCATGCCTCCAAGCACCCAGGGATTGCCTCGAACATCCCTGCTATGGCCTTCCAAGTCTCTCCAAGGCCTGGGAGCACTATGCAAAATCTTACACTCGGTGCTTTGATCAAGTCATCTTTGTATAGATACCAATAGAGGCCAGGCACGTGTGCAGCTCTAGTGAAACCCTAGACATCCATCAGATTTGATTCAATGAACACAGAGTAGTGCAGCAAGTAAGTAGATTTGATCTACTTGTATACTTGTGTTTTTATTTTCAGATCTATATATTCATGAATAGATCCTACTATGCATACTTAGATTAGTTTTATCACCGCTACTATTTAATTTTAATTAGTTAAAATTTTGAAACCTTTGCATGCAATCCTGGGATCGTTTGACGGTTCCTTTATCAGGCACCTTATGCCTTAAATAAGTGATCAACTCCTTGTCAAATACTTTAATGCATACCAGCAATTACTTATAATAAGTCATTTGTCCTATAACAATTGCCCCCATTTTCGAGTTCAAGATGGTTTACTCAATTCAACTCGAAAATATGACGAAAAGATTTTCACATGCCTTTGATAGGGGTAAAAATAATTAATTTCTTTCTGCATCACCATTTTTCTATATGGCATTTAATGTTGCATGCACTTTTTACAAAAACATCATTAGGTCTAGCAATGAGTAGTTTTTGAAATGACAATAACCCCTTAATCTACAGGGCCTACCACCCAAACAATAAGGATGATCCATGTGTCACAAAGAGAGTGGCCCACACCTTGAGTCGGAGATCGAGCAACATGGCTAGCATCCAACGGTAAGATGATTTAATCCGAACCATCGTGCACCATTATAAATAATGGTTTCATCTTCCAATATGGATCTTTGTCTTTCTATTCTTTTACTTTCATCTCCAAGAGAGCTAGTAGGTGATCCTTCTTTGAAGTTTGGCTTTTATGCTCCAAGAGACCCAGAATCCCACTTTCCTTAATAAGAGATCCTAGTGCTCTCTTTCTTCCATAGTTTCTTGCTTTGTAGCCATGGTCCTTAGGGTTAGGAAAGCCATCGAGAGAGTGAGGAGGTCTAGAATAGGTCCTACTAAGGCTATGACAAACCCAAACCCAATTAAGGAGGGACACCTAGCTCCTTCTGCTACCGTTGCGAGATACCATAAGAGGACCTCCTTAGGTCCTGATTAGGAGAAGTCCAACATTAAGAAAATAAACCTTAGAAAGCTCATGGATAAGTACCTTATCACTGATAACATCATATTCATTGTTCCTAGTCCTATTGAATTGGTTTTGTCTCTTCCATCTAGGTGCATCACCTTTTATGAGGATGCATTCAAAACTGGGGTTTGATTCTCGCTTCATCCTATTATTAGGAATGTACTGGATTACTATAAGGTTACCCCTCAGTTTTCTCCAGATGGTTTTAGGGTGATCATTAGTTTTATCATTATTTGTCATTTGGTTGGAGTAAAGCCAAGATACTCTTTGTTCTGGGCTATTTTTATGTTAAAATCCCATCTCTATGATAAGGACTGGTATTACTTTGTCCACGGACAATCTTGCAAACTTGTAGAGGGCATCATGTCTTCTATCCATGGGTAGAAAAAAGATTTTTCTTCATTTCTTCAGATCAATTTTTAGGTATTAGGTCTTCCTGGGATAGTGCCTGGATTGAACCCAACTTCAATAAAAACCCTTTAGACAAAGACTTGGAGCACTATCATAAATTGCTCGAGGTCTATGTTTTGGAGTTAAAATTTCTTCTGCCCAATCAAGCCTTGTATGATGTGGGTATTAGTTTGGTTGGTCACCAAATTATGCCCGACTACTTTAAATTTACTCTTTTCTTATTTTTGTTTTTTTATATGTCACTGGATTTCACTAAACTCTTGGCCATTATTTGGGTTATTATGCTTGTAAAGATAAGATCTGTATATATAGAAAGATTGGAGAAGGCTGCTAAGAGTAGGGCTGAAAATGGGCCGGCCCAAAGACTATATTTTAAAAATTTTTGGACCGAATCCGGGCATACCTTTAGCCCAAAAATTAAATGGACTCTATTTTACAACCCTAAGACTAGTTGAATATGCTTAAAATTTCGTTCGCAGCATGAACCAACTTTAGGCCGGCCCAAAGTTTATTGAGCTGGCCCAGCCCAGTTCCAAACAATGGGCTTTTGGGCCGGCCCATTTCCAGCCCTAGCTAAGAGCAAGGAGGCAGCGAATACCACCCAGGAAGCTAATAGGAAGAAGCTTGAATGCTCTTCATTTCGATGTCTTCCACAAGTGCCCCCATATCAGGAAGTAGCCGATCTCCTATGCTGATAGGGGTGCCAGTACCGACACTTTCGATGATCAATCAGACCAAGTCATCGAAAACTATTTGACCACCTCTAGTGATTAGTCCTGCAAGGTTATCGAGACCATTCGACCAATTCTAATGACCGGTCCCACAATGTTGTTAGAAAATGCCCGATCACATCAATCTATCAATGCTAGTCAGTTCATTGGTGCTCAAGAAGATTACTTTACTTTGCAAAATAGGCTGAGGGTGACCTACTCTGGCCGCGGAGATCCAAGGTTTGCCTAAGAGCTTCTAGAGATGATTTTAATTCCTACCAATAGAGCAGAACAAGAAAAGCATACTCTTTTCCAAGTGCTCGGTGATAGTTATCTTTGGATCTTCTAGGTACTTACATTGTTTTATTTTCCTTCTACTTCTCTTGTTTTCATTCTAAATTAATATTCCTGTTTCTTTCTCCAACTTCTCTCCAATATTAGTCATGTTAAGAACTTTCTCATCACATATGATGAGGTAAAAAAAACTTGAATAAAAAGTTGTCGACAGCCAGTGAAGCAGCAAAAAAAGTGGCCAACAAGGCTGAAGTGGCCAATACCCAAGCAAGTGTCACAGAAGCCTAAAGGGGTGTTGCAGAGGCCTTGAAAAATACAGCATAGGCCCAGAAGAGTATGCTGAGACCTAAAAGGCTGAGTTGGAAGTTGCAACCTCCATAGAAATAAACTACTTGGAATCCATCCTCTTTGATGCTAATAAGGAGATGGAAATAACTTGAGCCTTCATTCAAAAGCTTCAAGAAAAAAGGAGAGGTTGGATAAAGAGATTGAAGAAGAGAAGAAGAAGGCCACGGAGGAGTATAAGTTGTTCGAGGACTTCTTGGATGACATTGCCAAAGGGTCATTGAGTACTTTCCATAAGAGATTTAAAGATTGAAAAAAAAAAAGTAAAGGAGATCTTCCTACACATCAATGTTACTCTCCTTATCCCAAGTATCCGTGACTCAATAGCAAAGGAAACAACGATAATGAAAGGCACCGGTGCACCTGTTGAAGCCCCTCCACCGACCACTTCAGATACTATATCTATTGCTAAGGCACCATCTCACATTGAAGTACTTATAGAGATTCAGCCTAAAGCTCTACAGAAATAGTAGAAATATGAAGGCTTATATTTTTGTATTTTGTTTTTGTTTTTTTGCTTTCTTTAAGCTTTTGTCTTTCTCACTGGAAGCTTAAAAATATTCTTCCCTGTAAATATATTTGAAGCAATAAAATATCCTATTTCAAATCCATATTTTTTTCTCCATTTTTTTGATATTTTAAATATATATAATCATATAAGGCCACTTGCATGACCTATCGTAATACGATTGTTGCCTGGACCTGGAGCAGGAAAATTGTTCTCCACAGGCCCATTTCACAACGTACGTCAAATCAACAACATAGGAGTGGAAGTTCCAAGCTATCACAGACACTTACCATCCTTCGATTCTCGAGGAAAAAACCTGAATGGATTGACCGGAGTCTGTTGTCCACCTCTTACTGGCACAAACCATGTGCCATTGGGAACTCACCATAGTGCCTCTCAGACGTTGACCTTGCTGGCTTCTCCTGTTAACCGCAGAGTCAATATACTAGGGCCTCCGCTCCACTCTCCCTCTTTGCATAACTCTTGCACCTCGATCTGTAGACATTAGGGAAACTCATGGCCAGCACCATCAGCCTAGTTCCTACACGGAAGCCATCATCAGATCCCCCGCCGTCTGGAATCCTTTCTCTTCCATTGCTTCGATATCGATTTCGACAGCTCCCACAGCTCAAGGTAACACACTTACCTCATCCTCTAGCTCTCCTTTCTAGCTCTTTAAAAAGGGATCATGTTTTCACTATGGAGAACATAGCTACTTGAAGCAAGCATGCACGAATCCTATTAAGTATTTCGCTCATCACTACTTCGGCCACTCATTCCGGACCTGCAAAAAGCTCACTTCTTCTAAAGAGCCAACACCTACAGAAACCTCTACATATCATCTTGTAAGAATTTTCTTAATTTGGGCTAACATTAATTGAAATTTTGTTTTATTAAAACAGGGTTGATTTTATGATCCATGTTGATAGACATAGGTTGAACCCATTATTATGTGATCATTGATTGGGCTAGGAGTACCTCATGTGATTTGGTGTGGTTGAGACAGCATAGTGTAGGCCTTAGCCCAACTTGACTCATGATGGAAGGGTCAGTTAGGGTATTTTAATTTTATTGGCTAGGTCCCCTCTCCGCTTCCTCTATTTATATGTCACGTATACCATGATTTTATGATACGGTGATTTTTTCCATCAAGAGCCGTCTTTCTGAGGAAGACCGGAGAGAAGGACTTTATCTACGGTGTTCGTGTGAGCATCGAGATGAAGGATCAAGATCAGGATTATTGGCGAATATAGGTAAATATTTATTTTTCATATCTAATATATAATTCTTTATTTTGATTGATCCTAGGAATTTAGGGATTATTTTTTCTACTTTTGGTATCAGAGCGTGGGATTAGAATCGTATTTTAATATTTTAGATCAGATAAAATAAACCCTTCCCTGGTGGCGGTGATCTGAGATCAAAATCACCGCCGATGGCAATCGTATATAAGAAAAAAATGAGGGATTTCACCCAAGGCCAGCGACTGTTGGGCCATGATAGGCTATGCCTGGGCCATCTCGCCGGCCCCGTTCCGGCCGGTCTTCGGGACCGAAAATTTCACCCTCTACTTCCCTTCCCCGACGGCGGTGATATGAGATCAAGAACACCGCTGATGGCGATCGTATATATAAAAAGAAAAAGGACTTACCTCGTCCTGCCGATCATCAGAGGTGTTTCGACCTCCAGCGTGCTCACCAGAGCCGGCAACCAGGCGTTCTTGGCTGGCCCGGGCAGTGGTCTCGCCAGTGGCTGCGCCGGCGGGGTAGATCCATGGTTGCTGGCCGGCGATTTGGGGAAGAGCCCTGTTTTCTTTTATGCACGGTGATTTGGTCTCGCGGGGAAGAAAGGCCTGGCGGGTTTGCGGGTTTTGGGTTTTAACCCAAAATCCATTAGCCCATTATCAAAAAAAATAAAAGAAGGTTCTATTTTACACTAAAGTCCCTGGATTTTCTAAAATTATATAAAAGTCCTTTTATAGTAAAGTCCATCCACATTTATAATTACATTTTGGTCCAAAAGGTATTTTGCATTTTGACCCCTGAATTTTTTGGAATTATAAATTAGTCCTTTTATAGTTAAGATCCTGAAAAATTTATAATTATATTTTGGTCTAAAATAAAATATTGGAGAGGTATGGGCGAATTCTTATGATTGTTTTTTATCGATGATGTACATTTTGGAATGCAATAAAATTTGTGAAATGGATTAGGGGATTGTTGCCTAGGTGGCTTTCCAAGAGGGGGGTGAATTGGGATTAAAAAACTTTTACAAGTATGTGCACTATGAAATTCTTTTAGTGTAGAAGTGAAGTGTGCAAAGTGGAAGTAAATAAATTGAAGCAATAAAGCAACGAAAGTACAATCACAAACACCAAGAAATAGAGTGGTTCGGAGTAACCGGCTCCTACATCCACTACCCAAGGACCAATTAGGATTTCCACTATATCCCCCAACTGGAATACAGTCCGATTATTTTACCAGGCTCATAATCCAAACCTATACACTTTGGTTTTATCGAGATCACCAAAGAAACACTAACTCACTTTGGTTTTACATGAGATCACCAAAGAAAACCCAAACACTTGGTTTTAAACTGGGAAAACCAAGAACCCAAACTTAGGTTTTATAAGGTTCACCTAAAAACCTTTAACTCTCTCTTAAGACACAACCCCTTGCTGTTCTTAAAGAGTAAATAAAGATAAAGACAATGTAATCAAGCAACTACAACAAACCACATTTGTTTTGGTGTTGCCGATGTAGATCATGATGAAGTCAAGCCTTGAGTGCTCTTCAATGCTCTTCAAAGGTGCTTCTTCCCTTCTTCAATGAGTGGATTCAATGATAGAGTAGAGTTGGTGAAGCTTTGAATCCAACTTGAATGCTCTTTGAGGTAGGTAGAGGAATGACTTGAAAGCTCTTTGATTTTTCAAGAAAATTTTGCAATAAATCTCAATCAATCTTTTTAATCCTTCAAAAATAATCTCCTTTATAGTTTTCCATGAGATATGACCATTGTAAGGCCTTGGAATTCATGAAATGGCCATTGGAGACGAATTAGAGTTCAAATTTCAATTTCAGCAACTAGCCATTAAAGTACAGACAACGGCTCCACGAGCCAGCTCGAGCTCCAGGAGTCGGCTCGAAGTCTCAAACAGGCCAAAACAAACTTCTGTGAGAGCCGGCTCTTGGACTAGGAGTCCACTCTTGCCTTCAAGCTTTCAGTCAAGACAAACATACATACCTAGAGTCGGCTCTTGAACTAGGAGTCGGCTCTAGTTCTCAGAACTTCAAACAATATATTTTTGGAAGAGTCGGCTCTTGAACTGGGAGTCGGCTCTTGGTTCTGAAACTTTGAATCTTTCTCCGTGCCATGCCACCATAAGTCGGCTCTTACAAGTCTTTTAAAAATTTACTTCAAGCTTTCCAAAAATTTCAACATTGAATCAACTAGAAGCTAATCTATATACTTTATCAAAATTTTTATAATTTTAAGCCCATTTTTCATGATTACAGCCTTCATAAGTTAGGGCCTTTACAAACTCAATTGAATTTCCCTTAAGTAAATTTGAAAATCATTTTAAACAAGGGTAACCAATTCCTGCAAATCTTCTTAAACAATTTGTAAAGAGTTAGTATCAAATACATGCTCCAATGTTTTGTGATCATCAAAATCATTCCAAGGGTCAACAGGGATACATGTTGATTAGTATCCTATTGCGACTGATCATATTGGACATACATATATATTTAATCATATCCTTTATTTTGGCTTGGATTTTTATTCCTTGTATGCATAATTTTGTGGGTTGGTGTAAACATTTATCATCAAAGTGGTTTGTTTGTGTCAGTCCATCAAATTGTTCATCATGTAAGGGATATTTTCTGGTCATGACATACAACCGCCTGCCCAAAGGGGGTTGTTGTGTGTTTTAACTAGAAAATATGGCATGGAGCATTTTGTTGCTAAGATATTCTAGTTTCCTTAGGCCTATCTTCCCAAAGGGGATAGGTTCAAGAATGCCAGAATATCTGATTAGCTTGTGGCTTCATGTGAAGAGCTATAATACATATTGTATGTTCTGCCCAAAGAGGAATATATAATATTGTGTTTGTGCTCTTATTTGTTATTATGATATGATATATTTGTAGTGTATCCATTAATTAATGTTTGCATTCCTTATTTTAATTATACAGTTATTTTGGTGTGAACAACAATAATGCTATTGTTGATGTGCTTACTGGGTCGAACTATAAGAAATAGATGCAAGACCTAGAGTTTGCTCTTGGAATTGCTAACATTGATCTTGCATTGTGTGAGGCTAGATCCGATGATTTGAATGATCAAAGCACCATTTGTGCCTGAATCACTTGATGGACTCTTTCTTTTTTGAGAGTTCCATATTTATTTTTTAAGTAATGATTTTCCTTATGGTCACATGCATTTCCAATAGACATGAGGGCTATAATCAATTTATAAGGGCATTGATTTGCCATGTTTGGTCCTTTGTCATCCCTGGTGTCATAGTCATGCTCACAGGATCTTTAATATGTTAATAATAACATTGAGGTGAAACATCCTATATCTTTGGCATATCTTCTTGTTTGTTAATGTTTCCAAAGATCATGGAGGTCGATATTTGTCTCATTTCCACCGCTTGATGATGGTTGATCCATCATCGAATAGAAAGGGTTGTAAGAGATAAGTTTTGAGTGGACTTTGGGTTTGGATTATCAATTTTGGCCCATTTAAAACCCAAACCATTAATTGTGTTAAGCCCAAATTGAAGAGTTTGCTGGATTCAATTTGATAGGATCTATTTTAGTTTTTGGGATTAATAAGATTTTTAAGCTTAACCCCCTATAAATTAAATATGAGTCCAAATAATTTTTGAAATTTATGGTTTAGTCCTCTACTATTGCTTTTGATAAGAATTGCTGTAATTTGCTCATTTTATGTTCGTTTTGAGTAGTTTTTTAGATCATTGGATTCATAATAATTTGAAAAATATTTTGATAGAGTTTTTATGTTTGATAAATTATTTAAATAATTTAAAATTATTTATGTGCAATTCTACTCACTATCATATAGTTCGAGTGTGTTTTCCTGTAGACTCAAAGGGTTTGGAACACTCTATGAATTTTGAATAGTTGAGTTAATGAGGACTAATGACCTTTTTTATTTAGAATTGTATATTGTTGTCTCTATAACAATTGATTCAAAATTGATTGTAAATGATTGTGACACTTATTATGTACTATAATTCTTGTCCAAAGATGTTTTATAGTTATCTAGTAAGTGTTATTGATAGATATGGTAGTTGGAATGCATTATTATATAATAATATGATAAGTGAGATCCATGTTGTTAAAGTATTTCATTTTGGACTGATCATTTATAGCATACATGTCGTTAAAGTATATCATTTTGTGCTTATTGGGCATTTATCTTCTCTGTATGAATAATTTGTGAGTTGGCAAAAATATTTATCACCAAAGTGGTTTGTTTGTATTTGTCCATTGAATTTTCTCATTATGAGAGGGTTTTTTGGTTATTGCATACAACCGCCTGCCCAAAAGGGGTTGTTGTATGTTTTAATTGAAAAGGTTGCATGGGGTATTGTATTGCAATGGTGTTTTAGCTTTCATGGACTTGTCTGCCCAAAGGGGATAAGTTCATGACTGTTAGGGTATTTCATTTGCTTATGGCATTGTGTGAAGAGTGCTTATGCTTATTACATGTTCTGCCCAAAGAAGAATATATAATATTATTTTTGGACTCTTACATATTATTTATGGTATATTCTCATTGATTAGTATTTTGCATTCCTGTCAGTTTTTATTATACAGTCATTTATGTTAATAATAATGTTGTTATTCAATTTTGATTAGATTAAAATATCAAAGGGAGAAGGATATTGGACTTTGAAAATTTGCCTGCTTAAAGGGGATAGATTTTCGAATGCCTTGTATCCTCATTGTGTTATCCTTTATTTTCTTTGAAAAGAAATATATATTGGGTCATATATATATAATATATTTCTTTTTATTTACCCAAATGGAGACATATTTTCAAAATTTCTATTAACCTCATTTATGAAGCTCAAAAGTATATCATATGCTTTACCTATATGAAAGTTTTATGATGATGCACATGGTATATTTGTTGAAAATGGTTATTATATTCAAAGCTTTTATTGATTTATTATTTATACCTCAAGTATGTTGTATCATGCATGAGCTTGATTGATATTTTATGCCATCTTAAAGGTCATGACTTAATGATCCCTCTTTGAAAGGTTAGTGGTTTTCGATGGATGGTGACCACTAAAGTGGCATGTTCATTGAGATTTACTAGATCCTTCTATGAGTCTTTTAGAAAGGATTATATAGTATTATATGTTGAAGAGAGATTCCTTATATGGATCATTTTCTTTCTAAAAAAAATTTTATTACATTAGACCAAGAGCTCTCATTAAAATAATGCTTATATAGATTTTCAGAAATATATTATTATATTTCTCTATTGATAAACTGCATAGAGACTATTTAGTAGTTAGTATTTTTGTATTCAATAGAGTTAATGCTCCCATTATGATGACTCTGACTGAAATGTAGAAATGAAAGATTATGCTAGCACTAAGTATGATGGAATATAGATATTACATTATGTAATGATCTTCCATCTTGGTTGTCTTATTTGAGTACTCTAAAATAAAGCTACCTATAAAAGTGGTAAAGAGTAAATTATTTTGAAATATATTTATATATAATTGATTCCATTCTTATTATTGTATTTAAGAATAGTAATCTAATTTTGACCTTATTTATGATAGATATGTAGAATCTGATAAAAGAAAGTCTGGATGGTATGATGGTATTAGGGTTTATATCTTGAAACTAGAGAGAATTGTACCTAAAATTAGTATTATGAGATTTATATCTCTAATACATAGGCTACTCATCATATTTAGTTTTCCTGCTGCGTTGTTTAATGATCTTAAAATCATATATGTAAAATAATTAATAAATTATCTCTTATTCTGTTTCAAAAGTTTTTTTGATACTTTAGAGAAAATAATAAGGATATTTATATGGTATATCAGTTATATTTTTGAATTCCATATATAGTAAATAAATAGTATTATTAAATATTAGAATAAGTATGGGATAGTTGTTTAATACACCACACCTAAAATTTTTAAGTATAAATGATATGATTGAAAGGCAATGTGCACCCTGTAAGATATGGTGTGCGTATGATGAGTAGATGCAATTCATTTTGATATCTCTAGCTTATAATCTTAATGATTACCATCTACTTTTTGAATAAAATTCTTGTTAAAAGGTTAAACAAGATACCTTTTGAGTTAAAGATTGGTGGAAGCCCAATATTTTTTATCTTTATGGTTGGAGCTATCCTGCAATACTTAATCATTGATAATCCATCAGCAAATAAACCTTGGTTTTGTAACAATACATTGTTTATTTTGGTTATCCAGATAATTTTAAATGAATACATATTCTACTATCTTAATAGAGAGGTATAAAGAATATTGAGTCAAATCATGTCATATTTGTAGATTCTAATTTGCATTATGTCAGATGCTTCTATATAATAGAAGTATGACATTGAAGGAAAATAATTTGTTGCTCTTATCCTACTGGAGGACAGTTGGAGAGCAATATTAAATATATATACTAATTATAGTACCTTCATTACTAGTTGATGTAGTACTAGTAAAGAAATTATATGAAAAGAAAATAGATACATATTATTTCTTATGATAATGTAAATGACTGGATGTTTTGTTTAATAGAAAGGTTTGTAAATAGAATCTAGTGGCATTTTTGGATATACAGGCAAAGTTTGTGGCATGTTATAAAGTCACAATTCATATTGTTTCATTATGAAACTTTTTCCTGGGTCTTATAATTATTGATTATGTCTTAAAACCACTTATAATTTTTGTAATCATAGGCAGCTATATTCTTTAAAGGAACAATAAAAGTTTTTATCTTTTCTATCTATGTAAAGATAGAATATTTGTCAGTTAGAGATTGTAGTTGAAAGGGAGATATTTTATACAATATACAAAGTCAATATTCGTTAATCCCCTAATCAAGATTAAGACCCATAATTTTTTTATGAAATGTGTCATGAATATGGACATTTTAAATTCTTTTATTGTGCTTGGTTAGTGGGAGTGACTTTATGTTTATTCTTTATTATTATAAAGCTTGGTTTCATTTTATTTTTCTATCATGTATATTTATATACATTGTTAACTTGATAGATGCTGGATTGCAATCCTATATGGTTTTATGTGTGTACATATGGAATAAAGTATAATATAGTATCTCAAGAATGTGATTAATCTTGAGAGTGACAGTTGTATGGATATGTCTCATTTTGATAATTATGAGAGCACATTGTGTTTAGAGACATACATACTTCTTTTGAAGTCATGATATTTCTCTAGCTTGTAATATAGCATGTGGTTATAGAGAAATCTTGATTGAGGGTACATATGTTTAATTTATTTTGATTATGATATATCTCTTTTGGTTATGTATCTGACTGAGACCCAGTGTCGAGTTTCAGATTTGTTGTGCTATATCGTCATTGACACCATTGTTGAGTATGTAAGATAGGATGGCTTGTTGTTTGATGCCATCACGATTACTCTTACTTATTTTGTTTCTAAGCATGTTGACGAGAAATTGATGGACTGACAATAAAAAATAACATGTTTTATTTGATCACCTTGATGTTATTTTCTTGCTATACTACCACACCAAGACTCATGTCGATGGTGTTTATGATGCTGTAACCATTAATAAGTCTTGTATCGGTTAAGTAGTACAACGGCCCCATGATTCGGCATCATGGATATTGTTGGACCGAGTCGTTTGTATGTGCTATCTATGGATCATTGATTGGGCTAGGAGCACCTTATGTGATTTGGTGTGGTTGAGGCGGCACTAGGCCTTAGCCCAACTTGACTCGTGATGGGAGGATCAGTTAAGGTATTTTAATTTTATTGGCTAGATCCCTCTCTGCTTCCTCTATTTATATATCACGTATACCGTGATTTTGTGATACGGTAATTTTTTCTATCGAGAGCCGCCTTTCTGATGAAGACCGAAGAGAAGGACTTTGCTTACGGTGTTCGTATGAGCATCGAGATGAAGGATCAAGATCAGGATTATTGGCGAATACAGATAAGTATTTATTTTTCAGATCTAATATATATTTCTTTATTTTGATTGATCCTAAAAATTTAGGAATTATTTTTTTCACTTTCTTCTTCACTTCCTCCTACTGCCATGGAGTTCATCGTTCCAAAAAATACTCTTCCGAACCACCCTTTCCCTGAAACCCTTCCATTCCGGCACCAATTGTGCGTATAACCAAGACTTTCAACCCTAGCTCTTAAGGGTTGATAGAAACACAAGAATACCTAATGAGGATGGCCTTCGTTGAGGCAACGGGATGTGTTATTAAGCGTGATGATATTGCTTCAACACTGGCAGAAGTTGCTACGGTTCCTGGTTCCTCGACTACCAGGAAACTTCAGACGGAAAACAATTTCTTCGTTGCTTGCCCTTCCTTCGGAGTGGTTCACAGCCTCCTTTCTTTGGGCCAAATACATGGTGAGGGCTTTTCCCTATCCATCGACCACTGAGATCAGACGTACGGAGGAATGCCTCGTAGATTGAAACATAAGGAGGCAGCCAGTCTATTCTATCTCCCTCTTATCTGCTGGAACATCGAATCGGTGGGTAATATTCTATCCAACTTTGGGGTCCCGGTGTGAGCAAGCAAGGCAAGTACAAGCTAGGAGGACTTGCCTAGCTTTGATGTCTCGTTTCTGTGCGAGGACATTGAAACTCTTCCTCGGATCATCGACGTAACAGTGGACAATCTCTCTTAATTACAAGGTTAAACTGCAAGTTCATCACAGCAACCCATATATATCAACTATGGAACCCAACTCATCCAATGATAACAATGGAGCAGCAATGGATGAAGATGAGGAAAAGTTCTGGTTTGTCTCTATCCGCAATTGGAATGGCAGCTCTTCTCTCAGACCCCAACCTCCAGCTTCTGCTGCTGGGTCACCGGATAGGACCTCTAGTCACCAGGCAAGCCAGGACTCTCCAACGGTGATGTCAGCATGCATGCAAGTCAAATCTGCTAGATTTCCGGAGATGGTCTTACCATTTTCTACCCCTCCTAATATGCTTGATGTGACCAAGATGCTCTCAGCATTACATCTACATCTCCAGTATCCCAGCCTTAATGGTCTTCTCCCTATTAACCTAAACTACACCACGGCGATTTTCCACTTCTTACAGTGGGTATTTCAAATTTAAATAGGATCTCAATCCAGGTCCCTGAAAGGAACCAGGAGATCACTATCTTGACAGACGTTCATCTACTAACTTCAAAGACACTAGTTTCTTTTAAAGTCATGCCGCCATCACTAACTTTATCTGAACATTTGACTATATAGGTTCAAAAAATATTCTCTAACCTGAAATGCGCTCTGCCAGGACCCGGGATGTCTCCTCCTCCTGCTGCCATGATGACCACAGCATCGCCACATACAAACTCTGGCCACAATTGAAGCGCATGTCTCCGAAATAAGAAAGAAAAGTCATTGGGCATTGAACTCGTGTCACTCACTGAACAAGACATAGTGTTCATCAACTCCCTTACTTCCAGTGATATTGTCAAGCTGGGGGCCAGGTGTGGGGCTAAGTTCCCTTCTCTCATTTTGGAAGAAGCCACATCTAAACAATAAAGCCATGGAAAAGATCTTGGTGCAAGATACCACTATCAACGATTGCGCAGGAAGGCGCTGCTTAAAGCTTACAGACTATAGACCTTTTTGTCTGGACAACACGTCCAGTTTTGGTTAGGCAGAAACCTCATATCTCTCCACTACAAATCTATCATGGATGTTTTGGTAACCTTTATTGGTAGCTTGTCCCCTTATCGGTGCTATGGAAAGCACCTCATTCTATATATGCTTATCACTATTAGTCAAAAAAACAAAACTCTTCTAGTTTCTCATCCTTGCTTTGTCCATCTACACTGTGATGGTAATGTCTAAGTTAACCTATCGTTGCTTATGACCGTTCAAATTTGGAATGTGCATGGACTGGGAAAAGCTTCAAAAAGGAAACTTGTTAAATCTTCTATTCAAGATTCTGGCTGTGATATCTTATGTTTACAAGAAACAAAACTCCAACTGATGAATGATAGGCTCCTCAAATCTATTTGCGGGAAAAGTTTTGACTACTGCACTACAACAAAAATGAAAAAAAATGACGTGTTTTTCCTGATGCTAGGCCAAAGCATCATAAAGCCCCGCATAGTTAGCGACGCTGAAAAAAAGTGTTGGAAAAAATTAGTCTATAACGACGTTTTAAAACGCCGGGAGGTTTTTTTCTCTTCGACTTAACCCCAGCCGATCTCCTCTTCTCCCTCCCTCTGTCATCTCCCTCTCCCTCCCTCCATCCATTGTCGGCGCACAGATTCCAGCTCTCCTCCCCCATGGCAGATTTCTTGCTCCTAACTTCTTCTTCCCAGATTCTCTCATTCTTCTCTTCTCCCATCCTCCAATCCTTCCATCCGATGGATTTGTTTCGATTGGCATCCTCCTTGGCCGATTTCTCTGTGGATTTGCTCCGATCGGCATCCTCTTTGATCGATTTCTCAGTAGATTTGCTCCGATCGGTATTGTCGGCCGATTTCTCGATGGATTTGCTCCGATCGGCATCCTCCTTAGCTGATTTGTGACAACCAGTTTTGATCCTCTGACTGCCGGACTCAAGTAAATCTCCTCCTCTTATTGTTTCCACCGCTGCCGGCATTGATCCTCTCACTGCCACCTTTAGATCTTGTCGGTGTTGATCCATTGGCCAGCATTTTCACCTTGGGTAGGGCCAGCAAGTCGCTGGATTTGACTAAACAATGCCCTTCCCCTGTTTCAGCTCTTCTCCCCTCTGATTGCTTCGACCGCTGCCGGCCGTCGATTTGGGCCGGCCGGCCTTCACCGCTCTTTTGAATGCTTCGACATTGCATGACAACTCACAATCGCTAGTCGGTGACTTGATTTTTTTTGCCAGATCCCTCTGAACTTCCATGGTTTTCATTCTATTATGTGAAGAAAGTTGTGGTGGTGAGGGGCCGGAGGATTAGGTGAAGGTTTGAGAAGCTATATTGGTTTTGATTCTCAAATTGTTACACATTTATCACTGCTTCCTTTCCACACTTTGACTATATTTGTATTGGGAGGATTGATCAACAGGAAAAAAATAAAATACAAGGACATCATGCTTGTTGGAATTCCTTACTCCAGATGGGGCTCGTATGCTTTTTGATGTTATACACATAAGCGTCTGATACTATATGCTAGATTTCCAGATGCTGTTTCTGAATACATTGTACTGCTTCGTAGAAAGGACTTGCTGGTCTACATTATTAATAATTGCTGCTCTTATTTAGAGATCCATGTCTTTCTCCTTTGTAATCGAAGAAAGGACAGTATTATGCAGGGAATTCTTCATCTAATTGGCTGGATGTTTCCTCAACTTAATGGTTACTATTATACTACTCTGATGATACTTTGGATGCTTATACTTCTTTGGTTCAGGAATGTCATTCTGCACATCTCTATTACATAATTTATAGATCATATCCATCAATCCTGTTTGCTCCAGGAATGTCATTTTGCAGAGCTATGTACCAGGAACAAACCAAGCTGCTACTTCCTGTAATGCTACTCTTAAAATTCAATAGCTGGTTATATTTCTATGCATCAACTATATACTTTCAATATATTTCAATGGAGCTTCTCTATCAGGACTTTACTCTCATTGGAACCTTATGTTACTTTACTTCAGGGGTGTCATCTTACAGTGTCTTTCTTCTATACTTTTACACATGCTGCTACCAGATTACATTTGGAATTTTGTTCATAAAGCTTCTATACTTCATAAAGCTTACCTTTGGAATTTTGGTTATGATACGTTATGTGCTTCATGGATCTCCGGTCAATTTCCTTCTTAATTGTCAACTTCTGCTACTTTGGATCTAATTTGGCGATCATTTATTGTCTTCATCTCAGACTCAAAGAATTGTTTTAAGCATTCATGGGAAATGCTTCGGAATTGTTCATGACACTGGCAGCTGTTGCTTCACTGGCTTTATCTTCTATTAGAGCTTCAGAAATATTATCATGTTGTTTTATTTTGATCATGTATATTTTATTTCTCTTGTTCTCTTTATATTAGCTGTGACTTTTGTTTGTATATCTTTTATGTTTTGATTGCATTTGATCCACTGTAAAGGATTTACTGTCCTGGCTTCTTTTCATGATTATATTAATCCTTGTAGCTTTCTAATTCTAACTAGTGTCTATATTTAAATATCTATACTGGATGTATTTTTCTTTTCATTTTATATTTAGCCAATGGTTGGCATGTGCTATGCATTTGGGATAAAGATGAATAGTTATGATCCCATGTATGAGAGAGATCTTTTTCCCATATTTTGTTATTATGGGGTTTCTTTGGGAGAGTAGGCACATTTTTTGGATTTGGAACTCTTTAAAGTATTGAGTTCATTTGGACTTACCTCCTTCCCAAGGTAGAAGCAAGAGCAAGAGAACATCTTTAGGGTGAAAACATGGCAAAACAAAAATGAAATAGCTATTGGTGGGAGGCACTCAGTTAATGGATATTGGGAAACTTGTAAAGATGTTGGTACTTGGAAGAGTGAGGGACAGACTTTCATTATGTAACTAATTATTTGTATTTCATGCTCTCAATTGTCATTTCATGCAGGTGCCATTGCATGGAGCAAAATCTCGAAGGCAGTCACCTGATTTGATCTCATCACTGATTGTCATTTCATGCAGGTGCCACTACATGGAGCAAAATCTCGAAGGCAGTCACCTGATTTGTTTTCCATGAGCAATTAACAATGATTGATTCTAAATAGGACTTGCCTTATGATCTGTTCTTCTGGAAATTTCTTTTTTTAATAATTTTGATGCTTTAAACCCTTAAGGGTTTCTTATAGCTTTCAGGAAAGGATTTCAATAGTTCATCATTTGTGAAACTAGCCCAATTTGTGTTTTACCTATGTAAATTTACTGATGATTGATATTTGTTTAGACCAAAATATAAGTGTCCTCAATCCAAGTGAGACTACATGTTGGGCAAATATCAAAATATGAAAGTGTATAATTTAAGAAGTGTCACTTGGATGTTTTCTTTTGTATTTCTTGTTTGGAACATTTTGAAATTGAAATTTGCAAAGGGTTGAGTTTAGCATTAGTTTAACCAAAGGAAAATGTTTAGCTTTTGTATATTTGCATATTATGCATCTTAATACACTGTTTATGCCATACATTCATGGTTCAAAATCTTAATTCATTGTTTATTGCTAGAAGATGTTGACCGGAGGGGTTGTTTAAACTACCTTAAATGCTTGACTAATTAAGATTCTTTGGTCTATATCAATTGCAGTTGTGATTTTGGTAGATTCCGTGAGATCATGTCATATTGTTGCAAGTACAAAATAAAGTCTTATGATAGATATCGTCTATCTGTAGGCATCACTTCCCTCATCTAACATCCAGTAGGGGAACACCTAACTTCTAGGATAATCTACATTAAAAAAAGATAAGAGTCGCATAAATTAATTAATTTGTTGCCGATGCATAAAAGGAAATAATAAAAACCTCTTAGTGAGTGTTGTTTTGAAGATTTATTCATAAAAGCAGTGAATTAGACAATTGTATAATGGAGAATCTAAAAAAATTCTAATTCAACGGTTGATTGAAGATGTTAATGTATTCTCCCATTACTAAAATTTATTGTTCTTTGAATATTTTCGGACTTTTGGTATTAAAATTCAATGATAATGTCAAAGATTCGTAGTTGTACTTTTGTTTCAGGAGAAGGCTGCTTTTGATGAATTACTTGGAAAATAGTTATCCATCTTATTGGAGGTAGAATGTTAAGGAACATGAATGCTATCCTCTAATCCTTTTATCTGGAGGATATTTTAAGTTATTCATAAAGAATATGGATGTTTGTACACAGCAATGGGCTCAACTCTTTATTCAAAATCAGGAACTATTTTAAAAGAAACTTGTTTCAGCATGAATTTTTGTGGAACAATAAATAATGACTTATGTTTGATTCTGATTATGCCATGAAACATGGACTATTATGCTAAAATATTTCCTATTGCTAAGAAAATATAAAATAGATGGGCCAATAGATTCGATTCTTATAAAATTCTCAGCTTAATTCTATAAAAATATCCAAACAAATCCTATGTAATTTAATTGTTAATTTTCTTACCATTCTAGCAAACCCTCCACTAGCTAATAGAAAATAAATCACCTCATTGTTTTGTAATTCCTTTTTTTTTTGGGTACAAACAAGGGGTAAAAAGGTACATGCGGGGATGAAAATGGGTCCCAGGTGCATCATTCACACAAGAAGGATTAACATTCCTTCACTCGAATCCTCCCTAGGATCATCCATTGGTCGCTCTGAGAAATTTAATTATACAACCAATCCCATGTATTTAAATTTAAAAATAATTAATTTATTTTTTTAAGAAAAATTGAAATTCCTAATGCTTTTAAGCGTCGGGAATAACCAGGTTTTTCCCGACACTTTTAAGCATCGGGAATAACTTTATTCCCGATGCTTAAAAGCGTCGGAAAAAGCCTGGTTATTCTCGATGCTTTTAAGCATCGGGAATAACTTTATTCCCGATGCTGAAAAGCCTGGTCAATTCCAACGCTTGACCAAAGCGTCAGGAATTCCTTTTCCCACTCTCACCTGTGCGATGCCTTTACCACACTTTTTAAAGCATCAGAAAGGTTTTTCCCAATGCTTTAAAGCATCGGGAAAAATCGAGAATAGCGTCAGGAATGTATTTTTTTTTAGTGCTGGGATTCAATAGCTTCAGCTGGTTCTTCTGGTGGGCTGATAACATGCTGGAAAAGCTGACATTTTGTCAGAACCCATTTTCACATTAGCTATTTTAGCATCTCAACATGGCTTAAAAGTTTACACTAAAACTCAAACCAAACATATATGGATGATTACAAACATCTACGGTCCATCAAACAGATCAAACCAAAAATGCTTCTTCATTGAACTCTCTGATCTTAAAAAAAGCATGCAAACCCCCTGGACACTACTTAAAGACTTTAACTTAACACGACGAGCAGAAGACAGGAAGGGTCGGTCTAGCTCTACCTCTTCTAGTTAGCATGGCTTTCAATAACCTAGTGAATGACTTAGAGGTCATCGAAGTCCAACCCTCTAGTGGAAGATTCACATGGTCAAACATCAGGGCGAATCCAGTTTAGCGAGACTGGATAGATGTTTTATTAACATGTCTTGGCACTTTATTTTTCTGCTAATTGCCTTGCTTCTTCCTGATAAGAATTTCTTTGGATCATATCCCTCTCAAGGTTGAGTATTGCATCAGCCGAAACTAATCAAAGGTGGCATCAAACCATTCCAGTTTGAGAATATTTGGCATGCCTACCCAGACATTAATTCTACAATCATCGATTCTCGGAACAAAAGCACTAATACATCCAACCCTGTGGCGATCTTAGTATATATATGTGCTTCTGCTTTCTTTTTACTTGTGTTATGATATCCTATTTTTATTTTAATTAATTGCTGAGCTATTCTTTGAACCAATTTTAATTTCTTGGTTTATTGGTCAAATTGGTATGCAAAGGAAAATATCTCCTAAACTTGATGAAGATTCTGATCTACAAAAGGATGTTTTATATCTTCGGCTTCGTATCTTTATCTCAGTCCAAAAAAGTATGCCTAACATCTTTATATCTTCGGCTTCGCATCTTAATCTCAGTCCGAGAAAGTATGCCTAACACCTTTATATCTTCGACTTTGTATCTTTATCTTGGTCCGAAGATTAAGCTTGTCAACCTTATGTCTTGGACTTCGTATTGTTACCTTGGTCTGAAGACCAAGACTTTCAATTGGACATCTTTGGCTTTATTCCTTCAACATAATCCGAAGATCATGTTATCTTGTATTATGGACTGTAAGTGTTTATCTTTCTTTGCTATTTCCAAAGAAACTTTTCTGAAGTGTATAGCTAACATTCTCTTTAAGAGTGCTACTAAAGAGAATGTTGAGCTCACTTCGGATCTACTCTAGAAAAAAGAGGCATATTAAATATGTGGACTTTTCCAACCCTGAAGCTATTAAAGTCTATTTTAGTTGTTGCAACTACATACATGGTTGAAATCCTCAGATTGGATAAGCTCCGAAATAACTGATTTTCTAGTCGCCACTACTTACAGTTATGAGGAGGTTGCGTTGTTAGGGTTTGGTGACTAGGATAGAAGCGTGGATTTCAAAATTATCTTGAAAACACTACCTAACCCTTAACCCAAGACCTCCGTACTAGGAATTAAAACATACAAGCATGCATATAACATATAGATTAGAATTTAGGCACCAACCTGAACCGCTAATATCCAAACCGATGAAGAAACCCTGATTCAGTCTTCTCCTCCACCAGGCGTCCAAGCGTTCATCCTCCAACGGTGATCCACACGGGGCTTGACCAAGACACCAGCACCTTTTAAGAACTTGGTTCCACCAATTAGACTTTCAAACTAAAGCCTAATAGGATTTGGGCAAACTCCAATCCAATTGGACTAACTCTTCTTTGAATCAGCCGTTCTACTCCTTCCCTTCTTCTTCCTCTTCTTCTCTTCTTTGCTTTTCCCTAATCCCTCTCCTGATTTTAACACTCCTAGGCCTTCCAAAGACCTTGTCCTAAAAGGGCTAGAGTGTTTAGGACAAGAGGATAGGATGTAATAAAAATAAGAAAGAAAGAAGTCTTCGGGATCATTATTATTAACATCCCGAGAGGCTACCTATTTATAGCGCACCAAGGGGCTTCTGAGATATCCATTCATGCCAAAAAGATACGTTAATTGGTTTAAAACATGCGACTCTTTGATTTGAAATAAATCTAAGAAGAGTAAAACAAAAGGATACTTGAATGAAACATTACGATGTTTTAATCAAGTGTCGCTTCCTTTCATTCTTCCAAGCATCAAAATCAAATGGCCGGCCTCTCTAGTATTTAAAATTGAAATGCCACATCAAATGGGATGCCATCTAGAAGAGTCACATGCCATCTGGACTCAAAAGTGCGCAGAATAAGCTCAAGTATCACGTTGCTTCATTTTTAGTGCCAAGAGTCCCAAGGGGCATGGACTCTTCTTCTTTTGGCGTGAAGATGTATCCCAACGGGTGTGGAAGACTCCAAGAGGCATGGAAGTGTTTTTGACTTGGTCCTCTGCTTATTGCAGAAGGACTCTTCATCCAAAGAAGGCGCCCCTTCTCATTTCTCATGATTTATTATCATAGGAAACCTTTTGCGCCAAAAAAAAAAAAAAACTCTTCATGCTTTGACCATTCCACATGCCACATAGACCCCGTGTCCAAGGAACGCTATCTGGTACTCAAAACCAGATAAATACTGACCCAATTAAAGGTGATAAGACCCAACCTATTAGCCAAATTCAATTTAGCTTAATTAGGATCAATATTAACCCAAATTGGAACCTGATTCGAACCTGGTTCGAACCCTGGTGCTAGGGTTTGCAACATATGCTAGCATGTTCACCTGCAAACATAGTTTAATTCAACTAAACCCTTGATCAGAACCCTTTGTGTTTGACCCATTGGGTTCCATATCTGGCCAGCAATGGGTCCGGGTGTAACTTGACCTGATTCGATTGGATCACATCCAAACCAATTTAGGTCAACTCAAGCTAGCCCGACTAGGTCAATTAGAATCCAATTCTAATTAACTGATCAAACTACCATAATTCAATCAAATCCCCACAAGGCAAGATTGACGTCTAGCAACGTATCATGCCTATCCGGAAGATGTGGAATTTTGGTGGAATTATCAAAATACCCTTCAGTGGTGAGTTACTGAGCAATTCAGTCCTTCGATCAACTTGCATCCTGAATATGACTATGGATATGGATACTTGTCAAATCCAATTTCATATTCATTCCTTACTCAATCTGCTAATGATGATTCATTAGAAACTATTTCTAATGTTCATACTTTGATCAATGATTTCCTGAATCATCATTCGATCGAAATCAGCTAGATGCAATCCCCTCTTACTAGGGTTAATCGATTCCTTGTTGACCTACTCACAACCTCCATATACAATCCACCATACCTAGTATCACCCCGTACATGACTCAGTGTCATGATTGAGTGTGAACCAAAGTATGGGTTCATGCATACAATGTACCATGGCAGTCTCAGGTCAAAGGACCACATGCACTACTCCCACTATGAGAACTTTCTATTGACAAACAGTTAAGGTTCCATTAGACGTTCTCCAATCAGATCCATTCAGTGAACTCATTCTCTAATGAGCACCCACATCCTAGTATTAGTGTCAAGCACAAGTGACTGTGAGATCAGTCACCCTCTTCACCAAGCATACATAGGATGTGCTGGTCTTACCAGAAACATTGATCCCCTACTCAATATCCCATCGACCAGGAATATTTTATATTAGGGTTTTAAGGCTTTAGGTCTCACTGGTATGATCTCATCATAACCCTAGAACCACAGCCCTAATCTATGGGATTCATCATATCTTAATAAAATTAATAAGACAGCGTATGATGAAAATAAAATGCCTTTATTAATTTATAATGTCAATACACTGGTTTGGGATACAAAAGAAAATCCCATCGAAATACAACATTTCGATTGGTCTTTAGGGTATAATCCTTTCAATCACCCATTGCACTAAAGCCAATCGCCTTTAAATTTTAACCCCATACAATCGAGGTGGCGATCAAACTCCTGCTGTGGTAGAGCCTTAGTGAATGGGTCTACTATGTTATTCTTCGTTTCTACTATTTTAATGCAGACTTCTTGTCTTTCAACAATCTCTCGAACGAGATGAAAGCGTCTTAGAATGTGCTTTGATTTGTGATGAGCTCTAGGTTCCTTAGCTTGAGCGACGGCTTAGTATTATCACAGTAAAGTGGTACTGGACCTTCAATCTCTGGAACAACACTCAACTCTGAGATGAACTTCTTCATCTAGACAGCTTCCTTGGCAGCTTCACTAACAGCAATGTATTCTGCCTCAGTTGTTGAGTTAGTTACAGTCAACTGTTTAGAACTCTTCCAGCTTACAGCTCTTCCATTTAGGGTAAAAACATACCCTGAAATAGATTTGCTATTATCTGGATCCGATTGAAAACTAGAATCTAAATAAGCTTCCAGTATAAGATCAGATCCTCCGTATATCAGAAAAATATTCTTAGTCCTTCTCAAGTACTTAAGAATATATTTCACAGCCTTCCAGTGATCCTCTCCTGGATCAGCCTGAAATCTGCTAGCTATACCTAAGGTATATGCCACATCAGGCCTGGTCATAACATAGCATACATTATAGACCCTACAGCCGAAGCATAAGGTATAGACTTTACAACCTATAGATCTTATGACTCCAAATCCTATGACTCTAGAACCTATGATCCTATATCCCATGAGCCCAGTAGACCCAAGACCCATAGAGCTGAACCTAAATCCTATGACCCCAGATCCTATAATTCCATGACCCATAGATCTACACCCTTGTCCTATGAGCCCAGAGAGCCCATAACCCCTAGGTATCAGCCTAGTACTAGTCAGGTTTCTCCTAGCCAACTTGAATCATATAGGATTAGTACCCCTAAATATGAACCCAGTAGTGAGCCACTATCCCTTAGGCAACCTGAACCTACTAGGATTATTGCCCATACTCAGAAACCAGGACCTAGCCAATTTTTCCTTAGCCGACCTTCCCCAACCATTCCTGAGATTCACAAGGCTTACATTAATGCAGAAGTGTATGAAGCTGATGCGAGCTTAGTGGATGAGTATGAGGGAGAAGAGGAGACACCTTTAGTAGACCTCGAATTAGCTGACCCAGTAGATACCCAGGTGGAAACCAACCCAGAGCTAGTTGACCTTGACCACATCTAACCTAAAGCTATAGTGGAAGAACAAATCGAGGAAGAGAACCTAAGTACTGCTGCTAGAGCCTTACCTGAGGAAACCATAGAGGAGAGCCAAATTATAGAGTATAGTCCTAAAATACAAGAACCTGAAGAATTTATTAAGGACCTGATCTATTTGAATCAGTACCCTCAGGATGAGCCTCCTCCTATAGTTCCCATTGAGGACCTCTTTCCTGAGATTAATAACCCATCCTTCCATTATGCAAACTCCATAGATATACAGCAACCCTATAAGGTTAGCCTTGTAGGGTTCCGGTGTAACGCAGCAGAAGGGTAATTTCAAAAATTGAAATTAATATGCACAAAAACCCCAAAACAGGAACTCCTTAATAAGACTAGAATGTATGAAGATAAACATTTCTATGCAAATTGAATTAGAATACCAACTTGTAATCGCTAATTCCAATTTATGAAGACTTAAAACTTGAAGATCAACGGGCTATTTGAATTCACCAGGCGTCCAAGTGTCCGCCCTCCGATGGTGATCCACACAGAGCAATGATCAAGAACACTATCTTCTTGTCCAATGGTTCCTCCTATTGAGTACTTCTTCCTAGAACTCAATTCTTCGGATTATGGCTGGAATTCTTCCACACAAGAGGTTGCCTTCCTTTCTTTTATCTCTTCTCCTCCTTCCACTAAGACCTTGACCCTCTAAGACACTCTTGTCTTGAAGATAAGACTTTGTCCTAAGGGGATTTAGGCTTGTCTTAAATTGGAGGAGAAATTAAGACAAGAATATCTTAATATAAGAAAGAAAGAACAAAAATCAGAACTCCTTCTTTCCTTTACCGTCGGAGACTTTTGCTCTTGATCTTGTTCAATAGCAGAGTTTCAACGGAGGTGTACTCTGTAAAGGAAATAGTGCAAGAATAAGAAAAGAGAGAAAGAGTCTTTAAGAGAGGAAGAAGAATAAAAATTACCGAGTTCTGATTTTCCTGATCCCTTAAATAGATCTCAGAGAGGCGCCCACACAACTCTTCGTGATAAACTTCTCACGCCCTTTCTTATTTTCTCATGCCCCATCCTTCCTTCTCATGGCCTTCCGGATAAATCCCACGACTTTTCTTAAATGAAAAATCATGATGTTTTTTAAAAGAAAGGAGTCGTGACTTTTAATCTCCGAAGAGATGTTATTTCACGCAACCGGGAAGCAACGAATGCTTTCTGCCTTTCTCAAAAAACCATCAACCCTTGGATTCCAATCCAAGGGGGGACAATTGAGGCACTAAAAGAGAGAAGGAATGCCGCCCCAACTTAATTCATCAGAGAATTAAGTGGGCGTGCCAAGAGTCCATGCGCCCATGGACTCCTCCATATGGTGCGCCAAGAGTCCATAAGCGCATGGACTCTTGGTGTTTTTGGCGTGCAAGGGCTAAAGGGTGGGTGGGGGGCTAGCCTAGATACATGGTTAGCCAATAGGGTTAGCCATAATCCCTATAACCTCAATTAGGGTCTAATTAGATCCAATTAGAACCAAAATTGAACCAATCCGGAACCCTAATTTGAATAAAAGCTAGGAATTGCAACACCTGCTAGAGTGTCATCATGCAAAGATGATTTAATTACAAATTTAAACCCTTCATCAATTCTCTTAAGTGTGTGACCCATTGGGTTCCACATCTAGCCAGCAGTGGGTTCGAATACAAGTTGACCTAATTTGATTAGAACTCTTTCTAATCGATTTAGATCAAATCGGGCTTACCCGATCTTGATCAATTAGGACTCTTCCTAATAAATGATCATTAAATTTGATCAAACCACAAGACAAGATTGATATCTAGCAACGTGTCATGTCTACCTAGAAGATATGAAAATTCTGATGAAATACCAAAACTACCCTTAGTAGAATGTTACCGTACAATTAAATCCTTCGATCAGCCTGCACCCAAAATATAATTATGGATATGGATATATGTCAAATCCAATATTATATCTATTTTTAGCTTAATCTTATATTGATGATTCAATTATCTTGATATTAGAAACCATCTCTAATATCTTTACTTTGATCAAAGATTCCCTGAATCATCATCCGATTGATAACTAGCTAGATGCAATCTCCTCTTACTAAGAGTGATCGATTCCTTGTTGACCTACTCATTACCTTCATATCCAATTCACCATTCCCAGTATCAATCATGTGCATGACTCAGTGTCATGATTAAGATTGAACCAAAGCATGGGTTCATGTACATAAGGTACTTATCGCAGTCCAGGTCAAAGAATTAATTGTACCACTCCCACTATGAGAACCTTCTATTGACATGTAGCTAAGACTCCATTAGATGTTCTCAAGTTGGATCATATCAGTGAACTCATTCTCTAATGAGCACCCACATCCTAGTATTAGTGTCATACATAAGTGACTATGAAAGCAGTCACCCTCTCCAGTATACATGGGATGTGTTAGTCTTACCGGAAAAACCCTGATCCCCTACTCAGGGTTCCTTTGACTAGGAATATTTTAGATTAAGGTTTTAAGACTTTAGGTCTCACTGGTATGATCTCATCATAACCCTAAAATCATAGCCCTAATCTATGGGGTTCATCATATAATATAAACACAGCGTATGATGAAAAATAATGCCTTTATTAGATTATTGTCAATTACAATGGTTTGGGAGATACAACATAGATTGGCTTGTAGGGCATATCCCTTTCAATCTCCCACTTGCACTAAAGCCAATCGCCTTTAAATCTTAATCCCATACTCTCGAGGTGGCGATCAAACTCTCGCTGTGATAGAGCCTTAGTGAACGGGTCTGCTACGTTGTTCTTTATATCAACCCTATTTATGTAGACTTCTTGTCTTTCTACTATTTCTCAGACGAGATGGAAGCGTCTCAGAATGTGCTTGGACTTATGATGAGCTCTTGGTTCCTTAGCTTGAGCAACAGCTCCAGTGTTGTCACAGTAAAGTGGCACTGGGTTTTCAATCTCAGGAACAACACCCAACTCTGTGATGAACTTCTTCATCCAGACTGCTTTCTTGGCGGCTTCTCTGACAGCTATGTATTCTGCCTCTGTGGTTGAGTCAGCTACAGTCTGCTGCTTGGTACTCTTCCAACTCACTGCTCCACCATTTAGGAAAAAAACATATCCCGAAATGGATTTGCTATCATCAGGGTCTGATTGAAAACTAGAATCAGAATAAGCTTCTAGTTTAAGATCAGAACCACCATAAAATAGAAAAATATCCTTAGTCCTTCTCAGGTACTTAAGAATATTTTTAACTGCTTTCCAATGATCCTCTCCTGGATCAGCCTGAAACCTACTGACAATGCCTAAAGCATATGCCACATCAGGCCTGGTACATAACATGGCATACATTATGGACCCTATTGCCGAAGCATAAGGTATAGAATTCATTCTATTTCTTTCTTCAGGTGTCTTAGGAGACATCCTTTTGGAAAGATGTATGCCTTGACTCATAGGAAGATAACCTCTTTTACTTCCATCCATGCTGAATCTTTTCAGCACTAAGTCAATGTACCTAGATTGGGATAAACCTAGCATCCTCTTAGACCTATCTCTATAGATCTTAATACCTAGTATATAGGATGCTTCTCCCAAATCTTTCATGGAAAACTGGTTTGATAGCCAAACCTTGACTGATTATAACATTGAGATATCATTCCCAATGAGGAGTATGTCATCTACATACGAACCAAGAAGACTATGGCACTCCCACTAGTCTTCTTATAAACACAGGGTTCATCCATATTTTTGATAAAACCAAACCTTTTAATAGTTTCATCAAAGCGGATGTTCCAACTCCTTGAAGCTTGCTTTAATCCATAAATGGATTTCTTTAGCTTGCATACTTGATTAGGTTTATTCTTTGAAATAAAACCTTATGGCTGTGATATGTAGACTTCTTCCTCAAGGAAACCATTGAGGAATGCAGTCTTCACATCCATCTATCAGATCTCATAATTGTGGTATGCTGCTATAGCAAGTAAAATCCGAATTTATTTGAGCATGGCAACAGGTGAGAATGTTTCATCATAATCAATTCCCTATTTTTGTCTAAAACCTTTTGCCACTAATCTAGCTTTATAGGTTTCAACTTGGCCATCAGCCCCAATCTTTTTCTTATAGACCCATTTGCACCCAATAGGATTAACACCCTCTGGTGCATCGACCAAAGACCATACTTGATTGACATACATAGAGTCTATCTCGGATTCCATGGCTTCTTGCCATCTATCTGAATCAGTACTCAAGATAGCTTCCGTATAGGTCAGAGGTTCATCATTTTGAATGACTTGGGCTTCATTATTTTCAATAATAAACCCATACCTCTCAGGTGCCCGTGACACTCTATCAGACCTACAGGGAGGAGTTTTGTGTTCTGGTTCTGATTTAACTATATGTTCTATTGATTGAGAATTGTCTATCTGTGTTTCTTGTACTTCTTCAAGTTCAATAGTTCTATCATTGCCCTTTTCTAAAATAAACTCTTTTTCTAGAAAAGTGGCATGTCTGCTGACAAAAATCTTTTGTTCAGTTGGATGGTAAAACAGATATCCTCTACCCTCTCTAGGATATCCTACAAATAGATATTTGTCCGCTCTAGGTTCCAACATATGTCCAAAATTTTTTTAACATAAGCTGGACATCCCCATACCTTAAAATATTTAAGATACAGTTTCTTTCCACTCCAAATTTCATATGGAGTACTAACAACGGATTTAGAAGGTACTTTGTTCAAAATGTAAACAGCAGTTTCTAGGGCATGACCCCAAAAGGAAATGGGTAAATTTGTGAAGCACATCATGGATCGTACCATATCTAATAAGGTTCGTTTCTCCTTTCAGCTATACCATTTAGCTGCGGTATATATGGAGGGGTCCATTCAGAAAGAATTCCATTAACTTTAAGATAGTCTAAAAACTCTGTGGATAAGTATTATCCTCCTCGATCAGACTGAAGAACTTTAATACTTTTCCCGATTTGTTTTTCGACCATACTTTGATACTCCTTAAATTTATCAAAGGCTTCAGATTTATGTTTCATAAGATACACATATCCGAACCTAGATAAATTATCTGTAAAAGTGATAAAATATGAGTATCCACCTCTGGCCTGAGTTGTCATTGGACCACATACATCAGTATGTATAAGTCCTAATAACTCAGTTGACCTTTCTCCATGTCCAGTAAATGGAGTCTTGGTCATCTTATCCATGAGACATGATTCGCAAGTTCCTAATGATTCATACTCATAAGGATCAAGGAATTTTTCCTTGTATAACTTGCTTATCCTAGACTCATTAACATGACCAAGTCGATGATGCCAAAGTAAAGTATCATTAAAGTCTTCTCTTTTACTTTTATTATTGACATGAAAAACACTATCATTAGAAGAAATAGTTAAGAGCTCATTGCTAAATATGCCAGAACAAACAAATTCATTAGATAACATCATCGAGCAACCAGTGCTCATTACATCCATTACATATCCTTGTTTTAATAACAAGGGAATAGAGATAATGTTCCTAATAATCTTAGGCATATAATAACAATTTTCTAACTCCAAGATCTTCCCTGAAAGCAACTTTAGAATATAGGTCCCTACAGCTTCTGCTTGGATGATATCACCACTAGCACCGTAGAGATTGAAGTCACCTTCCTTCAATACTTTAAGCTTGTGGAGGTCCTGCAAAGATTTGCATATATGGTAACCACAAGCGGTATCCAATACCCAAGTATTTGATATAGATGAATTTAATGTCAATATAGCATGTATCTCATGAAAGATTGTACCCTGAAAGCCAATTGAAATATTGTATTTTGATCCCAAAATCAATGAATTGATATTTTTTTTATAATAAAGGCATTATTTTCATCATACGCTGTGTCTTTATGATTTTATGATGAACCCCATAGATTAGGGCTATGGTTCTAGGGTTATGATGAGATCATACCAGTGAGACCTAAAGCCTTAAAATCCTAATCTAAAATATTCCTGGTCGATGGGACATTGAGTTGGGGATCAATGTTTTCCGACAAGACCAGCACATCCTATATATGCTTTGTGATGAGGGTGACTGATCTCACAGTCACTTGTGTTTGACACTAATACTAGGACGTGAGTGTTCATTAGAGAATGAGTTCACTGAATTGATCCAGATTGAGAATATCTAATGGAACCTTATCTGTTTGTCAATAGATAATTCTCATAGTGGGAGTAGTGCATGTGGTCCTTTGACCTGAGACTACCATAGTACCTTAATATATGAATCCATACTTTGGTTCGCAATCAATCATGACATTGAGTCATGCACGAGGTGATACTGGTTATGGTGGATTGTATATGGAGGTTGTGAGTAGGTCAACAAGGAATTGATCAGCCCTAGTAAGAGGGAATTGCATCCAGCTAATTTCAAATGATGTATTCAGGAAATCTTAAATCAAAGTATGAACATTAGAGTTATTTTCTAATGGTTCATTAATGAATCATCATTATAAAGATTGAGCTAGGGATGAATATGAAATTGGATTTGACAAGTATCCATATTCATAATCATATTCAGGATGCAAGTTGATCAAAGGACTGAATTGCCCGGTAACTCACCACTGAAGGGTATTTTGGTAATTCCACCAAAATTCCACATCTTCCGGGTAGACATGATACGTTGCTAGACGTCAATCTTGTCTTGTAGGTATATGATTGAGTTATGGTAATTCAAATCAGTTAATTAGAATTAGATTCTAATTGACCGAGTTGAGCTAGTTTGAGTTGACCTAAATCGGATTAGTTGATATCTAACCGAATTAAGCCAAATAGCACTCGGACCTATTGCTGGCTAGGTGTGGAACCCAATGGGTCACACACAAAAGAAAATTGATGAAGGATTTAATTTGAAATTAAATCATGTTTGTAGGATAAACTACTAGCATGTGTTGTAGACCAAATTTCTATTCGAATCAGATTCGAATTTGGTTCCGAATTGGGCTTAATTGGGTTCTAATTGAACCAGATTAAGGTCTAAATTAAATTTTAGGACATTGGGCAAACCCATGGCTGAACCCAAGTGAATTAAGTTCACTGAGACCCTCTCTCCAAGCTGCCCTCTCCCTTTCTCACCCGCGCGCGCCAAGAAGAAGAGTCCATGCGCGTGGACTCCTCTTCATGTGCGTGAGAAAGAAAATACCATCGAAGAAAAATCTAAAAAAGGTGCGATTCGGATCCTTGTCTGTCGCCCTTGGATCTGGATCTGATGGCCAGAAAAAATTAAGGAAAAGATCCGTCACTTTTCGGTCGCAAATCCGTCTCCAAAAGTCGTGATTCTTCCTAAAATTTTTCTGAGAGTCCTCCTCGTCGGAAAAACAAAAATTAAATCGAAGAATCATGATTTTTGGTTGAGGGGACGCGTGAGGAATGAGGGATCGTGATTCCTGGGGTTTCAGAGGGTTGCGTTGTTTTGAGAAGACGCCCCTCTGAGATCTATAAATAGGGTTGGGTTCTCGGGGGTTTTCATGTAAGATAATTCAGAGATCATATTCCTTTTCTTCCTCTCCAGAATACTCCTTCCCCTTGTTCTTGTTGGGTATTGTTTCCCTTACAGAGGTATCCTCTATCGAAACTCTGACCCTAAACAAGAATAAGAAGAAGGTCTTGAACGGTAAAGGAAAGAAAAAGGAAAGGATCTGTTCTTCTTCTTTTCCTTCTTGAATTAAGACTTTGCTTGTCTTAATTTTTCTTCCAATTCAATTCAAGAAAAGGAATTCAAGAAAGGGAATTCTTGAAAAAAATTCAAGAAGAGGAAAGAAGGAAGAAAAGAAATTTTCAAGAAAGAAAATTTCAACCTAAAAGTCCAAGAATTGAATTCTTGAAAAAGAATTCAAGAAGAGGAGCCAAGATCAAGAAATTGTTGTCTTCATCTTTTTCTGTGTGGATCACCATTGGAGGGTGAACGTTTGGGCACCTGGTAGAGATTCAGAGTTTGGATTTTAGCGATACAGGTTAGTACTTTAATTTGAGATTAAATCTTATATGTTTTAATTCTTTTAAGGAGATCTTGGGTTAAAGGTTTGGTGAAGATTTCATAAAGATAAAAATTTTGAAATCTATGTTTCCGCCTTGCCATCGAACCCTACAGTGGTATCAGAGCCTCCTTATTAAGATTAAAATATATATTCTGATTTTTAGATGCATATTTATATAAGTAACATGAGATGTAGTATATGTTTGATGTAATGTCACCAATTAGGGTTTTCACTCAAACCCTAATTGTTGTAGAGATATGTTTAGAGATCTAGTCATCATACTGAAATAAGGTTGCCCTGGCATAATGGTGGATCCATTATGTGGTAAATGGTTGTCCTAGTATGATGACACACTAATCACATATTTGTGTTAATTATGCATATATGTTTGATGTATGCCACTAATTAAGGTTTTCACTTAAACCTTAATTTGTATAGAGATATGTTTAGCCTTCTAGTCATCATACTGAAATAAGGTTGCCCTGGCATAATGGTGGATCCATTATGTGGTAAATGGTTGTCCTAGTATGATGGCACACTATGGCACATATTTGCTAGAATGTGCTTTGTTTTATAAAGCCCTCTTTAAAAACATATTAAGTTGTAGTGTCATATACCAAAAGCAAAAATAATCAATATGATTAGTTTATCATTCGGTGTCTAGGAAAAGTGGTTCATGATCGATAAAGAGGACGTGGTTTTTAATTGATTCCGTTGACTGACCTGGCCAATTCTTATTGGTGTCTAAGGAAAGCAACGGGGGGACTCCCACCACTCTCCCACTTACCTGGCCGATAAGATTAACTTAATTATTGATTGATATGCTTAGTGTAATATTCACTACATGTGGCCTTCCTTCATGCCAAGTCATTATTATGTTATGATCCATATTAGGTTTGTTGTGTACACACAAGGCCTTTTTTTTAATGGTGACTAACATAATTTTGGCTTGGTACATTTGATGTTTATGGCATGATTTAATATAATACTTTGTTGTGTACACACTAGGATATTATAATTAATATCATGACTATATAGCAATGAAGGGTCTAACTTAACTAAAATATTATAGTTTGTTGTGTACACACAAGGCTATTAATATTTTAGAGGCCAAGATAAGTTGAGAATTATATGAATTACAATTGGAAAGAGTTTTCCTACCTTTGAACTTATATAAGATTTGTTGTGTACACACAAGGTCTTTTGTAAGGAATTAGGATCTCAACCCCACTAAGAGAACCAATTAGGGTTTTCTCGATCATCACATGGAGGGTTATGATGCTTGATAAAATAGTGGGAGACATAATTAAGTTAAAGTCCTAATTTAATTATGTTTTGTCAACATTGATTGTTTGCTTATGTAATGCTCTTTGTTAATGTAGATTAAATGGCCTCTTCACTCTCACTCCGTAGCATTCTTGATGCAAATAAATTGACTGGACCAAACTATGTTGATTGGTTGAGAAACCTGAAGATAGTACTCAGCCAAGAAAGAATTTCTTATATTCTTGATACCCCAGCCTTGGAACCATTAGGGGAAGATGCCTCGCAAGAGGATAAGACCACATATAATACGTGGCAAAATGACTCACTTACTGTCAAGTGTATAATGCTTGCCTCTATGACCAATGAGTTATAGAGGCAACATGAAAGCATAGACACAAACTCCATATTGCTCAATTTAAAAGAACTTTATGGAGAACATAGTCGAACTGTAAGATATGAAATATCTAAGCAGTTATTCCGTACAAGGATGACAGAAGGTACATCCGTACAAGACCATGTATTAAAGGTTATTGACCTAATCACCTGATTGGGTTAATTGGATTTTGTTATGGATGGGGAGTTGAATCAGGATTTAATCCTGCAGTCACTCCCAGAGTCATTTTCACAGTTTGTTCTTAATTATCATATGAACAAACTTAACACTTCCTTGCCTGAGCTGTTGAATATGTTAAAAATAGCAGAGAGCCATTTAAAGAAAAATAAGGCTCCACTTCTTCTTGTGGATGGTGTAAACAAGAAGAAAATAGGCAAAAAGGGTTCCAAGAGGAGGTTGAACCCAAAAGGGGGCATCAAGAAAAAGAAAGGAAAGAAGGCCTTCGGACAAATGACCTGCTTTCATTGTGGCAAGCCGGGTCACTGGAAAAGAAACTGCAAGGTTTACCTTGCAAGTGTGAAACCTGGTGCTAGTGATGCACCAAAAGGTATGTATGAGATACATGCAATTTTGTCATTAGACTCTTCTAATTCAAACTCTTGGGTATTGGATACTGCTTGTGGTCATCATATCTGCAAATCATTGCAGGGACTACAGAACATTAGAGTTTTGAAGGAAGGCGACTTCGAGCTCTACGGTGCTGGAGGAGATTCCATCCAAGCAGAAGCTGTAGGGACTTATATGTTGAAGCTACCTTCTGGGAAGATTTTAGAGTTAAAAAATTGTTATTTTATGCCTAGAATCATTAAAAATATCATATCTGTACCCTTGTTACTTAAACAAGGATATATTATGAATGTAATGAGCAGTGGCTGCTCAATCAGTTTTTCTAATGAAATAATATTTAATGGCATATTTTGCAATGGTCTCTTAACTTTATCTTCTGATAACAATATACTACATGTTAGTAATAAACGAAAAGAGATGAAGTAAACAATACTTTACTTTGGCACTGTCGTCTTGGACATATTAGTGAGCAGAGGATTAACAAGTTATACAAGGAAAATTTCCTTAATCCTTATGACTATGAATCATTAGGAACTTGTGAATCATGTCTCATGGGTAAAATGACCAAGACTCCATTTAGTGGATATAATGAAAGGACAATAGAGTTATTAGGACTCATACACACTGATGTATGTGGACCTATGACAACTCAGGCCAAGGGTGGATACTCAGATTTCATCACATTCACTGATGATTTTTCAAGGTACGGATTTGTGTATCTAATGAAACATAAGTCTGAAGCTTTTGAAAAATTTTTAGAGTATCAAAGTATGGTAGAGAAACAAACGGGAAAAAGTATTAAGATCCTTCGATCAGATAGAGGAGGTGAATACTTATCCACCGAGTTTCTTGATCACCTTAAACAAAAGGGAATCATCTCTGAATGGACTCCTCCTTACACACCACAATTAAATGGTGTTGCTGAAAGGAAAAATCATACTTTATTAGATATGGTACGGTCCATGATGTGCTTCACAGACTTACCTGTTTCTTTTTGGGGATATGCCTTGGAAACAGCAGCTAATATTTTAAATAGAGTACCATCCAAATCTATATCTAGCATTCCATATGAGTTATGGAGGGGAAAGAAACCCAATCTTAAGCACCTTAAGATATGGGGATGTTCAGCCTATGTCAAAAGAAATTTTGGACATAAGCTTGATGTTGGAGCAGAAAAGTGTCTATTTGTTGGATATCCTAAAGATAGTATAGGATATCTGTTCTACCACCCTACTGAACAAAAGGTTTTAGTCAGTAGGCATGCCATTTTTATGGAGAAAGAGTTCATCCTACAAAAGGGCAGTGGGAGAAATATTGAACTTGAAGAAGTTCAACAAGTAGATACATCTTAACAAAATCATAACATAGTTAGTATAGAACCTGAACACACCACTCCTATCCGTAGGTCTGATAGGGTGCGACATGCACCTGAGAGGTATGGGTTCATTATTGAAAATAATGAAGCCCGAATCATTGATAATGATGAGCCTCTAACATATACGGATGCTGTCATAAGTAGTGACTCAGACAAATGGCTGGAAGCCATGAGATCCGAAATGGACTCCATGTATGTCAACCAAGTCTGGACTTTGGTTGATGCACCAGAGGGTGTTAACCCTATTGGATGCAAATGGGTCTATAAGAAAAAGATTGGGGCAGATGGCCAAGTTGAAACTTATAAAGCCAGATTAGTGGCTAAGGGTTTCAGACAAAAACAGGGAATATATTATGATGAAACATTTTCTCCTGTTGCCATGCTCAAATCTATTCGGATCATGCTTGCTATAGCAGCATATCATGATTATGAAATCTGGCAGATGGATGTGAAAACTGCATTCCTCAATGGTTTCCTTGAGGAAGAGGTTTATATGTCACAGCCAGAAGGTTTTGTCTTGGAGACTAAACCTAATCAGGTATGTAGGCTGAAGAAATCTATTTATGGATTAAAGCAAGCATCTAGGAGTTGGAACATCCGATTTGATAAGACAGTCAAAGAATTTGACTTTATCAAAAATGAGGATGAACCTTGTGTGTACAAGAAGACTAGTGGGAGTGCCATAGTTTTCTTGGTTCTGTATGTAGATGACATACTCCTCATTGGGAATGATATCCCAATGTTACAATCGGTCAAGGTATGGTTATCTAAACAGTTTTCCATGAAAGACTTGGGAGAAGCATCTTATATACTAGGCATCAAGATCTATAGAGATAGATCTAGGAGGATGCTAGGTTTATCCCAGTCTAGGTACATTGACCAAGTGCTAAAAAGATTTAGCATGGAGGAAAGTAAAAGAGGTTACTTACCTATTGGTCATGGCATACATCTTTCTAAGAAGATGTCTCCTAAGACACCTGAAGAAAGAAATAGAATGAATTCTATACCTTATGCTTCGGCTGTAGGGTCTATTATGTATGCTATGCTATGTACTAGGCCTGATGTGGCATATGCCTTAGGTATAGCCAGCAGGTTTCAGGCTGATCCAGGAGAGGATCATTGGAAGGCTGTGAAAAATATTCTTAAGTACTTAAGAAGAACTAAGGATATTTTTCTAATATACGGAGGATCTGATCTTAAACTAGAAGCTTATTCAGATTCTAGTTTTCAATCAGATCCAGATGACAGCAAATCTATATCTGGGTATGTTTTTACCCTTAATGGAGGAGTTGTAAGCTGGAAGAGTTCTAAACAGCAAACTGTAGCTGACTCAATAACTGAGGCAGAGTACATTGCTGTTAGTGAAGCTGCCAAGGAAGCTGTCTGGATGAAGAAGTTCATATCAGAGTTGGGCGTAGTTCCTGAGATTGAAGGTCCAGTATCACTTTACTGTGATAATACGGGGGCTGTTGCTCAAGCAAAAGAACCAAGAGCTCATCACAAATCAAAGCACATTCTGAGACGCTTCCATCTCGTTCGAGAGATTGTCGAAAGACAAGAAGTCTGCATTAAAAGGGTAGAAACGAAGAACTACATAGCAGACCCGTTCACTAAGGCTCTATCACAGCGAGAGTTTGATCGCCACCTTGATTGTATGGGGATAAGATTTAAAGGCGATTGGCTTTAGTGCAAGTGGGAGATTGAAAGATTGTGCCCTGAAAGCCAGTTGAAATATTGTATTTTGATCCCAAAATCAATGAATTGACATTTTTTTTATAATAAAGGCATTATTTTCATCATACGTTGTGTCTTTATGATTTTATGATGAACCCCATAGATTAGGGCTATGGTTCTAGGGTTATGATGAGATCATACCAGTGAGACCTAAAGCCTTAAAATCCTAATCTAAAATATTCCTGGTCGATGGGACATTGAGTTGGGGATCAATGTTTTCCGACAAGACCAGCACATCCTATATATGCTTTGTGATGAGGGTGACTGATCTCACAGTCACTTGTGTTTGACACTAATACTAGGATGTGAGTGTTCATTAGAGAATGAGTTCACTGAATTGATCCAGATTGAGAATATCTAATGGAACCTTATCTGTTTGTCAATAGATACTTCTTATAGTGGTAGTAGTGCATGTGGTCCTTTGACCTGAGACTACCATAGTACCTTATATATATGAATCCATACTTTGGTTCGCAATCAATCATGACACTGAGTCATGCACGAGGTGATACTGGTTATGGTGGATTGTATATGGAGGTTGTGAGTAGGTCAACAAGGAATTGATCAGCCCTAGTAAGAGGGAATTGCATCCAGCTAATTTCAAATGATGGATTCAGGAAATCTTTGATCAAAGTATGAACATTAGAGTTATTTTCTAATGGTTCATTAATGAATCATCATTATAAAGATTGAGCTAGGGATGAATATGAAATTGGATTTGACAAGTATCCATATTCATAATCATATTCGGGATGCAAGTTGATCAAAGGACTGAATTGCCCGGTAACTCACCACTGAAGGATATTTTGGTAATTCCACCAAAATTTCACATCTTCCGGGTAGACATGATACGTTGCTAGACGTCAATCTTGTCTTGTAGGTATATGATTGAATTATGGTAATTCAAATCAGTTAATTAGAATTAGATTCTAATTGACCGAGTCGAGCTAGTTTGAGTTGACCTAAATCGGCTTAGTTGAGATCTAACCGAATTAAGTCAAATAGCACTCGGACCTACTGCTGGCTAGGTGTGGAATCCAATGGGTCACACACAAAAGAAAATTGATGAAGGATTTAATTTGGAATTAAATCATGTTTGCAGGATAAACACACTAGCATGTGTTGCAGACCAAATTTCTATTCGAATCAGATTCGAATTTGGTTCCGAATTGGGCTTAATTGGGTTCTAATTGAACCAGATTAAGGTCTAAATTAAATTTTAGGACATTGGGCTAACCCATGGCAGAACCCAAGTGAATTAAGTTCACTGAGACCCTCTCTCCAAGCCGCCCTCTCCCTTTCTCACCCGCGCGCGCCAAGAAGAAGAGTCCACGCGCGTGGACTCCTCTTCATGTGCGTGAGAAAGAAAATACCAACGGAGAAAAATCTGAAATAGGTGCAATTCGGATCCTTGTCTAACGCCCTTGGATCTGGATCTGATGGCCAGAAAAAATTAAGGAAAAGATCCATCGCTTTTCGGTCGCAAATCCGTCTCCAAAAGTCACGATTCTTCCTGAAGTTTTTCCGAGAGTCCTCCTCGTCGAAAAAACAAAAATTAAATCGGAGAATCATGATTTTTGGTTGAGGGGACGCGTGAGGAATGAGGGATCGTGATTCCTGTGATTTCAGAGGGTTGCGTTGTTTTGAGAAGATGCCCCTCTGAGATCTATAAATAGGGTTGGGTTCTCGGGGATTTTCATGTAAGATAATTCAGAGATCAGATTCCTTTTCTTCCTCTCCAGAATACTCCTTCCCCTTGTTCTTGTTGGGTATTGTTTCCCTTACAGAGGTATCCTCTGTCAAAACTCTGACCCTAAACAAGAATAAGAAGAAGGTCTTGAATGGTAAAGGAAAGAAAAAGGAAAGGATCTGTTCTTCTTCTTTTCCTTCTTGAATTAAGACTTTGCCTATCTTAATTTTTCTTCCAATTCAATTCAAGAAGAGGAATTCAAGAAAGGGAATTCTTGAAAAAATTCAAGAAGAGGAAAGAAGGAAGAAAAGAAATTTTCAAGAAAGAAAATTTCAACCTAAAAGTCCAAGAATTGAATTCTTGAAAAAGAATTCAAGAAGAGGAGCCAAGAACAAGAAATTGTTGTCTTCATCTTTTTCTGTGTGGATCATCATTGGAGGGTGAACATTTGGGCACCTGGTGGAGATTCAGAGTTTGGATTTTAGCGATACAGGTTAGTACTTTAATTTGAGATTAAATCTTATATATACATCTTATATGTTTTAATTCTTTTAAGGAGATCTTGGGTTAAAGGTTTGGTGAAGATTTCATAAAGATAAAAATTTTGAAATCTATGTTTCCGCCTTGCCATCGAACCCTACATCTCATACATACCTTTTGGCACATTTGATGCACCAGGCTTCACAGTTGCAAGGTAAGCCTTGCAATTCCTTTTCCAATGTCCCGCTTTGCCGCAAAAGAAACAGGTTGACTGTTTGGAGGCCTTCTTTCCTTTCTTATTCTTATTGATACCACTCTTAGGGTTTAGCCTCCTATTAAAATCCTTTTTGCCTGATTTCTTCTTATTGGTCTTATCAATAAGAAGAAGTGGAGCCTTTTCTTTCTTAACGTGGCTGTCCACTATTTTTAACATATTTAATAGCTCAGGCAAGGAAGTGTTCAGTTTGTTCTTGTGATAATTCAAGACAAACTGAGAAAATGACTTCGGGAATGATTGCAGGATTAAATCCTGATTCAACTCCCCATCCATGCTAAAACCTAATTGACCCAATCTGGTGATTAAGTCAATTACCTTCAGAACATGATCCTGAACGGATGTTCCCTCTATCATCCTAGCACGGAATAACTGCTTAGATATTTCATATCTAGAAGTTATGCTATGTTCTCCATAAAGCTCTTTTAAATTGAGCATTATGGATTAAGTATCCATGCTTTCATGCTGTCTCTGTAACTCATTGGTCATAGATGCTAGTATGATACACTTAATAGTAAGGGAGTCATTCTGCCACATTTTGTATGTGGCCATATCTTCCTCTGTGGCATCATCCCCTAGTGGATTAAGACTAGGGGTATCAAGAATATAAGAAAGTTTTTCTAAACTCAGAACAATCTTTAAATTTCTCAACCAGTCCACATAGTTCGGACCAGTCAGTTTGTTGGTATCTAAGATACTTCGCAGTGATAATGAAGATGCCATTTATCTACATTTAATAAAGAACAATACATAAGCAAACAACCATGAAATGACTTACATAATTAAATTAGGTCTTCAATTTAATTATGTCTCCCACTATTTTATCAACTATGATAATCGAGAAGAACCCCGATCAGTTTTTCTTAGTGAGATTGAGATCCTAATAACTTATAAAAGATCTTGCAGAAAACACAACAAATCTTTTATAAGCTCAAAGGTAGGAAACTCTTCCAATTATATCTCATATAATTCTCAAAAAGTAACTTGGCCTCTAGAACATTATTAGTCTTGCAGAAAACACAACAAACCATAATGTTCTAGTTAAATCAAGACCCTTTCATTTCTATACAGTCAATACTCAAATATAATGCCCTTGCAGATAACACAACAAAGCATTATACTGAATATACTGTAAGCATATCTATGCACTAGACTAGTATTATGTCAATCATCATATTAGGTCTTACAGATAACACAACAAACCTAATGTGGTTCATAACACAATAATGATCCAGCATGAAGGAAGGCCAATATATAGTATTTTTAACACTAAGCATTTTAGTCAAGATTTAAATTTAATCAAATCGGCCAGGCAAGTGGAAGAGATGTGGGAGTCCCCCCGTTGCTTTCCTAGACACCAATAAAAATTGGTCAGGTCAGTCAACGGAACCAATTAAAAATCATAATTCTCTTTACCTTCCCAGAACCACCTTTCTAGACACCGAATGATCAATTGTACATCATGACTAGTGATGCTTATTAGTTAAATATACTAAGACTTAATATAATTTTTTAAGAGGAGGGATTTATAAATTGCCAGCACATCCTTATAGAATGTATCACAATCAACATATCACTTTTATATATAAACAAATATGTGCTAAGTGTGTCATCATACTAGGACAACCATTTACCACATAATGGATCCACCATTATGCCAGGGCAACCTTATTTCAGTATGATCACTTCAAAACTATACATATCTCTATAATAATTAGGGTTTGAGTGAAAGACCCTAACTAGTGGCATACATCAAAACATATATGCAATCAAAGATATGCTAAGTGTAGTAACATATTAGGATTTAAAAACCCTAAGATGTGGCATACAAGCTATCATAAATTATAGTCCTAATTAAGGTGGCGCTGATACCACTGTAGGGTTCCGGTGCAACGCAGCGGAAGGATAATTTCAAAAATTGAAATTAATATGCACAGAAATCCTAAAACAAGAACTCCTTAATAAGACTAGAATGTATGAAGACAAACATTTCTATGCAAATTGAATTAGAATACCAACCTGTAATCGCTAATTCCAATTTATGAAGACTTAAAACTTGAAGATCAATGGGCTATTTGAATTCACCAGGCATCCAAGTGTCCGCCCTCCGATGGTGATCCACACAGAGCAATGATCAAGAACACTATCTTCTTGTCCAATGGTTCCTCCTATTGAGTTCTTCTTCCTAGAACTCAATTCTTTGGATTATGGCTAGAATTCTTCCACACAAGAGGTTGCCTTCCTTTCTTTTATCTCTTCTCCTCCTTCCACTAAGACCTTGACCCTCTAAGACACTCTTATCTTGAAGATAAGACTTTGTCCTAAGGGGATTTAGGCTTGTCCTAAATTGGAGGAGAAATTAAGACAAGAATGTCTTAATGTAAGAAAGAAAGAACAAAAATCAGAACTCCTTCTTTCCTTTACCGTCGAAGACTTTCGCTCTTGTTCTTGTTCAGTAATAGAGTTTTGATAGAGGTGTACTCTATAAAGGAAACAGTGCAAGAACAAGAAAAGAGAGAAAGAGTCTTTAGGAGAGGAAGAAGAATAAAAATTACCGAGTTCTGATTTTCCTGACCCCTTAAATAGATCTCAGAGAGGTGCCCACACAACTCTTCGTGAAAAACTTCTCACGCCCTTTCTTATTTTCTCATGCCCCATCCTTCCTTCTCATGGCCTTCCGGATAAATTCCACGACTTTTCTTAAATGAAAAATCATGATATTTTTTAAAAGAAAGGAGTCGCGACTTTTAATCTCCAAAGAGATGTTATTTCATGCAACCGGGAAGCAACGAATGCTTTCTGCCTTTCTCAAAAAACCATCAACCCTTGGATTCCAATCCAAGGGGGGATAATTGAGGTGCTAAAAGAGAGAATGAATGCCGCCCCAACTTAATTCATCTGAGAATTAAGTGGGCGCGCCAAGAGTCCATGCGCCAATGGACTCCTCCATATGGCACGCCAAGAGTCCATAACCGCATGGACTCTTGGTGTTTTTGGCATGCAAGGGCTAAAGGACGGGTGGGGGGCTAGCCTAGATACATGGATAGCCAATAGGGTTAGCCATAATCCCTATAACCTCAATTAGGATCTAATTAGATCCAATTAGAACCCAAATTGAACCAATCTGGAACCCTAATTCGAATCTAATTCGAATAGAAGCTAGGATTTGCAACACCTGCTAGAGTTTCATCATGCAAAGATGATTTAATTACAAATTTAAACCCTTTATCAATTCTCTTAAGTGTGTGACCCATTGGTTTCCACATCTAGCCGCAGTGGGTTCGAATACAAGTTGACCTAATTTGATTAGAACTCTTTCTAATCGATTTAGGTCAAATTGGGCTTACCCGATCTTGATCAATTAGGACTCTTCCTAATAAATGATCATTAAATTTGATCAAACCACAAGACAAGATTGACGTCTAGCAACGTGTCATGTCTACCCGGAAGATATGGAAATTCTGGTGAAATACCAAAACTACCCTTCAGTAGAAAGTTACCGTATAATTAAATCCTTCGATCGCCTACACCCAAAATATAATTATGGATATGGATATACATCAAATCCAATATTATATCGTTTCTATCTCAATCTTGTATTGATGATTCAATTATCTTGATATTAGAAACCATCTCTAATATCTTTACTTTGATCAAAGATTCCCTGAATCATCATCCGATTGATAACAAGCTAGATGCAATCTCCTCTTACTAAGAGTGATCGATTCCTTGTTGACCTACTCATTACCTTCATATCCAATTCACCATTCCCAGTATCAATCCTGTGCATGACTCAGTGTCACGATTAGGATTGAACCAAAGCATGGGTTCATGTACATAAGGTACTTATGGCAGTCTCAGGTCAAAGGATTACTTGTACCACTCTCATAATGAGAACCTTCTATTGACATGTAGCTAAGACTCCATTAGATGTTCTCAAGTTGGATCATATCAGTGAACTCATTCTCTAATGAGCACCCACATCCTAGTATTAGTGTCATACACAAGTGACTGTGAGAGCAGTCACCCTCTCCAGTATACATGGGATGTGCTAGTCTTACCGGAAAAACCCTAATCCCCTACTCAGGGTTCCTTTGACTAGGAATATTTTAGATTAAGGTTTTAAGACTTTAGGTCTCACTGGTATGATCTCATCATAACCCTAAAATCATAGCCCTAATCTATGGGGTTCAATAATAAACACAGCGTATGATGAAAAATAATGCCTTTATTAGAATATTGTCAATTACAATGGTTTGGGAGATACAACATAGATTGGCTTGTAGGGCATATCCCTTTCAAGCCTCATTAGTCTAGGATTAGTCCCTGACATCCCTTCTTTTATCCTACTTTATCCAACTAACCTTGAACCTTTTTTTCCATCCTACCAGACTAATTCTGAACCCTCTTCCTATTTTTTGCTCTTTCCAGACACCTCCAGCATTTCTAGGATCATTAGATTGTATTTAGTTAAGATTAGCATACTTTATGCATTCATTACGCATGTTAGGTTTGCATTATACTTCTAGCATACCCTTTGGAATTTGCTTAGAGTCCACTGTAAATTTTCATGTACATGTCAAGCTAGGATCAATCCTAGAGAACTTATAATCTGTTAAGCTTAGATCCAAAGAGTTCAATAAAATTTCCTACTTTAGGAATGCATAGTCGAGTCTGTTAGGTGTAGGTTTGAGTCCTTTGCATCATCTTGTTAAGAGTCTGCATGTGCCCAGCATGTTCACCACCTGTACTAATTTTGAAACAACTGGCTATTTTTCGAAGATTGACCAAAGAATTTGGTGTAGTGGATTCTATCCTGGTTAGGCTAGGCCTAAAGAAGATTCAAGCTCGCAGAGCCAGACCTTTTAAAGTGATAGAGAAGGTTAGGTCAAATGCATAGGTGTTAGACTTGCCTTCGAATTTGGGCATTAGTTCTACCTTCAATATTATAGACCTGGTTGAGTACAGGAACTCGGCAGCGATACCTAGTGAGGCCTTTAGACCTATCCCCTCCTATTGTGAGTGACCCTAACCAAGAGTGTCCACTAATAAATTTGGCCTGAGAGAGGAGAACGGATCGAGCGTATCATGGATGATCAAGCCATCATGACCCAGGACTGCGGCTATCAACGCTTCCTGGTATGATGGTAAGGCCGGCCAGAGTCAGACGATTCATGAATTTCTTAAGAGGACTTGCAGTGCCTCGGCTCAGACCTTTTCGAGAGATATGTGAGCCAGCTTGATTTTCACTCGATAGGGTCAAATTCCTTCCACTCGGGGAGAAATGGTGTGGACACCAGAGCCACCAGAATAAGGTAGAGACTTCTCAACACTCTGTGGATCACTTAATGACATTCGAGTTCACTGTAATAAAGCTTAGTCCAGCTGAGTTGAGTCCTATATTAATCAGCTCATGTTGAGCTAATTCAGTCCAGTATTAGTCAGCTCATGTCGAGCTAATTTTATTTTTTTGAGTCCTGTCCAAGCAAATTGAAGACTCAAGACCACATCATACAAGTGAAGACCAAGTCCAACCTGATTGAAGACATGAAAGTTGAGCCCAAGTCCAACCCAACTTGAAGACTTGAAGATCCCAAGAAGAGAAAATAAAAACAAGAACAAACCTGAAGCCCTGCACTAGCCGGAAAAAAACTGGGCCAGCCCAGGCCCAGGAAGGAGATTAGGGCTCCATTCCTTATGGTGACCCTCCTCTTGGTCGGCCACTTATGGTCACCCCCTTGGTCGACCAAGACAAGGAAAGGGAGAGCAAAGATTAAAGGATTTTCTACCTATGTTGCCTTATATTCCTAGTTAGGGTTTGAAAGGGAGAAGGAGTCCTATGTAAAGTCTAAAGTACCCTTACTTGGGGTCCAAGGTTAAGGGTCTATTTAAAGGACCCTAGTCTCTTGTATGAAGCGAGATTTTGATATATGAAAGAATACTTGAGTTCTCTTCAACTTTGGTGTGTTACCCTGTTGTGTGCATAAAGGGGTTTGTGAGTTCTTCTTCTCGGTGTTTGCAACTACATACTACCGCCAGCCAATCCTCCAGAGCCTTGGCTGCCCACTCTAAATTTCCTTTCCCCTCTACTATTTTCCTTTATTTTCTTGATCTCCTCTGAGTTTTCTAACCCCTGACAGGTCGTTTGCATGTTCTCGAGTTCCTACGAATCCAACGACTCCAGCCAAGCCTCAATCGGACCACCGAGCAGAAAGCCGGGTATCCACGGGTCTTTGGCTCAATTTTTCAGGCTGTATCCATTGAGAAATGAGAGATTCCTTTGCTGTGATCTTCACCGGGCACTTCAGACGTTGTCAGGTACACCCCCTCTACCTCCAGTAATTATATTGTAGGAGAACTTGCCCTAACCGAGGCTTCTTAGTCCCGGCGATCCTTCTTTATTACTTTCTAGGTCCTATTCTGCATGCTTGACTTCAAAAATTCATACATAATTCTCTATAACTTATTTTGATCTAAAATTTAGGATTTAATCACTTAACTCCATATATAAAATACATAAAAATAATTGCATGCATATTAGTCCTGTATCAGAAGCTCCTGGAATGTCTTGACCTGGAGCTGAGCCGCTCGAGGAAGAGCACTGACGAGCTCTCTGTCGCTGAGAAGAAGTTGAGGTGCTACAATGCCGAGGATGATCAGCATAAGGAGACCGCCCAGTCCGCTCAGGCCGAGCTAGCGGTAGAGAGGAAGAGGTTGGCCACAGCTGAGGGGGCGGCAGAGGTGGTGGCCAAGTCGGAGGAGGCGACCAGGATGGAGGTCGTCGAGGCAATGAAGGAGGCCATTAGGGCCAGGAAGGATGCTAAAGAGGTTGTCGCCAAGTACAAGGCCTCGGAGGAGTTCGTCATCGAGATTCACTAAATGGCATCGGACTCCTTCTATAAAGGCTTAATGTTCCTATGCAGCTGGGTCGAGGCATTCGTTCCTAATGAGGGTCGCTATCGCCTCAGGTATCCTTTGGACTCAAACACGGAGCCTGGCCAGGAGGCAGTTGTTGAAGAAGCTGTGGCCTCCGAGCCTTCACCGCCAGCCGAGGCCAAGACTGGGCCACCCAAAGCCGGAGCCATTCAGCCAGGGGTTCCCGAAAATGGGGCCTCTCAGCCTTACAACCCAGCTGGGGGTCAACCAGAGTAGAGTAGTTTTCCTTTTTGTTTTCTTTCTGTAATTGGTTGGGGTCACCTGGCATGTCGGGGACCCGAAAAATGATGTTTGTAATTGACTTCTGTCAATAAAATGTGAATTTTGCTGCTACCTATTCATTACCTGATATTTCCCTCTTATTCGCTTTCTTTCCTTCCCCTCTCTCTCTTTCTTCTTCTTCTTTTTTTTTTTTTTGAGATGAGTGGGGAGATCAGAGAGGAGGGTCTCACCTTGCCTGGGATTTGGCTACCAGGTTTTGGTGTCGGCAAGTTGGGTGCAAGATTTTGGCAGTTATGAGTAGCTGGGCTCAAAGATTCCTTGGCCGGAGAGTTGGGCCCCGATCCAAGGTGCCTGAGGGCTGGGCTCAGGGCTTGAATGCCTTGGAGCTAGGCTCGAGGCCTTCTTGGCCAGAGAGCTGGGCCCCGATCCAAGGGTTGCCTGAGAGCTGGGCTCAGGTCTTTGGTGCCTTGGAGCTAGGCTCGAGGCCTTCTTGGCCGGGGAGCTGGGCCCCGATCCAAGAGTTGCCTGAGAGCTGAGCTCAGGTCTTTGGCACCTTGGAGCTAGGCTCGAGGCTTTTTCTTCTGGAGAGCTGGGCCCTGGGTCTTGGTTACCTGAGAGTTGGGCTCAAGTCTTAACACCTTGGAGCTGGGCTCAAAGATGTTGATGATTGAGCAGCTTGGCTTGAAGGTCCCTTGGCCGGAGAGCTGAGTCCCGGTCTTGGATTGCCTGAGAGCTGGGCTCAGGTCTAGGTATCTCGGAGCTGGGCTCGAAGATGTTGATGATTAAGAGTAGCTTGGCTTGAAGGTCCCTTGGCCAGAGAGCTGAGTCCCGATCTTGGGTTGCCTGAGAGCTGGGCTTAGGTCTTGATATCTCGGAGCTGGGCTCGAAGATGTTGATGATTGAGAGTAGCTTGGCTCGAAGGTCCCTTGGTCGGAGAGCTGAGTCCCGGTCTTGGGTTGCTTGAGAGCTGGGCTTAGGTCTTGGCATCTCAGAGCTAGGCTCGAAGACGTTGATGATTAGAGAGCAGCTTGGCTTAACAATCCCTTGGTCAAAGAGCTGGGCCCTGGTCTTGGGTTGCTTAAGAGCTGGGCTCAGGTCTTGGCATCTCGAGCTGGGCTCGAAGATGTTGATGACTTGAGAGCAGCATGGCTCAAAGATCCCTTGGCTGGAGAGCTGGGCCCCGGTCTTGGGTTGCCTGAGAGCTGGGCTTAAGTCTTGGCATCTCGGAGTTGGGGTCGAAGACGTTGATGATTGGAGAGTAGCTTGGATCAAAGATCCTTTGGCCGGAGAGCTGGGCCCCGGTCTTGGGTTGCCTGAGAGCTGGGCTCAGGTCTTGGCATCTCGGAGCTGGGCTCAAAGCATTGATGACTTGAGAGTAGCTTGGCTCGAAGATCCCTTGGTCGTAGAGCTGGGCCCCGGTCTTGGGTTGCTTGAGAGCTGGGCTCAGGTCTTGGCATCTCGGAGCTGGGCTCGAAGACGTTGATGACTTGAGAGCAGCTTGGCTCGAAGATCTCTTGGCCGAAGAGCTGGGCCCCAATCTTGGGTTGCCTGAGAACTGGGCTCAAGTCTTGGCATCTCGGAGCTGGGCTCGAAGACATTGATGATTGGAGAGCAGCTTGGCTCGAAGATCCCTTGGCTGGAGAGCTGGGCCCCGGTCTTGGGTTACCTGAGAGCTAGGCTCAGGTCTTGGCATCTCGGAGCTGGGCTCGAAGATGTTGATGACTTGAGAGCAGCTTGGCTCGAAAATCTCTTGGCCGAAGAGCTGGGCCCCGATCTTGGGTTTCCTGAGAGCTGGGCTCAGGTCTTGGCATCTCAGAGCTGGGCTCAGAGATGTTGATGATTGGAGAGCAGCTTGGCTCGAAGATCCCTTGGCCAGAGAGCTGGGCCCCGGTCCAAGGTTGCCTGAGGGCTGGGCTCAGGTCTTGGCACCTTGGAGCTGGGCCCGAAGACGTTGATGATTGGAGAGCAGCTTGGCTCAAAGATCCCTTGGCTGTAGAGCTGGGCCCCGGTCTAAGGTTGCCTGAGGGCTGGGCTCAGGTCTTGGTGCCTTGGAGCTGGGCCTGAAGACGTTGATGATTAGAGAGCAGCTTGGCTCAAAGATCTCTTGGCCAAGGAGCTGGGCCCCGATCTTGGGTTTCCTAAGTGCTGGGCTCAGGTCTTGACGTCTCGGAGTTAGGCTCGAAGACATTGATGATTGGAGAGCAGCTTAGCTCGAAGATCCCTTGGTCGGAGAGCTAGGCCCCGGTCCAAGGTTGCTTGAGGGCTGGGCTCGGGTCTTGGCACCTTGGAGCTGGGCCCGAAGATGTTGATGATTGGAGAGCTGCTTGGCTCGAGATCCCTTGGCCGGAGAGCTGGGCTCAAAGACATCTTGGAGATTTTCCTGCAAGGCAGATAGATACTCGCGCAAAGGAAAAACCATTTTTATTATTATTGGTGGGAAACCTTACATTATTGATAGTATCTTTGCATATTGCTGGCATTCCATGTTCGAGGGAACCTAACGCCGTTGAGATCCTCAAGGTAATAGGCCCTCTGTAAGAGGGCCTCGCCACCTTGTAAGGGTCTTCCCAGTTCGGTGAGAGCTTGCCATACTCCTGGGGTCGAGATGCTTCTGCCCGGCATAGCACCAAGTCTCCGGGTCTGAAGGCTTTTGGCCTGACCCGGGCGTTGTAGTACCGGGCTACTCGTTGCCGGTATGCCGCCATTCATAGCCAGGCTTTATCCCTTGTTTCTTCGAGGAGATCCAGGTTAAGCAGGAGGTGTGCCAAGTTCTGCGCCTCGTCATATTGCTACACTCGTAGCGTGGGCACGCCGAGCTCAACCAAGATGATCGCCTCGGCACCGAAAACAAGGTTGAAAGGTGTCTCGTCGGTTGCCATTCTTGGCATTGTATGGTAGGCCCACAGGAAGCTTAGGAGTTCTTCCGCCCACCTGCCTTTGGCTTGGTCCAGCTTGGTTCTGAGTCCTTAAAGGATGGTCCGATTAGTCACCTCGGCATCCCCATTTGTTTGAGGGTGAGCTACCGAGGTGAATCGATCTTGGAGCCGTGTTCAGCACAGAACCCTTCGAACTCCCGATTGTCGAACTGTCGCCCGTTGTCAGTGATGATACAATGAGGGAGTCCGAAGTGGCAAATAATTGACTTCCAAAAGAATTGGCCGACATTGGCTTCTGCGATCCTTACCAGTGGCTCTGCCTCGACCCACTTGGTGAAGTAGTCGATCGCCACCAATAGGAATCTTCGCTCTCCAGGTGCACGGGGAAACAACCCCAAGATGTCCATTCCCCACTGGACAAAAGGCCAAGGGGCTAAGAGCTGGGAGATTGGCACCACCGGCTAGCGCTATATGTTTGCATGGTGCTGGCATTTGTCGCACCTTTTAACGAAGTCGATGGCATCCTCCCTCATGGTCTCCCAGAAGTACCCCGGGCGAAGGACTTTATAAGCCAGTGTTCTCCCTCCCACATAGTTCCCACAGAGGCCTTCGTGTATCTCTTGGAGTACAAAGGTTGCCTCTGCGGGCCTGAGGCACTTCATGAGCGGGTAGGAGTAAGATCGACGGTAGAGCTGGCCCTCCATCAGAATGAACCAGGAGGCCTTCTTCTTGATGAGGGCCGCTTCTATGCGGTCCTTGGGTAGGGAGCCATTAGAGATGTACCCATGCACTTGTCCATCCAGCTCAGCTCAGGGGTGACTTGATGCACCTCCTCTAAGCCTTCGTAACTTGGACTTTCGAGGTACTCGATGTAGGCGCATCCCAGTGATGAGTCCGGTAGGGTTACGAGTCTAGACAGTGCATCCACACATGCATTCTCCCCACAGGGGATGTGGAAGATGCTGGAGTGCCGAAAGCCCATCATGCTCGAGCGGACCTACTCCAGGTACTTCATCATCTGGGTGTCCCTGGCTTCATACTCTTCAGAGACTTGTCCAGTAACCAGCTAGGAGTCGGTGAAAACTTTTAGATTCTGCACACCTAACTCGTGAGAGACTCTGAGACCTGGGAGGAGTGCCTCGTACTATGCTTGGTTGTTTGTTGTGGCAAATTTGAAGTGGAGGCACATTCTATCACAACTCTATCGCTGTTGGTGAGGATGAGGCATGCTCCGCTCCCGCCGGAATTGGATGCACTGTCCACATGGAGGATCCAAGGTTCCTCCCTTGGTCCGGGCTTCGTTATTGTCTACTTTGGCTCCTCGGCGAACCCGGTGCACTCGACCATGAAGTCAACTAGGACTTGGGCCTTCTACGAGGACCTCAGCCTGTACACTATGTCGAATTCGCTGAGCAGCAAGGACCAATTGGCCAATCTCCCAGAAGTCTTGGGATGGCTGAGTATGGTCCTCAATGGCTGGTCCATCATGACCACTATCAGGTGTGCTTGGAAGTAGGGCCTCAAGTGCTTAGCAGACATAATTAGTGCAAAAATGAGTTTCTCGGAGCGAGTATACCTGATCTCTGCATCGTAGAGGATTTTGCTGGTGTAGTATACCGGCTTTTGAAATTTGTCCTTGTCTGCACGGATGAGAACCGAGCTGACGGCTCCGGGTGTAACCGCCAGATAGAGCAGGAGCTCCTCCCCCTCTTCCGGCCTGGAGAGCAATGGAGGAGAGGTGAGGAATTTCTTCAGCTCCTCAAAGGCTGTCCTGCACTCCTCCATCCAGGTGAAGTCGTGCATCTTGCGCAGCGCCTTGAAGAATGGATGGCAACGGTCAGCCGACCTTGAGATGAACCTACTGAGGGCGGCAATACACCCCATTAGGTGCTGGACCTACTTCTTGGAGGCCGAGTGCTCCATGTCGATGATTGCCTGGACCTTCTCTAGGTTTGCTTCGATGCTTCTCTTGGTAACCATAAAGCCGAGGAACTTTCCTGCCGCCACTCCGAAGGCGCACTTCACTGGATTCAGCTTCATCTGATGCTGTTCCAGGTTGTGGAAGGATTTAGCGAGGTCAGTGACATGGCTCGAGCTCAGCTTGCTCATGACGAGCATGTCATCCACATACACTTGCATGTTCCGACCAATTTGGTCCTTGAAGACCTTATTGACCAGACACTGGTACGTGGCTCCTGCATTCTTCAGACCAAAGGGCATCATCCTATAGCAGTATGTCCCCTGGTCGGTGATGAAGGTGGTGTGCTCCTCGTCCTCCAGGTGCATGCGGATCTGGTTGTATCCGGAGAATGCATACATAAAGGAGAGTAGCCTGTGGCCAGAGGTAGCATCCACCAGCTAGTCAATCTTCGATAAAGGGAAGCTATCCTTTGGGCATGCTTTGTTGAGGTCGGTGTAGTCTACATAGATCCTCAACTTGCCATTATTCTTCCTTACCATCACCATGTTCGCCTGCCAGCTTGGATATTGGACCTCCCGAATGAAACCGGTGGCTAGGAGTTTGTTAACTTCCTCCTTGATAGCTACCTGCCTCTCCGGGGTGAAGCTTTTCTTATTCTACCAAACTGGCCTGTTCTTTGGGTCAACACTCAATTTGTGAGTAATGATATCAGGAGGAATACCTGGCATGTCCGCCGTAGCCCAAGCGAATACATCCGCGCTTGCCTATAGGAATTCCAGTAGTTGATCCCTCTCCTCCTCGATAGCTGGGCTCCAATCTTCACCATCTTCATGGGGTCATCTTCGAGCAGATAAGAGAGTAGGTGCTCGACCGGGCCTCCCCGGGGGTCTTGGGTCCTTTGGTCAAGATCATCTGCCTTGGGATCATCCTTATGGACCTTGGCCCTAGGGAGGGTTTGAAAGCAATGTTGCACTGGCTGGGGTACTCCCCTCATTTCTCAGACATCGTAGGGAGTAGGGAACTGTACAAGTAGCCCCTTGGTGGAGACCACGACGTCGAGCAAGTTAAGCCTGGGTCGGCCCAGGATCACATTGTAGGCGGAAGGAAGCCTGACAACCATGAAAGTCATCATAACGGTGCTCTACCGAGGTGGGTTCCCGGCAGTGATCGGGAGAGTGATCTCTCCCTCTACCCATACAGAATCACCTGAGAAATGTTCATCCCGGAGATGGCATCATAAAAAAGCACATCTGTGGAGCTTCCACTATCAACCATAATGCATTTTATAGGATGCTTCGTGATCATCATCTCGATGACCATGGCATCATTATTTATATTTTTTGCCCCGTCTTTCCCTTCCCTCATAAAGAGGAGTACATTCTCAGGATCCCCTGCCCCACGGGCCTTCTTAGGCACGCACGCGGCTCCTCAGGAGATCATGCCCACCGACTTCTTGGTAGGGCGGTTGTCGATGGCTGGAGCTGGCAGGAGAGCGACGAGTGCCTGGGATTCCACTGAGGTCTGCCCCCCACAAACCTTTTGAGGTAGCCTCTCTTGATGAGTTCTTTGATTTTCCACTTGAGGTTGTGGCATTCCTCGGTGTCATGGTCATGGTCGTGGTGAAAGCAACAGTACTTCATTTTATCATGGCCGGTGGAGGACTTCATTGGAGGCGGGCATCTCAAGTAGTCCTCGCCTTCGATCTCCATGAGGATTTTTATCCTCGAGAAGAGAAGGGGGGTATAACTCTCCTCGGGAATGGGAGCACCTTTCGGTCTTGGCCCCGTCTGGGAGTTTGAAACCTGGGGCACTGGCTTCTAGGTTCCGAGAGTCTCGATGGGGGTCGGCTTCTTCAGTGGCTTCCCGTCGAGCTCCCGCCTCGTACAATCATCCTCTTCGATGTGGATGTACTTTTGGGCTCGAAGGAGGAGCTCAGAATAAGTCTTGGGGGGCTTCTTATCGAGCGAGTAGGTCAGGCGGGAGGTCCTGCGCCCTCGCTTTAGTGCCAGCATGGCAACTAGCTCGTCAAGATTGTAGATCTCCAACGTGGCAGCCTTGAAGTGGGCCATGTAGTCCTGCAATGGCTCGTGGTGCTGCTGCCAGATGGAGAAGAGGCTGTCTGCCTCTTGTGGCAACTTCCGACAGGCATCGAAGTAGGCCACGAACTTCTGTCCTAACTAGGCAAAAGAGTTGATGCTCTCCAGCTCCAAGCGGGTGATCCACACCCGGGTTGCCTTCCAGAGAGTAGCAGGAAAGGTGACAAAGAGGAGGGCGTCAGTGGCCCCTTGGACCCTCATGAGAGCCCGGTAGCTTTCCAGGTGGTCCAGGGGGTTGGTGGTCCAATCGTAAGGATCCACCTGCGGCATACGGAACTGACTCGGAATCGGCTCCCCTTAGATTTCTTGGAAGAAAGGGGGACGGGCGTCGTAGCCTACTGGCTCGCTAGTTGAGCCCGGTAGATTGACAAATCGACGGGATAACTTTGCCAAGTTGCGGTCATGCTCCTCAAGGCGCTTCTCCGCCACGTGCCTGATGGCTTCGTCAGTGGACCCCTCCACCGAAGGAGATGGAGAAGGTGACATGGGTGCGTGGAACCCGTGCTGGAGGGTCTTACTTTTCCTACCTCGGCGGGGCTTGGATGCTGCCCACCCGAGGTTTGGTGAGCGGCACTCTCTGTCGGCAGACCCAACTCGTTGTCTTTTCGTCGAAGTTTGATGGCTACCCCGGTTGTCAGTGACGGCCCATGGCTGTGAAGGCCTTCCTTGGAAGGAACGCAAGCTGTCGCGGGGTGCTGCGGCATGAGCTGCAGGAGTCCCTGGCTACTGGTGGGTAGCCAAGGACCGGTGCTGGTGCTGAAGCTGGCGCACTGCTGTGGCAAGGACCTGCATTTACTGGGCAAATGCGGCCATATGGGACTCCACCGGAGGTGGTTAAACCGGAGCGGATGGCCCCGCCTCTAGGTTGCGCAGGTTCCCCCGGGCGGGGGAGTCCCCTGCATGACTGGTGGAGGCCTCTCGCACCCGTGTCATCACCATCCTTCCATGGAACTTGCTTGTAGAAGAGACAAAAAGGGGGGGCTTGAACTAGGTCAAGGACTGTTCACAGGGACACCCCCCTACCTGGTACACCAATCTGTTACCGCCAAGATCGCCGTGGCCCGTAGCTACTGTCGGTGCCGGAGTGTGCTCCCTTCGCTGTCTCGCCGTCCGGTGGTCCTGGACCTGCAAAACAGGGGTAGTGACCCGAGCCGGGATTTCTGGAGGGGGCACTCCGACGGTCAAGTCAGTGACGATCCAGGGGAAGAGATCCTCCTGGTCGAGCCCCTCTTGATGGACTCCATGCTAGGAGGAGTTAGTGTGAGAGTGGGATGCAAGGGGGAAGAACGGCCTGTGTAGAGGGATTCTCTGTGTGGCCTTTCCACCCACCCTTGCTTAGATTTGCTTGTGGTGCTGTGCTCTTCTGGTTGAGCTTGCACTTGTGTTTGAGTGGTATTGCTTATGTCTTGCTTGTTGTTTGTTGTTGTTACCTCCAAGTTTTGTAGTCTAGGTTAACGTTGGGCGCTCGTCTTGGGATCTCCGCTGGACTGTCAGGCACGTGTGGCGGTGTCCCGAGGTGCTTTTCTCAATTCGTGATAGGGGAAGTTGTCACGTATTCTGACATTCCCTCCGGTCGCCTCATACGGGGAAACCTAGAAGTACCTCGATTGATGGGCCGCTCCCCCTGGGATTCGAATCTTCTAGTTGACTTCCTCTTTCAGGTGGTTCAGGTAGTTGGTGAGGAGCGTGGCACCTCGATCCATGGGTCTCTCCCCTGTCTGATGTAATCGGTGGCTGCAGGCAGTCATTGCAGTCTGGTAGATGTCTCAGTGCAGTCCTCGGGTGGCTCATCGATGTCCTGGGATGGCAGTGCTTATGCCTGAGCAAGAGGCTGAGCTGGAAAGGCAGGGCTCGACTCTGACCTAAGCATGCCGAGCTCACGGGATCACCTCGGTGGAGGAGGGCAGAGTGCTGGCCCAATCTAGAGGGCTTGACCTCGAAGAGGCTCTACATGGTGGAGGAGTGCTGAGCTCGACTCCGACCATGGGGCTCGATCTCCGAGGGGCTCGCTTTGGAGAGCAGAGTGTGGGCCCGGTCTAGAGGGGTCGACCTCGAAGAGGCTCCACATGGCAGAGGAGGGTCGAGCTCGACTCCGACCACGGGGCTCGATCTCTGAGGGGCTCACTCTGGAGGGCAGAGCATGGGCCCGGTCCAAAGGGCTCGACCTCGAAGAGGCTTCATGTGGCAGAGGAGGGCTGAGCTCGACTCCGACTATGGGGCTCGATCTCCGAGGGACTCGCTCTGGAGGGCAGAGTGCAAGCCCGGTCTAGAGGGCTCGACCTCAAAGAGGCTCCACGTGGTGGAGGAGGGCTGAGATCGACTCTGACCATGGGGCTCGATCTCCAAGGGGCTCGCTTTAGAGTGCAGAGCGCGGGTCCGGACCTGATGGCTCGACCTTCGAGGAGGGGCTCGATCTGGAGGGAACTTCTCGGCTCCGACCTAGAAATCCCGGGCTCGTGGGTTTGACCTGGCGAAGGATGGAGCTCAGTTTTGACAGGCAGTCCCGTTGTCCTGGGGGAGCTCAGCCCGGCGAGGAAGTTCGAGCAAGGGAATTGACGCGGCGGCTTTCTTTGATGTGGCACCTGTCAGCTGCCCCACGTCAGCGATCTTGCCACATCACTCTTGAATGATTGCTTGATGTGACTTGACTTGGAATCTTTTCAAGAACATTTTTGGAAAGATGAAATGAAAGGCTTTTCAGTAGAATCTTTCCTTTTTTTCTTTTGGAAGTGGAGTTCTTGAAGAAGGGCTTTAACTCTTAGATATTTCTTTATTTTCAAGTTTTCTCTTACTTTATAAGTGAGTTTGGTGAAGCTTAAATATATTAAAAACATCCAAAAAACTCATTTGTAGACCGTTAGGGATCAAAAACTAAAAGGTTCTACTAGTACTTTTACGATCAAGTTTACACCCAGCAAAGTCAGCATCAGAATAAGCAATCAATTCAAATAAAGAATCTCTAGAGTACCAAAGACCAATATCAATTGAGCTAGACAGATATCTAAGTATGCGTTTAACAGCCAAAAGATGAGACTCTTTAGGGGCAGACTGATATCTTGCACACATACAAATACTAAATATAATATCTGGCCTACTAGCAGTTAAATATAGCAATGAGCCTATCATTCCTCTATAAAGCTTTTGGTCAACAGATTTACCTGATTCATCTTTGTCAAGCTTACAAGAAGAGCTCATGGCATACCTAAAGGCTTAGTGTTCTCCATCCCTAACTTCTTCAGTATTTCCTTTGTGTACTTAGCTTGGTTGATGAAGATCCCCTCTTTGGTTTGCTTTATCTGGAGTCCGAGAAAGAAGTTAAGTTCTCCCATCATGCTCATCTCGAACTCATCCTACATTAACTTTGCAAAGTCTTGACAGAGAGATTCGTTAATAGTACCGAATATAATGTTATCCACATACACTTGTACTACTAAGAGATCATCATTCTTCTTTTTCAAAAATAGAGTAGTATCTACATTACCTCTAGTAAAATCATTTTTGAGTAAGAAAGAACTTAAATGATCATACCAAGCTCTTGGAGCTTGTTTCAAACCATACAAAGCTTTATGAAGTTTAAAAACATGATTTAGAAATTCAGGATTTTCAAAACCAGGAGGTTGTTCAACATAAACTTCTTCTTTGATAAAACCATTCAAAAAGGCACTTTTGACATCCATTTGAAATAATTTAAAATCCATGAAACAAGCAAAAGCCAATAATAGCCTAATTTCCTCAAGTCTAGCCATAGGATCAAAGGTTTCATCAAAATCAATCCCTTCCTCCTGATTTTATCCTTTGGCAACTAGTCTAGTTTTATTTCTTGTAACAATTCCATTTTTATCAAGTTTATTTCTAAAAATCCATTTTGTGCCAATAATTGAAACATTTGAAGGTCTATCTACTAAAGTCCAAACATTATTTCTTTTAAATTGATTAAGTTCATCTTGCATAGCATTAATCTAATTACAATCATTTTCAGCTTCTTCAATAGTTTTAGGCTCTATTTGAGATACAAATGCTAAATAATCACAAATATTTCTAAGAGATGATCAAGTACTTACACCTTTAGATGGATCACCAATGATAAGTTCTTTGGGGTGTCCATGAGCATACCTCCATTCTTTAGGTAAAAGATCAGGTAATGATGCATTTTCATTTTCTTGATCTTGTCTTGTCCTCTTTCAGTGTTTTGATCATCTTCTTGTTCCTTAGTAGGCTCTTCATTGTTGTTCACCTCTTCAGTTCTTTTGGTACCTATTTCATCACAAAGCACATCTTCTTTTCTAGAAGATATATGGTTAGATTCATCAAATACAATATGTATGGATTCTTCAACAATAAGTGTTCTTCTGTTGAAAACCCTATATGCCTTGCTAGATGTAGTGTAGCCTCGAAAGACACCCTCATTTGACTTGGCATCAAATTTGCTTAAATTATCTTTACCAATGTTTAAGATGAAACAACGGCATCCAAAAACATGAAAATATCTAATGGAAGATTTTCTACCCTTCCAAAGCTCATACGGTGTTTTCTTTAAAATCGGTCAGATTAAAACACGGTTCAAAATATAGCATACAGTGTTTATGGCTTCCATCCAAAAATATCTAGGTAAGTCATTTTTGCAAAGTATGGTGCGTGCCATTTCTTCAAGAGTTTTATTTTTCCTTTCTACCACCCCATTTTGTTGAGATGTCCTAGGTACTGAAAAATTATAATGAATGCCATTTTCAATACAAAATTTGTCAAAATCAGAATTTTCAAATTCGATTCCATGGTCACTTCTCAAAGATACAATTGAAATACCTTTTTCATTTGAAACTCTTTTATAAAATTGAATGAAAGCAGAAAATGTTTCATCTTTATGTGCTAAAAACATGATCCATGTAAAACATGAGAAATCGTCTACAATAACTAGACCGTACTTCTTATCTCCCAAACTAGATATTCTAGTTGGCCCAAAGAGGTCCATATGAAGCAACTCTAAGGGTCTAAATGTAGAGACTGCTCCTTTTGGTTTAAAAGATGATTTGGTTTGTTTTCCAAGTTGGCAAGTACTACAAATCTTGTCTTTTTCAAAATTAAGTTTCGGTAAATCTTTTATCAAATTCTTTTTGCTAAGTTTTGAAATCAAATGCATACTTACATATCCTAGTCTATGATGCCAAAGCCAACTAGTTTCATTAATCTTGGCTTCCATTGCCACTAGGAATTGACCATTTTGAACAGGGAGATTATCAAGATCAACTATATAAATATTACCATGCCTATGACCAATGAACTTGATGCCATTGTCATCTAAACTAGAAACAATGCACATTGAAGATTCAAAAATGACTTTAAAATCATTATCACAAAATTGACTAATTCTAAGTAAATTATATTTCAAACCATCAACATACAATACATTATCAATGTAACTTAAATGGGTGATATGGACTTTACCAATTCCGATAATCTTGCCCTTTTCATTATCACCAAATGTTACATTACCATCATTTTGATATACAAGTGATGAAAATTGCTCCACATCTCCGGTCATGTGCCTTGAGCAACCGCTGTCGAGGTACCACATTTTTTTTTATTGGTTGCAAGGCACACCTACAATAAAAATCAGGTGGAGACTTTAGGTACCCAAGTCATCTTAGGTCCTTTCAGGTTAGTGGTAATGGTTCCTTTTGGAACCCAAACTTTCTTGACATTGCTAAGTTTTCTTTTATTGCACAAGTAAGATTTATGTCCTACAATTCTACAAGTATGACAAGTAATAGATGATGATGCAGGCACAAATAATTCTTGTAAAGTTTTTGTTTCTTTTGAGTTCTGAAACCTAAACCGGCTTTATCAAAAATAGCTCTTTGATTATTTAAAAGCATGTTTAATTTTTTAGAACTATATATAAATTTATCAACAAAAGGTTTTAACTTTTCAAGTTCTTCTTTGTACTTTTTATTTTCTTGTAAAATTTTATTATGTTTTGAAAGTTTTTCATTTGATACTGAAGAATTTTTTTTTTCAAAACTTATTTTTCTTTTTCAAGGAGAATAATTTTGTCATTTAACTTTTTATTTTGAAGAAGCAAGCAATCATTTTCAATTGAAAACTTGTCATTAGCTTTGACTAAATCCAAATTTTGCATTTTTAGTTCTTCATGTTTTGATTTCAATTTTTGAAATTCTATAACTAATTCATCAAACACTTCATGCAACTAATCAAATGTAAACTCATTTTCAGTTTTGGAAAATACCTCGTCATTGTCGGCCATCAAACAGAAATTTACTACTTCTTGCTGTTCTTCCTCGGAACTAGAGTCCTCACTGTCACTCCAGGTTGCCATCATAGCCTTCTTTCTTAGTCTTCTTCTGCTCTTCTTAAGTAAAGGGCAGTCCATTTTTAAGTGGCCCGATTTCTTGCATTCAAAGCATATGGGCTGCTCCTTTTTCTCCTTCTCCTTCTCTTTGCTCGTCTCTCCTTTTAGAGGTTTTTTCTTGAAGTTAAACTTTTTCTTCCTCATGAACCTCCTGAATTTTCTTGCCATAAGAGCCGTCTCATCTTTTTCATCTTCTTCTTTGGAGTCCTCACTTGAATCATCTTTATTTGTAGACTTGAAAGCAATCACTCTCTTTTTCTTATCAACATCCATATTCTTTTGCTTCAATGAAAGCTCATATGTCATGAATGAGCCCAACAATTGCTCAAGTGGAAGAGTGTTGACATCCTTAGCTTCTTCTATAGCAGTTACCTTGGCATCCCATGAAGCCGGAAGAGACTTGAGAAGTTTGTTTACAAGTTCACCATTAGATATAATCTTTTCTAAGCTTCTCATGCCATTCACAATATTTGTGAACCTTATATACATCTCACTTATTGATTTAGTAGATTCCATTTTAAACATTTCATATGTGTGAATGAGCATGTTAACTTTAGTTATTTTCACTTGGTGAGTACCCTCATGGATAACCTCAAGTGTGTCCCATATTTTCTTAGCAGAGAGATAGTTAGAGATTCTATTGAATTCACTCGGATCTAGTGAGCAAAACAATATATTCATAGCCTTAGCATTAAGCTCTATTTGCTTAATGTAATTCTCATCCCAATCATCTTCCATTTTTGGAGTGAGAATGCCATTAACCAACATAGTAGGCTGATGAGGACCTTTGATGATTGTCCTCCAAAGATTATAATCAATAGCTTGAATGAATATGTGCATGCGAGTCTTCCAATACGTGTAATTTATGCCATTAAATAGTGGGGGACGGTTTGAAACTTGACCTTCAATAATACCTATACCTATTGGGGCTACCATGATATTTTACTCAAGATCCTTGGACCTACAAGAGAGTACTGAAGCTCTGATACCACTTGTTGCCCAAAAATGGAGCCCAAGAGGGGGGTGAATTGAGTCTTTTAAAAAATAAAATAAATATGTGAAGGCTGTGTAGTGTTTGTGGATAATGCACTTAAGTAAATGCAGCGAAAAGCAATAATTAAAGTGCAGGAATTAAAGTGCAAGAATTAAAGTGCAAATAAAGAAAAGAGATAATCATAACACAAACACAATGTTTTATAGTAGTTTGGTGTTCTCCAAACACCTACATTCACTCCCCAAACTCTCCATAGGAATTTCCAATATAATCTCTTTAAAGATTACAGCTGATTTATTTTCCAAGGCTCACAAGTCAAAACCTAAGTTGGTTTTATCACCTAGGCTCACCAACAAACCTTTATACTTATTTTGGATTTGGGCTCACAAGTCAACCCTAGTTGGTTTTGGCTCACCAACAACCTTACAACCTACTTTCAAGAACCTTGAAAGCTAGGTCAAACAGCAATAAATTCAGAATACAAGAATTTAACACAAACAAACTCTCTTCTTAGAGTGGATGAGGAATCTTTGAAGCTCTTGAATGATTGCTTGATGTGACTTGACTTGAAATCTTCTCAAGAATACTTTTGGAAAGAAAAAATGAAAGGCTTTTCAGTGGAATCTCTCCTTTTTTGCTTTTGGAAGTGGAGTTCTTGAAGAAGGGCTTTAACTCTTGGATATTTCTTTATTTTCAACTTTTCTCTTACTTCATAAGTGAGTTTGGTGAAGCTTAAATATATAAAAAAGCATCCAAAAAAACCATTTTAGACTATTAGGGATCAAAAACAAGCCGTTTAAAGCTAAAAAATAATGATTCAGGCTGTCAGAAAATAGATCCATTGAGGCTGTCAGAACCCGAGTGTCGATACTTGGCTGTCAGGTGTTGACACTTGGCTATTAGGTATCGATACTTGACTTCCAGGTGTCAACACTTGAACTTTCAAGTGTCGACACTTGACTCACAGGTATCGACACTTGACACAAAAACTTCTCCATGGCTAAGTTCTGGATTTTCAAAAAGTCTCAGGCCTTAAGTCGACACTTGGAAACTTTCAGGTGTCGACACTTGAGTTCTGAGTGTCGACACTTAGCGTGCCATGAAAAATTTATGCATGCCAAATGCTGAAGTGTCGACACTTGGGCTCCCAGATGTCGACACTTGGTTATGCAATTTTTAGAAATAAGTACCAATCAAACCAAAAACATAAAGATATTTCATGAAACTTAAATGCAACATATATAAACAATAATTAAACTTATTTATGCCCTTTTTGGATAGAAAAGACTCCTCAAATCGTGAAAAATACTTTATGCCAAAGCATGCCATGATACTCTAAATTTGAAAATTTGAGGTGCTTGATTCATGAAAACTCATAACTCCAAATAAACATTAGTACAAAATATGTATTCAACGTTTTGTTATTCATCAAAATCATAAGGTAGAGCCAACAACCTCGGGGGAGCCACTCCGGTACAAGGGGTGCGAAGAACGAGGGTTTGACCTTGACCTCGGGGGAACCACTCTAGCACAAGGGGTGCAAAGAATGAGGGCCTAACCCCGGTCTAGGCTCGACCTCGAGGGAGCCACTCCAGCATGGGGAGCATGAAGAACGAGGGCTTGACCTCGATCAGGGTTTGACCTCGGGGGAGCAGCTCCGACACAAGGTGCCCAGATCAAAGGAGGTCCCACCAGAATCTTTATTCGGTTGGCACTGCCCACCGACGTGGCCACCAGCTGGGTCCGAGATGGGCTCCAAGTTAGCGATCCTGCCACATCAAATAGATTGAATGAAAATATGCATGCATGTTTTCCAATATGTGTAATTTGTGCAATTAAAAAAAGATGGTCTATTTATAGCATGTCCTATAGCAAAACAATCACCAAATTGGGCTGCCATTGATCTTTAACTCAAGATCATTGGACCTCTTCACTGAGTACCGAGCTCTGATACCAATTGTTGCCCAATGAGGCTATCCAAGAGGGGGAGTGAATTGGGTTTTAAAAAACTTTAAACAAGGTATGTGCCAATTCAATTCAAGTGCTTGTGTTTTGCCAAAGTGTTTATATGCTCAATGATGATATGCAATGAAAACAATAAAGTAAATGCAAATAGAATAAAAAGCAATCACAAACACAAAGATATATAGTAGTTCAGTGCACTCCAAGGCTCCTACATCCACTCTTCAAGTTTTTCTTGGAAATTTCACTATAATCACCAAGATTACAGTCAACTTGTTTTCACCGGGATCATAAGCCAAACCCAACTTGTATTCAATGGGCTCATAAGTCAAAATCCCTTGGTTTTCATTAGGCTTACCAAAAATCTCTTGGTTTTCAAAAGCTAATCAAAAACCTCTTGGTTTTCATGGGCTAACCAAAAATCTCTTTGGTTTTGTAACTTAGGCTTATCAACAGCCTTGTTGGTTTTCACAAAAGGCTAACTAACAACCTTAGTTGGTTTTCACACAAAGGCTCACCAACAAATCTCAATACTAGTTTTAATCCACTTGAAACTAGTAGCAATAAAAGCTCAAAATATAAGTATGAGAATACAAAATAAAAGCTTTCTAAATAAAAGCAAATATCTCTTTGAAGCTCTTTGATGATGTTGAAGAAGCTTGTCTCCAAGTTGTTGAAGCCTTGAATGATGCTTGAAGATGTGGACTTTGAAGCTATGCTTGAATCTTGAAAGCTTGAAGGCTCAACACTCTTAAAATATGAATTTTCAAAGAATTTTCAATTAGATATTCAAAGAAATTATCAATCAATCCAAAGAATCACTTTTTATTGAGTTTTGTGTTGTTTAAAAAACCCTCCAAATCTTAAAAACTCATTTATGACCATTGGAGAGGAAAAACTAACCATTAGAAATAAATTTGGGAAGTTCTGTGCTTTAGAAAAACTGGCCATTACTCCAAGTGTCGAAACTTGATTTGTTCATGAGTCGACACTTTGGTTGACACTTGAGTCAGCACTTGGCTAAAATTTAGGAATGACACTGTTCTATCTTCATTTTGATCTCGGGCCTTGAGTCGACACTTGACTGACCATGAGTCGACACTTAAGCATGCTAATTAAATTTTTCTCAACGTGTCAGCCCAAGCCTCTGTAAGTCGATACGTTGAGTTGACACTTCACCTAACCAGTGCAGAAACTTGTCCAAATTAAAATTGTAAGCTCTTCAAGATCTTCCACATGTTCCAAAGCTCATAAACTTGAAATTTCATGGCTTCTTCAATTGAATGACAATCTTTTCAATCTTTTAACATTAATGAGTACCTGAATTTGATAAACACTTTTAAGACACATTAGTACTTATATATACATAAATATTTTGTCATTTATCAAAATCAAGACCAAAGTCAACAGAAGAAAATTATTTCTTTCAATTTGGCTTCCAACCTTTCTTGTTCTGGCATAAAAAAAAGTTTGTGCATTGATTTCTAGGGTTCCTTCTTCTTCTTGAAGAAGGGCATCGATCCAGTCATCGAAGTGAGTCCTGCAAGGTGCTAGCGCTCTAGTGGCCTCGGTGTAGAGATTCCTAGGCACTGATATCACTTGGTGGGAGACCCAGATCAGTGCCTACGTAGTGGAAGCAACCTGTTCTTGAATTCAAGATTCATATAAAGAAACATAAGAGAGATATAAGGAGAAAAAGAGATATTGCTTTATTACTTTGGAGAAGAACCTTGTTACAAGACAAGACACAATACCCCGGCACCCCTTCTGACACCCAGAAGCTTCTCACCATCACCCTTCTCAAAATCTAGAAGTCTCCACCTACAGATAATCCCTCACGCAGGTTCCCTTCTCCAAAACCCCATGGAACAACCCACGGTCCAAGCCCTCCACATGAAACTCCTCCACGTGCACCCTCTTGCAGCCCTTCTATCGTGGCCCTCTCTAAAACCAAGAGAGTCTCCCCATGATCACGCCCCCAAGGGGTGATCTCTCATGGTCCAAGACCATGAGAAGTCCTCACGGACTCCCATCTTTTATTTCATGCATGCCCCTCTGATTTTAGCACATGGGGTGGTGGTCTTCTTGATCTTGGGCATCTTGATCTTGGACTACATCTTCTTGGGCAGTTAGGACTTGGATGGTTGGTGTGATATGCATGATGAGGATGCAAACATGTAACTCTAAAGGAGATTAACCAAAATTTAACTAGCAATTCCTACTTGCATATGAGTGATTCAACATATAAGATCAAGGAGATCTAAATAAGAAACCCTAAATGCTTATACTTAAACCCAGCTAGGAGGACTATCAAAATCTTAAAGAAATAGGACAAGATTAGAATTCGCACACAAGTCAAGCTAGCCCTATTTAATGATCCCGATCTTAAAATACTAGGAGTTCAAGCATTGAAATCTCAAGCACAAGGGATTCACTCTTAAGGTTCTCAAATGAAAGATCATACCACATAAGATGGGCCTTCTAACTTTCTGGTTTGTAGCAAGTAATCCTTCCTCTTGGATCTGGAGCCTAGAGAACCCTGCAACAAAGAAACCAAGATGATTAGATACTTAATTAGAAGTGAGAAGATTGATGGAACTCAAAAGGAGAGTTTGTTGGAAATGATCCTTGGCGCCATGGTGGAAGCTTGTGTTGGTGTTGATCTTCTTCTTGTGAGGATGCCCTTAATTCGCTTTGAAGGAAGAGGATTGCTTGGAAGATGAAGAGTAAAAGAGAAGGATTAGGGAGAAGAAATGATGGAGGGGAGGAAGAGGTTCACTTAGGCATAAAGATCCACATAGGCACATAGAAACACATAGAAAATTGCTGGAAATTTGTATTCACTCATCCCTTCCTCTTTACAAGGGGCATCCAAGACTTTAAATAAAGCCTCACAAATTTTGAAATTTCAAATCCCCAAACAAGTGGAGTAATATAAGGGGAGAGGGCTGATTTTCTTGCTTGAAATCCTCCTTGGCCAACTTCCTTGAATTTGAACTTGGGATGGCGCCCTCTTGTGGTGAGGTGGCATGTGAGGTGGCATGTGGTCCCTTCTTGACGTGGCATGTGGTCCCAAGTTGAGGTGGTGCAAGTGATGTGGCATGTGGTCCCCAATTGAGTTGGCTTTGGTCTTGATTTGGGGTATACATTGTGAGTCTTCTTTAGGCTTGATGCTAGTTGACCCATTTGGATTAAGACTAGACCCGACATGGACTCGACTTACATGATTCTTTTGGACTCAAAATAAAGAAAGGTTACCGGACTCTCTAGTCCAACCATAAAGATTCGGAATGGGCTTGAATTGGTTGGAGTCTCTTTCTGATTCTAGTGCCCGCACCAATGGTCCAATAACCTACCAGTTAGAACTCCTCATGTGGTTGGATTTCCTAATTAGTTACAACCAACTAACTAAGCTAACCACCTAACGAACCTGGACCCAACCCCATAACCCAATTGGGTTATTGGTGCGGACACCAGAAGCACCAGAATAAGGAAGAGGATTCTCAACCCTCTGTGGATCACTTAGTTAATATTTGAGTCCCCTAAGCTAACCACCTAATGAACCTGGACCCAACCCCATAACCCAATTGGGTTATTGGTGCGGACACCAGAGGCACCAGAATAAGGCAAAGGCTTCTCAACCCTCTGTGGATCACTTAATTAATATTTGAGTCCCCTGTAATAAAGCTTAGTCCAGCTACATTTGAGTCCTGTAATTAGTCCAGCTCTTGTTGAGCTAGTTCAGTTCAGTACTAGTCTGCTCATGTTGAGCTAATTTCAATTTTTGAGTCCTGTCCAATCAGATTGAAGACTCAATACCACATCATACAAGTGAAGACCAAGTTCAACCTAATTGAAGACATAAAAGTTAAGCCCAAGTCCAACCCGGCTTGAAGACTTGAAGAGTCCAGGAAGAGAAGACAAAATCAGGAACAAATTCAAAATCCTGGACCAGCCGGAAGGAATTTGGGCCAGCCCAGGCCCAGGTAGAATTTAGGGCGCCCCTCCCTAGGGTCACCTCCCCTCTTGGTCGGCCACTTATGGTCACCACCTTGGCCGACCCAGAGAAGGACAAGAGGAGAGTGTTTGAGTTGAAGTTTTCTATCTATTTGCCTTGTATTCCAATTAGAGTTTGAAAAGGAAAAGGAGTCCTATGTAAAGTCTAAAGTGCCCTTACTTGGAGCCCAAGGTTAAGGGTCTATTTAAGGGACCCTAGCCTCTTATATGAAACTCACTTTTTTGATATGAATTAAAACCTTGAGTTCTTCTATTGAGTTGTGTGATACCCTGCTGTGTGCATAAAGGGATTTGTGAGAGTTCTTCTTCCCAGTGTTTGCAATCATCTTCCTGCTGCCAACAAACCCTCCAGATCCCTGGATGCCCACTCCAAAAGAAGCCTTCCCTTGCTACTTTTCCTTTGTTTTCTTGTTCCTTTGTGAGTTTTCTAACCCCTGACAAGTTGTTTGTAGGTCCCCGAGTTTCTACAAATCCAACGACTCCAGCCAAGCCTCAATCGGACCACCGAGCAGAAAGCCGGGTATCCACGGGTCATTGGCTCAGTTTTCCAGGCCGCATCCATCGAGGAATGAGAGATCCCTTCACTGCGATTTTCACTGGGTGCTTCAGACGTTGTCAGGTACACCCCCTCCACCTCCAGTAATTATATTGTAGGAGAACTTGCCCTAACCGAGGCTTCTCAGCCCCGGCGATCCTTCTTTAGTACTTTTCTAGGTCCTAATATGCATGTGTGGCTTCAGAAATTCATACAAAATTCTCTACAACTAATTTTGATCTAAAAATTTGGAATTAATCACCTAACCCCATATATAAAACATACAAAAAGATTTGCATGCATATTAGTCCCCCATTATTTGGTATCAGAGCTTAGATTAGGGCTTATTTTCTACAATTTTTAGTCTGTATATGCTCTATTAGTTTAATTATTTCTCCCTGATAAAAACCTCAGAAATTCTGAGATTTATTTATATGGATTCACCATAATTCACAATAATTTGAAGAGTTTTTTCAGATTTTATTATGGCCTGTGAATTTTTTGCAAGCCGAAATACAGCCTGCAAATTTTTGGCTCTATTTTTTCAGCAAGACAGGTTTGGAAGTTTTAGGATTTTGTTTAGCATCTTTTTACATATCTTTTAATTTTAGTTTATTTCCTGCATATTAGGGCATAAATTGCATGTTTTCTTATATTTTAAAAAATATCAAAAAAAATTACATATTCTCCAAAAATACCAAAAAAATATCTAAACCCTAATTTGCATCCTCATCTACCTGCCATCATTGCATAATCTACCTTTAAGGGCACTCTTGCTATGTCAGATTGGGGGAGGATTTGATCAGCTCTCCTTAGCCCAAAATCACATCCCTTGCATTCGGTCCCAAGCCTTAACCTAAAATTAAGTAGACCTAATTTGCCCTAGTGGGCTAGGGACACCAACTGGTCGGGTCCGGGCTAAGTGTTAGATCACTATGTCAAGACTAACCTGTGTGTGCCTTGTGCTTGGTATCTAGAATGGTGGTTTAGGGATTCAATCCCAAAGGGCTTGTGTGCTGGTCCGCCTACCTGGCCAATCTCTGATTGGTGTCTAGGATTGGCAATCAGGGACCTAACACTCCCCTTACACCTGCCTGGCTGAGTACAGGGTTACTATAGACTAGTTTGCCACCCTGATTGAGCCCTTAGTTTGGACTCTAGGTCTAGTCAGCTGTAGTCGGTCTGATCGAGTCTTGCATGAGCACTAGATCAGGAGTTTCATTTCACCCACCTCCTTCACAAATGTCTGAACCCATGGAAAATTTGCAAGCCCAAATGAAAGCCCTAGCTGATCAAATGGCCCAGATGGCTACCCAGATGACTACCCAAATGACCCAGTTAACTCAGTCTGGTATTCAAACCAATGATAGAATTGACCATCTTGCCAATAGGTTTGATCAGTCAGAAGTCCGGGTAGGGACCCCAGGAAAAACCCATGGGTCACAGTCTGAGCCAGATCCTGATTCCCCTCAACCTAGGAGGACCCTAAACCCTAATCCATACCCTGAGGTCGAACCTAGGAGAGCCCCTCATCCTGACCCATACTATAACCCTCAGTCTAGGAGGACCCCAAACCCTGACCCATACCAAGAGGTCGAACCTAGGAGAGCCCCTCAACCTGACCCATACTACAATCCTCAACCTAGAAGGACCCCAAACCCTAATCCATACCTTGAGGCTGAACCATCGATTAGTCCTAGAAGACCCAATCAGGATTTTATAGACCAGGAAGATAGATCCTATTTACCCTCTCCCTACAAGCCTAGTATACCCACAACCTATAGATCTTATGACTCCAAATCCTATGAACCTAGAACCTATGAATCCATAACCTATGAACCTAGATCCTATGACTCTAGATCCCATGATCATAGATCCTATGCACCCACACCCTATGAGCCTAGTAGACCCAACACCCAATATTCTGACCCATATAGGGAGTCCAACCCTAGGAGAATCCAATATTCTGACCCATATAGGGAGTCCAACCCTAGGAGAACCCAATATTCTGACCCATATAGGGAGTCCAACCCTAGGAGGACCCAATATCCTGACCCATATAGGGAGCCCAACCATAGAAGGACCCCATACCATGATCCATCCTTAGAACCTAACCATAGAGCTGACCCAAAATCCTATGACCCCAGATCCTATAATCCCATGACCCATAGATCTGCACCCTTGTCATATGAGCCCAGAAAACCCATAACCCCTAAGTATCAATCTAGTACTAGTCAGGTTTCCCTTAGTCAACTTGAACCCCATAGAATTAGCACCCCTAAATATGAGCCCAGTAGTAAGCCACTACCCCTTAGGCAACCTGAACCTACGAGGACTAGTGTCCATAATCAAAAACTAGGACCTAGCCAATTTTCCCCTAGCCGACCTTCTTCAACCATTCCTGAGATTGACAAGGCTTACATTAACGCGGAAGTGTATGAAGCTGATGCGAGCCTAGTGGATGAGTATGAAGGAGAAGAAGAGACACCTCTAGTAGACCTAGAATTAGCTGACCCAGTAGATACCCAGGTAGAAACCAACCCAGAGCTAGTTGACCTTGACCACATCCAACCTAAAGCTATAGTAGAAGAATAATTAGAGGAAGAGAACCTAGGTACTGCTGCTAGAACCTTACCTGAGGAAACCATAGAGGAGAGCCAAATTATAGAGTCTAGTCCTAAAATACAAGAACCTGAAGAATTTATTAAGGACCTGATCTCTTTGAATAAGTACCCTCAGGATGAGCCTCCTCCTATAGTTCCCATTAAGGACCTTTTCCTTGAGATTAGTAACCCATCCTTCCATTATGTAAACCTTGTAGATATAGCTCAACCTCGTAAGGTTAACCTCATTAGTATGGGATTAGTTCCCGACACCCCGTCTTTTATCCTACTTTATCCAACTAAACCTTTTTCTCCACCCTACCAGACTAATTCTGAACCCACTTCCTATTTTCGACCCTTTCCTGAGTCTTCTCATGTGTCTAGAACTATTAGGTTATATTTTGTTGAGGTTACTAGGTTGCAAGGATCCATAGATCCCATCCCATTTGCTACCTACTTTTGGCAGACCCTCTGGCACCTATTAGGAGTTACTAGCAAATTTTCTTCTACATGTCACCCATCAACCACGACTCATGCCCCCATGCCCAAGTAGTAGTTAAGACCTAATAAATCTCTTTAGTCGAGTCTGTTAGATGTAGGTTTGAGTCCTTTGAATCATTTGTTAGGAGTCTGCATGTGCCCAGCATGTTCACCACCTACACTAATTTTAAACAAACTGGCTAATTCCCGAAGATGGATCAAAGAATTTGATGTAGTGGATTCTATCTTGGTTAGGCTTAGGCCTAAAAGAAGCTTCATGCTCGTAGAGCCAGACCTTTTAAAGTGATAGAGAAAGTTGGATCAAATGCCTAGGTGTTAGACATGCCTTCGGATTTGGATATTAGTTCTACCTTCAATATTATAGACCTGGTTGAGTACAGGGAACTGACAGCGATACCTAGTGAGGCTTTTGAACCTATTCCTTTTCATTGTGAGTGACCCTAACCCAGAGTGTCCACTAATAAATTGGCCTGAGAGAGGAGAACGGATCGAGTGTATCCTGGGCGATCAAGCCATCATGACCCGGGGCCATGACTATCAATGCTTCCTGGTCTGATGGCAAGGCCGGCCAGAGTCGGACGATTCATAGATTTCTCGAGAGGACATGCAGCACCTCAACCCATACCTCCTCAAGAAATATATGAGCCAGCTTGATCTTCACTCGACAGGGTCGAGTTCCTCCCACCCTAGGAGAATTGGTGCGGATACCAGAGGCACCAGAATAAGGCAGAGGCTTCTCAACCCTCTGTGGATCACTTAGTTAATATTTGAGTCCCCTGTAATAAAGCTTAGTCCAGCTATATTTGAGTCCTGTAATTAGTCTAGCTCTTGTTGAGCTAGTTCAGTTCAGTACTAGTCAGCTCATGTTGAGCTAATTTCAATTTTTGAGTCCTGTCCAATCAGATTGAAGACTCAAGACCACATCATACAAGTGAAGACCAAGTTCAACCTAATTGAAGACATAAAAGTTAAGCCCAAGTCCAACCCAGCTTGAAGACTTGAAGAGTCTAAGAACAGAAGACAAAATCAGGAACAAATTCGAAACCCTGGACCAGCCGGAAGGAATTTGGGCCAGCCCAGGCCCAGGTAGAATTTAGGGCGCCCCTCCCTAGGGTCACCTCCCCTCTTGGTCGGCCACTTATGGTCACCACCTTGGCCGACCAAGAGAAGGACAAGAGGAGAGTGTTTGAGTTGAAGTTTTCTACCTATTTGCCTTGTATTCCAATTAGAGTTTGAAAAGGAAAAGGAGTCCTATGTAAAGTCTAAAGTGCCCTTACTTGGAGCCCAAGGTTAAGGATCTATTTAAGGGACCCTAGCCTCTTGTATGAAACTCACTTTTTTGATATGAATTAAAACCTTGAGTTCTTCTATTGAGTTGTGTGATACCCTGCTGTGTGCATAAAGGGGTTTGTGAGAGTTCTTCTTCCTGATGTTTGCAATCATCTTCCTGCTGCCAACAAACCCTCCAGATCCCTGGACGCCCACTCCAAAAGAAGCCTTCCCTTGCTGCTTTTCCTTTGTTTTCTTGTTCTTTTATGAGTTTTCTAACCCCTGATAGGTTGTTTGCAGGTCCCTGAGTTCCTACAAATCCAACGACTCCAGCCAAGCCTCAATCGGACCACCGAGCAGAAAGCCGGGTATCCGCGGGTCATTGGCTCGATTTTCTAGGCCGCATCTGTCGAGGAACGAGAGATCCCTTCACTGCGATCTTCACCGGGTGCTTCAGACGTTGTCAGGTACACCCCCTCTACCTCCAGTAATTATATTGTAGGAGAACTTGCCCTAATCGAGGCTTCTCAGCCCCGGCGATCCTTCTTTAGTACTTTTATAGGTCCTAATCTGCATGCATGGCTTCAAAAATTCATACAAAATTCCCTACAACTAATTTTGATCTAAAAATTTGGAATTAATCACCTAACCCCATATATAAAACATACAAAAAGAATTGCATACATATTAGTCCCCCATCATTTATGTTACAATCTCTCAAAAAACTCCTCCCTAACAAGTTAACAGAGAAAACCCTTAAACCTTGAGCCCATGTACATCCATGTCTTACAAGTTCTCTCAAACCCTAGGTCAAACCCCCTGACCCAACATGACTCTAGGGCCCTTGGAAACTTATAAACCTAAGCCTCCCAAATCTATGCCTTCCCTGGAACACCTCTAGAAATCGCTTAGCATGCCTCCAAGCACCTAGGGATTACCTTGAACATCCTGACCATGGCCTCCTAAGTCTCTCTAAGGCTTGGAAGCACCATGCAAAATCCTACAGTCTCCACCTTGGTGTCTCTAAGCCTTTGCAAACCTGGCAATATCCTCTTACACAACCTTGCTATAACTGCATGTCCTGACAGCCTCTTGTACAGGTCTTCTTGCCTTTGCCAACATCCTTCAACTACTAAGCACCCTTGGAGGCCTTTGGAATGACCACCTCCCATGCTAAATATCCTTGCTTATATCCTGGCACCACCATTGTAGCCTTCCTTCTGCCTGGTAGCTACATTAGTCTTTTTCTTAGACTTCTCTAGAGAGACCATAGCGAACCTGAGCCAGTACTCACTGTAACTGGAGCTCTACCTGACACCACCTTCTCAGAGCCACGCCAATTTCTATACACTCTGCTCCACCTAGCTAGGTGCACCCCTAGCGCTCATGCTAGGATCTGACCAATATCCCTGCACCTCCCGCTCTGAACTCGTGTCGAATCTTGCTCCACCCGTGAAGCCAATTCTCCTCGGTGCTCCAACTAAGACTAAAGTCCACTTGATGCTATAGAAAGAAATCCCGATGGAAGCCACTCAATGCTACCCTGCTAAGCTTGCCACTGCACCTTGTACCCCATCGCTACCTCCTCGGACCCTTTACAACCTGCAAACCTTTTCGAGACCATTTCGGATACATTGCACTCCATAGGCTCCTCCAAAACAATGAGCTCATCCAACTCTTCTTCTAACCCAACGACGAAACCTGAGAAAATCGGGCTTTTCCTTTCTCCATCCCTGGTAAGCTCTACATGATTGTTTGCACCCATCCTGCTATCTCTAGAGCTGACATCTTTCCATCGAAGCCACCTCGCCTCCCTAGCTGGATCATCAACCCATGCTCCACAACTCCTAAGACTCGTGTTCCACCGTACTCCTGACCTCGAACTGATATCTTCCTGCTCTGTCCTCATGATTGCAATACCAACCTGTGCTTTCGCAATGCACCCAGATAGCTATGCAAACCTAACGCCAATGTCAAACTTCTTCTTTCTTGAATCCTCCTCTCCCACATTCGAACCCCACTTCGATACCACTTGTAGAGATTTCTAGGCACTGATACCACTTGGTGGGAGATCCGGATCAGCATGTACATAGTAAAAGAAACCTGTTCTTGGATTCAAGATTCACACAAAAAAAATAGAAGAGAGATATAAGGAGAAAAAAGATATTTCTTTATTCCTTTAGAGAAAAACCTTGTTACAAGACAAGACACAATTCCTCGACACCCCTTCTAAAACCTAGAAGTTTCTCACCGTCACCCTTCTTAAAACTAAGAAGTCTTCACGTGCGGACAATCCCTCACACAAGTTCCCTTCTCCAAAACCCCATGGAATAACCCACGGTCCAAGCCCTCCATGTGAAACTCCTCCATGTGCACCCTCTTGCAGCCCTTCAACCGTGGCCCTCTCTAAAACCAAGAGAGTCTCCCCATGATCACGCCCCCAAGGGACGATCCCTCATAGTCCAAGAATGTGAGAAGTCCTCATGGAATCCACCCTTTTATTTCACACATGCCCCTCTAATTTTATAGCATATGGGGTGGTGGTCTTCTTAATCTCGGGCATCATGATCTTGGACTACATCTTCTTGGGTGGTTAGGACTTAGATGGTCCAATAACAAACCGGTTAGAACTCCTCAGGTGGTTGGGTTTCCTAATTGGTTACAACCAACCAACTAAGCTAACCTCCTAACCAACCTGGACCCAACCCCATAACCCAATTGGGTTATGTTACAATCTCTTAAAAAACTCACCCCCTAAAAAGTCAATTGAGAAAATCCTTAAATCCTGAGCCCATGTACACCCATATCTTACAAGTTCTCTCAAACCCTGGGTCAACCCCCTAATCCAACATGACTCTGGGGCCCTTAGGAACTTATAAACCCAAGCCTCCCAAACTATGCCTTCCTTGGAATACCTCCAGAAATCACTTGGCATGCCTCCAAGCACCCAGGGATTGTCTTGAACATCCCTGCTATGGCCTTCCAAGTCTTTCCAAGGCTTGGGAGCACTATGCAAAATCCTACACTCGGTGCTTTGATCAAGTCATCTTTGTATAGATACCAGTAGAGGCCAGGCAAGTGTGCAGCTCTAGTGAAACCCTAGACATCCATCAGATTTGATTCAATGAACATGGAGTAGTGCAGCAAGTAAGTAGATTTGATCTACTTGTATACTTGTGTTTTTATTTTCAGATCTATATATTCATGAATAGATCCTACTATGCATACTTAGATTAGTTTTATTACCGCTACTATTTAATTTTAATTAGTTAAAATTTTGAAACCTTTGCATGCAATCCTGGGATCGTTTGATGGTTCCTTTATCGGGCACCTTATGCCTTAAATAAGTGATCAACTCCTTGTCAAATACTTTAATGCATACTAGCAATTACTTATAATAAGTCATTTGTCCTATAACAATTGCCCCCATTTTCGAGTTCAAGATGGTTTACTCAATTCAACTCGAAAATATGATGAAAAGATTTTCACATGCCTTTGATAGGGGTAAAAATAATTAATTTCTTTCTGCATCACCATTTTGCTATATGGAATTTAATGTTGCATGCACTTTTTACAAAAACATCATTAGGTCTAGCAATGAGTAGTTTTTGAAATGACAATAACCCCTTAATCTACAGGGCCTACCACCCAAACAATAAGGATGATCCATGTGTCACGAAGAGAGTGGCCCACACCTTGAGCCGGAGATCGAGCAACATGGCTAGCATCCAACGGTAAGATGATTTAATCCGAACCATCGTGCACCATTATAAATAATGCTTCATCTTCCAATATGGATCTTTGTCTTTCTATTCTTTTACTTTCATCTCCAAGAGAGCTAGTAGGTGATCCTTCTTTGAAGTTTGGCTTTTATGCTCCAAGAGACCCAGAATCCCACTTTCCTTAATAAGAGATCCTAGTGCTCTCTTTCTTCCATAGTTTCTTGTTTTGTAGCCATGGTCCTTAGGGTTAGGAAAGCCATCGAGAGAGTGTGGAGGTCTAGAATAGGTCCTACTAAGGCTATGACAAACCCAAACCCAATTAAGGAGGGACACCTAGCTCCTTTTGCTACCGTTGCGAGATACCATAAGAGGACCTCCTTAGGTCCTAATTTGGGGAAGTCCAACATTAAGAAAATAATGCTTAGAAAGCTCATGGATAAGTACCTTATCACTGATAACATCATATTCACTGTTCCTGGTCCTATTGAATTGGTTTTGTCTCTTCCATCTAGGTGCATCACCTTTTATGAGGATGCATTCAAAACTGGGGTTTGATTCCCGCTTCATCCTATTATTAGGAATGTACTGGATTACTATAAGGTTACCCCCCAGTTTTCTCCAGATGGTTTTAGGGTGATCATTAGTTTTATCATTATTTGTCATCTGGTTGGAGTAAAGCCAAGATACTCTTTATTCTGGGCCATTTTTATGTTAAAATCCCATCTCTATGATAAGGATTGGTATTACTTTCCACAGACAATCTTGCAAACTTGTAGAGGGCATCATGTCTTCTATCCATGGTAGAAAATAGATTTTTCTTCATTTCTTCAGATCAATTTTTAGGTATTAGGTCTTCCTGGGATAGAGCCTGGATTGAACCCAACTTCAATAAAAACCCTTTAGACAAAGACTTGGAGCACTATCATAAATTGCTCGCGGTCTATGTTTCGGAGTTCAAATTTCTTCTGCCCAATCAAAGGACAACATGCACTACTCCCACTATGAGAACTATCTATTGACAAATAGATAAGGTTCCATTAGATGTTCTCAAGCTGGATCCACTCAGTGAACTCATTCTCTATTGAGCACCCACATCCTAGTATGAGTGTCAAACACAAGTGACTGTGAGATCAGTCACCCTCTTCACCAAGCATACATAGGATGTGCTGGTCTTACCGGAAACATTGATCCCCTACTCAATATCCCATCGACCAGGAATATTCTAGATTAGGGTTTTAAGGCTTTAGGTCTCACTGGTATGATCTCATCATAATATAGCCCTAATCTATGGGGTTCATCATATCTTAATAAAATTAATAAAACACAGCGTATGATGAAAATAAAATGCCTTTATTAATTGATAATGTCAATACACTGGTTTGGGATGCAAAAGAAAATTCCATCAAAATACAACATTTCGATTGGCCTTTAGGGCATAATACTTTCAATCTCCCACTTGCACTAAAGCCAATCACCTTTAAATTTTAACCCCATACCATCGAGGTGGCGATCAAACTCCCGCTGTGGTAGAGCCTTAGTCAACGGGTCTGCTATGTTGTTCTTCGTTTCTACTCTTTTAATGCAGACTTCTTGTCTTTCAACAATCTCTTGAATGAGATGGAAGCATCTTAGAATGTGCTTTGATTTATGATGAGCTCTAGGTTCCTTAGCTTGAGCGATGGCTCCAGTATTATCACAGTAAAGTGGTACTGGATCTTAAATCTCCATAACAACGCCCAACTCTGAGATGAACTTCTTCATCCAGACAGCTTCCTTGGCAGCTACACTAACAGCAATGTATTCTGCCTTAGTTGTTGAGTCAGCTACAGTCTGCTGTTTAGAACTCTTCCAACTTATAACTCCTCCATTTAGGATAAAAACATATCCTGAAATAGATTAGCTATCATTTGGATCTGATTAAAAACTAGAATTTGAATAATCTTCCAGTTTAAGATCAGATCCTCCGTATATCAAAAAAATATCCTTAGTCCTTTTCAAGTACTTGAGAATATTTTTCACAGCCTTCCAGTGATCCTCTCCTGGATCAGCCTGAAATCTGCTGGCTATACCTAAGGCATATGCCACATCAGGCCTGGTACATAACATAGCATACATTATAGATCCTACAGCCGAAGCATAAGGTATAGAACTCATTCTATTTCTTTCTTCAGGTGTCTTAGGTGACATCTTCTTAGAAAGATGTATGCCAAGACCAATGGGCAAGTAACCTCTTTTACTTCCCTCCATGCTAAATCTCTTTAGCACTTGGTTAATGTACCTAGACTGGGATAAGCCTAGCATCCTCCTAGATCTATCTCTATAGATCTTGATACCCAGTATATAGGATGCTTCTCCCAAGTCTTTTATGAAAAACTGTTTAGATAACCATACCTTGACTGATTGTAACATTGGGATATCATTCCCAATGAGAAGTATGTCATCCACATACAGAACCAAGAAAACTATGGCACTCCCACTAGTCTTCTTGTACACACAAGGTTCATCCTCATTTTTGATAAAGTCAAACTCTTTGACTGTCTTATCAAATCGGATGTTCCAACTCCTGGATGCTTGCTTTAATCCATAAATGGATTTCTTCAACCTACATACCTGATTAGGTTTAGTCTCCAAGACAAATCCTTCTGGCTGTGACATATAGACCTCTTCCTCAAGAAAACCATTAAGGAATGCGGTTTTCACATCCATCTGCCAGATTTCATAATCATGATATGCTGCTATAGCAAGCATGATCCGAATAGATTTGAGCATGGCAACAGGAGAAAATGTTTCATCATAATCTATTCCCTGTTTTTGTCTGAAACCCTTAGCCACTAACCTGACTTTATAAGTTTCGACTTGGCCATCTGCCCCAATCTTTTTCTTATAGACCCATTTGCATCCAATAGGGTTAACATCCTCTGGTGCATCAACCAAAGTCCACACTTGGTTGACATACATGGAGTCCATTTCGGATCTCATGGCTTCCAGCCATCTGTCTGAGTCCCTACTCATGACAGCATCCGTATAGGTTAGAGGCTCATCATTTTCAATGATCCGGGCTTCATTATTTTCAATAATGAACCCATACCTCTTAGGTGCATGTCGCACCCTATCAGACCTATGGATAGGAGTGGTGTGTTCTTGTTCTATACTAACTATGTTATCATTTGGCTGAGATGTATCTATTTGTTGAACTTCTTCAAGTTCAATATTTCTCCCACTGCCCTTTTGTAGGATGAACTCTTTCTCCAGAAAAGTGGCATGCCTACTGACAAAAATTTTTGTTCAGTAGGGTGGTAGAACAGATATCCTATACTATCTTTAGGATATCCTACAAATAGACACTTATCTGCTCTAGGATCCAGCTTATGTCCAAAATTTCTTTTGACATAGGCTGGACATCCCCATATCTTAAGATACTTAAGATTGGGTTTCTTACCCCTCCATATCTCATATGGAGTGCTAGAGATAGATTTAGATGGTACTCTATTTAAGATATTAGCCACGGTTTCCAAGGCATATCCCCAGAAGGAAACAGGTAACTCTGTGAAGCACATCATGGATCGTACCATATCTAAAAGGTATTGTTCCTCCTTTCAGCAACACCATTTAATTGTGGTATGTAAGTAGGCGTCCATTCAGAGATAATCCCCTTTTCTTTAAGGTGATCGAGAAACTCGGTGGATAAATATTCACCTCCTCAATCTGATCGAAGGATTTTAATACTTTTCCTCGTTTGTTTCTCTACCATACTTTGATACTCTAAAAAATTATCAAAGGCTTCGGACTTATGTTTCATAAGATACACAAATCCGTACCTTAAAAAATCATCAGTAAACAATATGAAATAAGAGTATCCACCCTTGGCCTGAGTTGTCATAGGCCCACATACATCTGTATGTATGAGTCCTAATAACTCGATTGTCCTTCCTCTATGTCTATTAAATGGAGTCTTGGCCATTTTATCCATGAGACAACACTGGAGCTGTTGTTCAAGCTAAGAAACCAAGAGCTCATCATAAGTCCAAGCACATTCTGAGACGCTTTCATCTCGTCCGAGAAATAGTAGAAAGACAAGATGTCTACATAATCCACTAGGGGATGATGCCACACAGGAAGATATGGCCACATATAGAATGTGGCAGAATGACTCCCTCACTGTCAAGTGAATCTTAGGCAACTTCAAATTTTGTAGAGTCCTACCAAAATGGGCAACCTCAAGAGTCCTACAAAATTGGGCAACTTCATATTTTGTATGATTTAGCCCTAATAAGGTGGCTCTGATACCACTATAAGGGTTTTGGTGACCAGGGCGGAAGCATGGATTTCAAAAATTTATTATGAAACCACTACCAAACCCTTAACCCAAGACCTCCTTACTAGGAATTAAAACATACAAACATGCATATATAATATAAACTAGAGTTTAGGCACCAACCTGAACCACTAGTATCCAATCCGATGAAGAAAACCCTGATTCGGCCTTCTTCTCCACCAGGTGCCCAAACGTTCACCCTCCAACGGTGATCCACACGAAACTCGGACCAAGGAAGAACTCCTTCAAGTTGCTTGGAGAAGTGGAACTCTTTCGGCAGCCTTTGGTCTATTGACATTGTAGGACACCCTGTCCTACTATAGGGCACTAAAGACACTCTCCTAAACCACTCTTGGTTTTAAGACAACCCTCCTCTATGACCCCTTAGGCTTATGTCCTAAAACAAAGCCTTGTCCTAATAGAAAAGACCTTGTCTTAACAAGACAAGTCTTGTCTTAAAGAAAGAAGGATGGAGAGAGAGACACTCAGAATAGTACTTCGGTAGAATTCTTCATTATCAGACTCATTTCACCACCCCCTATTTATAGATACAAGAGGGGCGTTTGATATGTCCTCCCATCAACTTTTTAGATATGATTTTTCAAGATCGAAGAGAAGTTATCTGGCTTGAAAAATCATATCTAATGAGCCCATTCATGCACCGAAGGCCTTATTCACATCCCTTCTTTTATCTGGATGAATTCTCACTTGCCACATGTCAATTACCGATCCCTAGGAAGCCAAGAGGTGCCTCTTCAATCTCCAAACATTGGAGATTATGAAGAGTCCTGATAGCAGAAGGACTCTCCACCAGAACCGCGTGCCACATGAAGTGTTGCGACTCTTCATGCACCGTGCGCGCCATCCTTCTTCCATGCAAATTTCAAAGAATGTTGACCAGTCAAAACATAACCAATATGGGTGTCATTGGAAAGAGCATAAAGTTTCCTTTCTATCCATATAAATTATATTCAAATCAAAGATCTATAGCTCGTTCTATGCCCTTTTGAAGTTAAGGTATCATTTAGGTACCAAGAGTCCCATGCCATTGGGACTCTTCATGTATGGCACCTAAAATGCCCTTAAATCCAAATTAAAATCAGATTTAGCTCTGATTAGGCTAGCCCCACTTAGGACTCAACCTAATTTAGATTTTCCATTATTAGGTTAACCCAATTAGCAAGCAACCGGATCCAATCCAATTGGGTTAGGAATTTGGTTAGCCTACATATGCTAGTGTGAGATCCAGCTAACCAATTAGGATCGTATGACCCTAATTAAATCATGAATGACTTTTTTGGCCAAGTATTTATTGTGTGTGACCCATTGGGTTCCACATCTAGCCAGCAGTAGGTTTAGGTTTCAGCCGATTCGATCCGATCGAAACTGATTGACCTAATTAGGTCAAATTGGCTCACCTAATTGTCCAATTCGAATCACACATCGAATTGACTCATGAAACCAAATCAATTGGTTCATGAAGACCTACAAGACAAGATTGATGTCTAGCAATGTGTCATGCCTACCTGGAAGATGAGGAATTTTGGTAGATTTACCAAAATATCCTTTAGTGGTGAGTTATCGGGCAATTCAGTCCTTTGATCTACTTGCACCCTGAATATGACTATGGATATGGATACTTGTCAAATCCGATTTCATATTCATTCCTTGCTCAATCTGATAATGATGATTCATTAATGAACCATTAGAAACTATTTCTAATGTTCATACTTTGATCAAAGATTTTTTGAATCTTTATTTGATTGAAATCATCTGGATGCGCTTCCCTCTTACTAGGGTTGATCGATTCCTTTTTGACCTACTCACAACCTCCATATGCAATCCACCATACCCGGTATCACCCTATGCATGACTCAGTGTCATGATTGAGTGTGAACCAAAGTATGGATTCATGCATACAAAATATCATGGCAGTCTCAGGTCAAAGGACCACATGCACTACTCCCACTATGAGAACTATCTATTGTCAAACAGATAAGGTTCCATTTGATGTTCTCAAGGTGGATCCATTCAGTGAACTCATTCTCTAATGAGCACCCACATCCTAGTATTAGTGTCAAACACAAGTGACTGTGAGATCAGTCACCCTCTTTACCAAGCATACATAGGATGTGCTGGTCTTACCGAAAACATTGATCCCCTACTCAATATCCCTTCGACCAGGAATATTCTAGATTAGGGTTTTAAGGCTTTAGGTCTCACTGGTATGATCTCATCATAACCTTAGAACCATAGCCCTAATCTATGGGGTTCATCATATCTTAATAAAATTAATAAGACACAGCGTATGATGAAAATAAAATGCCTTTATTAATTGATAATGTCAATACACTGGTTTGGGATACAAAAGAAAATCCCATTGAAATACAACATTTCGCTTGGCCTTTAGGGCATAATCCTTTCATGGGCACCATGCCGCTGAGCCCTGAGCCATGGTGGAGCATTTCTATTCCAGAAGGGACTATCAAAGTGTCGTAGGGCCTGTGTCCTTAATTTAATACTCTTCTTGGATGAGGTTCAGGTTTCGTATCGCGAGAGTCAAAGCTCCTGGTTGCATGGTTGTTGACGTGGCGGTGTGCTAAGGGTGTGGAGCCTAGTGAGGCATGCATTGTGCAGAACGTGCGGGTGGCATGTTAAAGAGTTTGAGTTTTTTGGCAGGGCATGCACCACTTTTGGGAGGTTGCAGGTAGCTAGGAGCTTCCATGTCACATCTGTACCTCTGCTTATCCTCTCTCTTTCTACTACTGGAGGGAACTTCGATCTCGATAGGAGGAGGGGGAGAGATCGATCTAGGGAGCCTGACTCTAGAAGTGGGAGCATGACCTCGGCTAGACGCTCGACCTCGGATGCAGGGGGGCACCTTCAGAAAGCATGAGCATGACCCTGGCTGAGAGCTAACCTCAGATGGAGGGCTCGCCTCATGAGCACGACCCCAATTAGGAACCAACCTCGGATAGAGGGCTCGCCCTTGGAAAGCATGAGCACGACCCTAGCCGGGAGCTGACCTCAAATGAATGGCTCACCTTATGAGCACAACTCTAGCTAGGAGCTGACCTCGAACGGAGGGCTTGTCCTTGGAAAGCATGAGCACGACCCCAGTCGGGAGCTGATCTCAGATGGAGGGCTTGCCTTATGAGCACGACCCTAGCTGGGAGCTAACCTTGAATGGAGGGCTCACCTTTGGCAAGCATGAGCACGACCCCGACCAGGAGCTGACCTCCAATGGAGGGCTCGCCTTATGAGTATGACCATGGCTGGGAGCTGACCTCGAACGGTGGGCTCGTCTTTGGCAAGCATGAGCATGACCTCGACCAAGAGCTGACCTCAGAGGAAGGGCTAGCCTTATGAGCATGACCCCAGCTGAGAGCTGACCTCGGATGGAGAGCTCGCCCTTGGAAAGCATGAGCACGACCCTAGCCGGGAGCTAACCTCAGACGGAGGGCTCGCCTTATGAGCACTACCCCGGCTGGGAGCTGACCTCGGACAGAGGGCTCGCCTTTGGCAAGCATGAGCACGACCCCATCCGGGAGATAACCTTAGAGGAGGGCTCGCCTTATAAGCATGACCCCAGCTGGGAGCTGACCTCGAACAGAGGGCTCACCTTTGGCAAGCATGAGCACGACCCCGGCCGGGAGCTGACCTTAAAAGGAGGGCTCGCCTTATGAGCATGATCCCAGCTGGGAGCTGACCTCGGACGGAGGGCTTGTCTTTGGCAAGCATGAGCATGACCCTGGTTAGGAGCTGACCTTAGATGGAGGGCTCACCTTATGAATACGACCCTGGCTAGGAGCTAACCTTGGACGGAGGGCTCATCTTTGGCAAGCATGAACACGACCCCGGCCGGGAGCTGACCTCAGACGGAGGGCTCGCCTTATGAGCACGACTCCAGTTGAGAGCTGACCTCGGATGGAGGGCTCGTCTTTAGATCTTCATTTGGGTGCCGCATCAAGGTGGCACTTTCCACCCGCACGGCCGCCAGCTATCACCATCATGTATTCCACGTCAACGATTATGCAACATCAAATATGATGGCTTAGAATCTTCCAAATTCCTATTCCATCCTTAATCCCCTATTAAAGTCAATTGATTTTACTATTCCATATCCTTAATCCCATAGATATAATTGGCATGTGTTAAGCACATTACTCTAATTTATTTATTCAATAGAATTTTTATCATTTGTTGTATAGTGACGGTAATAAGTCCAACTTTGAGCTTTATCATTTCTGTATTCATATTTGTTTCTATAAGATTGCCATATGTTTCTGCATGCAACACTAGGATTTGCTACTATAAACAAGGTATTTATCATTTGAGATTAAATATTTACCAAGAAAAAAGTTTGTTACTGTCACGTCCCGAATCCAGCACCAGAATCGGCTACGCGATCGACCGCACAAATCCTAGATTTTATTCTAGAGATCATGCAAGGCCTAGGTACATATAGGTCAACACATCAAATTAAAACTAATATTATATAAACAATTGAGTAACAATTAAATAATCCATTTATTAAGTCGATATTACTAATTGGTCTACTGATTTACAACAAGCATCAATAACCGAAACTAATACCAACTAACTAACTAATTCAACATTAATGAAGCTCCGTCTCACGCCCAGCCCAAACCTTGCTATGCATCCTGATTCTTTGAAAAAAAATCAAAAGGTAGGAAGTGAGCTATACAGCCCAGTAAGGTTTCCATATGATCACACTAATAATAATATAATTTTGAAAATAGATGAACATACTAGAATATCATATCATGCAGTCAAACAACTCAAATATCATGTAGTCTAATCCATTCCATAATCGGTATTATGGTCCAGCCCACTCGATAACCGATGTCATGGTCCATTCAATAACCAATATCATGGTCCAACCCACTCGATAACCGGTGTCATGTTCCAATCCACGCAATAACTAGTATCGTGGTCCAACCCACTCAATAACCAGTGTCATAGTCCAAACCAATCAATAACTGGTATCGTGGTCCAACCCACTCGATAACCAGTGTCATAGTCCAAACCAACCAATAACTAGTATCGTGGTCCAACCCACTCGATAACCAGTATCATTGTCCAACTCATTCAATAACCAGTATCGTGGTCCAACCCACTCGATAACCGGTATCACTTTCCTTTAAAATATGGTATATGAAATACAGACTATAATATAATAACAACCACAATGTCCATCACAAGAAATCAACTATGCCGTGCGAGATAACACCATGTGTCAAAAATATATATATATATGCTCAGATCAAGTCAAACCGTGTATATGCTCAGATCAAGTCAAACCGCATATATGCTTAGATCAAGTCAAACCGCGTAAAATACATGTATAAACGGGTGATCAATATAGAATTCCTTATCTCTTAAGAATCAACTGTCTACACCTGAATTAATCCGTACCCAAAATTTGCATGATACCTTCCTGCTCAGAAGACTGATTCCCTACATTAATAAATAATTTTATTAAAATCTAAATTTCCAATTTTCATGGATCTTGAGAAAATCCCTTGATTCTCTCCTCTTTCTCTCTCTTCCTTCTCTCTCCTCTTTCTCTCTCTTCCTTCTCTCTCCTCTTTCTCTCTCCTTTCTTATTTTTTTCTTTTTCTTTTTATTTTTTTTCCTTTTTTTTTCCACGGAACAGGCCCTCTTCTCTCTTTTTTTTTCTCTTCTTTTCTTCCCTCCTTTCTTTCTTTCTCTTTTCTTTTCTTCTCTCTCAAACCCCTTGTTGCTCCTCCCTTAGCTCAAGCGAGCCAGCCTCCCATGGTCGCCGGTGATGGCCATGGGAGGTGGCTACCGGAGAGAGCCCACCGGATCATAGTGGACGGCGGTGCGGCCTCCGGTGATCCACGGCCCAAACCGAGTGAAAATCCAAGAAGAAAATCTGATTAAATTCCTTAAAAGTGAAATAAAATAACCAGACTCACCGGTTCTTGAAGAGACCTCCCGTCGCCCGCCGGAGAGAAGGATGGTGTGCACGGCTCGATCCGCTTAAATCAACGATGGTGGATGGGGATTTAAAGAGGACCCGTTGAGTTCCTTTAGTTGTTTAAGGAAGAAGGACTCCGTCAATCGGAGTCCTAAACCACTCCAACTCCATCGTCAACAGTGCCCCTCTCCTCTACGGCCCTCCCTTGCGAATTCCCCGGTGAGCTTCCGAGCCGGATAAGGAGAAACAAACCTCCCCTGTTCTCCGTCTCCATCCCAACCCTCTCTTTCTTTTTTTTTTTCTGTTCGCTGGGTTGAAGTCGGCTGGGTCTGCCGACTTCAGCCCAATGGCCCCAATTCTCATATTCTCCCCTCGTTAAAATAATTTCATCCTCGAAATTAGCTTGATTGATATCTAAATCAGTGCTCACATCATAATACTTCTAAACCACTACACTTCCACTGCACACTCTGATATAATTTACCAAACTATCTAGGTTCACTAAATAAATCCTTCCAGAAATTTCTATCATATCTTACTAATCATCATGTTAATTTCTTAATCTCTTATGTCAAAATTTTCAAACAATCATGACCTGAATTTAATACCACTCATATCTATCATAGCACTTATACCACAATTCCATGTCATCATAACCTGAGCTCTACACTATTCTTGTCATATCCTAATAATCATCATGTCATTGTGATTTCAATTACTTGTATCACCGTCCCAAATGATCATAACCTAATCATACCTGTCACTACTAAATTGGATGCGTTGGCATCTTGCTGTGTGAGTGCGTACACCACCCCTGGGTACCCAACTTTTGTTGTCCTCCATGTTGATATTCGTCACGAGATGCTTGAGGCGCTTGACGCTGAGACCCCTGACCAATATAACACGCAACTGCAGTATGACCCTCCTTTCCATAATTATAACATTTCCCTCCTGACCAAGTACAGTTCCTCTTAAGGTGCGGTCCACCACACCTACAGCATTGGATAGCAGCACTGTCAGGCTTCACTGTTTTTGCATCAACATTTCTATTAGGTTGATCCTGAAATTCTCCTGATCTGGATCTTTTCTTCAAATCTTTTTCTCTTTCAGCTTGAGCCACATCCAATCCCCTTTCTATGATCAATGCCTTATTGATGACCTCCTTATAAGTGGGTAGCTCGAAGGCAGTCACCTGATGTTGAATCCGACCTCTAAGTCCATTTTCAAATTTTCTATCTCAGACCCCTTCATCAGCTATCAGTGTTGGAGCATACCTTGACAGTTCTTCAAATTTTGCAGCATATTGAGCAACTGTCATGCTACCATGCTCCAAGCGGTCAAATTCTTGAAATTTTTGCATCCGAATACTCTGAAAAAAATACCTCTCGAAGAAGACCCTCCTGAAATCTACCCAGGTAAAAGGTGCATCAATCAGTCCTTGCATTCCAAGCTCCAACTCTCACCAAGCAGCTGCCTCATCTTGTAACAAAAATGTAGCAAAAATAACCTTCTCCCCTTCCGGACACTACAAAGCTTAGAATACTTTCTCAACAGCTTTTAGCCAACCCTCTGCCTCCATGGGATCAGATGTTCCCTTGAATACTGGTGGTGCATACTTCTTGAAATCTATCAAAGTGATTGGTCGTTCTTGTGGAATCCTAACTTCTGGCTATTGCTGCTGTAATAATAGCTGTTGCATGAACTGTTACTGTTGCTGTTGTGCTTCTATTAATATCAGTGTATCAGCTCTTGCAGTAGCTTGTTGCTGCACTAAGTATTGTATCAGTTGAGGAAGACCCACCTGGCCCCTAGGCTGAACTCCAAATCCTCCTGGTGTTTCCGTTTCTGTGGTCCCAGTTTCCGAAGTGTTGTCCACAGGATTGGGCGCCAGTTCCTGTGGATGCTCCTCATCACCAGTATTGTCCACGGGATTTGGCGTTGGTTCCTCATCACCAGATAAGACCCCTGTATCCTCATGCTGCTCTATAGGAACCCAAACATTTGATCCATCCGCAAATCTTATGGGCCTCCTAGCACGTCCACGTCCACTACCACGCGCCATGGAAATCCTACACCAGTCATTATTAATATACAACTAACACTTAGATGATCAAAAATATGTCACATTATCTATCCCACCTATGAATCAACCCACACTCTCTCGATGAGCTTATACCCTAAGATCCTAGAACCTAGTTTGTTCTGATACCACTCTATCACGTCCCGAATGCAGCACCGGAATCGACTACGCGACCGGCCGCACAAACCCTAGGTTTTATCCTAGAGATCATGTAAGGCCTAGGTACACATAGGTCAACACATCAAATTAAAACTAATATTATATAAACAATTGAGTAACAATTAAATAATCCATTTATTAAGTCGATATCACTAATTGGTCTACTGATTCACAACAAGCATCAGTAACCGAAACTAATACCAACTAACTAACTAATTCAACATTAATGAAACTCCGTCTCACGCCCAACCCAAACCTTGCTATGCATCCTGAGTCTCTGAAAAAAATCAAAAAGTATGAAATGAGCTATATAGCCCAGTAAGGTTTCCATATGATCACACCAATAATAATATAATTTTGAAAATAGCATGAACATACTAGAATATCATATCATGCAGTCAAACAACTCAAATATCATGTAGTCCAATCTATTCCATAATCGGTATCGTGGTCTAGCCCACTCGATAACCGATGTCATGGTCCATTCAATAACCAATATCATGGTCCAACCCACTCGATAACCGGTGTCATGTTCCAATCCACTCAATAACTGGTATCGTGGTCCAACCCACTCGATAACCAGTGTCATAGTCCAAACCAATCAATAACTGGTATCGTGGTCCAACCCACTCGATAACCAGTGTCATAGTCCAAACCAACCAATAACTGGTATCGTGGTCCAACCCACTCGATAACCAGTGTCATGGTCCAACTCATTCAATAACCGGTATCGTGGCCCAACCCACTCGATAACCGGTATCACTTTCCTTTAAAATATGGTATATGAAATACAGACTATAATATAATAATAACCACAATGTCCATCACAAGAAATCAACTATGTGTGCGAGATAACACCATATGTCAAATATATATATATATATATGCTCAGATCAAGTCAAACCGCGTATATGCTCAGATCAAGTCAAACCGCGTATATGCTTAGATCAAGCCAAACCGCGTAAAATACATGTATAAACAGGTGATCAATATAGAATTCCTTACCTCTTAAGAATCAACTGTCTATACGTGAACTAATCCGTACCCGAAATTTGTGCAATGCCTTCCTGCTCAGAAGACTGATTCCCTACATTAATAAATAATTTTATTAAAATCTAAATTCCCAATTTTCACGAATCTCGATAAAATCTCTTGATTCTCTCTTCTTCCTCTCTCCTCTTCCTTCTCTCTCCTCTTTCTCTCTCTTCCTTCTCTCTTCTCTTTCTCTCTCCTCTTTTATATTTTTTCTTTTCTTTTTCTTTTTTTTTCTTTTTCCTTTTTTTTCCATGGAACAAGCCCTCTTCTCCTTTTTTTTTTTTTTTGTTTCTCTTCTTTTCTTCCCCCCCCCCTTCTTTCTTTCTCTCTTTTCTTTTCTTCTCTCCCGAACCCCTTGTTGCTCCTCCCTTAGCTCAAGCGAGCCAGCCTCCCATGGTCGCCGGCAATGGTCATGGGAGGTGGCTACCGGAGAGAGCCCGCCGGATCGGAGTGGACGGTGGTGCGGCCTCCGGTGATCCACGGCCCAAACCAAACAGAAATCCAAGAAGAAAATATGATTAAATCTCCTTAAAAGTGAAATAAAACAACCGGACTCACCAGTGCTTGAAGAGACCTCCCGTCGCCCGCCGGAGAGAAGTATGGTGTGCATGGCTTGATCAGCTTGAATCGACGACGGTGGATGGGGATTTAAAGAGGACCCATCGAGCTCCTCTAGTTGTTTGAGGAAGAAGGACTCCGTCAATCGGAGTCCTAAACCACTCCAACTCCATCGTCAACAGTGCCCCTCTCCTCTACGGCCCTCCCCTACGAATTTCCCGGTGAGCTTCCGAGCCGGATAAGGAGAAACAAACCTTCCCTGTTCTCCATCTTCGTCTCAACCTCTCTCTTTCCTTTTTTTTTTTTTTTTTTTCTGTTCGCTGGGTTGAAGTCGGATGGGCCTGCCAACTTCAGCCCAACAGCCCCAATTCTCATAGTTACTATAAAATATGTGCTTACCAACGTATAAAAGGTAGGAAGGTAGAGAAGAGTTCTTAAATTTTCTACTTATCGCTTAGATTGCTAGTGCTTATTCTTTGCTTATTAGTATCTATTCTTTAGTAGTTGTGTTTATTCTATCCAATTTTTTCCTTATTATTTTTTATTGCTATCTACATCATGGCAACCCTAACCTATCCATCATTTACCAGTTTATTACCATTTATGTCTACAGTGTTCATGTTTAGTAATGTAGACTAAGTGTTTGTCATTTTAGGTGAAATTTCTATCGTAGATATGTTAGCATGTATTATTGTAGTATAAATGTTATTTATGTGCTATATAGCCAGCGGACGACGGGAGTGGAGTAGCTGAAGAGACCTTCAGCAAAGCAGGATTTCGGCGATGATTATTTAGCATCACTTGAACAAGGAAGGCCAAGTAATGGAAGAGGCCTTCAATGATGATTGTTCGGCTACGGCATGGGCAAGAAAGGCATGAGAAAGGAGGTGAAAGAAAGGAAGAGGGGAGAGAGAATTGAGAGAGGGAGGGAGAGAGAGGAGGGGGATGGAGGGAGTGAGGGCAAGAGAAGTGATGAGAGGGATGGAGGCAAAGGAAAAGAAAATGTGAGTGCATATATCGTAAGGATAGTACATCATGTCTTATTAATTGATTATTTTTTATTTTTATCCATTTCCAATTGGTTTGAGGTGGACTGGGAGTGGCTGCACAATGTATCCAAGTTTATCTCTCCCTTTCTTGCATGCGTGCGCTGTATGCATGTGCATATATGTGTATGTCCATGCATAACTGTGCATCCAGAAGGTTAAATGTATTGAGATCAAAAAGATAAAAAGAACGACCGTTGCTAAGCTTGGCTATGTGTGTGGATTTACGTGAGCATGTGAGAGTATATGTGCATGCTTGGATATGGGTGCACGCATGCATGTGTGCAGATTTTTAGATGAAGGAAGTTCCATTGCATGAAGCAAGAGAAACTTTGATTATAGTTTTGTATACCAATTGTACTCCAAGGCTGTCCATACTGGACAAATAAGTAAACTTGCATAGGCACCGGCAAAGTAGATGGATCATGGTGATGAAGACGGTGAGCTTAACCTAGTTGATGGTACCTAAAACAAAAAAAGTGCTAGATGATACAAAAAATTTATTAGTGGTTCTTCAATTATCTAAATTTATGTTACATCAGATACCTTAATTAATAAGCCTGGTTGTTAGGATAGCACGGTACTAAGATGCCATGATTGGGACCCAGTTTGGGCATGACGATCTCTAAAACACCAATTGGATGGAGACACAAGAACATTAAATACTTTTAGTTCAAGTGCTGCACATACAACATTCTCCATCTAATTGTGGACGAGCTGACATGAGCAGGACAAAACATGCTCAATCTCAATTGGTATCATAATAGATTTGTCTTGTAAATATAATATAATACCTTTCTGTTTATTTACATTTCAAGCTACATAGACTCGACTTGGAAAAAAACTCTCAATAGTTCATCAGGAACGCGAGATAAAAAAATGCCTATGGTCAAGTAGAATTTTCCTAATCAACACAGAACTGTAATGATATAAGATAAAATCCTTCTTGTCGGTTCACACTTCAAAGTACTATATTCAACATGAAAATATAGTTTATGGCATAGCAGACTCAAAAACTGGTGACCAAATTTAAATGGAGAAGACAGAATAGTTATGACAAATGTAGCACGTATCAGCCCATCATGACCATGAAGAAACCCAGCAGGAACAGCACCAATTTGTGGCAGATAGCGACCTCAACAACTGAAGCAACTCCAGTTACCGGTGCAAAACTACCAGTGGGCAAGTTTTTGCTCAAAACAACCACCACCCAGTCATCTTCATCAGCGATCCCAGCTCCTACAAAACGACCATCATTCAGATTCCGAGAGTACTGAGATTTTGTGAAGTTGGACAGGACAAGATCCGGAACAAGACCAGGTATGCAAGCTGGCATTACAGCAGCATCTTGAGTGACCGTTGTATGGAGATGGCAGTGGTTTAGAAAGTCTGGATAGTTGGGGAACTGTTGCACGGTCCCAGGAACAGTATTGGAGCCTGTTGTGTTGGTGCATTCTTGGCCCTTAAACTGTTTGGCTAGTTTTTCTGCCAAGCAGTCTGCATTTTGATTCTCTCTTAGTGCTGAAAGGTTGAGGGAAGCTCGGTAGCTGTTGATACCTTTAAGAAGTTTGCTGCTTGTATCTGCAAAGAAAGAGTTCAGGAGGCACTTCATCCATTTGAAATGACGGCAACTTAGAGCCTCTTAAAAGTATGAAAGTTTTTCTAATAAATATAAAGAAACAATAGAAGACCAAGTTCTCCAAAGGTCATACTTGTGCTAAAAATGATCTACCTACCTATTTCCACATAAGGCTGGGTAGCTATAGAGTTTTTAAAGGAAATGCTCCTCAGTTTTTAGTCATCAGATTTCAGGTGTGGATTTCATATGCAGGTCAAAGATGTAAACTGATAGTCCCATGGAGCTTCCATCAGTTAAATAAAATAGGAAAAATATATAAAAAGAGGAGTTAATGATATCCCTCATGTTCATTGTTCATACTTCCTCCCAACACTTCACACACATCTTCCTCCCTCTCTTGAAACCCTGCCAACCTTGTGTTATGCTTCTTGTAAACCCAAACATGCAACAACTCCCACCAACTTCTCTTCTGCCCAACCTTCTCATGATGCCCTGACCTCACTTCCTCCTTCCCTCTCCCAAGTGCTAGCCTATGTTGCCCACACCCAACTCACATCCTTTCTATGTTCCCACCCACCCCAACCTTCCCCTGTTCCTCCACTCAACATTTTACAATTCATAGTTATGTAATGGGTTAGCCAGAAATCATGGAAATCCAAGAATTAGTTACTCTTTCATCATCTAGCCTCACTTAACATTACCAATCTTTTGGATGATATTGATGGAAGTTCCTAAAATCAACATCACAAACCACAACTGCACTACAAACTTGAAACAACAAAATCTAGATTAGCAAAGGTTGCCATGTCTGCTCTTTCAAACATCAAGTGCGGATTCATATCCAATGGATCAAATCCATCTGAAGCATTTCATTAAATAGCAAGAAAGCAGTTTCTAGACACCAATATGTCACAAATATTCATAAAGCACAGGTTGAATTAGTTTGAATTAAACCCCTCCCATTGAACATTACATAATTCATTCTTCCAGTTTTGCACAACTCAAAACAACAATAGTTAAGGTAACTGGATTCACATTTATATTATCCAGTCCTTTAAACTAATCAGGAAAAAAGAAACAAAGAAAACAATCTCAAAAACATTCTAAACTTGGATGTGAATTGCAGGTTGCCTAAATGGGGCACAAAGGAAGCTATGTTCATGGTAGCACACTTCTCCCTACACCATCCCAATGCCCCCCCATCCCCTACCACACCAAACACCTGTAAAACACCCGCACCACCACCCACCCATACATTCACACATACGGAGATGTGTGGGAGTTGAGGTTGCTAGCATACCCAATAGGCTGCAGCACAAGTTGGGGTCAACCATGTTACCTAATAGGCAGAGCCGGCGGTGGGACCTCTGGGCAGGACCAAGATGGTACGGTAGTGCTATCCAATCAACAAGGCTGCCTGCAACCCATCGGCATGCCCTCAACACAAAAGGATTGGTAGCTGTTGTGATGGAGAAAAGGTATAGTGAAAGGGTGTGGTGGGCAGGAAGGAGAAGAGATCGTGATCTGCTATGGGAAAGGATTTGAGAGAGGGAAGGTGGAAAAAAAGTGTTGTTGAGGAAGGGAAGAAGAGAACCGGGCCTGACAGTTTCTCTTCTTTCTTAACTCGTTTTCTTTTTCCCTTTTTTCTTGCGGCCCTACATATAGGTTAGGTTACATCCAAAGACCAACTATGGCCAGAATCTTAGAGCAACATTTGAAAATCTGATGGCTGGAAACTGAGAAGCATTTGCCAGCAAATGCTATGGGTTAGTAAATAAGGCATCTTGATTAACCTTGAATAAGGTGTAACACCTCCTTTAAACCTCCATTTCGATCATATATAATGCTCACCAAATATAAATTTATCTATAAATGTATGATAATGCAAATACATTCCCACAAAGACAACCAACAAACACTTTATGACCAAAAAGACTATCATACTAGTTTATAATTCAATTCTACTAAATTCTAACATATGGCATAAGGCAATTTAGTCATGACTACGTGAACTTGCTATGGCAAATGTATACGACAACATAATCGAATATCATTAACAATAAAGGTGAATGAAACAATTAGGCAAACCGAAGCATGGAAGGTTACAAATTGTAACAAATCTTATTTTTCTTTTTTTAACATACTAATTTGAGCTGAGACAGATTTTCAATGGTGTCATTCTCCTCTAAGTACACAACTTTGATATTATTATTATATATGAGCACCAACACACAGCATCTTCAACTACCATGCAGTCCATTATCCAACTTACCACACTATTTGCTTCCCTCTGGATGAAAGAAATTTGTGGATCATCAAACTAATTCAGCAATATGCCCTGCAAGAAAGATTCCATTTTTGTTGGGCTAAACAAACTACCTGAATAAACCTAACAAGGCACTATGACTCAGATTTTACCCATATTCTGGAACACCTCTTGCAGCAGCAATTGCAAACCTCTGTAATACCTGAAAGTTCACCCATTTGGACATCCTCAGTATGGTGCCATGCAAAAAGGGCCCAGATAATTTTTCCCTTCTCATTCCTCATTGCAATCCAAATACCAGAAGACTCTTCCACCATCATCCTTGATCCAACTATACGATTTCACTGTCCATTCCACATTTGTCGCAGTTTATCCTTTTCATTCAGTCATGTTTACATCTTGTTTCTAAAAATTCATATGCATGTGGTACACTCTGATAAGCTACTTTCTTAATGTTTCCACCTTGCCTTGAATTATTATTTCATTCTTATCGCACTAAATCATCCATAACCCATGGTTAACCACTGACCTACTCTCATTTCCTCTCTTTCTATCCACAAAACTAACAACTTTCAGAAACATTCTTTATGAGAGCTCATGGTTTTCCAGTCCCTAATATTTTGAAGTATATGAACATAAATTAAAGAAGAAAGAATTATTGTCTTCCATGGATCACATGGAACATGGGGTTAGGAAGTGGTGTGAGAACTATAATGTTTCCTGCTTTAGTTTTAATTGTAATACAGACTCAAGAACCTCTTCTCATGAAAACATCCTCAGCTTTTGCTCCACATGTTCATTACCATTCCTTATGAACTGCAAGCACAGATGTAATGATCTTAATTTATTTGTTTGTAAGGTACCTTCTTATATTTCTATATAGGCTGGACTTGTAAATGTGATCTTGAGCCACTTTGACATTCCAGATTCCAACTCATGTAACATCTCAACCTATTCTTATAGATTTATCCTTAAGCCCAACAACATGCAGTGACATAAAAACAAAATGGAATCTCCCTTTTGTGCACCTTCATCAAAATCTATTGAATATGCCTTCATCAATACCGAAACTAATTGGTACACAGATCAATGATAATTGGAACAACAACACCATGGCATCCTTTCTATTAATTTTCAAAATGCCAGTACATGACAACCACGTGAAAACCAAAACGAAAACAGGAGATTCAGAAAGCCACTTTATTAATTAAAAATATTAAAGAAACGATTTAATATGTGTCTTTCTATCTCAGCCAGAATGTGCTGGCACTTGAAACCAACTAAACAATAATAAGTTATCTTGTGTAAGACATCTAAATTCCTATAGAGGGAACGAGATCTTATAGAAAAAATAATACATGATCTTTAACATTAAAAAGCTTTATCAAGGCTCATATTTTCAAGAATACAGTATATGTAGAATTCACGGCAATGAGAGAATCCAAGTTATGAAAGAAGATTGATGAAGGTTCATATGGTCACAGAAACAAAAAGTTGATGCGAGGAATAAATATATTGTCATGGAAACAAAGAGTTGATACCGGAAAACAAAAGGGAGATCATGCCCATACACAAGGGATAAACCAATGTTGTATTAAGCTGCACAAACTAAGTTCTTTTGAACCTGAAAAGGATTGATGTCAAAATGCACCTAAAGCAATCATATAGAATATGAAACTATGAAAAGCCAACGCTCAAGGAAGTCAATATAATGAGGAGATACTTAACTAAGACTATTGTTTTCCAGGACTAAGCATGAAAGACAACAAAGTACAGGTTTTCCATTATGGCCTTCAGTGTTTTCTGTAGGGAGACTTTCAAAGAAGAATTTGATCTTGGCTTTAAAATGATTGTTGAGCAGATAGCATTCTCACATTTTCACCTGCAATTTAAGTTTTCATTTGATGCACCCATGCAGACAGTCTTATTTGAAGATTTTAAGTTAATTTGTTGGACCTACAGAATCAGCTCCCAAGGTATGTATTGAGGTAAACACATCCACATAAGGCTTTCATTCACAAGCTTTGAAACCAATCCTATAAGTTTTACACCTTCAGATGGCTTGGTTATTATGATGGTCAAAAGTTAGCAATGTTGTAAACTTGGTTTGGCTTGGTCAAAAGTGTCCAAAAATGTAGTTTTATTTGGAAAGAGTTTGCCAAGAAGTACAATTGGGTTGGGGATGATTATCGCAGCTTTATATTTAGACAAAGTTATAGCCACAAATTTGACATAGCTTTCCTGATATACGAATAAAAGTTTTTTGCATGTTGATGTCTTAATCATAAAAAGAAATATACCCAAAAGAACATTGAGTCCCAAGTCCTAATAGTGACCAATCAACTGCAAGCCAAAACAAAACCACAATCATAGAAAGAAAAAGCAATATTTCCATCAAATATCTCAGAGCATCATTTCATTTATTTGATTTGACATGGACATTGATCACCCAGTCCTAAACATTAAACATCAAACAGAGATAAAAGTCAAAAATATTTATTTCATCTTTCATAAATTTCCAAATTAGGATTTTACTCTTTATTTTCCTTCCCAATATTAGAATTTCCAAATCTAAGATACATCTTTCTTTGCCAAAATGGATCCATAAATCCAACTTAAGTACATGAAAAGCAAGCATATCTAATACTTCTAAACAGAAAGAAGAGCAGAAAAAAATCTAAGGACATGTCCATTCATCTAGCGTGCACTAAAAGATCGAAATTTCTAATTTCTCATCTCTCGCAAATTTATGATTAATCAACATTTTTTTCATCAAGGTTATGCTAATGCTATTACCTCAAAATTATAAACAAATTCAAATTAAAAACTGGCAAATTACATGTACAAATCCACATTCCCCAACTTCGCAAGCATATAACTAGAGAGAACAAGGAGGATTGAATTACCATCAGATCTGGCAAAATAAAGAAAGAAGGCAAGGAGGAAGAAGGAGAAGATAGACAGAGAGACCCGTTTCTGGTTGCGGTTATCTTCTTTTGCTTGAGAAAAAAGAAAGGAGTCAAGGAAGGAGGAAAATGTGAAGGATGGAAAGGATGGATCTTCACCGCTTTCACACCCACCTCTTTTTTTTATTCTATTAGTTAATTTTTTTGTCACTTCCTTTTAGCTTTTCTTTGATCAACCTCACTAAGCAAAACTAGGTCGGTGCTCTGTGTATCTTCGCGATAGCTACTTACTCGAGGGTCGTAAAGCATAGCACTCTTTCCCAACAAAAAAGCAAGGGTAGTAGTAACCTACGTTTCTTTTACTTTCCTTCCCTTTGGCAAAGCGACACTGCAAACAACACTAAAATGTCAAGGAATTGTCTGTAATGTTTACTATGTGTCGAAAGCTTGATTCAAGTCTTCTTTTTTAATTTCTAAGAAAAAAGTTTAATGAAGATACACTTGGGTATTATGTCCACCGAGGCACGGGCAGTCAAGAGCCACCTCTTGGTTGTCACTGGCTCACTGCCAAGATAACAATATTTCCCAAATTATAAAATTTAACAAAAATATAAGTTTCGTATATTTGTTGTTGGTAAGATCATTCAGAAAAAATATTCTTCTTGATGATTAGTTCAGAACTATTCAATTGTTCATCAATTGTATGCAAATTTTATAGGAAAGCTTTAGGTGTAACAAAGTAATGAAATTATATATTGCTGTCAGTGATGTTGTTTCTGCTATTGCTTACTATTACTGCCTCTTCCATATTTATCTTTTATGTAAATAAATATGTAAATATTTTATAACGCTTAAGTTCTTTACTTTTATATTTCATTCTCAATCATTTGTCCTTTGAACTCTTTTGGCAGATTTTCCGGATTTTTCTCAGATCTGAATCCTTATCAGTAGATGAACCTGTTATTATAGTCAATACTGGATTGGGATATGATGCACCACAAGCTTTGAAATAGGTGTTCAGCAGACAATGAAAACAAGGGTTTTGTCCCATCAAGATATTGATTTGCATCAACACAAGGCACCCATCAATATGATGTATCTGAAATACCGGCCCTTGATTATACAAGTCAATATATCCAAAGATATCAGCCCCGATAATATCAACATGCGAGTCTTATTTTATTATCCTAAATGTTTTTAATAAACACTAGTATTTGGCGAATGTATGTCATGTGCAAAACCCATAATCTTGACATACTAATCTATTTTAAATTGTTGAAAATGCGAGAATCCAGCTCCTCTAGAGATCCAAATCTCCTTGTACATGTTTTCACTAGGTCAAAAGTAAGCATCAATGAATATTGTGCATTTAAATATACAAAACAAATTCATAAATTGAAAAGTCTATGATATAACAAAGATTTTCTTTTCTTGTCCAAGCTTCACTAAACTTCAAAAATTTTAATGAAAAAAATGTTATTGAAATTACTTGTTTGGTCAAAATTTCAATCGAGTTTAGAAAAATTCATGCAATTAAAAATGGGTTAATTAACAAATAACATTCCTACTACATAATAAACCAACTATCTAAGAAATAACTGACCTGATTGCTTCTAAGAAAATTTTACAAGCATGGGTCCTTATCAATAAATATGTTCTTAAGCTTGTGTTTGGTTGGAAAATCCAAGGATAGCTGTTTCTAAAAAGGTTTTAAATATCAATGGACAACATCCTAGTAGCCTAAGTATAAGGATGGGACAAATACAGAAATGAATCAAGAAGGGACAAGACATCCATCATCCTGCTTGTTGGAACACGGAGCATCTAGTTCCAGGGAAAAACTAGAATGGCCCTATCCTACAGTATTTGAACCTCGGTCACTAATGTTAACCATCTCTCGAAGATTCCTTTATTCTTTGTTAAAGAATAAATTGCCGTTTGGTTGGAAATTCATAGGGATAACCAAACAGGTGGGAAAAGATGGATGAAAGTAAGAGAGAAAAGGAATAAATCTCTAACTTTTTGTAAGGTAATTTATTTCAACATTTAGCCCAGGATAAGAGCATAAGTGGCATTGGCCAAGCTATATCATCCCAAAAAGTAAAGCTATTTGGTGGGATTGTAAGATGAACCACTTCTATTCTAGGGATAGCCCACAACAAAGCAAGCCCTAAGTCAATGTCTCTAAAAAGACATGCCTAGAAAGAGAAAATAGACAAATCAATAAAAAAAGGTTAATGCATTTATTAGTTATTGACATGTAATGTGAAAACCCATGCAGATATATATTTAGTCCTACATCAATTATGCATTGGATAGTCTAGGATATATATATACATGGCCAAAAAACTCAAATAATACCTTCAAAGTATCCTTTCCAAGTAAGATCTTGAGTCCTTACAAATGGTATCAAAGTGGACAAGACCCATGACATATGTGGACTAAAGGACACCGTAGCATAGGCCTATTTAAGGCTGACAGCAGCCTAATCATGGCATTTTTCATTGGATTTGATTGGATATAAATCCTTATCGTGGCAAGGATTCTAAGGCTTACATGGTTGGAGTTGACGAGGAGATGTGTGTTTAGTCCCACATTGGTGATACTAGATAAATTTTGGGTAAATACACAAAGTCAAGGAATTAAAATAATATCATTCAACTAGCTTTATTGGATGAGGCTTTGAGTCATAGCAAATGGTGGGTAGTTCGCTTAAAGTTGTGATTTGAGGACAAATATGAGTGTGTGTTTAGTCATTCAATGGATGTGCGCCAGGTAAATCTTGGATACATAAAGCAACTCTAATAATACCTTCTAGCTTGTCTTTTTTTAAATGAGGTCTTTGAGTCATTGCAAACCATATCAAAGCAAACCTAGCCCATGACACTAAAAGAATAGTGCCCTAAAAGCCAATCATATTTCTATATGACAGGGGCTTTCCTGAAAAATTCTTCCGACCATGTATGATATTATATTAATAAAAGGCATTTTGATTCATCATTTGTTGCCTTATACATTTTGTTTTAAAATTATAATGAATCCCATAGATTAGGATAATGGATTTAAGGTTATGATGAAGTTCATAATACTGAGATCTAAAATTTTATAAACCCTAATCTAAAATATTTCCATACGATCATCGAGTTGGAGATCGATGTTTCTAGAGAGACTGGCACATCCTACGTATGCTCGATAGAAAGAGTGGTTGGTCTCACGACCACATGTGTAGGGACACTAATACAAAAATGTGGGTGCTCATCAGGATATGGTTCACTGAATTGATCTATCATGAAAACATCTTATGGAAATCTTACTTGTCAAAAGATGATTATCTTAGTGAGAGTTGTGTAAGTTATCCTTAGACCTGAAATCACCATGGTATCTTGTACACATAAATCCATATTTGGTTCATACTCATTCATGACTTAGTCATGTACGGGATGTTTATGAATATGATGAATTGTGTATGAAAGTTATAAGTAGGTTAACAAAGAATCGAACACTCCTAGTAAGATGACTATTTATCCCATATAATTTCATCAAATGATGACTTGGAAAGTCTTTGATCAAAGTAGGATGAAATTAGAAAAGAATTTCTAATCTTTCATCAATCGAGTCTTCATTAGTGATTTGAGATCTGAATGAATAAAGTGTGAGGGTTTGGCAATTTCCATATCCATCATTTTTCAAGTTAAAGAAAGATCAAAGGAATGAATTACATAGTAACTTGCCACTGAATGGTATTTTGGTAATTTCTATCTAATTTCTCATCTTCTGGGTAAGCATGACATGTTGCTAGATGTCAATTATATATTGTAGATTTTCATAAATTAAATTGATTGAATTCACGAGTCAATTTGAAAAATTGTTTAAATTGGCAGCTAGGGTTAGCTCGATTTGGCCTAAATCGATTAATTGATTTATAAACGGACTAAATCAACATGAACGTAGACCTACTGCTAACTAAATATGGAGCCAAAAGGGTCACACACGTTAAAGAATTGATCAAGAAAGTCATATATTTTTTAGGGTCATAGGATTCTAATTGGCTATCTAATTAATATACTAGCATATGTTGGCTAGCCAAACTCCTAACCTAATTAGACTGGGTTTAAATGCTTACTATTTGGGATAACTAATTTGAGTAAAACTTAAATTGAGTTGAGCTTTAAGTAGGGCAGCCAAATTAAAATTTATCTTGATTTTATAGCCCTTATCCATGTATTAAACCAAAAGTCTTAGGGGCATAGGACACTTAGCACCAATATTGGCATGCACATAAAATAAGGAGCATAGAAAAACCAAGAGTCCTGCAATTAAATCACCTTTTTGCTGATAAACCTTAGCTCATATCCTTAGGGATGGCACCAAAATCCAAACCATGGGTACTCGACCCAACCCGACTCGATTGGGCCGGATAGTCGATGCTTTGACTGGGTTTGGGCCGGGTTTGGATAAAACCCGAATGCTTAACTTTGGATTTGGGCCGAGACTGGATAGATATGCACCCGACCTGAACCTGATCCGAATTATTTAAATATTTTAATATATATTATATTAAAGATATTTTATTTTGATTGAATATGAAACTATGTGCTGTTGAACTAAAAAATAGTTGAATTTTATTTATTTAATGTATGTATGATTTATAGAATGGCAGACGATTTTAAAATTGACAAAAATAAAAAAAAAATTTAATGTGACTCAATTGGGTTCGGGTCGGGTAATTACTTGATTGAGATGGGTTTGGATAAAAAAATCCAGTCTCGATAGTGTTTAGGCCGAGTTTGGATAGTTTATTGGATATTCGAGTTTGGATTTGGATAGTTAAAAAACAGATCTAAACCCGATCCATTGCCATCCCTACCTATTCTCTCTTATCCATGCCCATTTGGATTGGATTTGACCGGTCAAGTAAAGAAACATTGGGCATGAATTCATATGGGCACATGAAAGGATGCAATGCTTGAGATATATGGCATATGGAATGGATAAGAGTCTTTCCGCTTATCAATCACCTTTTCCAAATAAGACCATCTATTTTATACGCCTTTTAGGATGGTTGACCAAGTCTTTAGTTGATTAATTAAAGACTTAATTATCAGTTTATTCCGAAGAGTTGCGATAAACAACTCTTGGCTAAAGTATTTGTAAAACACCATATGTTTATGATTTTACTTAGCACATTTCTTCCTAGAGACTCCTTCTGCTTGAAGGGTCTTATAGATTAAGGGCTGAGGAAAGGATGCTTTTGGCGCCTCCTCTCTAACTATTTAAAGGCTTCGGTGATTGAAGCATATCCATCCGAAGTTTGTCCTGACAACTCTCTTCCTTTCCTTATTAGGATAAGTCTTCTATTTTAAGAAAAGTCCGCCATTTTAAGACAAGAGCTTAGAAAGAGAATTAGAAAGAATAATAGGATAGTAAGAGAGATTTCAGAGAGATTTTGAAGTGCTCTTCGGAAGAGAAAAGATCCTAGAAGAGAAGAAAGGCTGCCGAAGGAAGAAAGGATGCTGAGAGAAGTTTCTAGTTAAGCAAACAAAAAATAGGAGTGCTTCCTTGATCCTGTTTCTATGTAGATCACCTTTGGAGGGCATAATTTGTGTGCCTAGTAGAATAACGGATATTAGCATTACAGGTATTCTTTTATATCCTAATATATTATCTTATTAGTTGATATAATCGAGGGATCCTAGGTCTACGATTTCGGCTGATTAGGATTTCAAAGTTTAAAAATTTTGAAATCCAGTTTTCCATTGTGCAACCGTAACCCTACAGTGGTATCAGAGCTAAATTGATTCATTCAATTAATAGTCAATTAAATATTTGAATGATTATATGCTATCTAAATATATCTAGCATAATAGTTGTATATATTGGTTGATGTATGCCACTAATTTTTTCAGTATTTCAAGCCAATCAAACACCAAAATAGCAGAAAGATGGATTCAAGATACACAAGACCTTCCCTTCTCTTATTCTCCCTCTCCTCTTTTTTTTAAAGTCGTAGAAAATAAAAAAAATAAGGAGAAATGATGTCAAAATTTTTTATTTTGGCATGATTTTAGAGTATGTTGTAAATCTATGAAAGATCTATACAATGATGCTAAGATCATGATTTTCTCTTAAGTATATGATTTTTAAAATTTAAAAAAAATGATTAAAAATGAATAAAAATAAATTAATTAATTAAAAATTATAATAATAGATTATTCTTCTAGTACTTGTAAACTACTTTCACTATAGATTTTCTATCAAATTATCAAAGTTTTGATGCATCTTATGACTAGTACTCTACATCTAATATTAAAAAAGTAGCATTTCATGCATGTCCACTGTTTTAAAAATATATATACAGCATTTATGATAGGATCCTATATGAATCTAAAATTAAATTATTTTTAAAAATTTTATAATTTTTTTATAATTTTAAATCTAAAAAATTAAATATATATATAATTAAATAAAAAATAAAAATATTAAGTAAATAAAATATTAATTAATTTATGTAATTATTGAACTATATACTTTTTTAAATATTCAGGAATTGATCCATCAAAAAGGAAAAGGATCCAAAGTGTAATATTGGTTGGATGCATGGAGAAATGCTCTCGGATCGGCATTATTAGAAGTGTAAATGGTGTAACGTAAAATTCAAAAATGGTGGGGTAACGAGGTTGAAGAAGCATTTGGCTGGTGGTTATTCTGATATATCTACATGTCGATAGTAGCCACAAGAGGTCCATCAGTTGATGAAGAAGCATTTTACTAATTTCAAAGCAGAAAAAAAAATATTAAAAAAAGACAGGTGGACTAAAGCTGCAAAACAACCTTCTTATCATTCTAGAAAGTCAAAGAGAGCATCTTTTCCTTCCGATGAGGAGGTACAGATTGAGGCCGCCATTCAGGCAAGCTTGCATAAGCAGAGGCAGCTAGAGGAGATGGCCAGGCACAGAGAACGACTTGGACCATCAGCTTTTGAGTTGGGATCGGGATCGGGATCGAGCTCTAGAAGTATTGCATGAGAGTCTGAGATACAGTTTTGGAGGACCTCCTCAGTTAAAGAGCCTATTAGGAGAGGCACCAGCCATATTATATACATGTTATGAGCATTTGGCAGTAAAAAGAAGTATTCTAGGAACATTCCAGTAGGAGCCACTATCCACGATGTCGACCCACATGCCTTTCCTAACAAAGATTTCAAGCAATAGAGGATTGATAGTATGCTGAAAAAGGATAAGAAGGATATATGGAGGGCTATCAAATCTTGGTTTCATTTCAATCATATCCTAGTGCACGCAATAGACAACTCATATTATCGCTCAACTATTGTATCTATACAGACTGCTGGTACAGGTGTAGATTCTCCAGGATCGAGGAATTTTATGGTCAACTTTTGGACAGCAACAAGGAGCTAGAAAATTGAATTGCCTCCTATCAGAGTAAGTAGCCCGTGTATGAATTGATAGTGATGTGTGATGGTTGGACTAGTCCTAGTATACGAAATATCATCAACTTCTTGACTTATTGTAATGGAAAAACCTTTTTTCATAAATCTATTGATACTTCAAATCAGGTGCACGACAACAGCTATATCCTCAGATTAATAAAGATGATTGATCAGGTGGGAAAGCAAAATATCATACAGGTTATCACAAATAATGAACCATAGTATAGATCCACAAGGCAGCTCTTGATGCAGCTGCGACTACATATTTTCTGGACCCTTTGTGCTGTACATTATAATGATCTCATGTTGATGGATGTTGGAAAGATCCATAAGATACAGAAGAGTTGAATTAGCACAGACTGTCACCAGATTCATCTATAACCATACATGGGTCATATCATTGATGGGGAGATTTATTGGAAGAGAAATATCGAGACCAAGGATTACACGATTATTATAAATTATATAGTACTTGATAGTTCTCTTGGCAAGAAAGTAGAGCTGCATCAGATGTTTGTCAATCAAGAGTGGCAGCAGAGATGATATGCCAAGGTAAATACTGAATAGAGCACTGTGAAGAATTTAATGACGAGACAGATATTCTAACAGCAAGTCGAGAGGATAATGGAGGCTATCAAACCTCTATATAAGGTACTTCGGGCCATAGACTGAGCGATATGCTTAGATGGGCTTTATTTATTACATGATGGAAAGGACAAAGAAAAAAATCCAAGAAATAGATCCAACACATGCCAATGAATATATCCGGATCATTGATGGATGGTAGAGTTATCAAATGAGTTTGGATTTGTATCTGCAGGTAAGCAGTAAATCATGAACGCTTTAAAATTTTAAATTCAATTATATTTGTACAAATATACTTGACTAATTCTTAAAATGTATATGCAGCTTACTATCTAAATCCAAGATTATAGTACTCCATACTGGATATTGCCATGGATGAATAGCTTATGCCTGCCCTACGCAATGTTATATATAAGATAGAGCTTGATCCAGATGTCGCAGCTATGTACCTAGAACAAGTTAAGTTAAAGTTATTGAGTGATTTTTATCAGCACTAACTTCAACAAGTAACGTATGATAACAATAATTCTTTTTCCAGACAATTTTTTAAGAAGGGCATAGATTCTTTTGGATCCAATGTAGCCATTAGAAGTAAATCAAAGATGAATCCTGGTGGTATTACTAAGTCTAATATTAAATTCAAAATAATTTTTGAATTTTGTTGAATTTAAAATTCTAAATGATTTAATATCTTTTGCAGCTGAACAATGAGTACATTTTGATGAATCAGTAAAATATTTAAAAATTCTTGCTATCAAGATCCTCTCCTAGACGGTGTCATCTAGTGGATATGAAAATAACTGGTCTATCTTTGGCCTTATCCACTCTAAGCAGAGGAACCGTCTAAAATATAAACGCCTCAACGATCTTGTATATGTATACTATAATTTAAGATTGAGGCTAAAGTACATTAAGGAGGAAGTTGAACTGAAATACTTCGATCCTATTGCAAGTAATTATGTTGATGAGGATGAAGATCCGATAATTGGATGGGTTATGAGTCAGCAGCAAGAGCTAGAGCTTGATAAGTCAGGATTGCCTCCTTAACTAGTCAGTTTTGTAGCTAGCAAGACTAGGATGGATACTAAACAATGGGCAAGAAGCAATATTCCTCACAGTGTTCCAACAAATATATCACATCATCCCTTCCCGCAATCTATTCAGTCTAGAGACAGAGAAAAAGGAAAGGCAATTGCACCTCCACTGCAGCACTCAGTTCATTTAGATTCATATACTAGAGAGTGGTGTTAGTACGTCTTCAGATAGTCAGTGATCTAATGATCAAGGATGGGCTGGAGGATAGGAGACGTAACTAGCAATTCATCTTCAATTCATTGGTGAGTCGCAATTTACTCATGCCACACAAGATACAGACCATGGTGCACCAGTTGGTAAAGCCCGCGATGATACGATTCTATATAGGCGATGGGCTTCATGAGATCATTCAGGATACGATGCAACTGCAAATCTTGTACGTGAAGTAGGATCCATGGATATATCATGATCATCCTCGTATTCTGGATCCTCTTAGCCGTAGGCACCGATAGCTTGTAATCCATATGGATATGGATATGATGCATTCAAGACATCATGTTCTAGTAGTAATTATCCCATGCAAACCGAAGCATCTTATAGATCTAATTTTGCCATCGGTATATTTCAATGGACCCCTGCACAGCCATTATATCATCAATCTCTGGATATCTCTCAAAGTTGGGACCTCAATGAGGGATCTATGACGAGTTACGATCCATCACACATACCTTCTAGGATGAGCTTACAGGATTATCATGCTACTTAGTCAGAGGGATTTACTGATCTTTCTACTGAGTATATTAATGATCCTGATATTTATGGGCATCGACACTCGACCCGATTCTAAATATCGATATATAATTATATTTATATTTCACCTTTTACTTCAATTAATTACTGGTAATCTTACTTTATAATTTTTTAAAAAAAATAATATATCATCGCTAGAGGCTAGACAGCATTTCATAATAGTATTTTGAAATGATACAAATAACAATTAGCATTAACAAACATCTATTTAAACCTATAAATATTTAATAAATCCTAACAAGATCAAAAAAAATTGGGCATGTCGGTTTGGACCAACACGCCTCACTGTACCGACATATGGTACGATACCAGACCGTACTGTACCGGTAGCTATCAGTACGGATCCCGATATCGGTACTGAAAGCCTTGGTTACTATGTTCCAAATATTATTAGAAATATTATTTCTGTACCCTTGTTATTACAATAAGATTTTGAGATTAATATAAAGAGTAGTGGATACTCCATTTTTCATTCTAATATTTTTTTTGAAAGTGGTTTATTTATTAAGTCTTTTAGTTCTTTTACTCAATGACAAAGTTTTACTTGTTAAAAACAAGAAAAAAAAGAGAGATGTTAATGTTACTTTTCTTTAGCATTGCCGATTAAGTTATTAGTGAGTCTAGGATAAACAATTTATACAAAGATAACTTCTTTAAACCTTATGATTATCAATCATTAGAAACTTGTGAGTCCTATCTCATGGATAAAATGACCAAATCTTCATTTACTGGTCATGAAGATAGGACAACTAAGTTATTAGGACTAATATATATAGATGTATATGGACCTATGTCAACTTAAGCCAGAGGAGGATACTCTTATTTCATCACCTTTACTGATGATTTATGTAGGTTTGGATATGTGTATCTTATAAAACATAAATCTGAAGCCTTTGATAAATTTAAAGAGTATCAAAATATGGTTGAGAAGCAAACTGGAAAAAGTATTAAAATCCTTCGGCTTGATCGAGGAGAAGAATACTTATCTAGTGAGTTTCTTGATCATCTTAAGAACAAAGACATTCTCTCAAAATGGACACCTCCATATATACCATAATTAAATGGTGTAGCAAAAAGGAGGAATCGCACCTTGTTAGACATGGTAAGGTCCATGATGAGCTTCACTGATCTTCCTGTATCCTTCTGGGATTATGTCCTAGAGACTGCTACTACTAAATAGAATACCATCAAAATCAGTAGCTAGCATTCCATATGAATTATAAAAAGGCAAAAAATCAAGTTTTAAATATCTTAAGACTTGGGATAGCCATGCTTATTTAGAAATGTGTTTGGACATAAGCTAAGTACTAGAGCTAATAAATTAGGTCCATAGGTTATCCCCAAGAGGATATTAGATATCTCTTTTATCATCCTACTGAACAAAAAAATTTTGTCAGTAAGCATGCTTTTTCTTGGAAAAGGAATTAATCGAAGGAGGCAGTGAAAGGATACTTAAACTTAATGAAGTTCAAAACCAGCAACCTACTCCTATAGACAATCAATCTCAAATTTCTCAACCACAAGTATCTATTAATGAGGTACCACCACTACACATACCTCCTCTCCGTAGGTCAAAGAGAGTACAGGATGCACATCTCAAAAATGACAATGAAGCCAACATTATTCAAGATGATGATCCTATAACCTATACAGAAGCTATCAAGAATAAAGATTAATAAATGGCTTGATGCCATAAAATCTGAATTGGACTTCATGTATTCCAACCAAGTTAGGACCTTGGTTGATCCACTTGAGGGAGTAAACCTAAGAGGGTGTAAATGGATCTTCAAAAGGAAGATTGGAGCAGATGGCCAAGTAGAAACTTATAAGGATAGGCTAGTGGCAAAAGGTTTTAGACAAAAACATGGAATTGACTATAAAAACATTTTCGCCAGTAGCTATGCTTAAGTCCATTAGAATTTTGCTTGCTATAGCTACATACCACGATTATGAAATCTGGCAAATGGATATAAGGACTGCCTTCCTTAATGGATATCTTGAGGAAGAAGTCTATATGTTATAGCCAGAAGGGTTTGTCTCAAGTGGAAAACCGAACCAAGTATGCAAGCTTAAGAAGCCCATTTATGGATTAAAGCAAGCATCAAGGAGTTAGAATATCCGCTTTGATGAAATAATCACGGAATTAGTTTCATAAAAAAATATGGATGAACCATGTGTGTAGAAGAAGACAAATGGGAGTGCCATTTCTTCTTAATATTATATATTGATGACATACTTAGTGTTACGGCCGTTACGATGACGTGGCATGTCTCAGATTTCGCTGGGCGTGATTCGAGCCACGGGAGTTTTTTCGGCAAAGTCAGATTGGCTCCACCTCGGTCGAAGTCGAGGTCGGTCTAGGCCTTCCTGCCGCTCCCCCAGGTGTCCACCCAGGAGGGGTCCACCTCGGCCGAAGCCGGCGGCCCCCCCTGCTCCCTCGCCAGGTGGCACCCTGAGACGGTCCCGCCTCGATCGAGGTCGAGCCGGGCCCCTTCGCTTCTTCGCCAGGTGGCGCCCGGAGACGGGACCACCTCGGCCGAGGTCGAGCGCCCCTCTGCCGCTCCGCCAAGTGTCCACCCAGGAGGGGTCCACCTCGGCCGAAGCCGGCGGCCCCCCTGCTCCCTCGCCAGGTGGCACCCTGAGACGGTCCCACCTCGGCCGAGGTCGAGCCGGGCCCCTTCGCTCCTTCGCTAGGTGGCGCCCGGAGACGGGACCACCTCGGCCGAAGTTGAGCATCCCTCTACCGCTCCGCCAGGTGTCCACCCAGGAGGGGTCCACCTCGGCCGAAGCCGGCGGCCCCCCTGCTCCCTCGCCAGGTGGCGCCCTGAGACGGTCCCACCTCGGCCGAGGTCGAGCCGGGCCCCTTCGCTCCTTCGCCAGGTGGCGCCCGGAGACGGGACCACCTCAGCCAAAGTCGAGCGCCACTCTACCTCTCCGCCAGGTGTCCACCCAGGAGGAGTCCACCTCGGTCGAAGCCGGCGGCCCCCTGCTCCCTCGCTAGGTGGCGCCGTGAGACGGTCCCATCTCGGCCGAGGCAGGCCAACCTGTACGGAGAGGCTTCCGAGGAGCGGGAGCACGAGCTCCAAGATTGCCCCTCGAGCCGTGCGCGCCGCGCCCCGAGAGTAGCGCCCGTACGGTCGGCAATGACACGCGAAACATCGCTTACATCGGCCTGACAGGTCCCGCAGTCGAGAGGCGAAGTCCTAACGAAACAGGACCTAATAACGGGCATCGTCGGCGCCTGGGAAGAAGAGCACTCGCGCTCGGCCCAAGGTCTGGTCGGCGGTCTGACCGACGCCCTCCCTTTACTCTTTCCTCGCTAGGCTCGGCAAGCAAGGCGGGGAAGCCACCTGGCTCTTTGATCCAGAAGGGGAAAGGGGAAAGAGATGGAGGGAAGGAGTTGAAAGCGACGAAGGAGCCTCCCAAGGGCGGCAAACGAAAAGGCAACATGAGGAGTTAAAAGGAAGGAGAGAGTAGATGACAAGGTAAGCAAGAAACAAAGGCTGGGAACCAGAAGAGCGCCAAGAGTGGGATCCAAGCTCCTGAGAGGGGACCTTTGGCGTGAGCTCGGTGGAGGAACCCGGCCGGATTTCTATTCTTCCTGAGACCTTTCTTGCAAGCACGATCTCTAAGTCTGGGACTCCTTCAGGGGCCCGTCTCGAAGATTCTGTTCCCTCTCACCGTTTACTAACTTGACCGTCGGAGCTCCCTCGCCGGGATCCCCGGCCAGGGTTTCTGATCTCGCCTTGCAGGTTCGAAGAATCGGGAGACCCCAGGGACGAGACGGTCTGGTCGGATCGGCGGCTCCGAAGCCACAGGCGCGGCGACGAGATCGGCAACAGATTGGTGCGCCAGGAAGGGGGGCAGGACAACACCCCCAGTGGGAGCTAGCTTTCTGTGAACGAAGCGCGCTCCGACCATGGTGGTCACGCGTGGACGCGAAGCATCCACCAGCCGAGTAGGGGAGGCCCCTTCCCCTCAGGGGCCATACAGCCCGGAGAGGGAGCCCCCTGCTCCCCCTCCTCTTCCACCATAGCCGACCTCGGCGGACGGACCTTTTGCGGCTGTCATCCAGCAGCTGCAGACCTTGACTACGGCAGTTCGGCAGCTACAACATCAGCAGCGCTCCTTGGCCATGCAGCCTCAGCCAGGGACCCCCGCGGCTCGGGCCACGGGGCCGCGCGGGAGCCTGCGCTCCATCCACGGCAGGCCATCCCAACCGCGGGCAGCCTCCAATCCTCGCGGGAGCTACCAAACTCCCGCGAAAAGAAATTACTCCGGTTCGGTGGATCACGAGAGTCGATCCCCGGCCGATGAAGCCAAGACAGCGCGTCGCAGCAAGCGGCACCGAGGCAAGACCCTGCGCCGAGACCGATCGGCGCCCCCTTCACCAGTGGCCTCGGTGGAAGATTCCACTGACGAGGCCATCAGGCGCCAGGCCGAGAGGCGCCTGAAGGAGCACGAGCGCAAATTGGCGGAGTTCGCCCGCCGATTTGCCGACCTGCAGAACTCCTCGGCCGACCCGGCGGGATACGACTCCCGTCCCCCCTTTTCCGAGGAAATCCAAGCGGAGCCGGTTCCGCATGCCGCAGGTGGATCCCTATGACGGGACCACCGACCCTTTGGACCATCTGGAGAGCTACAAGGCTCTCATGAGGGTCCAGGGGGCCACGGATGCTCTTTTGTGCATTGCCTTCCCCGCTACCCTCCGGAAGGCCGCTCGAGTCTGGTTCACCCGCCTCGAGCCCGGATCTATCTGCTCCTTCCATCAGTTGGAAGGAAAGTTTGTGGCGCACTTCGACGCTTGTCGGAAGGTGCCAAGAGAGGTGGACAGCCTCTTCTCTATCCGCCAGCAGGACCAGGAGCTGCTTCGGGACTACATCACCCGTTTCAAGACCGCTGCCCTGGAGATCTACAGCCTAGACGAGCCCGTTGCCATGCTGGCTTTAAAGCGCAGGCTCAAGACGTCCCGCCTGACCTATTCCCTGGATAAAAAATCCCCCAGGACGTACTCCGAGCTCCTCCTCCGTGTCCACAAGTACATCCGAGCGGAGGAGGCCGATCGCACCCGCCGAGAGCTGGACGGGAGGACCTTGAAGAAGCCGGCCCCGAGAGATGTTCCGGGGGCCCGGAGGCCTGGACCATCCGCTGACCCTCGTCCAAATCCGAAGCTGAAGGGCGAGGCCACCCCGAGCGAAGGTTCACCCCTCTCCTCGTTCCCCGAACAAAGATCCTCATGGAAATTGAGGGCGAGCACTACCTCCGCCGACCTCCTCCTCATAACCCAAGAGGCACCCGCGACAAGTCAAAGTACTGCCAGTTCCACCGCGAGCATGGCCACGACACGGAGGAGTGTCGTAATCTGAAGCGGGAAATCGAGGAGCTGATCAAAAGAGGCTACCTCAGGAAGTTCGTGAGGAACGAGGTCCCGGTGGAGGGACAGCCGCTCGCGGCATTACCCTCGGTTCCCGCGATCGACAACCGTCCGATGGAGAAGCCAGTGGGCATGATCTCTTGCGGAATCGGGCGGGCGGCGAAGAGAGCCCGAGAGGTCGGGAACCCGGAGGATGTACCCCCTTCTGAGAAGGGGGATGAAAACAAGAATGTAAATAACGATGCTGTGGTGGTCGAGATGACCATCGCAAAGCATCCTGTACATCGAATTATGGTGGATAGTGGAAGCTTCGCTGACGTGCTTTTTTATGATGCTTTCTCCCGAATGAATCTGTCCCATGATCAGCTAAGGCCGGTGCACACCCCTCTGGTAGGCTTTACCGGGGACTCGGTGGGGGTCGAAGGAGAGATCACTCTCCCGGTCACCGCTGGATCCCCACCTCGGCAGGCCACAGTCATGATGACGTTTACCGTCGTCAAGTTACCTTCGCCTTACAACGCGATCCTCGGGCGTCCGGGGCTCAACCAGCTGGACGCCATGATTTCTACGAAGAGGTTGCTAGTGCAATTCCCCACAGCCTCCGGGCTTGGGGCGATGAGGGGGACGACCCAGCCAGTCCAGCATTGCCTTCAGACGATCCCAGGTACCCGGGGCGCCGAGCTCGGCCCCGACGTCGACGACCTCGACCTAAGGGAGAAGGAACCCAAGGGAGGACCCGTAGAGCGTCTGTTGACTTATCCCCTCAGTTCGGACCCTCTGAAGACGGTGCAGGTGGGGGCCCAACTCCCGGAGGAGGAACGGACCCGCCTGCTGGAATTCCTTCGCATGAACGCGGATGTGTTCGCCTGGTCCGCGGCCGACATGCTGGGCATCCCCCCCGAGGTCATTACGCACAGGCTGAACATGGACCCGAGGTGCCGCCCGATCCGCCAGAAGAAGAGGAGTTTCGCCGTGGAAAGGCAGAGGGCCATCAACGAAGAGGTGGAGAAACTCCTCGTCGCCGGCTTCGTGCGGGAAGTTCAGTATCCCAGCTGGCTGGCGAATGTGATCATGGTGAAGAAGAGCAGTGGCAAGTGGAGGATCTGTGTGGACTACACCAACCTCAACCGAGCCTGCCCGAAGGATAGCTTCCCTCTTCCGAAGATTGACCAGCTGGTCGACACCACCTCGGGGCATCGCCTCCTCTCCTTCATAGATGCTTTCTCCGGGTACAAACAGATCCGAATGAACCCGGAGGACGAAGAGCACACCGCCTTCGTCACCGACCGTGGAACTTTTTGTTACAGGATGATGCCGTTTGGCCTCAAGAACGCCGGGGCCATGTACCAGCGACTGGTCAACAAGGTCTTTAAGGATCAGATCGGCCGCAATATCCAGGTGTACGTGGATGATATGCTGGTAATGAGCAAACCCCTCTCAGATCACATTGCCGACCTGGCGGAGACCTTCGGCAACCTCCGACTTCATCAGATGAAGCTGAACCCGGCGAAGTGCGCCTTCGGCATCTCCGCCGGGAAATTCTTGGGGTTCATGGTAACCCAAAGAGGGATTGAAGCCAACCCGGAAAAGGTCCAGGCCATCCTGAACATGGAGCAGCCCGCCTCCAAGAAGCAAGTGCAGCGACTCACGGGCCGGATAGCCGCTCTGAGTCGATTCATCTCAAGGTCGGCCGACCGCTGCCGGCCCTTTTTCAAAGTGCTAAGAAAGATGAACGACTTCGCCTGGACTGAGGAGTGCCAGGAGGCGTTTGAAGAGCTGAAGAAGACGCTTGCATCGCCCCCACTACTTTCCAGGCCCGAAGAAGGGGAGGAACTCATCCTCTACCTGGCAATCACCCCGGAGGCCGTCAGCTCGGTCCTAGTTCGGACCGACGACCAGGGAGTCCAGCGGCCGGTATACTACACAAGCAAACTTCTCCGCGATGCAGAGCTCAGGTATTCTCGGCCCGAAAAGCTCGTTTTTGCGTTAATAGTGTCTGCTCAGCATCTCGGGCCCTATTTCCAAGCGCATCCCATTGCCGTCCTGACTGATCAGCCGCTAAAAGCGATACTCAGCCGACCCGACACATCGGGGCGATTGGCGAAGTGGGCACTCAAGCTCAGCGAATTCGATATCGCTTATAGGCCAAGGTCGGCCATGAAAGCGCAAGTGCTGGCCGACTTCTTGGTCGAGTGCGCAGGCCTGGGCAAGGAGCCAGAAGGGGACTCTCTGCACCAGCAATTGAAACCAGGCCCCGAGGAGCCCGAAGAGGACGCGTGGATTCTTCATGTAGATGGAGCCTCGAACTCCGGCGGAAGCGGAGCTGGTCTCATTCTTGCAAACGGCGATGGGGTCGTCGCCGAGTGTGCACTCCGTTTCCAGTTCACCGCAACCAACAACCAGGCAGAATACGATGCACTCCTCACCGGGCTGAGAGTCTCCTGCGAGCTGGGCGTAGCCGACCTCAAGGCCTTCACTGATTCCCAGCTGGTGGCCGGACAGATCTCCGGAGAATATGCTGCGCACGACCCTCAAATGGCGAAATATCTAGAGCTCGTCAAAACGAGCGCGGCCGGATTTCGGCGCTTCAGCATCTCCCATATACCCCGCGGGGAAAATGCCCGTGCGGACGCTCTCTCCCGGCTGGCGACCCTGTCGGACTCGTTGCTGGGTCGCGCTCATGTAGAGCGCCTCAAGGCCCCAAGCTACGAGACCCCTGTAGAGGTCCAACAGGTCGGCCACGAGCCCAGCTGGATGGACAAGTACGCTGAGTACTTAACCGGCGGCACCTTGCCGGAGGACCGTGCGGCGGCCCGCCTTATCAAAAAGAAGGCCACACGGTTCGTCCTGATGGATGGGCAGCTATATCGGAGGTCTTACTCCTATCCCCTCCTCAAGTGCCTGAGACCCGCGGAGGCCACACTCGTGCTCCAGGAAATCCATGAGGGCATCTGCGGGAATCACGTGGGGGGCAGAACGCTAGCCTACAAGGCCCTCCGCCAAGGTTATTTCTGGGAGACGATGAAGGAGGACGCCACCGATTTCGTGAAGAAGTGTGATCGGTGCCAACGGCACGCCGTGGAGCAGCGGCAGCCCTCCACTCCACTCTCCCAGCTCTCGGCTCCGTGGCCGTTCGCCCAATGGGGAATGGACCTCCTAGGACCATTTCCCTCGGCGTCCGGACGGCGGAAGTTCCTGATCGTGGCCATCGACTACTTCACGAAGTGGGTTGAGGCCGAACCCCTGGCACGGATCACAGAGGCAAACGTCGCCAAGTTTTTTTGGAAGTCAATCATTTGCCGTTTTGGCCTCCCCCACACCGTGATCATCGATAACGGGCGTCAGTTCGACTGTCGGGAGTTTGAAGAATTTTGCAGCGACCTCGGCATCCACCATCGCTTTACCTCGGTGGCGCACCCACAGACAAATGGAGAAGTCGAGGTCACGAATAGGACCATTCTGCAAGGCCTCCGAACGAGGATGGATCAGGCCAGGACAGGTGGGCAGAAGAGCTCCCGAGCGTCCTGTGGGCATACCACACCACCCCGAGGACGGCCACCGACGAGACCCCGTTCAATCTCGTCTTCGGAGCCGAGGCGATTATCCCGATTGAGCTCAGTCTACCCACCCTGCGTGTGGAGCAGTACAACGAAGCGGAGAACCCCGCTAGGATGATGCTCAACCTGGACCTTCTTGAGGAGACGAGGGACAAGGCCCAAGTCCGAATGGCAGCGTACAGGCAGCGAGTGGCCAGGTACTACAACTCCCGGGTGCGACCAAAGTCCTTTCGCCCCGGAGATCTGGTGCTCCGGTGCGCTGAAGCTTCTCAGCCACAAGAGTGCGGGAAGCTCTCCCTGAACTGGGAAGGCCCGTATAGGGTGGCAGAAGTTCTCCCTCACGGGGCCTATTACCTGGAGGAATTAGGAGGATCTAGATTCCCTCGGACTTGGAATGCCTCGAACCTAAGGATGTATTATCAATAATGTAAGGTTCCCCCAACTCCTGCAATAAAATTCTTTTACTTCAAACGTTTTTTCTCGCCTCGTAGGAAAACGGGCGCGTGGCTCTGAGTTCGGCAAACACGGCTGTGGCCGGAGAACCGAGAAAGCGGAAGTCCCGGACTTCGGTCTGGAAGGGGGGGCAGAGCCCAGCTCGCCCACGCGATCACGGAGAACAGCTCGGCAAGCCGCGCAAGGCTTGGATAAAGCCTGCGGCCCCGGGGTTCAGTCCGGAAGTCCCGGACTTCGGTCTGGAAGGTAGGGCAGAGCCCAGCTCGCCCACGCGATCACGGAGAACAACTCGGCAAGCCGCACAAGGCTTGGATAAAGCCTGCGGCCCCGGGGTTCAGTCCAGAAGTCCCGGACTTCGGTCTGGAAGGCGGGGCAGAGCCCAGCTCGCCCACGCGATCACGAAAAACAGCTCGGCAAGCCGTGCAAGGCTTAGATAAAGCCTGCGACCCCGGGTTCAGTCCGGAAGTCCCGGACTTCGGTCTGGAAGGCGGGGCAGAGCCCAGCTCGCCCACGCGATCACGGAGAACAGCTCGGCAAGCCGCGCAAGGCTTGGATAAAGCCTGCGGGCCCGGGGTTCAGTCCAGAAGTCCCGGACTTCGGTCTGGAAGGCGGGGCAGAGCCCAGCTTACCCGCGCGATCACGGAGAAGCTCGACAAGCCGCGCAAGGCTTGGATAAAGCCTGTGGCCCCGGGGTTCAGTCCGGAAGTCCCGGATATCGGTCTGGAAGGCGGGGCAAAGCTCAGCTCGCCCACGCGATCATGGAGAGCGGCCCGGCAAACCCGAAGGACTCGCGCAAGGCCCGCTCTGCTGTCACCCCACCCGGAAGCTCCGAACTTTGATCTGAACGATGGATGGGACCCAGTCTACCCGTGAACTCAGCCCGGAGCAAGCCGCGGGACCTCGTCTCGGCACTCGACACAAACATCTCGACGAGACAAAAAAAAAAGGGAGAAAGAAAAGAAAAGAAAGAAATGAGAGACAAGTTCGAGACTTAACTAAGATCGGAGCTTTCATTAATTTGAAAAAGAGCTACAACAGAGGAGTCCCGACAGGCCGGGAGTCCTCAGAAAAAAAAAAAGAAGAAAGAGATACAACTGGGGGCCTAGTTCGGCGCGGTGGCAGGATCTTCGGGCCGGGGCGCGCGCTCCCCGTCTTCGCCGTCGGCGGCTAGCTGCTCTGGAGCTGCAGCCGCGTCGCCCGCTGCAACTGGAGCCTCGCCGGTGGGCTCCTGCCTTCTACCCCCAAGCACCACCCCACTGAGGTCAAGCTCGGGGTAGAAGGAGCCCACCTTCTCCCGACACACCTGGAACCCCTTCAGAAAGGAGTCCACGGCGGCCTCCCGGACCTCCGAGACGTATTCGTCAGAGGCCCGGAATCTCGGGACGGCCTCCTGCGCCTCCGGCTTCGAAGCCTCCAGGAGCCCGTTGATGTAGGCGCTCTGCTCCTTGGCCGTGCTTGCCTCCCTCCGGGCCTCCTCCAACTGGCGCTCCAGAGACTGGGACTGAGCTCGGAGACGAGCCCTCTCCGCCGCGTCCTCCTCCATGCGCCGCTGGTTGGAGATCCTCTCCTCGGACAGAGAGGACTCCAGCTCCTTGGCGCGCCCCTCGGCGCGTGCCACGTCCGATTGCAGGGCCTGGTTATTCCACCGCAGCTCGACCCCCTTCTCCATGAGGTCCTTCACGTCAGCCGCGAGCTTGCCGAGCTTCTCCTCCTTCTCGGCGTCTTTCTTGGCGTACCCTGCGAGGAAGTTCCTCAACAGGAGCACGTCGGTCCCGATCTGCACGAAGAGATAGATTAGTCAGTTAGGAGTCAGCTGGAATTGTAAAGGAGAAGGGTCCGGGCTCGGACTTACTGTGAAGAGCTGCGGGAGGATCCCGAGCAGAGCATCGGCGTAGTCCCGGCCGCCCCGAAGTCGGCGGTCCCGGGAAGTGCAGGCGAATTCCATCACCCGCTCCGCGAGCCCCTGGTCGCGGATCACAGAACACCGGCTGGTGATCTCGGCGGCGGAGCGGACAGGTCGGTGGCTGGATCGACCGCCCCCCCGGGTGGGACTGCTACCGGCGGGGCGGCTGGAGTCGCAGGCGGCGCCGCCGGAGCTACAGAGGTGACGGGCCCTGCCCGGGAGGGAACCGCCACCGATGGGCCTCCCTCTTCTGCGGCCCCATCAGGATGGATGGCAGGAGCGTCGGTGGCTCGGGCTTGAGGTAGCCTGGGCGCAGCAGCTGCTTGACCGGGGGCTGGCGTCGGCGCGGCCTCCCGGCTCGCCTCGGTGCGAGCCCTTTTCGCCGCGGGCTCATCTCCCTCGGCGATGTCCCTCTGAGCCGCGCCCTCCAGGAGATTTTCCACTGAGAACTTCATACCTGCAAAGGAAAGGAGGTCGGTCAGCCCAGTTAAAGAAAGAAGGGGAGAGAGGGGGGAAGTGCAAAATTGGAGAAAAAGCTGAGCCTCACCCGGCTCCCGGATGGGACTAATCCCCGCCTCGAATAAGTTCTGCTCCGAGAGTAGAACCTCGATCGAAGGGACCACATCACTCAGTAGCAGGGAGTAAGCCTCCTGGTCAGCCGGCTCGACCTGGGAGTTCCGGTTCGGGGACCGATCCGGCTCGCTCCAGGCCCATCGACGTCCTCGACCGAGGCAAAAAAGAACCGGTTCTTCCCCTTAATGGAGGAAGGGAAATCGAACCGGAGACACCTAGGCCGGGGCGAGATGTACCACCAGCCATCATCGGTGGAGTACCGCTTCAAGGTAAAAAGAGCCCTGAAGAGGGAGAAACGGGCAACGAACCCATGGAAGTGGCAGAAAACGATGAAGGAGAAGATAACCCGGATGGTGTTGGGAGCCAACTGGGCCGGAACCAGGCGGAAATGACTAAGGAAAGAAAGGAAAAAGGGGTGCAGAGGAAACCGAAGACCCCCAAGGAGGAAGTCCTCGTAGAAGCAATGCGGCCGGGGCCACTCAGGGTGACACGATCCCCGGGCCGCGGGAGAGAAAGATGGATCGATCCCGGGATGCCGTAGACTTCCCGGAGCAAGGAAAGGTCACCTTCGGTCATCGTTGAAACGTGATCGGAGAGACCGACAGAAAGAAGGGTCGAAGGAGGAAGAGAAGAGATAGGACGGGCAGACAAGACGGGGGGAGACCTAAGACCCCTAGGGATTCCTATGGTGATACCCCCAGGCTGGAGTCGCCTGCGGGTCTCCTCCGGGATCATCTCCGCTTCCGAGGAGGAAGACGATGGAGTCCTCGGCCGGGACGGACCGGCCTCGTCCGGGTTAGACGAAACATGGCGGCGGCGCGCCATGGAGAAGAAGGTGATGAGGAAAAAATGCTAAAAGAAAGGGATGGAGCAAGGAAGAAAACAGAAGCACTCACCGAAATGCACTGTGCAAAAGAGGTAGCAACTCGGGGGAGTGAGAGATAGCTTGCTGCAAACCGCCGATGGAGCGTGAGAAAGGGAAAGGGCCTCGTTCCGAAAAGTTCCCTCCTTTTCAAATTCGATCGACAGCAGCCGTACCCGTCATTCCGTTCCGGACCATCGGATGGATGCCGCGTGGATGCACGCCCGACACCGACGCTTTGGTTGCAGGGAAACGGCCTCTGTTTCGAAGCGACACATTAATTGCGACCGGGAAGGCGACACGCGGCGACCTCTTATAGGGCTTCGGGCACAACGAGGAACGGCGACGAGGATCGTGGCAATCATGGCGCGAGATCTTCGCCTTTCCCACGTCATCTCCGCATTTAAATCCCCACGTTCCGAGCCATGACGCCTCGACGGAACGGGGGGATGGGGGGCAATGTTACGGCCGTTACGATGACGTGGCATGTCTCAGATTTCGCTGGGCGTGATTCGAGCCACGTGGAGTTTTTTCGGCAAAGTCAGATGTGGCTCCGCCTCGGTCGAAGTCGAGGTCGGTCCAGGCCTTCCTGCCGCTCCGCCATGTGTCCACCCAAGAGGGGTCCACCTCGGCCGAAGCCGGCGGCCCCCCCTGCTCCCTCGCCAGGTGGCACCCTGAGACGGTCCCGCCTCGGTCGAGGTCGAGCCGGGCCCCTTCGCTCCTTCGCCAGGTGGCGCCCGGAGACGGGACCACCTCGGCCGAAGTCGAGCGCCCCTCTGCCGCTCCGCCAGGTGTCCACCCCGGAGGGGTCCACCTCGACCGAAGCCGGCGGCCACCGCCTGCTCCCTCGCCAGGTGGCGCCCTGAGACGGTCCCACCTCGGCCGAGGTCGAGCCGGGCCCCTTCGCTCCTTCTCCAGGTGGCGCCCGGAGATGGAACCACCTCGGCCGAAGTCGAGCGCCCCTCTGCCGCTTCGCCAGGTGTCCACCCAGGAGGGGTCCACCTCGGCCGAAGCCGGCGACCCCTTGCTCCCTCGCCCCCCTTGCTCCCTCGCCAGGTGGCACCCTGAGACGGTCCCACCTCAGCCGAGGTCGAGCCGGGCCCCTTCGCTCCTTCGCCAGGTGACGCCCGGAGACGGGACCACCTCAGCCGAAGTCGAGCGCCCCTCTGCCGCTCCGCCAGGTGTCCACCCAGGAGGGGTCCACCTCGGCCGAAGCCGGCGGCCCCCCTGCTCCCTCGCCAGGTGGCACCCTGAGACGGTCCCACCTCGGCTGAGGTCGAGCCGGGCCCCTTCGCTCCTTCGCCAGGTGGCGCCCGGAGACGGGACCACCTCAGCCGAAGTCGAGCATCCTTCTGCCGCTCCGCCAAGTGTCCACCCAGGAGGGGTCCACCTTGGCCAAAGCCGGCGGCCCCCCTGCTCCCTCGCCAGGTGGCGCCTTGAGATGGTCCCACCTCGGCCGAGGCCGAGCCGGGCCCCTTCGCTCCTTCGCCAGGTGGCGACCGAAGACGGGACCACCTCAGCCAAAGTCGAGCACCCCTCTGCCGCTCCGCCAGGTGTCCACCCTGGAGGGGTCCACCTCGGCCGAAGCCGGCGGCCCCCTACTCCCTCGCTAGGTGGCGCCCTGAGACGGTCCCACCTCGGCCGAGGCAGGCCAACCTGTGCGGAGAGGCTTCCGAGGAGCGGGAGCACGAGCTCCAAGATTGCCCCTCGAGCCGTGCGCGCCGCGCCCCGAGAGTAGCGCCCGTACGGTCGGCAGTGACACGCGAAACATCGCTTACATCGGCCCGACAGGTCCCACAGTCGAGAGGCGAAGTCTTGAAAAACAAGACCCAATAACGGGCATCGTCGGCGCCTGGGAAGAAGAGCGCTCGCGCTCGGCCCAAGGTCTGGTCGGCGGTCTGACCGGCGCCCTCCCTTTACTCTTTCCTCGCTAGGTTCGGCAAGCAAGGCGGGGAAGCCGCCTGGTTCTTTGATCCAGAAGGGGAAAGGGGAAAGAGATGGAGGGAAGGAGTTGAAAGCGACGAAGGAGCCTCCCATGGGCGGCAAACGAAAAGGCAACATGAGGAGTTAAAAGGAAGGGGAGAGTAGACGACAAGGTAAGCAAGAAACAAAGGCTGGGAACCAGAAGAGCGCCAAGAGCGGGATCCAAGCTCCCGAGAGGGGACCTTTGGCGTGAGCTCGGTGGAGGAACCCGGCCGGATTTCTATTCTTCCTGAGACCATTCTTGCTAGCACGATCTCTAAGTCTGGAACTCCTTCGGGGGCCCGTCTCGAAGATTCTGTTCCCTCTCGCCGTTTACTAACTTGACCGTCGGAGCTCCCTCGCCGGGATCCCCGGCCAGGGTTTCTGACCTCGCCTTGTAGGTTCGAAGAATCGGGATACCCCAGGGGCGAAACGGTCTGGTCGGATCGGCGGCTCTGAAGCCACAGGCGCGGCGGCGAGATCGGCAACACTTATCCTTGAAATGATATTCAAATATTGCAATCGGTCAAAACTTGACTATCTAAAAAGTTTTCTATGAAGGATTTGGGAGAAGCATCCTCCTATATACTAGGTATAAAGATCTATAGGGATAGATCTAAGAGGATGCTCGGCTTATTCCAATCCAGGTACATTGACATAGTGTTGAAAAGATTCAATATGAAGGGAAGTAAAAGGGATTACTTGTCCATGAATCAAGACATACATCTTTCTAAGAAGATGTCTCCTAAGACACCTGAAGAGAGACAGAATGAGTAAGATTCATTGTACTTTGGCTGTAGGATCAATCATGTATGCCATATTATGTACCAGGCCTGATGTTGCTTATGCCTTAAGCATAGCAAGCAGATTCCAGGCTAATCCAGGGAAGGATCATTGGAAAGCTGTGAAAAACATTTGTATCTTAAAAAGACTAAAGAAATTTTTCTAATATATGGAAGATCAGATTTAAAACTAGAAGGCTCTATTGACTCTAGTTTTCAATCAATTCCAGATGATAGTAAATTCATATCAAGATATGTCTTTACTCTGTATGGAGGTGTAATGAGTTGGAAAAGTACCAAGCAGCAAACTATAGCTGACTCAGTTACTGAGACAGAATACATAGCTGCCAATGAAGCTGCTAAGGAAGTTGTCTGGATAAAGAAGTTCATATCAAAGTTAAGATTAGTTCCTGCGATGTGACAACCGGTGCCACTTTATTGTAATAACACTAGAACTGTTGCACAAGCTAAGGAACCAAGATCTCATCAAAAGTCCAAGCACATCCTAAAACGCTTCCATCTCATTCGTGAAATCATTAAAAGACAAGATGTGGTCATAAAACGAGTAGATACAAATAATAATATAGCAGACCCATTCACTAAAACCCTTCCTCAATAGTAGTTTGATCATCATTTAGATTATATGAAAATTAAATACAAAGGCGATTAGTTTTAGTGCAAGTGAGAGATTAAAAGAATAATGTCCTAAAAGCCAATCATATTTTTATATAACTGGAGCCTTTCTGTAAAATTCTTCCAACTCATGCATGATTTATATTAAAAAGATATTTTGATTCATCATATGTTGCCTTATACTTTTTGTTTTAAAATTATGATGAATCTCATGGATTAGTGTAATGGATTTAGGATTATGATGAAGTTCATAATAGTGAGACCTAAGATCTTATAAATCCTAATCTAAAATATTTCCAGTCATAGGATCATCGAGTCGGGGATCGATATTTCCGAAGAGACTGGCACATCTTATGTATGCTCGATGGAGATAGTGGTTGGTCCCACGACTACTTGTGTAGGGATACTAATACAAGGATGTGGATGCTTATTAAGATATGAGTTCACTGAATTGATCCGTCATGAGAATATCTTATGGAAGTTTTACTTGTTAAAAGATGATTCTCTTAGTAGGAGTTGTGCAAGTGATCCTTAGACCTAAGATCATCATGATATCTTATACACATGAATTCATGTTTTGGTTCATACTCATTCATGACTTAGTCATATACGGGATGTTCATGGATATGGTGAATTGTGTATGAAAGTTATAAGTAGGTCAACAAGGAATCGATCATTCATAGTAAGAGGAGTATTTATTCCATATAATCTCATCAAATGATGACTAAGAAAGTCTTTGATCAAAGCATGATGAAATTTAAAAAGGATTTCTAATCTTTTATTAGTCGAGTCTTCATTAGTGATTTGAGATTCGAATGAATAAAGTATGGAAGTTTGATAATTTTCCATATCCATCACTTATTCGGGATAAAGAAAGATCGAAGAATTGAATTGCATAGTAACTTACCACTCAAAGGTATTTTATAAATTTCTACCAAATTTCTCACCTTCTGGATAGGCATAACATAATACTAAATGTCAATCATATCTTGTAGGTTTTCATAAATTAAATTGATTGAATTCATGAATCAATTTGAAAGATGGTTCAAATTGGTAGCTGGGTTAGCTCTATTTGAACTAATTCGATTAGTTGACTTTTAACCGAACTAAACCGATATGAACCTAGATCTACTGCTGGCTAGATGTTGAGCCCAAAGGTTCATACACATTAAGGAATTGATCAAGGAAGTCATATATATTTTTATTAGGATCCTAGGATCCTAATTAGCTAATTAATTAACATACTAGTATATGTTGGTTAGCCTCTCCTAACCTAAATAGATTGGATTTAAATGCTTGCTATTTGAGCTAATTAATTTGAGTAGAACTTAAATTGAGTTGAGTCTTAAGTGAGGTAGCCAAATTGAGATTTATCTTGATTTTATAGCACTTATCCATGTCTTAGAGGCGCCAATATTGATGTGCACACAAAATAAGGGATGCAAAAGGACCAAGAGTCCTTCTGCCATTAAATCACCTTTTTATCAATAAACCTTAGCCCCTATCCTCTCTTATCCATGCCCATTTGGACTGTATTTGACCGGTCAAGTGGAGAAACTTTGGGCGTGAATTCATGTGGACACATGAAAGGATGTGATGTTTGGGATATATGGTGCATGGAATGGACAAAAATCCTTCTGCTTATCAATCACCTTTTTTAGATAAGACCATCTATTTTATATGCCTTTTAGGATGGTTAACCAAGTCTTCAGTTGATTAATTAAAGACTTAATTATCAGTTTATTTCGAAGAGTTGTGATAAGCAACTCTTGGTGCAAAGTTTTTATGAAATACCATAAATTTAAGGTTTTACTTAGCACCTTTCTACCTAGAGACTCCTTCTGCTTGAAGGGTCTTATCTGATATGTTAAATATCAGATTAAGGGCTGAGAAAAAGATACTTTTGGCACCTCCTCTCCAACTATTTAAAGGTTCGGTGATTGAAACAAATACATCCAAAGTTTGTCCAAACAACTCTCTTCCTTCCCTTATTAGAACAAGTCTTTTATTTTAAGACATATCTACCATTTTAAGACAAGGGTCTAGGAAGAGAATTAGAAAAAATAATAGGCTAGTAAGAAAGGTTTTAGAGAGGTTTTGAAGTACTCTTCAAAAGAAAAAAGGTTCTAAAAGAGAGGAAAGGCTGCCAAAGAAAGGCTACCGGGAAAAGTTTCTAATCAAGCAAGCAAGAAATAAGAGTGCTTCCTTGATCTAGTTCCTGTGTAGATCACCTCTGGAGGGCATACATCTATGTGCCTAATGGAATAAAGGATATTAGCATTACAGGTATTCTTCTATATCCTAATATATTGCCTTGTTAGTTAATATAATCAAGGAGTCCTAGATCTAGGATTTCAACGTTTAAAAATTTTGAAATCCGGTCTTCCGCTGCGCAATTGTAACCCTTCAGACACATATGCAGCTAGGGGATATTATAGCATGAGCACTTTTGGGGCTACCCATAAGCTGATCATGGTATTTGTTGAATTTGATTGGATTTGGACCCTTGGCCTCATGACAAAACTAATACTTAAACAAGTGTGTAAGAACTGGTGCATGCTTGTGTTCAATCCCACATCAATTATATACTAGATAAATTTGGAGTACATATACAAGGCCAAGGCCTTCTGCGTAACATTTTTGGATGAGATCCTAAGTCATTACATCTAAAGAAATAAATTATCAGATAACAAAGAGTTAAGATCAAAAGACAATGACTTCATCCACATAAGACTCTATCGTATTGATATCTAGTATCATAAATCAAAGAATTATAAGAAAGATGATGAAATATCTAACATCATAGGTCCTAAAAATCACCATCCACTTACAACCATTACACATTCAAGAATGAAAAGAAAGACAACTCTTCAAATATGGAACAAATTTTCTATTTTCTCAAATGGACATGGATATTAATCATTAGAAAAAGTCAAATATCCATTTCGTCTTTCAAAATTCCCTAATTGGGATTTTTCTTCTCTTTTCTCATTCCAATTTTTTAAGTCTAGGATCCATTTTTCCATGGTATGGCAAAATGCAATCCATAATCCATACATCCATCCCAAAGTACATGAAAAGAGGGATAACTACTTCAAACAAAAAGCCAATATAAGGAAATACACCATCCATATAATGTGCATTAAAACGAGAAGATTTTTTATTTCCTAGGTCTCAAATTTAGGATCAATCAATGTTTCTTCTATCAAAAAAACTTGTGACAATGCCATTACATCAACATCATAAAAAATAAAAAATAAACCCAACTTTGTAGCTAGCCAAATACATGGTGACTTCTAGCTAAAACATGCGAGGCTGATTCACTCATCAAAAGTTTTGGTGATCATAACATCCATATGCAGTGTCCATTTTGATACCTTTTTTCTCTTTCTTTTTTCTTTGAAATTGGATAACTTCTCGAGATGTAAAGCATGGCAACTTGACAATAAGCTGTTAGGCTCCGAATGACCCCCATTTTGAGGCCATTTGGACCAATGAAATGCTATGTCAAATCAAGTTTTGCCACTTTTGAGAACTCTAGATAAAACCATATGAGAGGCCTGGCCTCACATTGCACCAGCCTGACATTTGGCCCTTGGCTTGGTGCCGTAGCGAGGACCAAAGGCCCGCTTGCCAAAGAGAAAAGAAAATGTTCCTCTCTTACTTTGTACTAGAAGATGCTTTCTCCTTTCACATAGCAAGTAAAATGGCGATGTGCCAAACTAAAGTTTGAGCCATCATGCTTCATGCATATGCTTTGTTTTATATGGTCTATATAAAGAATACTAAACCTGTACCGGGCCCCATACCGGTTACCGACCGGTACAGTATGGTATAATACTGTGCCATACCGTACTGGGTCCAAGAAATTATAAAAAATGCCTTCCTTTTCCATGGCAATATTGTTTAACTTGAATCGCACCCGAACTGGACCGAACTGGACAAAATGTACAGATACCGTACCGTACCATATTGTACCGGTCCGGTACAAAGTATTTTGAATGGTCCTGCAGTCCGGACTATTTTTCATGACTGAACCATACCGGCTCTTGGCCGGTATGGCATGGTATGCCCCGAACCAGGTGGTTCGGGGGGGTATCGAGAACCCTGGTCTATGGTGAAACTCCAAGCACCGGTGGAGATTCAAATCTATTGTTTTTGTATTTTATTTATCTCTTGTTATTGTTCTTTATTTTACATGTAAGTTCGGATTCAATGTTATCATTGTCGATGATAATATAAAAGACCCGTAATTCTTAACTGGAGATTAGCAGGTATCAATAGACTGAACAATCTATCATGACTCAGAATATTACAAAAGATGCAAAATATTTTGAGTCCCAAAAGGATGTCTAGAGCCTATAACTATCTGAGCATTGAGAGGGCCACAACAATTCTAGGGTACCTGATGGTGAAGGTTCTCTGCTTCTGTTACTTTTAAATATGTGTTGATGTATGGCTTTCCAAGAGATTGAGATCGAAGAACATGATCACTATTTTTGACAGTTCATAATGTTATAACTTCCTGTCTTCATTTCCTGAAAGTCTGGTCCATTTTGCTTTTCACAAACTCTGCTCTACTATTTTTCATGGTGGAATGATCTATGCTTGGCAAACAACTTATAAAGGATTTGGTGGGTCCGGATCCTCTCGAGTACAACTTTGGTACTCAATAGTTCATTAGCAACATGGATTTCAGCCACGTTATGAGCATCTCGGTCAGACGATTTCTAAAAAATAAAAATCTGGACCCAACATCCAAATTAACAGGAACCTAAAATCAGCAAACGGGAAGAGCCATCCACCATCCAAGTCATTGCCCCCTATGTTCTATCTGCAGCCTAATCTATTACATCCTCAAAATTAATCTGTAATAGCATTACCCATCCCATACTTTGTTTAACAGGAGGAAACCAAACAAGCCCTATATTTGTATATCTATAATACATGCCTAGAGAGAGAAAAGAGAAGAATCATTTTGAAAAGGTGAATGCATCTATAAGTATTAGTTATTGGCATGTAGAGTAAAAGATATTATCAAATAATAAATATTTAAGGTTAAAAGACATTAAGGATCACATGTACAGCAGCGACTACATCCACATAAAACTCTTCCCCATCGATGTCCAATATCATGAATCAAAAATTGTATGCATGAAGAAAATATATCTGATATAATGAATCCCAACAGATATCATTCCAGCCAGCACACATTCAAAAATGCAGGGCAAAAAAAAAACCTTTTCCATCAAATATGGAACAACATCATTCCATTTATCTCAGATGGACAAGGACGTCAATCATCAATTCATCAGAAAAGGTCAAAAATATTCATTTCATCTTTCATAAATTTCCCAGTTGGGATTTTCCTTTTCTTTTTCATTCCCAATATAAGAGTTTTTAAGTCGAATCTATAGTCCATATATCCATCCCAAAGTACATAAAAACTTCTTAAAAAAGCGGAGCAGAAAGCAAAATCTGGCAAAATTAGAAAACAGTTAATCAATGCCAGACTTAGGCTGCAACGTAAAAACAGAGTCCCAACTTATGCCCATGCCATGACATCGAGATCAGAAAACAATCTAAATTCATAGCAACTCAAATACATGAAACAATCTACATTGCAGGTATTTATTTAGAGTGAGCGAGGGGGTATTGAATTACCATCAGATCTGGCGAAATGAAGCAGAAAGGCGAGGAGGTAGAAAGAGAAGAAGGAGATGCCAAGAATTATTCCTCACCCTTCTTTCGTCCTCCTTTTCCTGAGAAAGTGGAAACGAGAAAGAGAGAAAATGAGAAGGGTGGGAAGGAAAAGAAAACTCCTCATCCTTCGTCGGTTGCTCGGCGCGGGCAGCGTTTACTTTGGTGAGGCTGTCTACCGCGGAGACGGCCCTGAAAAATTTTGAAAGACCTCAAAACTATTTTAAGATATGGCCCGACGCCGACCGGAACATAAACCTGAGCTCGGTTCAGTTCCCCAATGGGATGAAGCGGATCAAGACAGACTGCCACAAGTGTTGCACAAAAATATGATCTAAATCTAATAATGTTATCGTATACCGGGAAATGAAATTAATAAAAATATCGTATGTCATGAGAAGCAAATGTAGATCATAATATAATGGGTACTTATATGCATTGATTTTAACAACCCGTATAAATGATTTAAACAAGAATCTAAACAAATAATAGTAATTGTTAGATGGCCCCTTTCATTGTCCATTTATATTGGGCTCATTATAAGTGTTGGGCTTTGGCTGGCCTTATCAAGGACATTGAGCTAGCACTGGCCCATTTCCAGGCCCACCGTTGATTTCCATTTTGCAGGCCTATGTTTATAAGGTCAAAAAGGGTAAGTATTTGTGCACCACGTGCGGTGCAGTGAATCCAGCATGGCCCGCACCGCTTTTTTTTATTGGTCTACCTGTATTCGAACCGGCTTGCGGGACGGGGCATATAACAGGTTATAAGTTGAGCATGACTAGCATTAATGACTGTTTAGTTTTTATTTAAAATTTTTGTGCATACCAAAATACCATTTCCCTCCGGCCTACTTTTTTCGCACCATCTTGCTTGAATTTTGGTAAATGTTTCAATCTGAAACTTGTTCTAGTTTTTGTCTAAGGAATCGGTAAGATTGAATGAAGAATCTTCCTTGCTCTGAAATGTGTTCTGAGAGTCCTGTCACAAGAATCAACTTTAAAATGTTAATATAAGCTTCTTCCTCTCTTTGAAAAAGTGCTCTGTTTTGGTCTAAGATTGGAATAAGCCATCGAAGACTTCCTTTATTTTGGTCCGAGGTTGGAATAAGCCACCGAAGACTTCTTCTATAAATTCAAGATAAAATATTATCTAAAACAGGAAGTAAACTAAGCTTTCATAGAATCTTGTTTAGTTTTCTTTTTATAGCTTCTTTATTATGCCAACTATTTTGGTAGTTAGAGAAAGTTAATGACACTCCAGGAATCATAACTCAATCCATAGGTGATAAATATTCCTGATAGGAGTGGATAATAAATATAATATAAGTTTTTGTGCAGGGATATTGTAGGTTTATAACTAGAGTGTCATAGGTTTTGAACTGGGATGTCGTAATACTGTTTCAGCATATTATTAACATCCTTTAGCATCCGTAGCATGTTTTGATATCCTAGGAGTCATACCTCAGTCCACAAGAGATAGGGTCTCCAGATAGTAGGGGTTATATTCTTAATTTTATTTTTTTATGATTGGTTGTCGTAATCTTTTAACTAGGATGTCGTAATTTCTGAATTAGAGTGTCATTCAATGAAAACTCTTCTTTTTGAAATCTTTTTTCTTTCTAGTCTTTTTATCATAATCTAACAATCTTATTCAAGCCAATGCACGGTTAAAATATCCCATGATGGAGGATAAAAGCTTTTATTTTCTATTTTGTATCGAGTTGTTCATGTTTTGAAGTTTTTGATATTGAAGTTTTCTCATAAGCATTTTATTATATTATGGGTATCATATATCAGCAATGCAAACTAAAACACTTCTGTTACAGAGGATCAAAACATCCAGTTTAAGTTTTTGTGCGGGATGTCGCAAGTTTATAACTAGGGTATCATAGTTTTTGAACCCGGATGTGGAGGATAAAAGCTTTTATTTTCTATTTTATATCGAGTTGTTCATGTTTTGAAGTTTTTGATATTAAAGTTTTCTCATAAATATTTTATTATATTATGGGTATCATATATCAGCAATGCAAATTAAAACACTTATGTTACAGAGGATCAAAACATCCAGTTTAAGTTTTTGTGCAGGATGTCGCAAGTTTATAACTAGGGTATCATAGTTTTTGAACCGGGATGTCGTAATACTATTTCAGCATATTATTAACACCTTTAGCATCCATAGCATGTTTTGACATCCCAGGAGTCATACTTCAGTCCACAAGAGATAGGTTCTCTAGATAGTAGGGGTTTTTGTTCTTAGTTTTATTTTTTATGATCGTGTATTGCAATCTTTTAACTAGGGTGTCATAAGTTTAAATATTTATTTTTAAAAATATTTGGTTCTATGCCCGTATTATCATATCATCGTGCCATATTCTATCAAATGCATAACTCATTATTTATTATGCTGTTGATAAAATATCATCTAAAATAATGTATATCAATGTTTATAATTTTTTATGCAGATATTTTTATGTTGTCCAGGTGGCTTTCCCAAGAAGGGGGGAATTGGGAATTTAAAAAATTTGAACAGATATCTGCTCTTTTAAATCTACTTTAGTGTGGAGGTGGTGTGTTTCAAATAATTGAAAGCAGAAACGAAGACAAAGAGAAAAAGCACAATGCAAACATAGCAAATTTATAGTGGTTCAGAGCACCCTTACTTCTAAGTCCACTACCTAAGATATCACCTGGGATTTTTACTATATTTACCACCAGAATACAGTCGGATTATTTTACCGGGCTCACAATCCAAAACCTAATTTGATTTTTCAATCGGGCTCACCAAAAATCCAACACTTGGTTTTGAACAGGATCACCAAGAACCCTAACAATGTTAGTTTTAAAACAGGATTATTAACAACCCACACTTGATTTTTAATCAGGCTCACCAAGAACCTATCCTTGGTTTTTGAACCGGGCTCACCAATAACCACAAACTCATAAAAGAGTTAAGAAAAAGTAAGCAACTAATGACAAACCCAAGTTGTCTGATGGTTGCAGTTGTAGCTCAAGAGAAGCCTTCTTAAATGCGCTTTAATGAACTTCAATGGCTTCTTCTTCCTCCTCGATAAGTGCTTTAAGCTTCTAATTAGAGTTGGTGAAGACTTGAAGGTAGACTTGAATGTTCTTCTTTGTGCTCTCTTGCTCACAAGCTCATTTAATGTTCAATTAAGCATTAACTTCTTGAAAGGTTGTTCAAATCCCTCATTTATAGAGTCTTGTACTCTTCTTGGATGGATATAGTCATTATAGACCGTTGGAACTTGACATTTGACTGTTGCAGCACTTTTTAAATTCAAAAATAAAGTTCTGGAACTAGCCGTTACTTGCCTGGAATCGACGTTCGAGTCAGCTCGAATGCCTCGAGTTGGCTCGGATTCTTAGAGAGTTGATTCCTTACTCTGGCCGAGTCGCCTCGCCATAATCGAGTTGGCTCGGATCCTCAGTGTCGATGATTCCTTACTCTGGTTGAGTCGGCTCGCTTCAATCGAGTCGGCTTGGATTATCAGGTCTTCAAAGTTATACTCTGGAGGAGTCGGCTCTTCTCAGTAGAGTCGGCTCGCCTGGATGTTCTCTCAGAACTGATTTTCTCTGTACTCTGGAGAAGTTGGCTCGGATGCCTGAAGGATCGACTCGGATGCCTGACTGAATGGTTGAGTCGGCTCGGATTGCCGTCGGGTTGGCTCGCATGTCTAAGTCAAGAAATGAAGCCCTAGACGAGTCAGCTTGGGTTCCTTTGAGTCGGCTCGGATCTCTGCATACCAGAATCCTTCAACCGTGCCATAGATTAGAGTCAGCTCTCTTCATGTGAGTCGGCTCGAGTAAATTTTCAATAAAGACTTCAGCTCTTCTCCAGAAATCTTCCAGCAACTCATAATCATTCAAGACTCTTCCCAACTCAACTAACAACAAATTCTAAAGAACTTTAAGCTTGAAAAACACATAGAAGTAACCCTTTTCATGAATATTACATCAATCTTTCTTTGGATTTTTCTTTACATGAAACTTTTACAACATTACACATGACATATAACAAGGTTGTAGAAGTTGTAATTGGGCATTAAGATCATCCTACAAAAACTTATAATGCACTTGAAAAGTTGTTAGTAAGACAAATACATGCTCCAATATTTTGTTATCATCAAAACCACTCAAGGGGTCAACAATCTCCCCCTTTTTGATGATGACAAAACACCGGACATGGAAAAACTTTACAATTACATGCATAAGTATATTTGGAAATAAATATTAACATTTATGAGCTGTATACCAAGAATGTATTTGAAATAATTAAAGCATATTGACAATGTATCAGAGCTTTGGAATAAGTTCAATATGTATCATAATAAGCACTTATCAAAAGCTATTTTTGCCAGAAATGTATCAGAGTTTTATGTTGGCAAAAGTATCAGGTTAAGAGATAAAAGATACTTATAGCAAGTTCTAAATAGAGAAAATTTGCAATTTTTGAGAGCATGTAATAAGATAAATTCAAGCCATTCAGTTTCAACAAATTTTCTCCCCCTTTTTGTATGTTCTTAACATTTTGAAATCTCATGTTTTTAATTTTATCTTCTGTCATTTTTCCATGCATTCATAATCAATACCATTCTTCCCCTTTTTGTCAATAATCAAAAAGGTATTCAATTAAAATTATTCTCCCCCTTTGTTAAATACATCAAGCTTGATTTTTGAAATAGAATGTGAAGATTATCAAGATTGTTTGAGATAATTTCACTTTCTCACAAAGATTTGATAAACTGAAATAAAATCATCAATGCATAGCAAACACAACAAGTGAAAAATAGATAATTTCATTGCATTCAAAGATTTTCAATACAGATTACAAAAGATGGAAGTAGAAATGCTAGACATTAGCCTAATCACTATCACTAGGTTCTTCTACAATAGGTTCAGATTTACCATGCCAAGACCTAGGTTGACTAGAAGGTCCTCTACTACCAGTAGAAGGTCCAGGAGGTGCCTATGTAGGTGGCTATGTAGCATGAGGTGGTGGCTGTGTAGGGGCTGATGATCTAGCTCCTAAAGCAGCTGAAGACAGCTGAGATTAAAGAACCAAACTATACCGAGCTCAGACACAATATCTTTAATTTCCTTCTGTAGTGCAATGAGCTCACTAGCTTGAGCATTTGCAAAGGCTTCAGCTGAACCTCTCAACCACCCAAACTCAGCTCTCAAAATCCCTACTCCTTTGGTGTAGTCATCCTCCATTTTTCTGGTCTCCTCCATAGATCCCATCCGATAAGATACCTTTCTCAACTCTGATTTGAACTCCTCAATACTATGATCAACAGTTCGTCGGATGTTATTAGATATTGACCTGAAGGAGTCTGACAGTGACTGTGCATCAACCTATGGCTGTGGTCTGGCAGACTCAACACTATCTAACCTGGAATGTAGCTGTTTGATCTCACCACAGATCTCCTCAAGTATGGTATCGACTGTTTGACGAAGCTCGCCAAACATTGAACCAATGGAGCTAGTCAGAGTCTGAGATACTTGTCTCATCTGCTGGGCAAAGAATGCATGAGACATAGAAGGTCCTAGAGTATCAGTAGTCACTAAAGGTGCTGGAGCTGGTGCTGGAGCTGGTGCTAGTGGAGATGTTGGTACTAGTGAAGAAGCTAGAGAAGTCCTAGGACTCTCACACTCTCTCTATGCTCAAACTCCTCAGCATCGGGAATAGTATGCTCAGCAGCAGTGGCAGTCTCCTTAGATATTTGCTGTGCAGGCTCCTTAATAGGTATTGAAGGCTCAGCAGCAGTGTCAATCTTCTCAGGTAGCTGCTCCTCAGGATCCTCCTCATCATCATCATCACTAGATGAGACAACTGCCCTCTGTCCAGATCCTTTCTTCCTCCAAATTCCATCAATCAATTGGTAACCTATTCTTTGCAAAGACTTGGAAGAATAGGTATTCGTATGGTACAGTGGCCTACCATCCTCACCAGTCAAGTCAACTCTGGAGGCCTGAAACAATAATGTGAAAACCATTCCATATGGGAGACAAGCCTTCACCTTTCTTACAGCTTCCTTCATCTACAGTAACATGATATGTGGTAAAGTGAGGGCCTCCCCCTCAATCAGATGTCCCATAAAGCACAGGTCTCTCTCACTCACCCAGTCAAATCGACTTGTTCTTGGGAGAAAAATCCTACTGATAAAGTTGTGTAGCAGTCTCATCTTTAAGGAAAAGAAGTTAGCTCTTACATTTCCAATTCCACTCACATCACTCCTTTCCAAGATGGTTCTGAGGGTTTTTTGTCTGTCCTTTAGAACTAAATGGTTAAGACCCTCATTAGGCATTTCAAGCATACTGCTCAACCTTTTTTTCAGTCATAACAATTCTTTTTCCTTTGACAGTGGATTTAATGTGATGCTCTTCCAATGTTAGATTATCATAAAAACTTCGAACCAGGTTAGGATATGTAGGAATATTCAAGGAATAGAAGAATGACCAACCTTGATCCTCAATCATGTCTCCAATCCGAAGCCCTAGGTCCTTTAGGAATGTGAAAATTATCCTTCTTCCACTTGTGATCGGTTGGATTGCCATGGAAGCAACTTGTCTTGGTGGAGAAGGTGATGCCTCTTGTTGTTCTGCTTGTTATCAACTCCGAGTCGACTCATCTTCTCTCCTTTTTGTTCTTCTTTCACTTGGAGGGCTTTCTGCAATGGTTCAGGGGTGTTTTTTCATAGCTCTCTTCGGTGCCATTGCTCAGCTCGAGAGGATTGCACGGGATTAAGCAAGAAAAGGTAGGTTAAGAGCAAAGGATGGAGTTCTTAGGTTTGAAACAAGAGTTCTAAGCCAAAAAGAAATGAAATTTCAACATATAAGGGCTTAGGTTAAGTTCTACAGCTCAAACAAAAAATGCCTGACCTGGCATCCAAGTCAGCTCAATGAAACCTAAATTGCTCGAGTCGACTCGAGCAGAAATTCCATAGAAGGTTCCAAACATTTCAAAATTGGTCTCAATTGAAAGATATACACAAAGATAGATGGTCATTATCCTTAGTTTGATTGAAGAGGCTTTCTAGATAATGTTTCCTTAATTTTGAAGAATTTAAGTCAGGTTTTCTAAAATGGGTCACATAGACCTAATTCACCTCTAATCAATTAAAATCTATCTAAGTTAAGAGGTTTAGTGAAAATATTAGCAAGTTGATTTTTTGTAGGAATAAAATCAAGCACAATACCACCATTTAAAACATGATCCCTAATAAAATGATATCTTATTTCTATATGCTTTTTTCTAGAATGCTAAATTAGATTTTTTGACGAATTAATAGTACTTGTGTTATCACATTTGATAGGAATTTTGGATTGTGTAACACCAAAGTTTTCTAGTTGTTGTTTAATGCAAAGCACTTGTGCACAACAACTCCCAGCAGCTACGCACTCTACCTCAGCAGTAGATAGTGCTACAGAGTTTTGTTTCGTACAGTGCCATGAGATTAAATTGAATCCTATAAATTGGCATGTACCACTAGTACTCTTTCTATATATTGAAGATCCCTTCCATTGTTTGTTTCACTTGAAGTCCAAGGAAGTAATTTAGTTCATCCATTAGACTCATTTCAAACTCACCCTGCATCAACTTAGCAAATTCTCTACAAAGCATTTCATTAGTTGCAACAAATATAATATCATCAACATAAATTTGTACAACTAATATGTCATTATTCTCCTTTTTGATAAAAAGAGTTTTATCAACATTTCCTCTTATAAAATCACTTTCAAGTAAGAATTTGCTTAATCTATCATACCAGGCTCTAGGTGCTTGTTTAAGTCTATACAATATTTTATTGAGTTTAAAAATATGATTTGGAAAAGTATGACTTTCAAAACCTGGTGGCTGTTCTACAAAAACTTGTTCTGATATAAAATCATTTAAAAATATTCTTTTTACATCCATTTGGAAAAATTTGAAATTCATGTAGCAAGCAAATGCAAGTAGTAATCTTATGGCCTCTAGTCTTGCTATGGGTGCATAGGTTTCATCAAAGTATATTCCTTCCTCTTGATTGTAGCCTTTAGCTACCAACCTTGCTTTGTTTCTAACTACATTATCCTGTTCATCTAGTTTATTTCTATAGATCCATTTGGTTCATATAATGGGATGGTCGATGGTCTATCAATTAGATTCCACACATTATTTCTTTCAAACTGGTTTAGTTCTTCATGCATGTCCATCATCCAGTTTGGGTCATTTTTAGCTTCTTCTAAACTATGTGGCTCTATTTGTGATACAAATACTAGATAATCATAGGCATCTCTATATAATGACCTAGTCCTAACACCTTGAGAGGGATCACCAATGATTAAATCTCTTAGATAAGAAGTTACATACCTTTATTCCCTTAGTAGATCAGCATGATCCTTACTTACCATCTCTTCTCCTTCATGAGTTGGTTTCTCTTGTATGCTCATATCTTCCATTTCCTTTTCAAGTATACCTGCATCATTATCTATACACTCTTCTTTCTTTGAAGGTGAGGGGTTAGTTTTATCAAATATAACATGTGCTGATTCTTCCACAGTCAATGTTCTTTTATTAAATACTATATATGCTTTGCTATGTATTGAATAACCAAGAAAAATTGTTTCATCAGATTTAGCATCAAATTTTTCTAGATTATCTTTTTTATTATTTGGCACAAAGCATTTACAACCAAAAATATGAAAATAATTAATATTTGGTTTCTTTTCATTCCAAAGCTTATAAGGGGTTTTCTTCAAAATTGGACATATCAAAACATGGTTTAAAATATAACAAGCAGTGTTCACCGCTTCTGCCCAAAAGTACTTTGGAAGATTGCCTTCACATAACATTCTTTGGGCCATTTCTTTCAAAGCCCTATTTTTCTTCTGTACAACACCATTTTATTGTGATGTTTTAAGAGTAGAGAAGTTGTGATTAATGCCATTCTCTGTGCAATAATCATCAAAAAAATTGATTTTGAAATTCCGTGATGTGATCACTTCTAATAGAAACAATTGAAAGGTTTTTTTATTTTAAAACTTTTTTGTGGGATTTTTGAAAAACTTTAAAAGTTTCATCTTTATATGCAATAAACAAGATCCATGTAAATCTAGAAAAATCATCTACTATTACAAGTGCATATTTCATACCACCTAGGCTTGTAGTCCTAGTTGGTCCAAATAAATCCATGTAAAGTAGCTCAAGAGATCTAAAAGTTGAAATTATATTTTTAGATTTAAAACTCCCCTTAGTTTGTTTACCCATTTTGCAAGCATCGCAAACATGTTCAAAATTAACTTTAAATTTAGGAACCTCTAACAAGATTCTTGAAAATTAATTTGGCAAGTGTATGTATGCTAGCATGACCTAATCATCTATGCCAAAGTAAACAAGACTCCTTGGTCTTAGCATTCATTGCTACTAGACTAGAACTATTAGACATTGCTAGATCATTCAGATCTACCACATAAATATTTCCAAGCCTATGTCCAATGAATTTGTTGCTAGAATCAAGTGACTTTGTTACTATACATATAGATGATTCAAAGACAATCTTGAAGCCTTTATCACACAATTGACTAATACTTAACAAATTATACTTCAATTTGTCTACTAGCAATATATTTTCAATAAAAGTAGAGGGGATTATTTTGATCTTACCAATTCTGATTATTTTTTCCTTATCATTATCTCCAAAAGTTACCAAACCTCCTTTTTTCATCTCTAGGGTGATGACTTGATCCTTGTCACCTGTCATATATGTTGAATAGCCGCTGTCTAGATACCATCTTTTCTTCATTTTTTGGATTGCAAAACATTCCTGCAAAATAATCAAGAAGTTCTTTTAAGTACCCAAGCTACCTTGGATCCTTGCAGGTTAGCAGAGGTGGTTCCTTTGGGAACCCAAATCTTTCTAATTCTATTCTTTGCATTTCTATTTTTCTTTAACAAATTGCATTGGAAAAATTTATGTCCAACCCCATGACATGCATAAGAAATAATTTTAGTATTTGAAAAGATGTAAACTTTGAAGTTCTAGATGTAGAAGAATGTGATGCAGATGTAGAGGCATTTGATATAAAAGAATTTCGTGAAATAGGTTTTGGTACAAATGCTTTTGAGGATATAAATTTAGTCGTTAGAATTCCATTTGTATTTGAAGAATTGTAATTGATTCCAGCCTTGTTACTTGAAATTCTTTGCTCTTTCAAAATTAACTCAAGCTTATTTGAACTTAAAGTAAGATTTTCAACTAAAGGCTTGAGTTTTTCCATTTCCTTTTTCAAATCAGCATTTTCAACAATCAAAGCTTTGTTTTTCTCAAGATATAAATTTTTTTCAATTTCCAAAGCTTTGTTATTTTCAAAAAAGATAGTTAATTCTTTTTATAATAATTTGTTCTTTTCTGAAATCTCTTCCTTCTCTTTTAACACAGAATCATTATTATTCTTTAAAGCTCTAATTTTTATTCCAGCCTTCTTAAATTTTGAAAGCAAACCATGGAATGTAGAATTTAGTTCATCAAAAGTAAATTCAGCTTGAGGTTCAGGGGACATTACCTCATCTTCGAGACTCATAAGGCATAGATTGGTGGTTTTTATGGTCTTTTCCTCTTCTATTGAAGTCGACTCCTCACTGTCGCTCCAAGTAGCAACCATCGCTTTTTTCTTCTTCTTCTTAAACATTTTCTTTAACAAAGGATAATCAGGACGGATATGCCCAGGTTTCTTACATTCATAACATGTGGGCACTTGATCCTTTTCTTTTTCTCTTTCCTTGTCCTTACTGTGTCACCTTTCTTTCAAGATTTTCTAGTTTTTAGAAAGACACTCAAACAAAAACTTTCAATGAAATTGGACTCCTATTTTAGATGGCTAAATAAACTAGTTTCTCATGTCACCGTACACCCTTAAATAATGGTTTAAGGGGAGTGAAAAGCATCCTAATATCTCTTATCATATATGTCTCTTCATACCTAATAAGCCTATTCAGGATTCAGGAGTCTTATCTGAGTCCTTCCAATTTCCAGATGAAATCCACTTATGCCATATGGCATGTATCGTTCAAGAAGAAGGAAAGAAGGCATCTTTTTAGATCTTAAAATCGTAAAAGAAAAAGAAACTTGAGAGCAAAAGAACTCTGCCTCAGAACCGTGCATAGATGAAGAGACACGACTCTTCATCTGCGCGCGCTAACTTCTTTCCCATTTCACGCCGTTCCTCTTAATTCAAAAAAAAAACTTCTTTGACCAGTCATTCAAAAATCAAAGGGCATGGAGATGATCTGAAGAGGCATCCCAGATGAGAAACTCCCAAAGTTTCATCTGCAGAAGGACTCTCAGTCCTTTTGCGCGCGCTCTATTTCTCCCGCGTGCGCCAAGAGGTGCCAAGAGTCCAAGCACCTTGGACTCTTCTCCAAACTGGGTTCAAGTTCAAATAAAACCAGATTAAAGTCTGGTTTAGGCTGCCCCACTTAGGACTCAACCTAATATAGGTTTCCCTCAATTAGGTTAGTCCAATTAACAAGCAACTAAACCCAAATCAATTGGGTTAGGAATTGGATTAGCCTACACATGCTAGTGTGTAATTTAGCTAACCAATTAGCATGCCATGACCCTAATTAAACCATGTATGACTTTCTTGGCCAACTCCCTAATGTGTGTAACCCTTTGGATTCCACATTTAGCTAGCAGTAGGTTTAGGTTTGAGTCGATTCGATCCAATCGAGCCCGATTGACCTAATTAGGTCAAATTGGCTTACCTAATTGTTCAATTCGAATCATTCATCGAATTGACTCATGAAACCAATCCAATTGGTTCATGAAAACCTACAAGACAAGATTGACATCTAGCAATGTGTCATACCTACCCAAAAAATGAGAAATTTGGTGGAAATTTTCAAAGTACCCTTCAGTAGTAAGTTACCGCGCAATTCAATCTTTCGATCTCCCATTATCCCGATTAAGTGATGGGTATGGATATATGTCAAACCCTAACACTTAGTCATATCGAATCTCAGCTTGATCATGAGGACTTAGCTGATGATTGAATAGAAACCACTTCTAATCTCATCAAAGAGATTACATGGGATAACAATTCCTCTTACCAGGAATGATCGATTCCTTGTTGGTCCACTCACATCCTTCGTACTCCTTCCACCATACCCAGAACACCTCATACATGACTCAATGTCATGAATGAGTATGAATCAAAACATGGCTTAGTGTGTACAAGGAACCATGGTGACCTCAGGTCTAAAGATCACATGCACAACTCCTACTCAGAGACCTATCTTTTGACAAGCAGTAAAACTTCCATAAGATAGTCCTGGTGTAGATCAATTCAGTGTACTCATACCCTAATGAGCACCCTTATCCTTGTATTAGTGTCTCTACACAAGTGGCTGTGAGACCAACCACCCTCACTGAGCATACATAGAATAAGCTAGTCTTACCAGATTCATCGACCCCCGAATCGATGGTCTATTGACTAGGAACATTTTGATTAGGGTTTATAGGAACTTAGGTCTCATTGTTATGATCTTCATCATAACCCTAGTTCTATTGCCCTAATTTATGGGATCCATCATAACCCATAAATAAGATACATCAGTATATGATGAAAATAAATACCTTTATTAATATAATGTCATACAAGAGTCAGAAGATTACAAAAATGCCCTTACAATGATTGCCTTTTAGGACACTTTTCTTTCAATCTCCCACTTGCACTAGAGCTAATCGCCCTTATACTTTATACCCATATTATCTAAGTGGCGATCTAACTGCTGCTTGGGTAATGCTTTAGTAAATGGGTCTACTATATTGTTCTTTGTATCAACTCGATCGATGACAACATCTTATCTTTCTATTATTTCTCGAACGATGTGGAACCATCTTAGAATATGCTTGGACTTATGGTGAGACCTTGGTTCCTTTGCTTGTGCAATAGCTCTAGTGTTATCATAGTATAGTGGCACTGGCAGTTGTATTTTAGGAACGATGCCCAATTCCATGATGAATTTCTTCATCCAAATAGCTTCCTTCACGGTTTCACTTACAGTTATGTATTCTGCCTCAGTGACTGAGTCAGCTACTGTTGGCTGCTTTGTACTCTTCTAACTCACTGCACCACCGTTCAGGGTAAAAACATACCCCGATGTTGATTTGCTATCATCTGGATCTGATTAGAAACTAGAATCTGTATAGCCTTCTAGTTTCAACTCAGATCCTCTATATACTAGAAAAATATCTTTAGTCCTTCTTAGGTACTTAAGAATATTTTTCACAACTTTCCAATGATCCTCTCCTGGATCTGCCTAAAACCGGCTCACTGTGCCCAAGGCATAAGCAACATCAGGTCTGGTACATAACATAGCATACATAATTGATCCTACAGCCGAAGCATAAGGAATCATAGCCATCCTCTCTCTTTCTTCAGATGTCTTAGGAGAAATTTTCTTAGAGAGATGTATGCCTTGACTTATAGGCAAGTAACCTTTCTTACTTCCATCCATGTTGAATCTCTTTAACACTAAGTCTATGTACCTAGACTGGGATAAGCCTAATATCCTTTTAGATCTATCTCTATAAATCCTTATACCTAGTATATAGGATGCTTCTCCTAAATCCTTCATGGAAAACTTTGATGATAGCCAAGTTTTAACCGATTGTAACATTAGGATATCATTCCCAATGATCAGTATGTCATCAACATACAAGACCAAGAAAACAAGTGCACTCCCACTTGTCTTCTTATACACACATGGTTGATCCTCAATTTTGACAAAACCAAAACTCTTGATTGTTTCATCAAAATGGATGTTCCAACTCCTTGACGCTTGCTTTAGTCCATAAATAGACTTCTTTAGCTTGCATACCTGGTTTGGTCTCCCACTTGAGACAAAATTCTTTGGCTGTGTCATATAGACTTCTTCCTCAAGATTTCCATTAAGAAAAGTTGTCTTGACATCCATTTGCCAGATTTCATAATCATGGTATACTGCTATGGCAAGCAAAATCCAAATAGATTTGAGCATGGCTACTAGAGAAAAGGTTTCATCAAAGTCAATGCCATGTTTTTGTCCAAAATCTTTTGCTACCAGCCTGGCCTTGTAGGTTTCTACTTGACCATCTGCTCCTATCTTCTTCTTGAAGATCCATTTACACCCTATTGGATTAATTCCATTAGGTGGATCTATCAAGGTCCAAACCTGATTGGAATACATGAAATCCATTTAAGATTTCATGGTACTTAGCCATTTGTCAGAGTCTTTTCTCTCGATAGCTTCTGAATAAGTCACAGGATCATCATCCTAAATGATACTAGCTTCATTGTCATCCCCGATGACGAAGCCATATCTTAGAGGTGCTCCCCGCACCCTATCTGACCTTCGGAGAGGAGATGTGTATAGTCGCTATTCTTGATCTATAAAAACTTCTGGTTAAGAAATTTCATTTGAAGGCTTAATAGGTTGTTGGTTATGTTCTTCACATAAATCAAGTGAAGAATCACTACTTCTTTCTTATATAAATTTTTGCTCCAAGAATGTAGCATGCCTACTGACAAACATCTTTTGCTCAGTAGCATTATAAAAGAGGTATCAAATACCTTCTTTAGGATAACCAACAAACTTACACTTATCAGCCCTAGCACTTAACTTATGTCCAAAGTTATTTTTGACATAAGCATAGCAACCCCAAGTCTTTAAGTACTTAAGACTTGGTCTTTTGCCATTCCATAACTTATATGGAGTGCTACTTACTGACTTAGATGGAATCCTGTTCAAAATATGTGCAGCAATTTTCAGAGCATGTCCCCAAAAGGTAATGGGAAGATCTGTGAAGCTCATAATGGACCTCACCATGTCTAATAAGGTGCGATTTCTCCTTTCTGCCACACCATTTAACTAGGGTGTATAAAGAGGAGTCCATTCAGAGATTATGTCTTTGTTTTTAAGATGGTTTAGAAACTCACTAGACAAGTATTCACCTCCTCGATCAGAACGAAGAGCTTTAATACTATGTCCAGTTTGGTTTTCAACGATACTTTGATATTTTTTAAACTTATCAAAAGTTTCAGACTTGTGTTTTATAAGATATACATGACCAAACCTTGATAAATCATCAATAAAAGTGATAACGTAAGAATATCCTCCTCTGGCTTGAGTTGTCATAGGTCCACATACATCAGTATGCACAAGACCTAGAACTCAGTTACCCTGTCTCCATGTCTAGTGAATGGAGACTTGGTCATTTTTTCTTTGAGGCAAGACTCATAAGTTCCTAATGATTGGAAATCATAAGGGTCAAAGTAACTATCCTTGACTCACTGATATGACCTAACTGGCAATGTCAGGGATATGTGACATTGACATTATCTCTCTTTCTCTTCTTATCATTAATAAGAAGTATTTCATCATTGAGTTCCAAAGTTAGAAGACCATTAATAAAACAACCATGCCCAAATATTTTATTATTATGAAGAATAGAGCAGCCACTGCTCTTTACATTTATTTCATATCCTTGTTGTAATAACAAGGGTATAGAAATAATGTTTCTTACAATATTGGGTATGTAGTAACATTCTTCTAGCTTTAACATATTACCCAATGGTAACAATATGATATAGGTGCCCATAGCTTCAACAAAAATGGCCTCACCACTTGCCCCATATAGCTTGAAGTCACCTTTCTTCAAATTTTTCATTTGATGAAATCCCTGCAAAGAATTGCAGATATGAGATCCACATACGGTATCCAATACCCATGAATTAGAATTTGAAGTACTCAATGATAAATTTGTTTGTATCATGTACAAACCTTTAGATGCTACACTTGCATCTTGCTTCACACTTGCAAGATATATCTTATAATTTTTCTTCTAGTGCCCTTGCTTGTCGCAGTGGAAACAGGCCCCATCAGCCTTCTTAGCTTTCTTCTTATTCTGGAAGCTCTTCTTAAGGTTGAACTTTCTTTTCAAGCCCTTCTTCCTTGCCTGTTTCTTTTTTCCATCAACAAGAAGAAGATGAGCCTTATCTCCTTTAGAATGGCTCTCTGTTGTCTTAAGCATATTAAGCAGCTCTGACAATGAAGTATTCAGTCTATTCATATGGTAATTAAGAATAAACTAAGAGAAGGAATCTAGGAGTGATTGCAGGATTAAGTCTTGATTGAGTTCACCATCCATGACAAACCCTAATTGACCTAATCGGGTGATTAAGTCAATCATTGTCAATACGTGGGTTTGTACAGATGAACCCTCACTCATCCGCACATGGAACAACTGCTTCAATATCTCGTATCGAGCAGCCCTACTTTGCTCTCCATATAGCTCCTTTAGGTTAAGCAATATGGACTGAGGTTCCATACCTTCATATTGCCTCTGAAGCTCGTTGCTCATCGAGGCTAACATGATGCACCTGACAGTTGTACTATCATTTTGCCACATTCTGTGTGTGACAATTTTCTCCTCTGATGCATCTTCTCCGATTGGCTCAGGATCCGGAGAATCCAAAATATAATAAAGTTTTTCTTGAGTAAAAATTATTCTCAGGTTTCTCAACCAGTCCACATAATTGGGACCGGTTAACTTGTTGGCATCTAAAATGCCCTGCAGTGATAAATTTGAAGCCATAATGTAAATATCCTATATTTAATTAAAGAACAATATCATCAAACCACCTAAGATGACATTCATTATTAGATAAGGACTTTTATATCTACTTATGTCTCCCACTATTTTTTTCGAATACCAAAACCCTCAATCTATGGTAAGTGAGAAACCTCACTAGTTTCTTTAGTGGGGTTGAGATCCTAATTCCTCATGAGTGCCTTGTGTGTACACAACAAACACTTATGAGTTCAAAGGTAGGACTTCCTTTCCAATTGCAATCCATGCAATTCTCAACTAAAACTTGCCTCTAAGACACTTATAGCCTTGTGTGTGCACAACAAACTATAATGTCTTAGTCTAGTCGGACCCTTCATTTCTATATAGCCATGATTGAATAATGTTGCCCTTGTGTGTACACAACAAAGCAATAATTTCAATCATGTTATAAAGCACTAAGTGCACCAAGACAAATTTTATATCAAACCCTAAAATAGGCCTTGTGTATACACAACAAACCTACTATAGTGTTGACATAAATTTTGCTTAGCATGAAGGAAGGCAAATTATAGTATTCTTAATCAATTAGCATTCTCAAAATAAGGTTTAGATATAACCAAATTGGCCAGGTGAGTGGGAGGGGTGAGGGGGTCCCCCCGTTGCTTTCCTTAGACACCAATTAAATTGGTCAGGTCAGACAACGGAACCAATTAAAAACCTCAATCCCTTTACCTTCCCAAAACCACTTGCGTAGACACCAATTGGTTGATCAAACCCTAATCGGTTTTGCATCATGACTAAGTTTATACTAAGACTAAATATGATTTTAAATGAGGGATTTGATGGTCTCGAACACATCCTAAGCAATGTTCATAACATCAAGCATAAACATAAGCATATCAATCTAGCATATGCAAAAATATGATTATCCATCAAGCATATTTATGTTAATATGCAAAGCATAGCATGATTTTTTAATTCTCCGTTTACCTCACTTATTCATGGGATATGGCCATAGTGGCACCCCTACATGCCATAAGAGATCCCATTGAATGGGAAGAGAGAGCCTTTAAACCTACTTAACCCCTATGATCAGACAGCCATGGTGACTAACCCAATCCTAAACAGTTACTAGGATAAGACATGTTATTAAGATGCATTTGATTAGCAATATGCATAATAACATATTGAAATAATAACATGCTCTTTTCATGATAATATATACTATCATATATAGATTAGGGTTTAAGAATAATAGCCCCTAATCCAATGGCAAACATCATACTATGATTATTTTGCATAACCATATAGCATTCCATTGAACCCTAAGTAATGGCATGCATCAAAAACTATGATCAAACTAGCTATCTAATAAGCATTTGATCATACAAATGATAATTAATTAAATGAACTAAGGGTTGCTCTGATACCACTGATGGGATTTCTAGGAGCCTAGGTGATCATGCAACTTGCGGAAGTGAATTTTAAAACAAAATTCATGCATGAACACCTTAACCGGCTAGAAGAAACCCTATTCCCGGATCCCCTTAGACATTACCAACTAATGAATCATAAATGAAGTACAAGGAACATACCTGGAACACTGTATACCAACTATTTCCACAAGGCTCACAAGTGCAAGCCCTCCAACGGTGATCTACACGAGAATTGTACCAAGGAAGAATTCCTTCTTGAAGTTGCTTGCTCGAGCAGGACTCTTTCAGCAGCCTTTGGATTTTTTTTGACCACTATAAGACACCCTGTCCCACTATAAGGCACTATGAACACTCTCCTAAACCACTCTTGGTTTTAGGACAACTCTTCTCTAGGACCCCTTAGGCTTATGTCCTAAAACAAAGCCTTGTCCTAGTAGAAAGGACCTTGTCTTAACAAGACAAGTATTGTCTTAAAGAAAGGAGGAGGGAGAAAGAGACAGAGAGAGACACTCAGACAAAAACTTTTGGTGAAATTGGACTCCTATTTCAGATGGCTGAACAACTAGTTTCTCATTTCACTATACACCCTTAAATAATGGTTTAAGAGGCGTGAAAAGCATCCCAATTTCTCTTATTATATATATCTTTTCATATGTGATAAGCCTCTTTAGGATTCAGGAGTCTTATCTGAGTCCTTCTAATTTTCAGATGAAATCCCCTCATGCCATATGGCATGTACCGATTAAGAAGAAGGAAAGAAGGCATCTTTTCAGATCTTAAAACCATAAAAGAAAAAGAAACATGAGAGCAGAAGGACTCTGCCTTAGAACCGTGCGCAGATGAAGAGACACGACTCTTCATCTACGAACTTCTATCCCATTTCACGTCGTTCCTCTCAATTCAAAAAAAAAACTTCTTTGACCGGTCATTCAAAAATCAAAGGGCATGGAGATGATCTGAAGAGGCATCCCAAATGAGAAACTCCTAGAGTTTCATATGCAGAAGGACTCTCAGTCCTTCTGCACATGCTCTCTTTCTCCTGCATGCACCAAGAGGTGGCAAGAGTCCAAGCACCTTGGACTCTTCTCCAAACCAGGTTCAAGTTGAAATAAAACCAGATTAAAGTCTGGTTTAGGCTGCCCCACTTAGGACTCAACCTAATGTATGTTTCCCTCATTTAGGTTAGTCCAATTAACAAGCAACTAGACCCAAATCAATTGGGTTAGGAATTGGGTTAGCCTACACATGCTAGTGTGTAATATGGCTAACCAATTAGGATGCCATGACCCTAATTAAACCATGTATGACTTCCTTGGCCAACTCCCTAATGTGTGTGACCCTTTGGGTTCCACATTTAGCTAGAAGTAGGTTTAGGTTTGAGCCGATTCGATCCAATCAAACCCGATTGACCTAATTAGGTCAAATTGGCTTACTAATTGTCTAATTCGAATCATTCATAAAATTGACTCATGAAACCAATCCAATTGGTTCATAAAAATCTACAAGACAAGATTGACATCTAGCAACATGTCATACCTACCCGGAAAATGAAAAATTTGGTAGAAATTATCAAAGCACCCTTCAGTAGTAAGTTACCATGTAATTCAATCTTTCAATCTCCCATTATCCCGATTAAGTGATGGGTATGGATATATGTCAAACCCTAATACTTAGTCATATCGAATCTCAGCTCGATCATGAGGACTCAGCTGATGATTGATTAGAAACCACTTCTAATCTTATCTTGCTTTGATCAAAGGCTCCTTGAGTCACTCATCGAAGAGATTATATGGGATAACAATTCCTCTTACCAGGAATAATCGATTCCTTGTTGGTCCACTCGCATCCTTCATACACCTCCCACCATACTCAAAACACCCCATACATGACTCGATGTTATGAATGAGTATGAACCAAAACATGGCTTAGTGTGTGATACGAGATGACTCTAAGAATGATAAATATATAGGAAAAATAGTAAACTAATTTTTTATGATTTTTATAATTTAGGTTTGTAGGCTAAATTTTAAAAGTAAAGTAAAGACTAGCAGGTAATCAGCAATTCTAAGAATCATCATGTTCGCAAAAAACTCATGCAAGATAATAAGTAGCCAGGACCCGAGAGTTGAGAAACTCCCGGATTAGGATAGCTTATCTTCATCAAATCAGAAATTAAAAGAAGGGAAGGATGTTACCAATCAGTGATTTGAAGAATCTACAATTGAAGGGGTCACACAGCGCTCAGATTGATGCCTGGGAGACGAAGCTCGGTTCCCTTGATTAGATGGCTGATTTGGACGGTCCTGGAAGCAAGAGGGGCCTCCTCTAAGGAGGGGAACACCTTGGGGATCCTGCAAAACATCAAGGGTCAATCAAAATAGCAATTAAATAAAGAAAAAAACTAGGGTTTAGGAAGAATCAGGTTAGGGTTTAGAAGCTGGGCAGCAAGCAAGCAAATGAAGATGTTGATCTGGGGCATCTTCAAGGCTGCTCTTTAAGGACGTGGCTGAATTATACCTTGGTTCTGGGCCCAAAACAACCATCAGCATACTGACCTAAGCCTAATTAAAATTGATTAGACCTAATTTTTCATAGAGGGCTAGGTGACACCCAACAGGTCGGTTTGAGCTGTGTGGGCCAACTAGTACATTTAGTCATGTGGCTATTACTAAAATCTAGTGTCTAAGGCTGAGGGTCCAGAGTCAAATGACCTAAGTGGTGTTGTGGTTTTTAATTGGGTCCCTGCAAAAGCAAGGGGGCCTCCCACACTCCCACCCTCTACCTGGCCAGAGGAAGGATTAGCTATTGGGTTAGGTGTAAGTTGAGCTGACCCACCCTGCTTTGGCTCTAGGTCTAGGAAATCCTAGATTGTACTAGCCTTTTTTCTTTTTGCATGCTTAGCTGCACCATTCCATTTTGATTGATTATTTGTTGCATGACCACTAGACTAGGAACCCAATACCAAAAGTCTAAACCCAACCTAGCTCAACCATGGAACCCAATCTAAAAGCCCTTATAAGATCCATGAGTGAACATATGAACCAAGTGAATACACAGATGAACCAGATGAACCTCAAACAGGACCAAATGAACTGTAGGTTTGACCAATTCGACACCCAAACCCAAGATGACCCAAATGAACAATATGTTTAATTAGATGATTCATGGGTCTGGCTAGATAGGAGACCAAGTGGGAACCCTAGACAAGACCCATAGAGTTGAACCCTTACCCTATGAGCCCCAGGAACCCATAATCCCTGGATATGAACCCAGTAGTAAACTACTATCCTCCAGTTTACCTGAACCCCATAGTATTAGTATCCCTAAAGATGAACCTAGTATTAGTCAGGAACACCTTAGCCAACCTACCCCTGTCATCCCAGTCATTAGTCATCCTTCTCTGTTGACCCTATAAGTGATTTTGATGATAACCAAACATTGGAGCATGCACATATTTTTCTAACTCTTCAAGTGGTTTACAAGTTTTTGTAGGATGAATTCTTTGTTCAAACATCAACTCTTACATTTATACTTCTTATTTTGAGTTGTGTTTTAATCAGATTTTGTAAAGAAGAATCCAAAGAAAAAGCTAAGAAAAATCATGTAAAAGGGTTACTTCTATGTGAGTTGTGCTTTAAATTTATTTTGAGTTGGTTTGTATGAAAAGTTTGAGTGTTGGTGAGAGTGTTCTCAAGTCTATTTGTAAAAATCTTGAAGAAGTCACTTGAGTTAACCCAGTCTGAAAAAGAGCTGACTCTACCTCATGGCACGCACCAAGGATTCTGGTACACAGCAATCCGAGCCGACTCAAGTAGAACCGAGCCGACTCATCCAGAGTCCATTTCTATTAATTTTTGAGAACAGCCAGGCGAGTCGACCCCAACCAGATTGAGCTGACTCTGCCAGAATAAATTTTGAAGACTTGAAGAAGTGAGCTGACCCGATCTACAATGAGTCGACTCCTCCAGAGTAAAGTTTTCTGATTCTGAGAAGAAGAGTCGACCCAAATTCAAGCGAGCCGACCCCTCAAGTTCAATAATTTCAACGATGGAAGTTTGAGCCGACCCGAGCTATCAAGAGCTGACTTGTCTAGAGTAAAGTTTTTATACCCTGAGATAGAGAGAAAACCCTACTGAAGAAATGGTGACTCAACCTATCGACTTGAAGGATCCGATCCAATTCGAAGAAACCGAGCTGACTCGAATATCATTTCTAGGTACATAACGGCTAGTTCCAGAATTTTTTTTTGAATGCAAAAAGGTGCTCCAACGATCAAATGTCACATCTCAATGGTCTACAATGTCTCAAACTGCCTTGGAGTGATGGAAGACCATATATTTGAGGGATTTAAACTTCCAAAAAATAAGAGTAAAAAAAGATCCTGGGCTGGAATATACCTGGAATCTTGGTTCTTTATGGACCTGGGCCTTGCATTCACTTGGGCTGGGATGCAGGTGGATCTCTGGAATCATGGATGCCCTGCTTTGAGAATATGCTCTGGTATTTGGGGAGGAATCTGGGCATCTAGAAGGAATCAGGATTTCTGGAAAGCATTTTGGATCCTAGGATGTTATACAATATCCAACAAGCTGATGTAGCGGCCTCTGACTCCTGGATGTGGCATGGTGGAACTCCAAAATAGGGTAACCTCCTCTCTTGTACAAAAATTGGACTCATACTGGACTCAAAACTGAAGTACAGGACTCGATACTGACTAGGTTGAGGGTTGAGATAAATCAACTAACCTCAACTTATTACAGGACTCAATCTTAATTGATTACAAAATTTTCAAAACTTTGACACATGACTAATTAAACCATATGGAATTCAGTGATCTGTGTCTAATCCTGGTGTCCCCACTAGTGTGGACAAGAAATCATGGTGACCTCAGGTCTAAAAATCACATGCACAACTCCTACTTTGAGACCTATCTTTTGACAAGCAATAAGACTTTCATAAGATAGTCCCGGTGCGGATCAGTTCAGTGTACTCATATCTTGATGAGCACCCTTATCCTTGTATTAGTGTCTTTACACAAGTGGCTATGAGACCAACCGCCATCATTAATTGAGCATACATAGGATAAGCTAGTCTTACTGGATTCATCGACCCCCGAATCGATGGTCCATTGACCAGGAACATTTCGATTAGGATTTATAGGAACTTAGGTCTCACTATTATGATCTTCATCATAACCCTAGTTCCATTGCCCTAATCTATGAGGTTCATCATAATCCACAAATAAGATACAATAGTATATGATGAAAATAAATGCCTTTATTAATATAATATCATACAAGAGTCGAAAGATTATAAAAATGCCCTTACAATGATTGGCTTTTAGGGCACTTTTCTTTCACAAAGTTGGTGCCAAGATGTGGATTGATGAGGTGTCATGATGAAGGGCCAAAGATTACTTCATGGATTGCCCTGATTACTGGAATCTAGAGTCTAATGATGTGGGCTCCTGCAGGATGGTGGACTCTTTAGTTTGGATAGAAGAAAATTCAAGAGTTTTTATAGGATTCTTGAGTTCTCTAATCTTGAGCAACTGGGAACCTGTTTGATCAAAATACTTAGGTAAAGAACCATTGAATCTCTTTCACTGTGGGCAATCAACTAGGCTTGAAACTCTTAGAAGTTGGCGTGAAAGAGAGGAAGAGATGCTTGGCCGACTCCTTAAAATTTTTTGGCATGAATTACCTGAGTGGGGGTGCCAATTTGGAGAGTCCTTCTCATTTACACATCTTAAAATTAAGTGGCGCCAATTCTTGTTTTCATTTAAGACATGGCATGTGGGATGTCCAAACATAAGTGACATGCCATGTGATAATGTCCTGGGTGATGTGGCGAGTGATGTCCAAAAGTCATGTGATGTTATCCAAATTCTTGAATAAGGTGGCACCAAAAAGTGGTTGCATTTGACAAGTGACTTGGGCTAGCACATGGAGTCACATGGCTTATCTTAAGCTAGCACATGGGTCTTGATTTGAGTGCACATGAAATCACATGGGTCTTTAATTAGGTCTCCCTTGTATTATAGGACTCAATAACTAACTAATCACATGATTTAACCAACTAAAAACCAACTCTAAGCCAAACTTGATCAAATTGATCAAAAGGTATAACCTCATGCAATAAAAAAGAATAAATTTGGTAAACAGGATTTGGTCCAATAGGGTTTGATACAACTGATAAATGAGGTTTTTATACAAACCCTAATTGGTAGAAAAGGCTAACTGACACTGGACCATTTATAACCCAATTAAAATTGGAGTTTTTTATAGACTTAATTTTGGGTCCAGGGTTTTGATAGGGACTCAATTTTAGGATTTAGGACTAAACCCAGCTAAGCTAAAATAACAAAAATTAAAAATAAAATATTTACAGTTAGTAAAAGTGGTTGATTTCAGGGATTTATTCACAGGTGATCTATAGGGATGTGGGTTCAACCTGTCGATATTTTCTAGCCCTGGTGTCCACACCAATTCTTCCAGGGTGGGAGAAACTCGACCCTGTCGAGTATGGGTCAACATCGCTATGATAGTGCTCTAGTAAGTCTGGGTCAACTCTGTGCAAGTCCTCTATGGTGATCCAAGAATCATCAATCTTGGGTCATCCTTGCCAACGAACCTGATATCGCTGATAATCTTTGTCCTGAGTAGCGATAATCTTGTTATTCAAGATTTGCTCGATCCTGTCTCTCTGGGCTGGTAGTATGGCAGGTGGACACACATGGATTGGCTCACTCTCAAGGATTGGATCCGGCCCAAATGGCTTATTAGGAATCAACGTTGGCTCCCTGTACTCAATAAGGTCTGAAATGTTGAAAGTAGGACTAATACCTAGTTTAGGTGGTAATTCAAGCACGTAGGCATTAGATCAAATTTTTCTAATTACTTTGAATGATCCACTACTACGGGCACATAACCTTTTCGTGGATCCAGGTGGAAACCGTTCAAGTCATAGTCTAACCATGACAAAGTCTCCTTCATTGAATTCTTTGAATCTTTTTCTCTTTTTTTTTTTTCCATTGATATGCATGTAAATGACTAATAACTATACCTAATGGACTACAGACTCGACTAAACCCTAAACTACAATTTAGTTTGACCCTTGGTTGGTGGATGACATGCAGATGAGAATGGTGCATGGACTTCTACTAAATGCCATAGAGTCTGCCAAAAATAGGTAGCAAATTGAATGTGCTCAAAGAACTTATGCAACCTACTAATTTCAACAAAATGTAATTGGGTGGCTCTAAAAGGAATGGAAACTTCAGGGAAGGGTAGGAAATAAGAAGTGGATTCGGGGATGACTTGGTAGGGTAGGAAATAAGAAAAGGGCTCATGGATTAGTCCTAGACTAACGGGGTTGACCTTAAGGGTTGGACATTGATTCATACCTATAGGGAATAAAGGGTCAGCCTGAAGAAAGGATGAGTCAAGAATTTCAGAAAAAAGATCTTCAATGGGGACTGATGGAGTGAATTCTTTCTAAAGTTGCTGGTTTGAAAAAATCAAGTCCTCATTAATTACTTCAAGACTAAGCTCTATAGCTTGACCCTTTTCTAGGGTCTCCTCAGGTAAGGTCCTAGCAATAGGGTTAGGCTCCTCATGAGTCTCTTTTTCTAAGGATCCTACTAGTATAGTTTCAGTCAGGGTGTAGTCATGGTCAACTAACTCTAGGCTAGTTTCAGTCTAGGTTCCTATCAGGTCAGCTAATTCTAGGTCAGCCATATGTATTTCCTTTTCTCCCTCATAGTCATCACTAAGTTCATATCAGCTTCATACACTTCCATTGCAATGTCATCCTGGTGAACCAATAGGGTAGTAAAAGTAGGTCGGTTAAAGAAAAATTGGCTAGGATCTTGACTAGTAGGGGTGGGTTGGCTCGGATTAGGGTTGAGTCGACTTGGGTGAGAATTGGGTCGACTCAGGTGGACTTTACTAGATCATAATTTTTGATAAGGAGACTAATCCTAATGGGTTCAGGCCAACTAAGTGAAACCTAACTAGCACTAGGTTGATACCTAGGGGTTTTGGGTTCCTTGGGCTCATAGGATATGGACTCAAAGTTATAGGTCTTGGATCTGGATTTGTAGGAGCTGGGTTCAAAGAATCTGGGTGCATAGGAACTAGGTTCATATGATCTAGGTAGGTACTTTTCCCTAAGTTTAAGTTTTATATCACTCCAGGTAGTTTTGGGTATGTCTCTTCTTCGTCTGATCATTCTTTCAACATCATCCCAATGAATTATAGCCTGGCATACTAACTTAAGCTTAGCAATTTTAAACTTTCTTTCATCAGAAACTAGTTCCCTCTCAAAATATAGATCCATACTGATGCGGGATGACTCTAAGAATTGCTAAACATGCATGAAAATAGTAAACTATTTTTTTTATGATTTTTATAATTTAGATTTGTAGGCTAAATTTCTAAAATAAAATAAGAACTAGCATAAGGAGTAGCAATGCAAAGAGTCATCGTATCGTGGGCAAACTCATGCAAAATAATAAATTACCAGGATCCAAAAGTTGAGAAACTCCTGGATTAGGATAGCTTATCTTCATCAAATCAGAAATTAAAAGAAGGGAAGGATGTTACCAATCAGTGATTTGAAGAACTTCCGATGAAGAGATCACACAGCACTCTGTTTGGAGTCTGGATGATTGAGCTTGGTTCCCTTGATTAGATGGCTGATTTGGATGGTCCTGGAGGCAAGGAAAGCCTTCTCTGGGAAGGTGAAACACCTCGAAGATCCTACAAAACATCAAGGGTCAATCAAAATAGCAAGTAAGAAAAAGAAAGGAAACTAGGTTTAGAAGGAATCAGGTTAATGATTAGAAGCTAGGTTGTTTGAAGCTTGTTGAAGAGCTCCTTGCTTGGCGGCCTAAGGCACTCTTTCTTGGACGTGTGAAGGCTTGGATGGTAGTGAGTTAGGGCATGGAAGGATGCTAGGGCAGCAACGAATTTAGCCAAGCACAAGAACACAAACACAAACCAAAGAACAAAAGCAAAATAACACAAGCTCACAAGCTCAAATAAATTTACCAGGGTTTTGATATCATGAATAAAAATTGCTTACAAGAGGGGGAGGGGTGGGGTATTTATAGAGTTCCCATGTCCTCTAACTAGGGTTACACACTTGGGTTATAAGTCCTCTCCTAGCTAGGTTAGAACAACAAATCTTAGAACAATTAGGAGCATAAGTCCCAACTAGGTTAGGATTTGACCTAGTCTTCTCCTTCTCCCTTCATGCTTTGACAATTCCACTCAAGGACACCTCTTGGACTTGGTCAACACTTCAAGGATGCCTAGGAGGGCCTGTCAGGCTTCTAGGGGCAGCAAGGGTCTAGCCCAAAGGGGCTTGGGTGCATGGGCTTGGGCCTCTGGAAGCTGGGATGGCCTGGTAGCCTGGTAACAGGAATATTCCATAGAATATTGCTTCTTTAGGGCTTAGGCTTGGTGCCTGGGCTTGATTTCTTTGAGCTAGGATGCAGGTGGGCCTTTGGAATCATGGATGCCCTGGTTTAGGAATATGCTCTAGCACTTGGAAGGGAATCTGGGCATCTTGAGGGCATCTGGAAGGAATCAGGATTTCTGGAAGCATCTTGGATCCTGGGTTGTCACACAAAATTCACTGGGCTGATGTAATGGCCTCTGACTCCTGGATGTGGCCTAGTGGAACTCCAAAATAGGGTGACCTCCTCTCTTGTACAAAAATTGGGCTCATACTGGACTCATAATTGATGTACATGATCAAAATACTAACTAGGTTTTGGGTTTAGACAAATCAACTAACATCAACTTATTACATGACTCAATCTTAATTAATTACAAAATTTTCAAAACTTTGACACATGACTAATTAAACCATATGGGATCCAGAGATCTGTGTTTGATCTTAGTATCCCCACCAATTCTCCCGGGGTGGGAGGAACTCGACCCCGTCGAGTATGGGTCAATTTGGCTCAAGGAGGGTCTGGGTTGAGGCACTACAGATCTACACCAGCGTTCCACAAGTCCTCAGATTTTGGCTGACCTTGCCACCATACCAAATACCACTAACAGTGTCTATTCCAGGTGCTGATAGCTTGATCATCCAAAGTTCTCTCAATCTTTACCTCACCAAAAGGCCAAATTATGTGGTCGCTCTGGGGTGGGTTCACTCACAAAGAAAGGGTGTGGCTCAAGGGGCTCGTTGGGTATCACTGCTGGCTCCCTAGACTTTACAAAGTCTGAGATGGTGAAGGTGGAGCTACTACCTAAATCAGGTGATATCTCAGGCACATAGGCATTGGGTCCACTATTATTCATTATTTTAGATGGGCTAGCTTCGTGAGTAGAAAATTCTTTAACAGTCACATATTCTTCTACATAAAAATCTTTATCTCTCTTTTGGGAATTAGCCAAGTTGTTATTTAGTTCATTAGTTATGTTCAACTCTTGACTAATTTCATGATGCATATGCTGTGCAGAGGTAAGTGTAGGTGCAGACATACAGATTGAGTCTATGGACTCACATTCAGATGTTGTTTCATTACATACACCTATTTCTTTTGGTTGTTCTTGAGGGATTTGATCCTGGGCTTCCTCTATGAACAACTCTTGTAAATTATTAGTTTCACCCATAAAGTTTGATCCTGGCTTGCTTACTTCTTCAATTATTAAAGTGGGTTCAGGATCAATTCTCATGAATTCCTTAGTGGGTTCAGAAGGGTCTACCTCTAATTCTTTAGCCTTAATTAGATTTACTCTTGGTTTTGCTCTAAGGCTACTAGAATTTCTTGAATTCCTATGCTGAGTGGGGTAAATCACAAACTTCTTCCCATGATGATGAAAGGTACAGATGTTGGTTCGACCAGATAGGATGGCATCATGATCATATAGCCATGGTCGACCTAGAATGACACTACTAACCTTCATGGGAAAGACATCACACCAAATCTCTTCTTTATATGATTGCAATTTAATTAAGATTTGGCACCTAGACTTGATTGGCATAGAGGTGGAATCTATCCATGATACTGTATAGGGGTTGGGGTGTGGAACTAGGGTCAAGCCTAAAGATTTAACTATCTCAATAGCAATGGCATTGACACAACTACCACTATCCATCATAATCTTACATACTTTATTCCCAATCTTAACAAAAGTTTGTAGGATGCTAGTCCTACACCAATCTTCCTCAGGTTGGGTTTGGGTTAAAGTATATCTAATTACCCCTACTTGATCAAATTCCTCCTCATCTCCTTCATATTCCTCTATCAAGTCTGGTTCAGCCTCATAAACTTCTTCTTCTACATCCTCATTATTGGGTTCAGGCTCTTATTCCTTTAGCTCCCCTATGTGTAATGACCTGGTGGGACACTGGCTAGCATGTGACCTACCTTATTACATCTAAAACAAGCATTGGGGATGGGGCTTGGGGCTTTTTAAAACATGGGTGCCTTATCCTTATCGATTCTAGCAGGTGCAGAATTACTAGAACTAGTTGGACTCGAACTCGAGTTAGGTCGAGATGGGTTAGGGTTGGGTCGGTTTGGCTTGGGATTGAATTGGATTGGATTAGGGTTGGGTCGGACTGGGTTAGGGTTCGGCCTAACTGGGTTGGAGTTAAATCGATGTGGGTTGGGGTTGGGATCTGGTCTACCCTGGTATACCTGGTTTGGATTTGACTTTGGAAATGAGGTATTATTCCTAGCAGGTTCAGATTTTTGATAGGTAGGTCCTGGGTGGAGTTGTTCATAATGTCTAGCTATTTGATAGGCATGTTCCAAATCTTGGGCCTCTCTCATGTATAGTTCTCTGTGGATATCTTCTCTTAATCCAATTCTAAACCTGGACAGGGTTTGGTCTTTAGACTCGGATATATTGCACCTAACAACAAACTCATCAAATTCAGCAATATACTCTGACACTGATCTATTACCTTGATGAATTTTGTTCCATTGGTCTAAGAGTTGTTGATCATAGGATACTGGTAGGTATTTCTCCTTGAGTTGCAATTTCATTTCTTGCTAAGTAGCTATGGGTGGAAGGTCTCGTTGTCTCCTAGTTCGCTCAAGATTAGCCCAATGTAATCTAGCTTGATGAATCAACCTCATCTTGGTAAATTTATATTTCATCCCTTCACTCATTTCATACCATTCAAAATAATAATCCATATCATCTACCCAATCTACATAGACCTTTTGTTCAAGACTTCCATCAAAGATGGGTGCTTCTATCCTAATATTCCTCATGGCCCTTTCATCTCGATCATGGACTTCATGTTGGGGCCTTCTATGGTTTTGGTCTTGGATAGGGTCAGGGTTGTGGACTTCCCTATGGTTGGGCTCTTGATATGGTTCCTGATGGTTAGGCTCTACAAAGGATCCTGAGTCTGGGTTCTACTAGGGTTGGGTTCCATGAATTGAACCTGGGTTTGGGTTCTCCTGGGGTTGAGTTCTATAACTTGATCTTGATTTAAGGTTCCCCTAGGGTATTGAGAGGTGGAACAAGATGGGTCAGGATTAGGTTCAGCATTGGAGTCTTGGGTTTTCTCTATAGTCTCTAGTCGATTCTCTACTTGGTTTAATCTAGTGGTTAATTGGCCGATCCTAGTGATTGTTTGGTTGTTTGCTTGGGTTATCTAGTCAAATCGTTGGTCTATTTAGTTGAATCTATGGTTTATTTGGTTCATTTGGGTCTGGGATTGATCAAACCTAGTGTTTATCTTAGCAAACTAATTTTGGGTTTGGGTGTTGGCTTGGTTCATTTGGATAGTTAACTGGGCAAGCTGGTTCATGATGGCTTCAAATTGGGATCCATGGCTAAGTCGGTTTGGGATTTAGTCTTATGGTATTGGGTTCCTAATCAAGTGGTCATGCAACAAGTCAAACAATCAAAGTGGAATGATGCAGCCAAGCATGCAAAAGAAAAAAGTTAGTACAATCTAGGGCTTGCTAGACCTAGAGTCAAAACTGAATGGGTTAGCTTAACTTACACTTAATCCAGTAGCTAATCCTTCCTCTAACCAGGTAGAGGGTGGGAGTGTGGGAGGCCTCCCTTGCTTTCATAGGGATCCAATTATAATCCACAATACCACTTAGGTCGTTTGACTCTGGACCCTTAGCCTTAGACACCATATTTCAATAATAGCCACAGGATTAAATGCACTAGTTGGCCCATACAATTTGGACCCGACTTATTGGGTGTCACCTAGCCCACTAGGGCAAATTAAGTCTAATCAATTTTAATTAAGACTTGGGTAGAAATGCTGAGTGGTTGTTTTGGGCCCAGGACAGGTTATGACCTCCTACCTTGATGTTATATTGATTTCCCTTAAGATTAGATTAGAGAGATGATGGCATTCAATGGTCCTGATGCAATCTAAAACAATCAGAAAAATAAAAATATTTTATGTATATTTTATGGAATGACAAATTAGGTTTAGGTTGATTAGGTTAGCAATCAAATTGGGCTTGGGATTGGGGTGTGTGGAAGTTGGTTAGGTTTGGTTGAGTCAAGTGTGCATAATTAATAGAACTCTAAAAATTAGGATTTCAAATGATACAGGTTTTGACACAGATATAGATGCAGAAAAAAATCAAAAAAACTCTAGGACAGAGGATAGATGGTAATGATGAACTCTACTAAATTTCATGCAGAAAAAAATCAAATGATGATGCAAATCCTAGGGTTTTGTGGACCGCTGCAGAAATTTTTAGGATTCTGTTAGGGTTTCTAATATACCAAATTTTAATGATTTAGATTTTTTGTAAAATTAATTAAAAATTTTTATAAAACATAGGACATAACAGAAAACAATTCATGCAAATTTCATAGGAAAATAAAATTCCTAGATGGTCAAAATTAGATGCAAAACAGACACCTAATGCAGTGGACAAGATGCAGAAATTAGGGTTTGTGAATGCAAAGTAGATAAAAACTATCCTAAACCTGTTCTGATACCAAACTGATGCGGGATGACTCTAAGAATTACTAAACATGTATGAAAATAGTAAACTAATTTTTTTGTGATTTTTATAATTTAGATTTGTAAGCTAAATTCTTAAAAGAAAATAAGAACTAACATAAGGAGTAGCAATGCAAAGAATTATCATATCGCAGGCAAATCATGCAAATAATAAATTACCAGGATCCGAAAGTTGAGAAACTCTCGGATTAGAATAGCTTATATTCATCAAATCAAAAATTAAAAGAAGGGAAGGATGTTACCAATCAGTGATTTGAAGAACTTCCGATAAAGAGATCATACAGCACTCTAATTGGAGTCTAGATGATGAAGCTCGGTTCCCTTAATTAGATGGCTAATTTGGACGGTCCTGGAGGCAAGGAAAGCCTCCTCTGAGGAGGTGAAACACCTCGGGGATCCTACAAAATGTCAAGGGTCAATCAAAACAACAAGTAAAAAAAAGAAAGGAAACTAGGTTTAGAAAGAATCAGGTTAGGGATTAGAAGCTAGGCTGTTCGAAGCTTTTTGAAGAGCTCCCTACTTGGCGGCCTAGGGCACTACTCCTTCTTGGATGTGTGAAGGCTTGGATGGTAGTGAGTTAGGGTGTCGAAGGATGCTAGGGTAGCAATGAATTCGGTCAAGCACAAGAACACAAACACAAACCAAAGAACAAAAGCAAAATAACACAAGCTTGCAAGCTTAAATAAATTTACCAGGATTTTGATATCATGAATAAAAATTGCTTACAAGAGGGGGAGGGGTGGGATATTTATAGAGTTCCCATGTCCTCTAACTAGGGTTACACACTTGGGTTACAAGTCCTCTCCTAGCTAGGTTAGAAAAATAAATCTTAAAATAATTAGGAGTATAAGTCCCAACTAGGTTAGGATTTGACCTAGTCTTCTCCTTCTCCCTTCATGCTTTGACTATTCCACTCAAGGACACCTCTTGAACTTGGTCAACACTTCAAGGATGCCTAGGAGGGCGTGTTGGGCTTCTAGGGGCAACAAGGGGCTGGCCCAAAGGGGCTTGGGTGCATGGGCTTGGGCCTTTGGAAGCTGGGGTGGCCTGGTAGCCTGGTAGCAGCAATATTCCATGGAATCTTGCTTCTTTAGGGCTTGGGCTTGGTGCCTGGGCTTGATTTCTTTAGGCTAGGATGTAGGTGGACCTCTGGAGTCATAGATTACCTAGTTTATGAATATGCTCTAGCACCTAGAAGGGAATCTGGCATTTGGAGGGCATCTGGAATGAATCAGGGTTTCTGGAAGCATCTTGGATCCTGGGTTGTCATACAAAATCCACTAGGTTGATGTAGTGGCCTCTAACTCCTGGATGTGGCTTGGTGGAACTTCAAAATAGGGTGACCTCTTCTCTTGTACAAAAATTGGGCTCATACTGCACTCATAATTGATGTACAGGACTTAAAATACTGACTAGGTTGAGGGTTGTGACAAATCAACTAACCTCAACTTATTACAAGACTCAATCTTAATTGATTACAAAATTTTCAAAACTTTGACACATGACTAATTAAACCATATGAGATCTAGGGATCTGTGTCTGATCCTGGTGTCCCCACCATATACCTTTTTCCTGATCATGATAATCCTCAAGAACAAGATCACCACCAAAGATAGGTGCTTCTAACCTAATGTACCTAGTGGCTCTTTCATCCTAGTCTATGAAATCATAATTGGGTCTCCTTGCACTAAGATCCCAGATTGGGTCATGGCGAGGGGCTATCCTAGGGCTGGGTTCTAGGAATGGGTCAGGGTATGGGATCTCAAGTTTAGGCTTAGTACGGGTCATAGAGGTTCTTTCAAGGGTTCCTAATTGTTCATTTAGTCGGTCAAACCTATTATTCATTTAGGCACATTGTTCAGTCATGAACCTAAGGAAGGTCTCAAAATTGGGATCCATAATTAAATTGGGTTGGGTTTGGGTGAGACTATTGGTATGGAGTTCCAAATCTAGTAGCCATGCAATGCAATCATACAAGAAAATTGAACTAGAGTTTCTTAGACCTAGAGCTCAAGTAGAATGGGTCAGCTCAATTTACAACCAATTCAATAATTACCCTGTCCACTGGCCAGGTAAGAGGTGGGGTCATAGGAGGCTCCCCCTGCTTTCATAGTGATGTGGCATGCAAGGATGATTTTTAACTTAGAGGATTAATTATTGGGTTGAGCAATGAATCCTACTAGCATAAACAAATTCATTCATAAGAAAGTAAAGGATTCATATGAAAGAAAACTAGATAAGGGATAACTCAAACTAGGGCTTCTTGTTTAATCCAAGAAGAATGGACCTAATGGTTGGGGAACCATTCTAACTAGGGCGAAGACCATTCAAATATTCAAACCTAAGAATCAATAAAGGTTTACTTACCAATATTGAAGTCCCACACTTGTAATGGTGATCCAATTTCAATACTCTTGGATAGAACTTGAAACTATCATACCATGGGATGAAGACTTCCAGTTTAGATAGTACCAAAGGCAAGATTAACCTCCTCTTCAACTTGCAATCCTAGTGGATCCTAAAAGGGAAAGAAATTAGTGACTTAGAATGGCAAGAAGAGAAAAATGTAAGGGATTTAGGAAGTAGTGAAGTTGGTGGATTGGATGAAGTAGTAGGGAATCATAATGGCTGATTCGGTGCCTTAGTTGTGTGCTGATTGGAACTCCATTTGCTGAGCTTAGATGGCAACTCTTGAAGGATGAAGAATAGCACTTTGAGGTGTTGTAGAAAGCTTCCTTGGAGGATGAAGTAGGCCCCCTTGTAGCTTGAAAGTATTGGCTACGTGGTCGGTGGATGGCGAACACTTTGGTTGAAAGAAAATGGCAGCATCTTGGTATGGATTTGTGGTGGAATTTGGAAGTGGCTAGGTCGGCTTAAAAGGAAAGCTTTTGGGCCTTTCACCCTCTCCCTCTCGGAGGTCACTTGCTAAACACAAATGGAAGAAGAAATTTGGAAACTTTTATTCATCATCAATGTCTTTACAAGAGGCATTTGGAGGGCTATTTATAAGCCTCCAATTCAATTTGAAAATTCGAAATACAAGGAGAATTTCATGGGATGTTGCTAGCTATGTTGAAGGGGAGTTGAACCATGCTTAAGATGGGGAGAAAATGGTGGCCCTCTTTGAATTTGAATTCACTTCTTGGCCGCCCAAAGCTAGGTGAGGTGTCATACTTGGGTGTCTTCCATGTAGACTTTGAAAATGACATGGCCTCCAAGCTTGATGAAGTGGCGTCCACCTTGGTATGGTTGGTTGGAGTGTCTTGTGGTACTTAATCTTCAAGCGCTCTTGCCTTGATTTGAACCCAATTCAAACCCATCTTGGACTCAACTTAAAATTCAACTAGTTACAAGGTCAAATTGACCCAATTTGACTCAAAAGACCAAATTAACATGGACCTAATCCTGACTCAAACTTAATCAAAGAAATAAACTTTCCTATTTACAGGACTCATGTTCAATAAAATTGAAATACAGGACTCAAACTTAATCAAAGAAATAAACTTCCTTATTTACAGGACTCATGTTCAATTAAAGAAATAAAATTGAAACCAAAGGTAGACTAAACTTACTCCATTGAGATCCATAATAAATCTGGCTTGATTAGACTGGATTGAATTCTTTTTTGAGCTATGGTGCCTGCACCAATTCTCCTAGGGTGGGGAAGACTCGACCTTGTCGAGTATGGGTCACTCTGACTCTGATAGTACTCCAGTAAGTCTGGGTTGATTCATTATAGATCCTCCCAAGTGATCTACGAGTTTTCAGATTTCGGTCGACCTTGCCATTGCACCAAATAGCATTGATAGTCTTTTTTCATGGTAGTGATAATTTTGTCATCTAGAATTCTCTTAATTCAATCTCGCCACTCTGGTATAGTGGCTGGTGGACACTCGGGGGTAGGGTCACTCTCAATAGTAGGTTAGGCCCAAAAGGCTCACTAGGTATCAATATTAGTTCCTTATATTCTATTAAGTCTAAAACATTGAAGGTCGAGCTGATACTTAGGTCTGATGGTAGTTCCAATACATATGCATTAGGTCCAATTTTTTTTAGGATTTTGAATGGCCCTGCACCACGGGCATGTAATTTCTTCATGGTTCCTGGTGGGAACGTTCGGGTTTGAGTCTAACCATTATGAAGTCTTCTTCATAAAATTCTTTGAATTTCCTATGTGAATTAACCATACGCTTGTAGGTTTCATTGCTCATGTTGATTTTTTCACTGATTTCTTTATGCAAGTCCTTAATTTGCTATGTGTATGACTCAGCAGATTCAGAAATTTGTGCATGTGTAGGTAATATAATGAGATCTATAGGCTTCCTAGGTTTGTAACCATGGACCACCTCAAAAGGACTCTTTCTAGTATATCTATTGACTGAGCTGTTGTAAGCAAACTCAGCACGAGGGAGTAAGAGATCCCAATTTCCCATACTATCACTAACTAAACATCTTAGCGAATTTCCTAGACTCCGATTAACTACTTTAGTTTGGCCATCTGTTTGAGGATGGTAGGCTGTGGAGAACTTCAGTTTGGTTCCTAGCATATACCAAAGGGTTTTCCAAAAGTAACTAATGAACCTAACATCTCTATTTGACATAATGGTTTTAGGTAAACCATGTAGCCTAACCACTTCGTCAAGGAAAAGTTTATCCATTCTTCAAGCATCAAAGGATTGAGAACATGGGATGAAGTGAGCCATCTTAGAAAATTGATCAACTACAACGTAGATGTAATCATGTCTCCTTAAGGTCTTTGGGAGTCCTAGTACAAAGTCCATACTAAGATCCTACCATGGACAATCAAGAATTGGTAAAGGAGTGTACAAACCCATGTTCTACTTTTGCTGTTTGGCAATAGCACATGTCTGACATTGAGCCACAACTTGGGCTACATTCCTCTTGAGGCCAAGCTAAAAGAATTGGTCTTCTATCACTAGGATGGTTTATCTCTACCAAAATGACTTGCTAGGCCTCCAGCATGAACTTCCTAGATCAAAAACTCTCTAATAGAAGTTCAGGGGGCACACAACTGATTTCCATTGAAAAGGCATCCATCTAGGAGAGTATAATCACTATTTACACTAGATGGTCCTTATTGGAGGGATTGATAAATGTCACTAAAGTTTGGACACTTAGGGTACTCTTCTTTCAATCTATCAAACCCTACAACTTCAGTGCTAATTGAGGTCAAAAGCATGGATCGTTGGCTCAGTGCATCTGCAACCTTATTTTTAGTGCCAGCATGGTGTTTTAGAATAAAAGTATATGCTTGAATAAATTCTACCCATTTTCCGTGCCTAGGGTTCAATTTCTTTTAGGAATTAAGAAATCGTAAGGCTTCATGATCGGAATAAAGAACAAACTCTTGTGGTAGTAAATAGTGTCTCCAATACCTCAAAGCCTGAACTACCATGTATAATTCCCTATCATACGTTGAGTATCTCATTCTTGCCTCGTTCAACTTCTCACTAAAGAATGCCACTGGATGACTCTCTTGACTCAAGATTCCAATTCCTACTCCAGAGGCATCACAAGCAACCTCAAATACCTTTGAAAAGTCGGGTAGCCTCAAAATAGGTGCTTGTGTCATTCTTTTCTTGATTTCTAGGAAGGCTTTATCGACGGCTTTTGTCCATTCAAAGGTTTCCTTTCTAATGCAGTCGGTAATGGGGCCCACTATGGTACTGAATCCTCGAATAAATCTCCTATTAAAAGTAGCTAGACCATGGAAACTTCAGACATCATGGACACTTTTGGGTACCGGCCACTCAATTATGGACTTGACTTTTTTGGGGTCGGCAGACACCCCTTTAGTGGTGATAACAAATCCTAAAAAGATAACTCTATGGGTCATAAATTCATATTTCTTGTGGTTGGCATAGAGACTATCTTGTCTAAGGGCTTGTCAAACTTGCCTAAGATGGTCTAAGTAGTCTTCCTTCATTCTACTATAAATGAAAATGTCATCAAAATAGACCACTGCAAACTTCCCGATGAATGTCCTCAAAACTTGGGTCATAATCCTCATGAAGGTGCTAGGTGCATTGGACAGACCAAAAGGCATTACTACCCACTCATATAAGCCATCTTGGGTTCTTGAATGCGGTTTTCCATTCATCCCCGGGTCTAATTCTTACTTGATGATAGCCACTCTTAAGGTTGATTTTGGAGAAAATTTTGGCTCCGGCCATCATATCCAACATGTCATCCAAACGGGGAATAGGAAAATGATACTTAATGGTGATCTTATTTATGGCTCAGCTATCTATACACATTCTCCATGTACCATCTTTCTTAAGGGTCAGGAGGGCACGTACTGCACATGGGCTTAGGCTTTCTCTAATGAATCCCTATTGGAGAAGCTCTCCAACTTGACATTGTAACTTCACATGTTCTGTAGGATTCATCCTATAATGGGGAAGGTTCGGTAACGTGGATCCTTGGATCAAATCTGTGTCTTGTTAAATATCTCTCAAGGGTGGAAGGTGATTGGGAAGGTCTTCTGGAAATATGTCTTGAAACTCCTCTAAAAACCTTAACACTTTCTAGAGTTGTTCCTTATGGGGTTGGTCCTAAGCTTCTTTAGTTGTCAAAATCCAAACAGGGGAACCATTGCTAAGCTCTTGCTCCAATTGCTTATCACTGATCATGTTTATTCCTTATATCCTGTTCCCCAGGTGACTTGAATTTCTCTTAACATGATCCTTAGGTGGTGAAGAATTGATTACAATCTTCTTTCCATTATGAGTAAAAGAGCAAGAATTAGAGCGACCATAGAGTATAGCATCATGATCATACAACCATGGTCGACCTAATATGATGCTACTTACTCCCATGGGAAGAACATCGCACCAAACCTTTTCCTGGTATGACTGGATTTGGATTATGACTTGGCACCTAAATTTGATGGGAATCGAGGTTGAATCTATCCAGGATACCTTATATGGGTCGGGATGGGGTATAGTGGACAATCCTAAGTTCTTGACGGTGTTGGTTGAAATGGCATTGACACAACTACCACTATCTAAAATAATTTTGCATAATTTTTCTCATATCTTGATAAAAGTTTGTAGGATGCTAGTTCTACGCCAATCTTCTTGCTCCTTACCTTGGGTCAAGATACATCTCACAACTCCTAGAATTTCTGATGAGTCTATGATCTCTTCATCCCCTTCGTACTCATCAGCTAAGTTCTCACCTGCCTTATATACTTCTTCCTCCTCATAATTTTCTATGGGTTCATTGACTTCCTCTTCTAGGTCCTTATGTGTAACGCTCTAGTGGGACATTGGCTTGCATAGTGACCTATCTTGTGGCACCTAAAACAATGGACATTTCCTTCTCTTCAAACTTCAGGGCTCTTTCCTTTATCTTCTCTTCAAGCTAATGGGGTAGCAGGATTGGATCTATTAGATGGGCTTAGGCTTAGACTTGGCCTATTTCCAGGAGGATTAATCCTAGTGGGCTCGGGTCGATGAAATAAAGGTCTACTCTGGAATCTCTCACAGTCCCTAGCAACTTGGTAGGCTTGGTCTAGGTCATGGACCTCTCTTAAAAATAATTCTCTCTGGATTTCCTCGTGTAGACCTGCTCTAAACCTAGACAAGGTTGCTACCTCAGACTCAACCACATTGCATCTCATGATAAACTCATCAAACTTTGCAACATATTCATACATCATCTTATTTTCCTGAGTTAATGTTGCCATTGATCCAAGAGTCTTTGTTCATTGGACATTGGTAAATACTTCTCCCTAAGCTTCACCTTCATAGCTCTCCAAGTGGCTATAAGCATGTCACCCCTCTGTCGACTCATGCGCTCAACATTACCCCAATACAATCTAGCCTGACGGACCAATCTAAGTTTGGCAAACTTAAATTTTCTAATCTTCTGACATTTTGTACCAATCAAAGTATTGATACATGTCACCTTCCCAGTCTTTGTACACCTTAGGATCCAGGTTTCCATCGAATGTGGGTGCATCTAGACAAATGTTTCTAAGGGCTCTCTCATCCTGGTCAACATAATCATGGTGTGGTCTCCTTGGATGTGGGTCAGGGTTATGTTCCTGGTGATAGACTCTAGGATGGATGGATGGTAATCTGGGTGATTGTGGTTCAGTAGGGGTCATGCGGGTCTCTTCAAGAGTTCCTATCCTCTCTTCCATTTGAACAAACCTATTGTTCAATTGCTTAAACTACTCAGTCATAGTTCTCATTAGAGCTTCTAGATTGGGGTCCATGGTGGAACTGGGTTGGTCTTGTGAATGCTGGTATGGGTTCTTGATCTAGTAGTCATTCAATACAAAGACTCATTCTAAGATTTGCTAGACCTAGAAGTTCAGTGTAGTGTGAATCAACTAAGTATAGATCAAGACTATAAATACCCTTTCAAATGGCCAGGTAAGAGGTGGGGTTGTGGGAGGCCCCCCCGCTTTCGCGAGGATCCAATTAAGGAACCACAAATCCACTTAAGGCATTTGCCTTTGGACCTCTAGCCTTAGACACTACTTTCCAGGAGTAGATGAAGAAATGATTCACACAAGTCTCAACACACTAATTGTGCTTGACTTGTTGGTGTCCCTAATTCTAATTAGGTTGCTACTCAATTTTATTAAAAGGTTTGGGTTCGATGCAAAATGTGGATGGTTGTTTTTGGACCAAGAAAAGGTAATGACCTCCTTCCTTTATTTTATGATATTGTCGCCTTTAGAATAATTTATGCATATGAAACCCTAATGCAATCTAGAATAAAAACATTATTTTGTTTTTTTTTGCATTTTATGATGTGATAGACTTGAGTTTCAGCTGGTTAAGTGATCAAGTAAAAATGGCTTGGGTTTGGGGGTTTGGATGCAATTTAGTTTCAGCCCAAACAAAACATGCAGAAATCTTAAGGCAAAACTATTCTCAGGCAAAAAAATTGATATGAAAAAATCTATAGACTGAAATAAATTAGGATAAAATTCTGAAAAATAGTGTCAAATGTGATGAATCTAGCACAATAAAAATCATAATTTTTTAAATTTTCTACATTCAAAAAAAATTAAATTATTAGACCATATACTAGAATTACGGGATGCAGAAACTATGTCCTAAATGAGTTTTCTCTTTGTTTTCTTCTTCACGGGTCAAATCACAATGGCACCCCTACATATCATAGGAGACCCCATTAAATAGGAAGAGAGGGTCTTGCAACCCTACTTTTCTCCTATGATCGGATGGCCTTGGTGAAGCACCCAATCTAAGTACTTAAAGAGATCATACTTGCTACCATGAATATGCTACTCCATGCTCTGATACCAAATTTGATATGGCATGCAAGGATGAGTTCTAACTTAGAGGATTAATTATTGGGTTGAGCAATGAATCCTACTAGCATAAACAAATTCATTCATAAGAAAGTAAAGGTTTCATATGAAAGAAAACTAGATAAGGGATAACTCAAACTAGGGCTTCTTATTTAATCCAAGAAGATTGGACCTAATGGTTGGGAAACCATTCTAACTAGGGCGAAGACCATTCAAATATTCAAACCTAAGAATCAAGGAAGGTTTACTTATCAATATTGAAGTCCCACACTTGTAATGGTGATCCAATTTCAGCACTCTTGGATAGAACTTGAAACTATCAAACCATAGGATGAAGACTTAGATGGTACCAAAGGCAAGATTAACCTCCTTTTCAACTTGCAATCTCGATGGATCCTAGAAAGGAAATGAATTAGTGACTTAGAATGGCAAGAAGAAAAAAATGTAAGGGGTTTAGGAAGTAGTGAAGTTGGTGGATTGGATGAAGTAGTAGGGAATCATAATGGTTGATTTGGCACCTTGGTTGTGTGCTGATTGGAACTCCATTTGCCGAGTTTAGATGGCAACTCTTAAAGGATGAAGAAGAGCTCTTTGAGGTGCTGTAGAAGGCTTCCTTGGAGGATGAAGTAGGCAGCCTTGTAGCTTGAAAGTATTGGTTGCGTGGTTGGTGGATGGGGAATACTTTGGTTGAAAGAAAATGGCAGTGCCTTGGTGTGGATTTGTGGTGGAATTTGGAAGTGGCTAGGTCGGCTTAAAATGAAAGCTTTTGGGCCTTTCACCCTCTCCCTCTCGGAGGTCACTTGCTAAACACAAATGGAAGAAGAAATTTAGAAACTTTCATTCATCATCAATGTCTTTACACGAGGGGTTTGGAGGGCTATTTATAAGCCTCCAATTCAATTTGAAAATTCGAAATACAAGGAGAATTTCATGGGATTTCTAGCTACGTGGAAGGGAAGTTGAACCATGCTTGATATGGGAAGAAAATGGTGGCCCTCTTTGAATTTGAATTCACTTCTTGGCCGCCCAAAGCTAGGTGAGGTGTCATGCTTGGGTGTCTTCCATGTAGACTTTGAAAATGACATGGCCTCCAAGTAAGCTTGATGAAGTGGTGTCCACCTTGGCATGGTTGGTTGGAGTGTCTTGTGGCACTTAATCTTCAAGCACTCTTGCCTTGATTTGAACCCAATTCAAATCCATCTTGGACTCAACATAAAATTCAACTAGTTATAAGGTCAAATTGACCCAATTTGACTTAAAAGACCAAATTAACATGGACCTAATCCTGACTCAAACTTAATCAAAGAAATAAACTTTCCTATTTATAGGACCATGTTCAATAAAATTGAAATACAGGACTCAAACTTAATCAAAGAAATAAATTTCCTTATTTATAGGACTCATGTTCAATTAAAGAAATAAAATTGAAACTAAAGGTAGACTAAACTTACTCCACTAAGATCCATAATGAATCTGGCTTAATTAGACTGGATTGAATTCTCTTTTGAGCTGTGGTGCCCACACCATACAGGGTCCTAATTAAAAACCGCGAGTCCACTTAGGGCGTTTGCCTCTGGACCTCTAGCCTTAGACACCAGATTCAAGTGATGATCAAAAGATTAGTGCACTAGCTTTCACACAATACTTGGAACCCAACCTGTTAATGTCCCAACTCACTATAGCAAATTAAGTCTAATTAATTTTAATTAGGTTGGGCTCAGATGCAAAGAAAGTTGTTATGGGCCCAAGATAGGTGATGAGATCATGTCCTGATCTGAGATGCTCAAGTGTCCTTAAGATTAGGTTACTGGATGATGCAGTCACACAAATATGAAACCCTAGATGCATTGAAATTAAAATAATTAAAAATAATAGAAAAATAAAAATTAATTAAATTTTTTAATTATTTACAAAATTAGTTTCAGATCTAATTAGTTTTAGTTTTTCAATCTCGGGATATCACATTTGGTCGTAGCTCATTACTCCCATGGGTCGTGACAGTATACTTGCATATACCCGCTCAAGAGGCGTGATTTCCTTCCACCAGAAAATAGCAAATAAAAAAAAATTTATCTGATTTTTTAAAGATTAATAAAGGATTAACAAAGGATTAACATAAAATTTATTTCTAATTTTTTTTGAATTTTTTTTGTTAGGTTTTATGCAATTTTAATTTCAGCCTAGTTCTATGTATGCAGAAATTTCAGAACTAGCAATTAAACCCTAGTTTAACTTCGCACTGATACCAAAACTGATGCGAGATAATAATTAAAACTAAATTACTATTAATAAGTCCTAATTATTAGATAAAAATAGAGATTAATTTTTTTATATTTTTTTTTATATTTTTAAGAAGACTCAAAGGTAACAATAAAGTAAACTAGTTCTAGTTAACTATTCGCGAGTAAACCTAACAAGTAAGCAAGAAAATCAGGATTTGGTGGCTAAGAAACCGCCATAAACTAAAGTTTACTTTCAACTCTTCAGAGATCAAAGAGAAGGGAAGAGGTTTTAAGTGTTACCAATGAAGAACCGTTTCTCTAATGTAAATCTTACTGGACTCTCAAGATTCTGCAACAGGGCTTCAAGATCTTGATCCTTGGGCTTCGATCTCTCGCGATGCTGGTTCTGAGGCAAGAACACCTGACTTTGATTCTAGATCACCTGCAAACACTCAATAAAGAAATATAAAATTAGAAAGTAAAAGTAAAAGGGAAGAGGGAAGAAAGTGGTCAGCTAGAGTTTTTCTGATGTATGGATAAGTAGGGCCTCACACCCTGTGATTTTTCGAAGAATAAAGGAAATGGCCTCACACCCCATGATGCACACAGCAAAGAAAGAAAATTTGATAGAGTGTCACTTTATTTCATCAATAAATCATTAATAATACAGGAGAGTTGATAGAATATTTATAGACCAACAACCAGAGATGTAAGGGTTACAGAGTCTGGATGATGTGGGCTCCTACAGGATGGTGGACTCTTCAGTCTTGATAGAAGAAAACTCAAGAGTTTTTATAGGATTATTGAGTTCTCTAATCTTGACCAACTGGGAACCTGTTTGATAAAAATACTTAGGTAGAGAACCATTGAATCTCTTGTGGGCAATCAACTAGGCTTGAAACTCTTGGAAGTTGGCATGAAAGAGAGGAAGAGATGCTTGGCTGACTCGAAACTTTTTGGTGTGAATTACTTGAGTGGGGGTGCCAATTTGGAGAGTCCTTCGCATTTACACATCTTAAAATTAAGTGGCATCAATTCTTGCTTTTTTTTTAAGATATGGCATGTGGGATGTCCAAACATAAGTAACATGCCATGTGATAACGTCTTGGGTGATGTGGCAAGTGATGTCCAAAAGTCATGTGATGTTGTCCAAATTCTTGAAAAAGGTGGTGCCGAAAAGTTGTTGCATCTGACAAGTGACTTGGGCTAGCACATGGAATCACATGGCTTATCTTGAGCTAGCACATGGGTCTTGATTTGAGTGCACATGAAGTCACATGGGTCTTCAATTGGGTCTCCCATGTATTACAGGACTTAATAACTAACTAATCACATGATTTAACCAACTAAAAACCAACTCTAAGCCCAACTTGATCAAATTGATCAAAAGGCATAACCTCATGCAACAAAAAAGAATAAATTTAGTAAACAGGATTTGGCCCAATAGGATTTGACACAACTGATAAATGGGATTTTTATACAAACCCTAATTGGTAAAAAGGGCTAATTAACACTGGACCATTTATAACCCAATTAAAATTTAGGTTTTTTATAGACTCAATTTTGGGTCCAGTGTTTTGACAGGGACTCAATTTTAGGATTTAGGACTAAACCCAGCTAAGCTAAAATAATAAAATTTAAAGATAAAATATTTATAATTGGTAAAAGGGGTTGGGTTCAGGGCTTTATTCATGAGTGATCCACAAGAATGTGGGTTCAACTTGTCAATATTTTTTGGTCCTAGTGTCCACACCAAGTCTGCATTAGAATAAACCTTGCCAAGACTTTTCAAACCATTAATAATATCTATAAATCATGAAAACATGGCAGAGATAGTTTCATTTTGCTCCATTTTAAATAATTCATAGTTACGTACTAGAAGATTAATTTTTGAGATCTTCACTTGGGAAGTTCTTTCATGGGTAATGTTGAGTTTATCCCAAATTTCTTTTGTAGATGAGCAAATAGAAATTCGATTAAACTCATTTGCGTCCAAAGCACAATATAGTAAGTTCATGGCTTTAGTATTTAGTTCACCCATTTTTATGTCATGATCATCCCAATCCTCTTCAAGTTTTGGGACATCCATGCCATCAACTTTAATCATGGGTATTTGTGAACCCTTAAGAATGACCTTCCATAACTGAAAATCAATAGCTTGAATGTATATCTTCATCCTAGCTTTCCAATAAGAGTAATTCATGCCAATGAATAGTGGAAGTCTATTAGTGGATTGGCCTTCAGCCAATGAGGTACTCATGGGATGAGCCATCAATTTTTACTTTAAAAAAGTATAAAGACTCTGCTCTGATACCAGTTGTTGCCCAGGTGGCTTTTCCAAGAGGGGGGTGAATTGGGAATTTAAAAAATTTGAACAGATATGTACCCTTTTAAATCTACTTTAGTGTGGAGGTGCTGTGTTTCAAATAATTGAAAGCAGAAGCGAAGACAGAAAAAAAGCACAATGCAAACATAACAAATTTATAGTGGTTCGAAGCACCCTCGCTCCTACATCCACTATCCAAGATACCACTTGGGATTTTCACTATATTCATCATTGGAATACAATTGGATTGTTTTACCGGGCTCACAATCTAAAACTCAACTTGGTTTTTCAACTGGGCTCACCAAAAATCCAATACTTGTTTTGAACAAGATCACCAAGAACCCTTACAATGTTAGTTTTAAAATGGAATTACTAACAACCCACACTTGGTTTTTAATCAGGTTCACCAAGAACGTACCCATGGTCTTTGAATCGAGCTCACTAATAACCCACAAACTCATAAAAGAGTTATGAAAAAGTAAGCAACTAATGATAAACCCAAGTTGTCTGATGGTTGCAGTTGCAGCTCAAGAGAAGCCTTCTTAAATGTGCTTTAATGTACTTCAATGGCTTCTTCTTCCTCCTCAATAAGTGCTTCAAGCTTCTAATTGAAGTTGGTGAAGACTTGAAGGCAGACTTGAATGTTCTTCTTTGTGCTCTCTTGCTCACAAGCTCATTTATTGTTCAATTAAGCATTAGCTTCTTCAAAGATTGTCCAAATCCATTATTTATAGAGTCTTGTACTCTTCTTGGATGGATATAGTCGTTGTAGACCGTTGGGACTTGACATTTGACCATTGAAGCACTTTTTAAATTCAAAAATAAAGTTCTGGAACTAGCCATTACTTGCCTAGAATTGACGTTCGAGTCGGTTTGGATGCCTCGAGTCAGCTTGGATTCTTAGAGAGTTGATTTTTCACTCTGGTTGAGTCACCACACCAAAAATGAGTCGGCTCAAATCCTCAGTGTCGATGATTTCTTACTCTGATTGAGTCAGCTCACTTCAGTCAAGTCAGCTCGAATTCTCAGGTCTTCAAAGTTATACTGTAGAGGAGTCGAATCTTCTCAATAGAGTCAGCTCACCTGGCTATTCTCTCAGAATTGATTTTCTCTATACTCTGGAGGAGTCGGCTCGGATGCTTGAAGGGTCGACTCGGATGCCTGACTGAATGGTTGAGTCGGCTCAGATTGTCTTCGGGTCGGCTTGCCTATTTGAGTCAAGAAATGAAGCCCTAGATGAGTTAGCTCGGATCTCTACATGCCATAATCCTTCAACCATGCCATGGATTAGAGTCGGCTCTCTTCATGCGAGTCGGCCGAGTGAATTTTCAATAAAAACTTCGGCTTTTCTCCAGAAATCTTCCAGCAACTCATAATCATTCAAGACTCTTCCCAAATCAACTAACAATAAATTCTAAATAACTTTAAGCTTGAAAAATACATAGAAGTAACCATTTTCATGAATATTACATCAATCTTTCTTTGGATTCTTCTTTACATAAAACTTTTACAACATTACACATGACATATAACAAGGTTGTAGGAGTTGTAATTAGGCATTAAGATCATCCTCAAAATACTTATAATGCACTTGAAAAGTTGTTAGTAAGATAAATACATGCTCTAATGTTTTGTTACCATCAAAATCACTCAAGGGGTCAACATTCTATATATGGCGTTAAAATTAGAAATCTGGAAAAAATCCAAGATGATCATTTGGATGAGATTGCTGGTGTTGTTCAGAAGAAAGCACCTTCTCCTATCACCCTGATTACAAAGAATGAGTATGTTGATCCTAAAATTGGAATGGAGTTTAATTCTACAAATGATGTATACAATTTCTACAATAGATACGTAAGGAGAGTAGATTTTCGAATCACAACAGTGTGTAGTAGGTCCAACAACAACAAAGAAATATGTTTCAAGTACCTAGCATGTTGGAGGCAAAAAAATCTAGAAAAATTGATAACTTCATAAATCCTAAGGATACTGGCAAAATTGATTGTAAGGCTTCGATAAAAGCAAGACTAAATTCTAAAAATGATAAGTGGATATTGGTTGATGTTTTTCTAGAACATAACCATGAGCTATCCATATCATCAGCTGGTTATCTATAGTCTTATAGGAGGATCAGCATACCAGAAAAGGCAGAGATCAGTAATTTACATATCATGAATATTCCCACAAGTCAAATATACTTTATCGTGGTTAGAAGGAAAGGGGTTAGAAAATAATTAGATTTCACAGAGAAGGATGCTCATAACTTTATCTGTCAGAAATGTCAAAGTCATCTGAAAGAAGGATATGCATAGTCAATGGTAATCCATTTCACATAAATGCAAGTAAAAAATTCAAATTTCTTTTATACTTTGAACTTGAATGATAATAGATGGCTTAGGACTGTCTTCTAGATCCATCCTAGGTAAAGAATGACAAGCACTTACTTTAGTGATGTACTGATCTTTGACTCAACCTATTTGACAAATACATATCAAATACCTTTTTGTCTATTTGTCGGAGTCAACCATCATGGACAGTCCACATTGCTTGGTTGCACATTGTTATCAGATAAGATGACTTAGACATTTAAATGGGTATTCCAATCAGGGTTGGATGCAAATGATGGTCAACCACCTAATGCCATCATAATTAACCAAGATAAGGCAATCAAGGCTGCTATTAGGGATGTTTTTTTTTGATGCACGATATAGATTTTATCTTTGGTATATATTGAAGAAGATTCCTGAAAAAATTGATCATATTTGCACTGCAAATCCCAAATTTATGATAGAGTTTGAAGAGGTGATATATGATTCAGTTACCATAGTATCTTTCGAGGAAAGGTAGGCATATTTAATGGAGAAATATGTAGAATGCAAGGCTATATGTTGGTTAAATAACATATATAAATGTTGGGATAAATGGATTCCAATTTACCTTAAATATACATTCTTTGTAGGTTTGTTAGTCATTATGATTGATTAATGTTCATTTTTTTAAAATTTTCAACAAACCTTTTATCTTCAATGCTTCTATTTTTTGAATATTTATGAACAAGGATGTCAACTTCATAAAGAAGTGAGAGCATCAATCACTTCTTTGATGGATCTATAAACTCTAAGACTATGCTCAAGAAATTCATCGATAAGTACGAAGATGCCTTGGATAAAAGATATAAAGCAAAAAATGAGGAAGATAATAAAACATTGCAAATAAATGCTTTCCAAAAGACATCTTCTTCTTTTAAGAGGCAAGCAGTAGGAAAATATACAAGGTGAATATTCAAAAAATTTTAGAATGAGGTCCTTGAAATGGCTGCATCAAATGCCAAATTAGTTAAAGAAGTTGATAACTGTGATGTATGTTCTGTTAAATCATGTGAAAGAATTAAAGTTGATGGAATCAAGAAGGAGATTATAAAAAATTATGAGATTTCATATAACAAAACTTTGGAGGATGTTAAATGCCAGTATGGATCCTTTCAGTACAAAGGTTACCTGTGTAGGCATGCCTTATTGGTTTTTCATTAAAGCGATGTATTTCGCATCCTAGATAAGTACTTCTTGAATAGATGGTGCAAGGACATGAAATACTAATTCGACGATCTCGAATACAACACTTAATTTTATGATAAAAATACACAAAAATCATGGTACGCACTCAAGAAATTATTTAAAATTAGATGTCTTATTTTATGTTTTTCATAAACCTATCATATGTCATGAAATTCTGATATAAATATTATATTTTATTGATCGTAGATATGCTTTGATGAGTCATCGGATGATGAAGCTTGCAAAGATAGCCTCCATGTTTGAAGATGCATTCAAGTTAGTGATGGAAGATCTTACACCATTATTCAGAAGAGCCGTAGATGCTAACTATGTAGCTAAGCAAAGCACAGAACTTCTAATCCAAGATCTTGACCAACTTACTATGAAAGGCCATCCAAGAGAGAATATAATTAAGAGTGGAGTTAAAAAGAAGTCAAAGAAATCAAGGACAAATATAGATAAGGCTTCCATTGACACTCCTGTACAAAATGAAAGAAGAGGTAGTACTAATAAGAGGCAGACTTCCCATATTATGGTGGAAGTACCAGAACAAATAATTGAACACACTGTACCATCTTTCGATCCATTTTTAGATGAATTTGATGCTTATATATGCAGTCAACTAACACAAGATAGGATATAAAATGCTAAATTATCGTATAGTCCAGTGTATGTACAGTCTTGTATATATTTAGATTATCCGGAGAAATTTAAAACAGGATGTATTGAAAATGTTGTTAAATCTGCTTGTTTTCAAATTTGAATTTTAGTACTTTAAGTGGCCAAATACTAAAATAGGGATAACATAATTATGATAAATCTGCATATTACAACATCTTAGTTCAAAAGTTATGACATCCTAGTTCAAAACCTATGACACCCTAGTTCAAATGCTCAACCATGCAGAAAATATAAATTAAAATGTTTCTAATCCCTTCTATCCATAATACATGTCATCAGTGGCTTGGTTTATGACTCTTAGAGTGACAAAAATTATCATGGGTGCTCTAACACTCAATCAAATATCCTGAAACAGTATTACAATATCCTAGTTCAAAAGTTATGACATCTTAGTTTAAAACCTATGACACCTTAGTTCAAATGTTACAACCATACAAAAAATATAAATTAAAATATTTATAATCCCTTTTATCCATAATACCTGTCATTAGTGGCTTGGTTTATGACTCCCAGAGTGATAAAAATTGTCATGAGTGCTCTAACACTCAATCAATTATCCTGAAACAGTATTACGACATCTTAGTTCAAAAGTTATGACATCCTAGTTCAAAACCTACAACACTCTAGTTCAAATGCTACAATGATGCGGGATGACTCTAGGGATGATATGTATGCAAAAAATAATAGTAAACTAAGTTTTTTGGATATTTTTTGAATTTAAATCTGAGGCTAAAATCCTGAAAAATTGTAAAGATCAGCAGGGAAGTATGTAACGACAAGTCTACTATATCCATAATTAGAATCATCCAGAGTAATAAAAGATAGGACCTCGAGGGTTGAGAAACCCCCAATTAGGACAGCATACCTTCAAAAAACCAAAACTTAGGAGAGGGGTTGGGTGTTTACCTAGCAATGATGGTTGATCCTGTCGTAGACGGGGTTGCTCAATGCTCTAGACTAGCGCCTGGATGATCAGCCTTCTACCTCGTGGATTAGTTGGCTTTTCTTCAATCAGTCCAAAAGGCAAGGAGGGCCTCTTCCTTGAAGGTGTTCACCAGAAGGATCTTGCACACGTCACAGGTTAGGTCAATAGGTAATAGAAAAAATATGAACTCAGAAAGAAATTGTAAGAAAGGTGAGAGGGGGAGAAAGAAGTGGCTGGCAGCCTGCTTGGGGAGGAGGATGCGTAGCTTGCTTAGAGGTCGGCCTAGCAATAGGTAGGATGCCTGGAAGGGTTGGAGGGAGGGCGACCTGGAGGCCTGGGATTGCCTGGAAGGGAGGTGGAAGGGGCGGCCAAGGTTCAGATAGAATTAGGGTTGGCAGGTTTGATGGAAGAAGGGAGATGGGTGGCAGCCAAGGGTTTGGTGTTTGGGCATCTTAGGGTTTGATGAAAGAAGGCTAGGGTGGCTAGGGTTTGATGGCTGGGATGGAGAATCTAGGGCTAGGGTTTTCACATAAGAATAAGAAAGCACTTGGGTCTCACACCCACTCCAATTAGAGGAATAAGAATTACACAAAATTCTTTCAATATTTTATTTCATAAGCAAAGTTAATATTACAAGAGGGGAGGGGTAGGTATTTATAGATTCACCCAGATCCATAGACTCTAATACAAACTGGGAATACATGACTTGAGGGCCAAGCAACCCTGGTGGACTTGGTCAACTGCAAGCTTCTTCTTGGGCTGATGCACCAGCTTTGGAGGACTTAGGCTAGGGGGGTGCCAATCATGAAAATCTGGGGTGCCAAGGGCTTGGAGCACGAGTGCCAACCTTGATGGGCCTAGGGGTGCTGATGGGCTTGAGAGCGCTTGCTAATGTGGACTGGGAAGGGTGCTAGGCTAAGGAATGGCGCCAATTAGAAGGGGCGCCCATCGTTGTGCTAGGCGGCATGAAAAGGCCCACTATTGGGACGTCTTGCTAGGGAAGGCCTGGGTAGGGATCCAAATGTTTGATGCTCTGCTCTGGTGAGGGGGCCTGGTGAATCTTCTGGCCTGATGATTCTCCTCTTGAATTGATTGACATTACAGGACTCTTGACTTGGGACAAAACTCAATTGGACAAAAGGACTCAACTAGACTCACATGTCCCACTTTATTACAGGACTCAATTGGTCCACTTGTATTATAAGACTCAAGTGACACATTACTAAGGACTACAGGACTCAAAAATCCTAAGTAGTAAACTAGATTGGACCCAGTAATCTTTGTCTGATCCTGGTGCCCGTACCAATTCTCCTAGGATGGGAGGAACTCGACCCTGTCGAGTAAGGATCATCTCTGCTCTCGTACTACTCTAGTATGTCTGGGTTGAGGTGCTACAGATCCTCTCGGGTGATCCACGAGTTCTCAGATTTCGATCGACCTTGCCATCAGACCAAATACCATTGGTAGCCTTTATTTTGGGTATTGATGGCTTGATCATCCAGGATACGCTCAATCCTTTCGTCTCTTATAGGCCAATATATGGGTGGATACTCTGGGATGGGCTCACTCTCAAGGGAAGGGTTAGGTCCAAAGGGCTCATTGGATATCGTTGCTGGTTTTTTATACTCCACAAGGTCTGAAATATTGAAGGTTGAACTAATACCTAACTTGGGTGGTGACTCGAGCACATAGGCATTAGGTCCAACTCTCTTTATTACTCTAAAGGGTCCAGCTCCATAAGCATGTAGTTTCTTTACTGTCCCTGGACGAAACTGCTCAAGCCTAAGCCTGATCATTACATAATCCCCTGCAGAAAATTCTTTAGCTCTTTTTCGGGAATTAGCCAAATTTTTATAGAGTTCATTACTTATGCTAATCTTTTGACTAATTTTCTTATGCAAATCCCTAACATGCAGTGCAAAAACTCATAACACCTAATGCAGGCAAATGACTCATGCCAACACTTATTAATATGCAGACTCAACTAAATCCTAAACTACAACTATGGGTTTAACCCTTTGTCAGGTGGGTGACATGCAGATGAGAATGGTGCATGGACTCCTACTAAGTGCCATAGGGTATACCAGAAGTAAGTGGAAAACCTAACATGCTCAATAAATGTATGCAACATGCTTACCTCTATAAAATGCAATCGAAGGGTCCTAGAAATGGTAAAAGTTTCTGGAAAGGGCAGGAAATAAGAGGTGGATTCAGGGTTAGTCTGGTAGGGTAGAAAGTAAGAAGAGGGTTCGGGGTTGAATGGATATAATATGATACAAGAAGGGATTTCAGAGATTAGTCCTAGACTAATGAGGTTGACCTTACGGGTTTGATATATATCGACAGGGTCTGCCTTATGGAAGGATGAGTCACTAATTTCAGGAAAGAGATCTTTAATAGGAATCAAAGGGGTGACTTCTTCCTGAGGATATCGGATTAAAGAGATCATGTCCTCAATAAATTTCTCTAGTTCATGAATTTCAGGACTGGGCTCTATAATTGGGCTCTTTTCTAATGTCTCCTCAGGTAGAGTTGCAATTGCAGGATCATGGTTCTCTTCCTCTAATAGTTCTTCCACTACAGCTTCAGTTTGGGTGCAGTCAGGGTCAGCTAACTCTAGGTTGGCTTCAGTCTAGGTATGGTCAGGGTCAACTAACTCTAGGTTGGTTTCATCTATTTCTCTTTCTCCCTCATACTCATCCACTAAGCTCATGTCAGCTTCATATACTTCCACTTCAATGTCTTCCTTTGTTGGCTCCACCCAGTGATTTTGATGAATAACAAAACAGTGAGTGCATATTGTATACTAATGTGTATTTCAAGTTATGAGTTTTCAGGGATAAAGCACCTCAAAATTTCAGAAACTTATGTATCATGGCACGGAGCATTTTTCGCAAATCTGGACATCCTCTTCATGAAAAAGGGCATCTACATGTTTAATTATCATGTGTTTACGATTCATTTAAGTTTCAAAATTTATATTTATATTTTTGGAGTAATTTACACTTGAATCTGAGCTTTTCAGTCTCAAGTGTCGACACCTAGGAAGCCAAATATTGACACTTCAGCATTTGGCACGAACAAAAATCCTTGGCATGCCAAGTATCGACACCCAAAACTCAAGTGTCGATACCAAGTGTCGACACTTAGGTTTCCAAGTGTCGACTCAAGGCCTGAGATTTTTGAAAATACAGAACTTTGCCATTTGAGGATTTTTGTGTCAAGTGTCGACACCTGTGCATCAAGTGTCGACACTTGAAAGTTCAAGTGTCGACACCTAGAAATCAAGTGTCGACACCTGATAGCCAAGTGTCGACACTTAAAGCCTGACAGCTCTAACGGATCTATTTTTCTGACTTACAGAACTTGCTTTTCAAGCTCCAATGGCTAGATCCGAGACTCCAACAGTCACAAACCATTTTTTGAAAGTTTCTTGGTGTATTTAACTTCCACCAACCTCATTCTAAAGGCATTGAAGTGTATTGAAGTCCATTCAAAAGCCAAAAAGCCTATATTCTCTCAAGTACTCCACATCAAAAGCCTTTTATAGTTTGATTCCCTGAAAAAGCCTACAAGCTCATCTTTACATCATTCCAAAAGAGGCATTTTGAAGGATATTCCAAGGAAGAGTCAAGACAAAGCATCAACTTGAGCTTCAAAGATTCCATTCTACTCTTGAAGAGAGTTTGTTTTAGTTTTAAAATTGTATATCTATTTTTATCTTGTGATTTGACCTTGCTTTCAAGGGTGTCTTGAAAGAAGGTTGTTGTAGTTTGTTGGTGAGCCAAAGGGATAAAACCAACTAGGGTTAACTTGTGAGCCCGAAGACAAAACAAGTGTTAAGGTTTGTTGGTAAGCCTAGGTGACAAAACCAACTTAGGTTTTGACTTGTGAGCCTTGTGAAAAACAAGTCAGCTATAATCTTGTTTGGATTATAGTGAAATTCCCAAGAATGACTTGGGGAGTGGATGTAGGTGCTAGGTTTGCACCGAACCACTATAAACCTTGTGTTTGTGTGTGATTGCTCTTTTCCTCTCATACTCTTTAATTATTGCTATCATCTTGCATCAAATTTATTATTGCTCATAAGCACCACTAGACCTTCATTTTATTGTGTTAATTTTTTAAAAGACCCAATTCACCCCCCCCTCTTGGGCTCCATTTCTGGGCAACACTAGCTACTTTTGGAAGATCCTATGGTATTTGTTAGGAACCAAATTAAAATTTTCCACTGCCTACCACCCTCAGACTGATGGACAAATCGAGGTCATAAATAGTAGTTTAGGGAACTATTACAGTGTCAACTCCTGGACCGAGAACCGGGATGGCTAGATGGGCTGGAGCGCTCCTCTCCCAGGCGAACCTGCAGGAAAGTCCCCAAGGGTGCGCATGGTGTTCCGGCAGGGGACCCTCTAATGTTTTGGATTTTTTTTGAATTTAAATCTGAGGCTAAAATCTTGAAAAATTGTAAAGATCAGCAGGAAAGTATGTAACGACAAGTCAACTATACCCGTAGTTAGAGTTATGTAGAGTAATAAAAGATATGATCTCGAGGGTTGAGAAACCCCTGGTTAGGATAGTGTACCTTCAAAAAATCAAAACTTAGGAAAGGGGTTGGGTGTTTACTTGGCAACGATGGTTGATCCTATCGTAGACGGGGTCGCTCAATGCTTCGGATTGGCACTTGGATGATCAGCCTTCTATCCCATGGATCAGTCGACTTTTCTTCAGTCAGTCCAGGATGCAAGGAGGGCCTCTTCCTTGAAGGTGTTCACCAGAAGGATCCTACACACATCATGGGTTAGGTCAATAGGTAATAGAAAAAATATGAACTCAGAAAGAAATTGTAAGAAAGGTGAGAGGGGGAGAAAGAAGTGGCTGGCGGCCTGCTTGGGGAGGAGGACGCCTGGCTTGCTTGGAGGTTAGCCTGGCAACAGGTAGGATGCCTGGAGGGGTTAGAAGGAGGGCGGCCTGGAGGCCTGCGATTGCCTGGAAGAGAGGTGGAAGGGGCGGCCAAGGTTAGGATGGAATTAGGGTTGGCGGGTTTGATGGAAGAAGGGAGATGGGTGGTGGCCAATGATTTCGTATTTGGGCATCTTAGGGTTTGATGAAAGAAGGCTTGGGCAGCTAGGGTTTGATGGCTAGGATGGAGAATCTAGGACTAGGGTTTTCACACAAGAATAAGAAAGCACTCGGGTCTCGCACCCACTCCAATTGGAGGAACAAGAATTACACAGAATTCTCTCAATATTTTATTTCATTAGCAAAGTTAATTTTAAAAGAGGGGAGGGATGGGTATTTATAGATTCACCCAGGTCCCTGGACTCCAATATATACTAGGAATATATGACTTGAGGGCCAAGCAACCCTGGTGGACTTGGTCAACTATAGGCTTCTTCTTGGGCTGGGGTGCCAGCTTTGGAGGACTTGGGCTGGGGGGGCGCCAATCATGAAAATCTGGGGTGCTAAGGGCTTGGAGCAAGGGCGCCAACCTTGATGGGCCTGGGGGCACTGATGGGCTTGAGGGCACCACTAGTTTGGACTGGGAAGGGTGCTGGGCTAGGGAATGGAGCCAATTGGAAGGGGCGCCCATCCTTGGGCGAGGCGGCATGAAAAGGCCCACTATTGGGGTGTCTTGCTGGGGAAGGCCTGGGTAGGGATCTAGATGTTTGATGCTCTGCTCTGGTGAGGGGACCTAGTGAGTCTTCTAGCTTGATGATTCTTTTATTGACTTGAGTGACATTACAGGACTCTTGACTTGGTACAAAACTCAACTGGATAAAAAGGACTCAACTGGACTCACATGTCTCACTTTATTACAGGACTCAATTGGCTCACTTGTATTATAAGACTCAAGTGACCATTACTAAGGACTACAGGACTCAGAAATCATAATCAGTAAACCAGATTGGGCCCAATAATCTTTGTTTGATCCTGGTGCCTACACCATACAACCATGCTGAAAATATAAATTAAAATATTTCTAATCCCTTCTACCCATAATACATGTCATCAATAGCTTGGTTTATGATTCCTAGAGTGTCAAAAATTATCACAGATGCTCTAACACAATCAAATATCCTGAAATATTATTACGACATTCTAGTTCAAAAATTATGACACCCTAGTTCAAAACCTATGATACCCTAGTTCAAATGCTACAATCATGTAGAAAATATAAATTAAAATATTTTCAATCTCTTCTACCCATAATATCTATCATCAGTGGCTTGGTTTATGACTCCCAGAGTGATAAAAATTGCTATGGGTGCTCTATGATGCAGGACGAAAGCTCTGATACCAAAAATGATGCAGAACAAAGAACAAAGAAGCGTATGCGGAAGTAAATTTAAGATTAATTATTATTATTATTATTATTATTTTATATATTTCAGAAATTGGCCTCGACTCAAAGTAAAGTAAACTATGTTGATGGAAACTAGGTAAGGATTGAAAGCACAATTTAGAAGAAGCTAAGATATCAGAGTAGTTCAGAAGTAACGGATCGCTGGGGGTTGAGAAACTCCCAGACCTAGGGTTTCGCTCTGAACTTTCAACAGGACAGAAATAGAGAGGAGAGATGGGTTACCAACCAGACAGTGATCTTCACAAAGTTTGGTGGAAGAACTCTCTCGAGCAGATTGTTGGATCCTCGGATTCGGATACCTTCGCAATGGATCCTCCAATACTGGTCCTGTGGCTGAGTCGGCTTCTCCTGGACTCAAGATCTGGGAAAGAAGAGGAACAAGTGATGGAATTCAGATATCCAAGAAAAGATTTACCAGATTGAAGAACTTGAAAGCTGAAGTTGCTGAAATCAGGATTCTCCTGGAGGCTGATCTGACTTCCTCTTAGAATTGCTTTAGATCTGAAGTATCCGGACTGGACCCGGATGCTGGTGGTCGGCTTTGACTTGAAGAGGGTGGCCGTGAGAAGTGGGATAGGCTAGGGCTTGGTGGAAAGAAAAGAATGATGGGCGGCTAGGGTTTGGGAGTGGAGTGGCTAACCTAGGGTTTGTGTTTTGGAAATCTCACACCTCCTCAAGGTTCCTGGGGAACCCGAATTTACTCCCTCACGGAGCTCAACACCTGGATGCAAGTGCGGAAGAGAGAAAACACAAAGTTTGCTCACAAAAAAAATTTGGTTTCATTCATCTGATTGATTTAAACTTACAAGAGGGGTTTAATTTATAGGACTTTACAAGAGAGTAGGGTTTTACATCTTCCCATGTGGGACTAAAGGAGGGGATCTACAAATCAGGATAATCCATACACATATGGCCGGCCAAGGTTCCAAAAAAATTGATTTGGGTTATAAAAGGAAGGTAGATGGCGCCTCCATGCTTGGTTCTTCAAGAGAGGATTTCTTTCCTTCCATGGCTCAACTCTTTTGGACTCCTCCTTTTCTTTCTCCCTAAGTCAAGGTCCTTCCCATCTTTGTTTTGGATATTTTTGGCAGGTAATGGGCGCCTCCTTGAAGTTCTCTCCAAGAGAATTTCTTTCCTTTCATAGTTTGGTTCTTTTGGGAAAGTCTTGGGCCGCCCCCTTGATTTGTGGACTCCTGGTGGATTTCTCCTCAATTGGCGCATAAGAGAAGGGAGCTGCTATCTGTGGTGTGGGGACCAAAGACTGCTGGATGGAGATGTGGCACCCCCTGGACTCAGGTATATGGCTAGGAGTGTGGCTGGGAGTGTGGCGCCCACTTGCTTGGCCTTGGGAGAAAATGTAACACCCCAGGTTGAAGCCCTAGTCCACTACTGAGTCAACATGACTCAACAAAATAAAATGCAGGTAATATAGACTTAAGCTAAAATTGAGTTGAACCAGTCAACCCTTATTACAAGCCAAAAAAAAAACCCTAATTCTTCAGGCAAGGTTAATCAGAGATCCAGATGGAGCTCTGAAGTCTTCTTCTGAGTCTGGTGCCCGCACCAATTCTCCCAGGGTGGGAGGAACTCGACCCTGTCGAGTATGGATCAAGTTGGCTCTGGTATCTCTCTAAGAGGTCTGGGTCCAACTCTTGTAATTCTTCTCGGAAGATCCAAGAGTCATCAGAATCTGGCCTTCCTAGCCAGCGGACCAGGTATCTTTGGTATCCTCGATTACGAGTAGAGATAACCTGATCATCTAGGATCTTTTCAATCTGCTCTTTCCTCACAGGCCAGTTTGTTGGTGGACACACAGGGTCAGGTTCACTCTCAAGAGCAGGATTAGGTTCAAAAGCCTCACTGGGAATCACAGCTGGCTCCCTATACTCTACTAGGTCTGTAATGTTGAAAGTGGAGCTAATGCCTAGTTCTGGAGGTAACTTGAGCACATAGGCATTGGATCCTACTCTCTTCACCACTCTAAATGGTCCAGCTCCTCTAGCATGTAACTTTCTAACGGTTCCAGGAGGAAACCGTTCAGGCCTTAACCTAATCATTACATAGTCTCCTTCGTCAAAAGTTTTGACTCGTCTTTGAGAATCAGCCAACTTCTTATAAGTTTCATTACTTAAATTTATTTTGGCTTGAATTTCTTTATGCAAGTCTTTTATATGCTGTGCAAAAACTTCGGCAGACTCGGAGACCCGTGTGTGGACTGGTAAAGGAGCTAGGTCAAGAGTTGTGTGGGGTTTGTAACCATGCACAATTTCAAATGGACTCTTACCCGTAGACCTATTGACCGAGTCATTATATGCAAATTCAGCTCTAGGTAAGTACAAATCCCAGTTCCTAATGTTTTCACCAACAAGACACCTTAGCAGATTGCCTAAACTACGGTTCACTACTTCGGTTTGGCCATCAGTCTGGGGATGATAGGCAGTTGAAAACTTAAGTTTCGTCCCTAACTTATGCCAAAGGGTTTTCCAGAAATAGCTGGTGAACCGAACATCCCTATCTGAAACAATGGTCTTGGGTAGGCCATGGAGTCGAACTATCTCATTAAAGAACAGGGTGGCTACCTTAGACGCATCAAATGTTTGGGAACAAGGCAAGAAATGGGCCATCTTGGAAAATCGGTCTACTACAACGCAGATGGAGTCATGCCTCCTTTGGGTCTTAGGCAAACCTAACACAAAGTCCATGCTCACATCTTGCTAAGGACGATCTGGGACAGGGAGTGGGGTATAAAGGCCGGTGTTATGTTTTCGCTGTTTGGCAACAGCGCAGGTTCGACACCTAGCCACAATGTGTGCTACATCTCTTTTTAAGCTAGGCCAGAAAAAATGGTCTTCAATAGCCAGGGTGGTCTTATCTTTTCCGAAATGGCCAGCTAAACCTCCAGCATGAGTTTCCCAAATAAAAAATTCCCTAAGAGAGGTTCTAGGGATGCAAAGCCTATTCTTAAAGAATAGAAAGCCATCTAAAAGGGAATAATCCTTATGTTCACTAGATGGTCCTTGAGTTAGATCCTGGTACACAGTCTTAAAATCTGGACATGACTCATATTCCTCTTTGATTTGCTCAAACCCTATGACTTCAGCCCTAACAGAATTCAACAACAAAGATCGACGACTACGGGCATCAGCTACCTTATTTTCAGACCCAGCCTTATGCTTCAAAACAAAAGTATAGGACTGGATATACTCTACCCACTTAGCATGCCTAGGGTTAAGCTTCTTCTGAGAATTCAAGAATCTAAGAGCCTCATGGTCCGAAAACAGCACAAATTCTTGCGGTAGCAAATAATGTCTCCAGTAACGCAAAGCTTGCACTACCGCATGAAATTCCTTATCATAGGTAGAATACCTAAGCTTAGCATCATTAAGTTTTTCACTAAAAAATGCTACGGGATGGTTCTCTTGGCTTAGGACTCCACCTATACCTACTCCTGAAGCATCACAGGCAACCTCAAATACCTTTGAAAAGTCCGGTAGTCTCAAAATGGGTGCCTGGGTCATCCTATCCTTAAGATATAGGAAGGCTTTATGGGCTGCTTTGGTCCACTGAAATTCTCCCTTCCTAATGCAGTTTGTGATAGGGGCAACTATGGTACTAAACCCCTTGATGAATCGCCTATAGAAGGTAGCCAAGCCATGAAAACTTCTGACTTCATGCACACTGGTCGGCTCTGGCCATTCTACTATGGACCTAATCTTTTCAGGATCGGCAGCCACGCCGTCAGGGGTTACAACAAATCCAAGGAAGATAATTCTACTGGTCATAAATTCACACTTTTTGAGATTACCGTAGAGACTATCATTCCTCAAAACTTGACAGACTTGTCTAAGGTGGCCTAGGTGATCTGCAGGGGTCTTACTATAGATCAGGATGTCATCAAAATAGACCACTATAAACTTCCCTATGAAAGCTCTAAGTACTTGGGTCATAATCCTCATGAAAGTACTAGGGGCATTGGACAACCCAAAAGGCATAACAACCCATTCAAAGAGACCATCCTTAGTTTTGAAGGCTGTTTTCCACTCATCCCCTGGTCTAATCCTAACCTGATGATAGCCGCTCTTGAGATCAATTTTAGAAAAAACCATGGCACCGGCCATCATATCAAGCATGTCATCTAGTCTAGGGATGGGGAACCTATACTTGATTGTGATTTTATTGATGGCACGACTGTCAACACACATCCTCCACGTGCCATCCTTCTTCGGGGTTAGAAGTGCAGGGACTGCACAAGGACTAAGACTCTCTCTAATGAACCCCTTCCTCAACAATACGCCAACCTGCTTTTGCAGTTCTTTATGCTCAGATGGATTCATCCTATAATGGGGCAAGTTGGGTAAAGTAGCTCCTGGGACTAAATCTATGGAATGCTGAATATCCCTAAGAGGTGGAAGGTGGTCTGGCAGATCCTCGGGAAAAACATCCTCAAATTCTTCTAATAAAGGCTTAACTTCCTGAGGAGGCTCTGAGGGTGTAGGAGTCCTAAGTTCCTTAGCAGCCAACATCCAAATGGGTGAACCACTATGAATTTCTTGTTCTAGATCCTTGGCACTAATTAGGTTCACTCCAGTCTTCATTTCTTTGACCTTATTGGTTCCTTTAGCTACCTTGTCCTTAGGAGGGACTGAATGGATTGTGATTTTCTTCCCATTGAAACTAAAGACACAGGTGTTGATTTTCCTAAGAGGGTGGCATCATGATCATACAACCAAGGTCTTCCAAGAATTATACTGCTCACCCCCATGGGCAAGACATCACACCAAATCTTCTCTTGATAGGATTGCATTTGGAATTGGACCTGGCATCTAGACTGGATGGGTATAGAGGTAGAGTCTACCCAAGAAACCTTATAGGGGTTGGGGTGGGGGACTGGGGTTAAGCCTAACATTTTGACAGTGCTAGTAGAAATGGCATTCACATAGCTTCCACTGTCTATGATGATTTTACAAACCTTATCCCCTAGTTTAAGGAAAGTCTGTAGGATGTTAGTCCTACGCCAATCTTCCTGAACTTTAGTTTGGGACAGGATGCATCTCACAACCCCTAATTGGTCAGACTCTGTGGGTTCTTCCTCTCCTTCATACTCATCGACCAAATTCATTCCGGCCTCATAAACTTCTTCTTCAAACACCTCATTAGGCTCGGAATTCTCTTCTCCTCCCTCTTCTATATATAGGGATCTACGAGGGCACTGGCTAGAAACATGACCTACCTTATGACACTTAAAACAAGCTATGGCTGTGCATTGATTGGAGATATGACCGGGCTTCTGGCACTTAAAATAGACGATACTAGGGGTTCTCTGGGTGTCAGGTGCCTTACATCTGTCCATGGGCCTAGGGGTGGGAATACCCTGATTAGGCTTGCTAGGGGTAACCTGGCTAGGTCCATTTCTTGGGATTGGGGCACTAACCCTAGAAGGCATGGGTCCCCTCTGAAACTTCTCAGTGTTCAGTGCAATCTGATAGGCTTGGTCTAGGTCAGTAACCTCTCTCAGAAACAACTCTCTCTTAATATCTTCCCCAAGTCCAGCCCTGAATCTAGACAAAGTGACCTCATGGGCTTCACTCACATCACATCTCATCAGGTATTCATCAAAGGTGGTTATGTAGTCTGAAACAGATCGGTTCCCTTGTTTCAAAGTCTGCCATTGGTCTAATAGATTTTGCTGGTATGAAATGGGTAGGTACTTGTCTCTAAGTTTCTCTTTCATACCCTGCCAAGTGGTTATGGGCTCTACATTTCGTCTTCTAGTGGTCAGCTCAATGTTCCCCCAGTATAACCTAGCCTGACGTACTAACTTCATCTTGGCAAACTTGAATTTCCTCTCCTCAGACATGGCATACCACTCAAAGTACTGGTCCATCTCACCCTCCCAATCAGAATACACCTTAGGATTTAAGCTACCATCAAAAGTGGGTGCATCTAACTTGATGTTTCGAATGAACCTATCATCTCTATCTTCAGGTTCTGGGTCAGGCCTCCTATGATTAGGTTCAGGATCTCGGTATAAAGGTCTTCTCGGCTCTTGGTGTGGGTGAGGTTGAGGCACATTAAAATCTGGGTCAGGAGTCCAATTTCGATGCCTAGGTTCCTCTAGCACTTGGACTCGATCCCTAAGCTGGGCAAAATCCTCATGGACTTGTTCTTTAAACTGGACAACAGTGGCAGTCACATCCTGACTCAGTTTGTTCATACTCTCCGTAAGAGCTCTAACCATGGCCTCTAAATCAGGTTGAGTTTGACCAGGTTGGTAGGGCACTCCATTCCGGGTAGACATGATGCAATCAAGCACACAAAATGAGACTCAACTGAATGACTACGGGCTAACTAGACCTAGAGCCCAAACTAGATGCCCAATCAAAGTGGCAAGCTAACCTGTAGTAACTCAGGACTCAGCCAGGCAGGTGTAAGGGGAGTGTTAGGTCCCTGGATGCCAATCCTAGACACCAATCAAAGATTGGCCAGGTAGGCGGACCAGCACACAAGCCCTTCGGGATGGAATCCCTGAACTACCGTTCTAGACACTGAGTACAAAGCACACACAGAGTAACCAGACAAACTGACTCAACACTAGCCTTGACCTGACTTGTTGATGTCCCTAGCCCACTAGGGCAAATTAGGTCTAATTAATTTTAAGATTAAAGGCTTAGGGTCGAATAAGTGGGTGGTGGTTTTGGGCTAAGGAGAGGTTATCAACTCCTCCCCTTATCTTAGATGCTCAAATGCCCTTAAGATGAATTAAGAGATGAACACTCAAAAATAATTGGATTGTAGAATACAAAAATAGAGTTGCAGTAATTTAATTCTCAGAAATTCCATGGAAACCAATAAATCACAGAAAAATTATGAAAAATAATATCAATTATACTGGTTTCAGAAAAGCAAAAATCATTAAATTTGGAGTTACCTTCAGTGAGAAATAATTCCCACAATAGGGTAATTACGGACTGAAAATAGAGCACTTCCCCGTTTACAATTCCTGCTACGAAGTTATAACCCAACGGATCCCCTACACGCCCTAGGAATACCCCGTGGAATGGGAAGAGGAGGTTTGCACCTCGCTTCGTTCCTAGGACCGAATGTCCTGGGGAGTCTACTTCGAGCAGACAAAGTAAAAAGAGAGAGACGCAAGCAAGCAATCGAAACAGAAACCCTAGACAGGGCTCTGATACCAAAATTGATGCAGGACGAAAGCTCTGATACCAAAAATGATGCAGAACAAAGAACAAAGAAGCGTATGTGGAAGTAAATTTAAGATTAATTATTATTATTTTTATATATATTTCAGAAATTGGCCTCGACTCAAAGTAAAGTAAACTAAGTTGATGGAAACTAGGTAAGGATTGAAAGCACAATTTAGAAGAAGCTAAGATATCAGAGTAGTTCAGAAGTAACGGATCGCTGGGGGTTGAGAAACTCCCAGACCTAGGGTTTCGCTCTGAACTTTCAACAGGACAGAAATAGAGAGGAGAGATGGGTTACCAACCAGACAGTGATCTTCACAAAGTTTGGTGGAAGAACTCTCTCGAGCAGATTGTTGGATCCTCGGATTCGGATACCTTCGCAATGGATCCTCCAATACTGGTCCTGTGGCTGAGTCGGCTTCTCCTGGACACAAGATCTGGGAAAGAAGAGGAACAAGTGATGGAATTCAGATACCCAAGAAAAGATTTACCAGATTGAAGAACTTGAAAGCTGAAGTTGCTGAAATCAGGATTCTCCTGGAGGCTGATCTGACTTCCTCTTAGAATTGCTTTAGATCTGAAGTATCCGGACTGGACCCGGATGCTGGTGGTCGGCCTTGACTTGAAGATGGTGGCCGTGAGAAGTGGGATAGGCTAGGGCTTGGTTGAAAGAAAAGAATGATGGGTGGCTAGGGTTTGGGAGTGGAGTGGCTAACCTAGGGTTTGTGTTTTGGAGATCTCACACCTCCTCAAGGTTCCTGGGGAACCCGGATTTACTCCCTCACGGAGCTCAACACCTGGATGCAAGTGCGGAAGAGAGAAAACACAAAGTTTGCTCACAAAAAAAATTTGGTTTCATTCATCTGGTTGATTTAAACTTACAAGAGGGGTTTAATTTATAGGACTTTACAAGAGAGTAGGGTTTTACATCTTCCCATGTGGGACTAAAGGAGGGGATCTACAAATCAGGATAATCCATACACATATGGCCGGCCAAGGTTCCAAAAAAAATTGATTTGGGTTATAAAAGGAAGGTAGATGGCGCATCCATGCTTGGTTCTTCAAGAGAGGATTTCTTTCCTTCCATGGCTCAACTCTTTTGGACTCCTCCTTTTCTTTCTCCCTAAGTCAAGGTCCTTCCCATCTTTGTTTTGGATATGTTTGGCAGGTAATGGGCGCCTCCTTGAAGTTCTCTCCAAGAGAATTTCTTCCCTTTCATAGTTTGGTTCTTTTGGGAAAGTCTTGGGCCGCCCCCTTGATTTGTGGACTCCTGGTGGATTTCTCCTCAATTGGCGTATAAGAGAAGGGAGCTGCTATCTGTGGTGTGGGGACCAAAGGCTGCTGGATGGAGATGTGGGGCCCCCTGGACTCAGGCATATGGCTAGGAGTGTGGCTGGGAGTGTGGCGCCCACTTGCTTGGCCTTGGGAGAAAATGTAACACCCCAGGTTGAAGCCCTAGTCCACTACTGAGTCAACATGACTCAACAAAATAAAATGCAGGTAATATAGACTCAAGCTAAAATTGAGTTGAACCAGTCAACCCTTATTACAAGCCAAAAAAAAAACCCTAATTCTTCGGGCAAGGTTAATCAAAGATCCAGATGGAGCTCTGAAGTCTTCTTCTGAGTCTGGTGCCTGCACCACTCTAAGATCAATCAAATATCTTGAAATAGTATTACGATACCCTAGTTCAAAAGCTACAACATTCTTATTCAAAACCTACGACATCCTAGTTCAAATGCAACAACCATGCAGAAAACATAAATTAAAATATTTCTAATCTCTTCTACTCGTAATACCTATTATCAGTGGCTTGGTTTATGACTCCTAGAGTGACAAAAATTTTCACGGGTGCTTTAAGATCAATTAAATATCCTAAAATAGTATTACGATACCCTAGTTCAAAAGCTACGACACCCTAATTTAAAACCTACGATATCCTAGTTCAAATGCTACGACACCCACATTCAAAAACTACGACACCCTGTCAAGAAACATAATATTCCTTTATACAATCATCACAGCAATGAAAAAATATGACATTCTGGAAGTAAACATAACATCAAAAATACATAAACTACATGTATTGAGAAAATGATATTCAAAACATTACTATTTGAATGAATTACATAATTTTTTTTGGAAATGATGCTTAAAATATAAATATCAATTGAGTTACAAATTTATGTAATATATTACAGAAGTACATGAATAAAAAAAAAAGTACATAACAAAAAATTTGCTTTTACATGCTAATGTTTAATAGCACTATCAATCTCTGATTCAGGCTCTCTCTCAATATTCTTGCTACTAACTGGTGGCAGTACACACTTATATCTTTTTTTGTGAAATCCCAAGTATCAGGCTTATCCCTGTAAGTGATAAAATCCATGTATTTCAAGCAATACAAACCATAGTCTAGTGATCCTACAGGCTGGGAAGGGCAATCACTAATCTCTCGCATGGACCGATTTGTTATCTTAGCATTATCACAGGATATATAAAATATTGGACCTAGTATCTTGTGCCACTTCCTTGCATTCATTTTGTACTTGGAATTGCATTTTATTAAATTCAAATGCATCAAAATATTTTCTTGCATGTCAACCACAACTAGGTGCTAGTAGGAATTGTCTGAGTTGATGATGGTGAAGAGAAATCGAAATTCGTTCTTATCCTCATCACCAACTCCATCAAAAATCATATTCCCAGCTGTTCTAGCAAGTTCATGATATGGTGATGCTGATGTTAGGCACACGCTGGAGGTCATTACAGGTACAATTATATACTTATGATATCTTTCGAGATGCTCTGTCCAGTTCTTTGTAATGAACTCCTGCCCAGCATCAATATCTGGCAATGCAATATAAACTGATTAATTATAAGTAACTTGATTTCATAAAATTTTGAAAATGAATATAATAATTATTAAAAAATATATCATAACATACATAAAGAATAAGAATAAATGATGTAATACTTCATTACTTACATCATCAACTATCATGTTATCGTTTAGGAGATCAAAAAGATTTTTCCTGGTGATAGTGCCTTCAAATTTATTATTGTAGATGACATCTCTGAAATTAATAAACATAAAGAATATTATATATTTTTGACCATAAAGTAGCATATATAATAGCAAAAATATATATAACTTACGAGTTTATCTTTTCTTTTAAAAATGTGTTGATCAAATTTTTATCATCTTCTATTTGAAGATTCAAATTTGATTCATCGAGCTGAGATGTGCCCACTATCTTCATTTTTTTTGGGTTGGCCTATTTCAAAAACAAAATCCGCTATGATTTTCATAGCCTAGGTTCTTTTTTCACCCTCTGGATAAGTGAATGAACCTGAGATTTTTCTTTCTCCCCCTCTGCATACTCACTTACAGGGATGTCCTTCAATTTTTTATCTATAATATGTTCAACCTCAGTCACAGGGATGTCATAAACTTTTTCCTCCATCATAGTTTTATCGTGCCCCATGATTTCCACCTCAACCTCAATATCATCTCCCTCCACCCCTTTGTGCCTTTCTTTATTGGCATTGATATCTTTATTTACCAATGAATTAGGAGGGTTTTAACTATCGCAAGCCTCTTCTTTATCTCTTCTACTTTAGTCTTCAACTGTGCATAGCTTGCACAACTTTTTTCTTTTTTCGGGGGTGCTATTGTTATTGTTTTTTTAGTGATAAGCCACTGTTCCATTATCATAGGCTCAATTGCTCCCTCAACCTGCAAGCCAAGAATAATAACAAAATAACTTTATATTAATGATAATGATATATTATTTATTAATTTAATAAAAAATAGGTTTATCTTACTAATTTATGAGGCTACAAGATCGCAAACTGAACAATCTATGTCTTCACTTGGCTATCATACCATTTTAACAGCCTAGGTAGTTAATTTGGATGTGCTGGGGCTCTTAAAGTACTATGCTCGAGGAACCAAATCTGTATATAATAATCATGTGTGTTAAATATATGGAAGATTTAAAATAAATATAATAATACTTTTGCTGTATATTAATGATACTTACCACCAAAGCAGTTGTACATCTATACAAGGTTGGCTGCCTCCTAACCTTGTCACTTCTCTTGGTTAGGACAGGCTTCTTAGATCTCAAGTAAAAGGCAACATCTAGGAGAGACATAAGAGTTAACTCCCTTATTATGGAAGCCTAGTCGATTTGACCCAATTGAGATAAATCATCCAAGGGATGATATATCTTGGACAAGATTGATTTGACTTTGGAGATAAGAACAATGCGAACAAATATGCGATCCATAGTCTCATGGTGTCCTTGACATCCTCTTATAAGTTTGATGAATGAAGTTGGGCTATCAACTTTTTCAACCCCGTATTCCGTAGATTAATTTCCTACCAAATTGTTTGAATAGCCGACCCTTCTTATCTTGATCTTCCATTACAATCTTGTTTCTATGGCATGATAGACCCAAAATCAAGGCCATGTCTTCGATGCTGAATGTAAGTTCCTTGCCATAAAAACTAAACTTGTCACCTCCTTTGTAGCATATAATAATTTCAGCTAGTAGGCGCCTGTCGACAACAAACAGTTGCATGCAACAAACGCACTGAATAGAGTCTTCCGGATGATTTCTAAATGAAGACTAGAAAACCCATCTTCCAAACTTGTTCAACATACACTGCTAGCTTGCAATGATTTTTAAACAATTATGAAGCCTTCCTCTAGGCAACCGAACCATTGCAAGATCACTTGAAATATAAGTAAAACATAAATGTAAGTTAAACAATAAATTTTATGACATTCTGGGAGTCATAAGATAAACCATGGATGATATGTATTAGAGGTAGAGGGGTTACAAACTTCTATTTTATAATTTATGCATGGGTGTCATAGTTTTTTAACTAGGGTATTGTAGATTTTGAACATGGGTGTCGTAATACTGTTTTGGCCATGTTGAGTAATCTTATAGCATCCGTGGTAATTTTATGACACTCTGGGAGTCATAAAATAAGCCATGGATGACATGTATTACAGGTAGAGAGTTTACAAACTTCTATTTTATAATTTATGTATGGGTGTCATAGTTTTTAACTAGGATGTCATAGGTTTTGAACTTGGATGTCATTATACTGTTTTGGCCATTTTGAATAATCTTATAGCATCTGTGGCAATTTTATGACACTCTGGGAGTCATAAGACAAGCCACGGATGACATGTATTTCAGATAGAGGGTTTATAAACTTCTATTTTATAATTATGCATGGATATCATAGTTTTTTAACTAGAATGTCATAGATTTTGAACTTGAATGTTGTAATACTGTTTTGGCCATTTTGAATAATCTTTTAGCATCCGTGGTAATTTTATGATACTCTGGGAGTCATAAGACAAGCCATGAATGACATGTGTTACAAGTAAAGGGTTTATAAACTTTTATTTTATAATTTATGCATGGGTGTCGTAGTTTTTTAACTAGGATGTCGTAAATTTTGAACTTGGATGTCGTAATACTATTTCGGCTATGTTGAGTAATCTTATAGAATCCATGATAATTTTATGATACTTTGGGAGTCATAAAATAAGCCACGGATGATATATATTATAGGTAGAGGATTTATAAACTTCTGCTTTATAATTTATGCATGGGTGTCGTAGTTTTTTAATTAGGATATCGTAGATTTTGAACTTGGATATCGTAATACTATTTTGGCCATTTTGAGTAATCTTATAGTATTCGTGATAATTTTATGATACTTTAGGAGTCATAAAACAAGCCACGGATGATATATATATTATAGGTAGAGGGTTTATAAACTTCTATTTTATAATTTATGCATGGGTGTCATAGTTTCTTAACTAGGATGTCGTAGATTTTGAATTTGAATGTCATAAATTTAGAACTATGGTGTCATGATTTTATATTATGAAGACTTAATATTTTAAAAAATATATCATGACATCCCTTTATACAGATAAATTTTAAAAATTTAGATTAAAATAGTAAAATAAAATCTACGATACCCTAGTTTAAAATCTATGACATCCTAGTTTAAAACCTATGATATTCTAGTTTAAAAGCTAGGGCATCCTAGTTAAAAAACTATGGCACCCATGCAGAAATTATAAAATTAAAGTTCACATGCCAAATGTCATCTCCAAGCAGGAATCAAAATTTTTTTTTACCTATTTTCGGTTCTGTAGCTTCTTTTGAGACAGATCTTAAAGGAGTCTCATCATTTCTTGAATAAACAATGATTGCAGTGCTTCCTTCCTCCATCTGCATTTTCTTCTTGCGGTGTTTTTATGTTTGCAGTCTGTGTTGAAAGACAAAACCACTTTTCTCCATTTACTAAAGATTTCAAAGGTATATCAAATGTTGAAGGAATGTATGCTCTAGAACTTCCAGCTCATCAGTGACTTCTCGAAGCCAAAGAGGAGCAAAAATATAAAATGGAGGACTCTGTGGTAGCCAAAAATAATGGAACAAACTCTAGGATGGGGTGTCGCTTTGCAAATAGGTTTTTTTCTGTTTGTAAAATAGGAATCAGTTTTGCACATCGTAACCTCTTCCAAAAAATATGAGGGCAAAAAGGTCAATTGCCAGAGATATGACTCCTACCCTATCCCATCAAGCTAGTTTGGATATAGGTGGACCAATAGGAAAAAGCAGTGCGGGCAACATTGGATTTTCTACATCGCGTGCGGTGCGGGCCACGTTGGATTTTCTACACCGCGTGCCGTGTACAAAGACTTACCCTGTCTAAACAAGCTGCATCCGGTCCAAGCTTTAAAACAAATATTTTTAGCTCATATGACTTGCATGGTGGCAAAATATATTTTTTATTTAAAAATATATCATTTTTAAAATATTATTTTTATTCATTACATAATTATTTAAAAATAATATATTATTTTATTAATAAAAAATATCTATTTATTAATTAATATTTTTATTTGATTTTTAATAAAATGTTATTTTATTAATGTCTTATTACTGTACCTTTTGAAGCTGATGACTTCCTGTGTAGAGTGAAGCAATGCTTGGATGTGCAAAAGAAGTTCTCGATGTTGGAGAAATTGGTAGGATTTCTCCGATGAGAGACCCTTTGATGCGTAAGTTAGCTTAGAGAGAGAGAATAATGAAAAGAAAATGGAGAGGGAGTGTGAGTGTGCATGAGAAGTCCCCTAGAGTTTCCTTCGGTCCCCTATTTATAGAGATTTAGGATAGAGTTGGTTATGCCATTATAACCATTTATAAAATGGTTACACTGTTAAGAAAGTTATAAAGTTGGTTAGATCGTTAAGAGGTTAGTTTATGAAATAGTTTGTTAAATGGCATTTATACTTCTTGATAACCACTAAGTTGGTTAGATCGTTAAGAGGTTAGTTTATGAAATAGTTTGTTAAATGGCATTTATACTTCTTGGTAACCATTTTACCAACCTTGTCGTAATGGCTCTAATGACTTTAAAACATATCCTTCATATTAAATAAAGTTATGAAACTTTGTACCTTGCTTACGTAAATGGTCGGCACCTGTTTAATAAGTAGTTGAGTAACCTGAGCTTTAGATAAGTAATTGTCTCCTGGATATTGGGCACCCTATACTTCAAATAAATGATTAGCTTTTGGTCATCAGGTATCCTATGCCTCAAATAAGTAATCGGCTCTTAGCCGTCTAGTACCCCATGCCTCAAATAAGTGATCGGCTCCTAGCCATCTAGCACCTTGTATCTTAAATAAATGATTGGCTCTTGGCTATCAGATACCTTATGTCTTATATAAGTAATTAGTTCTAGCCATCGAGTACCCTGTGCCTCAAATAAGTGATTAGCTCTTGACCATCGAACACTCGGTATCTCAAATAAGTGATCAGTCATGTCCATCAGGTATTAGATGTGTGCCCTATATGCTAATCTAGCTAATACATTTTTATTTTTAGGATATAATATCGTATGTAATATTTTAATTAAGGTAAATTTATCCATGCATGTAGTATATATATCCATGTATCGTTCAAGAAATATATAGACAATGATATAATTTTCTCAATAGTTAAGAATTTGGGATATTCATCATTATAGATTAATTTATAAATGCTCCCAATCATAGGATATCACGGAGACAATGATTGATCCAATTTGATCGATGCATAGATTGATTCCCTTTGGATAGATGAGTCTCAAGTCTATAGTATAGGAACATTGAAGCGAGAGTGCAGGTGATTGGTAGAGAACAATGATACTGAGCATGATGATCACGAGAAGTTACATGGATATTTACTCACTCATCAATGACTTTCTCGATGATATAGTTGTATGAGTGGTTCTTTAACCTATGGTGCCTCGGCTACTCATAGTAGGATTGCTGTGGTTTGATAATATAAAATATTAGTCCTAGCCATTCAGGCCCTTGTGGTGTTTGTTGGCCACAATAAGTTCACTATAGAAATAGGAGTGCACTTATAGGAAATCTATCGATCTTAGTAGTTAAGGTATAATCCTATACGATTTAAGAAGCTAAGTCCTTAAGACCAAGGGCATAACAATGTGAATGATAAAAAAGAGCTTTTTATGAGTTTTCATAATTTGGACTTGTGCTGATTGAATCATGCATATGACAGATACTTCGGGTTTAGCAAGCTTCTATGACCTATGTTGCCGCTTAGATCATTATGGCCCGTAGCTCAACATGTCGCAGATGCATTGGGCTCCCTTTGAGCACTTGGTCCTCTTTTCCGGTCAGCTCCAGGGTCTGCATAACCTGCTAAAAGGAGGAGACCCAGACCGAGAATTTTGACAGGGACACTCCGATGATCAAGTCACTTGGGATGATTGAGGAGAACAGAACCTCTATGATGGAGAACTTGGGATCTCTCCGCGTAGAGGGTGAAAGATATGATTCAAGAAATGGAAAGACAAGATGAAGTGGAGATCTGAGAGCTGGGAGGTCCTCTTGGCTGTGGTGGGGACACCAGGATCAAACACAGATCACTGGATCCCATATGGTTTATTGATTAGGGTTTTAATTTTAGAACTTTAGTTATGTGTCACAATTTTGTAATCAATTAAGATTGAGTCCTGTAATAAGTTTAGGCTAGTTGATTTGTCTCAACCCTTAACCTAGTCAGTATATTGAGTACTGTACTTCAGTATGAGTCTAGTAGAAGTTCAATTTTGTACAAGAGGAGATGATACGCTACTTTGGAGTTCCACCAGGCCTCATCTAGGTGCCAGAGGCCTCTACATCAGCCAATTGGACCTTGAATGCTAACCCAGGGTCCAAGATTCCTGCAAGATGCCCAAATGCCCTCCAGATATTTTCCAGATGCCCAGATTTTCTCCAGATGCCAGAGTATATTCCCAAACTAGTTCATAACATGATCCCAAAGACTTACCTGCACCCCAGCCCAAGTGAATACAAGGCCCAGGTCCATAAAGAACCAAGATCCCAGGTATATTCTAGCCCAGAACCAAGATACTTGGAATATTCCTGCTCCAGACATCCCAAGCCTCCAGGGCCCAAAGTCCATGCACCCAACCCCTCCTTGGCCGCCCCTTGCTGCCCCCATGAAGCCCAACATGTCCCAAGTGTTGACTTGGTCCAAGCTAAGAAGGAGGAATTCAAATGGAAGAAGGAAACCTAGTTCTTCTTATATTCAACTAGTATACTCCTAGTTTTAGGTTTATTTTGTAGTCTTTCTGTTGGGAATTGTGTCCCAAAGCTAATCGTCTAGGCTGTAGATGGTTACGCTATATTTGATGGGGATATCAAAATCCATCTGGGTTTTTCTTTGTTAATCCTAGATTTTATTTTTATTTTTATAATTTTCTTATTTCAGCTATTCCACATATCCCCGCTATGCCTATTTTATTCCAGACTTATCCCTAGGTTATCCCTGTCATCTTCTTCCTCCATTCATCACCCAGAACTTCCATTTTTTTCCAACCAGTCCCGGATCCACCATGCCCGACCACCGGCGACCCCTGACGGCCGTCCACCTTCCCCCAGCGACGATCTTCTCGTGGAAACACCGGTGAATCCCACCGGAATCGCCCACAGCCATCCGCCCCTGCTGCTCCACCGTGCCATGCCGTGCCGTGCCCTCTTCCCTGCACCGTTGTCCACCCTTGCAGCTCCGCCATGCCGGCCCTCTTCCCCGTGCCGCCGTCCGCCCCTGCTGCTACGTCGTGCTATGCCGCGCCCCTCTTCCCCGTGCCGCCATCCGCACCTGCTGCTCCACCATGCCGTGCCGTGCCCTCTTCCCCACATCGCCGTCTGCCCCCATCAAGCACCGTCGTCGCCCGAGCGACTGAACCACCGGTCTCCCCTGTTCCACCATTCGGTCTTCCACCATTAAGTCCAAGAGAGGGAGCACACGAACGTGAAAGCTGCACGTTCCTCAAAGCACATGCTCCTCAATGCACATGGCTTTCAAAGCAGTCCAAAGATGGCGAAGCACGAATCCCAGAGCTGCATGATTTTCAAAGCTTCATAGATTTCAGAGCAGGCACTGCCTAATTTATTTATTTTAAATCTAGATGTATGGACTAGTTGGGAAGTTATTTAAATTAGTTTTAGATTAGGATTAGTTTAATTTTTTTCACAATATAGGGAGGATTGTGTTTAGTTTTCTACCATATTTTTAGGCTACAAACAAAGTAGGTTTGGGATGTCACCTTTTATGAGTTACATGCCTTGTATTCTTTACTTGGATCCCAAGTTTTGTAAGCCTATATAAAGGCACATCCTCTCTTGAATAAAATATGAAGGATATGAATTTTTGAAAAGAGTGTTCTTGGTTCTGCCACCGTTAGGAGTGGGCATGAGGCCCGTCTTTCCTTTACTTGTGAGTGTCGAGGGGTGTGAGACCTTGCTGCCTTCGCTTTCGAGCATCGAGGGGCGTGAGGCCCTAGTTATCTTCTTCCTCGTTGAGTTCCCTCTATGATCTTGGAGCTTTTCTTTCACGGCCCCAGGTAGTGATTTGGGTGGGATGCCCTAGGCTCCACATGTAGTGAGATGGGTGGGATGCCCTAGACTACATGTAGTGGAGTGGGTGAGATGCCCTAGAGGTGTGATGTCTCTCCGTGTAGGTAAGTCCCAACTCCATAGAGTATCCATCTTTCTTTCCCCTGCATATTTTTTTCTGCCTTCTTGACCCTAATCACAGAAGACTTCTCAGCTCTCCAACGATCCTCCTAGCCTTCCCTTTGTCCTGCATCAATTTTGGTATCAGAGCAAGAGAGGATTAGGGTTGAAAAAATAAAAAAGAAAAAAAAAAGAAGAGAGAAAAAAAAGGAAAAAAAAGGAGAAAAAAAAATGCAGCGAGCCTGACTCGACGGAGTCGAGTTTTTCCTATCCCAGGGGAATGATGGGGACATCAAAACCCAATCTAGGTTTTTCTATTTTTTAATCCCAGATTTTATTTTTTATTTTTATAATTTTTTTATTCCAGCTATTCCACCTATCCTCACTATTCCCATTTTATTCCAGACTTATCCCTAACTTATTCCTAGGTTATCCCTATCATCTTCTTCCACCATTCATCGCCCAGAACTTCTATTTTTTTCCCACCGATCCCGGATTCGCCGTGCCCGACCACCGGCAACCCCCGACGGCCGTCAACCTTCCCTCGGCGATGATCTTCTCGTGGAAATGCCGGCGAATCCCACCGGAACCGCCCACGGCCATCCACCTTTGCTGCTCTGCCGTGCAGTGCCGCCCCCTCATCCCCGCACCGCTGTCCGCCCCTGCTGCTCCGCCGTGCCGTGCCATGCCCCTCCTCCCCGCATTGCCATCCACCCCTGCTACTCCACCGTGCCATGCCGCACTCCTCTTCCCCGTGCCGCCGTCCACCCCTGCTGCTCCACCGTGCCGTGCCGTGCCCTCTTCCCCGCACTGCCATCCACCCCCATCAAGTGCCGTCACCGCCCGTGCCACTGAACCACCGGTCTCCCTTGTTCCAGCATTCGATCTTCCACCATTTGGTCTGAGAGAGGGAGCGCACGAACGTGAAAGCTACATGTTCCTCAAAGTGCACGCTCCTCAAAGCACATGGCTTTCAAAGCAGTCCAAAGATGGTGGAGCATGAATCCCAGAGCTGCACAATTTTCAAAGCTTTATAGATTTTAGAGCAGGCATTGCCTAATTTATTTATTTTAAATTTGGATGTATGGACCAGTTGGGAAGTTATTTAAATTAGTTTTAGATTATGATTAGTTTGATTTTTTTCACCATATGGGGAGGATTGTGTTTAGTTTTCTACCATGTTTTCAGGCTACAAATAAAGTTGGTTTGGGATGTCACCTTTTATGAGCTGCATGCCTTGCATTCTTTTACTTGGACCTCAAGTTTTGTAAGCCTATATAAAGGCACCTCCTCTCTTGAATAAAATATGAAGAATATGAATTTTTGAAAAGAGTGTTTTTGGTTCTACCTCTGTTAGGAGTGGGCATGAGGCTCGTCTTTCCTTCACCTACGGGTGTCGAGGGGTATGAGACCCCACTGCCTTCGCTTTCGTACATCGAGGGGCGTGAGGCCCTAGTTATCTTCTTCCTCGCTGAGTCCCCTCTATGATCTTGGAGCTTTTCCTTCATAGCCCCAGGTAGCGATTTGGGTGGGATGCCCTAGGCTCCGCATGTAATGAGATGGGTGGGACGCCCTAGACTACATGTAGTAGGGTGGGTGAGATGCCCTAGAGGTGTGACGTCTTTCCGTGAAGGTAAGTCCCATGTTGATAGAGTATCCATCTTTCTTTTCCCTGTATATTTTTTTCCGCCTTCTTGATCCTAATCACAGAAGACTTCTCAGCTCTCCAACGATCCTCCTAGCACCCCCCTTGTCCCGCATCAACTTTGGTATCATAGCAGGAGAGGATTAGGGTTGAAAAAAAAAGAAGAGAGAAAAAAAAGGAAAAAAAAAGGAGAAAAAATAATGCCGCGAGCCTGACTCGACGGAGTTTTCCCAATCTTCATTCAAATGGTACAACAAGGCATTCAAAAATAGGGGTGGATATGATAAAACACTGTGAGAACCAAGTTATGTGATAAAACCATTTCATCAAACCATGTAATAAAACCTGGTTCATCAAAAACCCTGGTCCGACCAAACTCAATCAGTAAGAAAAACCGGGTCTAGTCCTGGTCTACCAGGAACAATTCCTGGTTGACCCAAACCAATTGATGAGGGATGGATGAGATGTAACCTGATTTATTTGAAAAAGGGAAAACACCTAAACAAACTAGGACTATGGGAGGGCTAAGAAGCCTCCCGGCACTAGGGCGAACTGACACTAAACCCTAAAACAGCTGAACTCTTTTGGTTTTCAATTTTCTTGGTGAAAGAATGAAAGGATTATGCCCTAAAGGCCAATCGAAATATTATATTTCGTTGGGATTTTTCCTTATCCATCCCAAAAATCAATGTATTGACATTATCATTCAATAAAGGCATTATTTTCATCATACGCTGTATCTTAATTATTATATGATGAACTCCATAGATTAGGGCTATGGTTCTAGGGTTATGATGAGATCATACCAGTGAGACCTAAAGCCTTAAAACCCTAATCTAAAATATTCCTGGTCAATGGGACATTGAGTAAGGGATCAATGTTTCTGGTAAAGATCAGCACTTCCTATGTATGAGGGTGACTGATCTCACAGTCACTTGTGTTTGACACTAATACTAGGATGTGGGTGCTCATTAGAGAATGAGTTCACTGAATAGATCCAGATTGAGAATATATAATGGAACCTTATCTGTTTGTCAATAGATATTTCTCATAGTGGGAGTAGTGCATGTGGTCCTTTGACCTGAGACTGCCATGGTACCTTATATACATGAATCCACATTTTGGTTCACACTCAATCATAACACTGAGTTATGCATGAGGTGATACTGGATATGGTGGATTGTATATGAAGGTTGCGAGTAGGTCAACAAGGAATTGATCAGCCCTAGTAAGAGGATATTGCATCCAGCCAATTTTGATCAAATGATGATTCGAGAAATCTTTGATCAAAGTATGAACATTAGAAGTAGTTTCTAATAGTTCATTAATGAATCATCATTAAAAATATTGAGCTAGGGATGAATATGAAATTGGATTTGACAAGGTATCCATATCCATAATCATATTCAGGATGCAAGTTGATCAAAGGACTGAATTGCCCAGTAACTCACCACTGAATGGTATTTTGGTAATTCCACCAAAATTCCACATCTTCCTGGTAGACATGATACGTTGCTAGACGTCAATCTTGTCTTGTAGGAAAATGATTAAATTATGATAATTTAAATCAGTTAATTAGAATTAGATTATAATTGACCAAGTCGAGCTAGCTTGAGTTGACCTAAATCGACTTAGTTGAGATCTAACCGAATTAAGTCAAATAGCACTCGGACCTACTGCTGGCTAGATGTGGAACCAAATGGGTCACACACAAAAGAGAGTCGATGAGGGATTTAATTTAGAATTAAATCATGTTTGCAGGATAAACACACTAGCATGTGTTGCAGACCCAACTTCTATTCGAATTGGATTCGAATTTGGTTCTGAATTGGGCTTAATTAGGTTCTAATTGAACCTAATTAGAGTCTAATTTAAATTTTGGGACTTTGGACTAACCCGTGGCTGAACCCATTGATTAAAAATCAATTTAAACCATTTTCCCAAGACCGCCCAAGCCATCTTTCCCACGCGCGCGCACTAAAGGAAGAGTCCACGCGCGTGGACTCCTCTTCACACGCGTGGGGACATCTTTTACCGTGAAAACCAGATGGGAGGGGGCAGAAATCTTTTCTTTAGGCATCTCATCTGGAGTCCCTTGGATCAAGATCAGATGGCCAGAAGAAATCCATTGCTTTTCGGTCGTAACTCCGTCTCAGAACATCGCGACTTTTCTGAGGTTTCTTCTGAGGTTTTTCTTCATCGGAAAATCTTGAAATAAATCATGAAAGGCGTGAAAAATCTGAGGGGACGTGTGAGGATGGAAAGAACGTGATTCTTGGGATAGCAGAGGGTTGCGTTGTTTTTGAAAAGACACCCCTCTGATATCTATAAATAGGGTTGGGTTCTCGGGGGTTTTCATGTAAGATAATTCAGAGATCAGATTTCCTTTCTTCCTCTCCAAAATACTCCTTCCCCTTGTTTTTGTTGGGTATTGTTTCCCTTACAGAGGTATCCTCTGTAGAAACTCTGACCCTAAACAAGAATAAGAGGAAGGTCTTGAACGGTAAAGGAAAGAAACAGGAAGGGTCTCTTTTCTTTCTTGAATTAAGACATTATTTGTCTTAATTTTTCTTCCACTTCAAATAAGAAATTTATACAAGGATTGAAGTTGAGGAAAGGATCAAGAAGAAGAAAGAAGGGAGAAAGGAGATTTTCAAGAAAGAAAATTCCAGCCTATAAGTCCAAGAATTGAATTCTTGAAAAAGAATTCAAGAAGAGGATCCAAGATCAAGAAGTTGTTGTCTTCATCTCTTCTCCGTGTGGATCACCATTGGAGGGTGAACATTTGGGCACCTGGTGGAGATTTGCATTTTGGATATTGCGATACAGGTTAGTACTTACATATATATATATTTAAATCATGTATATGAATGACATATATTTTAATTTTTTTTAAGGAAATCTAGGGCTAAAGGGTTTGGTATAGATTTCATAAGATAAAAATTTTGAAATCTATGTTTCCGCCTTGGTCAACCAACCTAACAAAGAATAATGGGATGGAGGATAGGAAACATGGACACTTTAGGAATGGGGATTCACCTTCACGGAGAGACGTCGCACCTCTAGGGCATCTCACCCACTCCACTACGTGTAATCTAGGGCGTCCCACCCATCTTACTACACATGGATCCTAGGGCATCCCACCCAAATCGCTACCTGGGGCCGTAAAGAAAAAAATCCCTAAGACCTAGAGGGGGACTCGATGGAAAAGGGGATAACTAGGGCCTCGCGCCCCTCGACGCTTGCATGGAGTGAAGGAAGTGGGGTTTCACACCCCTCGACACCCGCAGGTGAAGGAAAGACGGGCCTCAGCTCAGAACCAGAACCAATGGAAAACCCAAAAATTTCATATAAAACTTATTCATTACTGGGGGAGAGAGGGCCTTTATATAGAAAAACCAAATCCCTCACTTACTTAGCCTACAAGAAACCCAAAAAAGGAAAAATAAACTACATCAAAATCCATGCTACATCAATATTGGTGCTGATCTGCTCTGGGAAGCAAATCGACTTGATGATCTACTCTGAAAAGCGTGCTGCTTGGATTGCTCCAGAAAGCGTGAGGACTCTTCTCTCGCAGACGTGCACAGAGGGAGGGAACCAACTCCGACGGCAACCGGCGGACGGGCGGCGGCCGGGAAGCGGGCGACGGACGAGGCCAGCGGACGGAGAGCGGTGGACGGTCAACGGTGGCACAGAGATGGAAAGGCATGCCCAGGGCATGCCGTTTGGTCTCCCACACTCGTGGGGGACCCCTAGGCACTAGTGAGGCTCCGACAGGATGGTGGACGGCTGGACGGCGGCTCTGGCAGGACGATGGTGACGGCGACCGGCGGCAGCGGAGGGCGGCAGCGCAGGGGCGGCACGACCGCACGGCATGCACGAGCGTGCCGTTCAATCTTCTCGCGGGCGTGGGGCGCAAGAGCACCTGCGAGGACTCCGGTGGCTAGGTGGGCATCGACAGACGGCGGGCGGGCGACCGGCAACAGGATGGTGGCCGGGTGGCCGGCAACAGGACGGCGGCGACGGGCAGCAACGACAGTGGCGGCCATGGGTGATGCTTGGTCTTCCCACGGTCGTCCCTTCATCTTCCACGGGCGAGGGCGGCAGATGCCGGGTTTCCGGCAAGGGCGAGGCTGGTGGGCACCAGCGGGCGGGCCGGCGGGGGTAGCCAGGGGTCGGGCAGCCCGGATCTGGGGCCGACGGGGCAGCGCCTAGGGTTTGGGAAGCTTTTTAAAAAACACGGGATGAAGATGGAATAAGGCTGGAATAAAGTGGGGGTAAAGTCAGGATAAACCTGGAATAGTCGAATAGGTGGAATAGCAGGAATAGGAAAAATACAAAAAATGCGAGAAAATAAGAAAAAATAGAAAATGAATCCGAACCTACCCTGGGTCCCCATCACCAATCCTGGTCGATCCAAATCAGACCAGATGGACTAGAAAAAATCCAATATGTGCTTAATTAGACCATTTGACCTTAATACCGAAATGATTCTCAATCGTTGATCGGTTCCCGGATCAGGAAGAAATCCTCAATGGCGTGTGACCTCATAAGTTCAAACCTAAATAGTAGCATTGAAACACTTCCAGTACTAGCACAAGATACCATTTTGCAATGGATCCAGGCATCCGGATAGGCCGAAGATACGAGAGCAATCTATCAAACCTCTGGCATATGGTTACCGCATAATTCATCCCTTTGACATCCAATGCTCAAGATGACCTAGGATTAGACTGCTAACCCTTACTGAGTCAATCTACAACATGTCTCAACCTCGCAAGTTCAGTGACTCCTCACTAGGACTACCCCGGTCAAGGATTTGCTAAATTGAGATATTGCGAGACATTCAATCCAAATAACTTGGACAAGTCAATTCCATCTTGGTCCACCACCGCTCCACAAGTACTTGCCTATACCCAAAAACCTTCCATCACCGGATTAGAAATCCGGGTAGTCCGGCACCAAAGCACAGGGAGTTGCTTGCAAGCTACCATGGTGATCTCAGGTCAGAGGGACACATATACCCATATCCAATCGCGAGCAATCCTTTGGCAGAAAGGAGCTTCACGGAGTCACGTTCAATGAGATGTCACACATCCCACTTGCAGATCATATCAGTGTCACCACACTTCTTTGGTCAAGAGGACAACCAAACGATGTGAACCACAACAACTTATACTTGATATATTGCCATCCAGTACAATGTATTCTTTGGTCGTGAACTTGGTTTAAGGACCACTCTATATATCCTCTCTATATCGAAGTCAATGTAGTCCTAAGGACTTCATCACATGAAAAAGAGTTCATTACAGGGAAAAGTCAAAATGTGATGGGCTACCAAAATAATATTTATTAATTCATACAAAGAGTACAATACTCAATTCAACCGTCTATAGCCTAGGCGATTGGCTTTGGGACACAATTCTCAACAACTCCCACTTGTACTAAAGCCAATCATAATAGTATCTAATACCCATTTCCCTTTTACAAAAGTCGAACTCTTTTATTCCGAGGGCTTTAGTAAAAATGTCGGCCATATTTTCCTTTCCATCGATCTTCGTAAGATTGATGTCACCTCGTTCTACGATCTCTCGTATGAGGTGGTAGCGCCACAGAATATGCTTGGTGCGGTGATGAGCTTTTGCCTCCTTAACTTGAGTAATGGCTCCAGTGCTGTCATGGTACACTAGAATAGGACCATCTAGGAAAGATGCCACCCCTAGCTCTCCAAGGAACTTCCGCAACCACACAGCTTCCTTCACTGCATCTGATGCTGCAAGGTATTCTGCCTCACATACCGAGTCTACAACTATCGCCTGCTTGGAACTTTTCCAGCAAATCGCTCCTCCATTCAAGGTAAATACAAACCTTGACATACTCTTGCTATCATCCCTGTCTGACTGGAAACTAGAGTCAGTATACCCCACAAGTTTCAAGTCAGATTCTCCATAAATCAGCCATTGGTCTTTAGTATTTCTTAAATACTTCAGGATGGACTTAACCACCTTCCAATGTGCCTCACCTAGGTCAAACTGGTATCTGCTCACTACTCCTAGTGAGTATGCCATGTCCAGTCTAGTACATGTCATAGCATACATGATAGAGACTACTGCAAAAGCATAAGGCACTCTACTCATGCACTCTCTTTTCTCAGGAGTTGTCGTACAATACTTCTTGGAAAGATTAATTCCAGAACCTATCAGAAGATAGCATTTCTTGAAATTTTTCATACTGAACCGTTTCAGCACGGTATCAATATACGTAGACTGGGACAATCCCAGAAGCTTCTTAGATCTATCTCTATAGATCTTCATACCCAGTATGTAAGAAGCTTCACCCAAGTCCTTCATGGAGAACTGAGATGATAACCAGACCTTTATTCCTTGTAATGCTGCGACATCATTCCCGATTAAGAGAATGTCGTCAACATACAGTACCAGGAATACAATCATAGAACCATTAACCCACTTATAGATGCACGGTTCTTCTCCGTTCCTAATGAAGCCATACGATTTGATACACCTATCAAACCGTAAGTTCCAACTTCGAGATGCTTGCTTGAGTCCATAAATGGACCTCTGCAATTTGCATACTTTTGACTCATCTATGGATGTGAACCCTTCAGGCTGTATCTATACACCTCCTCTTCCAGCTCCCCATTTAGGAAAGCAGTTCGGACATCCATCTGCCAGATCTCATAATCAAAATATGCTGCTAAAGCAAGCATGATCCGAATGGACTTGAGAATTGCCACAGGAGAGAAAGTCTCGTCATAATCGATACCATATCGCTGACGATATCCCTTGGCAACCAAACAGGCTTTATAGGTCTCCACCTTTCCCTCTGCGCCACTTTTTCTCTTGAAGATCCACTTGCACCCGATGGGTTTTATCCCTTCAGGCAGATCATCTAATGTCCATACATTGTTGATCTTTGTGGACTCCATTTCGGATCGCATGGCTCCAAGCCATGCCTCAGAGTCAGATCTATGAAGTGCATCCATATAGGTGATCGGATCCTCATTATTCTCATCGAGCTCAATGGGATCACCGTCCCGAACCAAGAAATCGTAGTATCTGTCCGGCTGACGCGGTACTCTATCGGATCTCCTAATAATGGGTTCTGGGTGTGATCCAATCACAGCCGATTCTATGATATCCTTAGAGTGTGCAAGTTCTTCTACTAGCTGAACTTCACCAAGTTCAATCTTAGAGGCTACAGTCCCTTCTCCAAGGAACTCCTTTTCTAAAAAAATAGCCCTAAGAGCGATGAACACCTTTTGTTCATCCTCCAAGTAGAAGAAATACCCTTTGGTTTCCTTAGGGTATCCAATAAACAAGCATCGATCAGACCTAGGACCAAGTTTATCTGAGTCTAAATGCTTTACATATGCCGGACAACCCCAAACCCGAAGGTGTGAGATTGAGGGCTTACGTCTAGTCCACATCTCATATGGAGTGGAGACAACAAACTTACTCGGAATATTATTTAACAAGTGACAAGCTGTCTCAAGTGCATATCCCCAAAAGGATAGCGGCAGAGTTACAAAGCTCATCATAGATCGAACCATGTCCAACAAGGTTCGATTCCTCCTTTGGGACACACCATTAAACTATGGTGTTCTTGGAGGAGTCCACTGCGAGAGAATCTCATTCTCCTCGAGGTATGTCAAAAACTCACCAAATAGGTATTCACTACCTCGATCTGATCGAAGGGTTTTAATACTTTTTCTAATTTGTTTCTTTACTTCATTACGATATCATTTGAACATTTCAAACGACTCAGATTTATGTCTCATCAAAAGGACATAACCGAACCTCGAAAGGTCATCTGTAAACGTAATGAAATATCTGTATCCACCACTGGCACTAACTATCATGGGTCCGCATACATCAATATGTATGAGTCTCAGAAGTTCTGTAGCTCGTTCACCTTTTCCAGTAAAAGGTGACTTGGTCATTTTACCAAGTAAACAGGATTCATAAGTAGGCAGTGATTCAGAATCACTGACCTTGAGGAGACCTTCTCCTCGCAACTTGTTTATCCTATTCTGGTTAACATGACCTAGTCTATAGTGCCAAATATACAGATTACTGATATTTTCTAATCTTGGGCATTTGCTAGATATGTACATTACACTAACAGGTTGTGACAGTACATAAATACCATTATTTAACTTAGCTTTCATTATCATAGAGTTATTCAAAATAACTTGGCAAATATCTCCTTTTATTGATAGTTTAAAACCATAATTCGCCAAAAGGCCTATAGAGATTATGCACATGATGAAACTATGACAAAAATGACAGTCGACTAACTGATAGTACAGGACTCATAGACAAGACTCAGAACTCCGATCGCCAGTACTGGAACACGATTTCCATTCTCGACACTCAGAAACTATTCCCCATCCTTGAATCTCTTGCTAATATGTAGTCCTTGTAACGAATTACAAACATGAATAGGACTACCGGTATCCAATACCCAGTTAGCAGTATCACAAATAGAGAAATTACAATGTTTTATCATATAAATACCTTGTCCAGCATTCTGCTGCTTTCCCCTCCTTGGCCTGTTCGGATCTAGGGACGCTTGGTAAAGAGGACAGTTCCTCTTTCAGTGTCCCCGCTTCTTGTAGTAGAAGCACTCTGCAGCAGATTGGTCAGCTTTCATTTTCTTGGTCTGACTCGGGCCAGGAGCATTCAGCAACTTGTTTTCCTTCCTTTTATTCTTCCCTTTCTTAAATGGACGACGACCTCTTGAACCTCCTACTAAATTCACCACCCCCTTGTTCAGTTGGTGATCTTTCTCGAAAGTCTGCAGTAATCCCATCAAACCATGGTAATTGACTACAGACTTATTCATTCTGTAATGGTCGAGAAAGTTAAGATAGGAGGAGGGTAGAGAATTCAAAATCGCATCCTTGACGAGCTGCTCGTGCAAGGGACATCCGAGCTTGCCCAACTTTTCAATCAGCTTGATCATGTATAATACATGATCAGTGACAGAACCACCATTCGGCATCTTGGCATTGTAGATGGCACAAGACACTTTTTACCGCTCTACATCGTCTGGCGTGCCAAAAGATTCCTTCAACTTTTGAAGAATCTCATCAGGTTAGGCCTCCTCGAACTTACGACTGAACTCGTCGTTTATTGCCTCTAGCATGATGCATTGGACAGTAGTTTGATCAGAAACCCACTTCTTATAAGTGTCCCTGATCGAACTTTGAGCATTGGTAGGAGGGATTTCAAGTGCCGGATCTGTTATCACATAAAGGATCCGTTCATGCTCCAAGATAATCCTCAACTTTCGATACCAACTATCAAAGTTGTGACCCTTCAACTTCTCATTATCGAGAAGTGACCGGAGCGAAAGATTTGAAGACATCTGAAAGGAAAAATAAGACCATATTAGAGTATGAATTAATCAATTAACCAAAAGACTTGGACTTTAGTCTAAAGGTCTCTCTCACTAATTTTTTAGATTGGGAGCCTCTAACTCCAATCCGTAAAATCACTATTTCATAGTGGGTACTGAAATCCAATAGACCACATATGAGCCCGACTATAGCCAGCTCACCCATACGTGCCTAAAGGTAGGTTCACCAACCAATTGCTTTCCTAAGCAACTTTCAGTAATTTATTTTGCCCCAGAGAGCACCCCAATCGACCTAGGGGCCTCCTATTACGGGTCTCCAGTTAGGTCCAACCATTAACATGATAAATCCAACACTTCCAGCCAACGAATGACCAAGCTCAACTATGGCCGGCTCACCTGATCACCATTAAAAAGGTTGCACTGAACCATCATCCATGAGAGAGCAATTCCAATAACCGGATGCACACCCATTCTATGGAACTGCCAATGAACACCAAGTTAAAGGACACATTACTAACTGACTTAATGGGAGGCTAAGACACCATCAACACTTTGACTTAGTCTTTTTCAGGACCTAATAATTTTAGAGGATTTTAGGTTGTGATAGAAGAATGAGACAAGAACATAGATCATCCTCCCATTGAATGAATCAGTTTTCAAGAGGGTTGAACCAATTCAACAATTGATCCATGGGCACCTACTGATCAGTTAGACTAATCAAACTGGGTGACATGGGTTAACTCGAGTCAATGAGCTTTTCTAATCAGTTCTGGTCGACTCGACTAGCCAGGTAGGTGAGATCATGGGTGAGTATCCGCCATTAACCATATTTCCTAGACACCAACTAATTTGGCCAAGAAACAGGTAGCCTCATGCAACCATGATCACAATGCCAAACCTACCTCAATACCAACCGGTTTACCAGACTCGATCAGACTAGCCTAAAGACTTGGGCTTTCACGAAGTCACTAATTTGATCCATTTTAGATGAATAGACTAACTTATCTAACTATTAGATAGTTCTAAAAGAAGGACCTTAATCAACTTTTGATTAGTCTTCTTGTTATCCAGTTCAACTAAACATAGGTCTAACCCAAAATATGGACCCAATTAGACAGCTAACCCAATTAACCCAATTGGCTTATTTAAATGACATTAGGTTTCATAAACCCTAAAATAACTTGTCATTTAATTTAATCATACAATTCAAAATTGTTTGAATATAAGCCAATATTTTAATTAAAATAATTTTAATTAAAACAAGTAAAACTCCTTTTACATATCAATTCATGCATCATATCTAATTTATTCTTTTATAAAATTACATTACCCAAATAACAAATTTATAAGTCATGCCAAAAATGTATCTGAATTAAAATAATTTTAATTCCATTGATTTCCTTAAAAGATCCTTCTGAAGAGGCCAACACAGACGAACCGCATCGTGCCAAAGATACATGGCCATGGTGAAGGTCTCAACTAGGTTCCTAAAAGTACTCTCTAATCATACCCTATGATTAAGATATAGATACATCTCAAAAGATTAAACAGTTTAATCTACTATACATGCATTCAAGAAATATTACACCTGAACCTGGCTCTGATACCACTGAAAGTAAAACCGGGTTGCAAGTGCCTACATTAAGCACGCAACAATGCAGGGAGCAGGTATGTATTTTAAAACTATTTTAAAATAACAGCGAAAATAACCTACTCCGCACAGGATCTAACATATTCATGATGCATGTACAGGCATAGCAAGGCATGAAAAGGGCATGTAATATTTATAAACAATTATATAAACCTATATCTAGGCATGCATGAAAATTAAAATAAAAAATTTTACCTTATTCTTGCTTGGAATAAAGTAGGGATAATGCTGGAATAGCTAGAATATCAGGAATAACTTTATTCCTGTCTTCTTCTTCCAGCAAGCTTTTGGAACGTTGTTTTTCCTCTTCTCTCCAACAGCAGCAAAACCCAAACCAAAGATGGCAATCTCTTGGTCTCTCCTCCTGCAACAATGGCAAGGTGGTTTCTTGATGGAATTTGCTTCAAGGGAGTGCTGCCAGATCATTCATCCAACGATGTTGAAGTCTTTTGATCCAGAAATTTTGGAACAACAAGTCCTATAACCAAAAACAATGGAAACCAAAACCAGCAGCAAGGGAGGTTGCAACAGCTCTCAAGTGCTCAAGTGAACACCCTCTAGAGGGGGGACACGCCTGGGGCTCTTCTGATCCAGCTTCTCATGCGATGCTAGTCGCCGAAAGACCTTGAAACGGTGATGGGAGGAAGGGAAAAATAGAACACCTTATTCTAAAATTGTTTTCTCCAAAATAATGGTTCTTCCATCGATTGAGCACCAAGAAAAACAGGGATTAAGGAACACTTTTTCTCTCCCAATTTCTCACAATACCGGTTGAAAGAAGAATGAAGCTTTCCAAGGGAGAAGACGATCAACGTTTTTTTTTAGCCTTGAGCTATAACACCGCCCAAAAATTTTATATCAGCATGAATAAAAAGAACCGATGATTAGGGAGTCGAGGGGAATAGCTGGGAATACCAGAGGGCAACAGGTTTAGGACGAATCAAATTTGTCATCAAAGAAGTAATGAAGAGGCAATTAAACGGTGATTAATTCTAGCCAAAAACTGAGAGAAATGGGAGAGGAAGAGACACTTATAAATCCCTGTTCGCCCAAGCCTTAATCACCGTGTAGATGGGTTCAAACCGGTTCATAACTGGTTTAAAAATTTTCAAACTGATTCTAAATCGGTTCACAATTCAATTAGATCAAAATCCAATTGATAATAGGCTTGGTCAAGTCCCGGTCACCCAGAAACAATTCCTGGTGGACCCGAACAAATCTGATCGACCCAAAACCGGGTCAATCCAAAGAGTGCTCAATCAAACCATTACCGAAATGATTTCTAATCATAAATCGGTACCTAGATCAGAGAGATATCCTCTATGGTATGTGACCTCATAGGTTCGAACCTAAGCGGTAGCACTGGAATAATTCCAGTACCAGCACAAGATACCATCTAGCAATGGGTCCCGGTATCCGGATAGGTCGAAGATACGAGAGAAATCAATCGAACCTCTGGCATATGGTTATCGTATAATTCATCCCTTTGACCTCCAATGCTCAGGACAACCTAGGGTTAGACTGCCAACCCTAGCAGAGTCAATCCATAACATGTCTCAACCTCGCAAGTCCAGTGACTCCTCACTACGACTACCTTGGCTGAGGATTTGCTAAATTGAGATACTGCGAGACATTCAATCCAAACTATTTGGACAGGTCAATTCCATCTTGGTCCACCACTACTCCACAAGTACTTGCCTGTACCCAGAAACCTTCCATCACCGGATTAGAAATCCGGGTAGTCCGGCACCAAAGCACAGGGAGTTGCTTGCAAGCTACCATGATGATCTCAAATCAGAGGGACACATATACCCATATCCAATCATGAGTATCCCTTTGGCAGAAAGGGGCTACATGGAGTCACGTTCAATGAGATATCATATATCCCACTTGCTGATCACATCAGTGTCACCACACTCCTTTGGTCAAGAGGATAACCAAACAATATGAACCACAACAACCTATACTTAATACATTGCCGTCTAGTATAATGTATCCTTTGGTCGTGACCTGGTTTAAGGACCACTCGATATATCCTCTCTATATCGAAGTCAATGTAGTCCTAAGGACTTCATCACATGAAAAAGAGTTCATTACAGAGAAAAGTCAGAATGTGATGAGCTACCAAAATAATATTTATTAATTCATACAAAGAGTGCAATACTCAATTCAACCACCTACAGCCTAGGCGATTGGCTTTGGAACATAATTCCCAACAGGAAATGCTGAAGTGCTGGAGGTTCATTGTATATGTGCATACCTTGTCCAGATACTTTGCCATCGTGGGATCTCAAGCTTCATACTCATCGGAGACCTAACCTACCACAAGCTGAGTCTATGAAGACCTTCAGGCATATTACACCCAGCTCACGGGATACCTTTAATCCCACAAGGAGTGCCTCATATTCAGCTTGATTATTAGTTGCCTTGAAGAGGAAATGCAGTGCATACTTTATGACGACCCTGTCGGAGTTGGCGAGGATGAGCTCGGTGCCGCTCCCATCGGTGTTGGACATGCCGTCGATATAGAGGATCCATGTCATCACTCTCGGGGCTCGATTCACTAGTCTGCCTCTTCCAGATCTTCAGTAGCCCAGGTGCACTCTACCAGGAAATCAGCAAGGACCTAGGCCTTTTGCATCGGTCATGGATGGTAGGTGATGTCAAACTTGTTGAGCTTCACTGCTCACTCGGCCAGGCACCCCGATGTGTCAGGGCAGCTTAGCATGGCCTTTAAGGGCTGGTCGATGAGAATAATGATCGGATGTGTTTGGAAGTAGGGCCTAAGATGCTGCGCAGACACAATGAGTGCAAAGATAATCTTTTTAGATCAACTGTACCTGGTTTATGCATCGTGGAGCAGCTTGCTGGTATAGTAGACTGGCTACTAGGAGCTATCCTTATCGGTGCAGACCAGCACTAAGATGATCGCCTCCGATGAGATCGCCAGGTATAGGAGCTTTTTCCCGGGCTCCGACCTGGACAACAATGGTGAAAAGGCGAGGAGCTTCTTTGGCACCTCGAAAGCCTCTTGACACTCCTCTATCTAGGTGAAGTCATGCATCTTATACAGCAGCTTGAAGAATGGCTGGCAACGCTCAATGGAACATGAGACAAAATGACTTAATACCATGATGCGTCCGGTCAGGCGCTGCACCTCCTTCTTGGAGACAGGGTGTCTCATGTCAGTAATTACTTGGATCTTCTCGAGGTTGGCCTCTATCCCCCTTTGAGTGACCATAAGTCCCAGAAATTTTTTTGCCACAATACCAAACATGCATTTGGCAGGGTTCAGCTTCATCCGGTAGAGGCGAAGGTTGTCAAAGGCCTCCGCTAGGTTGGTGATGTGGTTCAACTCCTGGCCACTCATGATAAGCATGTTATCTACGTAGACCTGCATGTTGTGACCAATCTTGTTTTTGAAGAACCTATTAACCAGGCGCTAGTATGTGGCCCTTAAATTCTTGAGATCGAATGGCATCATTCTGTAATAGTACGTACCTCGGTCAATCATGAACACCATATGCTTCTCGTCCTCCATGTGCATATGGATTTGATTGTATCTAGAGAATGCATTCATGAAGCTAAGAATCTTGTAGCCCGAGTTCACATCCATCAACTGATCAATCTTGGAAAGCGAGAAGCTATCATTTGGGCATGCCCGATTGAGGTCGGTGTAGTCTATACAGATCCTCCACTTTTCAAAAGCCTTCCTGACTATCACTACATTAGCAAGCCAGTCAGAATACTGTACCTCATGGATGAAGCCTATCGTGAGGAGCTTTTCGACCTCCTCGTCAATCACCTTCTACCGCTCTAGTGTAAAACTCCTTTTCTTCTACTAAACTGGGCAGCAATTAGGATCGATATTCAGCCTGTGGGTATCACTTCTGCTGGTATGCCGGGCATGTCCGTCATTGTCCAGGCAAAGACATCCGCATTGGCCCATAAAAAGTCAAGTAGGCGGGATCTCTCCTCTTCGGGCAACAGGGCTCCCACTTGCACCATCTTCAAGGGGTCCTACCCTAGACGAAAAGTCAGCAGGGGCTCGACTAGCCCACCCTTCGGCTCTAGCTCTATCAGGCTTGATTGATCAATGACCGGACCCTGCATAGCCTCTCATGCTCACAGGACCGTCTGCAAACAGTGCTGGATTGGCTACCGAGATCCTCTCATCTCCTCGGTCCTCCAAGGAGTGGGGAATTGGACAAGGAGATGCCAGGTGGAGTTGGTAATGTCAAGCAGATTAAGTTTGGGATGTCCCAGGATTGCATTGTAAGTTGAAAGAAGCCTCACTATGGTGAATGTTGTCAACATAGTAGCCTACCATGGTGGTATCCCGGTAGTTATTGGGAGCGTAATCTCCCCTTTAACTCCAATCAAATCTCTGGTGAAGCCTACTAAGGGTGTGAACATAGATTTTATTTGGTCAGTGGACAAGTTTATCCTTGTAGAAGTATCATAAAAAAGGATGTCAACAGAGCTTCCACTGTCAATCATGATTCTTTTTATAGGGTTTTAGCTATCATCATTTGCACGATGATAGCATCATTATTTGGGTTATCTACCCTAGCCAAACATTTTCCCTGTAGGAGAGTACATCATCACTTCTCTCTCTCCCACCAGCCTTCTTCGAGCTTCTTCCTAACCCCCAGAAGGTCATTCCGGCCAACTTCTCAATGGGCTTATTATCGATGGCGAGCGGTCGAGGCTCTTCATTCTAGGCTACTGGAGTGGATCCTCCCTTCATGCACTTCCCAAGGTTGCCATGCTTGATCAGGTCTTCTATCTCTCTCTTTAGGTGGCAGCATTTCTCAGTGTCGTAGCCATGGTCCCGGTGGAAGCGATAGTAGCAAGATCTGTTGCATCCAACAGATAGCCTCAATGGGGAAGGATGGTGTAGGAAGTGCTCACCCTCGATCTCCATCAAGATCTTTGCTCTCGGGATGAGGAGAGAAGTGAACCTTTCTTCCTTGGCAGGGTCGACTCTAGGCTTGGCCCCCGATCGTGGGGCTGGTGCAACCTTTGAAACCGAGGGGTAGATGCCTCTCCCATGGCCTACCTCTTCAGTGGCCACCCGTCCAACTCCCTTCTGGTATGGTTGGCTTCCTCTGCATGGATGTACTTGTGGGCTTGAAGGAGGAGCTTGGAATAGGTCTTTGAAGGCTTCTTATCGAGGGAGTAGGTGAAGTGGGAGGTCCTAAGCCCCCTCTTTAGGGCCAACATGGTGACTGGCTCGTCGAGGTGATAGATCTCCAGGGTGATGGCTTTAAACCGGGACATGTAGTCCCGGAGGGGCTCTTAGTCCTACTGGCAGATCAAGAAGAGGCTGTCCCCCTCACGTGGCACCTTTTTTCATGCATCAAAGTATGCCACGAACTTTTTCTCTAGCTATCCGAAGGAGTTGATGCTTTCTAACTCGAGTCTGGAGAACTAGGCTCGAGCAGCTTTCTGGAGGGTAGCTAGGAAAGTGATACAAAGGAGAGCATCGGTGGCCCCCTAGATCTTCATAAGGGCCTTGTAGCTTTCCAGGTAGTCCAGGGGGTCGGTTGTCCCATTATAGGGATCAACCTGGCAGGGACACTCTGACGATCAAGTTAATTGGGATGATCGAGGAGAACAGAACCTCTATGATGGAGAGCTTGGGATCTCTCCACGTAGAGGGTGAAAGATGGGATTCAAGAAATAGAAAGACAAGGTGAAGTGGAGATCAGAGAGCTGGGAGGTCCTCTTGACTGGTTCCTTGCCTATTTGCTCTCTGAGTCTTACCAGTTGCTTCTCTCCCCCCTTGGGGTCCTTTCTTCTATTTTATATTAGAAGGATGGCCCAGACCAAGTCTGGGGCTTCACTAAGATATCCCTTTTCTTTTATCTCTTTCGAGAGAGGTCTTCCTTTGTCTGCGGCTATCCCCTATGTCGGACTGGTCCTTGGAAGGAGATTCTTTTATTGGGGGTGTTCACCAACGTAGTACAGATCTTGTCCCTCTAGTGGTGTTGTTTCCTGTGGGAAGGGCGGTGGTGCGGACACCGGCAATGGAAAAAGATTTTAAGCTAATTTAAATCACCCAAGCTCTTTATGGATTTGTTGCTAAGGTAAAGTGGTCAAGATGATCAATGGACAAAAGCAAGGAAGCAAAGCAAGGAAGCATCAACTACTTTAACTTCCTCACCACATTTATTGAAGCCAATATCACAACTACCATAACTTCCACAACTTCTTCAACTTTTTGGATGCCACATGAAGCCAACTACCTCCTTGGGCACCACATCATCAACCTCCTTTTTGGGTGCCAACTAATTCAACTACTTCCAACCCCCTTCAACTACTTGGAATAACTTGAAATAACTTCCCAACCACCTTGCCATGTGGAATGCCACTTCATTCTCCACTTCACCCTCCAACAAGGATGCCACATCAGCAAGGAAGGCTGCATCACCCCGTCACATGTGCTAATTGATTGTAACCAATTATAGTTACAACTACTAACCTCTTGTTGTTACAACCAATTACCTAATCTTGTTATAACCTACCTATTTGTTATAACCAAATTAGTTATAACTAATGTTGGTTAGGATAGCCTTATCCCTTGTAGCCAAATTCTATGGAGGCCTATAAATACTTCCTAACCCCTTGTAAGAAAGGTACTTGATGAATGAAATGAAAGCTTGAAGTCTTCTTTCCCTTGGCCGTGTGCTATTGTTTTCGCTCCAAGTGTGGAGAGGGTGTGAGGCCCATTCCACTTTAACGAAGTCCTTCCATGGCCATTTGAAGTGTCGCTCCATCAGGGAGAGGGTGTGAGACCCAAGTCCAAGCTGTTCAAGCTCCAAGAGCCTTCCTATATTCCTTCTCTTCCCTTTCTTATTTCAATTCCTTTATTCTCTTTGCTTCCATGCTTTCTAATGATTTCTTTTGCAGGTTCTCTCTATGATCTTGGGTTGAAGATGAAGGTCACCTCACCTTGGAACCAACTACAAGTGAAGTTCATTGCCAAAGGTGTGTAAGTCTTACCTTCTACTCGCCCTTCCTAGGAGTGTTGAGTGAACCCTCCACCAATCACTTTAGCTTTTATTGTTGGTAGGGAAATCCTTACTAAACTCTTAAGATCTGAATATTTGAAGGTACTTGCCCTAGTAAAGATGGTTTCTTAGCCATATGGTTCTTTCTCTTTAATTTGAACAAGATCTCATTTACGGGTGTTTCAACTTTTGAACTAATAGTCCCTTTTATTGCATTTTCTTGCTCTCATGCTTTATTTAGCTAGTGCATAAAAGATTCCTTGCTCATCATAGATAACTAATCTTCTAGACTTCACCATCCATCTCATCTTGTCCTGCATTAGGCAGGCACCATCCCATTGAGCCCCGAGCAATGGTGGGGCATTTCTATTCCAGGAGGGACCATCGGAGTATTGCAGGGTCTGGGAATTTAATGGAATACTCCTCTTAAAGGAGGTATAGGTTCCGTATCGTGAGGGCTGGAACCTCTGGTTGCATGGCTGATGGGGACATCGACCTGCATAAATCCTGGAGTAGCACATATCTCGAAGCAGCATGAATCATAATGCAATATGAATTTTGATGCAAATAAATTTAAATTTGAAGATCATTTCATCCTCCACATAAGAAGGTCCCCACATGGAGACAATTGGCACCATGTATGCAGATTTTCACATTTGGAGACACTTGGCAACAACATGAAGACACTTGGCACCCCATTTTGAAATCCTATGCAGATTTTTAGATTTGGTGCCCCTTTTTCATGAAATTTGAAATTCAAATTTGTAACTACATTTCTCCATCTTTTCATATAAAACTTGAATTTCAAATGGGGCTTAGAAGGCTATAAATAAGTCCCTAATCTCTTTGTAAAAAGATGCTATTGATGAATGAAAGTTCTTTTAGAGAAGAGTGACTATTCTTTTGCTCCGTGAGGAGAGGGTGTGAGGCCCAACCCCAAGACATGATGTGATGATGCAGAACAAAAAGATGATGCGATGCAGAAGTAAATTAAAATTAATATATTTTTTTTATTTATTTATTTTCAGAAGTCGGCTTTGACTTAAAGGAAAGATAAACTAATGCTGAAAGAAACTAAGAAATGACAGAAAGCACAATTAAAAGGAGTGGATTATCAGAGTAACTCAGAAGTAGGATCGCTGGGGATTGAGAAACCCCCAGACCTAGGGTTTACTCCTCTTTCAAGAAACAGACGAAGAGAGAAGAGAAGGTTTTATACCTGACTGTGATATCTCCCGTTGCTTCAATTGAAGGACACTCTCGAACAGATTATAGGATCCTTGGAGACGAGGTATCTTCGCAATGGATCCTCGGATTGTAGTCCTATGGCAAGGTTGGCCTTCTTCTCGAACTCAGGATCTGGAAGAAGAAGAACAAAAAAAAAAAGAACCAGAAACTCAAAGAAAGACACTGACCTGAGGACTTAATGAAGATTGTTGGATGTAGAAGTTCCGGAGATCTTGATACTGATCTGACTCTTCTTTGAACTTGCTCTGTAGTTGAAACAGTTGATCTGAACCTAGATGCTGGTGGCCGGCCTCTATGTGGAAGAGAGGGGCCGTGGGATGTAGATGGAAAATTAGGGTTTGGTGGTGGTGGAGTAGAGATGGGTGGACTAAGCTAGGGTTTTGGGGTTGGAGATCTCACACCTCCTCAAGGTTCCTAGGGAACCCGGATTTACTCCCTCACGGAGCTCAACACTTGAATACAAGTGCGGAAGAGAGAAACACAAAGTTGCTCACAAAGAAATTGATTTCATTCATCATTTTTTCAAGAGTTACATAGAGTTGAATATATAGACATAACAAAGAAATAAAATTTCATACACTTTCCATGTGGGACTAATAGGACTAACCCACACTTTAGGCATCAAATTCTCTTTCCAAGACTCCTTCCATGAGTGGGCAGCCCAAAAACTCCAAGAAAACTTGAAAATCATCTCCAAATGGCAGGTTATGGGGGTGTCTCCTAGTATCTCTCCATGAATCAAGGATTTTCCCTTCATGGTTTGGCTCTTTTGGACACCTCCTAGTCTTGCTCCACAAGTTTAGGCTTCTTCCTTTCATGGCTTTGGCACTTTAGAAAACTTTTGGGTGCCTCCTTGATTTTCTCCCCAAGACATGCTCTCTTCCCTTTTATAACTTGGGTTTTTATGGAACATTGTGGGGCACCTCCTTGATCCTCTCTTCAAGAAAAATTCTTGCCATCCTGGCTTGGGTTTATCTGGAAAGAAGTTGGCTCCTCCTTGGATTGAGGTATCTTGATGGATTTCTCCCCCAAGTGGCGCATGAAAGAAGGGACCTGCTTTCTTGTGGTGTGGGGACCAAGGCACACTGGATGAAGATGTGGCGCCTCCTGGACTCTGGCGTGTGGCTGGGAGTGTGGCTCCCACTTGCTTGGTCCTGGGAGAAAATGTGGCACCTTGGAGAAGACCTAGACCACTACTAGGACTTGTATTGAGTCAACATGACTCAACAAAATTTAAATTGCAGGGAAATACAGACTCAAACTAAAATTGAGTTGACCAAGTCAACCCTTATTACAAAACCAGAAAACCCTAATTCTTCGGGCAATGTCAATCAGAGATCCAGATGGAGCCCTGAAGTCTTCTTCTGAGTCTGGTGCCCGCACCAATTCTCCCGGGGTGGGAGGAACTCGACCCTGTTGAGTATGGATCAAGCTGGCTCTGGTATCTCTCCAAGAGGTCTGGATCCAATTCTTGTAATTCTTCTCGGGAGAACCAAGAGTTATCAGAATCTGGCCTTCCTTGCCAGCGGACCAGGTATCTTTGGTATCCTCGATTACGAGTAGAGATAACCTGATCATCCAGGATCTTTTCAATCTGCTCTTTCCTCACAGGCCAGTTTGTTGGCGGACACACAGGGTTGGGTTCACTCTCAAGAGCAGGATTAGGCTCAAAAAGGCTCACTGGGAATCACAGCTGGCTCTCTATACTCTACTAGGTCTGTAATGTTGAAAGTGGAGCTAATGCCTAGTTCTGAAGGCAACTCGAGCACATAGGCATTGGACCCTACTCTCTTCACTACTCTAAATGGTCCAGCTCCTCTAGCATGTAACTTTCTAACGGTTCCAAGAGAAAACCGCTCAGGCCTTAACCAAATCATTACATAGTCTCTCTCAACAAAAGTTTTGACTCGCCTTTGAGAATCAGCCAACTTCTTATAAGTTTCATTACTTAAATTTATTTTGGCATGAATTTCTTTATGCAAGTCCTTTACATGCTATGCAAGTGCATCAAGAGACTTGTGTGTGTGGGCTAATAGTGAAATCAGATCAAGTGGTGTGTGAGGCTTGTATCCATGAACAATTTCAAAGGGACTCTAGCCTATAGACCTATTGATCGAAACATTATATGCAAATTTAGTCCTGGACAAAATACAAATCCCAATTCCTGGTGCTCTCAATCAAACCAAAATCTGAGTCAAAGCCTAGTAAAGGGTCAAGAAAAACTAAACTAGACTGACGACGCATTCCTAAAGAATGGACTTTATTCCAAAGGAACCCTAGGTCTATACCTAACAAACTACGGCTCTCTAGGTTTGACCTTGGGTTGGAGTATGGCATGTAGAGCATGAAAACTTATTATGGATGCCTAGTAGGTGCCATAAGGTCTTCCAGAAGTAGGTGGCAAACCTAATAGGTTCTAAGGAGTCTTGCAACCTAGAGATCTTAGTAAAGTGTAATCCCATAGCTCTGGAAACATGAGAAGATTCAGGGAAGGGTAGGAAATAAGAATCAGAGTTTTGAGGTGGCTTATCAGAAACAAGAAACAAACCTTGGTTATTCAGGATGACCTTAAAATGAGGACATTGTTCTATAGGTGCACTCATCCAAACCTCATGATTTGCTCTAGGAGGGTCTACAAGTGCAAGTTCTAGGGTAGGCTGGGTGCTCCTAGAAGGTGGAAGGTTATCAGGAAGGTCTTTGGAATGTTTATCTAAAAAGTCCTCTAAGCTACTGTCTTTTTCTTGTTCTTGGACCTTCTCAATGGGCAATTCTTGTGAACCCCTTCCTTCTTCACACTTCTCTACCAGATTTGACTCAGGGGTGTCTTCTTTGGATTCCTTAATGAGTTCAGGGGTATTCTCACTTAAACTTTCATTGGGTGTAATTTCTTCTTCCTGAACTTTCTCAAAAGGGTCTTCTCTTAGGGTTAGCTCCTGAATTCCTTGAGTGGCAGGGGTCCCCTCAATAACCCCATTAGGTAGGAGTTGGTTAATTGAATTATCGGGAGAGATATCCCCAAATTCTTCTTCTTCATATTCATCTATCAAACTTATGTCAGGCTCATATATTTCTTCCTCAATCTCACTGAAAGGTTCTAATCTATTCTCCTTTGATTCCTCTTTAAGTACGGCTCTGGTCGGGTCAACTAATTTTGGGTTGACCATGCCTAACTCCTTCTCAGTGTTATCCTTCTGGTCAAGAGGTGACACAAGTGGGAATTGACAAACAAGAGTCTGGTTCACTACGGGTGTCGGATCAATCAGAACTTGACTCAAGTTGGTAGAGGTTGGCTTTAAGTCCAAAGTACTTGATTGGTTATATCTTAAAGACCACTCATAGTCTTGGGCTTCTTGGTAGGCTCGGTCTCACTTATTGGTCTTTTCAAGGCATAGCTTCCTATAAATGTCTGGGTGTAACCCAACCCTAAACCTTGATGTGATCTGAGCTTCGGTCTCAATGGTATTGCATTTCATGTCATACCACTGGAAGTCCTCAATATATTTAGACACAGGCCTATTACCTTGTTGCAATTGGTACCATTGGTCTAAAAGTCTTTTCTCATAGGATCTACCTAGGTACCTATCTCTCAACTTACTTCTCATATCTCTCCAAGTATATATTTCCTCTTTTCTTTGATAACACTCATGCTCAATAGCATACCAATGTGACCTAGCATGTTTGGTGAACTTGGTTTTGGCCAGCCTAACTTGTCCTAATTCCGATATGTTAGTGCACTCAAAATATCGATCCATTTGTTCTTCCCACTTAATATATGTCTCTTATCTTCCATCAAAAGTGGGTGCATAAGGTTCGGTGTTCCTAACAGGTCCCTTTTCTGAGTCAACCAAGTATGGATATAGGCTCCTAGGGTTATGCTCGGGATCACGGTATAAGGTCCTCCTAGGCTCCTGGCATGGGTGAGGTAGGGGCCTATTAAATTTTGGATCAGGGGTCCAATTTTGATGTCTACGTTTCTCAAGTCCCTGGGCTCCGTCTCTAAACTGGGCAAAACCCTCATTCATATCCTGACTCAATTTGGTCATACTTTTGGTAAGATTTCTAATCATGGCCTCTAAATCAGGTTGGGTTTGACCAGGTTGGTAGGGTACTTCGTTCCGGGTGGACATGATGATGCAAGCAAGCACACCAAATGAGACTCGACTGAAATGACTATGGGCTAACTAGACCTAGAGCCCAAACTAGATGCCCAATCAGAGTGGCAAGCTAGCCTGTAGTAACTCGTGACTCAGCCAGGCAGGTGTAAGGGGAGTGTTAGGTCCCTAATTGCCAATCCTAGACACCAATCAGAGATTGGCCAGGTAGGCGGACCAGCACACAAGCCCTTCGGGATAGAATCCCTGAACCACCATTCTAGACACTGAGTACAAAGCACATACAGAGTAACTAGACAAACTGACTCAACATTAGCCTAGACCCGACTTGTTGGTGTCCCTAGCCCACTAGGGCAAATTAAGTCTAATAAATTTTAAAATTAGGCTTAGGATCGAATGAATGGGTGGTGGTTTTGGGCTAAGGAGAGGTTATCAACTCCTTCCCTTATCTTAGATGCTCAGTTGCCCTTAAGATGAATTAGGAGATGACCACTCAAAAAAATTGAATTGCAGAAATATAGAAATAGAATTGCTGTAATTTAACTCTCATAAATTTCAAAGAAACCAATAAATTACAGTAAAATTATGTAAAGTATTTCCAATTACATTGGTTCCAGCAAAATAAAAATCATATAATTTGGAGTTACCTACAATGAGAAAAAATTTCTACAACAGGGCAGTTACAGACTGAAAACAGAATGCTTCCCCCGTTTACATTTCCTGCTACGAAGTTGTAACCCAGGGGATCCCCTACACACCCTAGGAACACCCCATGGAATGGGAAGAGGAGGCTTGCACCTCGCTTTGTTCCTAGGACCGGACGTCCTGGGGAGTCTACTTCGAGCAGACAAAGTAAAAAAGAGAGACACTCAAAACATGCAAGCAAGTGAGAAACCCTAGACAGGGCTCTGATACCAAAATTGATACAGAACAAAAAGATGATGCGATGCGGAAGTAAATTAAAATTAATATATTTTTTTTATTTATTTATTTTCAGAAGTCGGCTTTGACTTAAAGGAAAGATAAACTAATGCTGAAAGAAACTAAGAAATGACAGAAAGCACAATTAAAAGGAGTGGATTATCAAAGTAACTCAGAAGTAGGATCGCTGGGGATTGAGAAACCCCCAGACCTAGGGTTTACTCCTCTTTCAAGAAACAGACGAAGAGAGAAGAGAAGGTTTTATACCTGACTGTGATATCTCTCGTTGCTTCAATTGAAGGACACTCTCGAACAGATTGTAGGATCTTTGGAGACGAGGTATCTTCGCAATGGATCCTCGGATTGTAGTCCTATGGCAAGGTTGGCCTTCTTCTCGAACTCAGGATCTGGAAGAAGAAGAACAAAAAAAAAAAAAGAACCAGAAACTCAAAGAAAGACACTGACCTGAGGACTTAATGAAGATTGTTGGATGTAGAAGTTCCGGAGATCTTGATACTGATCTGACTCTTCTTTGAACTTGCTCTGTAGTTGAAATAGTTGATCTGAACCTGGATGCTGGTGGCCGGCCTCTATGTGGAAGAGAGGGGCCGTGGGATGTAGATGGAAAATTAGGGTTTGGTGGTGGTGGAGTAGAGATGGGTGGACTAAGCTAGGGTTTTGGGGTTGGAGATCTCACACCTCCTCAAGGTTCCTAGGGAACCCGGATTTACTCCCTCACGGAGCTCAACACTTGAATACAAGTGCGGAATAGAGAAACACAAAGTTGCTCACAAAGAAATTGATTTCATTCATCATTTTTTCAAGAGTTACATAGAGTTGAATATATAGACATAACAAAGAAATAAAATTTCATACACTTTCCATGTGGGACTAATAGGACTAACCCACACTTTAGGCATCAAATTCTCTTTCCAAGACTCCTTCCATGAGTGGGCAGCCCAAAAACTCCAAGAAAACTTGAAAATCAGCTCCAAATGGCAGGTTATAGGGGTGTCTCCTAGTATCTCTCCATGAATCAAGGATTTTCCCTTCATGGTTTGGCTCTTTTGGACACCTCCTAGTCTTGCTCCACAAGTTTAGGCTTCTTCCTTTCATGGCTTTGGCACTTTAGGAAACTTTTGGGTGCCTCCTTGATTTTCTCCCCAAGACATGCTCTCTTCCCTTTTATAACTTGGGTTTTTATGGAACATTGTGGGGCACCTCCTTGATCCTCTCTTCAAGAAAAATTCTTGCCATCCTGGCTTGGGTTTATCTGGAAAGAAGTTGGCTCCTCCTTGGATTGAGGTATCTTGATGGATTTCTCCCCCAAGTGGTGCATGAAAGAAGGGACCTGCTTTCTTGTGGTGTGGGGACCAAGGCACACTGGATGAAGATGTGGCGCCTCCTGGACTCTGGCGTGTGGCTGGGAGTGTGGCTCCTACTTGCTTGGTCCTGGGAGAAAATGTGGCACCTTGGAGAAGACCTAGACCACTACTAGGACTTGTATTGAGTTAACATGACTCAACAAAATTTAAATTTCAGGAAAATACATACTCAAACTAAAATTGAGTTGACCAAGTCAACCCTTATTACAAAACCAGAAAACCCTAATTCTTCGGGCAATGTCAATCAGAGATCCAGATGGAGCCCTGAAGTCTTCTTCTGAGTCTGGTGCCCGCACCATGTGAGGTCATGTCTAGTTATCCCCTTCCTTGATTTCATCTTCCTTACCACCCTGATGTCCTTTGAGATTCACCCTAACGGCTCCATTAGTGAGGTGGGTGAGATGCCCTAGAGGTGAGAGATCTCTCCGTGAGTATAAGTTCCAAAATCTATGAGAGTCCAAATTTCTACCTTCCATCTCCATTGTTCCTTCACCACCTTCTTCAAAAAAAAAATAGTAGTACCCTAATTTAGGTGACTTCTAGGCTCGCCAACAACCCGACCCCCATCTATCCTGCATCAATTTGGTATAAGAGCTAAGTTGATTAGGGTATTCTATATCTTTCCCTCTTTTCTCTCTCCTCCACTTATTCCCCTTATTCCCTTTATTCCTGCTATCCTGACCTTATTCCTCCTCTATTCTTGGTTTATTCCTATCATCCTCTTCCTAAACCTATTCGAATTCAAAGCCCAGAATACCCGATCCACCACCCATAGCCTGCCACCAAGCTCCCTCCACCATCGACGCCACTCTCCGGTCCAAATCTCACCGGAGACATCCCCATCCTCTTCGCCCCGTGCCACCATCAAAGCTTCTTCCATGTCGTCCCTCTTTCCCCATGTCTGTGCTCGTCGTCGTCTTCCTCATCGGCGGAGTTGCTGTGACCGAAGATCCTCAGATCGGCGCCTCCACAGCAGCCAAAGCCACGGCCTCTTCGTGCCTTCCCACCCCAATTGCCGGAACCCCCTGTGCCGCAGGTCCGCGCGACGTCTTCCACCGAATCTCCATCCTCTTCTCCTTCCACTGATGAAGATGAACACAGATGGGGAGAAACACCCACTACCTCCTCCCCGTCACCAGTCATCAAAGCCATCGCCTTTGCCGAATTCGGTGCCCTTGCCTCCCGCGGGATTGAGCTCACCTCCATGGCCATTGACCCTCTATTTGCCATCACCCGCGATGCCATCGAATCCCTCTTCCATTGAGCACACCACCATTAATCCCTTCCACGCCGACCTCCATCCAAGACATCTTGTAGTCCGGCCTCCCTTCCACGATCGCTAACAGTCACTAGAATTACCATCCTTCCATCTATGTTGCCACCAGCAGCCGGAGGATACCGTGCCTCTGCCTCCCCGCATCGCTACCTGCCCTCCGGTGCCATCGCCGATGAGATCCGGCTAGAAGACCCCCCTGCACCGTTTCCCTTTGATCCATGGAGAAGAAACCTAGCTGCATGAATGTGAATGCACTGCATGTTCCTTAAAGCAACTTCCATCCTTGTTGCTAACTTCCTGTTCTGCATGGTTCTCAAAGATGCACGGTTCTCAAAGCCTCATGGATCTCAAAGCTGCACTAATCTTAAAGCTATATGATTCTTAAAGTAGAGCTAATAAAAAAAAAGAAATTAATGGTTATCTCAAGCTAGAGTCTAGAGTCCCAGGAGCCTGAAGTCAACTGAAGCTGGATTCTGAGCCTGACTCGACGGAGTCGAGTTCTTCCCATCTCAGGAGAATGATGGGGACACCGACCTGTACAAATCCTGGAGCAGCATGGATCTCGAAGCAACATGAATCATAATGTAATTAAATTTTAATATAAATAAATTTAAATTTGAACATCATTTCATCCTCCACATAAGAAGGTCCCCACATGGAGACACTTGTCACCCATGCATGTAGATTTTCAGATTTGGAGACACTTGGCAACCACATGAAGACACTTGGCACCCCATTTTGAAATCCTATGCAGATTTTCAAATTTGGTGCCCCTTTTTCATAAAATTTGAAATTCAAATTTGTAACTACATTTCCCCCTCTTTTCATGTAAAACTTGAATTTCAAATGGGGCTTAGAAGGCTATAAATAAGCCCCTAATCTCTTTGTAAAAAGATGCTATTGATGAATGAAAGTTTTTTTAGAGAAGAGTGACTCTTCTTTTGCTTCGTAAGGAGAGGGTGTGAGGCCCAACCCCAGGACATGATGTGAGGTCATGTCTAGTTATCCCCTTCCTTGATTCCATCTTCCTTACCACCCTCATGTCCTTTGAGATTCACCCTAATGGCTCGATTAGTGAGGTGGATGAGATGCCCTAGAGGTGAGAGATCTCTTCGTGAGTATGAGTCCTAAAGTCTATGAGAGTCCAAATTTCTACCTTCCATCTTCATTGTTCTTTCACCACCTTCTACAAAAAAAAAATATAGTAGTACCCTAATCTAGGTGACTTCTAGGCTCGCCAACGATCCAACCCCCATCTATCCCGCATCAATGGCTGTTGATGTGGCGGCATGCTATAGGGTTTGGAGCCTGGTAGAGCATGCACTGCGCAAAGTGTGCAGATGATGCATTGTAGAGCTTGAATTTCTGGTAGGGCATGCACCACCTCTTGAAGGTTGTAGGTAGCTGGGAGCTACCATGCCATGGTCTGAACTTCTGCTGATGTTTCCCTTTTGGCTACTGGTGGGAACTTTGATGTTGGTAGAATGGGGGAGCTCTATCTCGGGATCTTGACCCTGAAAAGTGGGAGCATGACCTCAGCCAGGAGCTTGACCGTGGATGGGAGTCGACCTCAATCGGGAGCTCGACCTCAATAGAATGGGGGAGCTCTATCTCGGGAGCTTGACCACGAGAGGCGAGAATGCTCCCCCGATTGGGGGCTCCACTCCAGAAGGTGGGAGCGTGCTCTAAGCACCAGGGTGGCTCAACTCTGGATCTACGTTTGGCCACCGCGTCTAGGTGGCACTTCTCACCTGCGTAGCCGGTAGCTGGTGCCGTCATGGATTCCACATCAGTGGTAATGCCAAATCAACCTGCATCTTATTCGGATTCTCGATAGAAGAACTCAATCACACGGTAACTACACCCAAAGGTTCATCCTTCTATTCTATTGGATTGGCTCTACATACTGCTAGGCATCATTGGTGGATTGTAAAAACTTACTAGGATCATTTCGGAAGAACATTTTTTTATGGGATGAGCTAGAATTATTCTGGTCTATCGAAAAGAGTTTTGATAATACTATAATGGACATTATGATGGTGTGTCATACTATTAGACAAAATGGAACTTAAGGGGTCATACATAATTGGAGCTTGACTTGATCACACAGCTGGATCAATATACATAAGAGTTACATGTTTAGAACCTGCAAATTTTGGTACCTGTTAATTTTGATATTTCTTATTTTTGGTACTTGCTAATTGTTAGCACAAGGGACATCATTGCAAGAGTTGCAATGTAATTGGGCTAATTAAGTTTAATAATTCAAGTTAGACTTAAATTCTAACTCTAATTGGATTAGGGTTGATAGAAATTAGTGTTAATAGTCTTTTAACTTCGGCTTGAATCAAGTTCGAATCAGATTCCAAATTGACCTAACTTGTGCTAGAAAGCTAGAGTCCTAGTCTACTAGGACTCTCTCACCTCTCATCTTAATTTTGCAATGAATTGAATAGACTTTAGTGCCCCTTTTTTTTCTTGTTATAGATTTTAAGGGAGGGGTGCACCAAGTGTTGACGCCCCCTCCTCTAGAATTCTCTCTCTTTAGATAAATATTAAAATTAATTTATTTTGAATTAGATTCAGAATAGATTATAATTAAAATTTATCTGAGTTTTTGGATGTTAAATTATTTGGCATTGAGTTTTGAGAAGAAAGTATTATGATAGGAGGTAGCACTATTTGTTCTCACACAATTTTTCTTTCACTCTAAATTTATGTCTTCTCCTCTTATCCCAGGCCCTTGTGTGTTTGAATTTGATACAGATTGATAAGTTTTGAGCTTATCTAGTGGTGTTTAGGATTTGGACTTTAAGTGGGATGATGGGATTAAGTAGGCATGAGAAAGAGTGCAGTAGTTTTTCTTAGCACTAATATACAACTCTTATTGGTTTTCTTAGCTGAAAATTATTTTAGAGTGCCCTCCTTCTTTGTCCTAGGATAACACACATCCAATAACTAGAAAAGAAAGAGAAATTAAAGGAAAAAATTAGAGAGAAAAAGGAAAAAAAGAGTTTCTTTCAATTTGGCTTCCAACCTCCCCTATTCCAGCATAAAAAGTTTGTGCATTGATTTTTAGGATTCCTTCTTCTTGAAGAAGGGCTTTGATCTTGCCATCAAAGCAAGGCCTACAAGGTGCTAGCACTCTGGTGGCCTCGGCACTTCGATCAGATCATCTACGTGTGGCTACCAATGGAGGCCAGGCATATGTGCTGCTCTAGCAAAACCCAGGACATCAATCAAACCCGATCTGATGCAAACGGAGTGGCGCAGCAGGTAAGTAGATTTGATCTACTTGTGTACTTTTATTTTTATTTTTAGATCTATATATTCATGAATGCATCCTGCTATGCATGCTTAGATTAGTTTTATCACCACTGCTATTTAATTTTAATTAATTAAAATTTTGAAAACTATGCATACAATCTTGGGATCGTATGACGGTTCCTTCATTGGGCACCTCGTGCCTCAAATAAGTGATCGACCCCTTGTCGAGCACTTTTTTATCAAACACTTTTATGCATACCAGCAATTACTTATAATAGGTCATTTGCCCTGTAACAATTGCCTCTCATTTTCGAGTCTGAGATAATTTACTCAATTTAACTTGAAAATACAATGAAAATATTTTCGTAGGCTTTTGATAGGGGTAAAGACAATTAATTACTTTTCGTGTCATTGTTTCACTGTATGGCATTTAATGTTACACACACTTTCACAAAAATATCATTAGGTCTGGTAGCAAGCAGTTTTTGAAATGACATTGATCACTTAATCCATGGAGCCTACCACCCAAACAATAAGAATGATCCATGTATCATAAAAGAGTGGCTCACACCTTGAGTCGAAGATCGAGTGACATGGCTAGTATCCAATGATAAGATGATTTAATCCGGACCGTTATACACCATTATAAATAGTGGTTTCATCTTCCAATATGGATCTTTGTCTTTCTATTCT